>CM065300.1:89961790-91289487 GCA_032871835.1 Dipteronia dyeriana | reverse complement strand
TTCAAAATAAATTAAATTAAATGTGTGGGAGAAGATGTGGTAGTACTAGAGATGGGTTAATTCTCCCATGGGTTCTATAAAAATCATTTAATCAAACAGTTAGTTTGCATATAAACTAATAAGGGGTCAAAAAAAAATAGCACTTTTTGGAGGTGACGTTTCAACACTATCACTGCTTTTATAGCTTATGTTTAAAAAGCATCTATTATGGTGAACAGACAAAAATGCCCCCAATAGTTGTTTCATCATAATCTTTCAATCATTTTTTACAGTGAGAGTTATGAAATAGAGAGAGAAATTTTCATTGAAACTCAGACACTACGTAGACGCATTCGAGGGACGAGCTCCCCGCCGAGCTTGCGGTGGTCGAGCCATGTCTGTGGTGAGTGGACATAGTAAAAGTTTCGAGCTTTTTTGGTAAGGGTTCGAGTTTTTTTGCCAAGTGCCCGAGCTTTTTTTACTGGGTTCGAGCTTTTTTACCAAGTGCCTGAGCTTTTTTTTAACTTGGCAAAAAGGCTCGAACCCTTACCAAAAAAGCTAGGGCACTTGGCAAAAAAGCTCGAATCGAGCTTTTTTACCAATTGCCAGAACTTTTTTTTACTTGATTCGAGCATTTTTGCCAAGTTAAAGAAAAGCTCGGGCACTAGGTAAAAAAGCTCGAACCCTTACCAAAAAAGCTCTGGCACTTGGCAAAAAAACTCGAATCGAGCTTTTTTACCAAGTGCCCGAGCTTTTTTAAATGGGTTCGAGGTATTTATTAGTTAATTCGAGCTGTTTTGCCAAGTAAAAAAAAAGCACGAACCCATTAATAAAAGCTCGGGCATTTGGCAAGAAAGCTCAAATCGAGCTTTTTTACCAAGTGCCCGAGGTTTTTAAATGGGTTCGAGTTTTTTTATCAAGTGTTCGAGCTTTTTTTTACTTGATTCGAGCTTTTCTGACAAAAAACTCGGAGACAAATCAAAAAAACTCTGAAGAGTATAAAAAAACTCAGAATCATACCAAAATAGCACGGACACTAATAAAAAAGACTCGAAGTATTTTAAAAAAGTCTCGAACAGAATCTGGAGACTAAATGTTCATACATGATCATACAAAGATTGAGACAACAAATTATAACGAATGGATACATTGTTAAAACACACAGAAATATATGACAATGTATAAAAGAAGATTACAAACATATGTTTTTTTTAACATAATCTGGAGAGAGACAAGTTTTTTGGAGAGAGATGAGTTGTAGATCGATTTTCAGACAACTATTTTGGAGAGAGAGGAGTTATCGTTTTCAAAGTGTAGATAGAAGTACAATGAGAATAAAAATAGATTATTTAAGGGTAATTTGGGTAGTTCACCATAATAGGTGTCTTTTAAACTTAAGTTATTAAAACAGTGACATCATTACAACACACACACAAAAAGGTGACATATCTCACCATTTCCACTAAACTAATATTGATATTTACAGTGGAAATCTAAGAACAAACAACAATAAATCAAGAAATAATAATGATGGGTTCCTAAAAAAATAAAAACAAATTAACATTAAGAATTATTCCAAAACATAAATATAAAATTCTATATATAACATACCTTGTTCAAATAAACTTTCAATATATGAAACTCGAATTTCAAATTCTGACCTAGAAAAACAAGAACAAGAAAACAAACCCTAAAATAGATTATATCAAGAGAAACTTACTTTTTCTATCAAGGTAAAATTTTCTCTATAGTCTTGATGACCTCGAAAGATGAAACACAGTGTCAAAACAAAAAAGCGTTTTTAAGGAAAGGAGATATTAAAAAGAAAAAAATCAAAAACAAAAGAAGCATCCTTAAATAAATATATATATATATATATATATATATATATTTACTTAAAAAACATATAATATTTAAAGAAACTTTTATTATATGAAACTCGAATTTGAAATTCTGACCTGAAAAACATGTAAAAGATAACATACAATAAAAAAAATTAAATCAAGAGAAGCTTACATTTTTCTGTCAAGGCGGAATTTTCTGTACAATCTTGGTAACTTGTACAGATGAATCACAGTTTCAATCCAAAAAAGTGTGTTTAAGGAAAATAAAAAATAAAGAGAAAATCTAGGTATGGTAGTGTGAGAGGGAGAACCAAGAGACATGTTAAGATGAAATAAGGAAAAAAAAAAACCACACCAATATTGTGGCATTTTTTCCGTGAAATTAACTTAAAACGTGTGTCTAGTTAACCTAAAGAGGGAGTGAATAGGTTTTAACCAAATTAGTTACCAATCTTTTTGGTTAATCAATATTAACTCATATAAACACTCCAAAACAAACAAACAATAAATTCAAGTAAAATGCGAAATTTAAATAACACTTTAATTTATGTGGAAAACCTTCGACAAGGTAAAAACCACGGGATTAGCTAAAGCTAGTCAATTGAGCCCTCTATTCCACTATTTATAAAACCGCTTACAATATAGGTTGACCATATCACAACTATACGGTTAGTGATTCATTTTTACTACATGCAGCCTTTGATTGTGATTATCGGCTCTTGCTTGTATACTACCCACGATAAATACAAGACTTAACTCTTAAAAGAGAAGAGATATGCAACCTAAGGTGAATATGAAAATATTATAAATGCAAAAATACTAGATTAACACATTTTAATGTCTATCTAATCATGAATGAAAGATTCAAACATTCCTGATATCATGTTGCTATGTGAGATATATATAACTTAGCTATATGAAATTTAAGCAATCTAAGATGCAATAACTATCACAATACAACATCCCAAACATCAACACAAATCTCAACTTGTAATTAAAATCTTAATATAGATGCAAACAAGTCATAAAAGAGATTTCTTGTTAAGCAAGAACACAAAGATGGATACAGATGGTGTTCTATTTACCAAGTAAAATATGTTGATGAAGACCCATGCTTAGATACATCCTAGATGAAGTAGATGATGCTTGATTCATGAATGAATGATGGGTATTTGGGTTTTGGTCAATAAAAATGTGATTTTGCTAACTTTTCTTGGAAATCACTCTTGAGCTCTTAATGGAATAAGATGGACTATATTCTGAAGCTCCAAAGAGGTAAAGAAGGTAAAAGGGTGCATTTATATGAAGCTCTAGATGAAATGATGCTATTTTAAAAACAAGCAACAACATCCAGTCATTACCTCTGGCTGGACCGCGGTGAATGCAATGGTGCACCGTCTGGACAACACCGCGGTTGGGACCGTTGTGCATGCATGTGCACAGGCCGCTACACAGGCAATAGGGGCCTTCTGGTGAATACTGTAGTGGGAACCGTTGTGCAGGTTAGTGTGTAGTGAAGGGAAAAATCGATTCAAAACGTGGCAGAAGCGTAAAATTAGGGTTTGAGTAATTTAAAAAGTTTCGGAATTGAATCTGTAAGATTTTCCAATCCAATCATGAACGTGAATCACCAAGGAGTGTGGGCTCTATTTCTTTAAATTGTGTACCTAAGGATGGAAACAAACAAAATCTTTTTCTTTTGTTAGTCACAATAATCCTCCAATAGAAACCCTAAGAACGTTCGGTCACTTATGAATTATCAATCTATTTAATTGAAACTCGCATGAACCTGATTACAAAACCCTTTTGATGTAAAGGATACTAGTGCACTATCGAAAACAAAAACGTTCCCCTTTTCTCTTCTCCTTGGCCGAATTTTGTCTAGAGCAAAAAACTATTTTTTTATCTTAAAATTCAATCACTTGGGCGAATTCTTGCTCATAAAAACCCTAGCCTTGGCTGAAAATTCGCTTAGAAATTAGCCTTGGTCAAAATTTATGTGGAGATATATATATAGGTTCTCAAATCTTTTCCAAAAGAGGATTTACTTGGTGGGCAAGAATCCTATCTCTAGGTGGATTTACTTGGTGACAAAGAATCCTTTTAAAAAAAAGATTTCTTTTCCACACCCAAGACACCTAATCCAACTCAAATAGTGTATTTATTCAATAACCAATTATTGTATATAATTAATTTGTGACTAAATCAAAAACTTCCTAATTTGACCAATTGTCAATTAGAGTCCTAATAGAAATCAAATACTTCCTAATTTGACTAGATAAATAAATTCCTATTATTTACGTACTTATCAAATATAGTATTTGATATTTATCATATTACCAACAATAATATGACTCTAGGAGACCATCTCCTACTAGGAAAAATATTTTGACTTTTAATTAAATAATTAATTAATTAATTTCTATTTAATTAAATAATAAAATGAAAAACAGTACATAAGGCTATTTTACAAGACCAAGCCTATAAATGGGCCAATATATTGTTTTTTCTATTTCATTAAATCTATTGGACTTTAAAAAAAAATTCACATGTTAACTAGACTCAGTCTTAATAAAAAAGGAACAAGTTCATATGCCTTAATACAAATCTAGATGGACCCATAAATTGATCTGGTAGAATATATCAAATGATCTATGCAAGTTCATGTGGATTGGGGATCTTGGCAGGCTATCTAAATTTAAGCTCCAATAGACATAACATAATCACAATCAACAAAATGATTCACTTAGGTCCGATCTATTAATTTTAGATCATTCCACTAAAGAACTAAAATTGAACTCGTAAATAAAGATAGAATACGCTAATATTCTTCATTCATACCCTAGACAATCTTAATGGAGAAAATGTGTCCTCGTGAAGAATATCAGTAATCGCTAAGAGTTCATAGACCGCCTACAACTCTCCATTACCATATTTACTCATATGACCACATTTTGAAGTAGGATATTTTGAATTTTCCAAAAGCCATATTTCAATTGACACTATTGAAAACTTAACGTTAAGATTTAATATCCAATACCTCAAAACATCCATATGATGATATTCTACTTTCGTTTAATAAATGGAGTCACGATGTCCATATCTATAAATGAAGTCCTTTATCGATTAACAAATGAATACCACCAAAATATTGAGGATAAACTATGCTAAATAATCATACTCATTGATAGCTCAAATGATAACACTTAGAACCATAAGTCCATCATTTATCTCGGGATTGAGATAGACTCTCCGTTTGTCTTCAAGTGAAAACTTTTATCCATTGACGGTTCTGAATAAAGTATTTTACCGTGATCCTATTCAATACACCCAGTGCACTAGATTCTTTTTCTCAAAGACACCAAACTTTGATGATTTTAGACTCATCAAAACATATTTGATCCCACTCAAATACTAACAAAAGAATCTACAACTTTGAAAAGATAAAGTCCCCCAATATTTATCATAAGGTGTGAATTTTATTCAATACTAACTAAAGAATTGTGTCTACCTTATACATATCCAGATGTACGAACAATTTTTCTTTTCTCATATTCTTCTAACCTTATGATTATTTACTTTTGATAATTATAACAATTAAACTATGAATGCTATAAGATTTGCTAAACTAGAAATCACTTTATTAATATGAAAATATTGTCAAATACATTCTTACACTCTTGCTATTAGGCATATTCCCAACAATCACTCACTTGCTCTACAGCAAATGTGTCATATCTCTTATCCCCATATTCTCTAAGTGCCCATTAAAACTCTTTTCTAGAATAGCATTTATGATGGGATTCGCTAGATTTTCTACTGATGTGATATTGTTTATAAACACAATTCCTCTATGCACAATTTCCCTTAAAAGGTGTTACTTTCTTTCCATGTGTTTTCCTCTCTTATGACTTCTTGGTTATTTCGAATTAGTCACTTCTCCACTATTGTCACAATAGATAATGATCTGCTTATTCGTATTAGGAATCACTTCCAAGTAATTCAAGAATTGGTGGAGCCAGACAACTTTATTAGCAGCTTTGCATGCGGTAACATACTCAGCTTCCATGGTGGAATCAGTAATACAAGATTGCTTGAAACTCCTCCATATTACTGTCCCTTCCCCAAATGTAAACACAAATCCTGATGTTGATCTTCAAGAGTCAGAATCCGATTGGAAATCAGAATCTGTATAACCAACGAGAATTAAATCCCCTTTAGAGTATAAAAGCATGTAATCTCTCGTTCTCTTGAGATACTTGAAAATATGTTTGACTGATGTCCATTGGTCAGGACCAGGTTTACACTGAAACCTACTAACTATGCCAACAACAAAACAAATATCTGGTATAATGTAGAGCATTGCATACATGAGACTCCCAACTGTCGAGGCATATGGAGCCCTACTCTTGAATTGCTCTCATGCTCATTCTTAGGAACTTGTACCTTAAAAAATTTGATTCCATGTCCGAAAGATAACATACCTTTCTTGGAATTTTGCTTGAAAATTTTAGACAAGATTTTATCTATTTATGAAGCTTAGGATAATGCAATCGTTCTATTCTTTCTATCACTTATGACTTGGATATCAAGAATATAACTTCCATCTCCTAAGTCCTTTGAAATTGTTTTGGCAACCATTCTTTCACTGATGTCAACACACCTACATCATTTCAATGAGTAGTATATCATCAACATAAAGAACTAGGAAAACCAACTTGTCGCCTTTGATCATTTTGTATACACATTGTTCGTCAAGTTTTTGAATGAATCCAAAACCTTTTACAGCTTGATCGAACCTTATGTTCCAAGATCTGGATGCTTGCTTTAATCCATATATGGATCTTTGTAACTTGCAAACCTTTTTGTCTTTGCACTTTTCATTGAATCCTTCTGGTTGCATCATATAGATGTTTTCGTCAAGACTTCCATTAAGGAAGGTTGTCTTGACGTCCATTTTCCAAATGTCTAAGTCTAGAGATGCCATAATGGATAAGAGTTTCCTAATAGATTTTAGTATGTCCACAAGAGAGAAAGTTTACTCATAATCGATGCCTTCCTTCTGTGTGTAATCTTTAGCTACCAATCTAGCTTTAAAGATTTTCACCTTTCCATCCATTCCTATCTTCCTCTTGTATACCCACTTGAACCCAATGGGTGTTATCATTTTAGGCAAGTCCATAAAAGACTAGACTTTATTTTTGAACATATATTCAATTTTGGATTGCATTGCATATTGACAATGGCGACAATCAACATCTTTCATGGCTTCCTTGTAAGTGTAGGGATCATCGTCATCCGAGAGTTTCTCTACTGATTCTCCTAGACCGATGTATCTCTCAGGTTGTCTACTAACCCTCCCATTATAACAAGAAAGTAGATTTTTGATCTTGTGTTGGTGCGAAACTTACAATTGGGCTAGGTTGTGAAACCTTTTATGGAATTGTATCTTCAGAAAGCTCATTCAGGACAATTATACTTTTAGGTATAAAATTATTCATATAATTCTTTTCAAGAAATTTAGCGTTTGTAGAAAAAAAATACTTTAATATCTAATGGACTATAAAAATAATATCCTTTGGTTCCTTTGGGATACCCTACAAATATGCATGTTTCTGAACAAGGACTCCATCTTTTATGTCTTTCCTTTTAACACGTGCGTAGGACATCCACATATCCTTAAGTGTTGTAAACTAGGCTTTAGCCTAGTCCACAACCCATGCGGTGTTTTAGGAACCGACTTAGATGATACATCGTTTAGAATGTACATAGCGGTTTGTAAAACATATCCCCAAAAAGAATTAAGGAGCATTGAATAACTTAACATAGACGTAACCATGTCCAAAAGAGTTCTATTTCTCCTCTCTGCCACCCCATTTTGTTGAGGTGTACATGGCACGGAAAACTGAGAAATTATTCCATTATCAATAAGATATTGCTGAAACTCTCCAGATAGATATTCTCCACCACGATCAGACCTCAAGATTTTTATGTGTTTCTCAAGCTGATTTTCTACTTCAGCTTTAAATGCATTGAACATGTCAAAAGAATCCAACTTATGTCTCATGAGATAAACATAGCCAAATATCAAGTAATCATCCGTGAAACTGATAAAGTACTCATATCCACCTCTAGCTTGAATGCTCATAAGTCTACACACATCAGTGTGTATCAATCCTATATTGGGTTTATGCTCGATAGCAAGAGTACAATAATGTATTTGACAATCTTTTCATATTAATAAAGTGATTTCTAGTTTAACAAATATTATAGCATTTATAGTTTAATTATTATAATTGTCAAAAGTAAATAATCATAAGATCAAAAGACTATGAGAAAAGAAGAATTGTTCATACATCTAGATATGTATGAGGTAGACGCAATTCTTTAGTTAGTCTTGAATAATATTCAAAACTTAAGATAAAGGTTGGTCACCTTTATCTTGTCAAAGTTGTAGATTCTTTTGTTAGCATTTGAGTGGGATCAAATGTGTTATGATGAGTCTAAAATCATTAAAATATGGTGTCTTTGGGCAAAAGAATCTAACAGTGAATTACTTTATCTAGAACCGTCAACGGATAAAAGTTTTCACTTGAAGACAATCAGAGAGTCTATCGCAATCCTGAGATAAATGATGGATTTATGGTTGCAAGTGTTAACATTTGAGAGATCGATGTGTACGATTATATAGCGTAGTATATCCTCGATAGTTTGGTGGTATTCATTTGTTAATCGATAGAAGACTTCATTTATAGATATGGACAACGTGGTTCCATTTAATAAATGAGAGTAGAATATCATCATATGGATGTTTTGAGGTATTGGATATTAAATCTTAACGTTAAGTTTTCAATAGTGTCTATTGAAACATGGCTTCTGAACAAGTCAAAATATCCCAGTTCAAAATGTGGTCATATGAGTAAATATGGTAAATTGGAGAGCTATAGGCGGTCTATGAGCTTTTGGCGATTACTGGTATTCTTCACGGGGATACACTTTCTCCATTAAGATTGTCTAGGGTATGAATGAGAAATATGAACTTTTTCTATCTTTATTTAAGAGTTCAATTTTAGTTCTTTAGTGGAATGAACTAAAATTAATAGATCAAACATAAGTAAATCATTTGTTGATTGTGATTGGATTGTGTCTATTGGAGCTTAAATTTAGATAGCCCGCGAAGATCCCCAATCCACACGAACTTGCATGGATCACTTGATATATTCTACCGGACCAATTTAGGGGTCCATCTAGAATTGTATTAAGGCACGTGGACTTGTTTATTTTTGTAAGAATGAGTCTAGTTCACATGTGGACTTTTTATTAAGATCCGTTGGATTTAATAAAATAAAAAAAATAATATACTGACCTATGTATATGTGTTAAGCGGCAAGGTTATATGAAAAAGCTTTATATATTGTTTTTTATTTTATTATTTAATTAAATGGAAATCAATTAATTTGGTGATTAATTAATTATTTAATTAAATGTCAAAATCTTTTCCTAATAGGAGTATGTCTCCTAATATTATATTATTGTTGGTAGTAAAATTAATATTAAAAATTATATTTGATAAGTAGATAAATGAAAGGATTTAATTATCTAGACAAATTAGGAAATCTTTAATATGGTCACAAATACACTAATGAGTTGGATTATGAGTCTTGGTGTAGGAAATAATTCTTTTTGAAAAAGGATTCTTGGTCACCAAGTAAATCTACGTAAGGATATGATTCTTACCCACCAAATAAATCCTTCTTAGGAAAGGATTTGTATGCCGATTTATACTACCTCTAAATTTCAGCCAAGAGAGGATTTTGAAGCTCAAAATTTCATGCAAGCCAAAGAGAATTTAGAGAGGAAAAATTCGGCCATTAGATAAATCTAAGAAGAAAAATTTGGCTAAGCCTTTATTTTTCTAAGAGAGTTTTCGGCCACCTTAGAGTTTTGAGTATAGAGAATTTGGTTCTTGCTATAGATAAATTCATCAAACTCTTAAGATTTGTGTGTGAAATTTTGGTAAAGAGGAAAAGGAAGAAAGAACGTTTTTTATTCGATAGTACACTAGTAGCCTTTACATTAAAAGGTTTTGTGTACAACATCGAACCTAGGTTCATGCGAGTTTCAATCAAATTGATTGATAATTCACAAGTGACCTAACATTCTTTGTTTTTCTTCTTGGAGGATTATTGTGACTAACAAAGAAAGATATTTTGTTTGTTTTCACCCTCAGGTATACAATTTAAAGAGAGGGAGCCCACACTCCTAGGTGACTCACTTTCGTGATTGGATTGGAAGATCTTGCTGATTCAATTCGGCGCTAGTTCAATCGTCACAAGAAAATGGTACGATACTTTTTAATATACATCAATTTATCTAGGGTTAAGGTTCTTGTTATTTAAAAGGGAAATTTTTTTATTTATACCAAACCCTAATCTCACGCTTCCGCCGCGTTTTGAGCGATTTTTCATAAAATTAGCATTAGAGTCTGATTGTGCCCTTGATTAATTGATGTATGTGTACGTGAATCTATTTCTTTATATTGTATATATGCATGTTTTAGAAAGAGATGATACTCTAGGTATTCACATATATATTTACATTGGAATGTATGGATATACATAAGTTTAATATGTGGTTTGTTATTGCTCAATTTTGGTCCTAGAATTTCAATATATTTTTGTTTTGGGATTGTAACAAGATGGGTGGCCTATCATAGCCATAATTTCCTTCTTGGTAGTTCCTAAGTTTTTTTTTTTTTTGTTGTTGTAATATTAAAAAAATGCACAATATTGTAATTAAAAAAAACTGCAGTTTTTTATTTATTTATAATTCTTCTGCAATACATTCAAATATTGAAGACTCGAAGGTTTGAAGAATTGGGAGCAACTAGAACAAGTTTAGGACCGTGTGACCCGTAGGAACAAACGTGCGTGCGAAGAGCACTCGGCCACGTTTGTTGTGGCATGGGCTGCGTACGGCAGCCCTAAGGAAGCCATGGGCTGCACATGGCAGCCTATTATGGGGTTGTAGCATGCTCACGCCCATGGGTAGGGGCCAAGGGTTCGCACGCCAAAGGGAGGCAGCCGAGGGAGTCCAAACGACGAAGGTCGCATGAAGACTTGTTCGCCAAGAAACGAGTTTTGTATTTCAAGACGTGTAATTTACTTGCTTTTCTATGATGGACCAAAGTTGTAGCTATTTGTTTTTTTGTAAATATTGCAATATTTATCATTATTTGATAACATGTCATATAGAATATGAGTGCTGCTCATATATCTCTTTTGGTATGAACATGCATAGAATGGTTTAGGTATCTACATTGGCCTCTAGATAACTTGGTAAAACATTCTTTGGAATTCGATCACACGCCTTAAATAATTGAGTGGGAGAAGGTGTTTTGGAAAACCTACGACCTCCAAGTTTAGTTGAGCTTTATGTTTCATATAATAACCTCCCAAGAGGTATTCATGAATGGAATTTGGCTAGATACTTCCTTACAAAGTTAGACTAGACAATTATCCCAAACGATATCTACTCCCAAAGGAGGGATATTTGTGAGGGAATATATTGAAGGTCGATAACTTGGTAACACACTCAATGTAATTTTATTAATATCCTCCCAAGAGTTCTAGTTAATAAAATTGCAAGGCTAAAATTGAAAACGTTGGTTTTTATGTTAACAATTAGGTGGGACCTAGTCCAACTAGTAAATATTGCGAACTCCCAAAGGATGCGTGACATTTATGGGTGTTAGATCACCGTTGAATTTTTACGATTGAATTATTTTATTTAATTCAAGATAAATATTCAAAAGTGCTTTATCATGATTATTTACTTATATATTTTTTTGTTATTGTTCAGAAATCATGACCAAATCCCTAATTAACATCCTAAAAGACAATACTTTAACTGGTGATAATTATGTCATATGGGAAAGGAAAATTGGGCTTTTGTTGCAATCGAAAAAGCATAAGTTCGTTCTGTGCACTCCTAAACCACCTACTCCTACTAATGAATCTACTTAGGAGAAAAGAGATGAGTATCAGCAGTGGGAGTCTTCAAATAAGATGGCTAAATGTTACATTATGACCACCATCTTCGACGTGTTGCAACAGCAGCATGAAGAAATGGAGACTGTTGTCGATATAATGATGTCTCTAGAGGAGATGTTTGCTATGAGGTCTAGGATGACTAATAGAGAGGTAGTGACTGCTTTCATGAATCTTAGGATGAAAGCTGGACAGGCTGTGAAAGATCAAATGATGAAAGTCATAGCGCATCTCAACATTGCTAAACTGAATGGTGCTAAGATAGATGGTGAGACGAAAACTGACATGATTGTCAACTCACTGTCGGATTCCTTTGATCAATTCAAGTTGGACTACACCTTGAATAATAAAGAATACACCTTGCGAGGCCTGATGCAAGATGTTCAAAGCGCCGAAAAAATCATTGCAAAAAGCAAGGGTCAAGAGATTCAAACCGTAGGTAAAGTTGCTACTGTTAAGACCCGTAAAAAGGTCGAGAAACAACAAAAGAAAAATCAACTAGGACCTACTAGGAATGAGACAAAGAAAGTAACCAAGATCAAAGAGAAGTGTTTCCTTTGTGCTGGAAATGGACATTGGAAAAGAAATTGCCCAAAGTCTTAGGACAAAAAGGAAAAAGGTAATATTAATTATCTTGAAACATGTTTTTTGACAGTTCTATGGATTCCTGGATCATAGACTCCGGAGCCACTAATCATATTCGTTTTTCCTTACACGGGTTCAAGGAAAGGAGAAGGCTTAATGAGTACGAATTCAACTTGCACTTAGGCAATGGAGCGTTGGTGTCTGCTAGTTCAGTGAGAGATATTAGAATTATTTTAGATTCTTATAGGCATTTAGATTTAATAGACATTTATTATGTACCTCAATTCAAGAGGAATTTAATTTCAGTTTCTTGTTTAAATAAATTTCCTTATTCGGTTACTTTCAATAAACCTTTTATTATTAGTAAGAATGGGAAAATTATTTGCAAAGGTACATTGGAAAGTTTATTCTATTTGCATGGAAATGTCTCTCAATTGTTAGACATAGAATCAACGGAACCAAATCATAAAAGAGTAAAATTATCAAAAGATGAAACCTACCTATGACATTTGCGCCTAGGTCATATCAACCTTAATAGGATTAAAAGATTGGTAAGTGACGGCCCTATAAGTGACTTAAAGGTCTATGATCTACCAACTTGTGAATCTTGTTTGGAAGGTAAAATGACCAAAAGGTCATTTACGACCAAAGGCACAAGTGTGGGAACCCCGTTCACCGATTGCGCAGCGGAACTAAGTTTTAAATTTTTTAAAACAGATCTTAATCTGTATCTATGACCTGTGAACTTGGGATCGTAATTATTTTTCAGAACTAATACATACAATATGTAATCACAAGAAATTGAAATCGATATAATCAGAAGAACATACCAACGTTTGGAGGCTCCTTCACTTTACGTTATGCTCTTGTTTGAATTAATCTTTCCAACGTTAGAAGACTCCTTCACTTTACAATGTGTTCCTGTCTGAACCACTCGATCTTCCTCGCTATCTCCCAGAACTGATAATTGCTTGTGGGCACGTCACGGTCTCAGGAACATGAATGGAGGATGTAGAGAAATACTTGAAGAAACTCTTTCTTCTCAATTTGGTGTATTGATCTCATGCATACATGAATTGCATCTCATGCCAAAATCTTTTGACAGATGTGGTTTAAAATATATATATATATATCACCCTGCTTGCTTACCAATATATGTCTATATATATTACACTGCTCACAAAAATATACATATATCTTTTCTAAAACCACTTCTAGCATCAATTATATATCTATGTCTCTTCAAGCCTCTTATGCTTCCTTCTATATATATATATATATATATATTTCACACTTTATATATATATATATCTTATACACCACGTTGCTGTGCATTTTATATAAAGTCAAAGGCATTTATATATATATTTATATATATCCTTGTTTGTATCCTATACAAACACTTATATATGTGCACACACCAATTTGCATCCAATGCAATCTCCTGTGTTATAATTGATATATTTATTTTAATTATCCTTTTCAAATATATCTAATATATTAAAAGTGATAATAAGTATTTTAAATTTAAACTTAAATTCAAATACTTAGATAAATGATTTAGTAAGAATAAAATAATCCTATTATTTTATCTTCACCTAAATCAATATATCAACTAACACCCTCCAATTAATAGTTAAATAATAATTCATAATTATAAATATAATTAAATAATCTAATTATTTAATTAATTTAACTATTAACATCCATTAATTAAATAATCTCATTATTCAATTAATTCCTGAATATATACGTGTCACTTTTGTAATACAATTAATTGGACAATCCAATTAATTAACCGTGACCCTTGTTACCTAAATCAATCGGGCTAGTAAAGGGACCTAATAGACCCACAATATTTTGAGCTCAAATAATTCTTGGAATCATTAATTAAACTCTTTAATTAATATTCCTTGATTATTAACTCCGGTGTTATTCCACTAAAAACCCGAAGCTGCACTCTCTCATTTGTAGACGCTTTTACACAGGCCGATACAACTCGGTGTCCATTGATATAGCTATTACACATGGTGTGATTCTCTACAGTAGTTCATAATTAGAGCAAGGTCATAATGTCCGTTATACTCCTCTAATTACATATATCCTTTAATTACCGTTGATTCTATAATGAACAATAAATCCTATTTCCTTACGGAATTAGGAGAGCGCTCATATTGTCCAAGCCCCGAATCAACCCTTAAGAGAACTACCATCTACTTCTCACAAGAAGGAGTGGATTCCACTATTGTGTACAAACCTTCCCAGCCACAAGCCAAACCGTAATCCCAACATACGGAGCATATTGATCGGGAACAGCATCCGACCTCACCCATGGTATATCAAAGACCACGATCTAACCTGAAGGAGTCGATAAGACACTCAGGATTAAGATCACCCACATATAGCCATCGTTAGTTGATATATATGAATCTCATTGGTAAACGGATCTTGGTGAGAGATTCATATAGATCATGGCCTAGTCCTATATGATCACATCATACAAGGTGCCTCCAATCTCATATCTTATATGAAAAATTCAGGATAGAATCATCGTACATTACTGAATGGACCGCAGTTATAGATTAACCATAAATAAAGTACCCAGCTTTATTTTTTATCTATGGAATCTTTAGATTGCACGTCTCTTACTGTATCCATCTGTATATAACACTCATATACACAGTTTGAGATTACATCCGGCAATCTTGGATGTTAAATATATGCACAAGTTATAAAATAAACAACAAAACATGAATGAATTGAATTTTTTCTTTTATTTATTTCATAAATCCATTTACAAATTACATCTTTAGGGCATAAACCCCAACAACAAGAGCCATCGAATTTTTAGGATTGATACACATTGATGTGTGTGGACCTAAGAGCATTCAAGCTAGAGGTGGATATGAGTACTTCATCACTTTCACGGATGATCACTCAAGATTTGGCTATGTGTATCTTATGAGATATAAGTCGGATGCTTTTTACATGTTCAAAGCCTTTAAAGCTGAAGTTGAAAATCAACTTTAGAAACGCATAAAAATCTTGAGGTCTGACCGTGGTAGAGAATATCTATCTGATGAGTTTCAGCAATTTCTTATTGATAATGGGATAATTTCTCAGTTTTCTACACCAGGCACACCTCAACAAAATAGGGTGGCAGAATGGAGAAATAGAACTCTTTTGAACATGGTTAGGGCTACGTTGAGTTATTCAACGCTCCCTAATTCTTTTTGGGGATATGCTTTACAAACCGCAATGTACATTCTAAAAGATATACCATCTAAGTCGGTTCCTAAAACACCGCATGAGTTATTTACCGGGCGAGAGCCTAGTTTACAACACTTTAGGATATTTGGATGTCCTGTATACGTGTTAAAAGAAAAGACAGAAAAGATGGAGTCCCGTTCAGAAAAATGAATATTTGTAGGGTATCCAAAAGGAACAAAAGGATTAATTTTATTGTCCTTGAGATCTTAAAGTATTTGTTTCGACAAATCCCAAATTTCTGAAAGAGGACTATATGAATAATTTTGTGCCTAAGTGTTGAATTGTTCTGAATGAGTTTTCAGAAGATACAATTCCACAAAAAGTTTCACAACCAATCCCAATTGTAAGTTTTGTACCAACACAAGATCAAGAATCTACCATACCTTGTCGGAGTGAGAGGGTTAGTAAACAACTCAAACGATACATTGGTCTAGAGAATCCGTAGAGAATCTTCTGGATGATGATGATCCCTATATGTACAAGAAAGCAATGGAAGATGTTGATTGTCGCCATTGGCAAAAGGCAATGCAATCTGAAATTGAATCTATGTTCAAAAACAAACTCTGGTCTCTTGTAGACTTGCCTAAAGGGATAAACCCCATTGGGTGCAAGTGGGTATACAGGAGTAAAAGAGGAATGGATGGAAGGGTGGAAACCTTTCAAGCTAGATTGGTAGCTAAAGGTTATACACAAAAGAAAGCTATCGATTATCATGAATCCATCTCTCTTGTGGCCATGCTTAAATCCATTAGGATACTCTTATCCATTGTGGCATATCTAGATCGAGAGATTTGGCAAATGGATGTAAAGACAACTTTCCTTATTGGAAGTCTTGATGAAAGCATCTATATGATGCAACCAGAAGGATTCATTGAAAAAGACCAGCAGGAAAGGGTATGCAAGTTGCAAAGATCCATATATTGATTGAAGCAAGGATCCAGATCCTAGAACATAAGGTTCAATCAAGCCGTGAAAAGTTTTGGATTTATTCAGAACCTTGATGAACCTTATGTATACAAAAGGATTAAAGGCGACAAGTTGGTTTTCCTTGTTCTTTACGTTGATGATATACTACTCATTCTAAATGATGTAGGTGTATTGACATCAATAAAAGAATGGTTAGCAAAACAATTTGATATGAAGGACTTAGGAGAAGAAAGTTATATTCTTGGTATCCAAGTCATAAGGGATAGATGTTAGGTTTTAGATTTGTGTTGGCTTGATTCCATAACAAAACACTCTTTGTTTGTATTGCTTAGTTGCTTAAGTGTTTCATGGTTAGATCAGGCATCAAAGATGGAAAGCGACTTCACATGCAAAGTTCATCTTCAAGAGGATATACACTTACTTGGATACTAAGGTATCAAGATTCTTCCTCCTCTTGCAAGGCGTAGGCGCACACACACCCAATTCATTCATATGTGTCTCTACTTAGTTGTACATCATTAAATGTGCACACACACAATTCATACATTTGTGTCCCTACATCATAGCATATCATTTGGTATAACATTTTCACACACTTGAAGTTGAATGCCCATGCATTGGTATGAAAGTAACATGTTTTGGAAAATGAATGATTGGAGACTATCTTTATGTAGTTTGCATTCTTGTGTGAAATGTGTTTGTTTGTTTATATGTTTGTATAACATGGATATTGAACTTGATTTTAGCCTTAAATTGTTCATGATTGAGTTCCGGTCATTTCGGTTACTCATACTATGATTTCGAGTTCTAAGTCAAAAGATACTACACTTTCAACTCATGTTGCATACATTGTCTTCGTCTTCATATATCAATTTGAATTATTATTTTATAGGTTAAGTATCTTATATTTCCATGTCTATGAGGGAGTCCCGGTTTGTAATCTTCAAATTGATTTGAATTCGGAGTTCGGAGGCCAAAGAACGGTCGAAGAACGTGAGAGGAGCGCAAGGGGTGAGGTGCGATGGCTCAAGCCATCACCATGCACCATCCCAAGATGGCGCGTGGCCATCTCGGCCCCAAATGTGTTCTGCCCCGAGATGACCATGCGCCATCTTGGGGAGACACTAAATAAAGAGGGCAAAAATGTCATTTGGTCATTCTATCTTTAAATCCTCTCCTTCCCTCTCATTCTTTACAAGTTGAGAAAATTGAAATTGAAGAACAAGTGCAGAAATTTTCTCTCAACATTTTTTATTTTTGTTTTTGTGATAACTTCTTCATTTCTACTCCGAATCACTTGATTCAAAAACCGATTTCGAGTGTCTTGAAGAGTTCTACAAAACACAAGCTTTTACAGTACCAAATGATAACTATATGTTTGGTGTTCATCCTTTTTGGTAAAATCATCTTCTTCTTAGTTTTCTTCTTAGATCTTCTTATTGATTGATGCTATTTGATTAAGAAACATGACTAGGATGATTTTGATATCATTTTGTGGTTTGTTGATTTGATTTTCAAGTTTAGCTAGATTTATGATATATTGAATGATTTGTGCTAAACTTGATAAACATGAAATTGTTTCTAGAAATGTTTTGTTCTTATGCCTGATTGATTGTTTCTAGATCTAATTTCATTTTTCTAAGAACTAGGTTGTGTTTCAATTGGTGTCTATATATTCATATCTGTGTTCTTAGTTGATAACATGCTTAGGTTTTCTAGATACATTTATGATTGTTCTTTGAAAGCATAATCTAGCTATCTAGTTGCATGTCTATAGAATTTGTTGATCATCATTTTCTATGTTGAGTGCTTATTTGTGTTTTGCATTCATGATCACTTAGATGCCTTGTGATGAGGTAGAAAGTCTCATATCTTAGAGTGATTCTTTGATTTGAGCAATTGGAAGTCTTAGCTAGAGTCAGAGGACTTGGATAGCTAAGCAAATGGAAGTCTCGACAAGAGGTGTGAGACCTCGGATTGTTGATTGAGGAAGTCTTGACTAGAGTCGGGAGGACTCGAATATTTGAGCAAGAAGTCTTGCCTAGGGTCGGGAGGATCTAGATAGGTGAGCATGGAATCTTCCAAGAGACAGGAGGTCTTGGATAGGAAGTCGGCTTAGTAGATCACTTGGTTCAATGATAGAGTGAGAGTGATAGCTTGGAGAGCATGTGTGATTGCTTGAGTGTGTAACTCTTTTGAAATAGTGGATTTGCTTTTGCCAGTGGTTGTGGTATCAACCCGTGGATGTTTCCCTTTCGGAGGTTTACCACGTAAATATTTTATGTAATTGTTTGCAATTTTCATTAAGCATTGTTAAAATTGCATTGTTTTTAAAAGAAGATAAAAATTGGAGCATATACCTATTCACCCCCCCCCCCCCCTCTAGGTATATTTTACTATAAAGATAAAGGGAATTACAATAGAAAGAATAGAATGATTACATTATCCCAAGCTTCATACATAGATAAAATCTTGTATAGGTTTTCCATGCAAGATTCCAAGAAAAGTATGTTACTTTTCATATATGGAATCAAACTTTCTAAGGAACAAGTTCCTAAGAATGAGCATGAAGAGCAATTCATTAGTAGGTTCTATATGCATCGGCAGTTGGAAGTCTCATTTATGCAATGATTTGTATTAGGCCAGATATTAGTTTTGTTGTGGGCAGAGTTAGCAGGTTTTAATCAAAGACTGGTCCTAATTACTGTACGGCAGTCAGGCATGTTTTCATGTATCTCAGGAGAACGAGAGAGTATAAGCTTGTATACTATATTGGGGATTTAATTCTCATTGGATATACAGATTCTGATATTCTATCATATTCTGACTATAGGTGATCAACTTCAGGATCTGTGTTTACTATTGGAGGAGGCGCAGTCCTATGGATGAGTACCAAGCAATCTTGTATTGGTGATTCCACCATGGAAGCCGAGTATGTTGCCGTATACGAGGCTGCTAAAGAGGTTGTCTAGCTCTGCTAATTTTTGATTGACTTGGAAGTGGTTCCTGATACGAATAAGTAAATCATTATCTACTGTGACAATAGTGGAACAGTGGCTAATTCAAGAGAACAAAAAAGTCATAAGAGAGGGAAACACATTGAAAGAAAGTATCATCTTCTAAGGGAAATTGTGCATAGGGGTGACGTGACGATTTCTAAGATCACGTCAACAGATAATCTAATGGATCCCTTTACAAAGGCTCTTTCACACAAGAGTTTTGATGGGCATTTAGAGAACATGAGGATGATAGATATGACACATTTGCTATATAGCAAGTGGGAGATTGTTGGGATTATGCTCGATAGTAAGAGTATAATAATATAATTGACAATCTTTTCATATTAATAAAGTGATTTCTAGTTTAACAAATCTTATAGCATTTATAGTTTAATTATTATAATTGTCAAAAGTAAATAATCATAAGGTCAAAAGACTATGAGAAAAGAAGAATTGTTCATACATCTAGATATGTATGAGGTAGACACAATTCTTTAGTTAGTCTTGAATAATATTCACAACTTAAGATAAAGGTTGGGCGCCATTATTTTGTCAAAGTTGTAGATTCTTTTCTTAGCATTTGAGTGGGATCAAATGTGTTATGATGAGTCTAAAATCATCAAAGTGTGGTGTCTTTGGGCAAAATAATCTAATGCACTGGGCGCATTGAATAAGATCACAGTGAATTACTTTATTTAGAACCTTTAATGGATAAAAGTTTTAACTTGAAGATAATCGGAGAGTTTATCTCAATCCTGAGATAAATGATGGACTTATGGTTGCAAGTTTTATCATTTGAGCTATCAATGACTACGATTATATGGCATAGTCTATCATCGATATTTTGGTGGTATACATTTGTTAATTGATAGAGGACTTCGTTTATAGATATGGACATCATGGTTCCATATAATAAATTAGAGTAGAATATCATCATATGGATGTTTTGAGGTATTGGATATTAAAATCTTAACATTAAGTTTTCATTAGTGTCTATTGAAACACGGCTTCTGGACAAATCAAAATTTCCAAGTTCAAAATGTGGTCATATGAGTAAATATGGTAACTTGGAAAGCTATATGTGGTCTATAAGCTCTTGGCGATTACTAGTATTCTTCACGAGGATACACTTTCTCCATTTGAGATTGTCTAGGGTATGAATGCGGAATATTAACTTTTTCTATCTTTATTTAAGAGTTCAATTTTAGTTCTTTAATGGAATGAACTAAAATTAATAGATCGGACATAAGTGAATCATTTGTTTATTGTGATTGGGTTGTGTCTTTTGGAACTTAAATTTAGATAGCCCGTGAAGATCCCTAATCCACACGAACTTGCATGGATCACTTGATATATTCTACTGGACCAATTTAGGGATCCATCTAGAATTGTGTTAAGGCATGTAAACTTGTTTCTTTTTGTAAGAATGGGTCTAGTTCACATGTGAACTTTTTATTAAGGTCCAATGGATTTAATAAAATAAGAAAAATAATATATTTGCCCATGTATATGTGTTGGGCGGCAAAGATATATAAAATAGCTTAATATATTGTTTTTTATTTTATTATTTAATTAAATGGAAATTAATTAATTTGGTAATTAATTAATTATTTAATTAAAAGTCAAAATCTTTTCCTAATAGGAGTAGGTCTACAAAAATTATACTATTGTTGGTTATATAATTAGTATTAAAGATTATATTTGATAAGTAAATAAATAAAAGGAATTATTTATCTAGTTAAATTAGAAAATATTTAATATGGTCACAAATACAATAATGAGTTGGATTAGTAGTCTTAGTGTAGGAAAGAATTCTTTATAGAAAATGATTCTTGGTCACCAAGTAAATCCACCTAAGGATAGGATTCTTACCCACCAAGTAAATCCTTCTTAGGAAAGGATTTGTATGCTTATTTATACTACCTCTAAATTTTTGCCAAGAGAGGATTTCGAATATCAAAATTTCGTGCAAGCCAAAGAGAATTTAGAGAGAGGAAAAATTCGGGTAAGCCTTAATTTTTCTAAAAGAGTTCGTCCACCTTAGAATTTTGAGTATATAGAATTTGGTTCTTGCTCTAGATAAATTCATCCAACTCTAAATATTGGTGTGTGAAAATTTGGCAAAGAGGAAAAGGAAGAAAGAAAATTTTGTATTCAATAGTACACTAGTATTTTTTACATTAAAAGGTTTTGTGTACAACATCGAATCTAGGTTCACACGAGTTTCAATCAAATTGATTGATAATTCATAAGTGACCTAACATTCTTTGTTTTTCTTCTTGGAGGATTATTGTGACTAACAAAGAAAGAGATTTTGTTTGTATCCATCCTCAGGTATACAATTTAAAGAGAGGGAGCCCACACTCTCAGGTGATTCACGTTCATGATTGGATTGGAAGATCTTACGGATTCATTTCGCCGCTAGTTCAATCGTCACGAGAAAAAGGTACGATACTCTTTTTTGATTAGGTTGCATTGATTCCGTGCCTAACCAGTGAGAGATATTGCTATACAAACAGAATAAACTGTTTTCCATTGTACCTTTACAAACAAATTTGTTAGTCCTACTAATAATAAAAGTTTTACTGAAAGTAACAGAATATCCAAATTTATTTAAACAAGAAATTGAAATTAAATTCCTCTTGAATTGAGATACATAATAAACGTCTATTAAATCTAAATGCTTATAAGAATCTAAACTAACTTTAATATCTCCCACTGCACTAGCAGACACCAACGCTCCATTGCCAAAACGCAAGTTGAATTCGTTCCAATTAAGCCTTCTCCTTTCCTTGAATGCTCATAAGGAAAAACAAACTTGATTAGCGGCTCCATAGTCTATGATACAAGAATCAGTAGAATCCGCCAAAAAAATGTTTTAAGATAATTAATATTACCTTATTTCTTTTTATCTAGAGACTTTGGGCAATTTCTTTTCCAATGTCCCTTTTCACCACAAAGAAAACACTTCCCTTTGATCTTGGTTACTTTCTTTGTCTCCCACTAGTAGGTCCCAATTGCTTTTTCTTCTGTTATTTCTTGACCTTCTTACGGGTCTTAACAGTAGCAACTTTACCTATAACATGAATCTCTTATACCTTGCCTTTCACTAGGATTTTCTCGACGCTTTGAACATCTTGCATCAAGCCTTGCAAGGTGTATTCCTTAATATTCAAGATGTAGTCCAAATTGAACTGATCAAAGTAATCTGAAGTGAGTTGATGATCATGTCAATTTTCGTTTCACCATCTATCTCAGCACCATTCAATTCAGTAATGTTCAGATGTGCTATGACTTTCATCATGTGATCTTTCACAACCTGTCCAGATTTCATCCTAAGATTAATGACAGTAGTCACTGCCTCCCTCTTAGTCATCCTGGACTTCATAGCAAACATCTCTTCCAGAGACATCATTATATCGGCAGCAGTCTCATTCCTTCATGTTGCTATTGCAACACGTCAGAGATGGTGGTCACAATGTAACATTACGCCATATCGTTTGAAGTCTTCCAATGGTGATACACGTCTCTTTGCTCCTCAGTAGATTCATTAGTAGAAGTTTGTGGTTTAGGAGTAGACAGAACGAACTTATGTTTTTCAACTTGGAACAAAAACCCAAATTTCCTTTTCCATGTGACATAATGATTATCAGTTAAAGTATTATCTTTTAGGATGTAGATTAGGGGTGGGGTCATGATTTCTGAACAATTAAAAAAATTATATAAGTAAACAATTATGATATAGCACTTTCGAATATTTATCTTGAATTAAATAAAATAATTCAATCGTAAAATTCAACAGTTTTCCAACACCCATAAATGTCACGCCTCCTTTAAGAGTTAGCACCATCTATTAGTTGGACTAGGTCCCACCTAATTGATAATATAACAACCATCAATTAAATTTTAGCCTTGCGATTTTTCTAACAAGAACTCTTGGGAGTATATTAATAAAATCACATTGAGTGTGTTACCAAGTTATCAACCTTCAATATATTCCCTCACGAATATCCCTTCTTTGGAAGAAGATATCGTTTGGGCCAATTGTCTAGTCTGTCATTCTAAGGAAGTATCTTGCTAAATTCCATTCATGAATACCCCTTGGAGGGTTATTACTTGAAACATAAAGCACAACTAAACTTGGAGGCAGTAGGTGTTCCAAAACACCTTCTCCCACTCAATTATTTAAGGTGTGTGATCGAGTTCCATAGAATGATTTACCAAGTTATCTAGATGCCAATTAGATACCTAAACCATTCAATGTATGTTCATACCAAAAGAGATATATGAGTGGGACTTCTATTCTACATGACATGTTATCAAACAATGCAAACATTGCAATATTTATGTAAATATAAAAAGTTACAATTTTGGTCCATCTTAGAAATTTACATATGTCTTGGAGTACAAAACTCCTTTCTTAGCGAACAAGTCTTCACGCGACCATCGTCGTTTGGACCCTTGGATGCCTCCCATGGGCGTGCGCACCCCTTTGCTCCATAAAGGGTTGTTGTGCACAACCCCTGGAATCCATAGGGCTGCCGTGCGCAACCCATTCCATAACAATCGCGGTAATGTGCTAATTCTCACGCTTGATTGTTGTTATGGTACGTACTGTACCAAACTTGTTCTGGTTGCTTCCAATTCTTCAAATCTTCGAATCTTCGATACTTGAATATATTACAACAATATTTCAAACAAAAAATATTGCAGTTTTTTTTTATTACAACAACAACAAAAAATAAAAAAAAAAACTTAGCAACTACCCGGAAGGAAATTATTGCGATGATAGGCCACCCTTCTTATTACAATCCCAAAACAAAAATACATTGAAATTCTATGACCAAAATTGAGCAATAACAAATCACATTATAAACTATATATATATATCCACACATTCCAATGTAAATATTTATGTGAATACCTAGAGTGTCATCTCTTTCTAAAACATGCATATTTACAATAAAAAGAAATAGATTCACATATATATACATCAGTTAATCAAGGGTTAAACCAGGCTTTGATACCAATTATAGGGGAAAATGATTCAAAACGCGGCAGAAGCGTAAAATTAAGGGTTTGTTATATTTTAAAAATTTTCCCTTTAAAAAAAAAACCTTAACCCTAGATTAATTGACATATAAATAAAAGTATCGTACCTTTTATCTCGTGACGATTGAACAAGCATCGAGTTTAATCTGTAAGATCTTCCAATCCAATCACGAACGTGAATCACCAAGGAGTGATGACTCCCTTTCTTTAAATTTTATAACTGAGGATTGAAGCAAACAAATTTTTTTTTCTTTTGTTAGTCACAATATGTTGGGGTTTATGCCCTAAGCATTTAATTTGTAAATGGATTTATGAAGTAAATAAAAGGAAAGGTTCAATTCATTCTATTATGTTATTTATTTAATAATCTTGTGTACATAATAACATCCTTGATTGCCGGATGTAATCTCGAACTGTGTATATGAGTGTAATATACGGATGGATACAGTAACAAACGTGCAATCTAAAGAGTGTGTAGATAGCAAATAAAGCTGGGTATTTTATTTGTGGTTAATCTATAGATGTGGTCCATTCCGTAATGTACAGTGATTCTATCCTGAATCATTCATATGAGATATGGGAATGGAGGCACCTTGTATGATGTGATCATATAGGACTGGGCCATGATCTATATGAATCTCACACAAAGATCCGTTTACCGATGAGATTCATATATATCAACTAATGATGGCTATATATGGGTGGTGATCTTAATCCTGAGTGTCTTATCGACTCCTTCAGGTTAGATCATGGTCTTTAATATACCATGGGTGAGGTCAGATGTATTTTCTGATCAATATACTCCGTATTTTGGGATTACGGTTTGGCTTGTGGCTGGGAAGGTTTGGTACACAATAGTGGAATCCACTCCTTCTTGTGAGAAGTAGATGGTAGTTCTCTTAAGGGTTGATTCGGGGCTTGGACAATATGAGTGCTCTCCTAATTCCGTGAGGAAGTAGGATTTATTGTCCATTAGAGAATCAATGGTACTCAAAGGATATATGTAATTAGAGGGGTATAACGGACATTATGATCCAGCTCTAATTATGAACTATTGTGGAGGATCACACCATATGTAATAACTATATCGATGAACACCGAGTTGTATCGGTCTGTGTAAAAAAGACTGCAGTTGAGAGAGTGCAATTTTCGGGTTTTTAGTGGAATAACACCGGAGTTAATAATCAAGAATATTAATTAAAGAGTTTAATTAATGATTCTGAGGATTATTGGATCTCAAAATATTGTGGGTCCATTAGGTCCCCTTGCTAGCCCGATCGATTTAGGTAACAAGGGTCACGGTTAATTAATTGGATTGTCCAGTTAATTATGTGATAAAAGTGACACGTATTCATTCGAGAATTAATTGAATAATGAGATTACTTAATTAATGGATAATGGTGATTAAATAACTTAAATAATGAGATTATTTAATTATGTTATTAATCACTAAATAGAAGGTATATGTTGATATTTATTTTTGAATAAAATAAGATAATGTGATTACTTTTTTTTATTAAATTAATATTTTATTTTTTAATTTAAATAGTTTGAATTCAAAATTAAAATCAAATTAAAGATATGAGATATTTTTTATTTGAAAGTTTTTAAAAATCAAATATAGATTTGATCAAATTTTTAAATATTATATATGAGATATATTTTATTTAAAATAAAAAAAATAAAAAAATCATGCACATCAACCTACTTATATATATATATATATATATATATTAAACAAAAGACGAAGGGTGTGGTTTTTTGTTTTTAAGAAATAGTGTGTTGACAAAAAGAAAAAAAAAAGAGTAAGTGCTGTAGGCATGGGTTACAACTGTGCGTAATTTTTTTTTTAACACACAAAAGACAAAAGCATTTTAGTGTGTGCTTATAACAAATATCAACACATATATTTGGGTTTGCATGAGATGTAAATAATGCAAGTGTTGCATAGTGAAAATAAAGAAAGAGTTTCTTAATTTTCTTTCATCCTCCATTCTAAGATCCCGAGTCCGTGACGCGCCAACAAGTAGTTACCAGTCTCGGGAGATAGCAAGGAAGATCAGTGGTACAGACCAGGAACAAATCAAGAAGTGAAGGAGCCTCCAAACGTTGGTATGGTTTTATCTTTTAATCTTTTTTTTTTTATTATTGATTACAATTTCCTATATTTACATATATATTTTATTAGTGTAATAATTAGTATATGTATTTGTTCCGAAAATAAATACGATCATACGTTCATTGGTCCCAGATACAGATTACGATTTGTATAAAACTTTTAAGACCCGTTTCCACTTCGCAACCAGTGAACGGGGTTCCAACAATTGGTATCAGAGCCAATTTTATTTTTCGGAACAGGAAATTGTTTTCGATGCTTCTGTATGTATGATTGTGTAGGAACGATTTCAATTGACTGTATGATGTTTTTGTATGTATATATATATTTTTTAATTTACAAAAACCTGATTGATCGTTAATTATATGGTACTGTGGATTTAGGGTTTATGGGTTATAAATTGTTTTTTATTATATTTTTTTTAACTATTATTGGAATGTAAAAAAAAAATGTAACCTATGTTGAAGATCTGGAAAAATCGCGAAGAAAGATTTATGAGATGAATCGAGGTGACCTGAAGAGACTAGAAGACTTGGAAATTACAAGAAGACCAAGGAATGTCTTGGGGGTATTTTTATAATTTTAGATTCTAATTTTTTTTTAGGTTATATAATCCACAGTACTCGGTCAATTCATGTATGCTTTATATTATGTGATGATAAAAAGCATTGTCATGCATACGTATGTCATTTAGATTAGAAGTACCTACACAAATATATTTGATATGTCATACATTCATCATAGTCTATATTTTATGTATTTTTTTTAATGTGATTAAAATGGATAAATACATAAATTGGCTATGAAAATGGGATAAGTTTTTTAATTGTTAAAAAATTTGGTAATTCTCATTAATATTAATCTAGTAATTAAAGAGTTTAATAAGTTAGATTAATAGGGTCATTTATAGTAATTATGATTAATTTGATTAATTGGCTAATTATAAATGAACCGAAAACTGTGTTAGAGTTTTAATAGTTAAAATTTGGTAAACACTTTCATAATAATATGAGCTTAGTAAATAGTTTACAAAGACTTAGATTATTTACTAATAGATTAGATTTTTAATTGTTAAAAATCATTAATAATTTATTAGTTAACTAGAAATTGTTTCTAAGAATGAATTCGTTAATACACTAGATAACTTGATTAAAGTTAGCCATTTGATCCTATAGAGCCTAGGTGCATTAACAGATAATAGAAAACCCTAGTTTTAAAATAGTGAGTGGGAAAGGGATATATGACATATATATCCCGCGGTCTCCATCATTAGTTCAATACCGTGAGCACAGAGTGGGGCCTCGTGACAGCTTTGCTTTCGTCCTCCCTAAGGAGGGTTTCCACAAAGGTCAATACCAAGGTTGACTTCCTAACGGATAGGATTTCTGAGGGTATTTCGGGACTGACCGACCCTAAGGCGGCAATTCTCGAGTTAAGCTCATGAGATCTGAAATGGCGGGTTACACTCACGAAGGTTTTGATTAAGTTTGTTAATTAAAAACCTGACTGAGTAAACGATGGTTGAGTGATATGGAATAAGAGTTATTCTAGAATATCATTTGATTGAGAATGTCTCGATCCAACATGCAAAGATTTGACCGACCCTAAGGTGGCACTTTTTTGTGGTATGTTTGATTGTCGTGGTATAGTAACTATTTTTAGGGTAGTTATAGTTCGTTAAACATGTTCATGCATCATGTTTAAATTTATACCAAAGCACCCGCACTTGTTTTAAATAAATGACTGAATGAATGTTTTATTTATTTCAGCAATGTCTTCTGCATTACTTCAAATTCTCGCAAACGACAAATTAACTGGTGATAACTACACAAAGTGGAAACTTAATATTAATGCAATTTTGGTCACCAAAGACCTCATATTGGTGCTTACGGAGGAGTGTCCTCCAGTGCCTACTGCCAATGCCACACGGACTATTCGTGAGGCATACTAGCGATGGGTCTCATCTGATGAGAAGGTCCGAACATATCTGTTGGTATCTATGATAGACGTGCTTGTCACAAAGCACGAAGCAATGACTTCAGCATTCGAAATCATGGAGTCATTGCATGCTATGTTTGGACAGCCCTCCGAGCAAAAGCGACACGAAGCTGTTCGTTTCGCTATGCTCGCTCGTATGAAGGAAGGAACGTCAGTTCGGGAACATGTCCTTAGCATGATATCCTACTTCAACATGGCAGAAGTCAATGGTGGGGCCATTGACGAACCCAGTCAGGTGAGCATCATACTGACGACTCTTTCGAAGAGTTTTGATCAATTTAAAAGCAACTACGGGATGAACAAGTTAAAGTTCAGTCTTACACAGTTGATCAATGAGCTCGCTACCTTTGAGTCCTTGATTAAGGACAACAAAGGCAAGATCGGTGAGGCAAATGTTGCCGAACCATCTTCCTCTAATAATAAGAAGAGGAAAAGGTCCACTGGGAAGGCAAAAGGAAAGCCCAAACCCAAGAAATCCCAAAGCAAAAAGAAGGGCACCTCCACTGACCAAGACAAAGGAAAATGTTTCCATTGTAACAAGGTCGGGCACTGGAAGAGGAATTGTCCTCAGTATCTGGAGAAGTTAGCCAAGAAGAAAAAGATGAAAGGTAAATGTGATTTACTTGTTCTTGAATCTTGTTTAGTGGAAGATGATTCTTCACCCTGGATAGTTGATTCGGGGGCCACTAATCATGTTTGTTCTTCTTTGCAGTGGACTGGTTCTTGGACACAGCTAGAGGAGGGAGCCTTCTCAATGCGCGTGGGGTCGGGGGATGTCGTATCGGCCAAAGCAGTGGGAGCAATAAGATTGCAATTTTGTAACAATTATAGTTTTTTATTATTAAACAATGTTTTTTATATTCTTAGATTTACACGGAATTTGTATTTCCGTTTCTAAGTTGTTAGAACAAAAATATTATGTTTCTTTTTATAATAAGTATGTTATTATTGGAAAGAATGGTGCGAATATTTGTTCAGGAATTAATGAAAACAATTTGTATGTGTTAAGAACGTAAATACATACTACACTGCTCAACACCGAAATGTTTAAGATTGAAAAACCAAAAACTAAACGACATAAGATTTCTCCAGATAATGACACGTATCTCTGGCATCTAAGGCTTGGTCAGATCAACCTTGACCAGATAGAAAGATTAGTAAAAAGCGGACCTTTAAGTGAGTTGAAGGTTGGCACCTTACCTATCTGCGAATCATGTCTGAAAGGTAAGATGACTAAGAGACCTTTTACTGGAAAATGGCTTAGAGCTAATGAACCGCTAGAGCTTATACATACAGACGTCTGCGGACTGATGAATATTAAAGCTAGGGGTGGTTGTGAGTATTATGTCACCTTTATAGATGACTACTCAAGATACAGATACGTCTACCTGATGCAACTAAAGTAAAAAACATTTGAAAAGTTCAAAGAATTCTGAGCTGAAGTTAAGAATCAATTAGGTAGGACTATCAAGTCAGTACGATCGGATCGTGGAGGTGAGTACCTTGACCATGAGTTTAAAGACTTCATGGTCGAGCATGGGATAGTTTCCCAACTCATAGCTCCCGGTACACCTCAGCTAAATGGTGTAGCGGAGAGGAGAAATAGAACCCTAATGGAAATGGTGAGATCTATGATTAGTTTCTCATCATTACCAAATTCCTTCTAGGGATATGCGTTGCAAACAGCGGCATACATTTTGAATGTAGTGCCATCCAAATCTGTTCCTAAGACTCCCCTAGAGTTGTGGAATGGTTCATATCAATACATGGAGTATTCAAAGCTAGCAAGCAAAAATTCTTAACACAATTGATATATAGCCTCAAAGCTACCTCACATGTGCTTCTTATATTAGTGATAAGAGCACTCACCCTTGAACCACTTGTTCTTGGGTGTACCTACACAAACATTTCCAATATCATCCTTGACAACAATGTTAAATCTTGAGAAAAGTCCTTCAATGATTTGATTAACAAGAATATAATTAATACACTCTTCCTTAACATTTTCAACACAAGCTTTGTCAAGTTGAACAAGATTAGTTTCTTTCTAGTCCACAACTTCTTCTCATGCTTAGCAATATTATCATGTTTCTCAACTTTCAAAACCTTAGCATGTTCAAGTTGAAGTTTAATCTCCTTATCTCAAGATTCATTTCGTAATTTGTATTGTTCAATATATTTATAACACCTAGGCTTAATTTAACCTATTGTGTTGCAATAGTGTTAAATTGGAATAGAAGATGAGATTGTACCTTTTGGAGTTGAACTAGCTTCACTTGGAGTTTGTAAAGATACCTTGTTCGCCAGCTTCTTTTTGACTTTTGATATTCTTTTCTTGTGTGGTTTCTTTTCAATCACAACTTCATCCAAGTGAGTATAAAGTGGTACTTCCAAGAGCTCCTCTTAAATTACCAAGTCGTCTTCACCACTATGAGAGTTAACAATATTCCTAACACTAGACATACTTACCGAATCATTCACTAAGTCCTTGATGGTCTCCTTAGCCGTGTCTATCTCTTTCATTAATTCTTGTTCTCTCTTCTTCAAAGAAGATATCACATTATCCTTCTCTAGGTTTATGTTTTCAAGTTCTATAAACTTCTTCATAATATCACATTTCTCACCAAGAAGTCTATGAGTGACAATCATAAACTCATCTAGTTGTTTCTTGATCAAATCATCCTTCTCAACTACCTCTCTTAGAGCATTATCTCTATTTTCTTCAAGCTTCTCTATCTTAGCCAAAAACTCAAGATTAGTAGGAATGGAACTAGAGCTTCCATGATGATTTGTATCAAATTTCTTGTTCAAAGATATTGTACCATCAACATCTGGTGAAGAATGAGAAGTCGTTAGAGCTACAAAGTTGCTCACCAATTCTTCATCACTTGAAGACTCACTAATATAGCTCTCATTATCACTAGAGTTATCATCTCTCTAAGTTGCCATCAACACTTTGACTTTCTTGTCTTTCTTAGATGGCTTCTTGGTGCACCCACTAGCAAAGTGACCGAAACCATGACAATTGTAGCATTGAACATCTTTCTTGTTCATGGCTTGACTATTCTTCTCATTCCTCGGAGATGATGTTTTCTTAACTCCCTTTTCCTTAGAAGACTTGCCTCTAGGCTTGGCATTCTTCTTTATAAACTTCTTGAACTTTCTAACCAAAAGAGCCATCTCTTCATTTTCATCATCACTCTCCTTCTTAATAGCATTGAGAGCAATTCCTTTACTTCTAATCTTTGGCTTCAAGCACATCTCATAAGTTTGGAGAGACCCAAGCAATTAATCAATGTTCATGCTATCCACATCATTGATTTCCTCAATAGCCGTCACCTTTGATTTAAATCTCTTAGGAAGAGACCTAAGGATTTTCCAATTTAAACGCTCTTTTGAGATAGGTACTCCAAATGCTTGACATTGGTTAGCAATGTTAAGAATCCGGAATTGGAAGTCTTCAAACTTTTCTTCTTCACCCATACTTAAACCTTCAAATTGTGGTGCCAACATTTGAAGCCTTGATTTCTTCACCGCTAAGGTTCCTTCATTAGTAACTTGGAGAGTATCCCAAGCCTCATTTGCGGATTCAAGATTTTGAATGTAGGAGAATTGATGCCCATCAACTCCTTCAAAGATGGCATTCATAGCACGATGGTGTCATTTAGCAACCTCAAACTCATTCATTGTCCATTCACTCCTTGGCTTGAGTATCATGGTTCCATCCACTTGAACCTTGGTAGGAGGACTATAACCTTCTTCCACTACCATCCACGCCCTTTCAACAATAGAGCAGATGTAGGCTTTCATCCTCAAATTCCAATGCCCATAGTCAGTGCCTCGAAGTAATGGTGGCTTAGTATTTGAGGCTCCTTCCGCCATTACATCATCTTGTAAACCCATGACTTCAAAAGCTTTGCAAACACTGCAAATGTATCACCTGGACTCTCACTAAGTACAATCTAGTGTCCTACTCTGATACCAATTGAAAATACAAACATGATTAAATGCTCAAGGCTAACCTAAAGGGAGAGGGGATGAATAGGTTAGGCACCTTTTATATATGTTGAAGAAGAAAACCCAAGGCAATTGACAAAGTTTTAAAAGAAAACTTTGAGAGAAAATCAATATCTTAGTTGATTTGGTGTAGTCCTATTTTTGTGAGATTAGACTCTAAAGAAAGCAGTAAATCTAACTCAAACCCTCAGAGAAAAGATGAAAGATGTATAGACAACCACTCTCAACTTTGAATCACTCAAATCGGAGTTCAAATGAAGAGGTTATGGTATTTGGAAGGTGAGAAAATTTGGGAGAAAATTCTGCACTTAAATTTTGAATCTCTTCTTGGAATTAAATGTGATAGGGATGGGATATATAAAGGAGAGGGAAAGAATAGAAGTAAAAGGACCAAAATAACCCCTTTGAGAATGCTTCCCCAAGATGGCACGTGGGCATCTTGGGGCAGCAAGGAGTTGTGGTCGAGATGGCCACGCGCCATCTCGGGCTTGCACCATTTGATGGGCTTTGGCCATGGTGCACCTCCCTTGCACTCCTCTAGCGTTCTTCGACCGTTCTTTGGCCTCTAAACTTAGAATTCAAATCCGTTTGCGGATTACAAACCATAACTCTCTCATAGACATGGACATATAAGATACTCAACCTAGAAAATAATAAAACGACTCGATATATAAAGACGAAGACAATGTATGCAACATGAGTTGAAAGTGTAGTATCTTTTGACTTAGAACTTGAAATCAATAGTATGAGTAACCGAAATGACCAAAACTCAATAAAGGATTATCCAAAACTAAAATCAAGTTCAATATAGATGTTATACAAACACAGTTCACACTAGAATGCAAAATACATAGAGATAGTCTCCAATCATGCATTTTCCAAAACATGTTATTTTTATACCAATGCATGAGCATTCATCTTCTAGTGTGTGTGAATGTGTTATAAATAGTGTACAATGATGCAAGGACACATATGAATGAATTGTATGTATGTGCCTATAATGGTGCATAACTATGCAGGGACACAAATGTATGAATTGTGTATGTGTATGCCTAAGCCTTGTAAGAGAAAGATAAGGTCTTAATATACCTTTGTAGAACCATATGGCATCCTATCTCTTTGAAGACTTTGAACTTGCTTTGACTAGTTGTTCCTTCTTCTTTGAATCTTGAATCATCATGAATCTAAACAACTGAATCATTACAAGTAAACATCATTTTGATATGGAATTAATGCCAACACAATCTAAAACCTAACAGAAAGAACTGATTAAAATGGTCAAGAATAAAGCAGGTTACCCACCCCTATTTCTGGACAATCAAAACAAGTTATGAATGAAGAGTTTCAAGCTCTAGCATCCTTCCGGTTTCCTTCACCCGCTCCATCTTCCGGTTGGTCCCTACCAGCATCCCCTCGATCTAGTGGTTGATTGACTTGATTGTTTCCTTCATCTGCTCTTTTTTTCCTAAGGCTGCACATCTGCCTGTAGTTCCGCATGGCCCTCCTTCAAGACCTCATTAACTACAGCCATAACCTCAAGCGGAATGGCCATATCCATAATGATAGTCGTTGCCTCTGTTCAACTTCCAACTCTGTTCTAGAGTGTTTTAAAGCGATCTCCTGTTCCCTCTCGAGCTTCTAATCAAACACCTTCGGGGCTGCACGAACTGAATCTCGCCTAAGGATTCCTCGGGACCCGAGACTGGAAGGACAGAAGAAAGAGGAAGAGGATTTGTCATAACTAAAAGTTTCCAGGCTTTAACCATGCTAGAAGCCCACTCTATCACCATTGGGATGAGACATCTCTGTGACCTTAGTCATGATCTCCTCTCTATCCCAGTAGGTAGTAGTGGATAGAGCGAAGGGAAGTGGGAGAGCCTCAGCGACCTGGAAAGAGGTATAAAAATACCCATCACAGAAGGAGGCATCCACCTCAGCTTGTAACTTGGCTACCTGAGCATGCAGGGTCTGGTTCTCGATGTCTATCATCTTAGCCTCAGCTTTTCAAGTGTCCCTTTGCTTAGCCCGGCGATTAGAGTGTAGTGTTTCTGGATTAAAGGAACGCTTTAACCTTTTATAGTCGCAGTGAGGCTCGGATAGCTCTGCCTCCATCCCTTTCTGGCTAGATGTCATCTCCTATACTAAAGCTTGAGCTTGCGCCAATAACCCATAGCCCTCTCAACTTCAGCTTCAGCTTTAGTGGTACAGTCGTGAAGAGAGGCCATCAGATAACCCATGGACATGTTGAATTTGAAAACCTACAGATTGAAAAAAGTTCAAGTTAGAAAACTATCAAGCTAGCCATCACAAGAAAATATGAAAGATGATGGTTACCTCGGCCAAAAGGATGGACCCCTTGGTGATCAAGATGTCTACGGGCATTGAAGTTATCAGAGAAAGACCCCTTGTAACAAACTGTCCCAAAACCTCATCAAGCATGGCAGAGCTCAATCGATGTTGTAGGCGAGGGGGAAAAACCTCCTCAACACCAGCCTCGGATTCCTCCAAAGCTTGAGGAATCGGGGACATGGATGGAGGGGCAGAAACATTGGAAAAGTTAATCATGAGGGTGACAGAAGTAGCAGAAGTAGCAGTGGGGGCAACTAAAGAAGAAGCAGTAGTAGTTACATTAGCAGCCTAAGAAACAGAGGCCCTCTTGCCCTGTACCTTAGTAACCCGCGATGCGAGGAGCGCCATCTTGGACCTAAGCTGGGAAGGGGACGGAGCTGGAGCAGGTAAAAACCTAGCTTGAACAGTTAGCCCCCTTTTCTCTGAGGTAGCCAAAGGGACTCCCTAGGTTAACCTGACAGAAGGAGGAGGGGTGCGAGCTTGCTGGGCTTCACGGGAAGGTGGAACAACAATAATTTTTTTAAAAAATAAAAAGGGGGATGGGGGGAGGGGGGAGAAAGGTGTCAGAACAAAACTAGCCAATGAACCAGAGCAAGATAGCTCAGCGTTGCTTTACTTATGAGAAGTAGCGACAGAGATGTGCAATTATAGATTCACCCTGCGATGATCGAAGAGATCAGTGGTAGGACATATCAGGTTCAAACAATTTCTGGCGAGGATGGCCTTCAAGATTATTTCAAACTCAGCAGGCAAAGAATCCCTATCCCATGAAGGTTTGTCACTAAAAGCTATGGGGACCTCGAACTCATGCCCGCCGATAAAGATCGAGCTTTCCCAATCATTCCCCGCCATAATCTATTCCTCTTTCCAGGCGGGGTCATTCTTAGAAGCGCCGAGAACAATGAATTTGAGTTTATATTTAGCATTCACGTATAACTGACCTCGTGCGGCACCAGATTGGCTTCCAATCTGGAAGAGATAGGCCAACTCCTCTACTCCAGGCTCATTGACAACTTTGCTCAACTCACACTGTTCCTTCCACAACATGAGTAAGCCGATTAAATGTATCCAGAAGCTAGGCGTCAACTGGAGTGAACTAGCTGTAAGGCAATGAGAGCTTGTCTGAGGGTGGGATGAAGAGGATACCTGACCCATTCTCTAGAGCCGCGATGAGATTTGGAAGCATGCCTTTAAGATGATTGAAAACATCATAATTCCTAGAGGAACAGAGATGGAAACACTGTCGGGAATGACATACTTGGACCTCAGATGATCAATCGACTTCAGATTCGTGATAGAGTCCGGGATAACTCTAAAGTCGTAGGAAAAAAGCTTTTCCAAAGGAGGACCAACAACTGCAACTGTGCCCTGTAAGTTCCTCAGTTTTTGATTGACTCATTCGTTGACAACCACATTTGGAGATTAATGTGTATGGGAAATTTAGGCCATCATTGCTCAAGACTTAGCTCAAGCTTCAAAAGGCAAATCACTTGTTTAACCTTGTTTGAAGAGTTTTTAGTGCACTCACACACTCATGCATATTTTTGATCACCTTGCATGCTTGCTTATATGTCAATTTGTCTGTCTTTTTGCCTTAACTCTTGCTTGGGTGTTTGATGCATTTTGTTTTCCCTTAGAAAAGGATTTTCCTCTTGACCATGGTTGGGACCGCTCCCCGTGCATTGCCTCCGCCACGGTATGTACTGCGGTGTTCTCCAGACGTTGCACACTACTTCTACCGTGGCCTGTGCTTATTGCATGCACAGCGGTCTCTCAAGCGGAGGTTCCCAAGGCGATGCACAGCGACACTTGCCTAGGCCGCGGCACGCATAGCGATCATGACGGGAATTAGTTGCCCTTCATCCAAAATGATGTAGTTTCGTGTAGGGTACAATATATATATATATATATATATATATATATATATATATGTGTGTTCTCTTCTCTTCTCTTTGGCTTTGTGAGTCCAAGAAGCCATTTTTTATTGTTCAAGCTTTTCTTTGAGAGAGAAATTGACTCCAAGAGTGAGTGAGCTCCCAAGAATTCATCTTGAACAAAACTCCAATCCATGAGCATCTAGCATCTTCTTGTGTCTTCTAAGCATGGATTTCTCTTGTTCTCATTGACTAGGTAATCTCTGCATGACCTAGAATTTTTTATTACTTAACGAGGCTATGTTTACCTAGAAAAAGCATTAATTACTCATTGAATGTAAGCTTTTATGTTATATTGCATTTATAACATTCTTGAGTTGTTGATTGTTGGTTGAGTTGTTTCTTTTCATGATAGCTAGCATTTATGAAGATTTTACCCTTTTAGCTAAATCTACTTGCACTTACATTTAGATAATTGATATCTAGGATTTGCATTCATTGCCATCTTTAATCCTTAGATAAGCATTAAATGTCTTAACCTAGCATTTGTGCATCTAGAATATTTTCATATATTCACTTAGGTTGTTTTGACTCTTCATTGAGGTTAAGTCTTGTGACTACGGTGTGTAGTGCTCAAGCAAGTAAAGTCTTGCAACCAAGGGTTGGCAAGCATTGATCAAGAATCACTATTAAGGCCCGTTGGGTAGTAGTTGTTGGTTAGTAACCTTTAAGCGTGACTTGGTGGTCAACTTAGGTTGCAAACATCATTACAATAATGGATTTGAGGATCGGATGTGGCTAGAAGGATAGCCCATGGTTTTTTCCCTTGTTGAAGGGTTTCTACGTAATTATTGTGTGCTTTTATTGTTTTATGCATAATTAGTTTTACTTGAATGCTTTATGATTTGAGGCAATATTTGGAATATTGATTAATCGAAAAGTTAGTAATTGATTTGATTAAAACTTATTTACCGCCCTTTAGGTTATAGACATACACGTTTACTAGGGAATTTTCAATTGGTATCATAGCTGGTGCCTAGATATACTTAGGTGATCCATGCTCTGTATGTGCCTTGCTTGGGGCATTTTTTTTTTGTGACGTTGCATTTGCATTACATTTGCATATCGTTTATAACCCAAACACAATGAGTGAGATTGGGATGAGTAAAGAGGGAGCATCGAGCATAAGACCTCCTTTATTTTATGGAGTGAACTATGTCGTATGGAAAGGCAAGTTGGAGTCCTACATTTTCTAAATAGATGACCGTGCATGGATGGCGGTAGAGAATGGCTATACTCCTCCAACAATGACCACTGAATATGGAAATGTTGTCTTCAACACTAAGTCCCAATGGAGCACACAAGAATTTGAAGCCTCTAAGGAGAACCACAAGGCAATGCATGCTATCTTTTATGCTATGGATGATAACCAATACAAGTTGATTCAAACAACTAAAAGTGCTAAGGAGGTTTGGGAGACCTTAGAGACGGCTCGTGAAGGAATTGAGGTAGTCAAATACTCTAAGCTCCAAATTCTCCAAATGCAGTTTGAGACAATTATGATGGAGGAGCATGAGTGCTTCAATGACTTCCAAGTGAAGTTGATAGACATAGTGAATCAAAGCCATCAACTAGGTGACCCATACTCAGATAAAAAGATCAAGAAAAAGATCATGAGGTCACTTTCCATGAGGTTTGAGTCCAAGGTGATGGCACTTGAAGAAAATAGTGACTACAAAATAATAAAGTCCAGTGAAGTGATTGGAAGGCTTCTAGCCTATGAGTCTAAGTGGACATCTACGCCTACACCTCATAATAAGCAAAAGAGCATAGCCTTGAAGACATCCAAAGTAGAGAACGAGAAGGATGATTCAGATGAAGACATGGCCTTAATAGTAAAGAACTTCAGGAGATTTTTGAAGCTACAAAAGAAAGGTCAACCTTATAGCATTTGCTACTTCTCACAAAGGGGATAACAAAGTGAAAGTTATTGAAGTGTGTTCCTCAAACTTGAGTAATTGTGAGAAGAAATACTTTGCCTTTCCGGTCTCCTACAATGAAGAAGCTCAAGTTGTCACCAAGTGTTTCTCATTTGAAGGATTAAAAAATGGTGACTCATAAAATGAAGATCTAAAGAGAGCAACATCAAGAGGAGCTATCCTTGAGGAAATGAGCCATGATAACACGAGTGATAGTAGCATGGACCAAGATAGCTCATGTTCCGATAACTCTTGTGGTAATGTAGTGAACTATCAAGAGTTTATTGACTATCTTCAAGGTTGTTTAAATAGAAAAATGGACGAAGTTCTTAAGTTAACAAAAGAGAATCTTTAATTAAGAACTAAAGTGACTCAGTTGGATGAGGAAATGACACTTGTCAAATTGATTGAAGTGAGGTTGGAAAAGGACCTTGAGGAGGCAAAGAACAATATTGCTAAGATGACTTTGAGCATGGAGAAGCTTGATCATATGTTAGGAGTTGGCAAGAAGCCAAGTGATAAAAGAGGTTTAGGTTTTGAAGATGAGAAGGAGGCCTCAACTCCTAACAAGATCGTGTTTGTCAAGAGCATGAACATCAAAGAGTCTCCTCCTACAAAACATCCTAGGAAGAAAATTTAACTAGGAGAGTGCTCTAAAAATTCCCAAGTCAATATGGCACCAAGTAGTCAAGCTTAAGCTCAACCAAAGAGAGCACATCAAGCAAGCCTTCCTCAACACAAATTCGAACAACCAAGGAAGCAAACTTCTCCAACTCAATAAAAAAAGAGAAGAGAACCAATATCACACCGAAGGCAAGCTCAAAGACATGGGAAAGCTCCTTTGTTCTCACAAAGGAATTGTATGACCTTTTATTTTATTCCTACATGTCATTTTTATGGTATAGATGGTCATATTAGACCGAATTGCTTTAAGTATATTAACATGTGTAGAACTATAAGCAAGATTGAAAAGAATAGGGCCAGATCCAATATGCATGTGCAAAGGAAGTCTAGAGTTAATGATCCTAAGAGAAATATGATGACTATGACCACTAGGAAAGACATTGTGTCACCTAAATGGATTATAAGAGATGAACCCACAAGTCCTTGTGCTAAGATTTCACCCATAGGCTCAACCAGGTCCTATGGACTTGGAAGGTCTATAAGGACTCATATTCCTTTTTGACATGATTTGGATGACCCCTTATGAGGAACTCAAGCAAAGAGAGCGACCTTGCATTAAAATAAGCAAAAACTTGTTCAATTTTATGCCATTTAGTTAATTGCTTGAGTATCTAGGTGCATATATTATCATATGACTTTTTATTCAATAAGTGTGCTATTTCCTTATTTGAAATGCATGCCTTATTTATGTTCAAACATGTATTTTTGGACTAGGAAATTTGATTGGGAAGTACATTTGATTGACCAAAAATTTAACTCCATGTTCATGTCAACTTAGTTGTGACATGCTTAAATATTATGCATGAATTATGTGTGTAAGATTGTGTGGAGAAGCAATTAACAAGGCTAAGTCAAATAAGGACTTTGTGTCCATTCTATTAATAAGGATGTCTCATCCAATTTAGTCTTGTATCTCTTCTTAATGGTTAAGCAAGACACCAACCAATGAGGATTTCATATCCAATCAATCAATCAATAAGGATTTTATATCCATGTCTTGATTGATCATTAAGGATTGAAACAATTGCTTATCTGTGCTTAAAATGTTTCTAAAAGCTATATCCTATTTTCCATTAGCAAATTGGTGCAAATTGGTTTGACTTCTCTTGGAACCTCATGTGATTTTTTTTTCTTTGCCAAAAACCATGCTTTTGGAAGTTGTTGCTGTATGTATTTCATTCAAGGAAATCTTTTCACACATGGTTCAAAAAATCAAACTTCCTTGAATTTCTCTCTTTCTCTTAATTAAATTGCATAAAGTTGTTGTATATGATAATACATTTAAAGTGCAAATATCTCTCTTTGCTAAAGTGACACAGTTAAGGGATACTCATTTGTCTATCTTTTGACAAAAAAAGTGGAGTAGTGTTGGATTTAGGGGGAGTTGATATTGGCATGTTTTTAGGAGAGATTGACCTATTGAGAGGAAGTTGACCTTTTTAGGGGGAGCTTTTGTTTTTGCATTGTTGATGTATGTTGCTTGTTTCTATGTATGCAAATTGCTCTTGTTTTTATTTCTTTGATCACCTCACATATATTTGTCTTGGAAAGTGTAGTTATTTTGTTTTGTAAGGAAGTTGATTCTACTAGAGATGGATGACTTGAAGATTTATTTTATCAGGCATCTCTTTGTAATGTAGAAAAATTTTGTTGACCTCTGTCTTTTGTTTTGTTTATTTTTGACTGGGTGTTTTGCCATGAAATAGCTAAAGGAGGAGATTGTAAGTTCCTCAGTTTTTGATTGGCTCATTTCGTTGACAACTACATTTGGGGATTAATGTGTAAGGGTAATTTAGGCCATCATTGGTAAATACCTAGCTCAAACTTCAAATGGTAAATCACTTGCTTAACCTTGTTTGAAGAGTTTTTAGTGCACCCACACACTTATGCATGTTTTTGATCATCTTGCATGCTTGTTTATATGTCAATTTGTGTGTCTTTTTGCCTTAACTCTTGCTTGGGTGCTTGATGCATTTAGTTTGCCCTTAGAAGAGGATTTTCCTCTTGACCGCAGTTGGGACTGCTCCCGGTGCATTGCCTTCGCCGCGGTATGTACAACGGTGTTCTCCAGGCATTGTACGCAGCTTCTACCGCTGCCTGTGCTTATTGCATGCACAACGGTCTCTCAAGCGGAGGTTCCCAGGCGATGCACCACTCACTCTACCGCAGTCTGGATAGTTGTCTAGGCCGTGGCACATACAACGGTCATGATGGGAATTAGTTGCCCTTCATCCAAAATGATGTAGTTTCGTGTAGGGTACAATATATATATGTTCTCTTATCTTCTCTTTGGCTTTGTGAGTCCAAAAAGCTATTTTTTGTTGTTCAAGCTTTTCTTTGAGAGAGAAATTGACTCCAAGAAAGAGTGAGCTCCCAAGAACTCATCTTAACTCAACCAAACTCCAATCCATGAGCATCTTGCATCTTCTTGCATCTTCCAAGCATTGATTTCTCTTGTTCTCATTGACTAGGTAATCTCTACATGACCTAGAATTTATTATTACTTAACTAGGCTATGTTTACGTAGAAAAATGCATTAATTACTCATTGAATGTATGCTTTTATGTTATATTGCATTTATAACATGCTTGAGTTGTTGTTTGTTGGTTGAGATGTTTGTTTTCATGATAGCTAGCATTTAGGATGATTTTATCCTTCTAGCTAAATCTACTTGCAGTTGCATTTACATAATTGATATCTAGGATTTGCATTCATTGCCATCTTTAATCCTTAGATAAGCATTAAATGTCTTGACCTAGCATATGTGCCTCTAGAATATTTTCATATATTCACTTAGGTTGTTTTGACTCTTCATTGAGGTTAAGTCTTGTGACTACGGTGTGTAGTGCTCAAGCAAGTGAAGTCTTGCAACCAAGGTTGAGTTGGCAAGCATTGATGAAGAATCACTATTAAGGCCCGTTGGGTAGTAGTGGTGGGTTAGTAACCTTGAAGTGTGACTAGGTGGTCAACTTAGGTTGTAAACATCATTACAATAGTGGATTTGAGGATCGGATATGGCTAGAAGGACAACCCGTGGTTTTTTCCCTTGTTGAAGGGTTACCACATAATTATCGTGTGTTATTATTGTTTTATGTATAATTAGTTTTACTTGAATGCTTTATGATTTGAGGCAATATTTGGAGTATTGATTAATCGAAAAGTTGGTAATTGATTTGATTAAAACCTATTCACCCCCCTTTAGGTTATAGACATGCGCGTTTACTAGGGAATTTTTAGGCCCTTCCTAGCAGCAACATCATCCTTGGGTTCCTGTCTGAATCTTCATTGACCAAATTTATAAGGCTATCAGGTCTATTAGAGAACCAGGTCCCAATAGCCACGTTTCTATTTGATCGGCGATGTTGCGAGTAGGGAAGAGAATCATCGCTATCAAAGTTCCTTCGCGCCCTTTTTCCATGGACGAGACTAGTGACCTCATCGCCATCTACTCCAGAATCAACATAATCGTGACTGAATTTCGACATGGTAGAAGAAGTCATCTAGTCAGACGAAAGAAAAGATGGAGGCGTTGCTCGAGAAGGTAATGACAGGTAGTTTTCTTTTATTTGAAAATTTGAAATTTTAAAAGAGGAAAGCATGTAGACGACAACGAGATTGTATGGTTTGAATAGAAGTGAATGAAGCAGTAACGTCGGGGACGTGGAAGCAAAATCTTCGGTAGAGATTGCCTCAAATCCCAAGAGCAGGCGTGACGCAGCCAGATTATCCTGAGATACACACCGGTCTCTGCTCACCACGAGTCACTCGTGCATTTAATGAGAGGATTTCCACCAAGATTCTGTTAACAACAATGGAGGGAAAATTTCCCAATTAAAATAAAGTCTGACTCCAACCCCAACTCAATCATCGGTGTTCAAGTCAGAGGAGACTTCTATTAATAGCCAAATTGGCTAGGGACCAAAGGGAAATTGTCTACTATCTTAACCCGGGTCCGAAACCGAGATTACCTACCTTGGTACCGTAGTTCCCAGGGTCGAGCTATTGGATGACCCAGCACACCTGGGTATACCCTAGGTGAAGCTCGACACGGTCTGATCGAACTTCTTACATAGAAATAAGAACCCAGGATAAGACTGATACAGGGGACCTGGACTCCCCGAGGTCAAAATTACCTCGCAACCTCCCTCGAAGCCCGCCATCCTCTCCAGACACAAAGAGAAACCTACAAGACACCAAGCTCGTATCACAGTATTTCTCCTCCTCGCTAAGGGAAGAATAAAATCTACCAAGGCAGGTAGGAGGAAGCTTACAAAGCTCCGTCATCATTAACGAGCACTAACATAGTCATTTCAAGCTCCAAAAGGGACCTGGAAAGGTCAAATCGAGCTCCTACTATCGAGACATGAGCATGGATCTACCTCACTCTTTGAAACAGTGAACACTATTCTTGGTGACCTCTATGACACACCGCACCAACTTGCATTGAAGCATTGCGTACGTACAGGGCAAGTGATTGAGTCCAAAGAGGAAACAAACTTATCTCTTTCCCATATATGCTTGATTCCAATATTGAGCCAAAGTCAATGACATTCAAATGGAAAATTCCATCCGATAAGGAGGGATTTGTTTCATAAAATAATGGTGGGAGGATCACGAGTTTAACCTAGTTAGACTATGCATAAATAGACCCAAGCATGGACGAAAGATGAGAGACAAAGAGGAGAGACAAATAGAAGAGACAGATAAGAGAGAGTTTTAAGTCAGACTAAATTATGTGATCATAACACGGCTACCATTGCTATCTACTTCACAACAGGCACGAAGCAACCGTACCTATTGTACCCAAGAATGATTAGGATTGTTTGAACGACTTCTGTGTACACCTTACAATTCAATATTAACAATTAGTGTCATTTTTCCTTACGTGTCTTGTACTGTTAATATTTATCATTTTCACCATCAAATATATGAACCTTGTACCAAAGGTATCAACGACCGCCTCTTCCGTGGTAGTGGTCTCGAGGGTGCCAACCGAAATTCCTCACCCCGAGTGAATTTTTGGTTAACAAATGTATTTATTCAATAACCAATTATTTAATATAATTAAATTGTGACTAAATCAAAAACTTCATAATTTGACCAATTATCAATTAGAGTCTTAATAGAAATCAAATACTTCCTAATTTGACTAGATAAATAATTTTTTATTATTTATCTACTTATCAAATATAGTATTTGATACTGAAAATATAAACACGGTTAAAAACTCAATGCTAACCTAGAGGGGGGGGGGGGGGTGAATAGGTTAGGCACCTTTTTCGACTCCCTTAGAGACAAAAAAAAGTTTGTCCCTCTAGATTGGTTGTATCACAATATATATATATATATATATATATATATATATATATATATCAATTAAAGACACTTAATCAATATATAAAACAATTAAAGTGTGATACAAACAAGTAATCATAGCACATACAAAATCTATATTATAGAAAGGAAGTCAACTTACATAAAGAGTTCTATCCATAGTATTCAAATAAAAAATACAAATATAAGAGAGATAGGGATAGAGAAAAGTTGACACAAGATATAACGTGGTAAACTTTCGAAGAGGAAACATCCACGGGTTAGCAACCACTGGCAAACAAAATCAACTAGTAGATAAGACAAGTACAATCTCTCAAGTGACCCCTTCAACTAAAAACTACCCTCATATCCTACTCATGAAGATGCTGCCCTCTTGCTCAACAATCCGAGGCCTCACACCTCTTGTCAAGATTTCCTCGCTCACCTTTCCGGATCCACACGATCCTAGGCAAGACTTCTTGCTCAAATATAGGAGTCCTCCCAACTCTAGTCAAGACTTCCTCGCTCAACCTTTCGGATCCTCACGACCCTAGGCAAGACTTCTTGCTCAACTATTCGAGTCCTCCCGACTCTAGTCAAGACTTCCTTGCTTGACAATCTGAGGTCTCACACCTCTTGGCAAGACTTTCTTGCTCAACAACATAGGTCTCACACCTATTGTCAAGACTTCCTTCTCACAAGGCATCTAGATGATCATGAATGCAAAGCGCAAACAAGCAGACAACATAGAATGTTATGATCAACACATCCTATGGAAAATACTAGACTTGAGCATGAATGCACAAAACAAATGTAGTCTAGTCAATCATGCATGTTTAATCCATCTAGATCATGTAAGATATGTTCAACATTAATTACAACCTAGATACATGCACAGATCTAAAACTTGAATCACAAGATATGTTCAATTAACACATAATCAAGTTTAAATCTCGTAAACCAAAAACATGCTAAAATCGTGTGACAAAGTCATTTAGATTAAAGCTAAAGTTCTAGAGCATATTCCTATTCATAGATTCAACAAAGCACATGAATAGCTCAAAAGAACACAAGCACATGTATCATTGTGAGATTTCGGCCAAAGAGAGCCTAATACATGTGAGGAACTATTTTTCACAAAATCAATCAATCAAAGATCATCAAATAGTCCTAGAATCAAAGCTAGCACAATACAATCCCAAACGTGGGAAAACACAGGCAAAATCAAAACCTAACTCAACATGTGAGATTTCAATTGAAACTCAATCTAGCTTTAAATGAGTTCAAAACTCAAATCAAAACTATCACAAGACACATACATATGTTGAAGAAGAAAACTCAAGGCAATTGACCAAGTTTTAAAGTAAAACTTTGAGATAAAATCAATACCTTAGTTGATTTTGGTGCAGTCACGTTTTTGTGAGTTTAGACTCCAAAACCAGCAATAAAACTAACTTAAACCTTCAGAGAAAAGATGGAGGATGAATAGACAAACACTCTCAACTTTGAATCACTCAAATCAAAGTTCAAAAGAAGAAGTTATTGTGTTTGGAAGGTAGGAAAATGTAAGAGACAATTCTGCACTCAAGTTTTAAATTTCTTCTTAGAATGAAATGTGAGAGGGAAGGGAAATATAAGGAGAGGGAAAGAATAGAAGCAAAAGGACCAAAATGACCTCCTTTGAGAATTCTTCCCCGAGATGGCATGTGGGCATCTCGGGGCAGCAAGGAGTTACAACCGAGATGGCCACGCGCCATCTCGGGCTTGCACCAATTGATGGCCTTTGGCCATGGTGCAACTCTCTTGCACTCCTATCACGTTCTTCGACCGTTCTCCGACCTCCAAACTCAGAATTTGAATCCGTTTACGGATTACAAACCGTAACTCTCTCACAAACATGGACATATAAGATAATCAACCCATAAAATAATAATTTGACTCGATATACGAAGACGAAGACAATGTATGCAAAATGAGTTAAAAGTGTAGTATCTTTCGACTTAGAACTTGAAATCAATAGTATGAGTAACCGAAATGACCGAAACTCAATCAAGAATGATTTAAGACTAAATTCAAGTTCAATATCCATGTTATACAAACATATATATATATATATATACAAACACAATTCACACTAGAATGCAAACTACATAGAGATAGTCTCCAATCATGCATTTTTCAAAACATGTTATTTCCATACCAATGCATGAGCATTCATCTTCAAGTGTGCGAATGTGTTATACATGGTGCACAACGATGTAGAGACACATATGAATGAATTGTATATGTGTGATTATAATGGTGCACAATGATGCAGAGACACATATGTATGAATTGTGTGTGTGTGCCTAAGCCTAGTAAGAGAAAGATAAGGTCTTAGTATACCTTTGTAAAACCATATTGCATCCTTTCTCTTTGAATACTTTGAACTTGCTTTGACTAGTTATTCCTTCTACTTTGAAGCTTGAATCATCATGAATCTAAACAACTAAATGATTACAAGTAAACATCATTTTGATATGGAATTAATGCCAACACAATCTAAAACCTAATCTTCATCAACTCTTGAACTTCATCTTGATCTTCTCTTGAAGCAACCTACAAATCATCTCAAAGCACAATGGATATACAAGATAAAAACAACAAATGGAAATATATGACATGGATAAGAATATACAATTAAGTCAACAAATACATGTATCTCCCCCTCAATACATGCCAAAACACAGAATTCTTAACCAAATATTACGACTAATTATTACATGCCATTGAAAGTTCAAAAGTTCACAAAACAACATAAAAAGAAACTAAGTAACTAGCATCTCTTTCTCCTTCTTTTTTACAAGAAATGATGCCAAAAGTTAAGAAATAAACCTCAAGACTCAAATTCTAGCTACTTGTTCCACCAAAGAAAGTTGTGCGAGTAGTTGATCTAACATAATGCTTGAGAGTTGGTCTTAAAATTGAAGCAATACACTTCTCCAACTCTTTTATTCTAGCATCTTGTTTAACAACTATAGCACTAAGTTCATCAACCTTCTCCTTCAATTGTATAGCCCAATCCAGAAGAATATTTGTGCTAATAACATGACTATCAACTTGAGAACTACTAAATAGTCTAAAAGTATCACAAGTCTTACCCTTCTTCTTATATGACATGTATGGCACACGTTTATCACAATACTTTTCCAAGGGTTAAACTAACACATCATCTTCTCTACTCTTAACCCTACGAGCTAAACATAATAAAGTAATAAACCCCAGTAATGCAAGCTTTTTATCACCTTTAGTAGAGAATGCCACACTATCAATGTAATACATGAGACGATCTCCAAGGTTTATAGGTTGATTAGTCACCAAGGCATACACTATTTTGATCTTTTCCTTATTCAACTCGGTTGAATTCGAAGATCCAATAATGTTAGTGCAAATTAATAGATGCCAAAATGCACTAGCCTTAGTTAACTCATGTTGACTAATATATGCTCTACCTTTCCACTCAAAAGAAGCATTGTCACAAAGTGTTCTACCCATGATATTTAGATTCTCAATGACATCCACATCTAGAAAACTAGATTCTATATCATTAGATAGCCTAAGAAACTTGTTAATGTTTTATTGGTTAACTCTAAACACAACACCCCTAATTTCCATCAAAGCAACCAATAAGGTGGCACTTTCCCTATATTTAAGATAAAACTCTCTAAGAAGAGTATCATTTACAATTCCTAACATGCTCACCCAAGATTCCCAATTTCTATCCTTTAAGCACTTAAGAACATAAGAATCTTTACACTTACCTAAGTCAATGCCTCTCTCTTGAAATATCTTCTTAGTTCCATAGATCCCTAAATCTTTTATCCTTGAAGCTTTGGATCTTTTTGAGGTAGACTTGGCTTTCAGAACGGGATTTAATTGTTTTCCACTTTCGGTAATCTTAGTTCTTCCCATTGGTTCTTATGTTATAAGATGCTATATACATACAACAAAAGTGAGTGAAAGACAAAACAAGCATATTAGTCACAAATATATAAAAACAAAGACATATGACTTAAGAATGAATCATCATGCAAGACAAAGATAGTGAGTAATATCTTACAATATCATTAAGTCAAAATATGCCAACATGTAACAAAATGAAGTATGTGAACATATCATAAAAGAGAACAATGTCTAGCATACAATGCTCCCCCTTGATAGATGCTATAACTAAAATCAATGATAGCATAAAGTTCACAAAGATGTTCACACAATCACACATTCAAGCAATTTGAAGAAATATCAACAAAATAAGCTTCATATTCTAAGAGAGATGCATAAAGATTTTTCAAGTTCTCTCACAATTCTTCAACAATTGCTAAAATATCATCATACTCATAAACAAAGTGTGTGTGTGAGAGATATGCTTCAAATATATATCAAGAAGTAGTTTGATAATCAACATTCAAACAATTTCCAACAACTATTCATCTTAAGCTTTTTCCATAAAAAGTCAAACTGATTATCATACCGATTTTTTTCTTTTAAGAGAATAGATTTCAACATATGAACGTGTGTGTGCATGTGGCTCGTCATCCCATTTATGATTTTCAACCCGAGCTCATTTGATTTTCAACTATACTAATTTTTAAGCCCTTCTCCTTTTCTTTTTAGGCTCTGAGTCAAAGAATTTTTTCTTTTCATGATTCCATTTTAACACTTCTTTGATTTTTCCATTTTTTTAATATAAATAATATTCACTTCATGGTGGATTTCACTCATCACAATGGTGTAGCTCTTTCCAACATTGGGTAGCTTTCACAACCAATGTGTGTAGCTTTCACAACCAATGTGTGTAGCCCTTTCCATGAAGGTCCTCGTTGAGTTCTATGTGTTTGCCGAAGCAAAATGGATACTAACCATAGGTCATTTTAAATGTACTTAAGCACAAAAACTTCAAGGTATATCCAAAGCTTACATATTAGTACACTCAACCTACTAGCAAAATATATAAGAGAAGCAATGTGCAATTTTAGAAAACCAAGATTTTATGGCTCATAAGCACATGATCTAAGAGCAATAAGTAGAGACTTATTCAAGATCATTACTTCGCTAATAAGTAGCTTTCAAAGAATATGAAGCTCATATTTTCAAAAGTAATGCCACTCAATATACTATACACAAACAACCATCAAAATTAAGATCAATGTGAACAATATCACTATTAGATCCTAAAATAGCAAATGTCAATAAGAACAATATGTATGCTATACAAAATTCTCTAATATGACATGCTATGAGATGTATATCAAAAATTGAGTCAAAAGATGAATATCTAAGAGAACATGCATTAGAGTATAGAGATACCTTTTTCCACATTATATTCACCAAATATCATACTTTTGCCCTTTTTATGAGCACTTTTGCCTTGAATCTCCTCATGACACCAAGTTGACGATGTTTCACAAGAAGAGTATAAAAAGCATAATATCTCAACTCAATCAACACATATATCAAAAGAACTTCTCTAAAGTTAATCAACAAATTTTGACCATCATAACACATATGTGTGAGATAACCAAGTTCATATCAATACATGGAGTATTCAAAGCTAGCTAGCAAGAATTCTCAAAACAATTGATATATTGCCACAAATTTATCTCACATGTGCTTCTTATATTAGTGATAAGAGCAATCACCCTTGAACTACTAGTTATTGGGTGTACCAACACAAACATTTCCAATATCATCATTGACAACAATGTTAAATCTAGAGTAAAGTCCTTCAATGACTTGATTAACAAGAATATCATTAACACACTCTTCCTTATCATTTTCAACACAAGCTTTGTCAAGTTGAACAAGATTAGTATTCTTTCTACTCCACAACTTCTTCTCATGCTTAGCAAGATTATCATGTTTTTCAACTTTCAAATCCTTAACATGTTCAAGTTGAAGTTTAATCTCCTTATCTCTAGATTCATTTCCTAATTTGCATTTTTCAATATATTTACCTATTGTGTTGCAATAGTGGCAAATTGGAATAAAAGATGAGATTGTACCTTTTGGAGTTGAACTAGCTTCACTAGGAGTTTGCAAAGATACCTTGTTCGCCAACTTCTTCTTGGCTTTTGATCTTCTCTTCTTGTGTAGTTTCTTATCAATCACGACTTCATCCAAGTGAGTAGGAAGTGGTGTTTCCAATGGCTCCTCTTTAACTACCAAGTCGTCTTCACCACTATGAGAGTTAACAAGATTCCTAACACTAGAAACACATACCGAATCATTCACTAAGTCCTTAATAGCCTCCTTAGCTGTGTCTATCTCTTCCATTAATTCTTGTTCTCTCTTTTTCAAAGAAGATATCACATTATCCTTCTCAAGGCTTATCTTTTCAAGTTCTCTAAACTTCTTCATAATATCACATTTCTCACCAAGAAGTCTACGAATGACAGTCACAAACCCATCTAGTTGTTTCTTCATCAAATCATCCTTCTCAACTACCTCTCTTAGAGTATTATCTCTATCTTCTTCAAGCTTCTCTATCTTGGCCAACAACTCAAGATTAGTAGGAATTAAACTAGAGATTCCATGATGATTTGTATCAAAGTTCTTTTTCAAAGATATTGTACCATCAACGTCTAGTGGAGAATGAGAAGCCGTTAGAGCTACAAAGTTGCTCACCAACTCTTCATCACTTGAAGAATCACTACTAGAGCTCTCATTATCACTAGAATTATCATCACTCCAACTAGCCGCTAACACTTTGCCTTTCTTGTCTTTCTTAGATGGCTTCTTGGTGCACTCACTAGCAAAGTGACCGAAACCATGACAATTGTAGCATTGAACATCTTTCTTGTTTATGGCTTGACTATTCTTCTCATTCCTTGGAGATGATGTTTTCTTAACTCCCTTTTCCTCAGAATACGTGTTTCTAGGCTTGGAATTCTTCTTTAGAAACTTCTTGAAGTTCTAACCAAAAGAGCCATCTCTTCATTTTCATCATCACTCTCCTCCTCAATAGCATTGAGACCGATTCACTTACTCTTAATCTTTGGCTTCAAGCACATCTAATAAGTTTGGAGAGACCCATACAACTCATCAATGATCATGCTATCCACATCCTTGCTTTCCTCAATAGCCGTCACCTTTGATTTAAATCTCTTAGCAACTCATCAATGTTCATGCTATCCAAGCACCATCTCGGGCTTGCACCATTTGATGGCCTTTGGCCATGGTGCAACTCACTTGCACTCCTCTCGCGTTCTTCGACAGTCCTCCGACCTCTGAATTCGGAATTGGAATCTGTTTATGGATTACAAACCGTTACTCTCTCACGGACATGGAAATATAAGATACTTAACCTAAAAAGTAATAATTTGACTCAATATACGAAGACGAAGACAATGTATGCAACATAAGTTGAAAGTGTAGTATCTTTCGAGTTAGAACTTGAAATCAATAGTATGAGTAACCGAAATGATTGGAACTCAATCAAGAATGATTTAAGACTAAATTCAAGTTCAATATCCATGTTATACAAACATATATACATACAAACACAATTCACACTAGAATACAAACTATATAGAGATAGTCTCCAATCATGCATTTTCCAAAACATGTTATTTCCATACCAATGCATGAGCATTCATCTTCAAGTGTGTGAATGTGTTATACATGGTGCACAATGATGCAGGGACACATATGAATGAATCGTATGTGTGTGCCTATAATGGTACACAACGATGCAGGGATACATATGTATGAATTGTGTATGTGCGCCTAAGCCTTGTAAGAGAAAGATAAGGTCTTAGTATACCTTTGTAGAACCATATTGCATCCTTTCTCTTTGAAGACTTTGAACTTGCTTTGACTAGTTATTCCTTCTTCTTTGAAGCTTGAATCATTATGAATCTAAACAACTTAATCATTACAAGTAAACATCATTTTGATATGGAATTAATGCCAACACAATCTAAAACCTAACAGATACTTATCATATTACCAACAAGAATATGACTCTAGGAGACCATCTCCTACTAGGAAAAAGATGTTGACTTTTAGTTAAACAATTAATTAATAAATTAATTTCTATTTAATTAAATAATAAAATAGAAAAAACAATATATAAGGCTATTCTACAACCCCTAGCAGCCCAAGCCTATACATGGGCCAAATATTGTTTTTTATTTTATTTTATTAAATCCATTAGACTTAAATAAAAAAGTCCACATCTGAATTGGACCCGTTCTTACTAAAAGAAACAAGTCCACATGCCTTAATACAATTCTAGAGGGACCCATAAATTAGTCATGTAGAATATATCAAGTGATCCATGCAAGTTCATGCGGATTGGAGATATTGGCGGGCAATCTAAATTTAAGCTCCAATAGACATAACCTAATCACAATCAACAAGTTATTCAATTAGGTCCGATCTATTAATTTTATTTCATTCCACTAAAGAACTAAAATTGAACTCTTAAATAAATATAGAATAAGTTAATATTGCTCATTCATACCCTAGACAATCTTAATGGAGATAATGTATCCTCATGAAGAATATCGGTAATCTCCAAGAGCTCATAGATCGCCTATAGCTCTCCTAGTTACTATATTTACTCATATGAACACATTTTGAACTTGGATATTTTGACTTGTCCAGAAGCCATATTTCAATAGACGCTATTGAAAACTTAACGTTAAGATTTAATTTCCAGTACCCCAAAACATCCATATGATGATATTCTACTGTCATTTATTAAATGAAGCCACGATGTCCATATCTATAAACGAAGTCCTCTATCGATTAACAAATAAATACCACCAAACTATTGAGGATAAACTATGTTATATAATCGTACTCATCGATAGCTCAAATGATAAAACTTACAACCATAAGTCCATCATTTATCTTAGGATTAAGATAGACTCTCCGATTGTCTTCAAGTGAAATTTTTTATCCACTGATGGTTCTAGATAAAGTATTTCACTGTGATCCTATACAATGCACCCAGTGCACTAGATTCTTTTTTGCGAGACAACAGACTTTGATGATTTTAGACTCATCATAACACATTTGATCCCACTCAAAAGCTAGTAAAAGAATCTACAAATTTGACAAGATAAAGGTGCCCAACGTTAATCTTAAGTTGTTAATATTATTCAAGACTGACTAAAGAATTGTGTCTAACTCATACATATCCAGATGTACGAACAAATATTTTTTTCTCATAGTCTTTTAACCTTATGATTATTTTCTTTTGACAATAATTAAACTATAAATGCTATACGATTTGTTAAACTAGAAATCACTTTTATTAATATAAAGATTGTCAAATACATTATTACACTCTAGTTATCGAGCATAATTACAACAGTCATCCTTTAGTAATTCAAGTATTGGATCAATCCAGGTTCGATTGTGATCCTCTACTTGTATGACTTTTTCTTCATCATTAAACGTAGCTGACCGGAGGTAGACAATGAGAATCGACTTAGGACTATCAAGCTAAGATGTCGATCCCAGGCAAGCTAGTGCTTTTACTTTAGCATTGTCTGGTCTTGGTACTTGTAAAATAGAAAACTCATCGAAATCTGACTGCAGCTATTTGGCCTTAACCAAATATGTTGCCATCTTCTTATCTTTTGCTTCGTACGAAAGACAAACAGGGAGTCGTTGAGCATCTGCATATTTTTCCAAGGCATTTTGCTAGGTCGAGTTAAGCTATTAGTGCTCTTTATTCTGTTTCATTGTTAGCACATAGAAATTACATTGGATTGACTATTCAAGACTTTCCCCTTGAGAGGATTTGAGCACAAGTACAAGTCCACTTCTCTTTATATATGCTGGAATCGTCGATTGATGGGATCCATGTTCCTATTGTTGTTTTATCTGATAGCACCATTGATTCCTGCTCGGCCTGCAAATTATCGTTAGTGGTAAAATCTGTAATAAAGTAAGCGAATGCCTGAGATTTCATCGCCGCTCGTGGCTAGAATGTGATGTCGTATTCACTAAGCTCGATCGTCCACTTCATTAGTCAGCCTGAAAGTTCATGTTTATGCAATATATTTTTAAGTGGGAGAGAGGTTAGTACCTTGATCAGATTTTATGGGATCATACTTATCTTTGATTGGTTCAAACTCATTTAACTAAATGTTATCAGGTTAGCTGAGACAAAGTCAAGTCGAATTCAAATATCATTTACTTGTATTGGTTGTGGGCTTAAGCATTTAGGCGTAAAGGCCATTTTTTGCTACCATAACCCACATAAGAAAATGTTACAATAAGAAATGAAAAAAAAATAGATTAATAAAATATAGAAAGACTATACTCAGTCATAGATCATTAGATCGAATATTACTTCATCCATGACTAGTTGACTACCAAACTCCAACATGTAATTTCACAAAGAAAAAAACTCATAAAATCATTATAATATGGCCTTTCATGAACTGAAATACTAATATGGCATGTGAGACTGAAGTTAGACATACTAAATGATAGAGAACAAAAAATGGGAACAAAGTCAACAAAAAATCAGCATTGAAATCTCAATATTTACTTTTTGATTAGAATGTTGTCGAAACAATGTCTGCTAAGAGGCTATTAACATCATGTACAACTTTTATAAGATAAAGGCACCCAACCTTTATCTTAAGTTATGAATATTATTCAAGACTAACTAAAGAATTGTGTCTAACTCATACATATCCAGATGTACGAACAATTCTTCTTTTCTCATAGTCTTTTAACCTTATGATTATTTACTTTTGACAATTATAATAATTAAACTATAAATGCTATAAGATTTGTAAAACTAGAAATCACCTTATTAATATGAAAATATTGTCAAATACATTATTACACTCTTGCTATCGAGCGTAATCCCAACAATCTCCCACTTGCTCTATAGCAAATGTGTCATATCTCTTATCCCCGTATTCTCTAGGTGCCCGTCAAACTGTTATTTTGGAAAAGTCTTTGTGAAGGGATCCATTAGATTTTCTACTGACGCGATCTTGGTTATGGTCACGTCTCCCCTATGCAAAATTTCCCTTAAAAGGTGATACTTTCTTTCATTGTGTTTCCCTCTCTTATGACTAATTGGTTCTCATGAATTAGCCACTGCTCCACTATTGTCACAATAGATAGTGATCTGCTTATTCGCATCAGGAACCACTTCCAAGTCAATCAAGAATTGGCGGAGCTAGATAGCCTCTTTTGCAGCCTCGCATACGGCAACATACTCCACTTCCATGGTCGATTCAACAATACAAGATTTCTTGATACTCCTCCATATTACTGCCCCTCTTCCAAATGTAAACACAGATCCTGATTTTGATCTTCTAGAGTCAAAATCCGACTAGAAATCAAAATTTGTATACCCAACAAGAATTAAATCCCCTCCAAAGTATACAAGCATATAATCTATCGTTCTCCTAAGATACTTGAAAATATGCTTGACTGCCATCCAGTGATTAGGACCAGGTTTCGATTGAAAACTGCTTACTATGCCAACAGCAAAACAAATATCTGGTCTAGTGTAGAGTATTGCATACATGAGTCTCCCAACTATCGAGGCATATGGAACCCTACTCATGAATTGCTCATCATGCTCATTCTTAGGAACTTGTTCCTTAGAAAGTTTGATTCCATGTCTGAAAGGTAACATATCTTTCTTGGAATCTTGCACGGAAAATCTTGACAAGATTTTATCTAAGTATGAAGATTGGGATAAGGCAATCGTTCTATTCTTTCTATCTCTTATGACTTGGATACCAAGAATTTAACTTGTTTCTTCAAAGTTCTTCATATCAATTTTTTTTTCAACCATTCTTTTACTGATGTCAATACACCTACATCGTTTCCGATGAGTAGTATATCATCAACGTAAAGAGCTAGGAAAACCAACTTGTCACCTTTAATCATTTTATGTACACAAGGTTCATCAAGGTTTTGAATAAATCCAAAAGTTTTCACAACTTGATCGAACCTTATGTTCCAGGATCTGAATGCTTGCGTCAATCCATATATGGATCTTTACAACTTGCATACCATTTCCTCTTGGCCTTTTTAAAAGAATCCTTCTGGTTGCATCATATAGATGTTTTCGTCAAGACTTCCATTAAGGAAAGCTGTCTTGACGTCCATTTACCAAATCTCTAGGTCTAGAGATTCCGCAATGGATAAGAGTATCCTAATAGATTTAAACATGGTTACAAGAGAAAATGTTTCCTCATAATCGATACCTTTCTTCTGTGTGTAAACTTTAGCTACCAATCTAGCTTTAAAGGTTTTCACCTTTCCATCCAATCCTCTTTTCCTCTTGTATACCCACTTGCACCCGATGAGTTTTATCCCTTTATACAAGTCGATAAGAGACCAAACTTTGATTTTGAATTATAGAATCAATTTCAGATTGCATTGCCTTTTTCCAATGGCGACAATGAACATCTTTCATTGCTTCCTTATATGTATAGGGATCATCGTCGTCTGGGAGATTCTCTATAGATTCTCCTGGACCAATGTATCTTTCAAGTTGTCTACTAACCCTCCCACTACGATGAGGTATGGTAGATTGTTGATCTTGTGTTGGTACGAAACTTAGAATTGGGCTAGGTTGTGAAACCTCTTGTGGAATTGTATCTCCTGAAAGCTCATTCAAGACAATTCTACTTTTAGGCATAAAATTATTCATATAGTTCTCTTCTAGAAATTTAGCATCTGTCAAAACAAACACTTTAAGATCAGAAGAACTATAGAAATACTATCCTTTGGTTCCTTTTGGATACCCTAAGAATATGCATGTTTCTGAATGAGACTCCATCTTTTGTCTTTCCTTTTAACATATGCTTAAGACATCCAAATATCATGAAATGTTGTAAACTAGGCTTTTGGCCGGTCCACAACTCATGCGGTGTTTCATGAACCGACTTAGATGGTACATCATTTAGAATATATATAGTAGTTTGTAAAGCATCTCCCCAAAAAGAATTAGGAAGTATTGAAGAACTCAACATAGATCTAACCATGTCCAAAAGAGTTAAATCTCTCCTTTCTGCCACCCTATTTTGTTGAGGTTTACCTGGAGTAGAAAACTGAGAAATTATCCCGTTATCAATATGATATTACTGAAACTCACTGGATAGATAGTCTCCACCATGATCAGACCTTAAGATTTTTACGCGTTTCTCAAGCTGATTTTATACTTCAGCTTTAAATGCTTTAAACATGTCAAAAGCATCTGACTTATGTCTCATGAGATACACATAGCCAAATCTTGAGTAATCATCCATGAAAGTGATGAAGTACACATATCCACCTCTAGCTTTAATGCTCATAACCCATATCCACCTCTAGCTTGAATGCTCATAGGACCACACACATCAGTGTGTATCAATCCTAAACATTCAGTGGCTCCTGTGCCTTTGGTCGTGAATGACCTTTTAGTCATCTAACCTTCAAAACAAGATTCACAAGTTGGTAGATTATTAACCATTAAGTCTCTTAAAGGTCCATCACTAACCAATCTTTTGATCATATTAAGGTTAGTATGACCTAAGCGCAAATGTCATCGGTAGGTTTCATCTTTTGATATTTTTACTCTTTTATGATTAGTTTGCATTGATTCTGTGTCTAACAAGTAAGAGATATTTCTATGCAAGTAGAATAAACCGTTTTCAACCATACATTTTCAAACAAATTTGTTATTCTTACTAATAATAAAACATTTATTAAAAGTAACCGAATATCCAAATTTATTTAGACAAGAAACCGAAATTAAATTCCTCTTGAATTGTGGTACATAATAAAAGTTTACTAAATCTAAATGCCTATAAGAATCTAAATTGATTCTAATATCTCCCACTACACTAGTAGACACCAACACTCTGTTGCCTAAAAGCAAGTTGAATTCATTCTCATTCAATCTCTTCCTTTCCCAAAACCTCTTCTAGTTAGGCCCAAGTTGCTTTTTTTGTTGTTGTTTCTTGACCTTCTCAATGCTTTGATCATCTTGCTTCAGGCTCTACAAGGTGCACTCTTTATTGTTCAAGGTGTTTTCCAACTTGAACAGATCAAAGGAATCCGACAGTGAGTTGACAATCATGTCAATTTTCGCCTCACCATTTATATCAGCACCATTGAGTTCAACAATGTTGAGATGAGCTATGACTTTCATCATGTAATATTTCACATCCTATCCAGGTTTCATCCTAAGATTCATGAAAGAAGTTACTGCCTCTCTCTTAGTTGTCCTGTACTTCATAGCAAACATCTCTTCTAGATACATCACAATATTGGCAGCAGTCTCCATTCTTTCATGTTGCTGCTGCAACACATTGGAGATGGTGGCCATATTTTAACATGTAGCCATCTCATCTGAAGACTTCCACTACTGATACTCGCCTCTTTGCTCCTCAGTAGATTCATTATTAGGGTGGTTGGTGGTTTAGGAATAGACCAAACATACTTATGTTTTTCAGCTTGCAACAACAACCCAATTTTTCTTTTCCATGTGAAATAATTATCTTTAGTTAAAGTATTATCCTTTATGATCTTGATTAGGGATGAGGTCATGATTTCTTTGTAATAACAAACATTATATAAGTAAATAATCTTCATAAAGCACTTTCGAATATTTATCTTGAATTAAATAAAATAATTCAATCGAAAAATTCAATAGTGATTCAACACCCATAAATATCACGCCTCCTTTGGGAGTTCACACAATTTACTAGTTGGAGTAGGTTCCACCTAATTGTTAATATAACAATCAACGTTTTCAATTTTAGCCTTGCGATTTTATTAATAAGATTTCCTGGGAGGATATCTATAAAATCACATTGAGTGTGTTACCAAGTTATCGACCTTCAATATATTCCCTCGCGAATATCCCTTCTTTGGGAGTAGATATCATTTGGGCCAATTGTCTAGTCTATTCTTGTAAGGAATTATTTTGCTAAATTCCATGCATGAATACCCCTTGGGGGTTAATACATGAAACATAAAGTTCAACTAAACTTGGAGGCCATAGGTGTTCCAAAACACCTTCTCCCACTCATTGTTTAAGGCGTGTGATCGAATTCCATAAAATGATTTACCAAGTTATCTAGATGCCAATTAGATACCTAAACCATTCAATGCATGTTCATACTAAAAGAGATATATGAGAGACACTCATAATCTATATGACATGTTATCAAACAACCACAAACATTGCAATATTTACAAAAATATAAATAGCTACAATTTTGATCCATCCTAGAAAAGCAAGGAAATTACATGTCTTGGAATACAAAAACTCCTTTCTTGGCTAACAAATAATCATGCGACCATCGTCCACGCACCCCTTGGATGCCTCCCATGGGTGTGCGAACCCCACAACCCCATAAAGGGCTGTCATGCGTAGCCCATGGCTTCCATAGGGCTATTGTGTGTAGCTCATGCCACAACAATCGTGGTTGCATGCTCATTCACACACTCGTTTGTTGATATGGCTCACACGGTCCCAAACTTGTTCCGATTGCTTCCATTTTTTCAAACCTTCGACTCTTCAATACTTGAATGTATTATAGAAGAATTTTAAATAATAAATTACTGCAGTATTTTTAATACAATATAGTTCAGTTTATTATTTTAATACAATATTTTTCTGCAGTATTTTTATTAAAGTAGCAAAATAAATAAAAAACTTAGCAACTACCAAGAAGGAAATTATGGTGATGATAGGCATCCTTCTTGTTCCAAAACAAAAATACATTGAAAATATAGGACCAAAATTGAGTAATAACAATCCACATATTAAAACAAATATACACTACAAGAAAAAAAGGGCTATTGGGAAGTTTTTTTTCGTCCCAATAGCCCAAAATTCGTTCCGAAAGACCTATTGGGACGAAACAAATTCGTCCCAAAATCCATCGCCTCAGGTGGATCGCAATAGCTTCTTTGGGACGAAAATTAAAATTCGTCACTAAAAAGTACCAATTGCGACAAATTATAAAATATTATAAAAAATTATCGTTTGGGACGATATAATTCGGCCCACCCCAACACACCAAATGCGCAGCCACCCCTTAATTCCACATGTAATTTAAGTGGAGTTGAACTCGTGACCTCTCCTCCCATAGTGTTTTGCTCAAATCATTACACTACAACATCAACTTTGATGATTTATGTAACAGGATTTATATATAACATTAATATGCTACTATACTTACTATATTTATCTAAATTGAAATTTTAGTAAACAAATTATAAAAAAATATTGTTAGATCATTTAAATTGCCTCAGTAGTCTTTATAATTATTTTATATATTATACCAATGAATATTGAAAAACATTTATTAGATAATGTTTTACAAAACTATTATTTTTAAAATCATATACTAATCGAGACAAGAGTCTATTGTAATCGATGAGATAAATGGTTACAGTAAAAAATTGGAATGCGACTCTCACTTCTGAAGAGATTTCTCCTCACATCTGCGATTTAATGAGTGAAGTTAGACTTGAATATGTTTTACAAAAATACAGGAAAAATATCCATGTATACTTTGCCAAAGGTAGTCAACCATTATTATTATTATTATTATTACAACATATTTGAGATTCTTATTAATATATTAAAAAAAAAAGAATATATATATACATATTTTATGAATTTATTATAGTATTATTATAAAAAAGTGAAGAAAATTAATTTAGAATCTCAATTAAATTAAAAAATTATTTAAACTAAATTTTAAATAAAATAAGGAAAGTACAAGAAAACTTTTTGGGATAAAAACCAATTTTTCCCGATAGAGGGCCTATTGCGACAATATAAAATTCGTCCCAACAGGTTAGTTTTAGGGATGCATTATTTATTTCGTCCCAATAAACATCATATTGGAACAAAAACCATTCGTCCCCAAAAGTATCGTTCTGTTTGCACTTTCTAGGGACAGAAAATTTATTTCGTCCCAATGAACATCCTATTGGAACAAAAACAATTCGTCCCTAAGAGTATCGTCAGGTTTACACTTTCTAGGGATGGAAAATTTATTTCGTCACAATAGACATCCTATTGGGACGATATTTTTTGTCCCAAAAGTATTGTCAAGATTGTGATTTTTAGGGACGAATAATTTATTTCGTCCCAAAAGACAACCTATTGGGACAAAAAAAAATCGTCCCTAAAAGTTTCGTCCCAGTAGCTATTTTTTCTTGTAGTGATAAATCCATACATTCCAATGTAAATATATATGTGAATACCTAAAGTGTCATCTCTTTCTAAAATATGCATATTAACAATAAAAAGAAATAGTTCACGTACACATACATCAATTAATCAAGGATACAACCAGACTCTGATACCAATTGTAGGGAAAATCGGTTCAAAACGGGGCGAAAACGTAAAATTAGGGTTTGGTAAATTTTAAAAAATTTCCCTTTAAAAGAAAGAACCTTAACCCTAGATTAATTAATGTATAATAAAAGTATCGTACCTTTTTTTTCATGACGATTGAACTAGCGTCGAATTGAATCACCTAGGAGTGTAGGGTCCCTTTCTTTTAAATGTATACCTAAGGATGGAAACTAATAAAATCTTCTTCTTTTTAAGTCACAATAATCCTCCAAGAAGAAAAACAAAGAACGTTAGGTCACTTGGGAATTATCAATCAATTTGATTGGAACTCGCGTGAACCTAGATTCGTTGTTGTACACAAAACCTTTTAATGTAAAGGATACTAGTACACTATCGAAAACAAAACTTCATTTTCCTCTTTGTCGAATTTTCACACACCAATCTTTAGAGTTTGAAGAATTTAACTAGAGCAAGATCCAAATTCACTACACTCAAAATTCTCTCTTGGCCGAAATTTCTCTCTCTTATATTAGGATTTGGCCAAAATTTCTCTCCAAGAAAAGGAAGTGGCCGAAATTTTTCTCTCTAAAAATTAGGTTGCCCGAATTCTACACTATCAGTTAAATAGTGGTAGAATTCTTCATCCTTTTAATTTAGGAGAACACAAGATAAATTTACTTGGTAGGCAAGAATCCTTTCCTTAGGAGGATTTACTTGGTGACCAAGAATCCTTTTCGAAGAAGAATTATTTTCTACACCAAAACTGCTAACCAACTCAAATAGTGTATTTATTCAATAACCAATTATTTAATATAATTAAATTGTGACTAAATCAAAAACTTCCTAATTTTACCATTTGTCAATTAGAGTCCTAATAGAAATTAAATACTTCCTAATTTGACTAGATAAATAAATTCATATTATTTATCTACTTATCAAATATAGTATTTGATACTTATCCTATTACCAACAAGAATATGACTCTATGAGACCATCTCCTACTAGGAAAAAGATTTTGACTTTAGTTAAACAATTAAATAATTAATTATTTAATTTCCATTTAATTAATTAATAACATAGAAAAACAATATATAAGGCTATTCTATAAGCCCTAGCTACCCAAGCCTATACATGGGGCAATTTTTATTTTTTCTTATTTTAATAAATCCATTGGACTTAAATAAAAAAGTCCACATGTGAACTAGACCCTTTCTTACCAAAAGAAACAAGTCCACATGCCTTCATAGAATTCTAGATGGACCCATAAATTGGTCCGGTAGAATATATCATGTGATCCATGCAAGTTCGTATGGATTGGGGATCTTGGCGGGCAATCTAAATTTAAGCTCCAATAGACATAACCTAATAACAATCAACAAATGATTCAATTAGGTCTGATCTATTAATTTTAGTTCATTAAACTAAAGAACTAAAATTGAACTCTTTAATAAAGATAGAATAAGTTAATATTGCTCATTCATACCCTAGACAATCTTAATGGAGATAGTGTTTCCTTATGAAGAATACCAGTAATCGCCAAGAGCTCATAGATCGTCTATAGCTCTCTTAGTTATCATATTTACTCATATGACCACATTTTTAACTTGGATATTTTGACTTGTCTAGAAGCCATATTTCAATAGACACTATTAAAAACTTAAAGTTAAGATTTAATTTTCAATACCTCAAAACATCCATATGATGATATTTGACTCTCATTTATTAAATAGAACCACGATGTCCATATCTATAAACGAAGTCCTCTATCGATAAACAAATGAATACCACCAAACTATTGAGGAAAGACTATGCAATATAATCGTACTTATTGATAGCTCAAATGATAACACTTGCAACCATAAGTCCATCATTTATCTCAGGATTGAGATAGACTCGCTGATTGCTTTCAAGTGAAAACTTTTATCCACTGACGGTTCTGGATAAAGTATTTCACAGTGATCCTATTCAATGCACCCATTGCACTAGATTCTTTTGCCCCAAGACAACACACTTTGATGATTTTAGACTCATCATAACACATTTGATCCCACTCAAATGCTAGTAAAAGAATCTAAAACTTTAACAAGATATAGGCACCCAACCTTTTTCTTAAGTTATGAATATTATTCAAGACTAACTAAAGAATTATGTCTACCGCATACATATCCAGATGTAAGAACAATTCTTCTTTTCTCATAGTCTTTTGACCTTATGATTATTTGCTTTTTACAGTAATTAAACTATAAATGCTATAAGATTTGTTAAACTAGAAATCACTTTTATTAATATGAAAATATTGTCAAATACATTATTACACTCTTGTTATAGAGCATAATCCTAACAGTCGGCCTGTAGTTTTTCCAGTATTGGATCTATCCAGGTTCGACTGTGATCCTCTACTTGTGTGACTTTTTCTTTATCATTAACCGTGGGTGACCGGAGGTAGACAATGTGAATTGACTTAGGACTATTTGGCTAAGATGTCGATACCAGGCTCGCTAGTGCTTCTGCTCTAGCATTGTCTGATCTTGGTACTTGTAAAATAGAAAACTCGTCGAAATTCGATTGCAGTTGTTTGTCCTTTACCATATATTTTTCCATCATCTTATCTTTTTCTATGTATGTTTTGTTAATTTGTCGAACGACCAACTAGGATTCGTTGAGCATCTGCATATTTGTTTTCCAAGGGATTTTGCTAGGTCGAGTTAAACTTTTAGTGCTTCGTATTTTATTTCATTGTTTGTCACACGGAAATTACATTAGATTGACCGTTCAAGAATTTCCCCTTGTGAGGATTTGAGCACAAGTCCAAGTCCACTTCTCTTTATATTTTTTGTAACCGTTGATTTATAGGATCAATGTTCCTTTTGTTGTTTTATCTGATAGCGCCATTGATTCCTGCTTGGCATGCAAATTATCATTAGGGATAAAATTTGTAATAAAGTCAGCGAATACCTGAGATTTCATCGCCTCTCGTGGCTGGAATGTGATGTCGTATTCACTAAGCTCAACCGTCTACTTCATTAGTTGACCTAAAAGTTTAGGTTTATGCAATATATTTTTAAGTGGGAGAAAGGTTAGTACCTTGATCTGATTTTGTGGGATCATATTTATCTCTAATTGTTTCAAACTCATTTAACTAAATGTTATCAGGTTAGCTGAGACAAAGTCAAGTGGAATTAAAATATCATCTACTTGTATTGGTTGTGTACTTTATGTTTTTGGCTTCAAATTGGATTGGAAGAGCATGCATATTGGGAATGGGAAGTATTTAGATTTTTTAAAATGGATAGGACACACATTGCCCAATATCACTTCAAAGATTCCATCTATCAAGTGAATAAAAGTTTCAATCAAGAAGTCCACATATATGATGCATGTTCTATGACACATGATGATTGTTGATGTAATGAGACTATGGATGGTGTTTGAATAGTATTTAAGATTTGAAATATGTATTCTCTCAAATGTATACACCTTTGGCTTGTGTTTGTGATCTCACAAGGGTATCTCCACTGTTTCAACAAGGTGATTGAGTATGGAGCCCCCTCGGCTTAGACACTAAAAAATGGGACTAACCCATGAAGTGAAAATGAGACCCTTAAAACAACAAAGAGCTATGAACAAGCACACTAACATACATAAATTTACGACAAACACTATGCTAGGGTATCTCACCAATCTAAATTAACCTCAAATTTTTTTGCAAAGAAGGAAATTTTTAAAAATTGAGTCAAAGACTCAAAAAGTGCTAGGATTATGCTCAATAGAAAGAGTGTAATAATGTATTTGACAATTTTTTCATATTAATAAAGTGATTTCGAGTTTTAACAATTCTTATATCATTTATTGTTTAGAAATTATAATTGTCAAAAGTAAAAAAGCATAAGGTCAAAAGACTATGAGAAAATAAGAATTGTTAATGCATCTTGATATATATGAGGTAGACAAAATTCTTTAGTTAGTCTTAACAATATTCGTAATTGAAGATAAAGGTTGGGCGCCTTTATCTTGCTAAAGCTGTAGATTCTTTTGCTAGCATTTGAGTGCGATCAAATGTGTTATAATGAGTCTAAAATCATCAAAGTGTGGTGTCTTTGGGCAAAAGAATCTAGTGCACTAGGTGCATTGAATAGTATCACATTGAAATATTTTATCCAGAACTGCCAATAGATAAAAGTTTTTACTTAAAGACAAACGGAGAGTCTATCTCAATCCTGAGATAAATGATGGACTTATGGTTGCAAGTGATATCATTTGAGTTATTAATGAGTATGATTATATAGCATAATCTATCCTCGATAGTTTGGTGGTATTCAATTGTTAATCGATGGAGGACTTCATTTATAGATATGGACATCATAGCTCCATTTATTAAATGTGAGAAGAATTTCATCATATGGATATTTTGAGATATTGGATATTAAATCTTAACGTTAAGTTGTCAATAGTGTCTATTGAAATATTGCTTCTCGACAAGTCAAAATATCCAAGTTTAAACTGTGGTCATATGAGTAAATATGGTAACTAGGAGAGCTATAGGTGATCTATGAGCTCTTGGCGATTGTTGGTATTCTTCAAGAGGATACACTATCTCCATTAAGATTGTCTAGGGTATGAATGAGGAATATTAACTTATTCAATCTTTATTTAACAATTCAATTTTAGTTCTTTAGTGGAATGAATTGCAATTATTATATTGGACCTAAGTGAATCATTTGTTGATTGTGATTAGGTTATTTCTATTGGAGCATAAATTTAGATAGCCCGTCAAGATCAAGATCCTAATTCACAGTAACGTGCATGGATCACTTAATATATTCTACCAGACCAATTTATGGGTCCACTTAGAATTGTGTTAATGCATGTCGACTTGTTTCTTTTAGTAAGAATGGGTATAGTTCACATGCGGACCTTTTTATTAATGTCTAATGGATTTAATAAAAAGGAAAAACAATATTTTACCCATACTTATATAGGTTGGCCGGCAAGGACATATATAATAGCCATATATACTAGTTTTCATTTTAATTTTTAATTTAATGGTAATTAATTAATTGATTAATTAATTAATTGTTTAATTAAAAGTCAAAATCTTTTTCCTAGTTAGAGAAAGTCTCCAAGTGTCATATTAATGTTGGTAATTTGATAAGTATCAAATACTATATTTGATAAGTAAGTATTTGGTTTCTATTTAAACTTTAAATTGACAATTGGTCAAATAAGGAAGTTTTGATATAGTCACAATTTAATTTATATTCAACATTTGGTTATTGAATAAGTACACTATTGAGTTGGATTAGAAGACTTGGTGTGGAAAAGTAGTCTTATTTAGAAGAGGATTCTTGGTCACCAAGTAAATCCTCCAAGAAAGAAGATTCTTGCCCACCAAGTAAAACTATTTAGGAGAGGATTTGGTTTCCTAAATTCAAAGCAAGTAGAATTCGGCCAACCCTAAGTAATTTAAGGCAAGGATTTTTGCCATTATATATATAACATAGTGTGAAATTTGGCCAAGCTAATTTTCGTTAGGGATTTTGGCCAAGCTATTTTTCTAAGAGAGAAAATTCAGCCAAGAGAGAATTTTGAGAAAAGAAAATTCGGTTCTTGCTCTAGATAAATTCGTCCAACTCTAAAGATTGGTGTGTGAAAATTCAGTTAAGAGAAATAGGAACAAAGAACGTTTTGTTTTCGATAGTGCACTAGTAGCCTTTACATCAAAAGGTTTTGTTTACAACGTCAAATCAAGGTTAACGTGAGTTTAAATCAAATAGATTAATAATTCACAAGTGACCTAACGTTCATGGGTTTTCTTTAGGAGGATTATTGTGACTAACGAAAGATTTTTTTTTTTTTGTTTCCATCATCAGGTATACAATTCAAAGAAAAGGGAGCCCACACTCCTAGGTTATTCACGTTCATGACTGGATTGGAAGATCTTGCGGATTCAATTTGACGCTAGTTCAATCGTCATGAGAAAAAGGTACGATACTTTTAATATATATCAATTAATCTAGGGGTAAGGTTCTTTCTTTTAAAGAATTTTTAAAAATATATACTCAAACCCTTTTTTACTGTTCCGCCACGCTTTGAATCGATTTTTTCCTTACAATTGGTATCAGAGCTTTGTTGTACCTTTGATTAATTGATATATATATATATATATATATATATATATATATATATACGTGAATCTGTTTCTTTTTATTGCAAATATGCATGTTTTAGAATGAGATGACACTATAGGCATTCACATATATATTTACACTGGAATGTATGGATGTATATACGTTTTATAATATGATTTGTTATTACTCAATTTTGGTTCTAGAATTTTAGTGTAGTAGTTGTTAAGTTTATTTTATTTTATTTTATTGTTGTAATTAAAAAATGAAGTATTTTATTGTTTAAAATATTGTTGTAAAATATTCAAGCATCGAAGATTCGAAGATTTGAAGATCTGGAAGCAACATGATCAAATTTGGTACCGTGCGCGTCATAGCAACAATCGTGCGTGCAAATGAGCACGCGACCACGATTATTGTGGTATGGGATACACACGGAAACCTTATGGATGTCATGGGCTACGCACGGTAGCCCTTTATGGAGCCAACGGGTGCACACACCCAAAAGAGGCAGCCAAGGGGTGTGCAAATGGACGATGGCCACATGAAGACTTGATCGCTTAGAAATGAGTTTTTGTATTCCAAAAATTGTAATGTTCTAGCTTTTCTAGGATGGACCAAAATTGTAGCTATTTATATTTTCGTAAATATTGCAATGTTTGTCATTGTTTGATAACATGTCATATAGAATAGAAGTACAACTCATATATCTCTTCTAGTATGAACATGCATTGAATGATTTATATATCTAATTGGCATTTAGATAGCTTGGTAAATAATTCTATGGAATTCGATCACTTGCCTTAAACAATTGAGTGTGAGAAGGTGTTACGGAACACCTACGACCCCTAAGTTTAGTTGAGCTTTATGTTTCATGGAATAACCCGCAAAGGGGTTTGAAAATTCCTTAGAAAGTGCGTGTCTATAACCTAAAGGGGGGAGGGGGTGAATAGGTTTTAATTTGATAGATTACCAACTTTGCGAATTAATCAATATTATCAATTCTACCTCATTCTACTAAGTGTCCAAACAAGAGACAACAAACATAAAACAATAACAGCATGCAATATATACGTGGAAACCCTCCAAATGGGAAAAACCACGGGCTGTTCAGTGCGCCACACTCGATCCTTAAAATCCACTATTGAGAGAAAGTTTACAACCTAGGTTGACCTCCCGTCTAACCTTTTCACTCTACCTAGCGGGCCTTAATAGTGATTTTGGATCACTAACCTTGTGCACTAATCACATAGCCACAAGCTTAATCAACATTGAAGAGATAATGGCAACCTAAGTGAATATGCAAGAATATTCAATATGCAAAAATGCTAGGTCAAGACATTCATGCTTATCTAGGATTAATAATGACAATTAAAGCAAATCTTAGATATCAATGTTCTAAATGCAAAGGCAAGACGAATTAGCTAGATGGGTAAAACCGTCCTAAATTCTAGCTATGAAAAATTTATGCATCTTAACCAACAATCAATACACAAGCATGTCATAAAAGCAATTAAAAATACAATCAAACATTTAATATACAATAGAGACTAAAACCCTAGGTATACTTGTCTTAGTAATGAAACTATAAAGTCTAGAGCATGTAGAAGTTACCTAGTAAAGAAGAAGATGATGCTTCATGTTTCGATGATCCTAGAATGAATCTAGATGTTCATGAGATGAAGTTGGGTTGAGTAAAAATGAGTGTTTGGGAGTCCCTTTCTCCCTAGAAAAACTAGATCACACAAAAATGGATTCTTGGACTCTTGAAAACCAAAGAGAAAAGAAGAGAACATATATATATGGTGCCCTACACAAAGTGACATCGTTTTAGACGAAAGGTAACCAAATCCTGTTAGGACCGCTGGCTGTACCGCGGTACAGGTAAGTGTCCAGACCGTGGCACATAGAGCGGTGCATCACCTGGACAACACCGTTCTGTAGGCCGTTGTGCATGCAAGTGCACAGACCGTAGTCTGGACAGCATGCAACGCCTGTGAAACTCTGCTTGGGAGACTGCAGTGCATGTATCATGCACAGAACTTGGTAGCCACAGCATGCAACCTCTAGTAAACACCGATGTCCAAACCATTGCGTAGGCACTGCACAAAGAGCGGTCTGAACAGCGGACCAGAGGAAAAATAATCCTCTTTGTAAGGCACAAAAAAATGCATTCAACACTCAAAAAAGAATTAAGACACACAAGGCACACAAGATGGCAAATAAGCATTCTTGCAAGATAATTAAAGGAAAATGCATGAGTGTGTGTGTGCACTAATACCTCTTCAATGAAAGTATTGCAAGTTATTTTACCTTTGATGCTTGAGCATTGTTACGAACAATGAAGCCCTAAATGACCCCTTACATATTGATCCCCAAATGTTGTTGTCAACGAAATAAGCCAATCAAACGCCGATGAACTTACAATCTCCCTCTTTGGCTATTTCGTGAAAAACCACTCACTCACAAAGTATCCTCACAACAAAAGGAACAACAAGAGGTCAACAAATACATTATATATTACAAGAGATACCTAAAGCTAAATCTTCAAATCTTCCATCTTTTATAGAATGATCATCCCTACAAAACAAAGAGCTACACTTTCCAAAACAAGTGTATGAGAGGGATCAAGATAGATAAAAACAAGCGCAATTTTCATGAATTAGAAACAAGTAATATGCAATCAACAATGCACATAAGCTAACAACACAAAGTCAATGCCCCCTAAAAATGGCATTCTCCCCTTATATGCAAAAGCAACACAAACTCCCCCTAAATCCAACCCAAACTCCCCCTAAATCCAACATTACTCCCCATTTTGTCACAAGAAACGCAAAGGAGTATTCCCCAACCAAGACGCTTTAGCAAAGAGAGGTATTTGTAATGTAAATGCATAATCATATACAACAACTTTATACAATTTAATTAATAGAGAGAGAAAGTCATAGAAGTTTTATTTATTGGAACATGTGTGAAAAGATTGCCTTGAATGAAATACAAGCAACATCAACTTCCAAAAACATAGTATTTGGCAAAGAAAAATAGCACATGAGGTTCCAAGAGAAGTCAACCCAATTTGCACCAATTTTTCAATGGAACACAAGATATACTATAACAAGAGATAAGAGCAATTATTAAGCTTTACAAGTTAAACAAGACATGAGTGACTATTGCGCCCTTTTAGATTTTTTCAGGTGAAATGCCCGTATGATTGTAGCTTTGTTCCACAAGTAAAGAGAGAGAGAGACTATTGGATTGTGAAATCCTTGAAATGGACACAATATCCTTATTGAATGAAGTCTCAAAAGTCACTCTCACACAAATTTTCAATCATTTTTAAGCATTGAATAAATTCATCATGCACAACAATTTAAGCATGTCAAGATCAAGTTTTCATAAACATAGAGATAAACATTGGGTCAATCAAATGTACTTCCCAATCAAATTTCCTAGTCTAAAAATACATTTTTGAACACAAATTAGACATGCATTTCAAATAAGGCAAAGGCACACTTATTGAATAAAAAGTCATATAATAATATATGCATCCAAGATACTCAAGGAATTAATTAAAAAACATAAAATTGAATAATTATTTGCTTATTAGAATGCAAGTTCGCTCTCTTTGCTTGAGCTCACCATATGGGTCAACACCAGAACTCATCAATGTATATGACAAATCCCAATAGACCGACTAAGAGATTTAAACTTAGTTGAATCTAATGGTTTTGTAAACAAGTACGCTAGTTGATCATTTGTGCCCACATGTTCAAGTGCAATGCATTTGCTCTCTAATAGCTCTCTAATGAAATGATGTCTAATGTCAATTTGCTTAGTTCTAGAATAATGGAAATGATTTTTTGAAATATTAATGGCACTCATGTTATCACAATAAAGGGTTAGAATGCTTTGCTCAAAGCCATAATCCACAAGCATTTGCTTCATCCAAAGTAGTTGTGTGCAAGCACTCCCAACGACTATATACTCGGCCTCGGCTGTGGATAATGATATGGAATTTTACTTCTTACAAAACCATGACACAAGATTGTTCCCTAGGAAGAAGGAACCGCCCAATGTACTCTTTCTATCATCATAATTACCTGCCCAATATGCATAACTAAAGCCAACTAAACTAGCATTAGTGTAGAAAAATTACCATATCCTATAGCTAGATGTCCCATTCACTTATCGAATGATTCTCTATACAGAGGAGAGATGGGATTCCTTAGGATTGGCTTGATTCTAGCACACACACCAACACTAAAAGTTATATCGGACCTACTAGCAGTCAAGTATAGCAAGCTCCCTATCATGCCTTGACATAGACTTTGATCCATATTTTTTCCACTAGCATCCTTGCTAAGTTTCAATGCGATACTCATAGGTGTGTCACAATGCTTGCCATTCTCAAGGCCAAATTTCTTCACTAGGTTCTTGGCATATTTAACTTGGGATATGAAGATCCCATCATGCATTTGCTTAATTTGCAAGCCTACGAAGTAATTGAGTTCACCAACCATACTTATTTCAAACTCATGAGTCATGACATCAACAAATTGTTTAACTTTCAAGTTGTTTGTGGAACCAAAAACTATGTCATCAACATAAACTTGAGCTATGAATAGCTCATATTTAGTACACTTGCTGAACAGGGTCTTGTCAACACTTCCTCTAGAGTAGCCATAGTCAACATGATAAACAGTGAGATGGTCATACCAAGCCCTAAGTGCTTGTTTCAACCCATATAAAGCCTTTTTGAGATGATAAACATGATTGGGGTGATATGGATCCACAAACCCCTTGGCTTGCTCAACAAACACTTCCTCTTGCAATAAGCCATTTAGAAAGGCACTTTTAACATCCATTTGATGCAATTTAAACTTGTGCACGCAAGATATGGATAAGAGAAGCCTAATGGACTCTAATCGGGCAACGGGAGCAAAAGTCTCCTCAAAGTCGATACCCTCAATTTGTGAGTACCCTTTTGCTACAAGTCTAACCTTGTTCCGCACAATGTTGCCATCCTCATCGAATTTATTCCTATAGACCCACATGGTGCCTATCTCATTAGCGTTCTTAGGCTTAGGAACTAGAGTCTAAACCTCATTTATTTCAAATTGATTTAGCTCTTCTTGCATAGCAAGAACCCAAAACTTATCACTTAAATCTTCATCAACCTTTTGGGGTTCAATTTTAAAGGTGTAGCATATATAGCTAATTTTGTTTGCTAATTGATACCTAGTCCTAATACCGTCATTCACATCTCTAATGATGCCACTCTTGTTGTGAAGATGTCTAACCCAAGGAGCAGGTTTCTTAGAGTCCAAGGTAGAATCTCTATCAAGGAATTTAGAGACCTCTTTCTCAAGATTTGACTGTTCATCACTTGAAGTCTCATCAATCTTCTCTAAGGGGGAATCATCAACCATACTAATCTCCTCATCATGGTTACTAACCCTAGGCCTATAATCATCTGTGATCACATTGGATGATTCCATAACACTTTGTGTCTTCATATTAAAAACTCTGTAGGCCTTACTATTTAGGGCATAGCCAATGAAAATCCCCTCATCACTTTTAGCATCAAACTTGCCAAGTTGATCACGGTCATTTAGAATGTAACATTTTCTTCCAAATGAGTGGAAGTAACTAACATTTGGCTTCCTTCCCTTCCATAATTCATAAGAGGTTTGCCTAGTACCGGGCCTTAAAAACACTCTATTATCTATATAACAAGCTGTATTCACTGCCTCTGCCCAAAGATTCATAGGAACATTGTTGCTAAGCAACATCAAACGAGCCATCTCTTGGAGGACCCTATTCTTCCTCTCTATTAGCCAAAGAGGGCAAACCAGGGATGGATATGTTTCCTTTTCCTAAAACCTTCTTACGAGAACCATTACCAAAAGTGACAAATCCACCATCCTTCATCACAACAGTTTCAAAGAAACTCTTGCTTCCGGTCATGTGCCTAGAACACCCACAATCAAGGTACCAAATATAGATGGCTTTGGCTTTCAAGGCTACTTGAGCCACATGACAATAATATTCATCTCTTATAGTCAACCAAGATGAAATATTACTATACCATGGGTTCATTTTCTCTAAAATTCCCAGGTGCATGCATTTTGGCTCTTCTAGGCATATTCTTCTCAATCATGTTTTCAAAATGACATAACTTAATGAATTTATAACAATTCGGTCTTATGTGACCTTCAACACCACAATAATGAAAAATATGAGTAAAGTAAGAATTCATACCATATCCTTATGCAAGCATGGAAGACTTCCCTTTCCTTTGAGTTGTCCTTTGGTGTTGAGCAGAATATCTTCTTTGAAACATCCTTTGTGGTTGAGCCAAATTAGCTTCCCATCTTTGTTGTGAGTGAAAAATTATTTGTTGACTTTGAGAGCTCCTTAGATGTTGAGGTCTTGTTTGATGAGCTCTAGCTTTTGGTGGATGAGCTTTAGCTTGAGACTTTGTTTAAGCCTTCATTTGAGCTTGCTTTGATGATTATCCAACTTCATTCGATCTCATTTGTTGGTGTGAACCTTGAACCTTTTTATCTTCTTGACTCTTGACAAAGATGGTATTTTTCAAGGAAGTGGCATCCTTGCCTTCCACGTATCCTAAGCCCGTTTTATCACTAGGACTCTTCCCACATGATAGCATCTTATCAAGTTTCTCGGTTCCGAATGTCATCTTGGCAACCAATTCTTTTGCTTCCCTAAGCTCAATCTTCAAGTTCTCTTCACTCTTCTTAGTGATCACAAGCTCCAATTTCAAGCTCTCTTATAACTCTTTTCCACTCTTTACTTTCTCACTCAAGTGAGTTATCTTCAAAGTCAACTCTAGATTCTCCTTTTTCAACTCTTGAATCTCCTTCTTCTTTTTCATTCTATACTTTTCAAAAAACTTCATGAAGTCTACATAGTCCATTTCCTCATTAATCTCAAACCTAGAGTTAGAAGAGGTGCTCTTATCACTAGAGTAATCTACTTCTTCCTTATCACTCACAACTTCCTTGCCATTATGAGATGTTGTGAAGGCAATAAAGTTTGCAACTCTATCTTCATCATCCAAAAAAAATTCTTCCTTTTCTAAGTCTTCACTATCGCTCTAAGTGGCTGCTATCGCCTTCCTTTTCTTTTTTTCTTCAAATTTGCACATTCTGGAGCAATGTGACCAAAACCACTGCATTCATAGAATTGATTGCCTTTCTTGGAGTAACTTTCTTGAGAGTTTTCCACCTTCTTGAAAAGAGTTATCTTTTTCACTTCTTTTCCCTTGGGTCCAAATCTTTTCCTATTAAACTTCATGAATTTCTTGAATCTTCTAACCATGAGGGCCATTTCTTCATCCGAGTCCTCCTTCTCTTCTTCAACATTTGTAGTCTTCAAGGCAATGCTCTTTTGCTTCTTTCGGAGGTATGGATGTGGTGTTCCATCTTGACTCATAAGCTAAAAGCCTTTCAATGACTTCACTTGGCTTCATTTTCTTGTACTCACTATTCTCTTCAAGTGCCGTCACCTTTGATTCGAACCTTGACGGAAGTGACCTCATAATTTTTTGCTTGACTCTCTATCCGAATAGGGGTCACCAAGTTGATGGATTTGGTTGACGATATCCATCAACTTCACTTGAAAGTCATTGAAGCATTCATGCTCCTCCATCCTAATCATTTCAAATTGCATTTGAAGGACTTGGAGCTTTGAGTCCTTGACTACCTCGGTTCCCTCATGTGTCGTTTGAAGAATGTCCTAGGCCTCTTTTGCAATCCTAGTGTTTTGGACCAACTTGTATTGATTATCGTCCATTGTATGAAGGATGGCATGCATGGCCTTGTTGTTCCACTTGGATGCTTCAAACTCTTGAGTACTCCAACTAGACTTGGGCTTAAGAGCTTCTACACCATCATCAGTTGTCATTGTTAGAGAAATATACCCATCTTCAATAGCCATCCAAGCACGGTCATCTATTTGGCTAAGATAGACTTCCATCTTGCCCTTAAAAGAAGCATAATTCACCTCATTCAGCAAAGGGGGTCTTGTGCTTGAGGCTCCCTCATGACTATTACCGTTTCCACTCATAGTGTTTGAGGGTAATGGATGTAATGCAAATGCAATGTCACACAAAAAGAAAACAATCAAACTAAATGAACTAAGCAAGACACACACACAGAGAGTAAGGATCACCTAAGTATATCTAGGCACCGGTTTTGATACCAATTGAAAATTTCCTATAAAGTTTACGTCTATAACCTTGACCAGAGAGGGGGGAGTGAATAGGTTTAAATTTGATAGATTACCAATTTTGCGAATTAATCAATATTATCAATTCTACCCCATTCTACTAAGTGTCCAAATAAGAGACAACAAACATAAAACAATAACAACAAGCAATATATATGTGGAAACCCTCCAAATGGGAAAAACCATGGGCTGTTCAGTGCACCACACTCGATCCTCAAAATCCATTATTGAGAGAAAGTTTACAACCTAGGTTGACCTCCTGTCTAGCCCACCAGTTACTAACCCTTTCACTCTACCCAGCGGGCCTTAATAGTGATTTTGGATCGCTAACCTTGTGCACTAATCACACAGCCACAAGCTTAATCAACAATGAAAAGATAATGGCAACCTAAGTGAATATGCAAGAATATTTAATGTGCAAAAATGCTAGGTCAAGACATTCATGCTTATCTAGGATTAATAATGACAATTAAAGCAAATCCTAGATATCAATGTTCTAAATGCAAAGGCGAGAAGAATTAGCCAGAAGGGTAAAACCGTCCTAAATTCTAGCTATCACAAATTAATTCATCTCAACCAACAATCAATACACAAGCATGTCATAAAATAAATTAAACATACAAGCAAGCATTTAATATGCAATATAGACTAAAACCCTAGTTATACATGTCTTAGTAATGAAACTATAAAGTCTAGAGCATGTAGAAGTTACCTAGTCAAGAAGAAGGTGATGCTCCATGCTTAGATGATCCTAAAATGAAATTAGAAGATCCTAAAATGAAATTAGATGATCCTAAAATAAAGTTGGGTTGAGTAAAAATGAAAGTTTAGGGGTCCCTCTCTCTCTAGAAAAACTAGATCACACAAAAATGGCTTCTTCGACTTTTGAAAACCAAAGAGAAAAGAAGAGAACATATATATATAGTGCCCTACAAAAAGTGACGTCGTTTTGGATGGAAGGCAACCAAATCTCATCAAGACCGTTGGTTGTACCGCAGTACAGGTAAGTGTCTATACCGCGGCACAGAGAACGGTTCATCGCCTAGATAACACCGCTCTAAAGGCCGCTGTGCATGCAAGTACACAGACCGCGGTCTGTACAACATGCAATGCCTATGAAACTTTGCTTGGGAGACCGCAGTGCATGCAACATGCACAGGGCGTGGTAGCCATAACGTGCAGCCTTTGGTAAACACCGCTATCCAGACTGTGGCGTAGGCAATGCATAGAGAGCGGTCTGAACCGTGGACTAGAGGAAAAAAAATCCTCTTTTAAAGGCACAAAAAATGCATTCAACACTCAAACAAGAATTAAGACACACAAGGCACACAAGATGGTAAATAAGCATACATGGAAGATAATTAAAGGAAAATGCATTAGTGTGTGTCTTTAATGAAAGTTAAGCAAGTGATGTTATCTTTGATGCTTAAGCTTGGTTACGAAAAATGAAGCACTAAACCACCCTTACATAGTGATCCCCAAATGTGGTTGTCAACGAAATAAGCCAATCAAACACCGAGGAACTTACAGGGATTTCATGAATGGAATTTAGAAAGATACTTCCTTACAAGGATAGACTAGACAATTGACCCAAACGATATCTACCTCCAAAGGAGGGATGTTCATGAGGGAATATATTGAAGGTCAATAGCTTGGTAACACACTCAATGTGATTTTATTAATATTTTCCTAAGAGTTCTTGTTAATAAAATCGCAAGGCTAAAATTGAAAACACTGGTTGTTATGTTAACAATTAGGTGGGACCTAGTCCAACTAGTAGATTATGTGAACTCCCAAAGGAGGCATAACATTTATGGGTGTTGAATTACCGTTGAATTTTATGATTGAATTATTTTATTTTATTCAAGAAAAATATTCGAAAGTGCTTTATCACGATTGTTTACTTATATAATTTTTGTTATTGCTAAAAAATAATGACCCCATCCGTAATCAACATCTTAAAAGATAATACTTTAACTGGTGATAATTATGTCATATGGAAAAGGAAAATTGGGCTTTTATTGCAAGCTGAAAAGCATAAGTTTGTTTTGTGTACCCCTAAACCACCAACCCCTACTATTGAATCTAATAAGGAGCAAAGAGATGAGTATCAGCAGTGGAAGACTTCTGATGAGATGGCCAAATGTTACATTATGGTTGTAGGGAAAAATCGATTCAAAATGCTACGGAAGCGTAAATTAGGGTTTGGTATATTTTAAAAAAATTCCCTTTAAAAAGAAAGAACATTAACCATCGATTAATTTATGTATATTAAAAGTATTGTACCTTTTTTCTCGTGATGATTGAAGTTGCACCGAATTGAATCCTTAATATTTTCCAATCCAATCATGAACGTGAATCACCTATGAGTGTGTGCTCCCTTTCTTTGAATTGTATACCTGAGGATGGAAACAAACAAATTGCTTTTTCTTTTTGTTAGTCACAATAATCCTCCAAGAGAAAACCAAAGAACGTTTGGTCACTTGTGAATTATCAATCTATTTGATCAAAACTCGAGTGAACTCGATTCGATTTTTGTACACAAAACCCTTTTGATGTAAATGATACTATGCACTATATTGTTCCCCTTTTCTCTTTTCCTTGGCCGAATTCTACACACAATGGTTTGTTGAAGGTTTTTTTTTTAACTATATAAGCAAAAAATAAAAAACCTTCACTCAAGTCACGAACAAGCCTTGGCCGAATTCTTGAGTGTGGAATTATTAGCTTGGCCGAATTCAACTATAGGAATATATATATATATATATATATATATATATATATATATATATATATATATATATAGGTGACCAAATCCTCTCCTCAGAAGGATTTATTTGGTAGGCTAGAATCCTACTTCTTGGAGGATTTACTTGGTGACCAAGAATCCTTTTCAAATATGAATTCTTTTCCACACCAAGACTCCTAACCCAACTCAACAGTGTATTTATTCAATAACCAAATATTAAATTTAAATTAAATTGTAACTATATTAAAACTTCCCAATTTTACCGATTGTTAATTAGAGTTTTGATAAAATCAAATACTTCCGAATTTGACTAGATAAATAAATTTCATCAACTTATCAAATATAGTATTTGATACTTATCATATTACGAACAATAATATGACTCTTGGAAACCTTCTCCAACTATGAAAAATATTTTGACTTTTAATTAAACAATTAATTAATTAATAAATTAATTAATTTCCATTTAATTAAATAATAAAATAAAAAACAACATATAAGGCTATTATATAGGCCCTTGATGCCCAAGCTATAAAAATATGGACCAAATATTGTTTTTCTATTTTGTTGAATCCATTGGACTTTAGTAAAAGGTCCACATGAGAACTAGACCCTTTCTTACTGAAAGAAACAAGTCCACATTTCTTACCACAATTCTAAATGAACCCATAAATTGGTCCGGTAGAATATATGAAGTGATCCATGTAAGTTCGTGTGGATTGGGGATCTTGGCAGGCTATCTCAACTTAAGCTCCAATATAAATAACCTAATCACACTAAACAAATGATTCACTTAGGGTTGATCTATTCATTTTAGTACATTCCACTAAAGAACTAAAATTTAACTCTTAAATAAATTTAGAATACGATAATATTTCTCAGTCATACCCTATACAATCTTAATGGAGATAGTGTATCCTCGTAAGGAATACCAGTAATCGCCAAGAGCTCATAGACGGCCTATAGCTCTCCTAGTTACCAAATTTACTCATATAACAACATTTTTGAACTTGGATATTTTGACTAGTTTAGAAGCCATATTTCAATAGACACTATTGAAAACTTAATGTTAAGATTTAATATCCATACCTCAAAACATCCATATGATGATATTCTACTCAAATTTAATTAATGGAGCCACGATGTCCATATCTATAAACGAAGTTCTCGATCGATTAACAAATGAAATCACCAAACTCTCGAGGATAGACTATGCTATATAATCGTACTCACTGATAGCTCGAATGATAACACTTGCAACCATAAGTCCATCATTTATCTCAGGATTGAGATAGACTCTACGATTGTCTTCAAATAAAAACTTTTATCCATTGACGATTCTAGATAAAGTATCTCAGTGTGATTCTATTCATTGCACATAGTGCACTAGATTCCTTTCCCCAAAGACACCACACTTTGATAATTTTAGACTCATCATAACACATTTGATCCCACTTAAATGCTAGCAAAAGAATCTGCAACTTTAACAAGGTAAAGGTGCCCAACCTTTAACTTAAGTTGTCAAAAAAATTCAAGACGAACTAAAGAATTGTGTCTACCTCTTACATATCTAGATGTGCGAACAATTCTTCTTTTCTCATAGTCTTTTTGACCTTATAATTATTTACTTTTGACAATTATAATAATTAAAATATAAATACTATAAGATTTATTAAACTGTAAATCACCTTATTAATATGAAAAGATTGTCAAATACATTATTACACTCTTGATATTAAGCATAATCCTAACAATGACCACCATCTTTTACGTGATGCAATAGCAACATGAAGGAATGGAGACTGCTGCTGATATAATGATGTCTCTAGAAGAGATGTTTGCTATGATGTCTAAGATGACTAAGAGAGAAGCAGTGACTGCTTTCATTAATCTTAGGATAAAACCTAGACAGGCTGTGAATGATCACATGATGAAAGTCATAGCACATCTCGACATTGCTGAACTCAATGGTGAGATGAAAATCGACATGATTGTCAACTCACTGTCAGATTCCTTTGATTAGTTCAAGTTGGGCTACAACTTGAATAATAAGGAATACACCTTATAGGGCCTTGTTGGAACCGCGATCACAAGTCACGCAGCGGAAGTAGGTTTTAATTTTTTTTTATACAGATCGTTAGTGATCTCGGACCAGTGAACTTGGGATCATAATTACTTTCAGAACAAATACATATAAAATCACTGCAATAATAAAATATATGTATATATAGGAAAATTGAAATTAGTGTAAAGAAGAATAAAATAGAACCACACTAACGTTTGAAGGCTCCTTCACTTTTTCGATATGCTCCTGGTGACTGATCTTCCAAGCTTTTTCCGAGATTAGTAACTGCGTGTGGGCGCTTCACGTACTCAGAAACTCAGGAGAACGTTGAAGAGAAAAAAATAAGAAACCCTTTCTTTGATATCAGTGCACAACACTTGTACACAAAATCTTTTCCATCCTTTTGGTGCTATTTCACACACACACACACTTGTATAAAAAAAACAACTCATGAACACACTTGACTTCACACAACAGAGCAATGTCTTATGCATCTCATGCACACCCTTGCCTTTTTCTTAAAATGATGGTGTGTGTAAGTCAATGCGTTCATGAATTGTACACTGCTTACAATTTCACGCATCCACTTAATGCACAAAAGCAAAAAATGAACTGATTGATGCGTGTATCCATTTTTTGTTTTTGCACAAATATATCAATATATATATATATATATATATATATATATATATATATTAAAACAAAATCTTTTTTAAATAAAATCAAATCTTTGAATTTGTTTTCTAAATATAATATATATCACATATATATATATATATATATATATATATATAGTTTGTTAAAAATCTAATCAAATCTTTATTTCATTTTCAAAAACATTCAAATAAAAAATATCTCATATCTTTTATTTGATTTTTTTTGAATTCAAACTATTTAAATTCAAAAATAAAATATTTCATTTAATAAAAAAAAATCACATTATCTTAATTTATTCAAAAAACAAATATCAACACACACTCTCAATTTATTGATTAATAACATAATTAAATAATCTTATTATTTAATTTATTTAGTCACCATTATTCATTAACTAAATAGTCTAATTATTTAATTAATTCCCGAATAAATACTTGTCACTTTCGCATCACAATTAATTGGACAATCCAATTAAGTAATCATGACCCTTATTACCTAAATCGATCGGGCTAGCAAGGGGACCTAATGGACCCATAGTATTTTGAGCTCCAATAATCCTGGGAATCATTAATTAAACTCTTTAATAAAAATTCCATGATTATTAACTCTGGTGTTATTACATTAAAAACCCGAGGCTGCACTCTCTCAACTGCAGACGCTTTTACACAGACCGATGCAACTCGGTGTCCATTGATATAACTATTACATATGGTTTGATCCTCCACAATGGTTTATAATTAGAGTTGAGTCATAATGTTCGTTATACCCCTCTAATTACATATATTCTTTAAGTACTGTTGATTCTCTAATGGACAATAAATCCTATTTCCCCACGGAATTAGGAAAGCACTCATATTATCCAAGCCCCTAATCCCCTTAAGGGAACTACCATCTACTTGAAATTTCCCTTTATCTTTATAGTGTAAATATACCAAGAGGGCGAGTGAATAGGTATATTCTCCAATTTTCATCTTCTTTTAAAAACAATGCAATTTTAATAAAGCTAAATGAAAATTGCAAACAATGACACATGATGTTTACGTGGTAAACCTCCGAAGAGGAAACATACACGGGTTGATACCACAACCACCGGCGAAAGCAAATACACTATTTCAAATAAGAGTTACATACTCAAGCAATCAACACATGCTCTCCAAGCTATCACTCTTACTCTACCCTTGAACCTAGTGATCTACTAAGCCGACTTTCTATCCAAGACCTCCTATCTCAAGGAAGATTCCTTGCTCACCTATCCGGATCCTCCCGACTCTAGGCAAGACTTCTTGCTCAACTATCCAAGTCCTCCCGGCTCTAGTTGAGACTTCCTTGCTCAACAATCCGAGGTCTAACACCTCTTGTCGAGACTTTCACTTGCTTAGCTATCCAAGTCCTCCAGACTTCCAATTGCTCAAATCAAAGAATCACTCTAAGATATGAGACTTCCTACCTCTTCACAAGGCATCTAAGTGATCATGAATGCAAAATGAAAACAAGCACTCAACATAGAAAATGATGATCAACAAATTCTATGGACATGCAACTAGATAGCTAGATTATACTTTTAAAGAGCAATCACAAATGTATCTAGACAACCTAAGCATCTTATCAACTAAGAACATAGATATGAAGATATAGACACCAATTGAAACACAATCTATTTCTTATAAAATGAAATTAGATCTAGAAATAGCCAATCAAGCATAAGAACAAAAGATTTCTAGAAGTAATTTCATGTTTATCAAGTTTAGCACAAATCATTCAATTTATCACAAATCTAGATAAAATTTAAAATAAAATAAAAAACACACAAGATGATATCAAAATCATCCTAGTCATGCTTCTTATTCAAATAGAATCAATCAATAAGAAGATCTAAGAAGAAAACTAAGAAGAAGATGATTTTACAAACAAGGATGAAAATCACGAACTGAAGATCTGATCACAAAGAAACATCTAGACATCTTTTGGTTCTGAAAATTATTTAGGTTTGTAGAAATCTTCAAGACACTCGAAATCGGTTTTTGAATCAAGTGATTTGGAGTATAAATGAAGAAGTTATCACAAAAACAAAAATCAAAATGTTGAGAGAAAACTTCCACTAGTTCTTCAATTTCGTTTTTCTCAACTTCTAATGAATGAGAGGGAATGAGAGGTTTTAAAGAGTGAACAACCAAAAGACCATTTTCCCTCATGCCTTAGTGCCTCCCCAAGATGGCGCATGGGCATCTCGGGGCAGCAAGGCTTCGGGGCCGAGATGGCCACGCGCCATCTCGGGAAGGTGCCAAGTGATGGCTTCTGCCATCGCACCTCTTCCCTTGCGCTCCTCTCACATTCTTCGACCTTTCTTTGGTTTCCAAACTACGAATTTGAATCCGTTTGAAGATTACAAACCAGGAATCCCTCACAGACATGGACATATAAGATACTCAACCCAAAAAATAAGAATTTGACTCGATATATGAAGACAAATACAATGTATGCAACATGAGTTGAAAGTGTATTATCTTTTGACATAGAACTAGAAATCAATAGTATGAGTAACCAAAATGACCAGAACTCAATCATAAAAAATCTAAGACTAAATCCAAGTTCAAGATCCATGTTTTACAAACATACAAACAAACGAACACATTTCACACAAGAATGCAAACTAAATAGAGATAGTCTCCAATCATGCACTTTCCAAAACTTGCTACTTTCATACCAATGCATGAGCATTCAACTATAAGTGTGTGAATATATTATACCAAATGATGCACTACATTGTAGGGACACAAATGTATTAATTATGTGTGTGTGTGCATTTAACGATGCACAACTAAGCAGGGACACATATGAATGAATTGTGTGTGCGTGCCTTACGCCTTGCAAGAGGAAGAAGAATCTCGATACCTTAGCATCCAAGAATAGTACCAATCCTCTTGAAGATGAAATTTGCATCATAAAAATTTGCTTTTGTTCCTTGAAACTCTTATCATCAGAAACCACTTAAGCAACTAAGAATTATAAAGTAATGAAGTTTTGTTATGGAATCAAGCCAACACAAATCTAAAACTTACAAAAATATATTTTTTACCATTTATGCTTTTGGTTTGGATTGGTCCCATTAGGTCCATATGCACAAGTTCTAAGTGCTTCTTGGTTGCAAAATTAGTGTTCTTTTTATGAGACACTTTGGTTTGTTTACCTAATTGACATGGTTCACAAACACCATCAAGCTTCTTGCAAAGTCTAGGAAGACCTCTAACAATGTTATATTTCTCAAGCTTCTTTAAATCTTTATAATTCATGTGGCCCAATCTTTCATGCCATAAATCTTGCTTGTTGCATTCATGTGCCATAATACATGTTAGTGGATCAACCTCTAAACAATAGTAATTGTTCGAAGACCTTTTGACTTTTAAAACAATTTTGACTTTTTTATCGATTATTGTGCACACATCCTTGTTAAAGCTAACTTCTTAAAAAAATTCACACAAGTGAGTGATGCTTATTAGATTAGCTTGTAGACCATCTACATACAAGGTGTCACGAAGTTTAGGCAATCCGGGGATCACTACTTCTCTCAAGAAGAAGTGGATTCCACTAATGTGTATAAACCTTCCCAGCCACAAGCCAAACCACAATCCCAATATACAAAGTATATTGATCAGGAAATGCATCTGACCTTACCCATAGTATATCAAAGATCACGATTTAACCTGAAAGAGTCGATAAGGCACTTAGAATTAAGATCACCCACATATAGCCATCATTAGTTGATTTATATGAATCTCATCGGTAAACGGCTCTTGGTGAGAGATTCATATAGATCATGGCCCAGTCCTATATGATCACATCATACAAGATTCCTCCATTCCCATATCTCATATGAATGATTTAGGATAGAACCATTGTACATTACGGAAAGGACCGCAATAATAGATTAACCATAAATAAAGTACCTAACTTTATTTACTATCTGTGGACTGTTTTGATTGCACGTCTTCTACTATATCCATCCGTATATGACACTCATATACATAGTTCGAGATTACATTTATCAATCATGGATGTTAAGTATATGCACAAGTTATAAATTAAACAACAAAACACGAATGAATTGAACTTTTCTTTTGTTTATTTCATGAATCCATTTACAAATTACATCTTTAGGGTATAAACCCCAACAATCTCCCACTTGCACTAAAGCATTTGAGGCATGTTTCGTAACCCTAGACCTTCTAGGTGATCCAAAAACACTTTGGCTGATAAGGTCTTTGTAAATGGATCAGCATGATTGTCTTGTGAGGCTATCTTGATAACGATCACATCTCCTCTATACACTGTCTCTCAAATGAGATGATACTTTCTCTTTTTATACTTCCCTCTTTTGTGGCTTCTTGGTTCTTTGGAATTACCCACATCAACACTGTTATCACAATAAAGTATGATGGGCTTATCCAGATCTAGAACAACTTGTAGATCACTCAAGAACTTACGAAGCCAAACAACCTCTTTAGCAGCTTCACAAGTGGCTACATATTCGGCTTCCATGGTGGTCAGCAATGCAAGATTGCTTGATACTTTTTTATACAATGGCTCTATCGCCTAGGATGAATACTGATCTAAACATGTATTTTTTGGAATTCCTGTCTGACTAAATATCAGAATCTGTGTATCCTAATGGAATCAAATCTTGTCCAGAATACACTAGCATATAATTTCTCATTCTCCGAAGATACTTGAGAATAGTTTTGACAGCAACACAATGATCCAATCTAGGGTTGGACTGGTATATGTAGATTACTCATACTCTATAGCAAATGTCCGCTCTCGTGCATAACATAGGATACATGAGACTACCTACTACCGATGCATAGGGTACACATCTCATATCCTCAACTTCTTGAGGTGTCTTAGGACACTGTTCCTTAGACAAGTGAACTCCACACCTAGAAGGTAAATTACCTCTCGTCGAGTTCTGTAAAATCACACAAGAATCTTGTCGATATATGATGCCTGAGATAGTGCTATGAGTTTATTCCTTTGATCCTTTATAAGTTAGATCCCTAGAACATAACTCGCCTCTCCCAAATATATTATTTGGAATTGGCTAGCCAGCCAGCCCTCAGCATTAGACAACACTCCTACATCAATCCTAATAAGTAGGATATCATCTACGTATAGGACCAAGAAAACTACTTTCTTGTCAATGATCCACTTGTAGGCACAATGCTCATCAATATTCTGCTTAAAGCCACATATTTTGATCACATCTTCAAACCTGATGGTCCAAGATCTAAATGCATGCTTAAGTCCATAGATAGACCTTTGTAGCTTACAAACTTTTTACTCTTGTTCTGGAGACACAAATCCGTCAGGTTGCATCATAGATACTATCATCAAGATTGTCATTCAAGAATACAGTCCTTACATCCATTTACCAAATTTCATAATCAAAATAGGCAACAATGGATAAGAGAATTCTAATAGACTGAAACATGGCTACTGGCGAGAAGGTCTCTTCATAATCCACCCCCTATTTTTGGGTATAACACTTGGCCACTAGCCTTGTCTTGATGGTCTCTACCTTTCCATCTACTCCTCTCATTATCTTATAGATTCACTTACACCTTATGGGTTTTATCCCATCTGGTATGTCTGTAAGATCCCAAACTGAGTTAGAGTACATGGACTTCATCTCGAGATTCACGGCTTTAAGCCATTCCTCTTTATCAGGATCTATAATTGCATTCTTAAATGTCAATGGTTCATCCACACTATCAGCAAAGACAACACTTTGTCCCTCACATATACCTAAATAGTGTTCAGGTTGTCTTACAACCCTCTCACTAGGTCTAGGTGGTAATGTATCTTGATAAGAAACCATCTGACTCTTAGATGTTTGTGGATCAACAACTCTTGTTGATGAAGCACTTGTCTCACCATGCTCAAAATCATTCAGTACAATCTTAGAATGAGGTTTATGGTAACTAATATAATTGACCTCAAGAAACGTTGCATTTGTCGATACAAATACTTTGTTATCTTCGGGACTATAGAAGTGTCCACCTCTGGTGTCCTTGAAGCATCCTTCAAACAAGCGGACCATAGATTTGGAGTCAAACTTTCCACTTTTATTCTTCAGCACGTGTGCTGGACACCCTCATATGTGTAAATATCGCCAACTAGCTTTATGACCATTCCACAACTCTAAGGGAGTCATAGAAACAGATTTGGATGGCACTACATTCAAAATGTATACCACTGTTTGTAAGGCATATCCCCATAAGGAATTTGGTAATGATGAGAAACTAATCATAGATCTCACCATTCCATCAGGGTTCTATTTTACCTCTCCGCTACACCATTTTACTGATGTGTACCAGGAGCTGTGAGTTGGGAAACTATCCCATGCTCGACCATGAAGTCTTCAAACTCTTGGTCATTGTACTCACCTCCACGATCTAATCGTAGTGACCTGATAGTATTACCTAACTGATTCTCAACTTTAGCTCGAAATTCTTTGAACTTTTCAAATGTTTCCAACTTTCGTTGCATCCGGTAGACGTATCTGTAACTTGAGTAGTCATCTATAATAGTGACATAATATTCATAACCACCCCTAGCTTTACCATTCATCAGTCAGCAGACGTTTGTAAGCTCTAGCGGCTCTTTAGCTCTAAGCCATTTTCCAGCAAAAAGTCTCTTAGTCATCTTATTTTCCAGACAAGATTCATAGACAAGTAAGGTGCTAACCTTTAACTCACTTAAATGCCCGCTTTTTACTAGCCTGTGTACTCAGTTAAGGTTGATGCAACCAAGTCTTAGATGCTAGAGATACGAGTCATCATCTGGAGAAATCTTATGTCATATAGTTTTTGGTTTTTCAACGTTAAACATTTCGGTGTTGAGCATTGTAGTATGTATTAACGAGCTTAACATATGCAAGTTGTTTTCATTAATTCCTGAACAAATATTCAAATCATTTTTCCAATAATAGCTGACTTATTATTAAAAGAAACAAATAATTTTTTTCTAACAACTTAGAAACAGAATCAAATTCAGCATAAATCCAGGAATATAAAATACATTGTCCAACAATATATAATTATTACAAAAACGTAACCTAATTACGCCCACTGCTCGTGTCAACATGACATCCCCTGACCCAACACGCTTTGATGAGGCTCCCTCCTCTAGCTTTGTCCAAGAATAAGTCCATTTCAACGAAGAAAAAACATGGTTAGTAGCCCTTGAATCAACTATCCAGGGTGAAGATTCATCTTCCACTAAACATGACTCAAGAACAAGCAAATCATATTTATCTTTCTTAGACTTCTTCTTGATTTGGGCTTTCTTGGGTTTGGACTTACCCTTCGCCTTCCCAGCAGACCTCTTCCTCTTCTTTATTATTGGAGGAGGATGGTTTGGTAACATTTACCTCACCGGTCTTCTCCTTGTTGCTCTTAGTCAAAGATTCAAAGGTATCAAGCTCATTGAGCAACTGTGTAAGACTGATCTTTAACTTGCTCATCCCGTAGTTGCTTTTAAACTAATCAAAACTCTTCGAAAGAGTCGTCAATATGATGCTCACTTGACAGGGTTCATTAAAGGCCCTGCCATTGACTTCTGCCATGTTGATGTAGGACATCATGCTCAAGACATGTTCCCGAACTGACGTACCTTCCTTCATGTGAGTGAGCATAGCGAAACAAACAGCTTCATGTCACTTTTGCTTGCAGGGCTGCTCGAACATAGATTGTAATGACTCCAAGATTTCGAATGTTAAAGTAATTGCTTCATGCTTTATCACAAGCACGTCTTTCATTGAAGCCAACATATATATTCGGACCTTCTCATCAGATGAGACCCATCGCTGGTATTCCGTATGAACAGTTCGTGACGCATTAGCAGTAGGCGCAGGAAAACATTCCTCCTTAAGCACAAACATGAGGTCTCTGGTGACCAATATTGCATTAATATTAAGCTTCCACTTAGTGTAGCTATCACCAGTTAACTTGTCATTTGGAAGAATCTCTATTAATACAGAAGACATAATTGCTGAAATAAATAAAGCATTCATTCAGTCATTTATTTAGAACAAGTGTGAGTGTTTTGGTATAAATTTAAACATGATGCATGAACATCTTTAACGAACTAGAACTACCTTAAAACTAGTTATTATACCACGACAATCCAACATACCACAAAGAAGTGCCGCCTTAGGGTCGGTCAAGTCTTTGCATGTTGGACTGAGACATTCTCAATCAAATGATATTCTAGAAAAACTCTTATTCCATATCATTCAACCATCGCTAATTCAATCAGGTTTTTAGTTAACAAACTTAATCAAAACCTTCGTGAGTGTAACCCGCCATTTTAGATCTCATGAGCTTAACTCGAGAATAGCTGTCTTAGGGTCGGTCAATCCCAGAATACCCTCAGAAATCCTATCTGTTAGTAAGTCAACCTTGGTATTAACCTTTGTGGAAACCCTCCTTAGTGCGGACGAAAGAAAAGTGGTCACGAGACTCAACTTGGATCTCACGGTGCTGAACTAATTATAGAGACTGCGGGATACATATGTCATGTATCCCCCTCCCACTCAATATATTAAAACTAGGGTTCTCTATTATCTGTTAATGCACCAAGACTCTACAGGATCAAACGGCTATCTTTAATCAAGTTATCTAGTGCATTAACTAATTAGAACAAAATTCTAATAAACTAAAAAATTATTAATGAATTTTAACAATTAAAAATCTAATCTATTAGTGAACAATCTAAGCATTAGTAAACTATTTACTAAGGTCAGATTATTACGATAGTGTTTACCAAGTTTTAACTATTAAAACTCTAACATTTTTTTCGGTTCATTTACTATTATGAAATTAATCATATTAATCCCAATAACAAAAAACAACCACATTAATCTAACTTATTAAACTCTTTAATAACTAGATTAATATTAATGAGAATTACCAAGTTAATTAACCATTAAAAAACTAATCTCATATTCATAGCCAATTTATGTACCCATTTTAATCACATTAATAAAATACATAAAAATCAGGTTATGATGCATGTATGACATATCAAATATATTTGTGTAGGCACATCTAATTTAAATAACATTCGTATGCATGACAATGCTTTTATCATCACATAATATAAAACATACATAAATTGACCGAGTACTGTGGATTATTTGACCTAAAAAGAATTGGAATCTAAAATTACAAAAATACCCCCAAGGCATTCCTTGGTCTTCTTGTAATTTCTTAGTCTTCCGGTCTTTTCAGGTCACTCCAATTCATCTCATGAATCTTTCTTCGTGGTATTTCCAGATCTTCAATGTAGGTTACGATTTTTTTATTTTATTTTACAATACAATAAAAGTAAAAATAAAAAAAATAAAAAAAATTTAAAAATTATAAAACCCATAAACACTAAATCCACAGTACAATAAAAAATTATGATCAACCATGTATAAATTAAGCAATTAAATTATGAACATCCATACAATCATAAAGATGGTGCCTACACATTCATATATATAGGAGCATCGAAAACAATTTTCTGTTCCGAAAATAAAAAATTGGCTCTGATACCAATCGTTGGAACCCCGTTCACCGGTCACGCAGCGGAAGTAGGTTTTTATTTTTTTTTTATACAGATCGTAAATGATCTGAAACCAGTTAACTTGGGATCGTAATTAATTTCGGAACTACTACATATAAAATTATTACAATAAAAAAATATATGTAGGGAAAAACCCACGCAACGGAAGCGTAGAAAAATTCAAAAACCAAAAATTAGGGTTTGCGTATAAATAAAAAAATTTCCTTTTTCAATAAATAGAACCTTAACCCTAGATTAATTGATGTATATAAAAAGTGTCTTAAATTTTTTCTCGTGATGATTGAACAGGCACTGAATTGATTCCGTAAGATCTTCGAATCCAATCACGAACGTGAATCACCTAGGAGTTTGGGCTCCTTTTCTTTCAATCATATACCTGAGGATGGAAACAAACAAAATCTTCTTCTTTGTTAGTTACAATAATCCTCCAAGAAGAAAACAAAGAACGTTAGGTCTTTTGTGAATTATCAATCAATTTGATTGAAACTCTCATGAACCTTGATTCGATGTTGTACACAAAACCTTTTGATATAAAGGCTACTAGTGTAGTATCAAAAACTAAACGTTCTTTCTTCCTTTTTATCTTTGCCGAATCACACATTATATCTTAGAGTTGATCGAATTTTGGCTAGAGTAAAATCAGATTTTTCTCCCTCAAAATTCCTGTGGTGGCCGAATTCTTCTCTTAGAAAAATAGGGTTGGCCGAAATCTCTCTTAAAAAAGCTTAGAGCTGGCTGAAATTTCCAAACCTATTTATATAGGATCATAAGTCCTCTCCTAAGAAGGATTTACTTGGTTGGCAAGAATCCATTCCTTAGGTGGATTTATTTGGTAGTTAAGAATCCTTTTTAAAAAGGAATTCTATACTCCTCTTATATATACATAGCTGTCCGAAATTTCACTTAATATAATTAGGAGATTTAACTCTTTTTCTAAGAAGGATTTACTTAGTAGTTAAGAATTCATTCCTTAGGTGGATTTACTTGGTGGTTAAGAATCCTTGTATAAAAGGACTTCTATCCTATACCAAGACTCCTAATCCAACTCAATGGTGTATTTGTAACCATATTAAAGACTTCCTAATTTGATTAGATAAATAATTCCTTTTATTTATTTACTTATCAAATATAGTCTTTAATATTAATTATACTACCAACAATTGTATAATTTTAGGAGACCATCTCCTACTAGAATTTTTTTTTTGACTTTTAATTAAATAATTAATTAATCGATAAATTAATTAATTTCAATTAAATTAAATATTAAAATAAAATAATATAATTAAGCTATTCTAATTAGCCTTGCCGCCCAAACCATATATATGGGCCAATATATTATTTTCTTATTTGATTAAATCCATTTGGCCTTTATAAAAAGTCCACATGTGAACTAGACCCATTCTTACAAAAAGAAAGAAGTTCACATGCCTCAATACAATTCTAGACGGACCCCTAAATTGGTCCTGTAGAATATATCAAGTGATCCATGCAAGTTTGCGTGGATTGAGGATCATGGCGGGCTATCTAAATTTAAGTTCCAGTAGACACAACCTGATCACAATCAACAAATGATTCACTTAGGTTCGATCTATTTAATTTTGGTTCATTCCACTAAAGAACTACAATTGAACTCTAAAATTAAGATAGAATAAGTTAATGTTACTCATTCATACCCTAGACAACCTTATTGGAGAAAGTTTATCCTCATGAAGAATATCAGTAATCGCCAAGAGCTCATTGACCGCCTATAGCTCTCCAAGTTACCATATTTACTCATATGACCACATTTTGAACTTAGATATTTTGACTTGCCCTGAAGCCATGTTTCAATAGACACTATAGAAAACCTAACGTTAAGATTTAATATCCAATACCTCAAAACATCCATATGATGATATTCAACTCTCATTTAATAAATGGAGCCACGATGTCCATATCTATAAATGAAGTCCTCTATCGATTAACAAATGAATACCACGAAACTATCGAGGATAGATGATGATATATAATCGTACTCATTGATAGCTCAAATGATAACACTTGCCACCATAAGTCCATCATTTATCTCAAGATTGAGATAGACTCTCCAAATGAAAACATTTATCCATTGACGGTTCTAGATAAAGTATTTCATTGTGATCCTATTCATTGCACCCAGTACACTAGATTCTTTTGCCCAAAGACACCTCACTTTGATGATTTTAGATTCATCATAACACATTTGATCCAATCCAAATGCCAGAAAAAGAATCTACAACTTTGACAAGATAAATGCGCCCAACCTTTTATCTTAAGTTGTGAATATTATTGAAGACTAACTAAGGAATTGTGTCTACCTCATACATATCTAGATGTGTGAACAATTCTTCTTTTCTCATAGTCTTTTGACCTTACGATTATTTACTTTTGACAATTATAATAACTAAACTATAAATGCTATAAGATTTGTTAAAGTATAAATCACTTTATTAATATGAAAAGATTGTCAAATACATTATCCCAACAATGTATGTATATACCAACGTTTGGAGGCTCCTTCACTTCTTCGATATTCTCCTGTTTTATACCACTGATCATTCTAGTTATTCCTAGGAATAGTAACTGCGTGTGGGCGCGTCACGCACTCAAAAACTCAGGGGGATGTTGAAGAGAAAAGAATAAGAAACTATTTCTTTGATATAAGTGCACAACACGTGTACACAAAATCTTTTCTCTTTTTGGTGTTGTTTCACACACACACTTGTATAAAAAAAATAACTCACGCACACACTTGACTTCACACAACAGAGCAATGTCTTATGCATCTCATGCACACCCTTACCTTTTTCTTAAAACGAATGATGATATTTTTTTAAATAAAAACAAATCTTTGACTTCGTTTTCCAAATACAATATATATCACACACAAAAACACATATATATTTAACTTTTAAAAAATCTGATCAAACCTTTATTTTATTTTCAAAAACTTTCAAATAAAAAGTATCTCATATCTTTTATTTGATTTGATTTTTGAATTCAAACTATTTAAATTTAAAAATAAAATATTTAATTTAATGAAATAAAATAATAACATTATCTTATTTTATACAAAAAAAAATATCAACATACACCCTCCATTTAGTTTATTTAATAATCATTATTCATTAATTAAATAATCTCATTATTTAATTATTTCCCGAATAAATACGTGTCACATTCGTTACACAATTAATTGGATAATCCAATTAAGTAACCGTGAACCTTGTTACCTAAATCGATCGGGGCCAGCAAGGGGACCTAATGGACCCACATTATTTTGAGCTCCAATAATCATCGGAATCATAAATTAAACTCCTTAGTTAATATTGCTTGATTATTAACTTCTGTGTTAATCCATTAAAAACTCAAAGTTGCACTCTCTCAACTGCAAACGCTTTTACACAGGTCGATAAAACTCGGTGTCCATCGATATAACTATTACATATGGTGTGATCCTCCACAGTAGTTAATAATTAGAGCTGGGTTATAATGTTCGTTATACCCCTCTTATTACATATATCCTTTAAGTACCATTGATTCTCTAATGGAAAATAAATCCTATTTCCTCACGGAATTAGGAGAGCGCTCATATTGTCCAAGCACCGAATCAATCCTTAAGGGAACTACCATCTACTTCTCACAAGAAGGAGTGGATTCCACTAATGTGTATAAACCTTCCCAGCAATAAGCCAAACCGCAATCCCAACATACAGAGTATACTAATTAGGAAATGAATCTTACCTCACCCATTGTATATCAAAGACCATGATCTTACCTGAAGGAGTCGGTAAGACACTCAAGATTAAGATCACCCACATATAGCTATCATTAGTTGATATATATATATATATGAATCTCATCGGTAAATGGATCTTTGTGAGAGATTCATATAGATCATGGCCCAGTCCAATATGATCACATCATACAAGGTGCCTCTATTTCCATATCTCATATGAATGATTTAGGATAGAATCATCATACATTACGGAAAGTACAACAACTATAGATTAACCACAAATAAAGGACCTAGCTCTATTTGCTATCTATAGACTCTTTAGATGGCACGTCTCTTACTATATCCATAGGTATATGACACTCAAATAAATAGTTTAAGATTACATCCGGTAATCTTGGATGTTAAATATATGCACAAGTTATAAAATAAACAACAAAATAATAATGAATAGAACTTTTCTTTTATTTATTTCTTGAATCCATTTACAAATTATATCTTTAGGGTCTAAACCCCAACAATCTCCCACTTGCACTAAGCATGTGAGGCATGTTTCGTAACCCCAAACCTTTTAGGTGAGCCGAAAACACCTTAGTTGGTAAGGTCTTCGTAAACAGATCAACATGATGGTCTTGTGGAGCTATCTTGGTGACGATCACATCTCCTCTCTACAGTATCTCTGAAATGAGATGAAACTTTCTCTCTATATGCTTACCCCTTTTCTGGCTTCTTGGTTCTTTGGAGTTAGCCACAATACCACTTTTATCACAATAAAGTGTGAAGAGCTTATCTATATCTGAAACAATTTACAGATCACTCAAGAACTTACGGAGCCAAACAGCCTATTTAGCAGCTTCACAAGCGACTACATATTCAGCTTCCACGGTGGAGTCAGCAATGCAAGATTGCTTGATACTTCTCCACATAATGGCTCTACCACCTAGGGTCAATACATGGATTTTTTAGAATCCCTGTCTGATTGAATATCAGAATCTGTGTATCCTAACGGGATCAAATCTTGTGCAGAATACACTAGTATATAATTTCACATTCTCCGAAGATACTTGAGAATAGATTTGACAGCAACCAAATGTTCCAATCCAGGGTTGGACTGGTATCTGCTGACTACTCCCACTACATAGCAGATGTGCGGTCTCGTGTATAACATAGTATATATGAGACTACCTACTGCCTATATATAGGGTACATATCTTATATCCTCAACTTCTTGGGGTGTCTTAAGACATTGTTCCTTAGACAAGTGAACTCCATGTCTGGAAGTTAAATTACCTCTCTTGGAGTTCTGTAAAATCATAGAAAAATCTTATCGATATATGATGCCCGAGACAACGCTATGAGTTTATTCTTTCGATCCCTTATAAGTTGGATCCCTAGAACATAACACGCTACTCCAAAATATTTCATTTGGTATTGGCTAGCCAGCCAACCCTTTGCATCAGACAACACTCCCACATCATTCCCAATGAGTAGGATATCATCTACATATAGGACTAGGAAAACTACTTTCTTGTCAATGATTCGCTTGTAGACACAACGCTCATCGACATTCTACTTAAAGTCATAGGTTTTGATCACATCTTCAAACTTGATGTTTCAAGATCTAGATGCATGCTTAAGTCTATAGATGGACCTTTGCAGCTTGCAAACCTTTTGCTCTTGATCAAGAGACACGAATCTGTCTGGTTGTATCATATAGATGCTCTCATCAAGATTGCCATTCAAGAATATAGTCTTGACGTCTATTTGCCAAATTTCATAATCACAATAGGTAAAAATGAATAAGAGAATCCTAATAGACTTAAATATGGCTACTAGGGAGAAGGTCTCTTCATAATCAACCCTCTTTTTCAGGGTATAACCGTTGGCCACTAGCCTTGCCTTGAAGGTCTCTACCTTTCTGTATACTCCTCTCTTTCTCTTGTAGATCCACTTACGCCCTATGGTTTTTACCCCATCAGGTACATCTGCAAGATCCTAGACTGAGTTAGAGTACATGGACTCTATCTCGAGATTCATGGTTTTAGGCCATTCCTCTTTATCAGGATCTTCCATTATATTCTTAAATGTCAATGGATCATCCACACTATCAGCAGAGACAACACCTTGTCCCTCACTTATACCTAAATAGCGTTCAGGTTATCTTATAACCTTCTCACTAAGTCTAGGCGGTAGTGTATCCTGATCATGAACCATAAGACTCTCAGATGTTTGTGGATCAACAACTCTTGTTGATGAAGCACTAGTCTCACTAGGCTCTAACTCGTTCAATACAATCTTTGAACAAGGTTTATGGTCACTAATATAATTTTCCTCAAGAAACGTTGCATTTATCGATACAAATACTTTATAATCTTTGAGACTATGGAGGTGTCCACCTCTGGTCTCCTTAGAGTATCCAATAAATAGGCCGACCACAGACTTGGAGTATAACTTTCCAATTTTGTTCTTCATCACGCGTGGTGGACACCCTCATATGCGGAAATGTCACAAACTATTTTTACGACCATTCCACAACTCTAAGGGAGTGTTAGATAAAGTCTTAGGAACAGATTTGGATGGCACTACATTCAAAATGTATGCCGCTGTTTGTAACGCATATCCCCATAAGGAATTTGGTAATGATGAGAAACTAATCATAGATCTCACCATTTATATCAAGGTTTTATTTCTCCTCTCCTTTATACCATTTTACTTACGTGTACCAGGAGCAACGAGTTGGGAAACTATCCCATGATTGACCATAAAGTCTTCAAACTCTTGGTCAATATACTCACCTCCACGATCTGATCGTAGTGACTTGATAGTCCTACCTACTTGATTCTCAACTTCAACTCGGAACTCTTTAAACTTTTCAAATGTTTCCGAATTTCGTTGATCAGGTAGACGTATCTGTATCTTGAGTAGTCATCTGTAATGGTGACATAATACTCATAACCACCCCTAGCTTTAACATTCAACGGTTCGCACACGTCTGTATGTATAAGCTCTAACGGTTCTTTAGCTTTAAGCCATTTTCCAGTAAAAGGTCTCTTAGTCATCTTACATTCCAGATAAGATTCACAGACAGGTAAAGTGCTAACCTTTAACTCACTTAAAGATGTGTTTTTTACTAGCCTGTCTATCCGGTCAAGGTTGATATGACCAAGTCTTAGATGCCAGAGCTATGTGTCATTATCTGGAGAAATTTTATGTCGCTTAGTTTTTGGTTTTTCAACCTTGAACATTTTGGTGTTGAGCAGTGTAGTATGTGTTAACGGTCTTAACATATACAAATTGTTTTCATAAATTCCTAAACAAATATTCAGACCATTCTTTCCCATAATAACTGACTTATTATTAAAAGAAACATAATATTTTTTTTCTAACAACTTAGAAAATGAATAAAATTCCGTGTAAATCCAGGAATATAAAATATATTGTCCAACAATATATAATTATTAAAAAAACGTAACCTAATTACGCCCACTGCTCGTGCTGACATAACATCCCCTGACCCCACACGTATTGAGAAGGCTCCCTCCTCTAGCTGTGTCCAAGAAACAGTCCATTTCATTAAAGAACACACATGGTTAGTGGCCCCCGAATCAACTATCCAGGGTGAAGAATCATCTTCCACTAAACATGACTCAAGAATAAGTAAATCATATTTACCTTTCTTAGACTTCCTTTTGTTTTAGGCTTTCTTGGATTTGGACTTACCCTTCGCCTTCCTAACAGACCTCTTCCTCTTCATTATTATTGGAGGAAGATGGTTTGGCAATATTTGCCTCATTGGTCTTGTCCTTGTTGCCTTTAGTCAAGGACTCAAAGGTAGCAAGCTCATTGAGCAACTGTGTAAGACTGAACTTTAACTTGTTCACCTTGAAGTTGCTTTTAAACTAATCAAAACTCTTTAGCAGAGTCATCAGTATGATACTCACTTGATTGGGTTCGTCAATTGCCCTGCCATTGACTTCTGCCGTGTTGATGTAGAAAATCATGCTCAAGACATGTTCCCGAACTGATGTACCTTTCTTCATGTGAGCGATCATAGCTGAATGAATTGCTTCGTGTCGCTTTTGCTCGAAGGGCTGCTCGAACAAAGCTTGCAATGACTCCAAGATTTCGAATGCAGAAGTCATTGCTTCATGCTTTGTGACAAGCACTTCTATCATTGAAGCCAACAGATATGTTTGGACCTTCTCATCAGATGAGACCCATCGCTAGTATTCCTCACGAACAGTTCCCGCGGCATTGGTAGTAGACGCTGGAGGACATTCCTCCTTAAGCACAAACTTTAGGTCTCTGGTGACCAATAATGCATTAATATTAAGCTTCCACCTAGTGTAGTTATCACTAGTTAATTTGTCATTTGGAAGAATCTGTATTAGTGCAGAAGACATAATTGCTGAAATAAATAAAGCATTCATTCAGTCATTTCTTTAAACTTAGTGGGAGTGCTTTGGTATAAATTTAAACATGATACATGAACATGTTTAACGAACTAGAACGACCCTAAAACTGCTATTATACCATGACAATCCAACATACCACAAAAAAGTATCGCCTTAGGGTCGGTCAAGTCTTTGCATGTTGGACCGAGACATTCTCAATCAAATGATATTCACGAATAACTCTTATTCCATATCATTCAACCATCGTTTATTCAGTTAGGTTTTTAATTAACAAGCTTAATAAAAACCTCCGTGAGTGTAACCCACCATTTCAGATCTCACAAGCTTAACTCAAGAATAGTCACCTTAGGGTCGGTCAATCCCAAAATACCCTCAGAAATCCTATCTATTAGGAAGTCAACCTTGGTATTGACCTTTTTGGAAACCCTCCATAGGGAGGACGAAAGAAAAGTGGTCACGAGACCCCACTTGGATCTCACGGTGTTGAACTGATGATGGAGACTGCGGGATACATATGTCATATATCCCTATCCTACTATTTATATTAAAACCAAGGTTTTTTCTATTATCCGTTAACGCATGTAGACTCTACATGATCAAACGGCAAACTTTAATCAAGTTATCTAACACATTAACTAATTAGAACCAAATTCTAATAAACTAATAAATTGTTAATGAATTTTAACAATTAAAAATCTAATCTATTAGTGAACAATCTAAGCTTTAGTAAACTATTTACTAATGTCAGATTATTATGATTGTGTTTACCAAGTTTAAACTATTAAAACTCTAACAATTTATTTGGTTCATTTACTATTATGAAATTAATCATATTAATCCTAATTACAAAAAATGACCCCATTAATATAACTTATTAAACTCTTTAATAACTAGATTAATATTAATGAGAATTACCAAGTTTTTTAACCATTAAAAAACTAATCTCATATTCATAGCCCATTTATGCACCCATTTTAATCACATTAAAAGAAAAACATAAAAATCTTGCTATGATGCATGTATGACATATCAAATATATTTGTGTAGGCACATCTAATCTAAATGACATTCGTATGCATGACAAAGCTTTTATCATCACATAATATAAAGCATACATGAATTCACCGAGTACTGTGGATTATTTAACCTAAAAAGCAATGGAATCTAAAATTACAAAAATACCCCCAAGCAATTCCTTGGTCTTCTTGTAATTTCTTAGTCTTCCAGTCATTTCAGGTCACTCCGATTCATCTCATGGTATTTCCAGATCTTCGTGCCTTCTTCGTTGTATTTCCAGATCTTCAATGTAGGTTACAAATTTTTTTATTTTATTTTACAATACAATAACACTAAAAATAATAATAAAAAAAATTACGATCAACCATATATAAATTAAGCAATTTAATTATGAACATCCATACAATCATAAAGATAGTGTCTACACATTCATACATATAGTAGCATCGAAAACAATTTCCATTTCCAAAAATTAAAAATTGGCTCTGATACCAATTTTTGGAACCCCGTTCACCGGTCAAACAACGGAAGTAGGTTTTTAATTTTTTTTTATACAGATCATACAGAATTTGGGACAAGTAAACTTGGGATCATAATTACTTTTGGAACTAATACATATAAAATTATTACAATAATAAAATTTATTTATATATAGGAAAATTGAAATCAATGTAAAGAAGAATAAAATAGAACCATACCAACATTTGGAGGCTTCTTCACTTTTTCGATATGCTTCTGGTTTGTACCACTGATCTTTCTAGCTATTCCCGGGAGTAGTAATTGCGTGTGGACGTGTCATGTACACAGAAACTTAGGAGGATGTTGAAGAGAAAAGAATAAGAAACTCTTTCGTTGATATTAGTGCACAATACGTGTACACAAAATCTTTTCTCTTTTTGGTGTTATTTCACACGTACACTTGTATAAAAAAAATAATTCACGCACACACTTTACTTCACACAACAGAGCAATGTCTTATGCATCTCACGCACACCCTTTCCTTTTTCTTAAAACGAATGATGCGTGTAAGTCAAAACTTTCATGAGTTGTACATTGCTTACTGATTCACGCACCCACTTAATGCACAAAAGCAAAAAATTAACTGATTGATGCATGTATCCATTTTTTGTTTTTGCACAAATATATCAATATATATATATATATATATATATATATATTTGTATTTATTTATTTAAAACCAAAAACCTTTTTAAATCAAATCAAATCTTTGGCTTTGTTTTCTAAATATAATATATATCACACACACACACACATATATATATATAATTTTTAGAAAATCAGATCAAATCCTTATTTTATTTTCAAAACAATTCAAATAAAAAAAAAATCTCATATCTTTTATTTGATTTTATTTTCGAATTCAAACTATTTAAATTTAAAAATAAAATATTTATTATTATAAAATAAAATAATCACATTATCTTATTTTATTAAAAAAAATATCAACATACACCCTCCATTTAGTGATTAATAACATAATTAAATAATCTTATTATTTAATGTATTTAATCACCATTATTCATTAATTAAATAATATCTTTATTTAATTAATTCCCGAATAAATATGTGTCACTTTCGTAACAAAATTAATTGGACAATCCAATTAAGTAATCGTGACCCTTGTTACCTAAATCGATCGGGCTAGCAAGGAGACCTAATGGACCCACAGTATTTTGAGCTCCAATAATCCTCGAAATCATTAATTAAACTCTATAATTAATATTCCTTGATTATTAACTCCGGTGTTATTCCACTGAAAACCCGAAACTGTACTCTCTAAACTACATATGCTTTTACACAGACCGATACATCTCGGTGTCTATCGATATAACTATTACATATGTTGTGATCCTCCACAGTAGTTCATAATTAGAGCTGGGTCATAATATCCGTTATACCCCTCTAATTATATATATCCTTTAAGTACTGTTGATTCTCTAATGGACAATAAATCCTATTTCCTCAAAGAATTAGGAGGGCACTTATATTTTCTAAGCCCTGAAACAACCCTTAAGGGAACTACCATCTACTTCTCACAAGAAAGAGTGGATTCCACTATTGTTTATAAACCTTCCCAACCGCAAGCCAAACCGCAATCCCAACATACGGAGTATATTAATCAGGAAATGCATCTAACCTCACCCATAGTATATCAAATACCACTATCTAACCTGAAAGAGTCGATAAGACACTCAGAATTAAGATCACCCACATATAGCCATCATTAGTTGATATATATAAATCTCATCGGTAAACGGATATTGGTAAGAGATGCATATAGATCATGGCCTAGTCCTATATGATCACATCATACAAGGTGCCTCCATTCCCATATCTCATATGGAATGATTCATGATAGAATCATCGTACAATACGGAATGAACCACTGCTATAGATTAACCACAAGTAAAATACCTAACTTTATTTGCTATTGTCATATGTGAGTTTTATCGTACGTACATGTCATTAACAAAGAGGATAAATTGCCAGGTGGAAATCCGAAAATATCTTACAAGATATCACTGAAGAAGAGAAAACCCGAGTAAGCAGATGTTGAACAAAACCTGCTCAGGGTCAATCAACGTTATATACTACTCAGAATAAGTTAATGACACTCGTGGATGGATAAATGACATTCCTACTCGGGATGGAATGACGTTACTCGGGACCAGCGGGTATTGTCCTTACTCGGGACAAATATGAAGAAAACCGAGTAGAAAATCCCAGCGCGTAGCTCACACGAATCAAGTCATTAAAATACACGAAGATATCCATATTAAAAAGGAATCCCAATAAGAATAGGATATTAAGCAGGAAAGGTTCCAAATCAGGCAACAACTTTTTTTCTTCAAAAAGATTACCCTCTTATAAGGTAATAAGTCCTAATTGGACTACATTACTAGAGTCTCATTTGATCTCAATACAAGACTCCGAAACAGGAAATAAGACAATCAGCTTCAAGTAAATAAATAATCAAAATTAAATACAAAGATCTATTACTTGTACAAAGCAGATTAGGGTTCTATAAACATATAAATAGACCCATAATCTCATCACACAAAGAGATATACAACATTCATAGAAAAATATAGAGATAAGAATGAGAGATCGAGAATTGTAATAACTTTATTCATAGTGGATTTTGGCTTGGTTGATCATTCAACCTCCTGTGGACGTTTCTCCAGCCATCGGAGTTTTACCACGTAAAACTTGTGTCTTGATTACTTTCTCTTATCTCTTTTTCTTTGAAATTACAACTGAAATCCAATCCTTGTTGACTTTTTCCGTACATCCAGAAATCAACGTCAACAATTGGTGCTAGGAGGAGAGGTCGAACCTCCGATTTAATTAAAATCAGTGACACGAAGCAGAAGTAGTTCCAGGGATGTCCAAAAATCTCCAAATAACTTCCATGTTAGCAGCACCTCTCGAGATCTCACTGCAACCACGGAGAACCAACCTACATTCCTGGCATGGATCCAGCAAGTTCCTCCAACCAGTGGAGACCTGACACAACGTTTTCGAGAAATGTTGTAACAATTGGTGGCAGACGAGGTAAAGGAAGGAGTTGATCTACTAGCTGCAGAGGAGTAAACTCCTAACCTTCCACCTGCGAGGCTTCGTTCGGTTGTAGTAAGGCCAGATCAAAACTCATAGGAAGCCGAAAGGAACTCTACTCCAATCAATCAGGCTAGATGTTAAACATTTGAAGAGAAACGACCATGCCGGAAGCAGAACCAGGATCATACAGTCCGTGCTAGACACTGCAAATATGATCGGCATAGGGATCAGTCATCATTAGAAGATAGCGATCGGCACCATCGCAAGCATCATCGCAAGCATCATCATGGAATCATACGTGAAACCCGACATCAAAGTGATGAGCCGGAAAGAGGAATGACAATCACCCAATTGTTCAACCATCAGGGGAGTCCGGTGGGAAACAAAGATGTCATAATTCAGAGTCTTACTCGAGAAGTCAAGAACAATAGGCGTCAAATGGACGCACTAGTCAGACGTTGTGGGTACAACGATTTATCTGACGAGGACTCTGACAGCCCCTTCACTAGGGACATCCTGCGGACTTCATTACCAGAAAGATTCAGGATGCCACACGTAGAACAATTCAAAAAGGATACAGACCCAAAAGAACCTGTCAGACGCTATAAAATTGCTATGGCCCAGTATGCCCATAGCGATCCCTTACTATGCCTCAATTTTCCACAAATTCTAGGAGACATTGGCTTAAGATGGTTCAGGAGATTGCGCTCAGCAAGCATCGAAAGTTTCAATGAATTGAGCAGGAGTTTTTCAAGGCAATTTATGAGCAATGTTCACAGGAAAAAAATAGTGGCTCACATTTCTCAAATAAAACAAGGGAAACATGAGTAGCTGAAGAAATACCTGGGAAGGTTCGGCCAAGCAGTATCAAAAATATACAGTGCAAATGATGAAGCAATAATTGCTGCATTCATTAACAACCTATAGTACGAACGGTTGTTTTTTGATAGACATGGTGGAGGATTTGCACTAGCCGAGGAAGAAGAGTTAGCCACATGAGGATGCTACATGCATAGAGGAAAACCCGAGTAGGACGCTGAGTCCAAAGTGCAGAACCAAAAGAGAAAACAAAAAGGAAACAACAAGGAAAAAAGCAAGGACGGTGGAAACAGGCATAATGCGCAACAGACCATGAAAAAATACCGAGGCAGATACACCAACTGTACCCCTATTCGGAAACAAAGAATATGGTACAAGAGCCACACCTTCAATCTCAATTTGCTCGGATAGATACAACCAAATACTGCAGGTTCCAAAAGGAAACCGGTCATGAGACTTCCAAGTTTTACCAGCTCGGAGACTACATAGAAACCCTCATTTGGGATGGGCATCTACAGGATGTGATCTTGAAAAGGGATGAGAAATCAGAAGCAAAGAAAGAGATCAGGGCCGATCACTGCTCTATTCAAAATCAAAGGGCCAGTTCAGTGGCCAATCAAGTAATACTTACGATCTTTGGAGGACCATCCACTGAGAGAAGTAATCGAGAGCGAACACAGGAAATCAGAGAAGCAGTAGAAGCAAGACATAACTTTGACGTAAACTCGGTCGAGCCGAACCCGAAAAGGGTAAAGGAAGGATGAGACCCAATAAAATTCACAGAAGCAGATTTACAAAAGGTTGATGTTCGGCCAAATGATGCTTTGGTCATAAGTGCCCGGATTAGTCACCGGGAAGTCAAGAGAATCCCGATAGATAATGGAAGTTCAGCAGACATTCTCAATGTAGCTGTCTATGATCAACCCAGGTTAGACCGAAAGGACCTACATCCCTTCCATACTAAACTCAGAGGATTGGGGGGAATTGAGGTCAGGTCACTCGGGACGGTAAAGCTACCTGTGAAGATTGGAGTGGCACCTTGCCAGAGAACTGTATTACTCCACTTCGTGGTGGTAGACTTGGACAATTGGCCATATAATGCACTATTGGGATGGCCATTCCTGAATAAAACTAAGGCCATAACAACCACTTATGCCTTAATGATCAAGTTCCCGACCGAACAGGGGGTCGGTATAGTCAAGGGATCCCAAGAGATGGCCCAAAGAGCTAACCTGTCAGTATATAAAGATAAGAATGATGAGCAGGTTTGCACTATAACACAGCCGAGTTAGAACAAAAAGCCACTATCATTAGAATTCGATCCAAGGGAAGAGCCGAATGAATCCAAAACTGAACCGGTTGAAGAAATCACCTTGAAAGAAGATGAACCAGACAAAAAGGTCAAGATCGCGGCCAACCTGGAAGAAAGAGTCAAACAAAGCCTCATTTATCTACTTAAAGAATACATGGATGTGTTTGCTTGGAATCATGAAGATATGGTTGGGATAGATGCCCGATTAATATCCCACCATCTCACGGTAGACCCGAATGTAAAGCCAGTGATACAAAAGAGAAGATCATTCAATCTCGATAGAAGTCAGGAAATTAAACAGAAAGTAGAGAAGTTACTCGTTGTAGGATTGATTAGAGAAGTCAATTACCCTCAATGGGTAGCTAATGTAGTCCTCGTCCAAAACAAGAATAGATAATGGAGGATGTGCGTAGATTTTACAGATCTGAAAAAGGCATGCCCGAAAGATAGTTTTCCACTTCCAAGGATAGATCATTTGGTAGACGCTACATCAGGCCATGAGTTGCTCGGTTTTATAGACGCCTACTCAGGGATATAACCAAATCCGGATGAACAGGCTAACGAATGTTGACGAAGAAAAAATGGCGTTCACAACTGATTAGGGTCTGTATTGTTACACAGTAATGCCCTTTGGGTTTAAAAAATGCAGGGGCAACATATTAAGGCCGGTCAACAAAATCTTCGTACGAAAAATTGGAAGGAACATGGAAGTATACATTGATGACATGCTGACCAAGAGCATCACGACAGACAAGCACACTTCAGACCTACGAGAAACATTTGATATCTTGAGGAGATACCAAATGAAGCTAAATCCGAACAAGTGTTTATTCGGGGTTCCTTCAGGATGATTTATGTGTTTTCAAGTTCACCAAAGAGGAATCGAAGTCAACCCCGAGAAAATCCAGGCCATGTAGAAAATGACTTCATCGAGGACACTCAAAGAAGTACAACGCCTAACAGAATGCTTGGCTTTCTTGGGTAGATTCATCTCAAAGGCCACAAACAGATGCGCACCATTTTTCAAAGTAATTAGAAAAGGGAAAGGACTCGAATGGAATGAAGAATGTGAATGCGAGCAGACATTCTTAAAAATTATAGAATATCTAGGGTAGGCTCCTATCCTTTCAAAACCTCAAATGGGGGAGACACTCCAACTGTATTTATCAATTACAGAACTAGCAGCAAGCTCAGTCTAGTCAGAACAGAATATGGAGTACAAAAGCCAATAAACTATACCATCAAGGCACTTCTACCAGCCGAGACCAGGTATTAACAGGCTGAGAAAATGACCCTATCATTAGTTTCAGCAGCAAGGAACCTAAGGCCATATTTTCAGGCTTATACAATCCAGGTACTCACTGACTGCCCATTAAAGCAATTCTACAGAAGCCAGAGATTTCAGGAAGACTAACCAAATGGGCTATCGAGCTAAGTGAATTCGATATCCACTACGTCACTAGGACATCCCTCAAAGGGTAAGCAGTGACAAATTTTATAGCAGAGTTCACAGAGCCAAACCTGGAAGCAAAAAGGATGTTGGAAAAAAAATTCCAATGGAAATTTTATCTTGATGGCTCTTCAAACACTCATGGCAGAGGGGCAGAGATCGTAGTATGCACCCTAGAAGAAGATGATGTCAAATGTGCCATGAGGTTTGAATTTAAAGCAACCAACAATCAAGCTGAGTATGAGGCACTACTAGCCGGACTCAGAGTTTGTATAGCTCTCGGGGCAGATGAAGTTGAGATATTCAACGATTCACAGGTAGTTATCAACCAAGTCCTGGACGAGTACCAAGCCAAGGAAGAAGGCATGATAGCCTGCCGTGACTTTGCAAAACATATCCTCAAGAAATTCAAAGAATTTAAGATTGTCCAGATTCCTAGGGAAGAAAATGAAAAGGCAGACACATTGTCCAAACTAGCGTCAGCAATAACCACAATCATGCTAAAGACTATTCTGGTTGCACATCTCCTCAAACCAAGCACAGCTGAACCGAGAAACTTAGAAATTTTAGAAATCCTAACACCGCCAGACGGTTGGATGACTCAGCTAAAAAGGTTCCTGGAAGAAGGCTTGCTCCCGAAAGATCCCTTACAAGCAAAACGTATAAGGTATAGATCAGCCAAGTACACATTGGTTGAAGGAGAACTATACATAAGGGGTATTCCTGAACACTCCAAAGATATGTGTCAGAGGAGGATGCATATCGGATATTACAGGAAGTCCATAGAGGAGTTTGCGGAAACCACACTGGGGGTAAAAGTTTAGCATATAAGGTACTAAGGTAAGGCTATTAAATCTTTAGGGCAAAAACCCCAACAGGCCTAATGCAAGATGTACAAAGCACAGAGAAAATCCTTATGAAAAGAAAAGGTTAAGAGATTCGTACGGTAGGTAGAGTTTCTATTGTTAAGACACGTAAGACGGTCAAGAAAAGGCAGAAGAAAAAGTAACTTGGACCTACCAAGAAGAAGACTAAGAAAGTAACCAAGATCGAAGGGAAGTGTTTCCTTTGTGGTTAAAAAGGACATTGGAAAAGAAATTGTCCAAAGTTTCAGGAAAAGAAGGAAGAAGCTAACCTTAATTATCTTGAAACATTTTTCTGGAAAATTCTATAGATTCTTGGATCGTACACTTTGGAGCCATTAATCATGTTTGGTATTCCTTATAGGGATTAAAGGAGAAGAAAAGGCTTATTGGGAATGAGTTCAAGTTGCGCTTAGGCATCAAAACGTTGGTGTCTGCTAGTTTAGTGAGAGATATTAGAATTAGTGTAGATTCTTATAGGTATTTAGATTTGATAGATGTTTATTATGTACCTTAATTCAAGAGAATTTAAATTCAGTTTATTGTTTTATGAAATTTGGATATTCGGTTACTTTTAATAAAGGTTTTATTATTAGTAGTGTTGACGATGATTTTTGGATCGTTGAAAAGTCAAATGCCAAACAATAACACGTTGGTAGATCGAAGATTTAACCAGTCTAGGGTTGAATTATCAAAGCCTCTTTCTCAACGTGGATGCGATAGGATTTGCTCGTATTTATGAATGATAATGTAGAAAATTAGAAAATAAAGGCAAATAATGTTAGGTTTTAGTTTGTGTTGGCATATCCATATCAAAATGATATTTACTTGTAATGATTTAGTTGTTTAGATTCATGATGATTCAAGCTTTAAGGAAGAAAGAACAACTAATCAAAGCAAGTTCTAAGTCTTCAAAGAGAAAGGATGCAATTTGGTTCAACAAAGGTATACTAAGACCTTATCTTTCTCTTACAAATCATAGGCACACACACACAATTCATACATTTGTGTCCCTACATCGTTGTACACCATTTCTAACACATTCACACACTTGAAGATGAATGCTCATGCATTGGTATGGAAATAACATGTTTTGGAAAATACATGATTGGAGACTATCTCTATGTAGTTTGTATTCTAGTGTGAATTGTGTTAGTGTGTGTATATGTTTGTATAACATGGATATTGAACTTGAATTTAGTCCTAAATCATTCTTGATTTAGTTCTGGCCATTTTGGTTACTCATACTATTGATTTCAAGTTCTAAGTCAAAAGATACAACACTTTCAACTCATGTTGCATACATTGTCTTAGTCTTCATATATCGAGTTGAATTATTATTTTCTGGGTTGAATATCATATATTTCCATGTTTGTGTGAGAGTTATTGTTCGTAATCCATAAACGGATTCAAATTCTGAGTTCGGAGGCCGGAGAACGATCGAAGAACGTGAGGGAAGCGCAAGGGGATTGCACCATGGCCAAAGGCCATGAAGAGGTGCAAGCCCGAGATGGCGCGTGGCCATCTCGGCGGCAACACCTTGCTGCCTCATGATGCCCATGCGCCATCTTGGAGAAACAATATCAAAGGAGGCTATTTTGGTCTTTTGGCTTCTTTCATTCCCTCTTCTTTATATTCTCTTCCCTCTCACAGTTCATTCTAAGAAGAAATTCAAACTCGTGTGCAGAAATTTTCTCTCTACATTTTCTCACCTTCCAAACACCATAACTTCTTCATTTGAACTCCGATTTAAGTGATTCAAAGTTGAGAGTGTTTTTCTATTCATCCTCCATCTTTAATCTAAGGTTTGAGTGATTTTTATTGCTGTTGTTGGAGTCTAAACACACAAAAACGGGATTGCACCAAAATCAACTAAGGTATTGATTTTCTCTCAAAGTTATCTTTTAAAACTTGGTCAATTGCCTTGGATTTTCTTCTTCAACTTATATATGTGTATTGTGAGTGTTTTGATTTGAGTTTTGAACTCTTTTAAAGCTAGGTTGGGTTTCAATTAAAATCATACATGTTGAGTTTGGTTTTGATTTTGCCTATGTTTTCAAATGTTTGGGAATGTATTGTGCTAGCTTTGATTCTAGGACTATTTAATGATCTTTGATTGATTGATTTTATGAAAAATAGTTCCTCACATGTATTAGGCTCTCTTGGCCGAATTCTCACATAATACATGTGCTTATGTTCTTTTGAGCTATTAATGTGTTTTGTTGAATCAATGAATAGGAATATGCTCTAGAACTTTAGCTTAAATCTAAATGACTTTGTCATATGATTCTAGCATGTTTTTGGTTTGTGTCATTTAAACTTGATCTTGTGATTAATTGAACATATCTTGTGATTCAATTTTAGATCTATGCATGTATCTAGGTTATGATTAATGTTGTATATATCTTACATGATCTAGATGATTTAAACATGCATTATTGACTAGACTACATTTGATTTGTGGATTCATGCTCATGTCTAGTATTTTCCATAGGATGTGTTGATCATAGCATTCTATGTTACGTGCTTGTTTGCTTTTTGCATTCATGATCACCTAGATGCCTTGTGAGAAATAAGTTTTGACAATAGGTGTGAGACCTATGTTCTTGAGAAAGAAGTCTTGGCAAGAGGTGTGAGACCTTGGATTGTCAAGCAAGGAAGTCTTGGCTAGAGTTGGGAGGACTCGGATAGTCGAGCAAGAAGTCTTACATAGGGTCTTGAGGATCAAGATAGGTGAGCGAGGAAGTCTTGACTGGAGTCGGGAGGACTCGGATAGTTGATCAAGAAGTCTTGCTTTGGGAGGTGAGGATTAGTAAAGTTGAGCGAGGAAGTATTGACAAAAGGTGTGAGGCCTCGGATTGTTGAGCATGAGGGCGACATCATGAGTAGGATAGGAGGGTAGTTTCTAGGTGAAAAGGTCACTTGAGAGATTGTACTTGTGTTATCTACTAGTGGATTTTGTTTGCCGGTGGTTGCTAACCCGTGGATGTTTCCTCGTCAGAGGTTTACTACGCTATATATTGTGTCAACTTCTCTCTATCCCTATCTCTATAGTATTTGTATTTGTTATTTGAATACTATGGATAGAACTCTTTATGTAAGCTGACTTCCTTTCTATAATATAGATTGTGTATGTGTTATCATTACTTGTTTGTATCACACTTTAATTGTCTTTATATATCGATTAAGTGTCTTTAATTAATATATAGATTGTGATACAAGCAATCTAGAGGGATAAACTTTTGTTTGTTTCTAAGGGTGTCGAAAAAGGTGTCTAACCTATTCACCCCCCCTCTCTAGGTTAGCCTTGAGCATTTAACAGTGTTTTATTTTCAAATAAAACAAAACACAAGTTTTATGTGGTAAAACCTGAAGACGGAGAAACATTCATGATTGCTGGTGACGGCGAGAAGAAATCCACTATGTAGTTCCTCTCTTTTTCATCTTGTCTCTCTCTTTTCCTTGTATATTTTTCTATATGTTGTTACATATATATTTTACAATGAGATTATGGATATATTTATATGTACATAGAACCCTAATCCTTGTTATACAGATAAGGAAATGTGGTGGTGTTAATTAGGACTTGTTACTTGATAAAGTCGTATTTAACTTCTTTCCTGTTCCGGAGATCTTGTGCATTGTATTAGATTCTTCATAGGATTCTAGTTGAATAGTCCATTTATGACTTATTTCTTAATTGGTGTACGATCTTCTAGAAGTGTAAAGTAATTGCTTAATCTGGACTCTCTGATATGTAGGAGGAAATAATAATAATTCCTTATCGGAATGTGGTTCTCGATTCCTTGCTTGAGTAAGATTCTTCTTTGTATTTTAGTCGTAATTGAACTTGTTACTATCTTGACTTAGCATCTCTTGGCTGACCATTTCCCAACCTGGCCGGGTTCTTTTTCCCTGATCGGTTTTGCAAACCCGATCGGGTTTAGACCTATCTTGGTTGATCGGTTTAGTTTGGCCACCCTGTCCAATAACATCAACTTTGACTCTGGCGAATGTTGTCTGATTGACTTTCTCGACTGTGCTTAGTGTATCCGATCGGTTCACCCGACCGCTCGGTAATTACTAAAGATTGTTTTTCTTATCTGATGACATGGTCTACCATATATTCGGGTTACCGGCTATCTTTGTTGACATCTCTGGCTATCGAAAAATCCATACAATAATGTCCCCTTAAATCCGCGAGATGAGTTCTTGACAACTCGACGAAAGGGATTTGATTAGTTTTTCCTTTGATTGTTGACACTCTAACCATATCATTTTTTTCTATTCTCCTATTAATTGATAATCTTTGAGACAATTATGTAGTTGAGATGCACATTTGGACCTATCTGTAAGTGTTTTCGGCACACAAATCAGGTCACGGAGATACCTTTGGATACTTTATTATAAGATGAACTTGCTCTTGGTTTTTACAGTCAATAGCTAATCTCCAAATGATCCTATTCATCTTTTTACGTAATCTACTTTTGTTTTTTCTTTTACTGATGCTTAGATCCTCTCTCTCATTTAGACGAATATGAGACCCATTTTTAGTGTTATTCATATTTACTTGAATCAATGTTTGAGCTGGACTTACTAATACTCAGATTCTCTTTCATCCTGGTTCGGCTTTGTCTAGATCAATATTTGAGCGGATCTTACTAATGCTCAAATGTTTTATAGGCGGGATAACTTAGCATGATCTTGTCTTCTTTACACTCTTCTACCCGAAACATCTTTTCTTCTCATCGAACTCTGCCACTTAACACTTTTATGTCTCATATATTGTATCCTTTAAAGGCAAGTTATAATGATTTTTAAAAGTTTTGGTGCTTGGGATAGCTTAAAATTTTTAAAGTTGAAGACCATAAGAGGAACTGATTAAGGTTTCCCTGAGTACCATCTTTCCTCACAAGCTGAGAAAAACTTAGAAGATATCGTTGCTCTCAGTAAAGTCAGATGCCACTCCATCGAGATTGTGCTTCTTAGCATTCCCCCCTTAAGGCCACTATCATATATATACATGTTCATGGCGAGTTAGGGGTTCTTGTTCTCCAAGTGTTCATGTTGCTCGGAATCTACCGCTTAGAATAGATTGTTCTCCGGGGTTTTTTTTTTAATTGACCATTCCAGGCATCTGACCTAGATGTTTATTGTCCCTTTAAACTTTTTCTCGGTTGATTTTTTTTTTCATAAATCAGATTCTGTCATTAGTTGACCGGGAACTCTAACCGACTAGATTCTTTCTTTGGCTAACCATAATTTTGGTCAACTAGAATCTTTGGCCAAACAAGCTCTAACTTTTGTTCAAACAAATCCTCTCTTTTGCAGACAAAATTCTACCATTTGGTCAATCTTTCTTATCGGTCGGTCTTCGTTTTGGCCGATCTTTCTTGTAGTCGGTCTTTTTTTTAGACTTCCGGCTGTTGTTTCTGCAAAAGAAAAAGACATCTTATGTGTATAAATATAATTTAGACTTTTAACTTGTATTATATTTCGACCATTAGTAGCTCTTCTCACAAATTGTTTAAGAGGCTCGCTTGGCGTATCTAAGTTTCCGTTCACCCTCTGGGGTTCTTACTTGATATTTAGCCAGCTAAGCCAACCTCAAGCCTTTCAACTTAGGTGGCCCAAATCTTGAGTTTGAAAGCTTCCAGACTTTTTTTTTTCTTTTTGTGCACTTGTCCATAGGAGACTTGTACCTACATATTTTAAACCTAACATAAATAAACTTAAGCAGAAAATTCTTTACCCCATTTTCTTTTCAGATAGCTAGATCGCTGACAGTGTTTTATTTGCACCCAGTAAGTTTTAGGGCTAACAGTCCTTTATTTGCATCCAATCAGTTTCCTTTCCGGTCGATCTTTTTGACAAGTTTTATATACCTACATACTCAAAATGCGTAAATAATATAAGTACTTAAGTATTTTATTCTTACTGAGTGTATCATTGGCTTATTTGTTTAAGCTGAATACCTCAATTAACTTAATTTAGTCAAGTATCTCATCAACTGGCATTAAGTTTGAGTAATCCATTGGCTTGATTGGGTCTTTTTTTTTATACCTAAGTTGGGTATCTCATTTGACTTAGCTGAACCAAGTGTCACTTTGGCTGGTTTTAAGTCTAAGTAACCCATTGGCTTAGTTAACTGGTTTTCTCAAGTACCTGATTACCCGGTAGCAAATAGTGTTCTTGAACAAGTTTTTTTTTTAAATTGGTTTTATAATGAGTATCTATTTACCCTAGTCTAATAAAATATTTTATTACGCTGATTAGTTTTGTGGCTGATCAGTTATCTTGTTAAATGATCGCTTTAATTCGATCAGTTATCTTTTTGCTTGATCGTTTTTATCTGATCAACTATCTTGTGGCTGATCCTTTCTGATATTGATCAACTATCTTATTAGATGACCATCTTTGATCAGATCAATTATCTTATTAACTGAACATTTTTGACTTGATCAGTTACCTCAATAACTGACCGAACTTGGTCTGACTTGATCTGTTTTCTTATTAACCGATCATCTTTGATTGAGTGTGTGAGCAATCTTTGACCTTGCTTGCTTGGTCTGCTCATGACCAATCTTGATATCTACCAAGTAGTGTTCTTCGGGACCATTTTCATGGTATCTAATTTATAGATGCTTATCTTTTATCCTTCAACTAAGTCATTGGGACATCTCCAGTAGTCTGTTACTCAAGATTCGTTGCAACGAGGGTAGCTTATATTTTACTAACTTTATAGAAAATGTTGAAGTTTGCATTAGAAACTATTTTCGATCATAAATATTTTATCCTTCATTCAACTCTTAGCGCATCACATCAGGTACCTGTGACCTGAAGGCGCTCTAACAACACTTTTAATGTACCCAGTTAGTTTCGGTGAGTATGTGTTGTCTTTGAGAATTTCATTTTTGGCCTCCTCACTAGGCCCCGAGCACCCTTTACCTAAGCAAAATTGGGTGTTTGGGCATGTCACTATGTGGCAGAGATAAATTTCAAACATTTTCACTTGGATTTTATCTGGAGAATTTCTTATTTAATGGTCTTTTAAGTTTTTGGACGTTTAGTCAGACTTGGTCTGATCTTTAACGCTTCTTTGAGTGTAGATGCCTGTTTGGGCTAGCTCTAATTCTGTGTTGAGTATGTTAGTAACATTTTCACAAACAATAAACATATATAAATGTTGAACATGTATAGTTAGATCCATGACTCGTATCAACAAGTACCTATGAATTCTTCATGATGGGTGATTTGTATGAAAAACATATGGTACACATTTTGAGAAATATGAGTATTTGTAATATCAATCATGTAATTGATAATCACACTATGGTAGCATATGTATGCGTGGTCTAACTTTAGGAGAAATATACAAAAATACATTTGTTGCATATTATATTATAAGCAAAGTATACATGAATAAGGGTGAAGAAAGTGTTTCATAATATCTTACCTCCCCGTTGTTGTTATTCGGTAATGTAGTCTACAGAACCTTGACCCATCTAAGTTTTAGGCGTTTGTATCTCTGATGCGGAGTTATGAAACCCTGAATATTGTCAATCATTCCATAAGGTGATGATCTTTATGACCTCCCACGAATTGCTACGATCCATCTAATTCCTTTTTTTTTCTTTTTTTTTCTTTTTTTTTTACAAGGAATGACTAGATTTTCACCACGAGCAATCGTTTAATTAAACCATCGAGACTGAGATGATCTACTGCTACTAGACTTTTTACATGTGCTGAGAGGTGGTGATTGATCCACATGCTTTTGTCTTATACTCTCACTTCCATTCTAATCCTTCTTTTTTTTTAATATATATTAGTTATCTTATTACAGTGATTACTTTGGAATTGATCAGTTATCTTATTACACTGATCAGTTATCTTTGATCTTGATCAACTACCTTGTTAACTGATCAACTTTGGCCTGATCAGTTATCTTATTATACTGATAAACTTTGGATCGATCAGTTAGATATATATATTATCTATCAGTCGAATCACAGGGTTGCAGAAAAGACACTGCTAAGGGCTACTTTGCAACTGTAATTTTTTTTTTTAACGTAGCATGCTCATTTTCTATGTTGTCCTAACTGTAGCCCCCCAACAGTCGTTAAAATAGGTTTTTTTCAAACAAGAGTGCTTTTAACATCGCATCCTTCTTTCATCCATTTTTTTAATGCTTTGTTGACTAGCCGGTTGAGGTATCTGACAGAAGGGTGAGCTGAACTACAGTGGTTTAATACCTCTGGTGAACTGAGTAGTTCTAATAAGTTGAGTAGTTCCACTAAACTAAATAGCTATGGCAAAACAAATAGGCTAACACTCAAGTTTTGCTGCTTCATTCTTTTATTTGGCAAAGTTATTTCTAAATAAACTTAGTAAGGCTGTGGAAGTGATACATTATCAATTTTTTATTGCCGCGCATGTGGTCCTTATCGACTGATTATATTGCCATCCATTTAAGCGACCTGGAGCCGGTGTGAGGCTTCTGTGAAGCCATTTTATGCTTTCGATATTCACTTGCACGCCGTTTAGTTGATGTTTTTTTTGATGTGATCACAATTTGGATTCTTCATTGACATTTTAAACTCTAAAAGCCTGTGGAAAGCTATCTTTTTTGAGTTGGATCTAATGAACCACTCATGACTTTGAAGTCTAGTTGCTAAGCTTATAAATTCTTATGTTGTTATCTGTTTACCTGATAATAGATATCTTATTTCACTTAGTTGTTGATTGACTTGTGATGCTTTCTACCATCATGGGATTGGTTTTCAATGCTCATAGAGGTGAGGTTTTCTTTAAAGGCATCTTGCATCTTGTTTTTTTGTTTTTACCGAACTTTATTTGTGAATTTTATTGCTTGTGTATATCCTGATGCTGATACAATATATAATCCACCCCCTAGCATAATTTTTTTTTTATCAGGCTTGATAGTATCTTGGTGTTTCATCTATTTATGTTGTAGTCACCATGATGCTCTTGATTTTTATGGACGTGACCCATTGTAACAACTCCATTAAGATCTGACCTCTTGTCAATGTTGATTTTTTTTCATAGACCAAGCCGCCTTTTTTTTTTTTACCGGAATCTTTGACGGATCAGATTTCATCTTTGGTCGATAAGAAACTTTAGTCATTCAGATGCTCTTTCACTGACTATATTTTATCTTTAGCTGATCAAGAACTCTAATCGACTAGATTCTATCTTTGGTAGACCATAATTATGGTCGACCACAATCTTTAGCTGAACAGGTTCTATCTTTGGCTGACCAGAATCTTTGGCCGAACAGGTTCTATCTTTGGCTAACATGAATATTTCACCGGTCAAAACTTTGGCCGAACAGGTTCTATCTTTGACAATCGATAATGTGGTGTCATATAGTAATTGATTGACACGGTTATGGTTTAGAGTTTTTTCGACCTTTTTGATGAAGATGCTTTAGGAAAACAACATTATCTAAGTCAAACTTGCTAAACCATTCATTATAAAAGTTCTCAACAAATTGTTAGTCAAAGAAAGACATTTAATGATTGTTTTTATGGAGTAACCCTTACTCGGGTATTTTGTTTTTAAAAAAAAAAATCTGTCGGGCTCCATTTACAGTTCTGGAAAAAATTGTAAGATATGCTTGCTCAGGTAATAAAAGATAATGCTAAGTTATAAACGATTTTTATTCGCACAACATATTAGATAAAGAGGAAAGCCGTTATATTAATAGGAGAGATCAAACCCAGATTTATGAAGGTACTTGTTAGCAATGTGAGGCCAATGCTACTCTTCCATCTCTTATTGGGTCACCTATGCTACATGGTCTATTGTTTGTTGAAACCTATAAGTGCATCGAGATGAAATTTGATTCCCACCGACCGAGGCAAGACTCAGTACATGAGCTAGTGTTTTAAACATGTTTTCGATACGAAGCATGTGAGTAGTGTCCGCACAAGTAATAATATTAATCATGTACTTAGTGAGACCAAATATTTGGAAGCGCATAACTCGTACATGGTACTAATAATGATTAGTGTCAAAATTTGACAATTATAAGTTTATGATAGATAACATGCGTGTAAGATCCATAAAGGTTGTCAAACATACCAATTAAGCATGCATTACATGTTCATAGACTTGTGCAGGCTTATTATGCATTTCGTATGAGAGAAACATGCATAGATTGTGTTGTTTCTTAACAAATTAGCAGCAAATTTATTGTACTTTAAAAAATAAATTAATACCATGCCATTCTACTAAACTATCGACTGAGATACAATATGATGTTAATAAATAAATTAACAAATAAGAGAAAACATGCCTCCGTGTCACGATGATTTTGTCAGTGTCATTAAATGCTTTTGGAAGTGCTTCTCATCATGGTCGAAGTCTTGATTAATTCATTAAATAACACTTATTCGAAAGATATTATGAAAGACTATAATTATTTTCAAACAATATATACCTAATAGATCATAACACTGTTAACTATATCTGATAAGTTTTATCGCTATATTTATATAATTTAAACTCTTGCCAAAAGAAAATATATGCTAAGTAAGCAATGTATATCGTGAGCATAGTAATTTTTGTTAGACAATAAATATTCAATCATTATAAATGAATATGCATTCTCCATTTGCGTAATCAATAATGAAATCATAAAATTAAACTTATGTGTAAATTTGCTTACCTCGACCACTTACTGAATTTGGAATCTAGTCGCTTTATTCTTGGATCCTTCATAGTTGAATTGATAAAAAGCCTAGTGGGTTTAATTGAGAATTGACATTGGGTGTTCTATACCAAGGTTGGCTCGGTTTCTGACACCTGTCAAGGTAAACTTGTCCTGAGACCCCTATTTACGCGGAGCCACAATGAACTGCATTATGAATCACACATCTTTAGAAATCTATATGTGTCAAGTTTACAGCAAAATTTACAGCTCGTGATTTTGTGCTTTTTAGTGATAGTTATCTATATTTTAGTGTCTGGTTGTCGAGATATAAAATCTTACACTAATCACTTTCATCAATGTTTTAGGGGACCACAAAATACTCCATATGTTTAACCAAATTACAATCCATATATTTCCAAAAAGATCTAGATGACTAGTTTTCAACAGTTTTTCTAGATTGTGATTTTGACTTCTATAGAGGGAGATATACCCGATTTAGTGTTCACTTGTCAGATAAGAAATATGTCCGTGATGTATTTTCTTCAATATTGTGAGAGCCACCAAATATTGCTCGGATTGAACTAGACTACGAATCTTATATTCTTGGAAAGCTTTGGATGTCTAGTTTCTAGTTGTTCTTACGGAAGAAGATATGACTGCTTTAATTATCGATGGTCAGATAAGGAAATCCTCCACGAGTTGCTTGCTTCAGTGTTGTGGGGGCCGCCAAACGTTGTATGAACCGAACTAGGTTGTGGAACAAATATGCTTGGAAATATCTAGAGGTCTAGTTTTTGGTGGTTTTTCAAAATTCTAAGTTTTGTAGAGGGAGTTATACTCACTTTAGTGCCTGAAGAAAAAAGTTCCGTAACTTGTGACGATTTTTGTATTGTTAGTTGTCGGAATGGGAAAGCAATTCCTCGGATAGATTATGGGCACCTTGAAGCTTTTTGAGAACCGTTCTTTCAATATCCTATCTCTAAATTTTGTCACGACCGTAGCTCATACTGCCGCTTATGATCCACCCCCTAGCATTTCCAAACGTCGTTTGCTGATGTGTTTCAGATGTAGGATCCACATCAAAATTCTTTTTGTAGTATGTTCATGAGGGTTTCTCGAAGTTGAGTTCTAACTCCCTTCTTCTAGCTCCAACTGTTGACGGTGATTTTTGGATCATTGAAAAGTCAACCGCCAAGCATTAACACGTAGGTAGATACAAGCTTTAACTAGTCTAGGGTTGAATTATCAAAGCCTCTTTCTCCACGTCGATGCAATATGATTTGCTCGTATATATGAATGATAATGTAGAAAAGTAGAAAATAAAGATAAATCAAACAAAACACATGTTTTACGTGGTAAAACCCAAAGACAGGGAAACAACCACGGTTGCCGACGAAGATGAGAAGAAATCCACTATGTATAGAATGATTACACACACTGTTCCCATCTTTTTCATCGTATCTCTCTATTTTTCTTGTATATTCTTCTATATGTTGTTACATATATATTTTTCAATGAGACTATAAATCTATTTATATGTACATAAAACTATAATCCTTCTTATACTTATAAGAAAATGTGGTGGTGTTAATTAGGACTTGTTACTTGATGAAGTCGTATTTAACTTCTTTACTATTTCGGAGATCTTGTGCATTGATTTAGATTCTTCGAAGGATCCTAGTGAGTAGTACATTTTTGACTTATTTCCTGATTCGTCTGTGGTCTTCTAGAAGAGTAGAGTTATTGCTTAATCTACACTCTATGATATGTAGGAGAAAATAATAATATTTTCTTATCGAAATGTGGTTCTAGATTCCTTGCTTGAGTAAGATTCTTCTTTGTATTTGAGTCGCAATAGAACTTGTGTTACTATCTTGACTGAGCATCTCTTTGCCGACCGTTTCCCAACCTGACCTAGTCCTCTTTACCTGATCAGTTTTTCTACCCGATCGGGTTTAGACCTATCTTGGCCGAAAGGTTTAGTTTGGCCACCCCGTCCAGTAACATCATCTTTGACTTGGGAAAATGTTAACCGGTTGACTTTCTTGACCGTGCTTATTTTACCCGATTAGTTCACCCGACCGCTCGCTAATCACTAGGGACTATTTTTCGTTTCTGATGACGTGGTCTGTCATATATTTCGGGTTACCCGCTATCATTGTTGACATGTCTGGCTATCGAAAAATCCGTACAACAAGTAGGAATAACAAATTTGTTTGCAAAGGTACATTGGAAAATGATTTATTCTATTTTCATAGCAATATCTCTCACTTGTTAGATACAGAATCAATACAACCTAATCATAAAAGAGTAAAATTATCAAAAGATGAAACCTACTTATGGCATTTGAGCATAGGACATATTAACCATGATAGGATCAAAAGATTTGTTAGTGATGGACCTTTAAGTGACTTAAAGGTCAATGATCTACCAACTTGTGAGTCTTGTTTGAAGGGTAAGATGACCAAAAATTCGTTTACAACGAAAGGCACAAAAGCCACTAAATGTTTAGGATTGATACACACTAATGTGTGTGGTCCTATGAGCATTCAAGATAGAGGTGGATATGAGTACTTCATCACTTTCACGGATGATTACTCAAGATTTTGCTATGTGTATTTCATGAGACATAAGTCGAATGCTTTTGACATGTTCAATGCATTTAAAGCTGAAGTTGAAAATAAGCCTGATAAACACATAAAAATCTTGAGGTGTGATCGTGGTAGAGAATATCTATCTGGTGAGTTTCAACAATATCTTATTGATAATTTGATAATTTCTCAGTTTTCTGCACCAGGGACACCTCAACAAAATAGGGTGGCAGAAAGGAGAAATAGAACTCTTTTGACATGGTTAGGTCTATGATGAGTTATTCAATGCTTCCTAATTCTTTTTGGGGATATGCTTTAAAAACTGTTGTATACATTCTAAACGATGTACCATCTAAGTCGGTTCCTAAAACACCACATGTTAAGGATATTTGGATGTCCTCCGCACATGTTAAAAGGAAAGATAGAAAAGATGGAGTCGCGTTCAGAAACATGCATATTTGTAGAGTATCCAAAACGAATAAAAATGATATTATTTCTATAGTCCTTCAAAAGTATTTATTTCGACAAATGCTAAATTTCTGGAAGTGGACTATATGAATAATCTTGTGCCTAAAAGTAGAATTGTCCTGAATGAGCTTTCAGGAGATACAATTCAATAAAAGATTTCACAACCTAGCCAAATAGTAAGTTTCGTACCAACAATTGATCAACAACCTACCATTCCTCATCATAGTGGAAGGGTTAGTAGACATCAAGGGAGATACATCGGTCTAGGAAAATCAACAGAGAATGTCCCAGATGATAATCCCTATGCATACAGGGAAACCATGAAAGATGTTAATTATCGCCATTGGCAAAATGCAATGCAATCCGAAATTGAATCTATGTTCAGAAACAAAGTCTGTTCTTTTATGGACTTGCCTAAAGGAATAAAACCCATTGGGTGCAAGTGGGTATACAAGAGGAAGAGAGGAATGGATGGAAATGTGGAAACCTTTAAAGCTAGATTGGTAGCCAAAGGTTACATACAGAAGGAAGGTATCGATTATGAGGAAACCTTCTCTCTGTGGCCATGATTAAATCCATTAGGATACTCTTATCCATTATGGCATCTCTAGACTTAGAGATTTGGAAAATTGATGTCAAGACAGCCTTCCTTAATGGAAGTATTGATGAAAGCATCTATATGATGCAACCAGAAGGATTCATTGAAAAGAGCCAAGAGGAAAGGGTTTGCAAGTTGCAAAGATCCATATATGGATTAAAGCAAGCATCTAGATCTTAGAACATAAGGTTTGATGAAGCTATGAAAAGTTTTGGATTTATTCAAAACATTGACAAACCATGTGTATACAAAAGGATCAAAGGGGACAAGTTGGTTTTCCTAGTTGTTTACGTTGATGATAAACTACTCATCTGAAATGATGTAGATGTATTGACATCAGTAAAAGAATGATTAGCAAAACAATTTGATATGAAGGACTTAGAAGAAGCAAGTTATATTCCTTGTATCCAAGCCATAAGGGATATAAAGAATAGACTGATTGCATTATCCCAAGCTTTAAACATAGACAAAATCCGGTCTAGATTTCCCAAGCAAGATTCCAAGAAAGGTATGTTACCTTTTAGACATGGAATCAAACTTTCTAAGGAACATGCTCCTAAGAATGAGCATGAAGAGCAATTCATGAGTAGGGTTCCATATGCCTCGGCAGCTGGGAGTCTCACGTATGCAATGCTCTGCATTATACCAGATATTTGTTTTGTTGTTAGCATAGTTAGCAGGTTTCAATCAAAACACGGTCCTGATCTGTAAGGAAAAACGGTTTAAAAACGCAACAGAAGAGTGAGAAAAAAATAAGATTAGGGTTTGCGTATAAAAAAAAATTCCCTTTTATGCAACGAGAACCTTAACCCTAGATTAATTGATATATATAAGAGTATCGTACCTTTTTCACGTGACGATTGAACAAGCGCCGAATTGATTCTGCAAGATCTTCCAATCCAATCATGAATGTGAATCACCTAGGAGTGTGAGCTCCCTTTCTTTAAATTGTATTCCTGAGGATGGAGACAAAGAAAATATCTTTTCTTTGTTAGTTACAAATATCCTCCAAAAGAAAAATCCAAGAACGTTTGGTCACTTGTGAATTATCAATCAATTTGATTGTAACTCGTGTGAACCTTGATTCGATGTTGCACACAAAACCCTTTTGATGTAAAGGATATTAGTATACTATCGAATACAAAAACGTTCCCCTTTTTTCTCTACTTGGCCGAATTCACACATTATTGATTAGAGATGATCGAATTTTGTCTAGAGTAAAAACAGATTTTTCTCCCTCAAAATTCCTAGGATGGCCGAAACTTTTTCTTTCTCAAATAAAGCTTGGCCGAAATTCCTCTCTAATACCTTAGTCATGACCGAAATTATTCACACATATATATAGGTTCATAAATCCTTTCCTAAGAAGGATTCACTTGGTTAGCAAGAATCCTTTCCTTAGGTGGATTTATTTGGTAGTTATAATCCTTATCTAAAAAGAAAACTAACTACTCCTATAACTATATTGTGTTGGACGAAATTTTGGTCTTTTATATTGTTCAGGAGGGTTCAATCTTTCCTAAGATGGATTACTTGATAAACAAGAATCCTATCCTTAGGTAGATTAACTTGGTGGTTATGAATCCTTTTCAAATAGGAATTCTACCACTAAATAGTTTTACTTGGTGACCAAGAATCCTTTTCCAAAAAGAATTCTTTCCTACACCAAGACTCCTAATCCTACTCAATAGTGTGTTTGTAACCATATTAAAGACTTTCTAATTTGATTAGATAAATAACTCCTTTTATTTATCTACTTATCAAATATAGTCTTTAACATTAACTATACTACCAACAATAGTATAGTTTTAGGAGACCATCTACTAATAGGAAAAGATTTTGACTTTTAATTAAATAATTAATTAATCAAACAATTAATTAATTGCCATTTAATTAAATAATAAAATAATATAATATATAAAAGCTATTATCCATAGCCATTGCCGCCCAAACATAGTATTAAGGCCATATATTATTTTTCTCATTTTATTAAATTCATTAGACCTTAATAAAAAAGTCCACATGTGAACTAGACCTATTCTTACAAAAAGAAACAAGTTCACATGCCTTATTACAATTCTAGATAAACCACTATTAGTCCGTTAGAATATATAAAGTGATCCATGCAAGTTCGTGTGGATTGGGGATCTTAGCGGGCTATCTAAATTTAAGCTCTAATAGACACAACCTAATCACAATCAACAAATGATTCACTTAGGTCCGATCTATTTAATTTTAGTTCATTCCACTAAAGAACTAAAATTGAACTCTTAAATAAAGATAGAATAAGTTGATGTTACTCATTCGTACCCTAGACAACCTTATTGGAGAAAGTGTATCCTCTTGAAGAATACCAGTAATCGCCAAGAGCTCATAGACCGCCTATAGCTCTCAAAGTCACCATATTTACTCATATGACCACATTTTGAACTTGGATATTTTGACTTGTCAGGAAGCCGTGTTTCAATAGACACTATTGAAAACTTAACGTTAAGATTTAATATCCAATACCTCAAAACATCCATATGATGGTATTCTACTCTCATTCAATAAATGGAGCCACGATGTCCATATCTATAAATGAAGTCCTCCATCGATTCACAAATGAATACCACCAAACTATCGAGGATAAACTATGCTATATAATCGTAGTCATTGATAGCTCAAATGATAACACTTGCAACCATAAGTCCATCATTTATCTCTGGATTGAGATAGACTCTCCGATTGTCTACAAATGAAAACTTTTATTCATTGATGGTTCTAGATAAAGTTTTTCATTTTGATCCTATTCAATGCACCCAGTGCACTAGATTCTTTTGCCCAAAGACACCACACTTTGATGATTTTAAACTCATAACACATTTGATCCCACTCAAATGCTAGCACAAGAATCTACAACTTTAACAAGATAAAGGCGCCCAACCTTCTATCTTAAGTTGTGAATATTATTCAAGACTAACTTAAGAATTTTGTCTACCTCATACATATCTAGATGTATGAACAATTCTTATTTTCTCATAGTCTTTTGACCTTATGATTATTTACTTTTGACAATTATAATAATGAAACTATAAATGCTATAAGATTTGTTAAACTATAAATCACTTTATTCATATGAAAAAGATTGTTAATTACACTATTACACTCTTGCTATCGAGCATAATCCTAACAATCTCCCACTTGCTCTATAGCAAATGTGTCATAACTCTCATCCCCTTGTTCTCTAGATGCCCATCAAAACTCTTTTGAGGAAGAGCCTTTATAAAGGGATTCGTTAGATTTTCTGCTGACGCGATCTTGGTAATCGTCACGTCACCCCTATGCACAATTTCTCTTAGAAGAGGATACTTTCTTTCAATGTGTTTCCCTCTCTTATGACTTCTTGGTTCTCTAAAATTAGCCATTGCACCACTATTGTCACAATAGATAGTGATCTGCTTATTCGCATCAGGAACCACTTTCAAGTCAATTAAGAATTGGTGAAGCCAGACAGCCTCTTTAGCAGCCTCGCATGCGGCAACATACTCGGCTTCCATGGTGGAATCAGTAATACAAGATTGCTTGATACTCCTCCATATGATTGCCCCTCCTCCAATGGTAAACACAGATCCTGATATCGATCTCCCAGTGTCAGAATCTAACTGAAAATCAGAATCTGTTTACCCAACGGGAATTAAATCCCCTCCAGAGTATACAAGCATATAATCTCTCGTTCTCCTTAGATACTTTAAAATATGCTTGACTGCCGTCCAGTGATTAGGGCCAGGTTTCGATTGAAACCTGCTTACTATGCCTACAGCAAAACAAATATCTGGTCTAGTGCAGAGCATTGCATACATGAGACTTCCAACTACCGATGCATATGGAACCCTACTCATGAATTGCTCTTCATGCTCATTCTTAGGAACTTGTTCCTTAGAAAGTTTGATTCCTTGCCTGAAAGGTATCATACCTTTCTTAGAATTTTGCATCAAGATTTTATCTATGTATGAAGCTTGGGATAAGGCAATCGTTCTATTCTTTCTATCCTTTATGACTAGGATACAAGGAATATAACTTGCTTCTCCTAAGTCCTTCATATCAAATTGTTTTGCTAACCATTCGTTTATTGATGTCAATACAACTAAATCGTTTCCAATGAGTAGTATATCATCAACGTAAAGAATTAGGAAAACCAAATTTTCGCCTTTAATCCTTTTGTATACACAAGGTTTATCAAGGTTTTGAATAAATCCAAAACCTTTTACAGCTTGATCGAACCTTATGTTCCAGGATCTGGATGCTTGCTTCAATCCATATATGGATCTTTGCAACTTGCATACCCTTTCCTCTTGGCCCTTTTCAATGAATCCTTCTTGTTGCATCATATAGATGCTTTGATTCAGATTTCCATTAAGGAAAGCTGTCTTGACGTCTATTTGCCAAATCTCTAGGTCTAGAGATGCCGCAATGGATAAGAGTATCCTAATGGATTTAAGCATGGCCACAGGAGAGAAGGTTTCTTCATAATCGATACCTTCGTTCTATGTATAACCTTTAGCTACCAATCTAGCTTTATAGGTTTCCACTTTTCCATCCATTCCTCTTTTCCTCTTGTATACCCACTTGCACCCGATGGGTTTTATCCCTTTAGGCAAGTCTACAAGAGACCAGACGTTGTTTTTGAACATAGATTCAATTTCGGATGGCATTGCCTTTTGCCAATGGCGACTATCAACATCTTCCATTGCTTACTTGTACGTATAGGGATCATCTTCATCCGGAAGATTCTCTACTGATTCTCCTAGACCGATGTATCTCTCGGGTTGTCTAATAACCCTCCCACTATGACAAGGTATGGTAGATTATTGATCTTGTGTTGGTACGGAACTTACAATTGGGCTTGGTTGCGAAACCTTTTGTGGAATTGTATCTCTAAAAGCTCATTTGGGACAATTCTACTTTTAGGCACAAAATTATTCGTATAGTCCTTTTCTAGAAATTTGGCATTTGTCGAAACAAATACTTTAAGATCTGAAGGACAATAAAAATAATATCCTTTTGTTCCTTTTGGATACCCTACAAATATGCATGTTTCTGAATGGAACTCCATCTTATCTATCTTTCCTTTTAACACATGCGCAGGACATCCAAATATCTTTAAGTGTTGTAAACTAGGCTTTCGCCCTTTCCACAACTCATGCGGTGTTTTAGGAACCGACTTAGATGGTACATCGTTTAGAATATACATGGCAGTTTGTAAAGCATATCCTCAAAAAGAACTAGGGAGCATTTAATAACTCAACATAGACCTAACCATATCCAAAAGAGTTCTATTTCTCCTTTCTGCCACCCCATTTTGTTGAGGTGTGCCTGGTGCAGAAAACTGAGAAATTATTCCATTATCAATAAGATATTGCTAAAACTCACCAGAAAGATATTCTCCACTACGATCGGACCTCAAGATTTTTATACGTTCCTCAAGCTGATTTTCTACTTCAGCTTTAAATGCTTTGAACATATCAAAAGCATCCGACTTATGTCTCATGAGATACACATAGCCAAATCTTGAGTGATCATCCGTGAAAGTGATGAAGAACTCATATCCACCTCTAGCTTGAATGCTCATAGGTCCACACACATAAGTGTGTATCAATCCTAAACATTCGATGGCTCTTGCGCCTTTGGTCGTAAACGACCTTTTGGTAATTTTACCTTCCAATCAAGATTCACAAGTTGGTATATCATCAACCTTTAAGTGACTTAGAGGTCCGTCACATACCAATCTTTTAATCCTATTAAGGTTAATATGACTTAGGAGCAAATGCCACAGGTAGGTTTCATCTTTTGATAATTTTACTCTTTTATGATTAGGTTCCGTTGATTCGGTGTCTAACAAGTGAGAGATATTTCCATGGAAATAGAATAAACCATTTTCTAATGTACATTTGCAAATAATTTTGTCATTCTTACTAATAATAAAGGTTTTATTAAAAGTAACCGAATAACCAAATTTATTTAAACAAGAAACCGAAATTAAATTCCTCTTGAATTGAGGTACATAATAAACGTCTATTAAATCTAAATGCCTTACAGAATCTAAACTAATTCTAATATCTCCCATTGCACTAGCAGACACCAACGCTCTATTGCCTAAACGCAAGTTGAATTCGTTCTCTTTAAGCCTTCTCCTTTCCTTGAACCCTTGTAAGGAAAAACAAACATGATTAGTGGCTCCGTAGTCTATAATCCAAGAATCCATAGAATCCGCCAAAAAACATGTTTCAAGATAATTAATATTACCTTCTTCCTTTCTTTGAGACTTTAGACAATTTCTTTTCTAATGTCCATTTTCACAACAAAGGAAACACTTTCCTTTGATCTTGATTACTTCCTTTGTCTCCTTCTTTGTAGGTCCTAGTTGCTTTTTCTTCTTGTTGTTTCTTGACCTTTTTACAGGTCTTAACAGTAGCAACTTTACCTACTGTATGAATCTCTTGACCTTTGCCTTTCACAAGGATTTTTTCCGCGCTTTGAACATCTTGCATCAGGGCTTGCAAGGTGTATTCCTTATTATTCAAGGTGTAGTCCAACTTGAATTGATCAAAGGAATCCAACAGTGAGTTGACAATCATTTCAATTTCGGTATCACCATCTATCTCAGCACCATTCAGTTCAGCAATGTTGAGATGTGCTATGACTTTCATCATGTGATCTTTCACAGCCTGTCCGGGTTTCATCCTAAGATTCAAAAAAGCAATCATTTCCTCTCTCTTAGTTGTCCTAGACCTCATAGCAAACATCTCCTCTAGAGACATCATTATATCAGCAGCAGTCTCCATTCCTTCATGTTGCTGTTGCAACACATCGGAGATGGTGGCCATAATGTAACATTTAGCCATCTCATCAGAAGACTCCCACTGATTATACTCATCTCTTTGCTCCTGAGTAGATTCATTAGTAAGAGTAGGTGGTTTAGGAGTGCACATAACGAACTTATGCTTTTCGGATTGCAATAGTAGCCCAATTTTTCTTTTCCATGTGACATAATTATCACCAGTTAAAGTATTGTCTTTAAGGATGTTGATTAGGGATGGGGTCATGATTTCTAAACAATAACAAAAATTATATAAGTAAATAATCATGATTAAGCACTTTTGAATATTTATATTAAATAGAATAATTCAATCATAAAAATTCAACGGTGATCCAACACCCATAAATGTCACGCCTCCTTTGGAAGTTCGCACCACTTACTAGTTGGACTAGGTCCCACCTAATTGTTAACATAACAACAAACGTTTTCAATTTTAACCTTGTGATTTTATTAACAATAACTCTTGGGAGGATACTAATAAATTCACATTCAGTGTGTTACCAAGTTATCAACCTTCAATAGAATCCCTCACGAATATCCCTCCTTTGGGAGTAGATATCGTTTGGGCTAATTGTCTAGTCTATCATTGTAAGGAAGTATCTTGCTAAATTCCATTCATGAATACCTCTTGGGAGGTTATTCACGAAACATAAAGCTCAACTAAACTTGGAGGCCGTAGGTGTTCCAAAACACCTTCTCCCACTCAATTGTTTAAGGCATGTGATCGAATTCCAAAGAATGATTTACCAAGTTATCTAGATGCCAATTTAGATACTTAAACCATTCAATGCATGTTCATACCAAAAGAGATATATGAGTGGCACTCCTATTCTATATGACATGTTATCAAACAATGAAAACCATTGCAATATTTACAAAAATATAAATAGCTACAATTTTGGTCCATCCTAGAAAAAACAAGTAAATTACATATATCTTGGAATACAAGAACTTCTTTCTTGGCGAACAAGTCTTCACGCGACCTTCGTCGTTCGGACTCCCTCGGCTACCTCCCATGGGTGTGCGCACCCCTTGCCCTTACCAATGGGTGTGAGCATGTCACAAGCCCATAAAGGGCTTCCATGCGCAGCCCATGGCTACAACAAGGGCTGCCGTGCGCAGCCCATGCCACAACAAACGTGGCTGCACGCTCTTCGCACGTACATTCGTTAATACGGATCATACGGTCCCAAACTTGTTCTGGTTACTCCTAATTCTTCAAACCTTCGAGTCTTCGAAACTTGAATGTACTATAGAAGAATTTACATAACAAAATACTGCAGTTTTTTTTTTATTATTACAACAACAAAAATAAAAAAAAACTTAGCAACTACCAAGAAGTAAATTATGGTGATAATAGACCACCCTTCTTGTTACAATCCCAAAATAAAATTACATTGAAATTCTAGGACCAAAATTGAGCAATAACAATCCACATATAAAGCATATATATATCTATACATTCCAATGTAAATATATATGCGGATACCTAGAGTGCCATCTCTTTCTAAAACATGCATATATACAATTAAAGAAAAAGATTCACGAACACATACATCAATTAATCAAGGATACAACCAGGCTTTGATACCAATTGTAGGGAAAAACGGTTTAGAAACGCAACAGAAGCATGAGAAAAAAACGAGATTAGGGTTTGCGTATAATTTTTTTTCCCCTTTTATGCAACGAGAACCTTAACCCTAGATTAATTGATGTATATAAAAGTATCGTACCTTTTTCGCATGACGATTGAACAAGCGCCGAATTGATTCCGCAAGATCTTCCAATCCAATCACGAACGTGAATCACCTAGGAGTGTGGGCTCCCTTTCTTTAAATTGTATTCCTGAGGATGGAGACAAAGCAAATATCTTTTCTTTGTTAGTTACAAATATCCTCCAAGAGAAAAATCCAAGAACGTTCGGTCACTTGTGAATTATCAATCAATTTGATTGTAACTCGCGTGAACCTTGATTCGATGTTGTACACAAAACCCTTTTGATGTAAAGGATATGAGTATACTATCGAATACAAAAACGTTCCCCTTTTTTCTCTACTTGGCCGAATTCACACACTATTGATTAGAGATGATCGAATTTTGTCTAGAGTAAAAACAGATTTTTCTCCCTCGAAATTCCTATGATGACCGAAACTTTTTCTTTCTCAAATAAAGCTTGGCCGAAATTCCTCTCTAATACCTTAGTCATGAAAGAAATTATTCACACATATATATAGGTTCATAAATCCTTTCCTAAGAAGGATTCACTTGGTTGGCAAGAATCCTTTCCTTAGATAGATTTATTTGGCAGTTAGAATCCTTATCTAAAAAGAAAACTAACTACTCCTATAACTATATTGTGTTGGACGAAATTTTGGTCTTTTATATAGGTTAGGAGAGTTCAATGTTTCCTAAGAAGGATTATTTGATAAACAAGAATCCTATCTTTAGGTAGATTAACTTGGTGGTTATGAATCCTTTTCAAATAAGAATTCTACCACTAAATAGTTTTACTTGGTGACCAAGAATCCTTTTCCAAAAAGAATTCTTTCCTACACCAAGACTCCTAATCCTACTCAATAGTGTGTTTGTAACCATATTAAAGACTTCCTAATTTGATTAGATAAATAACTCCTTTTATTTATCTACTTATCAAATATAGTCTTTAACATTAACTATACTACCAACAATAGTATAGTTTTAGGAGACCATCTCCTAATAGGAAAAGATTTTAACTTTTAATTAAATAATTAATTAATCAAACAATTAATTAATTGCCATTTAATTAAATAATAAAATAAAATAATATATTAAAGCTATTATCCATAGCCATTGCCGCCTATACAAAGTATTAAGCCATATATTTTTTTTCACATTTTATTAAATCCATTGGACCTTAATAAAAAAGTCCACATGTGAACTAGACCTATTCTTAAAAAAAGAAACAAGTTCACATACCTTATTGCAATTCTAGATGGACCCCTATTAGTCCTGTAGAATATAACAAGTGATCCATTTAAGTTCGTGTGGATTAGGGATCTTGGCGGGCTATCTAAATTTAAGCTCCAACAGACACAACATAATCACAATCAACAAATGATTCACTTAGGTCCGATCTATTTAATTTTAGTTCATTCCACTAAAGAACTAAAATTGAACTCTTAAATAAAGATAGAATAAGTTGATGTTACTCATTCGTACCCTATACAACCTTATTGGAGAAAGTGTATCCTCGTGAAGAATACCAGTAATCGCCAAGAGCTCACAGACCGCCTATAGCTCTCCAAGTTACCATATTTACTCATATGACCACATTTTAAACTTGGATATTTTGACTTGTCCAGAAGCCATGTTTCAATAGACACTATTAAAAACTTAACGTTAAGATTTAATATCCAATACCTAAAAACATCCATATGATGGTATTCTACTCTCATTCAATAAATGGAGCCACGATGTCCATATCTATAAATGAAGTCCTCTATCGATTAACAAATGAATACCACCAAACTATCGAGGATAGACTATGCTATATAATCGTACTCATTGTTAGCTTAAATGATAACACTTGCAACCATAAGTCCATCATTTATCTCTGGATTGAGATAGACTCTCCAATTGTCTTCAAATGAAAACTTTTATCCGTTGACGATTCTAGATAAAGTTTTTCATTTTGATCCTTTTCAATGCACCCAGTGCACTAGATTCTTTTCCCCAAAGACACCACACTTTGATGATTTTAGACTCATCATAACACATTTGATCCCACTCTAATGCTAGCAAAAGAATCTACAACTTTAATAAGATAAAGGCCCCCAACCTTCTATCTTAAGTTGTGAATATTATTCATGAATAACTCGAGAATTGTGTCTACCTCATACATATCTAGATGTATGAACAATTCTTCTTTTCTCATAGTCTTTTGACCTTATGATTATTTACTTTTGACAATTATAATAATGAAACTATAAATGCTATAAGATTTGTTAAACTAGAAATCACTTTATTCATATGAAAAAGATTGTTAATTACACTATTACACTCTTGCTATCTAGCATAATCCTAACATGATCACTGGATGACAGTCACACATATTTTCAAGTATCTCAAGAGAACAAGAGATTATATGCTTGTATACTCTATAAGGGATTTAATTCCCGTTGGTTATATAGATTCTGATTTCCAGTCAGATTCTGACTCTAGAAGATCAACATTAGGATCCGTAGGGAGGAGGGGAAATCATATGAAGGTGTATCAAGCAATCTTGTATCGTTGATTCCATCATGGAAGCTGAGTATGTTGCCACATGAAAGCTGAGTATGTTGCCACAAGCGAAGCTGCTAAAGAGGTTGTCTGGCTCCACCAATTCTTGATTGACTTTGAAGTGGTTCCTGATACGAATAAGCAGATTACTAACTATTTTGACAATAGTGGAGCAGTGGCTAATTCAAGACAACCAAAAAGTCATAAGAGAAGGAAACACATTGAATGAAAGTATCATCTTCTGAAAGAAATTATGTATAGGGGTGACGTGATGATAACAAAAATCGTGTCTGTAGAAAATCTAGTTGCTCCCTTTACAAAAGATCTACCACAAAAGCGTTTTGATGGGCACTTGGAGATTATGGGGATAAGATATATGACACATTTGCTATATAGAAAGTGGGAGATTGTTAGGATTACGATCAATAGCAAAAGTGCAATAATATATTTGACAATAGTTTCATATTAAAAAAGTGATTTATAGTTTTAACAATTCTTATAGAATTTATAGTTTAATTATTATAATTGTTGAAAGTAAATAATCATAAGGTGAAAAGACTATGAGAAAGGAAGAATTGTTTGTGCATCTAGATTTGTATGAGGTAGACACAATTCTGTAATTAGTCTTGAAAAATATTCACAACTTAAGTTAAAGGTTGGAGCTTTTATCATGTTAAAGTTGTAGATTCTTTTGCTAGCATTTGAGTGGGATCAAATGTGTTTTGATGAGTCTAAAATCATCAAAGTGTAGTGTCTTTGGGCAAAAGAATCTAGTGCACTAGGTGCATTGAATAGGATCACAGTGAAATATTTTATCAAGAACCGTCAATGGATAAAAGTTTTTACTTGAAGACAATCGAATAGTCTATCTCAATCCCGAGATAAATGATGGACTTATGGTTGCGAGTGTTATCATTTGAGCTATCAATGAGTATGATTATATATCATAGTCTATCCTCAATAGTTTGGTTGTATTCATTTGTTAATCGATAGAGGACTTCATTTATAGATATGGACATTGTGGCTCCATTTATTAAATGTGAGTAGAATATAATCATATGGAAATTTTAAGGTATTGGATATTAAATCTTAATGTTAAATTTTCAATAGTGCCTATTGAAATATTGCTTCTGGACAAGTCAAATTATCCAAGTTCAAAATATGGTCGTAAAAGTAAATATGGTTACTAGGAGAGCTATAGGCGGTCTATGAGTTCTTGGCGATTACTGGTATTCTTTACAAGGATACTCTATCTTCATTAAGATTTTCTAGGGTATGAATGAGGAATATTAACTGATTCTATCTTTATCTAGGAGTTCAATTTTAGTTTTTTAGTGGAATGAACTGAAATTAATAGATTGGACCTGAGTGAATCATTTGTTGATTGTGATTAGGTTATGTCTACTGGAGCTTAAATTTAGATTGCCTGGCAAGATTCTCAATCCACACGAACTTGCATGGAACACTTAATATATTCTACCAGACCAATTTATGGGTCTAATTAGAATTGTGTTAAACCATGTGGACTTGTTTCTTTTAGTAAGAATGGGTCTAGTTCACATGTGGAACTTTTTATTAAAGTCCAATGGATTTAATAAAATGGAAAAAAAATATTTGACCCATACTTATATAGCTTGGGTGACAAGGGCCAATATAATTGACTTATATCGCATTTTTTATTTTATTATTTAATTAAATGGAAATTAATTAATTAATTAATTATTCAATTGTTTAATTAAAAGTCAAAATCTTTTTCCTAGTTGGAAAAGGTCTCCAAGTGTCATATTATTGTTCATAATATGATAAATATCAAATACTATATTTGATAAGTAGATAAATCAAATAAATATATTTATCTAGTCAAATTAGGAAGTTTTTTATTTCTATTAATGCTTTAAAATGACAATTGGTCAAATTAGAAAGTTTTGAAGCAATCACAATTTAAGTTATATTAAATAATTAGTTATGGAATAAATGCACTATTGAGTTGGATTAAGAGTATTGGTGTGGAAAAGAAATCTTATTTGAAAGCGGATTCTTGGTCACCAAGTAAATCCTAGAAAAAGGATTCTTGCCCACAAAGTAAATCCTCTTTACTCGAGGATTTGGTCTCCTAAATTAAAAGCATTAAGGATTCGGCCAAGCCTAACGTTCTTGGGTTTTCTCTAGGAGGATTATAGTGACTAACGAAAGAAAAAGATTTGGTTTGTTCCATCCTCACGTATACAATTCAAAGAAAAGGGAGTCCACACTCCTAGGTGATTCACGTTCGTGATTGAATTGAAAGATCTTACAGATTTAATTTGACGCTAGTTAAATCGTCACAAAAAAGTGTATGATACTTTTAATATACGTCAATTAATCTAGGGTTAAGGTTCTTTCTTTTAAAGGAAAATTTATAAATTAAACTCTAACCCTTTTTTACACTTCCGCCGTATTTTGAATCGATTTTTCCCTACAAAAAGACGACTTAACAGGGCATCTACATCCTTAAACCAAAACCTATCATTGTCGTCAATGTTAAAGACTAGAGAGCCTGGCCTAACTTACTCAAACAAACAACTTAGGCACTAATCATGCACAATCAATGCCCACAACAAAAATAAAAAGACTAAAAAAGGCTCATCATACAATAAAGCAATTCGATACAATACGTGATTGAAACACATGCACACAAGATAGGAAATCTCAACCAACATCAATCATTATCATTCAAAATTGTTGGCATGGAGACGAAGCAACCCCCAAACCATTTTTCTACTATATGCTCAACATTCATACAAGGTATATGCATAATTTAAAAAACCCTCAAACCAAATAGGGCTATATCAAAAGAAAACCTTGTAAATCATATGCATATCCACAAGAGCCTTTTGGCTCATCAAATAAATAAAATGTAATAATGAATGGATGCAAAATTGCGGAAACCAAAATTGTATCAGATTCGCCTGTGTTTCCATTCACAACTATCCACACAAACAACCCGAAATGATATTCAATAAAATATTCACATCAACCAATATTCACATATGTATAAACAAAGATATAGAGATAAAGTGCATGAGATTGAGATTGAGATGAAAAGATGAAACCGAGGTGGTTGCTCATTAGTCTAAAACTCGAACATGTTCTCTCCCGTTTTATGAGCACTCTTGGCTTACTCATCCCTCCAAGGCTTCCAAGTTGTCGATGTGTTAAATCCGGGAGATAAAGAACCAAACCTTGAAGCACAATTCTTAATTACAAAGGTTAACAACCATGAAATATATCTCAAAATCATATACTCTCTCAAACAAATATATCCACAAATATCCAAAATTATCATTCACCATCAACTAGTCTAATCAAATAACAAACAAAATAGCAAATACCAAAAGTATCTAAATTTAATAAGTTCAACAAAATACTAAAAATATGTAATGAATAAAACAGTTCAGCTATCAATCCAAGAAAATAATGGTAGCTAAGGGTCACTCATCATCCGATGACTCGGCCATGTCATCTATATGTGGCTCTTTGCCCTTCGAAGTCCATTAAACTCTAGATAGCTGCCAAGATCCATAATCCATATGAAATTGCATGCATCACTTTATATACTCTACCAGACAAGTTTCTGGTCCATTTAGAATTGTTTTTGGATTTCGAAATCCAAAAGTTTTGGAGAGATGCGGTCATGTGTGATCAAGGCATGCGGTAACTCTTCCAAATATCTTGAATGGGCGGCCAAGGATGTAGGAATCCTTAGGCAACCCTAATGGGGTGCTATTAGCATTCCATTAATACACAGAGAATATAATTTGCACATTTTAGTTAATTTAAGACTTGTGGACTTGATTTTTTTTAGTAAGATTGGATCTAGTGTTGGAACCACGTTCACCGGTCACGCAGCGGAAGTAAGGTTTAAATTTTTTTATACAAATCATAATTTGTATCTGGGACCAATGAACTTTGGATCGTAATTATTTTTCGGAACTAATACATATAATTTGTATACACAGGAAATTGAAATCGATATAATAAGAAGAAGAAAATCTTACCAACGTTTGGAGGCTCCTTCACTTTACGATGTGCTCCTATTTGAACCACTCGATCTTCCTCTCTATCTCCCAGGACTGGTAACTACTTGTGGGCACGTCACGATCTCAGGAACTTTAATGGAGGATGTAGAGAGAAGAAGAAGAAACTATTTCTTATAATAGAAAATTAACTAAAACAATTCTAGTTATAAAAATAATATTATTCTTATTTTTGTTTCAATGGTGTACGGTGCACAAAAAAAAACTTTTTTTTTCAACTGATGTGTCACGATCTTTACACAATATATATATATATATATATATATATATATCTGACTTCCACACGTCTCCACTTGCATTTATATGTATATATATATATATATATATATATATATATATATATATATTATGTGTGTATCATGTATTTGCATCATATGCAAATTCTTCTTTTGACTATTGTTTTATGTGCACACACCAATTTGCATCCAATGTAATCTCTTGTGCTATTAACTGATATATATCTTTTAATTATCCTTTTCACATATATCAAATATATTAAAAGTGATAATAAGTATTTTAAATTTAAACTTAAATTCAAATACTTAGATAAATGATTTAGTAAAAATAAAATAATCCTATTATTTTATCTTCACCTAAATCCATATATCAACTAACACCCTCCAATTAATAGTTAATTAATAATTCAAAATTATCAGTATAATTAAATAATCTAAATATTTAATTAATTTAACTATTAACATTAATTAATTAAATAATCTCATTATTCAATTAATTCGGAATCATTAATTAAACTCTTTAATTAATATTCCTTGATTATTAACTCCAGTGTTATTCAACTAAAAACCCGAAGCTGCACTCTCTCAACTGCAGACGCTTTAACACAGACCGATACAACTCGGTGTCCATCGATATAGCTATTACACATGGTGTGATCCTCCACAGTTGTTCATAATTAGTGTTGGGTCATAACGTCTCTTATACCCCTCTAATTACATATATCCTTTAAGTACCGTTGATTCTCTAATGGACAATAAATCCTATTCCCTTATGGAAGTAGGAGAGCGCTCATATTGTCCAAGCCTCGAATCAACCCTTAAGAGAACTACCATCTACTTCTCAAAAGAAAGAGTAGATTCCATTATTGTGTACAAACCTTACAGCCACAAGCTAAACCGCAATCCCAACATACGAAGCATATTGATAGGGAGCTGCATCCGACCTCACCCATGGTATATTAAGGACCATGATCTAACCTAAAGGAGTCGATAAGACACTCAGGATTAAGATCAGCCACATATAGTCATCATTAGTTGATATATATGAATCTCATCGGTAAACTGATCTTGGTGAGAGATTCATATATATCATGGCCTTGTCCTGTATGATCACATCATACAAGGTGCCTCCATTCCCATATGTCATATGAATGATTCAGGATAGAATCATCGTACGATATGGAATGGATCGCTTCTATAGATTAACAACAAGTAAAGTACCCAACTTTATTTGTTATCTATGGACTTTTTAGATTGCACATGTTTTTTCGTATCCATCTATATATGACACTTATATACATAGTTCGAGATTACATCAGATAATCTTGGTTGTTAAATATATACACAAGCTATAAAATAAACAACACAACAAGAATGAATTGAACTTTTCCTTTTATTTATTTCATAAATCCAATTACAAATTACATCTTTATGTCATAAACTCCAACAATCTCCCACTTGCACCAAAGCATGTGAGGCATGTCTCGTAACCCTAGACCATCTAGGTGACCCAAAAACACTTTAGCCGATAAGGTCTTAGTAAATGGATCAGCATGATTGTCTTGTGAGGCTATCTTGGTAACGATCACATCTCCTCTCTTAACTATCTCTCTAATGAGATGATACTTTCTCTCTATATGCTTCCCTCTCTTGTGGCTTCTAGGTTCTTTGGAATTAGCCACAGCACCACTGTTATCACAATAAAGTGTAATGGGCCTATCCAGATCTAGAACAACTTCCAGATCACTCAAGAACTTAAGGAGCCAAACAGCCTCTTTAGCAGCTTCACAAGCTGCTACATATTCGACTTTCATGGTGGAGTCAGCAATACAAGATTGCTTGATACTTCTCCACACAATGGCTCCACCACTCAGGGTGAATACTGATCCAGATGTGGATTTCCTATAACTAAAACTCAAAATCCGTGTATCCTAACGGGATCATATCCTACCCAAAATACACTAGCATATAGTCTTTCATTCTCCGAAAATACTTGAGAATTGTCTTGACAGCAACCAAATATTCCAATCCTGGGTTAGACTGGTATTTGCTGACTACTCCCACTGCACAGCAGATGTCCGGTCTCATGCATAACATAGCATACATGAGACAACCTACTACCGATGCATAGGGTACACATCTCATATCCTCAACTTCTTGAGGTGTCTTAGGACACTGTTCCTCAAACAAGTGAACTTAATGCCTGGAAAGTAAATTACCTTTCTTGGAGTTTTGCGTTTAAAATAACATAAGAATCTTGTCGATATATGATGCCCAAGACAATGCTATTAGTTTGTTCTTACGATCCCTTATAAGTTGGATCCCTAGAACATAACTTGCCTCTCCCAAATCTTTCATTTTGAATTGGCTAGCTAGCCAGCTTTTTACATCAGACAACACTCTCACATCATTCCCAATGAGTAGGATATCATATACATATAGGACCAAGAAAACTACAATCTTATCAATGATGCGCTTGTAGACAAAAGGCTTATCGACGTTCTGCTTGAAGCCATAGGTTTTGATCACATCTTCAAACCTAATGTTCCAAGATCTAGATGCTTGCTTAAGTCTATAGATGTACCTTTGCAGCTTGCAAACCTTTTGCTCTTTATCTGGAGACATGAATCCCTTTGGTTGCATCATATAGATGCTCTCATCAAGTTTGCCATTCAAGAATGCAGTCTTGACGTCCATTTGCCAAATTTTGTAATCGAAATAGGCATCAATGGAAAAGAGAATCCTAATTGACTTAAACATGGCTACTGGTGAGAAGGTCTATTCATAATCAACCCCCTCTTTCTGGGTATAACCCTTGGCCACTAGCATTGCCTTGAAGGTCTCTATCTTCCCGTCTACTCCTCTCTTTCTCTTGTAGATCCACTTGCACCATATGGGTTTTACCCAATCCGGTAAGTCTACTAGATCCAAGATTGAGTTAGAGTACATGGACTCCATCTCGAGATTCATGGCTTTAAGCCATTCCTCTTTATCAAGATCTTCTATTGCATTCTTAAATGTCAATGGATCATCCATACTATCAGCAGAGATAACACCTTGTCCCTCACCTATACCTAAATAGCATTCAGGTTGTCTCACAAACCTCTCAATACGTCGAGGTGGTAGTTTATCCTGGTCAACAACTCTTGTTGATGAAGCACTAGTCTCACTAGACTCCAACTCATTCAATACAATCTTAGAACGAGGTTTATGGTCACTAGTATAATTGTCCTCAAGAAACGTTACATTTATCAATACAAATACTTTGTTATCTTCGGGATTATAGAAGTGTCCACCTCTGGTCTACTTGGAGTATCCTACAAACAAGCATACCACAGACTTGGAGCCTAGCTTTGCACTTCTGTTCTTTAGCACGTGTGTTGGACACCCCCATATGCGAAAATGTCTCAAACTAGCTTTACGACCATTTCACAACTCTTAGGGAGTCTTAAGAACGGATTTGGATGGCACCACATTCAAAATGTATGCTGCTGTTTGTAATGCATATCCCCATAAGAAATTTGGTAATGAAGAGAAACTAATCATAAATCTCACTAATCATAAATCTCACCATTTCCATTAAGGTTTTATTTCTCCTCTCCGCTACACCATTTTGGTGAGGTGTACCAAGGGTTGTGAGTTGGGAAACTATCCCATGCTCGACCATGAAGTCTTCAAACTCTTGGTCAAGGTACTCACCTCCACGATCCAACTGTAGTGACTTGATAGTCCTACCTAATTGATCTCAACTTCAGCTCGAAATTCTTTGAACATTTCAAATGTGTTCGACTTTTGTTGCATTAGGTAGAAGTATCCGTATCTTGAGTAATCATCTATAAAGGTGACATAAAACTCATAATCACCCATAGCTTTAACATTCATCGGTCCGCAGATGTCTGTATGTATAAGCTCTAGCGGTTTTTTAGCTCTAAGCCCTTTTCCCGTAAGAGGTCTCTTAGTCATCTTACCTTCCAAACAAGATTCACAGACAGGTAAGATGTCAACCTTTAACTCACTTAAAGGTCTGCTTTTTACTAGTTTGTCTATCCGGTCAAGGTTGATATGACCAAGCCCTAGATGCCAGAAATATGTGTCATTATCTGGAGATATCTTATGTTGTTTAGTTTTTAGTTTTTCAACCTTAAACATTTTGTTGTTGAGCAGTGTAGTATGTATTAAAGATCGTAACACATACAAATTGTTTTCATTAATTCTTGAACAAATATTCAGACCATTCTTTCCAATAATAACAAATTTATTATTAAAAGAAACAGAATATTTTTGTTCTAACAACTAATAAACGGAAATCAAATTTCGTGTAAATCCAGGAATATAAAATATATTGTCCAACAATATATAATTACGCCCACTGCTTGTGCTGAAACAACATCCCCCGACCCCACACGTATTAAGAAGGCTCCCTCCTATAGCTATGTCTAAGAATCAGTTTATTACAAAGAAGAACAAACATGGATAGTAGCCCCCAAATCAACTATCCAGGGTGAAGAATCATCTTCCACTAAACACGACTCAAGTACAAGTAAATCGTATTTACTTTTCTTGGACTTCTTATTGTTTTGGGCTTTATTGGGTTTGGGCTTACCCTTCGCTTTCCCAGTAGATCTCTTCCTCTTCTTATTAATAGAGGAAGAAGGTTCGGCAACATTTGTCTCACCGGTTTTTCCCTTGTAGTCCTTAGTTAAGGACTCAAAGGTAGTGAGCTCATTGCGCAAATGTGTGAGACTGAACCTTAATTTGTTCATCTCGTGATTACTCTTAAACTGATCAAAACTCTTTGGAAGAGTCATCAGTATGATGCTCACTTGATTGGGTTCATTAATTGCCTGCCTTTGACTTCTGCCTTGCTGAAGTAGGACATCACGCTCAGGACATGTTCCCGAACTGACGTACCTTCCTTCATGCGAGCGAGCATAGCAGAACGAACAGCTTCGTGTCACTTTTACTCGGAGGGCTGCCCGAATATAGCTTGTAATGACTCCATGATTTCGAATACTGAAGTCATTGCTTCATGCTTTGTGACAAGCATGTCTGTCATAGAAGCCAACAGATATGTTCGGGCATTCTCATCAGATGAGACCCTTCGCTCGTATGTCTCACAAACAGTTCGTGTGGCACTGGCAGCAGGCGCTGGAGGACATTCCTATGTAAGCAAAAACTTGAGGTCTTTGGTGACCGAAATTGCATTAATGTTAAGTTTCCACTTAGTGTAGTTATCACCGGTTAATTTGTCGTTTAAGAGAATTTGAAGTAATGCAGAAGACATTATTGGTTAAATAAATAAATCATTCATTCATTAAATTATTTAAAACAAGTGTGAGCGTTTTGGCATAAATTTAAACATGATGCAATAACATGTTTAACGAACTAGAACTACCCTAAAACTAGTTGATATACCACGACAATCCAACATACTATAAAGAAGTGTTGCCTTAGGGTCGGTCAATTCTTTGCACGTTGAACCGAGGCATTCTCAATCAAATGATATTCTAGAATAAGTCTTATTCAATATCACTCAACCATCATTCATTCAGTCAGGTTTTTAATTAACAAGCTTAATCAAAATCTTCGTTAGTGTAACCCACCATTTCAAATCTCATGAGCTTAACTCGAGAATTGTCGTCTTAGGGTACGGTCAGTCAATCCCGAAATACCTATAGAAATCCTATCTGTTAGGAAGTCAACCTTGGTATTAGCCTTTGTGAAAACCTTCCTTAGGGAGGTTGAAAGCAAAGTCTTCACGAGGCCCCACTCGGATCTCACGGTGTTGAACTAATGATAGAAACCACGGGAATTGAACTAATTAAGAAGTCGTGGAGCCAGACAACCTATTTTGCTGTAACATACTCGGCTTCCATAGTGGAATCGGTAATACAAGATTGCTTGACACTCCTCCATATGACTGCCGCTCCTCCAACAGTAAACACAGATCCTGATGTTGATATTCTAGAGTCTGAATCTGACTGAAAATCCAAATCTGTATACCCAACGGGAATCAAATCCCCTTCAGAGTATACAAGCATATAATCTCTCGTTCTTTTGAGATACTTGAAAATATGCTTGATTGTCATCCAGTGATCAGGACCAGGTTTCGATTGAAACCTGATAACTATGCCCACAGCAAAACAAATATCTGGTCTAGTACAGAGCATTGCGTACATAAGGCTTTCAACTGTCGATGCATATGGAGCCCTACTCTTGAATTGCTCTTCATGCTCATTCTTAGGAAATTGTTCTTTAGAAAGTTTGATTCCATGTCCGAAAGGTAACATACCTTTCTTGGAATCTTGCATGGAAAACCTATACAAGATTTTATCTATGTATGAAGTTTAGGATAATACAATCATTTGTTCTTTCTATCCCTTATGACTTATATATCAAGAATATAACTTGCTTCTCTTAAGTCCTTCATACCAAATTGTTTTGCTAACCATTCTTTTATTGATGTCAATACACTTACATCGTTTCCGATTAGTAGTATATCATCAACGTAAAGAACTAGAAAACAAACTTGTTGCCTTTTATCCTTTTGCATACATAAGGTTCATCCAGATTTTGAATAAATCCAAAAAAATTCACGGCTTGATCGAACCTTATGTTCCAGGATCTAGATGCCTGCTTCAATCCATATATGGATCTTTACAACTTGCATACCCTCTCCTCTTGGCATTTTTCAATGAATCCTTTCGGTTGCATCATATAGATGCTTTCGTCAAGACTTCCATTAAGGAAAGTTGTCTTGACGTCCATTTTCCAAATCTCTAGGTCTAGAGATGCCGCAATGGATAAGAGTATCCTAATGGATTTAAGCATGGCCACAAGAGAGAAGGTTTCTTTATATTCGATACCTTCCTTCTGTGTATAACCTTTATCTACCAATCTAGCTTTAAAAAATTTCACCTTTCCATCCATTCCTTTTTTCTTCTAGTATACCCACTTGAACCCAATGGGTTTGAACCCAATGGGTTTTATCCCTTTAGGCAAGTCTACATGAGACCAAACTTTGTTTTTGAACATAGATTCAATTTCGGATTGCATTGCCTTTTGCCAATTGCCACAATCAACATCTTCCATTTCTTCCTTGTACGTATACAGATCATCGTCGTCCTGGAGATTCTCTATAGATTCTCTATAGATTCTCCTAGACTGATGTATCTCTCGGGTTGTCTACTAACCCTCCTATTACGACGAGGTATGGTAGATTGTTGATCTTATGTTGGTAGGGAACTTACAATTTGGCTTGGTTGTGAAACCTCTTGTGGAATTGTATCTCTTGAAAGCTCATATAGGACAATTCTACTTTTAGGCACAAAATTATTCATATAGCCCTTTTCCAGAAATTTTTCATTTTTCGAAACAAATACTTTAAGATCTGAAGGACTATAAAAATAATATCCTTTTGTTCCTTTTGGCTACCCTACAAATATGCTTGTTTCTTAACGGGACTCCATTTTTTTCGTCTTTCCTTTTAACATGTGCGCAGGACATCAAAATATCCTTAAGTGTTGTAAACTAGGCTTTCGTTCGATCCATAACTCATGCGGTGTTTTAGGAACCAACTTGGATGGTGCATCTTTTAGAATGTACATTGCGGTTTGTAAAGCATATCTACAAAAAGAATTAGGGAGTGTTGAATGACTCAACATAGACCTAACCATGTCCAAAAGAGTTCTTTTTCTCCTTTCTGCCACCCCATTTTGTTGAGGTGTGCCTGGTGTAGAAAACTGAGAAATTATCCCATTATCAATAAGATATTGTTGAAACTCACCAGATAGATATTCTCCACCACGATTAAACCTCAAGATTTTTATACGTTTCTCAAGCTGATTTTCCACTTCAGCTTTAAATGCTTTGAACATATCAAAAGAATCCGACTTACGTCTCATGAGATACACATAGCCAAATCTTAAGTGATCATCCGTTAAAGTGATGAAGTACTCATATCCACCTCTAGCTTGAATGCTCATAGGTCCACACACATCAGTGTGTATCAATCCTAAACATTCGATGGCTCTTGTGCCTTTGGTCGTAAACAACCTTTCGGTCATTTTACCTTCCAAACAAGATTCACAAGTTGGTAGATTATCAACCTTTAAGTCACTTAGAGGTCCGTCACTTACCAATCTTTTAATCCTATTAAGGTTAATATGACCTAAGCGCAAATGCCATCGGTAGGTTTCATCTTTTGATAATTTTACTCGTTTATTGTTAGGTTCTGTTGATTTTGTGTCTAACAAGTGAGAGATATTTCTATACAAATAGAATAAACCGTTTTCCAATGTACCATTGCAAATAATTTTGTTATTCTTACTAATAATAAAACCTTTTATTAAAAGTAACCGAATATCCAAATTTATTTAGACAAGAGACCGAAATTAAATTCCTCTTGAATTGTGGTACATAATAAACATTTATTAAATCCAAATGCCTATAAGAATCATAATTGGTTCTAATATCTCCCACTACGCTAGTAGACACCAATGCTCCATTGCCTAAAAACAAGTTGAATTCATTCTTATTCAATCTATTCCTTTGACCCTTTTCACCACAAAGGAAACACTTCTCTTTGATCTTGGTTACTATCTTGGTCTTCTTCTAATAAGGCTCAAGTTGCTTTTTCTTTTGTTGTCTCTTGACCTTCTTATTGGTCTTTAATAGTAGCAACTTACCAAGCATATTAATCTCTTGACCCTTACCTTTCACAAGGATTTTTTTCGCCCTTTGAACATCTTGTATCAGACCTTGTAAGGTGTATTCCTTATTATTCAAGGTGTAGTCCAACTTGAATTAATCAAAAGAATCCAATAGTGAGTTGATAATCATGTCAATTTTGGTCTCACCATCTATCTTAGCACCATTCAGTTCAACAATGTTGAGATGTGCTATGACTTTCATCATGTTATCTTTCACACCCTGCCCAAGTTTCATCCCAAGATTCATAAAAACAGTCACTGCCTCTCCCTCTTAGTCATTCTAAAACTCATAGCAAACATCTCCTCTAGAGACATCCTTATATTGGTAACAGTCTCCATTCCTTCATGTTGCTGTTGCAACACGTCAGAGATAATGGCCATAATGTAACGTACATTTAGCAATCTCATCTGAAGACTTCCACTACTGATACTCATCTCTTTGCTCCTGAGTAGATTCATTAGTTTGGTGGTTTAGGAATAGATAAAACGAACTTAGGGTTTTTCAACTTACAACAACAACCCAATATTCCTTTTCCATGTGACATAATTATCATCAGTTAAAGTATTATCTTTTAGGAATTTGATTAGGGAAGGGGTCATGATTTCTTTCGTATAACAAAAATTATATAAGTAAATAATAATGATAAATTACTTTCGAATATTTATCTTGAATTATATAAAATAATTCAACCGTAAAAAATTCAACGGTGATCCAAAACCCATAAATGTCACGCCTCCTTTGGAAGTTCGCACCACTTACTAGTTGGACTAGGTTCCATTTAATTGTTAACATAACAACCATCGTTTTAATTTTAGCCTTGCAATTTTTTTAACAAGAACTCTTGGGAGGATATTAATAAAATTACATAGAGTGTGTTACCAAGTTATCGACCTTCAATATAATCCCTCACGAATATCCCTCATTTGGGAGTAGATATCGTTTGGGCTGATTGTCTAGTCTATCCTTGTAAGGAAGTATCTTGCTAACTTCCATTCATGAATACCTCTTAGGAGGTTATTCACGAAACATAAAGCTCAACTAAACTTTGAGGCTATATGTGTTCAAAAACACCTTCTCCCACTCAATTGTTTAAGGCGTGTGATCGAATTCCAAAGAATGATTTACCAAGTTATCTAGATGCCAATTTAGATATCTAAACTGTTCTATGCATGTTCATATCAAAAGAGATATATGAGTGGCACTCCTATTCTATATGATATGTTATCAAACAATGACAAACATTGCAATATTTACAAAAAATATAAATAGCTACAATTTTGGTACATCCTAGAAAAGCAAGTAAATTACATGTCTTGAAATACAAAAAACTCCTTTCTTGGCGAACAAGTCTTCACGTGACTTTCATCGTTTGGATTCTCGGCTGTCTCCCATGGGCATGCGCACCCTTGGCTCCTACCCATGGGCGTGCGCATGCTACAACCCCATAAAGGGCTGCCATGTGTAGCCCATGGCTTCCATAGGGCTGTCGTGCGCATCCCATGCCACAACAAATGTGGCCACGTGCTCTTCGCACGCACGTTTGTTGCTACTGCTCGCAAGGTCCCAAACTTTTTCCAGTTGCTCCCAATTCTTCAAACCTTCTAGTCTTTGATACTTGAATGTATTACAGAAGAATTTAAAACAAAAAAATACCACAGTTTGTTTTACTACAACAAGTGGACTTTTTTTTGTTACAACAAGTGGACTTTTTTTTTTATTACAACAAATGGAGTTTTTTTTTTAATTACAACAACAAAAATTTTAAAAAAACTTAGCAACTACCAAGAAGGTAATTATGACGATAATAGACCACCCTTCTTGTTACAATCCCAAAACAAAAATACATCGATAACAAAAATTGAGCAATAACAAACCACATATAAAACATATATATATCCATACATTCCAATGTAAATATATATGTGAATACCTAGAGTGTCATCTCTTTCTAAAACATGCATATATACAATAAAAAGAAAAAGATTCACGAACACATACATCAATAAATTAAGGGTACAACCAGGCTCTAATACCAATTGTAGGGAAAAAACACACGCGCAGCGGAAAGCGTGAGAAAATTTAGTAAAATTAGGTTTGCGTATAAATAAAAAATTTCCCTTTTAATAACAAGAACCTTAACCATAGATTAATTGATGTATATAAAAAGTATCGTACCTTTTTTTTTATTTTCGTGACGATTGAACTAAATTGAATTATCTTCCAATCCAATCACGAACGTGAATCACCTAGGAGTGTGGGCTCCCTTTCTTTAAATTGTATACCTGAGGATGGAAACAAAAATCTTCTTCTTTGTTAGTCACAATAATCCTCAAAGAGAAAAACCAAGAACGTCCGGTTACTTTTGAATTATCAATCAATTTGATTGAAACTCGCGTGAACCTTGATTCGATGTTGTACACAAAACCCTTAGGGTTGGTCAATCCCGAAATACCCTAAGAAATCTTATCTGTTAGGAAGTCAACCTTGGTATTGACCTTTGTGAAAACAATCCTTAGGGAGGATGAAAGCAAAGCCGTCATGAGCCCCCACTCGGATCTCACGGTGTTGAACTAATGATGGAGATCGCGGGATATATATGTCATATATCCCTCTCCCACTCACTATTTTAAAATTAGGGTTTTCTGTTAACCGTTAACGCGCGTAGACTCTACAGGATTAAACGACTAACTTTAATCAAGTTATCTAGCAAAATTGCTAATTAGAACCAAATTCTAATTAACTAATATATTGTTAATGATTTTTAACAATTAAAAATCTAATCTATTAGTGAATAATCTAAGCCTTTGTAAATATTTGCTAAGGTCAGATTATTATGTTAGTGTTTAGCAAGTTTTAACTATTAAAACCCTAACACTTTATTCGGACCATTTATTATTAGGTTATTAATCAAATTAATCCTAATAAATGAAGCCATTAATCTAATTTATTAAACACTTTAATAACTAGATTAATATTAATGAGAATTACCAAGTTTTCTAACTATTAAAAAACTAATCTCATTATTCATAGCAATTTATGTATATTGTCCATTTTAATCACATTAAAAAAAAACATAAAAAATCAGGTTATGATGAAAGTATGACATATTAAATATATTTGTGTAGGCACATCTAATCTAAATGGCATACGTTTGCATGGAAATACTTTTATCATCATATAATATAAAGCCTACATGAATTGATCGAGTACTGTGTGTAGGGAAAAAACACACGCGCAGCGGAAGCGTGAGAAAAATTAGTAAAATTAGGTTTGTGTATACATAAAAATTTTCCCTTTTAATAACAAAAAACTTAACCCTAGATTAATTGATATTTATAAAAAGTATAATACATTTTTTTTTATTTTCGTAACGATTGAACTAAATTGAATTCACAAGATTTTTCAATTCAATCACGAACGTGAATCACCTAGGAGTGTGGGCTCCCTTTCTTAAATATGTATGCCTGAGGATGGAAACAAAAATCTTCTTCTTTGTTAGTCACAATAATTCTCCAAGAGAAAAACCAAGAATGTCCGGTCACTTTTGAATTATCAATCAATTTGAGTAAAACTCGCGTGAACCTTGATTCGATGTTGTACACAAAACCATTTTGATGCAAAGGATACTAGTGTACTAACGAAAACAAAAATGTTCCCCCTTTTCTCTATGCTTGGCCGAATTCTTCACACAATGAGTTGGACGAAGTTTTATATATATATATAACAATAAAAAACAAATAAAAAAGAACTTCTTACACCAAAAAATTCATACTTGGTCGAAATTTATAGGTATATATATAGCAGACCAAATCCTCTCCCAATAAGGATTTACTATGTGGGCAAGAATCCTTTCCTTAGACGGATTTACTTGGTGGTTAAGAATTCTTTTCTAAAAGGAATTCTATCCTACACCATGATTCCTAATCCAACTCAATAGTGTATTTGTAACCATATTAAAGACTTCCTAATTTGATTAGATAAATAATTCATTTTATTTATCAACTTGTCAAATATAGTCTTTAATATTCATTATACTACCAACAATAGTATAATATTAGGAGACCATCTCATAATAGAAAAAGATTTTGACTTTTAATTAAATAATTAATTAATCACTAAATTAATTAATTTCCATTTAATTAAATAATAAAATAAAATAATATAATTAAGCTATTCTAAATAGCCTTGCCGCCGAAACCATATATATGGCCGAATATATTATTTTCTTATTTTATTAAATCCCTTTGACCTTTATAAAAAGTCCACATGTGAACTAGACCCATTCTTACAAAAAGAAACAGGTCCACATGTCTCAATACAATTCTAGATGGACCCCAAAATTGGTCTGGTAGAATATATCAAGTGATCTATGCAAGTTCGTGTAGATTGGGGATCTTGGCGGCCTATCTAGATTTAAGCTCCAATAGACACAACCCAATCACAATCAGTAAATGATTCGCTTAGGTCCGATCTATTTAATTTTAGTTCATTCCACTAAAGAACTAAAATTGAACTCTTAAATAAAGATAGAATAAGTTGATGTTACTCATCCATACCCTTGACAACCTTATTGGAGAAAATGTTTCCTTGTGAAGAATATTAGTAATCGCCAAGAGCTCATAGACTGCCTATAGCTCTCCAAGTTACCATATTTACTCATATGACCACATTTTGAACTTGGATATTTTGACTTGTCCAGAAGCAATGTTTCAATAGACACTATTGAAAACTTAATGTTAAGATTTAATATCCACTACCTCAAAACATCCATATGATGGTATTGTACTCTCATTTAATAAATGGACCCACGATGTCCATATCTATAAATGAAGTCCTCTATCGATTAACAAATGAATACCACCAAACTATCGAGGATAAACTATGTTATATAATCGTACTCATTGATAGCTCAAATTATAACACTTGCAACCATAAGTCCATCATTTATCTCAAGATTGAGATAGACTCTACGATTTTCTTCAAATGAAAACTTTTATCTTTTGACGGTTCTAGATAAAGTATTTCATTGTGATTATATTCAATGCACCTAGTGCACTAGATTCTTTTGCCCAAAGACACCTCACTTTGATGATTTTTGACTCATCATAACACATTTGATCCCATTCAAATGCTAGCAAAAGAATCTACAACTTTGACAAGATAAAGGCGCCCAACCTTTTATCTCAAGTTGTGAATATTATTCAATACTAACTAAATAATTGTGTCTACCTCATACATATCTAGATGTATGAACAATTCTCCTTCTCTCGTAGTCTTTTGACCTTATGATTATTAACTTTTGACAATTATAATAATTAAACTATAAATGCTATAAGATTTGTTAAACTAGAAATCACTTTATTAATATGAAAAGATTGTCAATTACAATATTACACTCTTGCTATTGAGCATAATCCAACACTGTGGATTATTTAATCTAAAAAATTGGAATCTAAAATTACAAAAAAAATTCCAAGCCATTCCTTGGTCTTCTAGTAACTTCACATTTCTTCCAGTCTCTTCAAGTCACTCCGATTCATCTCATAAATCCAAAAAGGGAAATCTGCACAGAACATACTAGGCAACACTTGCCAACAAAATCGTGCAAGATATGAATAGTACTGTATGAAAAGTACGCATGAACAATGCCTCCCGTGAACAGTGCCATGAACAGTACCCGCTGTGAGTAGTACCCCCACCGTGAACAGCGTCCGGTGAATAATACCCCCGGTGAACAATGCCAGTGAACAATACTGTGTTTCCAGTTCTTCATTTGTAGGTTACAATTATATTTATTTACTATACAATAGCAGTAAAAATAAATAAAATAAAAATTATACAACCCATAAATCCACAGTACCATAAAAAATTATAATCAACCATGTTTAAATTAAACAATTTAAATATAAACATTCATACAATCATAAAGGTAGTGCCTACACATTCATATATACAGGAGCATCGAAATTAATTTCCTGTTCCGAAAAATAAATTGGCTCTGATACCGATTGTTGCAACCCCGTTCGCCTATCACGCAGCGGAAGTAAGGATTTAAATTTTTTATACAAATCATAATCTGTACCTGGGACCAATGAACTTTGGATCGTAATTATTTTTCGGAACTAATACATACAATATGTATACACAAGAAATTGAAATCGGTATAATCAGAAGAAGAAAATCTTACCAACGTTTGGAGGCTCCTTTACCTTACGATGTGCTTCTGTCTGAACCACTCAATCTTCATCGCTATCTCCTGGGATTGGTAACTGCGTGTGGGCGCATCACGATCTCAGGAAATTGAATGGAGGATGTAGAGAGAAGAAGAAGAAACTATTTCTTCTAAGAGAAAATTAACTACAACAATTCTAGTTATAAAAATAATATTATTCTTATTTTTGGTTCAATGGTGTACTGATGCATCACAATCTTTACACAATATAAATATATATATATATATATATATATATATATCTGACTTCCACACGCCTTCACTTGCATTTATATATATATATATATATATATATATATATATATATTATGTGTGTATCAGGTATTTGCATCATATGCAAATTCTTCTTTTGACTATTGTTTCATGTGCACACACCAATTTGCATCCAATGCAATCTCTTGTGTTATCAATTGATATATATCTTTTAATTATCCCTTTCAAATATATCAAATATAAAAAAAGTGATAATAAGTATTTTAAATTTAAACTTAAATTCAAATACTTAGATAAATGATTTAGTAAAAATAAAATAATCCTATTATTTTTTCTTCACCTAAATCCATATATCAACTAACACCCTCCAATTAATAGTTAATTAAGAATTTATAATTATCAGTATAATTAAATAATATAACTATTTAACTAATTTAACTATTAACATTAATTAATTAAATAATCTCCTTATTCAATTAATTCCCGAATATATACATGTCACTTTTGTAACACAATTGGTTGGACAATCCAATTAATTAACCATGATCATTGTTACCTAAATCGATCAGGCTAGCAAGGGGACCTAATGGACCCATAGTATTTTAAGCTCCAATAATCCTCAAAATCATTAATTAAACTCTTTAATAAATATTCCTTGATTATTAACTCCGGTGTTATTCCACTAAAAACCCGAAGCTGCACTCTCTCAACTGCAGACGCTTTTACACAGACCGTTACAACTCGATGTCCATCGATATAGCTATTACACATGGTTTGATCATCCACAGTAGTTCATAATTAGAGTTGGGTCATAATGTTCGTTATACCCCTCTAATTATATATATCCTTTAAATACCGTTGATTCTCTAATGGACAATAAATCCTATTTCCTTATGGAATTAGGAGACCGCTCATATTGTCCAAGCCTCAAATCAATTCTTAAAAGAACTACCATCTACTTCTTACAAGAAGGAGTGGATTCCACTATTGTGTACAAACCTTCCCAGCCACAAGCTAAACCACAATCCCAACATATTGAGCACATGGATTGGGAATTGTATCTGACCTCACCCATGGTATATCAAAGACCACGATCTAACCTGAAGGAGTCGATAAGACACTCAGGATTAAGATCACCCACATATATCCATCATTAGTTGATATATATGAATCTCATCGGTAAACGGATCTTGGTGAGAGACTCATATAGATCATGGCCCAGTTCTATATGATCACATCATACAAGGTGCCTCCATTCCTATATTTCATATGAAAGATTCAACATAGAATCATCGTACATTACGGAATGGACCGCAATTATAGATTAACCATAAATAAAGTACATAGCTTTATTTTCTATCTATGGACTCTTTAGATTGCACGCCTCTTACTGTATCCATTTGTATATGACACTCATATACACAGTTCGAGATTACATCCAACAATCTGGGATGTTAAATATATACACAAGTTATAAAATAAACAACAGAACAAGAATGAATTGAACTTTTCCTTTTATTTATTTCATAAATCCATTTATAAATTACATCTTTAGGGAATAAACCCCAACATCTAGTTCACATGTGGACTTTTTATTAAAGTTCATTGGATTTAATAAAATGGAAAACAATATAAGACCCATATATATGGCTTGGGTGGCAAGGGCTAAAGTTTGTTGGCCTAGAATATTGTTTTATTTTATTATTTAATTAAGAAGAAATTAATTTATTAATTATTTATTTATTTAATTAAAATTCAAAATATTTTTCCTAGTAGGAGAAGGTCTCCAAGTGTCAAACTATTGTTGGTAGTATGATAAGTATCATATACTTTATTTTTATAAGTGCTTAAATGAAAGGAATTTATTTATCTAGTCAAATTAGGAAGTACTTGATATATATCAAAACTCTAATGGACAGTTGGTCAAATTTGGAAGTTTTGATAAAGTCACAATTTAATTTATATACAATAATTAGTTATTGGATAAATACACTTATGAGTTAGAGTCAAAGTCTTGGTGTGGAAAAGAATTCTTCTTTGAGTGAGGTTTCTTGGTTAACACACAAATCCTCATTTTAAGGGGATTTGGACACAAGACATGCATCCTCCTTAGGAGAGGATTCGACCATGACCTATTTATTCTCTCGGTAAACATAAGTTTTCTAGAGTGAGAATTCTATTAAGATAAATCTTGAAGAGAGAATTCGACCAACACCCTAGTTCTTCTGTGAGAAGTTTTTTTTTATTTGCTCATATAGTTAAAAAAAAACTTCATCCAACTAAATGTGCGTAGAATTCGGCCAAGCATAGAGAACAGAAATGATTGTTTTTGTTTTCGATAGTGCACTAATAGCCTTTACATCTAAAGGCTATTAGTGCACTATCTATAAATGAAGTCCTCTATCGATTAACAAATGAATACCACCAAACTATTGAGGATAGACTATGCTACATAATCGTACTCATTGATAGCTCAAATGATAACACTTGCAACCATAAGTCCATCATTTATCTCAGGATTGAGATAGACTCTCCGATTGTCTTCAAATGAAAAACTTTTATCTATTGACGGTTCTAGATAAAGTATTTCATTGTGATCCTATTCAATGCACCCAGTGCACTAGATTCTTTTTGTTAGGATTATGCTCGATAGCAAGAGTGTAATAGTGTAATTAACAATCTTTTTCATATGAATAAAGTTATTTCTAGTTTAACAAATCTTATAGCATTAATAGTATCATTATTATAATTGTCAAAAGTAAATAATCATAAGGTCAAAAGACTATGAGAAAAGAAGAATTGTTCATACATCTAGATATGTATGAGGTAGACACAATTCTTTAGTTAGTCTTGAATAATATTCACAACTTAAGATAGAAGGTTGGGCCCCTTTATCTTGTTAAAGTTGTAGATTCTTTTGCTAGCATTTGAGTGGGATCAAATGTGTTATGATGAGTCTAAAATCATCAAAGGGTGGTGTCTTTGGGCAAAAGAATCTAGTGCAATGGGTGCATTGAATAGGATCAAAATGAAAAACTTTATCTAGAACCGTCAATGGATAAAAGTTTTCATTTGAAGACAATCGGAGAGTCTATCTCAATCCTGAGATAAATGATGGACTTAAGGTTGCAAGTGTTATCATTTGAGTTATCAATGAGTACGATTATATAGCATAGACTATCCTAGATAGTTTGGTGGTATTCATTTGTTAATCGATAGAGGACTTCATTTATAGATATGGACATCGTGGCTCCATTTATTGAATGAGAGTAGAATACCATCATATGGATGTTTTGAGGTATTGGATATTAAATCTTAACGTTAAGTTTTCAATATTGTCTATTGAAACATGGCTTCTGGACAAGTCAAAATATCCAAGTTCAAAATGTGAAGACTTGTTCGCCAAGAAAGAAGTTCTTGTATTCCAAGATATATGTAATTTACTTGTTTTTCTAGGATGGACCAAAATTGTAGCTATTTATATTTTTGTAAATATTGCAATGTTTGTCATTGTTTGATAATATGTCATATAGAACAGGAGTGCCACTCATATATCTCTTTTGGTATGAACATGCATTGAATGGTTTAAGTTTCTAACTTGGCATCCAGATAACTTGGTAAATCATTCTTTGGAATTCGATCACACGCCTTAAACAATTGAGTGGGAGAAGGTGTTTTGGAACACCTACGACCTCCAAGTTAAGTTGAGCTTTATGTTTCGTGAATAACCTCTCAAGAGGTATTCATGAATGGAATTTGACAAGATACTTCCTTACAATGATAGACTAGACAATTAGCCCAAACGATATCTACTCCCAAAGGAGGGATATTCGTGAGGGATCCTATTGAAGGTCGATAACTTGGTAACACACTCAATGTGAGTTTATTAATATCCTCCCAAGAGTTCTTGTTAATAAATCACAAGGCTAAAAATAAAACGTTGGTTGTTATGTCAGCAATTAGGTGGGACCTAGTCCAACTAGTAAATATTGCGAACTCCCAAAGGAGGCATGACATTTATAGGTGTTGGATCACCGTTGATTTTTTACGATTGAATTATTTTATTTAATTCAAGATAAATATTCAAAAGTGCTTTATCATGATTATTTACTTATATAATTTTTGTTATTAAAAATAAATCATAACCCCATCCCTAATCCTAAAAAGATAATACTTTAAACTAATGATAATTATGTCACATGGAAAAGGAATATTGGGTTGTTGTTGCAAATTGAAAAGTATAAGTTCATTCTGTATATTCCTTAACCACCAAAGCTAATGAATCTACTCAGGAGCAGAGAGATGAGTATCAGTAGTGGAAGTCTTTAGAAAAGATGGATAAATGTACGTTACATTATGGCCATTATCTCCAACGTGTTGCAACAGCAACATGAAGGAATGGAGACTGCTGCCGATATTATGATGTCTCTAGACAAGGATTCGTATGGTTGGTAAAGTTTCTACTGTTAAGACCCGTTAGAAGGTCAAGAGAAAACAGAAGAAAAAGCAACTTGAGCCTTTTTAGAAGGAGACCAAGAAAGTAACCAAGATCAAAGGAAAGTGTTTCTTTTGTGGTGAAAAGGGTCAAAAGAATAAACTGGATAAGAATGAATTCAACTTGCATTCAGGCAATGGAACGTTGGTGTCTACTAGTGTAGTGGGAGATATTAGAATCAATTATGATTCTTATAGGCATTTAGATTTAATAAAACGTTTATTATGTACCACAATACAAGAGGAATTTAATTTCAGTCTCTTGTCTAAATAAATTTGGATATTCGGTTACTTTTAATAAAGGTTTTATTATTAGTAAGAATGACAAAATTATTTGCAAAGCTACATTGGAAAATGGTTTATTCTATTTGCATGGAAATATCTCTCACTTGTTAGACACGGAATCAACGGAACCTAATCATAAAAGAGTAAAATTATCAAAAGATGAAACTTACCTATGGCATTTGCGCTTAGGTCATATTAACCTTAATATGATTAAAAGATTGGTATGTGGCGGACCTCTAAGTGACTTAAAGGTTGATGATCTACCAACTTGTGAATCTTGTTTGGAAGGTAAAATGACCAAAAGGTAGTTTACTACCAAAGGCGCAAGAACCATCGAATGTTTAGGATTGATACACACCGATGTGTATGGACCTATAAGCATTCAAGCTAGAGGTGGATATGAGTACTTCATCACTTTCACGGATGATCACTCAAGATTTGGCAATGTGTATCTCATGAGACATAAGTCAGATGCTTTTGATATGTTCAAAGCATTTAAAGCTGAAGTAGAAAATTAGCTTGACAAACGTATAAAAATCTTGAGGTCCGATTTAATTCCCGTTGGGTATATAGATTCTCATTTTCAATCACATTCTAACTCCAGGAGATCGACATCAGGATCTGTGTTTACCATTGGAGGAGGGGCAGTGATATGGAGGAGTATCAAGCAATCTTGTATTACTGATTTCACCATGGAAGCCGAATATGTTGCCGCATACGAGGTTGCTAAAGAGGCTGTCTGGCTCCGCCAATTCTTGATTGACTTGGAAGTGGTTCCTGATGCGAATAAGCAGATCACCATCTACTTTGACAATAGTAGAGTAGTGGCTAATTCGAGAGAACCAAGAAGTCATAGGAGAGGGAAACACATTGAAATAAAGTATCATCTTCTAAGGGAAATTGTGCATAGGGGTGACGTGACGATTACCAAGATCGCGTCAGCAGAAATCTAGCGGATCCCTTTACAAAGGCTCTTCCTCAAAAGAGTTTTGATGGGCATCTGGAGAATATAGGGATTAGAGATATGACACATTTGCTATAGAGCAAGTGGGAGATTGTTAGGATTATGCTCGATAGCAAGAGTGTAATAGTGTAATTAACAATCTTTTTCATATGAATAAAGTGATTTCTAGTTTAACAAATCTTATAGCATTTATAGTTTCAATATTATAATTGTCAAAAGTAAATAATCATAAGGTCAAAAAACTATGAGAAAAGAAGAATTGTTCATACATCTAGATATGCATGAGGTAGACACAATTCTTTAGTTAGTTTTGAATAATATTCACAACTTAAGATAGAAGGTTGGGCGCCTTTATCTTGTTAAAGTTGTAGATTCTTTTGCTAGCATTTGAGTGGGATCTAATGTCTTATGATGAGTCTAAAATCATCAAAGTGTGGTGTCTTTGGGCAAAAGAATCTAGTGCACTGGGTGCATTGAATAGGATCAAAATGAAATTTTTTATCTAGAACCGTCAATGGATAAAAGTTTTCATTTGAAGACAATCGGAGAGTCTATCTCAGTCCTGAGATAAATGATGGACTTATGGTTGCAAGTGTTATCATTTGAGCTGTCAATGAGTACGATTATATAGCATAGTCTATCCTCGATAGTTTGGCGGTATTCATTTGTTAATCGATAGAGGACTAAGGTTCCCCCTACTTTCCCTTACCATCAATCGGGCTCGATTTGTCAGGATTACGTTTTGAAGTAGTTCGTTGCGTCCTACCCAGGTGGTAGGCTTTCCAGTATGGTTTCAATGCCTGTTGATATCTCGCTTACCAAGGGTTCTGCCCTCATAACCAAGGTAGTCATCGCCTTTTATTTTCTCATGTAATAATTTGATTCGTCGTTTTCTAACTTGAATTCCCCTTACAGGCCTACAAGTTCCAAGTAGCCATGGGTTACCAGGTAGCTTCTCTCCGTGAACAGTAGCTAGGGCTAAAGCTAAAGCTGAAGCTGAACGGGCCATGGAATTGTTGGCACAGGCTCAAGCCTTAGTACAAGAGATGACCATTTGCCGTAGGGGAATGGAAGCACAACTGGTCGAGCTTCAGTGCAACCATGAGAGATTGAAGCGGTCTTTTGATCAAGAAACCCTTCAGTCTCAGCATCTAGCCAGTCAATGAGATAACAGGAAGAAAGAAGCATAGGCACTGGATGTTAAGAACCAAGATCTGTATGCCCAAGTTGCCAAGCTTCTGGTTGAAGTTGAAGCCTCTTTTAGCAAGAGGTATTTCAATGCCTCCTTTCATGTCATGGAAGCGTTCCCCCTCTCATTTGACCTCTCCAGTATTGCTGGCTAGAATAGGGAGGAAATTATGTCTCGAGCTGCAGAGATATCTAGCCCCGAAAATGATGAAGTGGGTCCCTCTACTAGGGATGGAGTTGGAAAGCGGCCTAAAATACCAGATCTACCTCCTCCTTTTCTGACCTTCTCAATGTCAGGTCTTGGAGAATCCTCAAGGGGGGTTCAACCCACAAAACAAGAAGGAGGCCTTAAAAAAGCCTGAGATGCCTTTAAGGTGCTTTCATGAGAGGAGTCGGCAGTGGAAGAAATCATGCCAGAGTCAATTGCCAACCTTTTTGATGCAGCCATACCAGCTGAGGTCATGATGGTGGTCAATAAGGTCCTAAAGGTGGACCAAGCTGAGCAATAGGCAACCGAGAGGCATCATCAAGAAGAAGTGGCAGAGGCGGCTAACCAAGATGAACGTTCACCCGAAAGAGAGCCGGATGGCAAAGGCTATCCTGTGGGATGGGGAGCTGGATGAGACCAGGAAGATGCAGAAGTTTGAATCCATCTTCTAATGACTTGTTCTGAATGCCCGAAAAATAGGGGTGGGCTCTCCGCTTAACTCAAGCCAGACTATCATCATCCATCATTGTTTTAGCCCGGAACTGGTGGTTGGGCTCCCATCTTAATTGTTGTAGTCTTAACAGGGGATAGGCTCCCTATTTTGTTAATGAAAACTAATTTTAGGTCTTGTTCGCGTTTTCTTCAATGAATTTTGACTTGGTTGGCATGTACTTGCTTCATTTCTGATCTAGATCTAGGTGCAACCTCTTGACTTAATCCATTTTGGGAAAAGTAACAAGATGGAAAAACTGCTTAAGAGTGAAAGTAGACAACTAGCTCGAGCTTTCAAATCCTAACATAAACTTATAGCTTGGTGATTTTACTAAATAGTCCCATTGAATGATTGCATATTGGTTCGTAACTGTCACAGTAAGCAACCACATGTACATGGAGAAATAGCGACCAGTATTAATTGGGATATTGGAGTTTTAAGTAAAAGAGCTTTCGATTCTCGAGCACTTCTAGGGTGTTATAACCCGAGTGAGGCATCAGGGAGGGCTATCTAGACATCTTCTAGCCTTGAGATCGGGGTGGCAATCGTGCTCTTAAACTTGAGTTCTTTTTGGGGGCGATAGCCCAACCAAGGTATCAGGAGGGCGATCTAGCTATTTCTTAGCCTCGAGATCTGGATGGCAACTATGCTCTTACACTCAGATCCTTCTTGGTGGTTGTAGCCTAACCAAGGCATCGGGAGAGCTATCTAGCTATTTCCTGATCTCGAGATATGGATTGCAATTATGCTCTTACACTCATATCCTTCTTGGGGGTAAAAGCTCGACCAAGGCATCAGGAGGGCTATCTAGCTTTTTCCTGGTCTTGAGATCTGGATTGCAACTATGCTCTTACACTCATATCCTTCTTGGGGGTTATAGTCTGACCAAGGAATCAGAAGGGCTATCTAGCTATTTCCTGGTCTTGATATCTTGATTGCAACTATGCTCTTACACTTAGACCCTTCTTGGTGGGGGGTAATGCCCAACAGAGGCGTCAGGGATAACAATGGGGCTTCCTTGACTAAACCCTGGTCTTGAGATGATAATGTCGAATTTTCCCATGTAAAACCATATAACTGTAGAACATAGTTGAAGATGAAGAAAGCATTGTTGATAAGAAAAAAGAATGGAGTACATTATTGCTGGTGACTAAAAACTAAGCTGAGGTAGCCTGTCACGAGTCCTCTGTTTAGGGGTAGAATTTTCTCAGGTGATATGCATTCCAAGTATGATCGACGACTCGGATATTCATGTCCTCGAGCTTGTACGCCCCGTTGCGGACCACCACCTTTACCAAATAAGGTCATTCCTAATTAGGTCCCAGAACCCCGTCCAACCTCTTCCTTGTATTCAATGTCACTTTCCTTAAACTAGGTCCCCTTCCCTATAGTTCCGGGCTTTAACCTTCTTGTTAAATTATTAAGCAATCATGCTCTGGTAAATGGCTACTTTCTCAACTACCCGATCTTATTTTTCTAACAAGAGATCTAAGCTAGCTCGGAGCTTGTCCTCGTTGCTTCTCTATTCAAAATGTTGAACTCTGAAGGAGGTCAGTTTGTGCTCAATGTGAAGAACTACTTCAACTCTAAAGGCTAAAGAATAAGGCATTTCTCCGGCGGATGTTTTCCTCGTAGTGCGGTAAGCCTAGAGGACCTCAGGAAGCTCCTTGGCATATTTGTCCTTTTTCTGTTGTAGCTTTTTTTTCAACAACTTTTTAATAGTCTTATTGTAGGATTCTTCTAGCCTGTTAGTCTGAGGGTGGGATACTGAAGTGAATCTAAGGTCGATTCCCAAGTCCTCACAAAAATCCTTGAACCGGCTGTTATCAAACTGCTTGTCGAGGTCAGCTATAATGACCAGAGGGGACCCGAACCTGTAAATTACATATTTTTTTTAATCTTGTTGTATTTTCTTCTGATATCTAGGAGAGTGGTCCAACTTCGACCTTTCTCATGAAATAGTCAATCGCCATGATAGAATGCTTGGTTTGACCAAGAGCAATTGGGAGGAGTCCAATCAAGTCGACTCCCCACACAGAAAAGAGGTAAGGTGAGCTAAGTGATGTCAACCGCTCCGGCGGGAGGTGACTCAAGTTTGCTGTCTTTTGGCATGCTTCGCAGGATCATACTAAGTTCTTTGCATCTTGATAGATTGTTGGCCAATAATACCCCATGGGAAGTACGTGATATGCCATAGCTTCCCCACTAATATGGTTCCCGTATTCCCTAGAGTCTCTCAATGCCCATTTGGCATCATCGGGATGTAAACGTCGAAGCAAAAAGAGGGAATTTCCCCTCCTGTATAAGTACCCATCTATTAAGGAATACTGGACTGAGAGCCTATTGATTTTCCTAGCTTGGTTAGGCTCCCCGGGAATCCTCCCTTCTTGGAGATAATCCACTATTGGGTCAATCCAACATGGTTGCCGATCAAGGGTATAAGACTCCTTACCTGCTACTGTGCTGGGTAGGGGGATCACTTGGAGAGGGACCCCTTGGGGTAAGGTCTCGCTACCATTCACAGCTATCTTGGCTAGGACGTCAGCTCGATGATTCTGCTGTCAAGGTACCTTCTCAATCTTAAATCCTTTTAACTTACTCTTGAGCTATTGAATTAGCTTCAAGTAGGCAATCATGTTATCCCCTTTGCCTGAGAATCCCCAGAGACTTGGTTGACTGTGAACAACGAATCGCTCCTGACCTACAGGTAATTGACCTCGAGCTCTGTGGCCGCCCTTATACTGGCTAAGAGGGCTTCATACTTTGCCTCAATTTTAGTGGCTTTAAATTCAAATCTGAAACAATGGCAACACTCTGTCCCCTCTAGGTCTATTAAAACTATGCTCGCTCCTCCCCCGGCTTTCCCAGACACTCCATCTATGTAGAGGATCTATGACTTGCAACTTTTCGGCTAGCTGTTGGATTCTAGAGTCATCTCAGAGGTTATATTTGTCGCTACGGAAGTCACTTGATCTTGGGGTACTGAGATTTCTGCTACAAAGTCCGCTAAGGCTTGGGCTTTGATTGCGGTCATGGGCTTGTACCTTAAAAAAACTGGGTGAGCTCCAAGGAAAAAAAACCAACCTTCTGGATACATCCGGCCTTTACAAGAATTGACGCAGGGGTTGGTCCTTCATTACTCCTATTGAGTGAGCCTGAAAGTAGGGACGGAGCTTCCTTACCGAGGTCACAAAGGCATATGTGAGCTTTTCTAGAAGGGAATAATTCTTTTCTGGTTTGGTTAGAGCTTGACTCACATAGTAGATAGGCCGCTGGACCCTATCTTCACACTCTTTGACCAGTGCCCTACTTACTTCTCCAGGATTTGGTTTGACTAGTAATAGAGAGCTTGACATATATTTCTTCAAGGCTTGAAAAGCTTGTTCACTCTCCTAATCCCATTTCATGTTTCTTCCCTGCTTGATAGCTTTGAAGAATGGGAGACATTTATCGGTAGACCGAGAAATGAACCTGTGGAGCGTTGTTACCTGCCCATTCAAGACTTGAACCTGTTTAAGTGATGTGGGGGACTCTAGATCCAGGATAGCCTTAATCTTTTCCAGGTTAGCCTCTATGCGTCTTTCATGAACCATAAAGCCTAGAAACTTCCCCACAGTTACCCCAAAGGCACATTTGGAGGAGTTTAATCTCATCTGGCTCTCCCTTAAGATCACTAGAGTTCTGCGAAGGTCGTCCAGATGGCTTTCAACGATTGAGGACTTGATGATCATGTTCGATGTGTACTTCTATTGATCTTCTTATTTGAGGTTTGAACAGCCTACTGACAAACCGTTGATATGCAGGCCCGACATTTTTAAGCCCTAACGGTATCACCTTATGGTAATACAGACCACGTCCGGTGATGAAACTGGTCTCTTTCTAGTTGGTGGGGTGCATCGTAATTTTATTGTATCCTAAAAACCCGTCCATGAAACTCAGGAGCTTGTTTCCAAAGGCGGAGTCAACCAACTGATCATTTTTCGGTAAAGGGAAACTGTCTTTCGGGCATGCCCGGTTCAAGTCGACACAATCGATGCACATGCGCTTAATCCAATTCACCTTTGTAACCATGACCATATTGGTCATCCATTCGAAGTAACATTCTTCTCAGATGAAGCCCGCTTGGGTCAATTTGTTCACCTCTTCCTAAACCGTAACATTTCTTTCTACGTTAAAGTGACGCCTTTTTCTGTTTGACTGGCTTAAAGGTTGGATCCATTACCAATAGGTGAGCAACCAAATACATCGAGATTTTGGGCATCTCATCGTGACTCCAAGTGAAGATGTCATTTGACTGTGTGAGGAGCCCGATCAAAGCGTCATTCACTCCTAGTTCAAGGGTTGCTCCGACTTTGACAACCTTCGAGGGATCACCCATTCGGATAGGAATCTCTTCTAGCTTATCCACTTGATTGTCGCTGGCCCATTCCCTTCTCTGCTCATCCTTGTCTAGCACTACGGGGTCATCCTCTGGGTGGCTTATGGGTCCAACATCTTTCAGGGTCAATATAGGTGTTGCCTCATTCTGGATCATTATTACCAGGGCAAGTTATCTTGCTAGAGCTGTTGGGTTGGCAGACACTGGATAACACCTCCTGGCTACTTGTTGGTCACCTCGTACCTTCCCCACATTGTCTCCTAGTGGGAACTTCATGACGCTGTGGTAGATGGATAAGATCCCTTTCAAGGATGATAGAAATGGCCTTCCTAATATTGCATTGTAGGACAATGGGGTATCCAACACCATTAAGTTTGTCATGACATTCTGCTGTAGAGGTGTGGGTCAAATGATTACTGGCAGGATTTTTGATCCCACGGGTACGATTGAGTCCCCAATGAACCCGTACAGTGGGGTAGTGCAACAATTGTAACACCACTGTTTCATGTTCAGCTTTTCCAAGGTGTCTTTAAATAGGACGTCGATGTTGCTGCCTATGTGGATGAGCACATGGTGTACCGTGCAGTTGCAATTTGTACGATGATCACCATGGGATAGTCATGGGGCTGCACGATGTTATAGACATCCGCTTCGATGAAAATGATCTGTAAAATCTAAGAAGGGCTCTAGTCGACCTTGTAGATACCCCATCCTTCGTCGACATGAGAGATTTTCCTCGTGTGGTTTTCATAAAATTATTGGAGGTACCAGCTAGAGTAGGATCTCCGCTGATGGTATGTATTATCTGGATTTGTTGTACCAGATCCGTCTGCTCCTTTTTTCTCCTCTCAGCGTGCTCGCCGATCTCGGCTTGCACTTCCCTTCCAGTCTAAATGTTACCCCTGACCTACTGTAAGAATTCTACTAAACATCCTCCCTTTATTTAAGCCTTGATCTGGTTTTTCATGTTATAGCATTATGAAGTGTTGTGTCCTACGTCTTCGTGAAAATCATAATACTTATAACGATTCCTCTTATCAACGGGGGCTTTCATGGGTGCGGGCTTCTATAGTAACCTTTTGTCCCGAATGGCTAGATAGATTGTTTCACGGGATATATTTAAGAAGGTGTAATGATCATATCCTCTCTCATCTCAAGCTATTTCAACCACTATCCTAGGAGAAGGCGATGCTTGCGAAGGAGTTCATTTTGTTGGATACCTTTTCGATCGGGGTTGAGAAATGGAGAGGCGATACGTCGACCTGTTGGGGGGTTTGTTCTGGCTTTTCTAAGCTTGTTCTTGTTTGGAAGCTTCCTTCTTCTGTCACTTTACGGCTCTTATATCATCGGGTTCCATCTTGACCTTGATCTGTTCATCGATTTCAATTTGCTCAAGAGCCCTATCATAGGCTTCTTGGTGGGTCTCTGGAGGCCGCTTGGCAAAAGACTAGAAAAGCTTACCAGCCCACAAATTCCTCTTGATACTGGCGATCGTTTCTTTCTCGGTGAAGACCCCCATCTGGATGAATTCCTTATGGAAACGCTTGACATAAGCCTGGAAGGTTTCCCCTCTATCCTGGATCACATACTGTAGATGGATAGGATCCCCTCAATCGGGGCTTAACTTCCTGGAATTACGAGCAGAAATCAGTTGACAGTTTCATAAAGGAATCCACACTGCCAGCTGGCAGCTTTCTGAACTAGGTCTTAGCGTAATCCGTCAGCGTAGTTGGGAACATCCGACACATAGCGGCCCTGGTCGTGTTCTAAATCTTTATCTATTAAACAAAGCTCTCCAAGTGGCTCAAGGGATTCTTAGTCTCAGAGAATCTATCAGTCGGCAATTTAAATTTTGGTGGCAGCTCTGCCTCCCGGATCCTTCTGGTGAAGGGAGCATTCATTTCACTTAGATGATCTTTCTTGTCTTTCTTGTACTTCACTTTATTCATCTGCTGGATCTCTTTCTGAAACTCTACCAACTGGCCTCTCAGGCGCTTGCTCTCAAGCTTCCTTGAATTAATCTAAGACTCCTCATTGTCAGACCTTTCTGACGAGCTGGCGGCCTTTACTTATTTCCTTCTTTGGGTGGGATCTGCCTGTGGGCTTTGCTGGATTTCTTTCTTCCAAGCCAGGGCCTTCCTCCTTAAAATCGTTGGGTGAAGAAACTCTCGCCGCTCCCGAGGAAGGACGACCTCCATGGACTTAACTTACCGGGTTGTTAACGTGGTGGCGCTTCAGGAACGAGGGGCATGGGTCCTAACCTATCCCAGATCGAGTGCCTGGGTCCAGTTCCATTAAGAGCTAGCTTCGGTGGGGAAGATCCAGGCGATCAAATATGGGCTGCTGAGTTCCCGGCCTGCTTTGTTCTCCTTTGTTGCAGAGGTTTGTTTGCTGGATGGTAATACCCTCAGCGAGCAGTCGAAGGTGGATGTTTTCCACGTCGCTTGCTGGTCAAGCGCGACCAGGCTTTCCATAGAAGGATCCAAAGCCAGCACAGTGGCTGGCTGGTATGGGACCTGGCCACGGAGCCCAGATCATCTTCCTTTCTTCAGGATATTCCGTGTCGTCGCAGCTGAGGGTTGTTCCGATGCTCCTGACTGTCCTTGGGAGACATGTAGCCTCATGATTACTGTTAAATATCAAACTTATGAATATAAAAATTATGGTGTGGAAGTTGTTTCCACAGACGGCTCCAGAAAGTGTTAATGGGAAATTTGCTCAAGATGAGAAATTCCAATTAATACCCTCGAGACCACTACCACGGAGGTGATGGCTAGGGTCAGTACCTTAGATATCTGACATGGTAAGATAGAAACAAATATTTGAATGATAATGTGATAGCGAATGAGAGCTTTATTATAAATCACTCTTGGTATATAAAATTCTCTCACATACACTCACAATCTCTCTAGGACATAAGAGGGTGGCAACTTCGTACTTGTTGAATAGTAGATACAATGATGGTCGTGTTCTGTTTACAGAGCGTAATCCTTTTTCTTTTTTTACTCTATTTCTGCTTCTCCTTTCTACGTCATGCTTGGACTTATTTATACAAGTTCCAAGTAGGTTTAAACTCGTGAATCGCCCGCCACGATTTTCTTAATCCATTCCCTCCTTATCTGGCGCGATCCTCTATTTGAAAGTCATTGACTTCAAGTAAATTATGAACTCAAGATTATCGTTTGAGGAGATAGGTTTGTTTCCTCTTTAGAATCAAATTCTTGTCTAACATGTACGCAACATTTAATGTTTGTTATAATGTAGATATGATCTTGTGTGTATTCATGACATGATTCTTCATGGACGTCTTCGAGTTAACCGTTTTGTAGAGCGAGGTAGATCCATGCTTTAGTTTTGGTCTCAAAAGCATGGGACAAACTTGTAGGCACCTACTAGGGGTTGCGTAGATTAGGCGAGATTTTTATTTCATGTCTAGGTAGGCTACGGGTGTGCCTTAGCGAGTTAGCTATAACATGAGCATGTTCCACTTAGAGGCTCTCTCTTCGTATCTGATGGGGACAGCGGGCTTCTGGAATGGTTGGTGGGTTTCTGGCTTAGACTATGAGTTAAATCTGACCTCGGAAAGCCTTGACCTGGAAGGAGCTCATTCTTGTTTTCGTCATACTTCACTTCGAGTGCTTCTTGAGCTCGACGATCCTTCTTGGCTTTCACGGGGTGGTTTTTAAACCCGACCCCAGGAACCGAGGTTTCGGGATAGGTAATCTCAAGAAGCCCGGATTCCAGTGTTCGTGTGAGGGCTTGACCCGGTTGTGCCTAGCTTCATCCCTGATAATTCTGAAGCCTGATGGTCCTTCCCTGCTTCTACGGGGTAGTTTAATTGTTCGCCCGGGGTCCCATGAATGGTGAATTCGGGCTTTGATTCAATCTCAGAGAGTGGAAAATTTCTCTTTGATCCCCTAGCCAAAATTTTCTATTAACAAAAACAATGAATGAAACATATTTGATAGATTAAATAGAAAAGATATAATTCATTACAATACCCACAATTCACAATAGAATCATATTAACTCCTGAGTGGGATGATTAGCTATTTATGTCTATTACTAGAATAGATCAAGAAGAAGAGAATAGAATAAAACCTATAGAAGGATCCTCCATCTTTAATCCCCAAATTGATCTCTCTACTTCCTTATGTTATGTAGAAGATGAAGGTAATGAAAGGTATAAATGGATTAGGAGAGAAAATAATTCAATAATCTAGAGATAGAAAGTTGTTGTAAATGTGTGTGTGGGCGTATGTATGATAATAGAATGCATTTTATATATATGAGTCTTGAAATGGTATGATTTTACTTATGTGGTAGCCTAGACGCGTAAAATGCTCAAGTATAGCGTGGGTAGGAACCTATACAATGACCCGTCCAATGACCTGATGAGCTGATTTCCATCTCCTGGATTTGGTTCATTACACAGGTTGTGCATGGGTCTACGTATGGACCTGATGCCTATGTTTTGCTCCCTAGTTTTGTACGGGTTGTGCGCTGGTAGAAACCCCTATAGTTGCTAGCCTCCAACTTCCTTCACTCGGTACGTGGGTAAGTGATATGTACATTTATGTACCTATTTTAGGCTCCTTATTCTTAGTTTTTGCTATCAGTGTTTATAGTCGAATTTGGCTAGGGATTAAAGGAAAATTTTCTACCCCTTCATGCAAGGGTCCAATCCTAGGTCGACAAGGAATCTAGGACCCCGAGGTCGAGGTACTGCATAACCTTACAAAAGCAAGGCAAGGTTGTCTATACCCTGTAAAACATGTTATGAATCTTCAACCCCGCTACCTTTACAAAGCTCTTACACAATCGGTCAAACTCTATAAGGAAGCTCGATGTAATCTAACTAAGACCCCTCGCTACGAGTTTGGGACCCCAGAGAATACCTCTTCTCTAGGTTGGTTAACATAAGCTCTAAGGAAGTCCAACATATTTAAATCGAACTCATAGCATTGGGACAGGAGCTTAAAGCATAACTCACCTCCGAGATAATAAGCGTCATTATAAACAAACTCCATGAGGTACACCGTTAGGGCAACGTATAGGATCAAAATTACACTCCAACATGCATGAAACCACCACGTGCATGCAAAGCCAAGTGAAAAAGTCCAAAAAGGTAATGAACATATTTCCCTCAAAGATATACTCAAATTGTCAATTTACCCAAAGTCAACTACATTTAAGAGATAATACCCCATCGGAAGAAGGAAAGAGATTCCGCCATTCACGGTGGATGAATCACCAACCTTAAAGAGTTTATGATATAAAGGGACGGGTAATGGCACGTAGAGGGGGCTCTCCGAGAGAAGTTACACCTATATGATAAGGCAGTGTTCTCTCTGCATAACATGACTTGTTGTTCACCATAAGAGTTGTCCACTTATCGATTAAAAATAACTTCACCACCTCCAGTATTCTTTAAGAGAGAGGGAAAGGGAAAGAGAGAGGTTGTGAGGAATATTTCTCATTGTAACATCTCCGTATCGATTAATAGAAAGCCATATTTCTCTCATATATCTAGAATAGCATTTCACCATTTTCATTATCGCCCCACCTCCGCTTTCACACCTAGAATTGATACCGACGGTACCTACCCTGACCATGACCTCCGAGGTAGTGGTTATGAGGGTGTCAACCAATATTCTTTACCCTATAAAATTTCAGCTACCACTTTTTGGCACAGTCTCTGAGAATTATCCACACCCATTTTAAAAAAAATATCTACTTATTGTTTTAAAGGAACTATGAGACTTTGATCTTCCCAAGGACAGTCTTAGGCCTTAGGCCTTAGGGCAACAGTCTGCCGCATCAACTCAAAAGGCTGCAATGAATGGCAGAAAGTCAAGGCATCATAACCCGGCTCCAGTCCAACCAGTCGTTGTGTTGGCCTCAGGCCTTTCAGTGGTAAGCCAGACGATGCTCGATCAGCAAGCAGCGACCTTTGTGGAAAATGTACGCCTTCATTTGGTCACTAACGACATTGTAACCCAGCCGGTGAATCCCAACACTTAAGGAGAAGTGAGCATACCAGGAGCCAGGCAGCCTGCATTCGACTGTTTAAGACCTCCCTTACCTGAACCAGCCTACAATAGAACTAGTCCTCAACCCTCAATTCGAGACAGGTTAGGGCTCATGCCCCCTGATCCTTACAGACCATTATGCTACCAACCCAGGGAGGTCAAATCTGTAGTATATGTCTCGTTGTGAGAACAATGTGATCTCCTTCACCCGGTAACCTCCAAAAGAAAAGCCTGGGTTAGAGCGAGAGTCAGGCAGCAAAATGCTCGGGTAGATCCTTTTCATGAAGATAAAAAGGTTAAAGTATCAAGTTCATCCGAGGGGGTCTAATATTGAGGGATCTGAGGTCGATTCTAAAAGACATGGGAACAAACGCCTGAATGACCAATAGGTAAGAATGTAGAAAGAGATCCAGCAGTTGAAGAAAGGCAATGATTGCTAACTTCACTAGGAGGATCAAGGAAGCCGAGCTCCCACCTAAATTCAATATGTCGACGAATAAATTTTCTTATGTCAAAGATCTGTTGAGTCATCTGGAGAGCTTCGTCCAACAAATGGAAGTCCAAAACACTACCAGGGCAACCATGTGCCAAATGTTCTCTACCACATTGACCGATTATGAAAACACTTGTTTAAGGAAGTGACCAGCATGTAGCGTGGATAGCTTCACAAAGCTGTCTGTTGATTTTTGTTCACAATTTCAAGGTGTCAAGCTGCGACCAAAGGACCTGATCTACCTCCATTATGTAATTCAAAAATGAGGAGAAACTCTCAGGTTCTATGTGGAAAGATTCCATAAAAAAGGGATCCAGTTGGGAGTCTTTGCTGAGAAAGAGACCTTGGATAACTTCTGCATGACCTTGTGGGCAGGCAGGCTGTTGTGGTCATTCGGCAAAGGCTCTCTAGAGAACTATTATGAGGCTTATGATAGAGCCCTCGAGTAGGTCAAGATAGATGAGCAACTCAGGTTTAAAATTGAGCATGAAGATATGAAGACCGTAAAGAACCAAAAGAAAAAGGCACACAAATATGCACCGATCCAGAAAGCCAATAACAAACCTCATAACAGAACTACATATCGACCACCACCTCTCCAACTGTAGGTAGACTGGTATCCAGATAGACGAACCCCTCATCGAGCTTTGCTATCCCTAAGAGTAGTAGCCCCATGACCTAGGATGAGAGAGGTTACAGCCACTACACCCCCCTAAAATGCTTATCGTGACACAATTTACCTTGTTATCTGGGATAATGGCTTTCTCAGAAAGCCAGCTCCCAAGAAAGCACCGACAGATACAAGGAACTGAAACAAGTACTGCGATTTCCAAGAGAATGTTAGGCACAACACCTTAGAGTGCTTCAGTTTGTGTAATCAGATCGAAGCCCTGGTAAGAGGTGGTTGTTTTGTGGAGTTCTTATAGCAGGTCCACGACAGCATCCGCACAGGAAAGGAGGTGCAGGTAGAGATCTGGGACCATGCTTAGAAAAGGAAAAGAGAGGAGAAGGACTAGTTGTAACAAATCCAAATCATACATACTATCAGTGGAGGCCTTACCTAGGTAGGAACCTCTAACACCTCCAAAAAAGAACTACGCCATGAAGATACCCTGATCAAGGAGGGTTAAAGGATTTTCAATGTCGATTAGAGTTCTGTGGGGATCTCTTAGTCTGCTCAGATCATATTCAACGAAGCTGATGTATACAACGCTATCCATCCACATGATGATCCCACGGTTGTCACGGTGCAGATCACCAATTGTCTGGTCCATCGCACGTGCTGATCGACACAGGTAGTTATTGGAACCCCTTTCACTGGTAACGCAGTACAAATCGATTTTTTTAATTTTTTTTATACAGATCGTAAAACGATCTAGAATCGGTGAACTTAGGATCATAATTTTTTCCGAAACTAATATATATGTTGTTTTATGTATATTTTATCGAATGTGCACATCACTGACAGGTAGGACGATCTCTTAAAAAATTGCCAGATGGGCATCTGAGTTAGCATCTAGAAAATACCCTTCAAGATGTCACAAAGGAATAAGAACCCGAGTAAGTCTGAACACGGGTATTCGACACGTTGTACCCTACTCGGGACAGAGTACATAGCACATTACGTTATACTTGGGATAATACAGAAAACCCGAATAACGAAATCCTGCACACGATTCACACGTGGGTGAACCAAAAATCATGTTCCAATATGCAAGATATTTGTATAAAAAAGAACTTCTAGAATAATAAAACACCAAACAGGAAACAGGTTCCAAATAAAGCAACAATTCTACCTCTTCGAGAAAACTGCACATCTACAAGGAAATAAGTCCTAAACGGATTATAGCACCAGAGTCCCATTCGATCGCCATACTATCTCAGAAAAAGGAAAGAAGATAAAAGATGATCTCAACAAGCAATTAACCTTGATTAAAATACAATTCCTCTTACTTGTAAAACAAGGATTAGGGCTCTATACATGTATAAATAGACCTCTGATCCCACTATTATAAGAGATAGAATGTGTATACATAAAGAATCACCACAAGAGAGGTAAAAGAGATCGAGTGGTGTCATTCTTCTGTAAAATAGTGGATTTGGCTAAGTTGTGTATTCAGCCACCCGTGGACGTTTCTCTGATCACCAGAGTTTTACCACGTAAACTCGTGTCATTATTACTCACATTACATTCTCTTTCTCTTTCTCTTTATGACAAGTCATAACAAAATCCAACGTTGTTGACTTTCTCACCCATCGAGAAATCGACGTCAACAATTAGCGCTATAAGAAGGGGCTGAACCTCCGATCTTACTAAGCAATGGCTAGTAGTGGAAGCAAAGACAACTCTAGGGATATCTAGAAATCTCCAGATTATACATATAAAGGTGGGGTCACTCAGGATCCCACAACATCTGTAAGGAATCAATCGATATCCCTGGCTGGTATCTAGCAAATCCCTCCTACCAATGAGGATATAACACATAGTTTTCATGATGCACTGTAACATTTATTGACAGATGAGGCGCAAGAAGGAATAGATCTTTTGGCTACGGGAGAGGCACATCCGCCAAACCCTTCACCTATAAGGCTCTGTTCGATTGTAGTTGGACCGAAATACGATGTACTAGTAACTGTTGGAAACTCAGATCAAATCAATCAGGCCGGGGTTATGACACGCAACACGGACAAGGATCTTGAAAAGATTGAAGAACAGCCACGCTAAAGGCTGAGTCATAGTCAGACGGATAGACACCGCAAGTATGACCAGTGCAAAGAAGGTTGATAGAAACGTAAGTATGACCGGTGCAAAGATCGGTCATCATCATCAGAAAACAGCAATCGGTACCATCGTAAACGTCGTCATGGAACCATATGCCTGCGAGGATCAACCAATGAGACCAGGGAACAGAATGAAGAGGAGTCAAAAATAGGTATGACGATCACCTGGCAGTTTAACCATCACAGAGAACCGGCAGCGGTCAGAGACGTCAACATTCATAGCCTGACCCGAGAAGTCGAAAACAACATACGACAAATGGATGCACTGATCAGGTGGTATGGATACAATGAATTGTCTGATGATGATTCTGACAGTCCATTTACCAGAGACATCTTGCGAACCCCATTCCCAAAAAGGTTCAGGATGCCACACGTGGAACAATTCAAGAAGGATACAGATCCTAAAGAAGATGTCAAAAGATATAAAAGCGCTATGGCTCAGTATGCCCACAACGACCCTTTGCTGTGTCTCAATTTTGCACAAACTCTTGGAGATAAAGGCTCGAGATGGTTCGGAAGATTGACCCAGCAAGTATTGGGAGTTTCAGCACATTGAGTAGAAGCTTTTCAAGACAATTCCTAGGCAACATGCATAAGAAAAGGTCAATCACTTACCTTTTTCAGCTGAAGCAAGGGAAGGACGAGTCAATGAAGAAGTACCTAGGGAGATTTGGTCAGGCGGTCTTAGAAATTGGCAATGCGAATTATGAAGAAATAATCACTGCATTCGTAAACAACATGCAGAATGGACGACTATCTTTTTACCTAAGAAGGGCTCGTCTAACCAGATATTCAGATATGATGGGTATGGCTAGAGGATATGCATTAGTCGAGGAAAAGGAATTAGTAACAGAGGTTGCTACATGTATTGAGGGAGATTCAAACAAAAAGATTACGAGTCAAAGGTACTGAACCATAAAGGAAAACAAAATGAAAATAGCAAAGAAAGAAGCAAGGACGAGGGAAGTGGGCGTAACGCTGACTAGACCATGGAAAAGTTCCGAGGAAAATACACGAACTACACCCCATTCCGAAAAAAACAGGAAGATATCCTAGAAATACTAGAAGAAAAGAATCTAGTAAAGGAGCCACGTTGGTAATCTCAATTTGCTCGGTGAGACACGACAAAATATTACAGGTTCCATAAGGAAACAGGTCATGAGACCTCCAAATGTTACCAGCTTAGAGACTACATAGAGACTCTTATTCGGGAAGGACACCTGTAAGATATAATCCTAAAGAAAGATGAGAAGTCAGAAATTAAGAAAGAGACCAGAACAAATCATAACTCTGGTCGGAACAAAAGTGCCAGTCCCATGGCAAATGAAGTGATACAGATAATCTTTAGAGGACCATCAACTGGAGAAGTAACCAGGAGCGAACTCAGGAAATCCAATAAGTGGTGTAGGTAAGACAAAATTTTGATATCTACTCCGTCAAGCCGAACCCCGAAAAGAATAAAAGAAGGATGAGACCCGATAATATTCATAAAGACCGATTTACATGGGGTACATCCATCAGAATGACGCCCTTGTCATAAGTGCCCGAATTGGCCATAGAGAAGTTAGGAGAATTTTAGTAGACAATGGTAGTTTGGTAGTCATTCTCAATATGGTTGTTTATAATCAGCTTAGGTTGGATCTAAAGGATTTACAACCTTTCTATACCCCACTCAGAGGATTCAGGGGAGTTGAGGTTAGGTCTCTCTAGACAGCGAAGCTGTTCATAAAAATCGGAGTAGCTCCTTGTAAGAAAATAGTGTTACTCGACTTTGTAGTGGTAGACCTGGACAACTGGCCTTATAATGCGCTATTCAGTCAACCATTCCTGAACAAAACTAAGGCAGTGACGGCTACCTACGCTTTAATGATCAAATTCCCAACAGAATGGGGGGTATGAGTAATTAAAGGGTCCAGAAGATGGCCATAAGAGCTAACCTTTCGGTTTACAAAGACAGGGACAATAGTGAGCAAGTATGTCCTATAACATAACCAGATCAGATCAAGCAGGAATCACTGTTGTTCGAGTTCGATCCAAGAGAAAAACCAGAGCTATCTAAAAGTGAGCCGACATAAGAGGTAGTCTTAAAGGAAGATGAACCAGATAAGAAGATCAAGATTGGGGCCAATTTGGAAGGAAAGGTTAAGAAGTAACTTATTTATTTGCGTAGAAAATACAAAGATGTATTCGCTTGGAGTCATAAAGACTTGGTATGGATAGATGCCCGAATAATATCACATCATCTGTCGGTGGATCCAAACGCGAAACCAGTAATACAAAATAAAAGATACTTTAACCTCGAGAGAAGACGGGCAATTAAGCAGGAAGTGGAGAAGTTACTCGCTGTAAGGTCGATCAGAGAAATCAGCTACCCTCAGTGGGTAGCAAATGTGGTCTTAGTCCAGAAGAAAAATGGTCAGTGGAGAATGCGAGTGGACTTCACGGACCTGAACAAGGCTTACCCAAAGGACAGTTTTCCACTTTCGAGAATAGACCAATTGGTCGATGCTACATCGGGCCATGAATTACTTAGTTTCATTGACGATTACTCGGGATACAATCAAATCAGAATGAATAAGGCTAATGAAGAAAAGACAGCATTCACAACTGATCAAGGCTTATACTATTATACAGTAATGCCTTTTTGGTTAAAAAATGCTAGAATAACATACCAAAGATTGGTCAATAGGATTTTTGTTCATCAAATAGGAAGAAACAAGGAAATTTACATAGACGACATGTTAACCAAAAGTGTTTCGGTAGCCAAACATACTTCGGACCTACGGGAAACATTCATCGTCTTGAGGAGGTATCAGATGAAACTTAATCCGAACAAATGCCTATTTGGGGTTCCTTCATGAAGATTCCTTGGTTTCCAAGTTCACCAGAGGAGAATTGAAATGAACCCTGAGAAGATCCAGGGCCTTCAAAAAATGAATTTACCAAGAACGCTAAAATAAGTGCATCGCTTAATATGATGCTTAGCTTCTTTGGGCAGATTTATTTCAAAGGCTACAAATAGATGTGCTCCCATTTTTAAAGTGATCAAAAAAGGGAAAGAACTCGAATGAAATGATGAGTGCGAGCACGCATTCTTGAAAATCAAAGAGTACTTAGGACATGCTCATATCCTTTCAAAACCTTAAATGGGAGAAATACTCCACTTGTACTTATCCATTACAAAATTAGCAGCAACCTTGGTTCTAGTCCGGACAGAAGACAGAGTACAAAAGCCAGTGTACTACACCAACAAGGCTCTTCTTCTAGTTGAAACCAGGTATTCACAGGCAGAAAAAATATCTCTAGCATTGGTTTCGGCAGCAAACAAGTTGAGGCCATACTTTTAGGCTAATAGGATCCAGGTTCTCACTGATTGCCCTCATAAGCAAATCTTACATAAATCATAAATTTTAGTAAGATTAACCAAGTGGGCAATCGAGCTGAGTGAATTCGATATACGGTACATCCCCAAGACATCACTCAAAGGCCAAGCAGTGGCAGATTTTGTAGCAAAATTCACAGAGCCAAACCTGGAAATACAAAGGATGTTAGGCAAGAGCTTTTCGTGGAAGTTATGTGTTGATAGTTCCTCGAACACTCATGGCAGCAGGGCAGGGATCAGGTATGCACCCCAGAAGGAGATGATGTTGAATATTCCATGAGATTCAACTTCAAAGCAACAAATAACCAAGCCAATATGAGGTATTTCTAGTAGGACTTAGAGTTTGCATAGCTCTTGAAGCAGATAAGGTTGAAATATTCAGTGACTCACAGATAGTTGTCACCCAAGTTTCATACGAGTATCAGGCCATAGATGAAAGTATGTTGTCTAATTTGGGCATAGCAAAACAAATCCTCTAAAAAGTCACAGAATACATGATTGTTAAGATCCCTAGAGAAGAAAATAAGAAGGCAGAGGCTTTGGCCAAACTAGCATCAACAACAACCACAATCAGGTAAAAAAACATTCCGGTTGCACATCTTTTCAGGCCAAGAAATCAGAACACCATTAGCCAGTTGGATGACTCATCTAAGAAGATACCTGGGAGAAGGTGTACTCCCGGAAGATCCCTTAGAAGCCAAACGCATTAGGTACTGGTCAACAAGATACACATTGGTTAGAGGAGAACTGTACAGAATAGGGTTTTCCCGAACACTCCAAAGATGTGTATCAGAGGAAGATGCATATCAGATACTATAGGAAATCCATGGAGGATTGTATGAAAACCATACTGGGGGTAGAAGTTTAGCACACAAGTTACTCAGGCAAGGTTATTATTGGCCCTTTTTGTTCGCGGATGCACAACGACGCTCAGAAAGTTGTAGTGCTGCCAAAGAATCGCTAATGATATTCGACAGCGTTCTGAACAACTTAGAAGCCTCACATCCCCATGGCCATTTGGCATGCGGGAACTAGATTTAATTGGTCCAATGCTGGTAGGAACAAAGGGTGGAGCTAAGCACACAATTGAGGCTGCTGATTATTTCACAAAGTGGGTAGAAGCTGAAGCATTGGTACATATCACTGAAGCAAATATCATGAACTTTGTAAAGACAAATATACTCTACAGATTTGAAGTCCCGAGTACTATTATCACTAACAACAGCACCACGTTTGATAATCAAAAAATTCAGATAGCTGTGCAGCGAGTAATAAATTGCAAATTATTATGCCACACCTGGCCACCCTCAAACGAATGGGCAAGTTGAAGCAGTAAACAAAATCATCAAGCACACTCTCGAAGCAAAGATAGATGCCAAGAAAGGAAGTTGGTTTGAAAAACTTTCTGAAGTATTATGGGCATATCGGATGACAACAAGGACTTCCACAGGAGAGACTCCATTCTCTTTAGCGTTCGGAACTGAAGCCTTCATCCCGGTAGAAATGTCATATATGTCATCAAGAGTCAGGCTATATGTTGAAGACCAGACTGTTGATATGCTGTTACAAAGCTTAGATGAGCTTGAATAGAAAGAGAGAAGTCCCGAGTACGAAATGTGGCATATCTGTAAAGAGTGGCCCGACACTACAACTCCCATGTTTGGATCAGGAAATTCTAGTTAGGAGACCTGATGCTCAGGAAAATATCGCTGAACACAAAGAAAAAAACTACAGGTTCATTGGCTGACAAATGGGAACGCCCATTCAAGATTGAAGGAATAGCTGGCCATGGAGCATATTAGATTGCCTAACCAGTTGTAATGGTTTTACCCCGGCCATCCAATGCCCTATATTTGAAGATTTTTTACCCTTGAAATTTGTTTCCTTTTTAGTCAGGATAATTTTATTAGTCAGTATATTTTCTAGCCTTGAGATTTTTTTCATATTGTTAGTTTTGCAGTTATGAACATAAGCCCAACATGGGATTTCAGAAATTTGAGTACATGATAATAAGAACATGCGAAAAAGACAAGCATGATATTAAGAACATGCGAAAAAGACATGTATCATACTAAGAACATGCAAAAAAGAAGCATATCATAAGCAGTTACAAAAAAGATATAATGCTCGAGACTATTAATTTGGCAAAATTCCCAAATAGGCGGAGAAGCTCGAAGGAGCATGACAGCCGAGCAAGGTCATTCAACCTTAGCCAAAAGGCAAACCCGATGAACCAGACTCTGGAAAACGGGTCGATGCACCATTGGGAAAAGTCCCAGTGAGATGCGTAGCTGTGTTAGATAGCTTAAAAGCTTAACGATTCGGTAATTGGGTAGACAAAACTAGGAGACGTCCTCAGTGACTTGCGTACAGACTCGAACGTATAATCGTGGTGAGCCTCGATGTAACGTTCGGGTAGCAACTTAGTATGAAGCACAAGTATAAATCTACTTGCCTATTTTGAGATGACTCGGTTTATAATATTAGTCAGTTTAATAAGATACTTTGTGCATAAAATCAAGTTTAATAAGATACTCAGCGTTTAAGAGTCGCTCAGACTAGTAGCCAATTAATATGATACTTGGCGCATAAAATTAAGTTTAATAAGATACTCGATGTTTAAAGAGTTGCTCAGACTATTAACCAATTAAATAAGATATGACATCATATTTCATTAAAAAACAGTACGTAAAAAAAATGGAGTTTTATTAATCTTTACAAATACGACTAAGGTGGGGCTGGAGATTTAGAAACCTTCCCAATACTCAAGTCAGACACCATCTCATACTTGTGGAGGAGACTCTCATTTGAAGGCCAGGCGATTATGTCGACCGAGTCATCCATCCATTTGCTGTAATCTACTCCAGAGACCGGTCCAACGTCAGGCTTTAACCCATCCACACCAACCTCCTTGCTACCATAAAAGGTCGGAAGAGAATGCTCCGACGGGACCTCTAAGTGCATAGGATGTGGTTCTTTACCTTGGCTATAACAATATGCTCTCCATTCCATCATCTGAGTCTAAATAGATTCCAAGGACATGTCCATATGGTTTTTTATCAATAGCTCCCAGTTGGCTGGAGCCTTGTCAGTCGCCCAATTTTTGACTTTAAAGAATTCACCAGCCGAGACTAAAATTCCCTAAGGAGTAGGGCATCATAGGCTAGGGACCTCTTAAAGTGATCAACCCCTTGAACTTCAAGTTCTAGCCTAGCCTTCTTCGAAGGGGATTCAAAGGTCAGGGCATGGTGCTCAAGGTCTTTAATTTTTTGCTCGTAAGACGATCTGGCATGCTAAACCTCTTGTCAGCTTTGAGCATCGACTCTTGGGTGGCAGACAGTAATTTTTTGGAAGGATACAACCTTCTCTTTTGCAATAAAAGCTCTCTTCTCAGCCTCTATTTGTTTAGCCAAGCAATGATCGATAAATTCTTGGGCAGAACTCACCTCCCTTTAATAGGTCGCCTCAATCTGGCATGGCTGTACTCACTCTCCTTTAACTGAACTTCAAGACGTATTATCCGATCGGTTTGATGTTGTTGTGTCTGAACAAACTCAGTAACCACGTGCAGGGAAGAGTGATTAAAAAATCTAAAACAAGCACTAAGGCAAAGGTCTAGAGAGAAGGCTTACGTAAGATGCACTACTGAAAATGTTTTCAAGACAATTAGTCAGGGTACCACTCCTGAAACAGCTTCAGTGGTCATCCCCGATAAAAGCCCGACCAGATGAAATCATCCTCAACATATCTAGGGGGTGGAACACGTGGGATTCCCCGAGGATCCTACTCCCGCATCCGTAACTTCAGTGGGTAAAGAATCGTTTTTCAGATTATCCAAAGTGTCCACTCCTCCCAAAGACGCCTCAGCCTGGACACTCAGGAACACTCTAGCATCAACGTCATCGTCACTTGATTCAACAAATGACACCACCCAAGGAATCTTTTGAGGATGAGCAGGAGAGTCAGCTGCCTTTCTTTTCTCAACACAAGTACGGTGGAAGCCGAGGTCAGCCGTTGGATCCTCCTCATCTTCAGTAATATCTTGGAAGGATTCAAAAAGACTAGGATTAAGGTTAACTTGCTCATCTAGGGGTACCCCAACTCTTTCCTCAACCCCAACAGAAAACTGCTCGGTGGGAACTTTATCGATCAGAGAACTAGGCTCGTTAAGCATTGTGCCATTAAGATGACCTTCCTACCCGCCTTTATCTTCAGAAACCCTTTGAGTATTGGCAGCTCCAGCAGAACACTCGAACCGCTTGACTCCCCCGCGGTCGGTGGAATGACTTCAGGAATTTGCTCATTAGCTTTATCGAAATCCTCATCCAACTCGTCATCGGGCAGAGAAACCCCTTTCTTATCGTGGCGAGAAGCTTCTTTACGACTCGCTTGAACAATCGATTTCACTTGGTGAGCCTGTACATTGCAGACGATGTCTACATCATACACTGAATACAAAAAAGTTAAAAAAATTCTACTTATATCGCCTACGATAATCAGAAATCTGAGTAAAGAAGCCAAGTTCTGTCATTTTCTTCTCAACAAAAAGATAGGACATGCTCCTCTTTTTCAGAGTACGCACAGCCGCCGGAGCAAGGTTGGTCAACTCGGAATCAGTATAAACAAGTTTAGACTTGTTCCAACGATCAGGAGAGCAAAAGAAACGGGGAACCCTTAATACTTTCCGATCTTCCCCAGCTGAGATCTCGATCTCAAAACCAAAGTTCCCTCCGGCAAAAAACCAGCTATTTTTCCAAAGCTTTTTTGGGGTAAGAAAACCCACACAAAGCCTTTCTTCTTGGTATCTGAAGAAATGTCAACTCCCCGACTCACCTTCATCCCTTTAGGGATCCAGCTATTTGGCCGACTGGACAAAGAAAAAAAGTTCCAGACCAATCAGACTTCTTTAGTGTATAAAAATGCATAATTTCATGAGGGAAGGGCGGTGACAAGTTCATCCGACTCTATATATGCCACATACACATTAGAATTCTATAGATGTTCGGGGTAAGTTAGGCTGGAGCAATCTCCACCTTAGCCAGGAACCAAACAATGAACGGCTAGAGGGGAAGAGTCACACCGCAGCAAAGCATGGACTCATAAATTGCTACCATGCCCGGGGGAGGGTTCCACGCAGCTCTATCACCAGCAGGAAGCAGTAAAACTGAATCATCTAGATCGAATCGGGCGCGATACTTTTTGATTTCATCTTTCCTAACCATATTCGGCTCGGTATCATATGCACGCGGGAAAACCAGCGAGAAGAGGATTCGAGATGCACTGTGTTCCTCTTTTACATCATTCTCATCAACTACTTGCCTCCCGATTTTAATACTGCTTGAACCATACTTGTGAACCACAAGGTTACTCTGATGCATTCTCATTATGGATCGAAGAGGAACCCTATGATTAAAAACGAACATCGACATAACGCCTGGAAACATCAACGTCTAAAAAATTAGGTTCATAAGGAGGGATTTCCCAAAATAACCTACGAATACAAGAACAAAATTTAAAATCTCCATGCCCAAGCGCTTCGAAAGTTATAAGAAAAAGACGCTATCGTGAAACCGGATCCATCAGAACTGACCTTTAAAGTAGATGCGAAGAAAATAGGAAAATCTTCGATGAAAAATCCACCGTGCATAAGAAAATCCTCGGTTATTTGCTTCTATCTGCGAAAAATGAACCAGAATAGCTCATTTTTAAGTTTAAATATGCTTTTCAAAAATCGAATACACGAAACCCTAGGGTCTTAAAAAGCGGGAAAAATCAAAAAGAAGGATTTGATGACGTAGGTTGCGTATCAGGTGACCCATAAGTCATTTCTCATAAATGCTACTAGAGAAATTGAGTGGTTGAAGAGAACGTGTCATGGAAAGAACTGACCAAGCCATCAGAATTCCAAAATATTGTAATCACGAGATTTCATGTTAAGGGAAAAATTACATCTACATGATAGCCATTAAAACACGTCATTAATACGAGGCGCTGTTTTAAGGATTATTATTCCTGTATTAATGAGGCATAAAAGGTTAGAAGGTTGAATAAAATACTTTTGCCGAGAACAAAATCATACTTGGTAAAAATATTTTAAGGGGGTATTGTTATATGTATATTTTGTCGAATGTACAAGTCACTGACAGGTAGGACGATCCCTTAAAAGATTGCTAGATGGGCATCCGAGTTAGCATCTAGAATATACCCTTCAAGATGTCACAAAGGAATAAGAACCCGAGTAAGTCTGAACATGGGTATTCGGCACGTTGTACCATACTCGGGACAGAGTACTTAGCACACTATGTTATACTCGGGATAATACGGAAAACCCGAATAAAGAAATCCAACACACGATTCACACGTAGGTGAACCAAAAATCATGTTCCAATATGTTAGATATCCGTATCAAAACGAACTTCTAGAAGAATAAAACACCAAATAGGAAACATGTTCCAAATCAAGAAACAATTCTACCTCCTCGAGAAAAATGCACATATACAAGTAAATAAGTCCTAAACGGATTATACCACCAGAGTCTCATTCGATCTCCATACTATCTCCAAAATAGGAAAGAAGATAAAAGACGATCTCAACAAGCAATTAACCTTGATTAAAATGCAATTCCTTTTAGTTATACAACAAGGATTAGGGCTCTATGAATTTATAAATAGACCCTCGATCCCATTATTGGAAGAGATAGAACGGGTATACAGAAAAAATCACTACAAGAGAGGGAAAAGATATCGAGTGGTGTAATTCTTCAGTAAAATAGTGGATTTGGCTTGGTTGTTTAATCAGCCACCCATGGACGTTTCTCCGATCACCAGAGTTTTACCACGTAAACTCATGTCGTTATTACTCACATTACATTCTCTTTCTCTTTCTCTTTCTCTTTCTCTTTCTCTTTTTGAAAGGTCATAACGAAATCCAACGTTGTTGACTTTCTCACCCATCAAGAAATCGATATCAACATATGTAAATACAAGAAATTGAAATCAATAATAAGGAAGATGAAAATAAAACCATACCAACGTTTGGAGGATCCTTCACTTTACGATATGCTCCTGTTTGAACTACTTGATTCTCCTCGCTATCTACCGGGACTAGTAACTGCGTGTGAGTGCGTCACGGTCTCAGGAACCTAAATGAAAGATGTAGAGAAAAACTTGAAAAAACTGTTTCTTTTAATATCAGTACACAACAGTTGCACACAAAATATATTCACTATGCAACACTTGAACACTATCAAGCACATATGCGTCTCATGCACAAGCACTAAAGCCAAATTGAGTTAACTGATGCGTGTGTTGATTCATGCACAACTAGTTTTTCTCTTTTTGATACCAACACACTTTCTTCTTATTCAACACACACACTTGCAAAGCAAAAACAAAACCTTTTTGTCTTTTTGTTGTTCTCACGCATTCAGTTGCACACGTGAGAAATTGAAGTCAACTAATGCATTGGTTTTTTTTTGGTTACCTTTTTTTTTAGAAACATATCTCATATATAATATGTAACTTAAAAAACGAAATCTTCTTTTTGATTTGTTTTTTTTTTAAATAATATATATCATATATATATATATATTAACTTTTTAAAAACTTGATCAAAACTTCATTTGATTTTTAAAATCTTTCAAATAAAAAATATTGCATATCTTTTAATTGATTTTATTTTTGAATTCGAACTATTTAAATTTAAAAATAAAATATTTTATTTAACAAAATATAATAATCACATTATCTTATATTATTTAAACAAATATCAACATACACCCTCCATTTAGTGATTAATAACATAATTAAATAATGTTATTATTTAATATATTTAATCACTATTATACTTTAATTAAAAAACCTCATTAATCAATAAATTTCGGAATAAACATATGTCACTTTCGTAACACAATTAATTGGACAATCCGATTAATCATCTGTGACCCTTTTTACCTAAATCGATCGGGCTAGCAAGGGGACCTAATGGACCAACAGTATTTTAAGCTCCAATAATTCTTGGAATCATTAATTAAACTATTAAATTAATATTTCTTGATTATTAACTTCGGTGTTATTCCACTAAAAACGTGAAGCGTCACTCTCTCAACTATAAACGCTTTTATAAAGACTGATACAACTCGGTGTCCATCGATATAGCTATTACATATGGTGTGATCCTCCACAGTAGTTCATAATTAGAGCTAAGTCATAATGTTCGTTATACCCCTCTAATTACATATATCCTTTAAGTACCATTGATTCTCTAACTAATAGTAAATCCTATTTCCTCACGAAATTAGGAGAGCGCTCATATTGTCCAAGCCTCAAATCAACCCTTAAGAGAACTACCATCTAATTCTCACAAGAAGGAGTGGATTCCACTATTGTATACAAACCTTCTCAGCCACAAGCTAAACCACAATCCTAACATATTGAGCATATTGATTGGGAATTGTATCTGACCTCACCCATGGTATATCAAAGACCACGATCTAACCTGAAGGAGTCTATAAGACACTCAGGATTAAGATCACCCACATATAGCCATCGTTAGTTGATATATATGAATCTCATCGGTAAACCGATCTTGGTGAGCGATTCATATAGATCATGGCCTAGTCTTATATGGTTACATCATACAAGGTGCCTCCATTCCCATATCTCATATGAATTATTCAGGATAGAATCACCGTACAAGAAAACTTATTGTTTTTATCAATGCAAACGAATTGAAAGTGACATATAAAAATCACTCAAAAAATCTCAATCTCTCTTGGGTACAGTGGGGGTGGTAGCTTCGTGCCTGTCGAGAAGTAGATAAAGCGAAGGCTGTGTTCTACAAATAGAATTTAAGCACGAATAAAGCTCTCTTTGATACAGGTGATTTTTCTTTTTCTGTACTTGTTCATCGTCCAAAAAATGTGTCCTCCTCCTTTTATGTCCAAACGTGTTTTATACATGGTATAATTAGGTTAAACCCGTAATATTCTCACCATGAATCTTTAAATCAAATCCCTCCTTATCGTGTGGGATATTTCGTTTTAAATATCATTGACTTTGGATCGATAACGGATCTGAGAATATCTTGGAGTGAGATAAGTTTATTTCCTCTTTGGACTCAATAACCTGTCTTAGGAGAGTGAGTGTGATCTTGTACATTGCCCTGGTGAGATGCATCATGAAGGTCATCAAATATGGTGTCTCCTATCATGAATGGTTAAGTGTATCTATGTTCCAGTCATGGAGCTAGGAGTTTGATCTGACCTTTCCAGGTCCCTCGTAGAGCTTGAAATGACTGTGTTGGAGCTCTTTAGTGGTAACGGAGCTTTGTGAGCTTTCCCTTCTTGCTTGTCTAGATTCGGTTCTCTCATCAATGAAACAAAGAGACATTGTAGGATGAATTTGATGCACTAAAGGTCCCTTTGGACAAGCGGAAATGGTAAAAGGCTTCTAGGGAGGTCGCTAGATGTTCCGACCTTGGGAAGCTTAGGTCTTCCACTGTCGGCCTTACCTCGAGCCCTATATAAGGAACTCGATTTGATCACATTGAGCTTTACGTGGGTTGTATGGTAGCTTGACCCCGGAAACCTTAGTACCCCGTTATGTGATCCTAGATATGAACCCTTGCTTGAAGAGTAGAAAATTTTCCTTTGTTCCTTAGTCGAATTTGGCTATTAACACTTCTTCTCTCAAAACTCTTCTCTGTTTGAAAATGTCAAACTCAGGTGACAGTATTGAATGCTTAGAAGAGGGTGATTACATCTCTAGCCCAGCTCTCAGAAAGTGGGCACGAAAAGATTTTAGTAGCAGAGACTCCCCTCAAATCCACAGCGTTGTCGCTCAGACCGGAATGTATTTATCAAGTCTGGTTTCACCAACATATCTGACAAACCTCTGGACTTAGTCGGTAAGGACTCAAATAAATATTTTAGGGGTATGGCAGCTGGTGGTGCCCTGTCACGGTTTTTGGCACCCTTCCGGAAGGAATTCTTCCTTATGATTACAAGGTCATCCTTGATTCTTCAGTTAGGCCAGAATCAATTAACCGCCTAAAAGAGAAATATGGTATTCCTGATAGCTTCTCCATCACTTTCCCCTCCACCAAGAACTAAAATGTCTTTTCTCCTCGTACTAGTATACATCCACATCATGTTACGACTCTCAAGAATGGAGTAAAGCTTTCTCTCTATCCAACTCTCCGGTGGGCTCTACATGCTCTCCAGCTAGCTCCTCTCCAGTTGAACCTGGGTTTTTAGAGACACTTGATGGGCTTCCTCATGATGTAGAGGGAGCAACGTGAGATGAGCAACCTCACGAGGGAGCCCAGTGTTGAGAAGCTAGCGTAAATTTTTAAAATTAGAAGCTTTAAAATTAGAAGCTTATCTCCCGGCCCTAAGGGCAGTTATACATAAAAACCAAGAACAAGGTTAACTTTATCGTGCCAGGCGCTGCTAAAAAAGGATCATTCCTTAAAGGACGAATGGGTTCTGATTAGTGAAGAGTGGGGAAACTCGGTCTACATTGGCAGGCTTGAATTCAACATTCCCACCACCTTTAACGATAAACCTTCTTAAGATAGGAACTCTTTACCCACCGAGTTCGAGGCAATCCTGAAAGCCATCATTGCTCAGAACTATGTAACACAAAATATCCTACATCTGACCCCTTCAATGCCTGAAGGGTGAATTCTTACTTGCGTATCTCAACCGTCTTTCTTGGTGAGAATGGACTTATGAATTAGCTTACCAAGTTATTGCTTGTGCTGATACTAACCTCTCTATTTTTTTTACAGTTTTTATTGTTGCTCCAGTTGTTTGAGATCCTCATCCTCTTTCCCTCATGATAGTTCGGATCAGAGAAACCCTTCCCTTAACCCTGATACGGTAGGTGGGCATCCTCCCCCTTCCATTGCAGTCCAGCTTACCTCTACCCCTCCTACTAAATGACCAAGGTCTAGGTTAGAAGTATTCACATACCGGACATCAACAGTAAGTGGCAAAGGGGCTTCCAATCCTGCTGATATGCCTACCACTGCCATTACATCTGCTACTTCTTCTGCCGCTAAAACAGCTATTGTTGGTACCTCTCTGGTTGGTGTTCCTATCGCCTCAATTCCTTCGCTTGCCTCCACTACTACCAAGAAAAATCTGGAGATGGGTGTTGTGGAAGGAATCGAAGGTTGTTCCCAGCGTCCATCTGATCCCATTGACTAGGGAGAGGTCGTGAACCGTGTAAGGACATTGATTTTATGATTGTCTTATTTTATGACAAACCAAACCATATTGGGGATGATTGCGAAATGGGTAGCTTAGGTCCTCTTTGAAAAGCTTCCAAGCATCTCCATGCCTTCAAGAGCAAAAGGTATATTTACTTGACTTTGCCTCTTAAAGAGTTTAGGTGCATAAACACCTCATACATGCTTTGTTGATCTTGCATTTGTGTTGATATTGTTTATATGTGTGCATCTCTTCACAATCACACTTGCACTACATTTATAGATTTAAGTGTGGTATTGTATTGTGTTCGTGCTTGTACAATGGTGTGCTTGTTTTAGCACATTGAGTGACAATATGAGAAAGTCTCATTCTTCACTTGGTTTGGTTATATGGAGTAAGGTGTCCAGTTTCAAAAGAGTGTATTTCAATGATTTAAATGTTTTTCAAAATTGACCTTTGTATGGTCTTGTGACCATATCTTTTTATACAAAGATTCAAAATGAGTTTTAAATTTGTTGTACAAACTAGACACCTATACCTTTCCAACAGTATACTATTCGTAATATTGCATGACCGTTTGGATTGGTTTTGAAATCTCCAAATTGACCACAAAAACCTAGCAACTCTGTTATTGTCTGTCTCCAACCTTTGGTAACTTAAATTACTATAAAAAAATTTACAAACATTCAAATTATGTTTTGTAAATTAGAGTAGAAAGTAGACTTTTATACCTTTCCAACGGTATATTATAGGAAAGGTTTGGATATCGTTTGGTCACGTTTTGGGTTGCTCAAAGCTCAAGCTATTGTGCTGTTAGGCAGGTACCACTGTCTAGACCACTTTTGGTGCACATGCCTATCCAGCGGTCTAGGGAGCAGTAATGTCAAGTCGTGCCATGCTACCTAGACATATGCCTAGACAGTTGCCTAGCCAGTGGTATGAACAGTGGTAATGATGGGATTTCATTTCCCAAGTCTAAAACGATGTCGTTTTGTCTATGGCTTATATATATGTTCTCTTCTTCTTTCTTGCCTCTTTAGATCTCAAAGAATAGAATGTTAGAGTGAGAGAACCTCCATTAAAGAGAGAAAGCTTCAAGCTTTGTGTTTAACTCTCCAAACCCAAAACCCATCATCCTTTCATGAAATAAACATCCTCTAGCTACATCTAGGATGTTTCTTAGCATGGGTCTTCATCAACACATGTAACTTGGTAAGAAGAACACCATGTTCATCATTCTTGTGTTCTAGCTTAACAAGATATCTCTTGTATGACTTTTATGCCTCTAGAATAGGATTTTTATTACAAGTAGAGATTGATGTTGATGTTTGGGTTGATGTATTTGATAGCTTGCATAATTAGGTTGTTTTACCTAAATAGCTAATCTATATATGTTCATGTATGCTTAATTGATGATTAGGATTGCCTTGTGCATATAGTCTAGTTCATGAACATTTATGTGTATGCCTCATTGATTGCATTTACTGACTGCAAATATATTTCCCTTGACTATATGTTATGACAACCTGTGTTGGTTGGACTTTTATTGACAATTAGGTTACTAGAATCCCTTTGCATCTAATGAGTCCTTATGTATGGGCACATGGGCATTGTTTGATAACTAGGTTATTGTATTACATTGCATTATCTACACCTAGTTAAACATTGTATGTTTGGTCTAGCATATTTTGCATTGAGCATTCACTGATTGTTCACTTAGACCATATACTCTTCATAGAGTCAAAGGGTGGCTTCTAGATGAAGTTGCACAAGCAAGTCAAGTCTTGCAACCAAGGGTATGTTGGCAAGCAATTGGCCGGGTGCCACTATAAAAGGCCCAAGGGGGTAGAGTAGGAGGCGTTCACGCCAAGAGTAGTGGATCAGAGGATATCACTAGGGACTAAACCAAGAGTGGTGAGTGGTGAGTGGTGAGTGGTGGTGTCCATAGCCTGAGGTTGTCGAGAGTAAGAGTCCGAGTATCACTTGAGGGTGTAACCTTTTATTCATTTAACGGATTTCTGATATTGATTGTGGCACACTTAACAGCTCGTGGTTTTTCCCATTTAGAGGGTTTCCATGTATACATCTTGTGTTATTTATATATCCGCACTTTACACTTGATGTTGTATGTTTGTTTTATTGGGTGAATTTTGAATATCGAATAATTAAGAAAAATTGCCAATTAACTTGATTAAAACCTATTCACCCCCCCCCCCCCCTCTAGGTTATTAGACACGCGGTTATTAGGGAACTTTCAATTGGTATCAGAGCGGGTACCTAGATATACTTAGGTGATCCAAGCTCTTGTTTGTGTGTCTTGTATTTGCTTGCGTTTGATTGTTTCATTCATTTGCATTCATCTCATTCATTAAACACCATGAGTGATTTTGAGAGACTAGAGGGTTCTTTGATCTCTAAACCACCAATGCTCACCAAGGATAACTACTTTTCTTGGAAGTAAGGATGGAAGTCTTTTTGTGTGACCTTGATGATCATGTATGGATATGTGCGGAAGAAGGATACTCACCTCCCCTGGAGGCATAAAAGAATGAGGATTCTATGCCTAAACCCAAGTCCAAATGACAAATGACGAACTAGAGCCTGTCGAGTGTAACTCAAAGGGCATCCGTGCCTTGTATTGTGCAGTGGGTGAGAGTCAAGCAAATCTCATCCAAACCACTCGAGATGTTCGAGAAGCTTAGGAGATTCTAAGAGTCATCCATAAAGGTACCGTGAAAGGAGAAAATACAAATTTAGATACCTCAAGGATCAAGCTTCAATGTCTTGAATGTGGCGGCTATGGGCACATCTCCACGGATTGTGGAAACTCAAAGAGCAAGAGTCAAATAGGAAAATCAAAAACCCACTCTTGTAGTGAAAGTGAAGAAAGGTCTTTGTATTATGATGGATATAAAAGGAATCACATAGCCTTGTACACTTTACATGATGACAACGCTAAAGCGGCCACATGACATCCATCACTCAAGGTCGACATTGAAGAAGCTAGCTTAGATGATGATTGGCATGTGATCACAAGTGGTAGAAGCTTTGATAAAGAAAGTTTAAGCTCCAAGAACTTGAGTGATGAAGGATTTGGTTATGAAGACTAGCTAAAGAAGGAAAACCTTTAACTAAGGACCTTGTTAGATGACTCCTTGAATATGGACATGGTTGAAGTGTCAAAATATAAGAAGGAGATTGAAGATTGCCATCAAAGGATGAAGGCAATGAAGGATGAACTTGCCAACAATGATAATTCCTTGAAGATTATCAAGGATAAAGAATTGAGGTTCCTTGAAGAATTGAAAAAGGTCAAGGTCAAACAACCTCAAGCTCAAGGCAAAAGGAAAGCTTTACCTCCACAACATCTTAGGAGGAAGATTGATCTTGGAGATTCATCCAAGAATTGCCAAGTGAAGATGCCATTGAAGAATGGAGCTAATTCTCAACAACCAAGATCTCATCCTCCAACCTTTGCTCAACCAAGGAGGCAAGCCAAGCAAACTCAACCAAGGAAGCATAACAATCCGGTCAAACTACAAAGAAGAAGAGAACCAACTCAACACAAAAGGCGACATCAAATGCATGACAAGTCTCAAGTGACTGCACAAGGATATGGTATGACTCCTAATTTTATACCTACTTGTCATTTTTACGGTGTTGATGGGCATGTTAATCCAAATTGCTATAAGCACATTAAAAAATGTATGGTTGAGAGCATGATAGATAGGAATAGGCTTAAATGGGCCAATATGCATGTGTCTAGAAAATCTAGAGTAATTGATCCTAGAAAATCTAGAAACATGTCTATGACCATTAGGAATGAAAATAATCACCTAGGTGGATTTGGATTAAAAAGGATGAACATGCATGCTATTGTGCTAACATATCACCCATAGACTCAATTAGGTCCAATGGACTCGGTAGACCTATAGGGGCTCATGCCTCCCATTGACTTGGTTGGATTTGACTCCATTTGGAGAGCTCAAGCAAAGGGAGCGAACTTACATGATTTGCTATGTTCAAAAAGTTGATTAATTTTATGATATTTTATTAATTGCATGAGATTCTTGGTTGCACATATTTGCTTATATGTTTTTTTTAATAAGTGTGCACATTGCTTTGTTTGCAATCCATGTCATATTTATGTTCAAACATGCATTTTTGAACTAGGAGAATTAATTGGGATAGTACATTTGGATGACCTATAATTTATCTCCATGACATGTGAACTTGCTTATTATGATATGTTTAAATTGATATGCATGAATTGAGTTTGATTGCTTTAATGCAAATGTGTGTGAGTGCAAATGAGAAGACTAATCATTAAGGATCTTGTATCCATGCAATTAATAAGGATTTTATATCAGAATTCGTCTTCTCTCTTTTCTTAATGGTAAAACAAGACTACTATCATACGGATAATTATCCAGAAAAATCAAAAAGGGTGCAATAGTTGCTCATGTCTTGATTTGCCTTTAAGGATTGATAGATGTTGCTTTATTTGCAAATTTTTTGAAACTATATCTTGTTTGATTATGAAAAAAGGGTACAAATTGGTTTGAATTCTTTTGGAAACCCTTTTGATATTTGCTTTGCCAAATACCATTTGTTTTGGATTTGAATGCAACATGTCTTGCTTGCAAAGCATCCTTGTCACACATTTTTCTTTAAATCAAACTCCTTAAATCTCTTTCAATTACTTGTGTTGCATAAAGTTTGTTTATATGATTATGCATTATAATTGTGCTAATAGCTCTCTTTGCTAAATCAACCCGATAGGGGGAGCTCTTTTGCCTATCTCATGACAAAAAAGGGGAGAAATCTTGAGAAATATAGGAGGAGTATTGGTTATGGTTTGGGGAGAGATCATGAGAGAGAGTAACCCATTTATGGGGAGCATTGCATATGCATTTTTTCATATTGCTTTATTTAGTGCAATTGCTTTTTATATTTGTTCACCTCACATGCACTTATTCTTAGAAAGTGCTTCTTGCTATTGTGTGTAGGTACAATGATAATTCTACAAAGAGATTGAAGATATTGAAGATTTAGATTGTAGGATCTCTTTGGTAATGTAGTATTAGTCTCTTGGACAATAGCTTTATTTTTATTTTGTGAGGATTTATTTGTGAGTGGTTGTTTTGTCATGAAATAGCCAAAGGGGGAGATTGTAAGGACCTCGATTTTATGATTGACTTATTTCATGACAAACCATACCACATTAGGGATGATTGTGTAATGGGTAGATTAGGTCCTCATTGGAAAGCTTCCTAGCATCTCCATGACTTCAAGAGCAAAAGATATATTCACTTGACTTTGCCTCTTGAAGAGTTTAGGTACAAACACACACCTCATGCATGCTTTGTTGATCTTGCATTTGTGTTGATATTTTTTATATGGATGCATCTCTTCACAATCAGACTTGCACTTCATTTATAGATTTAAGTGTGGTATTGTATTGTGTTCGTTCTTGTACGATGGTGTGCTTGTTTTAGCGCGTTGAGTGATCATATGAGAAAGTCTCATTCTTCTCTTGGTTTGGTTATATGGACTAAGGTGTCTAGTTTCAAAAAAGTGTAATTCAATGATTTAAATGTTTTTCAAAACTGACCTTTGTATGATCTTGTGACCATATCTTTTTATACAAAGATTCAAAATGAGTTTTAAAATTTTCTTTACAAAATAGACACCCATACCTTTCCAACGGTATACTATTCGTAATATTTCATGACCGTTTGGATTGGTTTTGAAATCTCCAAAGTGACCACAAAAACATCGCAACTCTGTTGTTGTCCGTTTCTGACCTTTGGTCACCTAAATGACCATAACATTTTCTATAAACATCCAAATCTTGTTTTTCTAAATTGGAGTAGAATTTAGACTTTCATACCTTCCCAACGGTATAATTTACGAAAGGTTTAGATGTCGTTTGGTCGTGTTTTGGGTTGCTCAAACTTGAGTTGTTGTGCTGTCAGGCATGTACAGCAGTCTAGACCGCTTTTGGTGCACATGCCTAGCTAGCGGTCTAGGTAGCGGTAATGTCCAGCTGTGCCATGCTGTCTGGGCAGCTGCCTTGACACTAGCCTAACCAATAGTATGCACAGCGGTCATGACGGGATTTTATTTCCCAAGTCCAAAATGATGCCGTTTTGTCTAGAGCTTTTATATATATGTTCTCTTCTTCTTCCTTACCTCTTTAGAGCTCAAAGAACACAATTTTAGAGTGATAGAATCTCCATTAGAGAGAGAAAGCTTCAAGCTTTGTATTTAACTCTCCAAACCCAAAACCCATCATCTTTTCATGAAACAAACATCATCTAGGATGTTTCTTAGCATGGGTTTTCATCAACACATGTAACTTGGTAGGTAGAACACCATCTTCATCATTATTGTGTTCTAGCTTAACAAGATATCTCTTGTATGACTTTTATGCCTCTAGATTAGGATTTTTATCACAAGTATAGATTGTTGATGACATTTGGGTTGTTGTATTGTGATAGCCTGCATAATTAGGTTGTTTTACCTAAATAACTAATCTATATATGTTCATGTATGCTTAATTGATGATTAGGATTGCCGTGTGCATCTAGTCTAGTTCATGAACATTTATGTGTATGCCTCATTGATTGCATTTATTGATTGTAAATATATTGCCCTTGATTATATGTTGTGACAACTTGTGTTGGTTAGACTTTCATTGTCAATTAGGTTGCTATAATCCTTTTGCATCTAATTGAGTCCTTATGTACGGGCATGTAGGCATTGTTCGATAACTAGGTTATTGTATTGCATTATCTACACCTCATTAAGCATTGTATGTTTGGTCTAACATATTTTACATTGAACATTCATTGATTGTTCACTTAGACCATATACTCTTCATAGAGTCAAAGTCTTGTGCACATGCAAGTCAAGTCTTGGAACCAAGGGTAGGTTGGCAAGCAATTGGTCAGGTGCTACTATAAAAAGCCCAAGAGGGTAGAGTGGAAGGCGTTCATGCCAATAGTAGTGGATCAGGGGATATCACTCGGGACTAAACCAAGAGTGGTAAGTAGTGGTGTCCATAGCCTGAGGTTGTCGAGAGTGAGAGTCCGAGTATCACTTAAGGGTGTAACCTTTTATTCATATAGTGGATTTCTGTGACCGAGTGTGGCGCACTTAACAGTCAACGGTTTTTCCCATTTGGAGGGTTTCAACGTATACATCTTGTGTTATTTATATTTCCACATTTTACACTTGATGTTGTATGTTTGTTTTATTAAGTGAATTTTGAATATTGAACAATTAAGAAAAATTGGCAATTAACTTGAATAAAACATATTCACCCACCCCCCCTCCAGGTCATTAGACATGCGGTTATTAGGGAAGTTTCAAACCGCTTCATCGCTTCTTATCCAGGTGGTGGCCTTTCCTTGATGGCTTCAATGCCCACCGACCTTCTAATCAATAGGGGAACGTTCTTCTATCCGAGGTAATTCGCTGATATAACTTTCCTTCTTTAACGATTTAGGTAGTTAACTAATTTTTTTCTGACTTGCATTTTGTCGACCGTAGGCCTTCAAATACAATGTCACCATGAGCCATCGGGTGAGCTCTCTTTATTATTGTGCTGCCAAAGCTGAGGATGAAGCTGAAACCACCTCGAGGCTACTTGCTCAGGCTCGAGACATGGTACAGAAGATGACCACCAACCAGGATAAGACCAAGAAAGAGTTGGCTGAGCTTTAGTGTGATTATCATAGGCTGAAGCGGTCTTTCGATTAGGATGCCTCGAATTCAGCGAGGCATAAGAGGGAGAGGGATGATCTAAAGGTAGATGACAGAAGGTAAGAAACTGAGAATCGAGACTTGCACATGCAGATTGCTAAACTCTAAGCAAATATGGATGCCTCATTCAGGGAACGAGTACTTCTAAACCTCCTCCAGGTTGTTGAAGCATTGCATCAACCTTTCGACCTCTATATATTCCATTGTTGGGAAAATGACGAGATTATGGACGAGGTCGAAGAGATGTCTTTACATGTTGGCGATTAAGCTAGCACTTCAAATGTAGCTAGAGCCAGGAAATAAGTAATTGAAAAAGATTTCCCCCTCCCTCCCTTCTTTATTTCTTTCAAGCTTAGGACTCGAAGAGTCTCCTGGCAGGGTCCAAGTTCGAAGAAGGCTAGCTAGCTTGTACCAGCATTGGGTCATAGTTTGTCCAACTTGAGGAAGTACTTCCTACTATTTCGGAGTTAGAAAAAGGTCTACCTAAGATTCAAGAGGGAGTTGAGGACCATCTTAAAGAGTTTTTTGGGCAGAGACAGAGGGTTAGCAGATGAAGACGGAGGTAACTACTACCTTCGTGATGCAATTATTCCCCCTAAGGTTATGGCCATGGTAAATGAAGTCTTGGAGGAGGATCAAGTCGGGCAGTAAGTAGGTGGCAGCCCTAGGAAGGAGGATTAGTAAGAGGGGACAACCAGGCTAAACCACCACTAGAAGAAGGGGAGACAGACAATGGCCAGCAGGATTGAGGAGCGATGAGAGGAAACAATGAGGACATAATCTCTTTAATGGCTTATCTTGATTACCCGAAAGTGGGGGTGGGCACCATGCTATACTCATGATCAATTTCTTAATCAATTCTCTTTTGTTTTTCATTGCAGATGTTGCCCAGAACTAGGGGTTGGGATCCCTGTTTAAAGTATGTAGCCTTCTGAGGGGATTGGCTCCCTTATTTGTTTTGATGTAGCCTATTGAGGGGATAGGCTCTCTTATCATTAATGAGAATTTGTTTTAATTTCGTCCATGCTTACTCTAACTGATTCCTACTTGTGAATTTTTAACTTAGTTGAATACTTCTTACTATACCTCTGGCCTTGATCTAGGTGTAACCTTCCACGTTATCCTGACTTAACTAAATATGGCAGCTACTGACCTTAAATCTACTAAGTCTAGGTTGACAAGTAGGGTAGAATTTTATGTGTTATCGGTCCTGGTATGTGGTCCCCTTGCAAGGTATTTGTTGACCTCGCCCTTATCCTTAACTTGATGTATTTCAACCTAGCTTCCATAATGGGTTCCCAAAACTACGTTCCTGTAAACCTGAAATTTACGCAAGCATGGAGAACAAGTAGTTATGATATTCTATTATGGTACATAGTAGATCTTAGAAGGATCTTTTCTTGCCAGACCAGCCTTCTGGGAATGACAGAAGTGGTGTCGTTCTAGACATTTGAACTTCTATACTTAGGCTAAATTCGTGTTGTGATATTTTGGCTACCTCGCTACATCGTATTGGTGATGGGAGGTACCCTTTCATAGAGACCTTGACTTGGCAGACTTTGTATATTTAGGCTTTAATCCCAAAATGGTGGATGGTAGACCAGCTAAGGCATCGAGAAAGCCCCTCAGCCAACCTAGTCTCGAGGTCTGATGACATTTACGCTTTTATACTTAGACCCTTCTTAGGAGTGGTAGCCGACCAAGGCATCAGGAATGCTTTCTAGCTATCCTGGTCTAGAGATCTGGATGGTAACTATGCTCTTATACTTAGACCCTTCTTGAGGGTGGTAGCCCGACCAAGGCATCAGGAATGTTAGCTAGCTATCTTGGTCTTGAGATCTAGATGGCAACTATGCTATTATACTCAGACCTTTATTAGGGGTGGTAGCCCGACCAAGGCATCAGGATTGTTAGCTAGCTATCCTGGTCTCGAGATTTGGATGTTAACTATGCTCTTATACTTAGACCCTTCCTGGAGGTGGAACCAGACTAAGGCATAAGAAATTCTGCCTAGCTATCCTGGTCTCGATTTATGGATGGCAACTATGCTCTTATACTCAGACCCTTCTTAGTGGGGGGTAGTGCCTAGCCAAGGCATCAAGGAAGCTATCTTGCTTTCCTTGGTTCATGGCAATCATGATGAATTTAGTTGTGGAGAATACATTCGAAGATGGAGAAATTAATAACAGACTTTTTTGACGATCAAGAAGGAGTACATTACGGTTGAGAAATTTACTGATATCTAAGCGCAGGTAGCCTACTAAAGAGTTCCCTATCTGGGGATAGAACTTCCTCAAATGATCGACATTCTAGGTGTGATCGAATGGCCGACCAACCATGTCATCTAGCTTGTATGCTCCGTTGCAGACCATTACTTTCACCAAGTATGGCCTATCCTAGTTCGGTCCTAGGACCTCATCTGATTTTATCCGGGTGTTCTGAGTTATTTTCCTGAGAACCAAGTCTCCTTCCTTAAGCTCCTGGCTCTGACCTTTCTATTGAAATATCTAGCAATCTTGCTTTGATAAAATGCTACTTTCTTAGCCACTCGATCTTGTTTCTCTTCTAGGAGGTCTAGACTTGCTCGGCGCTTGACCTTATTACTCTTTACCTCAAATTGTTGTACCCTGAATGAGGTCAATTTATGCTCGATAGGAAGGACCGTTTTGACCCCAAAAGAAGAGTGTAGGTCATTTCTCCGGTTACTATCCTCTTCGTGGTTCAATATGTCCAAAGAACCTCGGGGAGCTTCTCCACCCATCTTTCCTTCTTCTTCTGTAGCTTCCTCTTCAATAATTTCTTAATGGTTTTATTGGTGGCTTCAACTAAACCATTATTATACGAGTGGCTACTGACGAATATTGGAGATCAACACCCAAACCTTCACAGTAGTCCCTATATCGAGCATTGTCAAACTGTTTCCCCAAATCGGTGATTATGATGAGAGGGTACCGAACCTGCATACCATATTTGTTTTGATAAACTTTGTTGTAATATTCTCTGATATCTGGGAAATAGGTCCCGCTTCAACCCACTTGGTGAAATAGTCAATATCGAATATGGCATGCTTAGCCTGTCCAAGAGCGGTAGGAAGTGGGCCAATCAAGTTGACCCCTCAAATGGTGAAAGGGTATGGTAAACTGACTGAGGACAACCGTTTTGGGGGAAGGTGGTTTAGGTTCGAGGTCCTTTGGCATGGTTCACAAGATCGTACGAACATTTTTACGTCTTGGTGAATTGTTGGCCAGTAATAACCCATGTTAAGCACTTGGTTAGCCAAAGCTTCTCCACCAACATGGTTTTTGTAATCCCCATAATAGACTTCTTTTGAAGCCCAACTAGCATCGTCTGGATGTAGGCACCGAAGTAAAGGAAGGGATTTTCCCCTCCTATAAAGGTATCCGTCTACCAGACAGTATAGGACTGAGATCTTTTTATTTTTTCGAGCTTGATCGGGGATCTTTGACAAGCTTTCCTTCCTGAAGGTAGGCAGTTTTTGGGTTCATCAAACATGGAAGTCGCTCAACATGTAAGATTTCCTTGCCCGCTGTTACGCTTGAATGGGGGATCACTTGGAAAGGCACTCCCCTAAGTAAAGCTTGACCCCTATTTATTGCTATCTTTACTAAGACATTCGCCCGATGACTTTGTTGTCGAGGTATCTACTCAATCTTGAACCCCTTGAACCTTTATCGGAGTTGCTGGACTATTTTCAGGTAGGTTGCCATGTTGTCACCCTTGGCTTGGTAAAATCCTGTAACCTGGTTAACAACGAGCAACGAGTCAATCTCAATGTGCAAGTAATCGGCCCCGAGATCGATGGTTACCTTCATCCCTTCTTGGAGGGCCTTGTACTCTGCCTCATTATGAGTTTTTTTGAATTTGAATATAAAAAAATGGCAATATTCTGTCATTTCTGGGTCAGTCAGGACTTTGCCGGCTCCTCCCCCTACCTATCTAGATGCTCCATCGGTGTAGAGGATCTAGGCATTACAGCCTTCCTAACAATCATCGTTCCCAGAAGCTTCCTAGGCACCGAATTCAGTGTCACAGGGTCTCTTCACTTGAAAGAATTGAGAATTCGGCCATAAAGTCTGCTATGGCCTGAGCCTTGATTGTTTTCCGAAATTGTAATTTAGATTAAACTTAGTGAGCTCCAAAGCCTACAAGACTAGCCTTCCGGATACATCTGGCCATTGTAAGTATTGATGAAGAGGTTGATCTGTCACCACCGCCACTGTATGGGCTTGAAAATAGAGGTGAAGCTTCCTTGGTGAAGTAACCAGGGTAAGGGTAAGCTTTTTAAGGTGGTAGTAGTTCCGCTCGGGCTTTGACAGTGTATAAATGACACGATTAAGTAGATCTGTAATTCCTCTCCCTGATCGGGCTTGATTAGCAACGGCGGGCTGGAGAGGTAATTCTTTAAGTCGTGGAAGGCTTGCTCATTATCTTGATCCCTTTTTATGTTCTTCCCCTACTTGATGGCCTTGAAGAAGAGGATGCATTTATTAGTGGAGAACGAAATGAACCGGTTAAGTGCTGCTCTACGCCCTGCCAACACTTTAACTTGTATGAGAGTGGTTAGGGAATCTAGGTTTAGGTCAGCTTGGATCTTTTTTGGGTTAGCCTCTATTTCCCTCTCGTTCACTATGAAACCCAATAACTTCCACGTAGTCACCTCGAAGGTGCATTTGTTAAGGTTCAACTGCATTTGGTTTTCCCTCACTATTAGGAAAGTTATATGAAGGTGGTCCTGGTGTTCCTCTACTTCTCGAGATTTGGTGATCATATCATCTATATACACCTCCATTGTCTTTCCTATTTCTTGAATTGTCAGTTGACCAATCGCTGGTATATGGCACCTGCGTTATTGATGAAGATGGTCTTGTCTTAGTCGGTGGGGTGCATCATGATCTGATTGTACTCCGAGAATGCGTCCATAAAACTTCGGAGCTTGTTTCTGGTAGTGGAGTCCACTAGCTAGTCAATCTTTGGTAGAGGAAAGCTATCTTACATGTATGCCTGGTTGAGGTCAGTGTAGTCGATGCACATGTGCCACTTCCCGTTTGCCTTGATGACCTTGACCACGTTGGTAATCCACTCAGGGTATCGGGCTTCTTTAATAAAACCAACTTTGATCAGCTTGTCAACTTTTTCTTGAACCGCAACATTCCTCTCAGCGTTAAAGTGACACCTCTTCTATTTCATGGGTTTGAAGATAGGATCTACTGCTAAATGATGAGCTACCAAAGATATCGAGATCCCTGGCATCTCGTCATGGTTCTAAGTGAAGATGTCATTAAATTCTCGAAGAAGCTTGATCAAACCTTCATTAACTCTTGGGTCTAGGGTAGCACTAACCTTGACTACCTTAGAAAGGTCATCATCTCTAATTTGTATTTTTTGTAACTCGTCTACTGGGTGTCCATTAGCCCATTCCCTGCTTTGTTCCTCCTCATCCATTATCAAGACCTAATTCCCCGGGTGATCAGCGGTCTCTGCATCCCCCAAGCTCACCCCAGGTGTTTCCTGATCTAGAATTATAACGACTTGAGTGAACTATTTTGCTAGTGATGTTTGGTTGACAGACACTGCATAGCATTTCATAGTAGATTACTGGTCTCTGCAAACTTTGCCCACCTTATTCCCAACTGAAAACTTTAGGACAATATGGTAGATGGACAAGACCCCCTTAAGGGCTGATAGGAATGGCTTTCTTAGTATGGTGTTGTTGGCTGATAGGGTATCAACCATAACAAAATCCTTCATTATGTTCTGTTGAAGGGGTGTAGTTCTTACAATCACCGGTAAGATCTTCGACCTCACTGGTATGATCGAGTCCCAGTGAAGCCATACAGCGGAGTTGTGCAGCTACTGTAGCACCAATGCATTAAATTGAACTTCTTCATGGTATCTTTAAAGAGAATATCTATATTGCTCCTTGTGTCAACGAGCACGTGGTGGACCACGCAGTGGCAATCTGCACCATGATTACCATTGGATAGTCATTCGGTTGTACGGTATTGTAGACATCTGCTTCGGTAATGTTAATCCTAACCGATTGAGATGGGCTAGTCGAGCTTTGGTCTACCTTGAAAACACCCCAGCCTTTATCAATGTGGGGAATTTTCCCTGCGTGGTTCTTTCCTGAGTTGTTGGAGATGCCAACAAGAGTGGGTCCTCCGCTAATTGTACGCATAACCTGGATCTGTTGCATCAGGTCCTTCTGTTCTCCCTTTCTTTTCTCTGCATGGTCCCGGATCTCCGCTTGTACCCCTTTCCCGGTCTGGATGTTATCCCTGACCTGCTGTAAGAATTCTATCAAGCAGCCTCCCATTACCAAAGCCTCGATCTGGTTTCGCAGGCTATAACACTCTGATGTGTTATGCCCTACATCCTCATAAAAGTCGCAGTACTTATATTGGTATCTCCTATCCGCCGGAGCTTTTGGAAAATCCTAATCTGCCAAATGGCAAGGTAGATCGTCTCGCGAGACAAATTTAACGGGGTATAATGTTCATACCCTCTTTCATCTTGTGTTTTTAGGGTGACGACCCTAGCAGGTGGTGAAGCTAGTTTAGGGTTTCGCCTTACAGGATACTACTCTTATCGAGATTTGGAAGGAAGGAAACGGTACGTTGACCTATTTGGGGGGTTTATTCTAGGTTTTCTGAGTTGGCACAAGTCTGGGCTGTTAGGATTATGCTCGATAGCAAGAGTGTAATAATGTATTTGATAATCTTTTCATATTAATAAATTGATTTCTAGTTTAACAAATCTTATAGCATTTGTAGTTTAATTATTATAATTGTCAAAAGTAAATAATCATAAGGTCAAAAGACTATGAGAAAAGAAGAATTGTTTATACATCTAGATATGTATGAGGTAGACACAATTCTTTAGTTAGTCTTGAATAATATTCACAACTTAAGATAAAACGTTGGGCGCCTTTATCTTGTCAAAGTTGTAGATACTTTTACTAGCATTTGAGTGGGATCAAATGTGTTACGATGAGTCTAAAATCATCAAAGTGTGGTGTCTTTGGGCAAAAGAATCTAGTGCACTGGGTGCATTGAATAGGATCACAGTGAAATACTTTATCCAGAACCGTCAATGGATAAAAGTCTATCTCAATCCTAAGATAAATTTGCTCAAGATAAATTAGGTCCGATCTATTTAATGTTAGTTCATTCCACTGTTTTTCAAGAATATCTAGAAATGAAATTGTGAAACAAGAAACAAGCATACACATACAAGTATATAAGAGAGAAAGGAAGAATTAACACATGATTTTTTTTTAACATGGAAAACCTCTAGTGAGGAAATGTTCACTGATTGAATACAACCATTAGCTACTTTTATTATTGGAAAGTAGACAAGACATTCTTCAAAAGTGACTAACAAATGACACACTCTATATTGGACTCGACGTCTACCCAATCCCTTTCGGTAGATTGGAAATTCCTTAATAGTGATCAACAGATGACACACTTTCTATTGAACTCCACTTATACACAACACCATTAAGAAGTTTGAAATTCCTCAAGAGTGATCAACAAATGGCACACTCTCTATTGAACTCCATTGCATCTTAATATCCTGGGTTTACCAATAAAAAGTTTACTTTCTATCCAAGATACCCTTGCCTCTAGAAAGTCTCCTTTGCTTGATTTTCCAGATCTCATGTCCTAACCAAGACTCCTTGCTTAGCTATCCGGACCACATATCCTAGCCAAGAATTGGTGCCTTTTACAAGGACTTCCTAATGTGATCAGTGAATGAAAATATGCATATAAGCACTCAACATAGCATATGACGATTAACACATCCTGTGGGAACGAGAATATGCATGTAAGTTCATAACAAAAAAATAATCTAGTTGCTATGCATGAATGAAAATTCTAGAACATGTGAAACACCACAAACACATTTAATTCCTAGAATCATTCATGTAACTAAAACTTGAATCAAGACATATACACTAACACACATTCAAGATTTCAGTAACAAATAGAAACATGCTAGATTCATGAGATAAAATGAATCAAAGTTCTAGTAAATATCTAGAGCAGATTTTCCTCACAATATTCAATGAAAATCAAAATATCTCTAAAAACACATTCAAATGTGCTAATCCAATATATGTTCAGTTAAAAGAACCTAGCACATGTGAAGGCTATTTATTATCAAAAATGAATCATTAAGAAGCACAAATAGTCCTAAATCACAAGCCAATACAAAACAATTCCCAAACATGTGAAAACATAGATTTTTGAATAATCTTACTCAACATGAGAGAATCTAATCATGTTCAATCTAGCTTTAATAAAGTCTAAAACTCTAATCAAAGTATACACAATAAACATGCATATATAGATGAAGAAAACCCAATGTAATTGAAAACTTTGAAGAACAAAACTCAAGAGATTTTTCAATACCTTAAAACAAATGTGAAGTCCAGTTTTTTGATGAAGAGCCATCAAAAAACTTGAGTAAACGACCTCTAACCTTCTCGGAGATGTTAGAGAATTTATAGATGAACAATCTCCAACTTGAATCACTTGAATTAGAGTTTAAATGAGAAAGTTATGGTGTTTGGAAGGTGGGAAAGTTTGAGAAAAAATTCTGCACACTTGGAATTTTTTTCTTCTTCAAAATGAAATGAGAAAGAGAAGGAGATATTTAAATGAGAGGGAAAGAGAGAGACTTGTAAGACCATTGGCAATGTGCCACCTCACATCCCCAAGGAGGCGTGTTGCCCTCCTCCCCGAGATGGACACGTGCCTCCTCCCTCGCGCACCTTCATTCTTCAACCGTTCTCTGGCCTCTGAACTCCTAATTCGATTCCGTTTTTGGATTACAAAACGAAAATCACTCATGCACATGGAAGACTACGAAATTTAGACCAGAAATTATGAATTCAACTAGATACACGAAGACAAAGATAATGCATGATAAATGACCGAAAAGTTTCATAACCTTTTACTCTAAACTTGAAATAAAATGAACGAGTAACCGAAATGACAAGATCTCAATATGAAATAATATAAGACTAAATTTAAGTGTAGTCCACAAAACATAAACAAACAAACACACAAAAAGACCAGAATGTCATATCCTAGATATAGTCCTAGTACATACGAGTTACAAAATTTGTCAATTTGATTCTAATACGTGTGCATTCAATATCAAGTGTGTGAATGTGTTAAACAAATTGAGCACAATGATGCAGGAACACATATGGATGCAATGTTTGTGTGTGTGAGCCTTGTAAGAGAAATGAAGTTAACATATGTAAGGAAAAAATGGTTCAAAAGGCAACGGAAGCGTGATAAAATGAAAATTAGGGTTTGCGTATAAAAAAAAATCCATTTTAATAACAAGAACCTTAACCCTAGATTAATTGATGAATATAAAAAGTATCGCACCTTTTTTTTCGTGACGATTGAACTAGCGTTGAATTTAATCCGTAAGATCTTCCAATCCAATCAAGAACGTGAATCACCTAGGAGTGTGGGCTCCCTTTCTTTAAATTGTATACCTGATGATGGAAACAAACAAATCTTCTTCTTTGTTAGTCATAATAATCCTCCAAGAGAAAAACCAAGAACGTCCGGTCACTTTTGAATTATCAATCAATTTGATTGAAACCCGCGTGAACCTTGTTCGATGTTGTACAAAAAACCCTTTTGATGCAAAGGATACTAGTGTACTATCGAAAACAAAAACGGTCCCTCTTTTCTCTATGCTTGGTCGAATTCTTCACACAATGAGTTGGGCGCAATTTTTTTTTATAACAATAAAAAAACAAATAAAAAACAACTTCTCACACCAAAAACTCATACTTGGGTCGAAATTTAAAAGTATATATATAGGAGACCAAATCCTCTCGTAAGAAGGATTTACTTGGTGGTTAAGAATCCTATCATTAGGTGGGTTTACTTGGTGGTTAAGAATCCTTTTCTAAAAGGAATTCTTTTCTACACCAAGACTCCTAATCCAACTCAATAGTGTATTAGTAACCATATTCAAAACTTCCTAATTTGATTAGATAAATAATTTCCTTTATTTATCTACTTATCAAATATAGTCTTTAATATTAATTATACTACCGACAATAGTAAAATATTTAGGAGACCATCTATTAATAGAAAAAGATTTTGACTTTTAATTAAATAATTAATTAATCAACAAATTAATTAATTTCCATTTAATTAAATAATAATAATATAATAATATAATTAAGCTATTCTAAATAGCCTTGCCGCCCAACACATATATATGGGCAATATATTATTTTTCTTATTTTATTAAATCCATTGGACCTTAATAAAAAGTCCACATGTGAACTAGACCTGTTCTTACAAAAAGAAACAAGTTCACATGCTTTAATACAATTCTAAATGGACCCTTAAATTGGAATGATAGAATATATCAAGTGATCCATACAAGTTCGTGTGGAATGGGGATCTTGGCGGGCTATCTAAATTTAATCTCCAATCGACACAACCCAATCACAATCAACAAATGATTCACTTAGGTTCGATCTATTTAATTTTAGTTCATTCCATTAAAGAACTAAAATTGAACTCTTAAAAAAAGATAGAATAAGTTGATGTTGCTCATTCATACCCTAGACAACCTTATTGGAGAAAGTGTATCCTCGTGAAGAATACCAGTAAACGCCAAGAGCTCATACACCGCCTATAGCTCTCCAAGTTACCATATTTACTCATATGACCACATTTTGAACTTGGATATTTTGACTTGTCCATAAGCCATGTTCCAATAGACACTATTGAAAACTTAACGTTAAGATTTAATATCCAATACCTCAAAACATCCATATGATGGTATTATACTCTCATTCAATAAATGGAGCCACGATGTCCATATCTATAAAATGAAGTCCTCTATCGATTAACAAATGAATACCACCAAACTATTGAGGATAGACTATGCTATATAATCGTACTCATTGATAGCTCAATTGATAAAACTTGCAACCATAAGTTTATCATTTATCTCAGGATTGAGATAGACTCTCCGATTGTCTTTAAATGAAAACTTTTATCCATTGACAGTTCTAGATAAAGTATTTCATTTTGATTCTATTCAATGCACCCAGTACACTAGATTCTTTTGCCCAAAGACACCACACTTTGATGATTTTTGACTCATCATAACACATTTGATCCCACTCAAATGCTAGCAAAAGAATCTACATCTTTGACAAGATAAAGGCGCCCAACCTTTTATCTTAAGTTGTGAATATTATTCAAGACTAACTAAAGAATTGTGTCTATCTCATACATATCTAGATGTATGAACAATTCTTCTTTTCTCATAGTCTTTTGACTATATGACTATTTACTTTTGACAATTATAATATTTAAACTATAAATGCTATAAGATTTGTTAAACAAGAAATCACTTTATTAATATGAAAAGATTGTCAATTACAATATTACACTCTTGATATCGAGCATAATCCTAACAACATATACCTTTGTTGAGCAATGAAACACACATCTCTTTAAAGACTTAATCTTGCTTAAAAAGTTACCAAATCTTCTTTGAAGCTTGAATCATCATCAATCTACGACAACTAATCAATACAAGTGAAACATTGTTTTGATATGGAATTAATGCCAACATAACTTCAAAAATATAACAATCTTCCCCTTTGGCAAATTTCATGTCAAAACCCCTATACAAAAAAAAGTAAAACAAATACAAAGAAGATTGATTACAATGAGTTTCAATGAGTTACACACTTCTAGACTAATCTTCAACAAGTCTTGAACTTCTTCTTAATCTTATCTTGTAGTCACCTAAGATCAACTTAAAGCACAATATATATACAAGAGACAAAACATTTCCATATTTCGGCAAGGGTAAAGCATTTAGAACACAAATAAACCATGTATCTCCCCCTTAATGTATGACAATCCAAAGTATTCTAGCCAAATTCAAAACAATATTACATGCCATAAAAGTTCAAGTTTCCGAAAAAAATGAAAATGAAACATGAAATGATACTAGTTGAAAATTGAAACAAAGTAGACTAGCACATTTTTCTCCACCTTTTTCACATGATATGAAGCCAAAAGGAAAAGAAAAGGAAATGTACCGTATGATCATACTACTAGACATTTGTATCACCAGGGAACTTTGAACGATTGTTAGCTCTCATATAATGCTTTAAAGTAGTTTTTTGCTTGAGAATATGCTTTCTTCCAATTCTTTGATCCTAGCATCTTGTTTAGCTACCATAGCATTGAGTTCTTCAATCTTCCATTATGATTCTTCAATCTTCACACTTGACTTCTCAACCTCTTCATTCAATTGTGTAGCTCAATCCAGAAGATGATTTATACTAAATACAAGACTTGAATCTTGAGATCCACTAATAAGCCCAAAAGTATCACAAGCCATACCCTTGTCTTTGTATGACATAAAGGTCACACGTTTGTCACTGTACTTCTCTAAGGGAGGAAGTAGCACATCTTCCTCATGTGTCTTCACACCAAGAGCTAAACACAAATGAGTAATAAACCCTGGTAGTGCCAACTTCTTACCCAACCTTGTTGACAAAGTCGCACTATAAAGATAATTCATAAGAACTTCTCCAAGGTTTATAGGTCAGTTAGTCACTCAGGCATGCACAATCTTGACTTTCTCCTTGTTTAGCTCGGTAGTATTATAAGATCCCACAAGATTGGTACAAATGAAAAGATGTCAAAAGGCACTTGCCTTAGTCAATTCACATTGACTAATAAATGCATGATTTCCCCACTCAAAATCATTGTCATCACATACAGTTTTTCCCATCATACTAAGATTCTCAATAACATCAACATCAAGAAAATCCAACTCAATATCATTGGATAACCCGATGAATTTATTGATATTCTCTGAGTTAACTCTAAAGACAACACCTTTCACGTTCATCAAGGCATCTACAATTGTTGTACTATCCTTGCATTCATGGTAAAATTCTCTAACCACACTATCATTTACCATTCCAAGATATTAACATATGTACCCTAATTTCCATCAATGATGATCCGATGGATGTAAGAACCTCCACACTTACTCATATCTATACCCCTTTCTTGCAAAACTTTATTGGTTCCCATAAAACCCAAAGGATTTAACCTAATGGGTTTCTTAGAGGTATATTTGGATTTGTCTATGGGTTTAGAAGAATTACCACTTCTGGTAGCCTTGTTTCTTCCCATGACCTTGTGTAGAAATTCTCTACACTCATAAAACAAACATGAGTGGAAACAATCAAAGCAAGTTAGTCATTGAAAAATGCAAAGGCATATGGTAGTACAAAGAGTTATCATGCAAATCAAAAAAACATTAAATAACATCTACAAGATTCACCATATCAACCAAGAGTATGCCAAAAAAAATATAAACTTGAAACATGTGAACATATCACAAAAGAGAACAAAGTTTAGTGTACTATGCCCCCACTGATAAATGCTTCATCTAGGATCCAGATAACATAATGTTCACCATGAAATCAACACAATCACACACTCGAGCAATTTTAAAGAAATTCAACAAAATAAGCTCCACAAACTATAAGAGATACACCAAGATTTTTAATCTCTCTCATAATTCTTATAAAATACTTATAAACAAAGTGTGTGTGTGTGAATTTTTCTTCAAGCATATGTAAACAAGTAATTTGATAATAAACACGCAAATCATTTCAACGTCTATTCATCTTAAGCCTTTCCATAAAAGGTCAAATCTATTAACATCCGGAATTTTTGTTTTAAAGAGAATAGAATTCAACTTATGAGCGTGTGTGTGCATGTGGCTCGTCATCCGATTTCTAATTTTCAACCCGAGCACTTTTTATCGGTTTTGAATCAAATATTTTCTTATTAATTGATTTTTTCTACACTTCTTTGATTTTTCTAACATAAACATATACTCTTCATGATGGTTTTCACTCATCACAATGGTGTAGCCCTTTTCTTCATTGAGCAGCTTCACAACCAAGGTGTGTAGCCCTTTTCATGAAAGTGTTCATTGAGTTTTATCTAGTTACCAAAGCAAAAAGGATACTAACCATAGGTTATCTTAAATGTACTAGTTATAAGACTTCAAGGTGTATCCACAACTTACATATATTCAAACTCAACTTACTTAACAAAACAATCAAGTGAAGCAAAATGCATCTTTTGAAAATAAAGTTTTTATGGCTTATAAGAACATTATCTAAAAGAAATATAAAGAGAGTTACTCAAGATCATTACTTCTCAAGCGAGTAGCTTTCAAAGAATATGAAGCTCATATTTTTCAAAATATGACACTCAACAATCTAACAGATAATACATTCATCATGATTAAGATCAATATGAATATTATAACTAAGAGATCTCAAAAGAGCGCATGTCAATGAGAACTATAAGAACACTACACTTGTTCTCTAATATGACATGCTTCATGATATATAACAAATAATGAGTTGAGAGATGAAAATCCAGGTAAGCAAACACTAGGATACATAAATACCTTTGCAAGCCTTTTTCATCAAATGCCACACCTTCGCTCTTTTTATGAGCTCTTTTGACTTGTTTGTCCTCAAGACAATAAGTTATTGGTGTGTCATCCCAAGAGAATAAAATCATAGCATTTCAACTCAAACACATATAAAAAAAATAACTTTCTCTAAAAGTCTTAACAAAATTCATCACCATATAGATTTCAACAATGCAACTTCTCTAAAGTTAATCAACGAATTTTAACCATAATAACAATTCTTGTAAGATAGCTAAGTTCATGTTAAGTTATATAAAAACAAAGCTAGCAAGCTAAATTCATCACAACTTGACACTAATCTTAAATCTAACTCACATGTACAACTAACTCACGTGTGCAACTTACACTAATGGTAAAAGCACTCACCCTTGACCAATTTGGTCTTGGGTGAACTTACACAAACATTGTCAACATCTTTCTTGACAACAATATTGAATCTTGATTAAAGACCTTCTATGACTTGATCCATAATAATGTCATTGATACTATTCTTTTCAACATTAGCAACATATGTTAAGTCAAGATTAACAAGGTTTACTTTCTTCTTATTCCAAACTTTCTTAATATGCTTTTCAACCATATCATGCTATTTAATATCTAAATCCTTAGCAAGCTTAAATTGAAGTTTAATACTATCTCTAGATGCATTCCCTAACTTGCAATATTCAATGTATTTATAGCACTTGGGCTTAATATTGCCTATAGTATTGCAAAAATGATAAATTAAAAGAAAAGGTGAGATTGTACCTTCCATAATTGAAATAGCATTAGTAGGAGTTTGTAGAGGTACCTTTTCCTTCAATTTCTTTTTTTGTCTTTGATCTTTTCTTCTTAGCTGGATTCTTGTCAATGATAACATTTTCTTTACTGGTAGGAAGTGATGCATCTATTATCTTCTCCTCAACTACTGAGCCACTTGAACCTCCTTGAGAATTAGCAAGATTCATAACATTCGATATATTGACTGACTCATTGACTATGTCTTTAATTGCATGCTTGGCAATGTCGATTTTGTTAATAAAGTCTTGTTCCTTCATCTTCATAGTAGAATGATTTTTTTTTTCAAGGACTATCTTCTCAACCTCCCTAAGCCTCTAAAAAATTTCAATCTTTTTCACCTAGAAGCCTTTGAGTAACCATCACAAACTCATCTACTTGTAACTTAATCAAATCATCCTTCTTCTCAACCTCACTCAAAGCTTTATCTCTTTCCTTATCAAGGCTCTCTATTTTAGCCAATGATTCAAGAATGGTTGGATTAGAACTAGAGTTATCTTGATAATTTGAATCATTTTCCTTGTTCAAAGATGTTTGACAATCTTCTCTAGCATAGTGTCAGAGGCTGTGAAAGCAACAAAATTGCAAACCAACTCTTCCTCATCACTAGAGTCATCATCACTCCAAGTGATCGGTATAGCCTTACCCTTCTTGTCAATACTAGTCTTCTCTCTTGGGCACTCCGAAGCGTAATGACCAAACTCCTTACACTTAAAGTATTTAACCTTATGGTTGCTCTTAGCTTGACCACTCATCTTATTTTTTAGAGATGATGATTTCTTGACTTCATTTTCCTTAGAGGATTTGCCACTTGGCTTGGCACCTTTTCTTATAAACTTTTGAAACTTTCTAACCAACAATGCCATCTCCATATCAGCATTTGTACTATCTTCATTGATTACTTTAAGAGTTATTCCCTTGCTCTTAGCTTCAGGTTTCAAGCCTGCATTATAGGTTTGAAGAGAACCAAGCAATTTTTTGACGTTCATGCTATCAACATCCTTGCTATCTTCAATTGTTGTCACCGTAGCCTTGAACCGTTTAGGCAAAGATCTTAAGTTCTTCCAATTAAGCCTCTCTCCAGAGATTGGTACACCAATCTATTGACAATGATTGGCTATGTTTAAGGGCTTAAATTAGAAGTCATCAAGCTTGTCCTCTTCACTCATTTTCAACATTTCAAATTGAGATGTAAGCATTTAAAGCCGAGACTTCCTAATCGCCTTAGCTCCCTCATTGGTCACTTGAAGAACATCCCAAGCCTCCTAGATGGTCTCTAGATTTTGAAGATAGGAAAATTGCCTACTATCCACTCCTTCAAAAATGGCATTCATCGCTTAATGATGGTATTTAGCCGACTTAAACTCATTTTCATTCCATTTTATTCTTGGTTTAGGAACTATAGATCCATCTTCAAGCATCAGGTAAGGAGGATAGTAACCTCCTTCCTCAACCGACATCCATGCTCTTTCATCAATAGACCAGATGTAAGCTTTCAACCTTAATTTCCAAAAGCTGTAATTATATCCTTTGAGTAGTGGAGATCTAGAGTTCAAAACTCTTTTGGACATCATCTCTTCCTGAAGACCCATTGAAGACCCATTACCTCAAATATAGTGTAATCAAATGAGAATGTATCACAAATTTCATTAAATTTTGTCTAATGACCAACCTTGATAACAAATGAAAATACACAAACGCAGTTAAATTTCCTTAAGTTAACCTAGATGAGGGGTGAATAGGTTTTTTACACCTTTTTCAATTCGTTGAAAACAAACATACGTTTGTCCCTCTAGCTTGCTTGAATAACAATTCTTAAGATAATAAAGCTTATATAGATAAATGATATGTATTATCAAACAAGGAATTGTTAAACATGTAGGGAAAAAAGGGTTCAAAACGCAACTGAAGCGTGATAAAAATGAAAATTTAGGGTTTGCGTATATTTTTTTTTTCCCTTTATGCAACGAGAACATTAACCCTAGATTAATTGACATACATAAAAGTATCGTACCTTTTACTCGTGAAGATTGACCAAGTGCCGAATTTATTTCTCAAGATCTTCCAATCCAATCACGAACGTGAATCACCTTGGAGTGAGGGCTCACTTTCTTTAAATTGTATTCCTAAGAATGGAGACATCAAAAATCTTTTCTTTGTTAGTTACAAATATCCTCCAAGCGAAAAATCCAAGAACGTCCAGTCACTTGTGAATTATCAATCAATTTGATTGAAACTCGCTTGAACCTTGATTCGATGTTGTACATAAAACCCTTTTGATTTAAAGGGTATTAGTATACTATCGAAAACAAAAACGTTCCCTTTTTTTCTCTACTTGGCCAAATTCCCACACTATTGCTTAAAGATGATCAAATTTTGTCTAGAGTAAAATCAGACTTTTCTCCCTCAAAATTCCTATAATGGCCGAATTTATCTCTTAGAAAATAGGCTTGGCCGAAAATTCACCTCTAATTCCCTTTTGTCACGACCGAAATTCCCATGCATATATTTATAGGATCATAAATCCTTTCCTAAGAAGGATTTACTTGGTTGTCAAGAATCCTTTCCGTAGGTGGATTTATTTTGTAGTTAAGAGTCCTTATCTAAAAGGAAATCTAACTTCTCCTATAACCATATGTGTTGGCCGAATTTATCATCGATATAGATTAGGAGAGTTTATTCTTATCATAAGAAGGATTACTTGGTAGTTAAGAATCCTTTCCTTATGTAGATTTACTTGGTGGTTAAGAATCCTTTTCAAAAAGGAATTCTATCCCAAACGCAAGACTCCTAATCCAACTCAAAAGTGTATTTGTAACCATAATAAAGACTTCCTAATTTGATTAGATAAATAATTCCTTTTATTTATCTAGTTATCAAATATAGTATTTAACATTAACTATACTACCAACAATAGTATAGTTTTAGGAGACCATCTCCTACTAGGAAAAAGATTTTGACTTTTATTTAAATAATTAATTAATCAACTAATAAATTAATTTCTATTTAATTAAATAATAAAATAAAAATAATATATTTAAGCTATTCACAATGGCCTTTGCTGCCCATACAAAAAATAAGGGTCATATATTATTTTTCTTATTTTATTAAATCCATTGGACCTTAATAAAAAGTCCACATGTGAACTAGACCTATTCTTACAAAGAGAAACAAGTTCTCATGCCTTAATACAATTCTAGAGGGACCCCTAAATTGGTCCGGCAGAATATATCAAGTGATCCATGCAAGTTCGTGTGGATTGGGGATCTTGGCGGGGTATCTAAATTTAAGCTCCAATAGACACATCCCAATCACAATCAACAAATGATTAACTTAGGTCCGATCAATTTAATTTTTGTTCATTCCACTAAAGAACTAAAATTGAACTCTTAAATAAAGATAGAATAAGTTGATGTTACTCATTCATACCCTAAACAACCTTATTGGAGAAAATGTTTCCTCGTGAAGAATACCAGTAATTGCCAAGAGCTCATAGACCGCCTATAGCTCTCCAAGTTACCATATTTACTCATATGACCACATTTTGAACTTGGATATTTTGACTTGTCCAGAAGCCATGTTTCAATAGAAACTATTGAAAACTTAACGTTAAGATTTAATATCCAATACCTCAAAACATCCATATGATGGTATTCTACTCTCATTCAATAAATGGAGCCACGATGTCCATATCTATAAATGAAGTCCTCTATCGATTAACAAATGAATACCACCAAACTATCGAGGATAGACTATGCTATATAATCGTACTCATTGATAGCTCAAATGATAACACTTGCAACCATGAGTCCATCATTTATCTTAGGATTTAGATAGACTCTCCGATTGTCTTCAAGTGAAAACTTTTATCCATTGACGGTTCTAGATAAAGTATTTCATTTTGATTTTATTCAATGCACTCAGTGCACTAGATTCTTTTGTCCAAAGACTCCACACTTTGATGATTTTAGACTCATCATAACACATTTGATCCCACTCAAATACTAGCCAAAGAATCTACAACTTTGTTAAGATAAAGGCACCCAACCTTCTATCTTATGTTGTGAATATTATTCAAGACTAACTAAAGAATTATGTCTACCTCATACATACCTAGATGTATGAACAATTCTTCTTTTCTCATAGTCTTTTGACCTTATGATTATTTACTTTTGAAAATTATAATAATTAAACTATAAATGCTATAAGATTTGTTAAACTAGAAATCACTTTATTCATATGAAAAGATTGTTAATTACAATATTACACTCTTGCTATCGAGCATAATCCTAACAATCTCCCACTTGCTCTATAGAAAATGTGTCATATCTCTCATCCCCATGTTCTCTAGATGCCCATCAAAACACTTTTGAGGAAGAGCCTTTGTAAAGGGATCCACTAGATTTTACGCTGACGCGATTTTGGTAATCGTCACGTCACCCTTATGCATAATTTTCCTTAGTAGATGATACTTTCTGTCAATGTGTTTCCCTCTATTATGACTTCTTGGTTCTCTCGAATTAGCCACTGCTTCACTATTGTCATAATAGATAGTGATCTACTTATTCGCATCAAGAACCACTTCCAAGTTAATCAGGAATTGGAGAAGCCAGGCAGTCTCTTTAGCAGCCTCACATGTGACTACATGCTCAGCTTCCATGGTAGAATCAGCAATACTAAATTGCTTGATACTCCTCCACATGACTGCCCCTCCTTCAATAGTAAACACAGATCCTGATGTTGATCTCATGGAGTCAGAATCTAACTGAAAATTAAAATCTGTATACCCAATGGGAATTAAATCCCCTCTAGAGTATACAAGCATATAATCTCTCGTTCTCCTAAGATACTTGAAAATATGCTTGACTGCCATCCAGTGATCAAGACCAGGCTTCGATTGAAACCTGCTAACTATGGCCACAACAAAAAAAATATCTTGACTAGTACAGAGCATTTTTTACATGAGACTCCTACTGCCGAAGCATATGGAATCCTACTCATGAATTGCTCTTCATGCTCATTCTTAGGAACTTTTTCCTTAGAAAGTTTGATTCCATGTCTGAAAGGTAACATACCTTTCTTGGAATCTTGCATGGAAAACCTAGACAAGATTTTATCTATGTATGAAACTTGGGATAATGCAATCGTTCTATTCTTTCTATCCCTTAAGACTTGGATACCAAGAATATAACTTGCTTCTCCTAATTCCTTCATATCAAATTATTTTGCTAACCATTCTTTTATTGATGTCAATACACCTACATCGTTTCCGATGAGTAGTATATCTTCAATGTAAAGAACTAGGAAAACCAACTTGTCACCTTTAATCCATTTGTATACATAAGGTTCATCAAGGTTTTGAATAAAACAAAAACATTTTACGACTTGATCGAACCTTATGTTCCAGGATCTGGATACTTGCTTCAATCCATATATGGATCTTTGCAACTTGCATACCCTTTCCTCTTGGCCCTTTTCAATGAATCCCTCTGGTTGCATCATATAGATGCTTTCGTCAAGACTTCTATTAAGGAAAGTTGTCTTGACGTCCATTTTCCAAATCTCTAGAACTAAAGATGCCACAATGGATAAGAGTATCCTAATGGATTTAAGCATGGCCACAGGACATAAGGTTTCTTCATAATCTATACCTTCCTTTTGTGTATAACCTTTAGCTACCAATCTAGCTTTAAAGGTTTCCACCTTTCCATCCATTTCACTTTTCCTCTTGTATACCCACTTGCACCCGATAGGTTTTATCCCTTTAGGCAAGTCTACAAGAGACCAGACTTTGTTGTTGAACATAGATTCAATTTCGGATTGCATTGCCTTTTGCCAATGGTGAAAATCAACATCTTCCATTGCTTCATTGTACGTATAGGGATAATTGTCATCTGGAAGATTCTCTACAGATTCTCTGCAGATTCTCTTAGACCGATGTATCTCTCAGGTTGTCTAACAATCCTCCCCTTACAATGAGGTATGGTAGATTGTTGATCTTGTGTAGGTACGGAACTTATAATTGGGCTTGGTTGCGAAACCTCTTGTGGAATTGTATCTCCCAAAAGCTCATTTAGGACAATTCTACTTTTAGGAGCACAATTATTCATATAGTCCTCTTCTAGAAATTTGGCATTTGTCGAAACAAATACTTTAAGATCTAAAGCACTATAAAAATAATATTCTTTTGTTCCTTTTGGATACCCTACAAATATGCATGTTTCTGAATGAGATTCCATCTTTTTTGTCTTTCCTTTTAACAAGTGCGCAGGACATCCAAATATCCTTTAGTGTTGTTAACTAGGATTTCGCCTGGTCCACAACTCATGCGGTGTTTTAGGAAACGACTTAGATGGTACATCGTTTAGAATATACATGACAGTTTGTAAAGCATATCCCTAAAAAGAACTAGGGAGCGTTGAATAACTTAACATAAACCTAACCATATCCAAAAGAGTTCTATTTCTCCTTTCTACCACCCCATTTTGTTGAGGTGTGCCTGGGGTATAAACTGAGAATTATTCCATTATCAATAAGATATTGCTGAAACTCAACAGATAGATATTCTCCACCACGATCGGACCTCAAGATTTTTATGCGTTTATCAAGCTGATTTTCTACTTCAACTTTAAATGCTTTGAACATATCAAAAGTATCTGGCTTATGTCTCGTGAGATACACATAGCCAAATCTTGAGTGATCATATGTGAAAGTAATGAAGTACTCATATACACCTCTAGCTTGAATGCTCAAAGGTCCACACACATCAGTGTGTATCAATCCTAAACATTCAATGGCTCTTGCGCCTTTGGTCGTAAAAGACCTTTTGGTCATTTTACCTTCCAAAAAAGATTCACAAGTTGGTAGATCATCATCCTTTAAGTTACTTAGAGGTCCGTCACATACCAATCTTTTAATCCTATTAAGGTTGATATGACCTAAGTGCAAATGCCATAGGTAGGTTTCATCTTTTGCTAATTTTACTCTTTTATGATTAGGTTCCGTTGATTCTGTGTCTAACATGCGAGAGATATTTCCATGCAAATAGAATAAACCATTTTCCAATGTACCATTGCAAATAATTTTGTTATTCTTACTAATAATAAAAGTTTTATTAAAAGTAACCGAATAACCAAATTTATTTCAACAAGAAACTAAAATTAAATATCTCTTGAATTGAGGTAAATAATAAACGTTTATTAAAACTAAATGCCTACTAGAATCTAAATTGATTCTAATGTCTCCCACTACACTAGTGGACACCAAAGCTCCATTGTCAATATGCAAGTTGAATTCAATCTTATTAAGTCTATTCCTTTAAACCTTTTCACCACAAAGGAAACATTTCCCTTTGATCTTGGTTACTTTCTTGGTCTCCTTCTAAGAAGGCCCAAGTTGTTTTTTCCTCTGTTGTTTCTTAACCTTCTAACGGGTCTTAACAGTAGCAACTTTACCAACCATATGAATCTCTGTCTAGCGACATCATAATATCTGCAGCAGTCTCCATTCCTTCATGTTGCTGTTGCAACACGTCGGAGATGATGGCCATAATGTAACGTACATTTAGCCTTCTCATCTGAAGACATCCACTACTGATACTCATCTCTTTGATTCCTGAGTTAGATTCATTAGTTTGGTAGTTAAGGAATATACAGAATGAACTTATACTTTTCAGCTTGCAACAACAACCCAATATTCCTTTTCCATGTGACATAATTATAATCAGTCAAAGTATTATCTTTTAGGATATTGATTAGGGATGAGGTCATGATTTCTTTTCAATAACAAAAATTATATAAGTAAACAATCATGATATAGCACTTTTTAATATTTATCTTGAATTAAATAAAATAATTCCGTAAAAATTCAACGGTGATCCAACACCCATAAATGTCACGCCTCCTTAGGGAGTACGCACCATTTACTAGTTGGACTAGGTCCCACCTAATTGTTAACATAACAACCAACGTTTTCTATTTTAGCCTTGCAATTTTTATTAACAAGAACTCTTGGGAGGATATTAATAAAATTACATTAAGTGTGTTACCAAGTTATCGACCTTCAATATAATCCCGCACGAATATCCCTCCTTTGGGAGTTGATATCGTTTAGGCTAATTGTCTAGTCTATCCTTGTATGGAAGTATCTTGCTAAATTCCATTCATGAATGCCATTTGGGAGGTTATTCACGAAACATAAAGTTCAACTAAACTTGGAGCCGTAGGTGTTCAAAAACACCTTCTCCCACTCAATTGTTTAAGGTGTGTGATCGAATTCCAAAGAATGATTTACCAAGTTATCTAGATGCTAATTTAGATACTTAAACCATTGAATGCATGTTCATACCAAAAGATATATATGAGTGGCACTCCTATTCTATATGACATGTTATCCAACAATGACAAACATTGCAATATTTACAAAAATATAAATAGCTACAATATTGGTCCATCCTAGAAAACCAAGTAAATTACATATATCCTGGAATACAAGAACTCCTTTCTTGGTGAAAAAGTCTTCACGTGACATTCGTTGTTCGGACTCCCTCGGCTACCTCCCATGGGTGTGCGCACCCTTTGCCCTTACCCATGGGCTTGCGCATGCCACAAACCCATAAAGGGCTGGCATGCGCAGCCCATGCCACAACAAACGTGGCTGCGCGCTCTTCGCACGCACGTTCATTGTTACGGCTCACACGGTCCCAAATTTGTTCCGGTTACTCCTAATTCTTCAAACCTTCGAGTCTTCGAAACTTGAATGTATTACAGAAGAAATTACATAACAAAATACTACATTTTTTTTTATTACAACAACAAAATAAAAAAAACTGAGCAACTACCAAGAAGGAAATTATGGCGATAATAGACCACCATTCTTGTTACAATCCCGAAACAAAATTACATTGAAATTCTAAGACCAAAATTGAGCAATAACAAACCACATATAAAACATATATATATCCATACATTCCAATGTAAATATATATGCGAATACCTAGAGTGCCATTTCTTTCTAAAACATTTATATATACAATAAAAATAAAAAGATTCACGAACACATACATCAATTAATCAAGGGTAAAACCAGGCTCTGATACCAATTGTAGAGAAAAACAGGTTCAAAACGCAACGAAAGCGGGATAAAAATGAAAATTTAGGGTTTGCGTATATAAAATTTGTTTCCCATTATGCAACGAGAACCTTAACCCAAGATTAATTGACATATATAAAAGTATCGTACCTTTTACTCGTGATGATTGAACAAGTGCTGAATTTATTCCGCAAGATCTTCCAATCCAATCACGAATGTGAATCACCTTGGAGTGTGGGCTCCCTTTCTTTAAATTGTATTCCTGAGAATGGAGACAAAGAAAAAATCTTTTCTTTGTTAGTTACAAATATCCTCCAAGTGAAAAATCCAAGAACATCCGGTCACTTGTGAATTATCAATCAATTTTATTGAAACTCGTGTGAACCTTGATTCGATGTTGTACACAAAACCCTTTTGATGTAAAGGGTATTAGTATACTATCGAAATTAAAAACGTTCCCTTTTTTTCTCTACTTGGTCGAATTCCCACGCTATTGCTTAGAGATGATCGAATTTTGTCTAGAGTAAAATCAGATTTTTCTCCCTCAAAATTCCTATGATGGCCGAATTTATCTCTTAGAAAATAAGTTTGGCTGAAAATTTACCTGTAATTTCCTTTTGTCATGACCGAAATTCCCATGCACATATATATAGGATCATAAATCCTTTCCTAAGAAGGATTTACTTGGTTGTCAATAATCCTTTCCTTAGGTGGGTTTATTTGGTAGTTAAGAGTCCTTATCTAAAAGGAAATCTAACTTCTACTATAACCATATGTGTTGGCCGAATTTATCATTGATATAGATTAGGAGACTTTATTCTTTTCCGAAGAAGGATTACTTGGTATTAAAGAATCATTTCCTTAGGTAGATTTACTTGGTGGTTAAGAACCATTTTCAAAAAGGAATTCTATCCTAACACCAAGACTTCTAATCCAACTCAAAAGTGTATTTGTAACCATATTAAAGACTTTCTAATTTGATTAGATAAATAAAAATTATTTATCTACTTATCAAATAAAGTCTTTAACATTAATTATACTACCAACAATAGTATAGTTTTAGGAGACCATCTTCTACAAGGAAAAAGATTGTGACTTTTAATTAAATAATTAATTAATCAACAAATTAATTAATTTCTATATAATTAAATAATAAAATAAAAATAATATATTTAAGCTATTCACAATAACCTTTGCCACCCATACCAAATATATAAGGGCCATATATTATTTTTCTTATTTTATTAAATCCATTGGACCTTAATAAAAAGTCCACATGTAAACTAGACCTATTCTTACAAAAAGAAACAAGTTCTCATGCCTTAATACAATTCTAGATGGACCCCTAAATTGGTCCTGTAGAATATATCAAGTGATCCATGCAAGTTCGTGTGGATTGGGGATCTTAGCGGGGTATCTAAATTTAAGCTTCAATAGATACAACCCAATCACAATCAACAAATGATTCTCTTAGCTCCGATCTATTTAATTTTAGTTCATTCCACTAAAGAACTAAAATTAAACTCTTAAATAAAGATAAAATAAGTTGATGTAACTCATTCATACCCTAGAAAACCTTATTGGAGAAAGTGTATCCTCGTGAAGAATATCAGTAATCGCCAAGAGCTCATACACCGCCTATAGCTCTCCAAGTTACCATATTTACTCATATGACCACATTTTGAACTTGGATATTTTGACTTGTCCAGAAGCCATGTTTCAATAGACACTATTGAAAACTTAACGTTAAGATTTAATATCCAATACCTCAAAACATCCATATGATGATATTCTACTCATTTAATAAATGGAGCCACGATGTCCATATCTATAAATGAAGTCCTCTATCGATTAAAAAATGAAAAACACCAAACTGTTTAGGATAGACTATGCGATATAATCGTACTCATTGATAGCTCAAATGATAACACTTGTAACTATAAGTCCATCATTTATCTTAGGATTTTGATAGACTCTTCGATTGTCTTCAAATGATAAACTCTTATCCATTGACGGTTCTAGAAAAAGTATTTCGTTGTGATCCAATTCAATGCACCCAGTGCACTAGATTCTTTTGCCCGAAGACACCACATTTTGATGATTTTAGACTCATCATAACACATTTGATCCCACTCAAACGCTAGCAAAAGAATCTAAAACTTTAATAAGATAAAGGCACCAAACCTTTTATCTGAAGTTGTGAATATTATTCAAGACTACCTAAAGAATTGTGTCTACCTCATACATACCTAGATGAATGAACAATTCTTCTTTTCTCATGGTCTTTTGACCTTATGATTATTTACTTTTGAAATTTATAATAATTAAACTATAAATGCTATAAGATTTGTTAAACTAGAAATCACTTTATTCATATGAAAAGATTGTTAATTACAATATTACACTCTTGCTATCGAGCATAATCCTAACAAAACAAGCTTACAAGTTGCTAGTGAAAGGATTACAGTGAAACTAAAAACAAAAGATACATGTATTCTCAATATTGTTCCATATGTGCAAGTACTCAATCAAAGATAGTCATATACAAATAAATCTAGGTACACAGGTAATGAAATTAACGATTTGATAAAATGAAGTGCATGTTTATCACATATTACAACATTCTTGTTTTAAAAAAATATATAGAAATGAAGATTGTGAAATTAGATACAAACATACACATACATGTATACAAGAAAGATAAGAAGAATTAACACATGCATTTGTTTTAACATCGTAAAACCTCAGAGGAGGAAACATCCACTGGTTGAATACAACCACCAGGTACTTTTATTATTGGAAAGTAGACAAGATATTCCTCAAAATTGACCAATAAATGACACATTCTATATTGGATGATGATTCTTTGTGTTTGTGTGCCTAAGCCTTTTAAGAGATATGAGATCTTAATATACCTTTATTGAGCAATGAATTACACTTCCTTTTGAAGACTTAATCTTGCTTGATAAGTTACCAAATCTTCTTTGAAGCTTGAATCATCATCAATCTACGACAATTAATCAATACAAGTGAAATATTGTTTTGCTATGGAATTAATGCCAACACAACTTCGAAAACTTAAAATTTTGTGAAGAATTAAGGTCTATAATATATGAAAAGTGAAGAAGGAAAAGCATGCCGCTATACATAATGTGGAGATGGGAAAGATTAAATATATTGTGGAGATGGCAATTCTAGTGAATATACTTAAAGTGGAGATGGAAAAGCAAGTACAACGTTTGAGGGGTCATTTGACAGTCATGTTCGATGTGCATGTATGTGTTTGTTATACTCTTTAACTTTGCAACTATGTTTTGAAACTTTGAAATTTAATGTGCAATGATCTTGTGTATGCTTTTGACAAGTGCCATTTTGTATATGCAAAAGGGCTTGTCAAACAAAATTTAGAAAATCTCAAAATACAGTAAAAAATGCTTTTCAATCAAATATAATGGCATGCCAGGTATCGTCCAAAGGGATCAATCGCTAGGGATGACTGAATTTAACTCTAGTACTAAAAATGCAATAAAAGTAAAATGCAATCTACATTTAAACTAATTAAATGCAAATAAGCTAGAGGATAAATGTGTGAATGAATGACAAAGATACTAAGGAGTTGATGGATCTAAAATGGAAACAATGGGCAAATCAAGAACTTTCATGAATGTACATCAATCTACTATGTAACCGATGTAGAGTGTATAAAATTGGTTGTATATCCCTTATGAGTTTCTGATCTAGAGTGTATAGTATTGGCCACCCATAAGTGATTTAAAATGAATGCACATCTATCAGATAAGAGACTAATCTTTTTTAATGTCACCGATCTAGAGTGTGTAGTATTGGTGCTTAATCTCTCACAAGTTATCAACCTATATTGTAAAGAATTGATTACCCATTTGAGATTAGATAGAAATTGAGATTATTAAGCCCAGATTTGACTTAAGGAGTGTACTCTTGTTTAATCCTTCCCATCAATTAAGCTTAAGAGAACAAAATCGATTGTATACCTAACTCTCGACTCAAATAATTTCTCAACAAATTAGCAAAGAGAATATTGATCTATCGAAGACAAATTCATTTGGAAATTAGTTAAACCAATGAATGAAACATACTTGATGGATTAATAAAAGAGATAGAGTTTAATATAATGCCCAAAGTTCACAAATGAGTCACATCAACCCCTTAGTGGGGATTTAACAACTCAAAATCATTACAAAACAAAATCTAAGAGAAGAGAGTGAGAATAGACCCATGAAGAGATTTTCCTTCCTTTAAGCATCAAATCCAATCTCCTAGAGCTTTTGTTCAGTAGAAAATAAAAGAGATTACGTGTGGGTTTTTGGATGTAAATGGAGAAAATAATTACTAGATCTAGAGAGAGAAAAAGAGAATGAGATTTATATGTGTGTGTATGGCTGAGATTGTATACAGATCTATATATAGGATAACCAAAATAGGTCTGATTTGATGATGTAGTGAGTTCCTGACACACATTGTGCCCAGGTAGTGCATGGGTAAGGACCTGTGTACTGACAATCTTCAACGAGCATCATCCTCAGTTCACTGGTAACTGCATGGGTAGGGACCTCGGTATTACCAGCATATTGTGCACTTTGGTAACTTCTAGAGAATTTCTAGTCCCCGATTCATAGATCGTTGCTCTGGTGTTCACTAGTGAAGATCTTAGACTTGGAATGCATGGGTAGTGCATGGGTAGGGACCTGCACACATATCATCGATCTGGGGTCTTCTTTCTTTGTTTTTTTTTTTTGCTTGTTTCGTACATGAAATTTCCACATCATCTTGGAGACCAACATTACACCAATTGACTGAAATCACAACAAAAGGGTCTATGAGATATGAAAATGTGATTAAAAACAAGACACGGGATAAAGATCGAGGGCCAAATTATAGTATAATTTTGGCATGATTAAATACCCCCAAATCGACCGTTTGCTCGTCCTCAAGCAAACTCAAAACAAAACAAAGGCACAACAACAAAAATGACTTGATCTAAAATTTCTCTACACTCAAAACAAATAATTCAATAAGCTAAATGTCCAACTGGTGATGAGATGCAAGGATATGTAAAGATGTAATTTATGCATAAGAGTCTAGTGCATTGCATACAATGCTCATTGGAAGATCACTATTTATGGTGAACTAGCCTTGGAAGGAATAACTATGCCATGGACATTGAAGATCATGCTTTAGCATGGATGAAAAAGTTCTTTCCCTTTGGTTGTAACAAGGCCATAGGGTTAAATGTGGTGATAAAAGAAATATGGAAAATTTAGAGTTCCAATATCACCAGTCATACTCGACTAATAGTACAGACACACACCCAATACTAGCTCCACTTTCCAAAATTATACACACTAGCATCAAGGAATCACTTTAACATACAATTATGCTTTACAAATGTACTCTAATTTGTGAGTACTTTACATTGACATTTGAAGACTCTTTTTGCTCTCTAATTTTGCCTTTTCATTGCATTGATTTTTCTTTCTTTCTTTTCTTTTGCATTTTTCACACTTTTCATTTGACAATTTGGCTCTAAGTGCAAATTTGACACTTTTACATGTTGAACCCATACTTTCACACTTACATTACTGCCTAAATATACACTATTTCATATGAGAGCTTACACCTTTCAACCATACAACACAACACACACACCCTCACATGCTTGGAAATAAAAGGGTATGTTTGTGTTTGGCTATGGCCATATAGTTTTATGTGGTTTCAAATGAAAGGTAAGTGTTCGGCCTCAAACTTGGCTTTGGGGCACACAATATAGGATAAGGTTTGGTTCTAAATGGCTTCACTTCTATCGATCTTCGATAAGAGAAATTTCTTAAAGTGGGTAGGAATGTGTTTAGGCTATATACAAAGTTTTTTTGCACACATTGCCTAACATCATTTCCATAATTTGTCGTGAAAATACAAGCACAGTTAATTTGCCTAAAGCTAACCTAGAGAGGGGTGAATAGGTTTTTATACCTCTTTTCAATCCCATGAAACAAACACAAGTCTGTCCCTCTAGATAGCTTGTATAACAATTTATTAAGCAAATACAAAAACATATAGATCACTGAAAGACATGCTTAGTCAAGCAAAGTCAACTTGGTCTACAATTTGTATGTGATGAAATTCTACTTTATGCATAAGCTATTAAGCATTATCATTCACAAATAAAAGATCTTGTTCATAGAAGAATCTCAAAAATTAAAATTCTAAACAAGATATTCAACAACACATATACAAATATCAAATAGAAAAGTATAGAGAAATTGAACACATGATTTTTACGTGGTAAAACCTCCTGAGAGGAAACATCCACGGGTTAATACCCCAACCACAGGTGAAAAAAACTTTCACTAGTTGGATAAAAGTACACGCTTATAAGAGAACAATCTACATGATACAATTCTTATTAGACATCCCTCCTATCCTACTCGCAAGCCTTTTACTAATGAAAGTTTTACCACTTTGCTTGACTATCCGGATCACTCTGACCCTAGTCAAGACTCCTTGCTTAGCTATCCAGATCACCCCAATCCTAGCCAAGACTCATTGCTTAACTATCCAGATCACCCCAATCCTAGTTAAGACTCCATGCTTAGTTATAGGAATCACCCTGATCCTAGCCAAGACTCCGTGCTTAAATCGAAGATACAATCCCCAATATGAGACTTCCTACCTTTTGCAAGGCAAATGATCTAAGTGAAATGCAAGTGATGTAATCACCCACAACATAGAATATATGATCAAAATATCCTATGGAAACAAGAAATGAATGTTGAACACACAAAGTATGATTTTCTAGTTGGCAATCCAAAAACAATGCACTCATACAAATGATGCATGTACATATGAAATGTATCGATTGAGTGCACATCAAGAAGAACCGAAATTTATCATTAAAATGAACAAAGCAAATTTATCTAGATCTTATGTTATGAACAAACAACCTAGAGTATGTGAAACACCTAACACACACCAAAGATCTAAACTTTGTTCAAAAAATTAACAACGCTAGAATTAATTAATATGTTCAATATAAATCTCTAGCAATCATATAAAGCATATATTCACGAGATAATCAATTAATTTCCCTTGAGTTCTAAATATACAAACAACTGTGTTATTCCTACAAATATTCAATTTAAAAGATCTATCACATATATAGGCTATTAATCATTGAAAGAAGATCAAACAACACACAAATAGCACTAGACAAAAAGAACGCACAATTCAAATTCCAAGTATGTGAATGTTGGGGTTTATGCCCTAAAGATGTTATTTGTAAATGGATTTATGAAATAGATAAAAGGAAAAATTCAATTCATTCTTGTTGTGTTGTTTATTTTATAACTTGTGCATATATTTAACATCCAAGATTGCCAGATGTAATCTCAAACTGTGTATATGAGTGTCATATACGGATGGATACAGTAAGAGACGTGCAATCTAAAGAGTCCACAGATAGTAAATAAAGCTAGGTACTTTATTTGTGGTTAATCTATAGCTGCGGTCTATTCCGTAATGTACAATGATTCTATCACGAATCATTCATATGAGATATGAGAATGGAGGCACCTTGTATGATGTGATCATATAGGACTGGGCCATGATCTACATGAATATCTCACCAAGATCCATTTACAGATGAGATTCATATATATCAACTAATGATGGCTATATATGGGCGATCTTAATCATGAGTGTCTTATCGACTCCTTCAGGTTAGATCGTGGTATTTGATATTCCATGGGTGAGGTCGGATGCTGTTCTCGATCAATATGCTCCGTATATTTGGATTACGGTTTGGCTTGTGGCTGGGAAGGTTTGTACACAATAGTGGAATCCACTCCTTCTTGTGAGAAGCAGATGGTAGTTCCCTTAAGGGTTGATTTAGGGTTTTGACAACATGAGCGCTCTCCTAATTCCGTGAGGAAATAGGATTTATTGTTCACTATAGATACAACGGTACGTAAAGGACATATGTAATTAAGGGGGTATAACGAACATTATGACCCAGCTTTAATATGTCGTTACTGTGGAGAATCACACCATGTGTAATAGCTATATCGATGGACACCGAGTTGTCCAATTAATTGTGTTACAAAAGTGACACGTATTTATTCGAGAATTAATTGAATAATGAGATTATTTAATTAATGAATGTTAATAGTTAAATTAATTAAATAATTAGATTATTTAATTATAGCGATAATTATTAATTTTTAATTAACTATTAATTGGAGGGTGTTAGTTGACATATGGTTTTAGGTGAATATAAAATAATAGGATTATTTTATTTTTACTAAATCATTTATCTAAGTATTCGAATTTAAGTTTAAATTTAAAATATTGATTATCACTTTTAATATATTAGATATATTTGAAAAGGATAATTAAAAGATATATATCAATTAATAACACAAGAGATTGCATTGGATGCAAATTGGTATGTGCACATGAAATTTTAGTCAAAAGAAGAATTTGCATATGATGCAAATACTTGATTCATATATATTATTAATATATATATATATATATATATATCTATAACGCAAGGGTTTGCGTAAGAAAAAAGAAAGTATATATATATATATATATATATATATATTAACGCATGATGATAATGAGAGGTATATTTTTATTAAAAAAAAATTTGCTTGCTCTGTTATCAACCAAGCAAGGCGTGAATATATTTTTGTGAAGCAGTGCGTGAATATATATTTGTGAAGCAGTGCGTGAATATATATTTGTGAAAAAAAAGTTTTTTTTCTTGTTGGAGTGAACAAGTGAAGATAATAATTGCATGTGTGCCTATGAAAAGATCAAAGCAAGTGTTGCATATTGATCTAGAAGAAAGAGTTTCTTTAATTCTCTCTACATCCTTTGTTCAAGTTCTTGAGATCGTGACGCGCCCACACGCAGTTACCAGTTCCGGGAGATAGAGAGAAAGATTGAGTGGTTCAAACAGGAGCACATCATAAAGTGAAGGAGCTTCCAAACGTTGGTAAGAGTGGTTCAGATAGGAGCATAACGCAAAGTGAAGAAGCCTTCAAACGTTGGTATGTTCTTCTTCTTATTATATCTATTTCAATTTCTTATGTTTACATATTGTATGTATTAGGTCTGAAAAATAATTACGATCCCAAGTTCACTGGTACCATGTATAGATTATGATCTGTATAAAAAAATTTAAAACCTAGTTCCGCTGCGTAACCGTTGAACGGGGTTCTAACAATTGGTTTCAGAGCCAATTTTATTTTTTGAAGCAAGAAAATTGTTTTCGTTGCTCCTGTATGTATGAATTGTGTAGGCTTAATATAAATTGACTGTATGATATTTTTGTATGTATATTAAATTTTTTAATATACAAAAACATGATTGATCGTTAATTATATGGTACTGTGGATTTAGGGTTTATGGGTTGTATTATTATTATTATTTTTTTGTTTAATTTTTTTTACTATTATTGTATTGAAAATAAAAATGTAACCTATATTGAAGACCTGGAAAAACTGCGAAGAAGGATTCATGAGATGAATTGGAGTGACCTGAAGAGACTGAAAGATATCTGAAGTTACTAGAAGACCAAGGAATGCCTTGGGAAATCTTTGTAATTTTAGATTCCAATTTTTTTGGTTAAACAATCCGTAACACTCGGTCAATTCATGTATGCTTTATATTATGTGATGATAAAAGCATTGTCATGCATACGTATGTCATTTAGATTAGATGTGCCTACACAAATATATTTGATATGTCATACATGCATCATAGCCTGATATTTTATGTATTTTTTTAATGCGATTAAAATGGGCAATATACATAATTGGCTATGAATAATAAGATTAGTTTTTAATGGTTAGAAAACATGGTAATTCTCATTAATATTAATCTAGTTATTAAAGAGATTAATAAATTAGATTAATAGGGTCATTTATCGTAATTAGGATTAATATGATAATAACCTAATAATAAATGAACCAAATAAAGTGTTAGAGTTTTAATAGTTAAAACTTGGTAAACATTAACATAATAATCTGACCTTAGTAAATAGTTTACAAAAGATTAGATTATTCACTAATAGATTATATTTTTAATTGTTAAAAATCATTAATAATTTATTAGTTAATTAGAATTAGTTTCTAATTAGTTAATGCGCTAGATAACTTGATTAAATTTAGTCGTTTAATCCTGTATAATTTAGGTGCATTAACGGTTAATAGAAAACCCTATTTTTAAAACAGTGAGTAGGAGAGGGATATATGACATATATATCCCGCGGTCTCCATCATTAGTTCAACACAGTGAGATCCGAGTGGGGCCTTGTGACGGTTTTGCTTTCGTCCTCCCTAAGGAGGGTTTCCACAAAGGTGAATACCAAGGTTGACTTCCTAACGGATAGGATTTCTGAGGGTATTTCGGGATTGACCACCCTAAGGCGGCAATTCTCGAGTTAAGCTTATGAGATCTGAAATGGTGGGTTACACTCACGAAGGTTTTGCTTAAGTTTGTTAATTAAAAACCTGACTGAATGAACGATGGTTGAATGATATGGAATAAGAGTTATTCTAGAATATCATTTGATTGAGAATGTCTCGGTCCAACATGCAAAGACTTGACAGACCCTAAGGTGACACTTCTTTGTGGTATGTTGGATTGTCGTGGTATAGCAACTGGTTTTAGGGTAGTTTTAGTTCATTAAACATGTTCATGCATCATGTTTAAATTTATGCCAAAGCACTCACACTTGTTTTAAATAAATGACTGAATGAATGTTTTATTTATTTTAGCAATAATGTCTTCTGCATTACTTAAAATTCTTGCAAACGACAAATTAACTGGTGATAACTACACTAAGTGGAAACTTAACATTAATGCAATATTGGTCACCAAAGACCTCAAGTTTGTGCTTACGAAGGAATGTCCTCCAGCGTCTACTGCCAATGCCACACGAACTATTCGTGAGGCATACAAGTTATGGGTTTCATCTGATAAAAAAGGCCCGAACATATCTGTTGGCTTCTATGACAGATGTGCTTGTCAAAAAGCATGATGCAATGACTTCATCATTCAAAATCATGGAGTCATTGGAAGCTATGTTTGGGAAGCCCTCCAAGCAAAAGCGACATGAAGTTGTTCGTTTCGCTATGAGCATCAATACTGACGACTCTCTCGAAGATTTTCGATCAGTTTAAGAGCATCTACGGGATGAACAAGTTAAGGTTCAATATCACACAGTTGCTCAATGAGCTCACTACCTTTAAGTCCTTGACTAAGAACAACAAGGGTAAGACCGGTGAGGCAAATGTTGCTGAACCATCTTCCTACTCTAATAATAAGAAGAGAAAGAGGTCTACTGGGAAAGCGAAGGTTAAGCCCAAACCCAAGATAGCCCAAAGCAAGAAAAAGTCCAAGAAAAGTAAATATGACTTACTTGTTCTTGAGTCGTGTTTAGTGGAAGATGATTCTTCACCCTGGATAGTTGATTCAGGGGCCACTAACCATGTTTGTTCTTCTTTACAATGGACAGATTCTTAGACATAGCTAGAGGATCAAGCCTTCTCAATGTGTGTGGGGTAAAGGGATGTCGTGTCGGTATGAGCAGTGGGCGTAATTAGATTACGTTTTTATAATAATTATATATTGTTGGACAATGTATTTTATATTCTTTGATTTACAAGGAATTTGATTTCCGTTTCTAAGTTGTTAGAACAAAAATATTACATTTCTTTTAATAATAAGTCGGTTATTATTGGAAAGAATAGTCTTAATATTTGTTCAGTAATTAATGAAAACAATTTGTATGTGTTAAGACCGTTAATACATACTACACTGCTCAACACCGAAATATTTAAGGTTGAAAAACCAAAAACTAAACGACATAAAATTTCTCCAGATAATGACATGTATCTCTGGCATCTAAGGATTGGTCATATCAACCTTGACCAGATAGAAAGAATAGTAAAAAGTGAACCTTTAAGTGAGTTAAAGGTTGGCACCTTACCTGTCTGCGAATCTTGTTTGGAAGGTAAGATGACTAAGAGACCTTTTACTAGAAAATGGCTTAGAGCTAAAGAACCGCTAAAGCTTATACATACAGACATCTGCAGACATATGAATGTTAAAGCTAGGGGTGGTTACGAGTATTATGTCACATTTATAGATGACTACTCAAGATACGGATACGTCAACCTAATGCAACAGAAGTCGGAAACATTTGAAATGTTCAAAGAATTTTGAGCTAAAGTTAAGAATCAATTAGGTAGGACTATCAAGCCACTACGATCGGATCATGGAGGTGAGTACCTTGACCAAGAGTTTGAATACTTCATAGTCGAGCATGGATAGTTTCCCAACTCACAGCTCCCGGTACATCTCAGCAAAATGGTGTAGCGGAGAGGAGAAATAGAACCCATTTGAAAATAGTGAGATCTATGATTAGTTTCTCATCATTACCAAAATTCCTTTTGGGGATATGTGTTACAAATAGCGGCATATATTTTGAATGTAGTGCCATCCAAATCTATTCCTAAGACTCTCCTAGAGTTATGGAAAGGTCGTAAAGCTAGTTTACGAAATTTCCGCATATGGGGGTGTCCAGCACACGTGCTAAAGAATAGAACTGGAAAGCTAGACTCCAAGTCTGTTGTCTACCTATTTCTAGGATACTCCAAGGAGACTAGAGGTGGACACTTCTATAGTCCTGAAGACAATAAAGTATTTGTATCGACAAATACAACGTTTTTTAAGGACAATTACATTAGTGACCATAAACCTTATTCCAAGACTGTATTAAATGAGTTGGAGCCTGGTGAGACTAGTGTTTCATTAACAAGAGTTGTTGATCCATAAACATCTGAGAGTCAGATGGTTCCTGATCAGGATACACTACCACATGGACATAGTGAGAGGGTTGTGAGACAACCTGAATGCTATTTAGGTATAGGTGAGGGACAAGGTGTTGTCTCTGCTGATAGTGTGGATGAACCATTGACATTTAAAAATGCAATGGAAGATCCTGATAAAGAGGAATGGCTTAAAGCCATGAATCTCGAGATGGAGTCCATGTACTCTAACTCAGTCTGGGATATTGTAGACTTACTGGATGGGGTAAAACCCATAGCGTGTAAGTGGATCTACAAGAGAAAGAGAGGAGTAGAAGGGAAGGTAGAGATCTTCAAGGCAAGGCTAGTGGCCAAGAGTAATACCCAGAAAGAGGAGGTCGATTATGAAGAGACCTTCTTGCCAGTAGCCATGTATAAGTCTATTAGGATTCTATTACCCATTGCTGCCTATTTCGATTATGAAATTTATCAAATGGACGTCAAGACTGTATTCATGAACGGCAATCTTGGTGAGAGCATCTATATGATGTAACCAGAGGGATTTGTGTCTCTGAATCAAGAGCAAAAGGTTTACAAGCTGCAAAGGTCCATATATGGACTTAAGCAAGCATCTAGATCTTGGAATATTAGGTTTGATGATAAGTTAAAAACCTATGGCTTCGAGCAGAACGTCGATGAGCATTGTGTCTACAAGCATATCATTTATAAGAAAGTAGTTTTCTTGGTCCTATACATATATGATATCCTACTCATTGGGAATGATGTGGGAGTGTTGTCTGATGTAAAGGGCTGGCTGGCTAGCCAATTCAAAATGAAAGATTTGGGACATGCGAGTTATGTTCTATAGGTCAAACTTATAAGAGATCGTAAGAACAAACTTATTGCATTGTCTCAGGCATCATATATCGATAAGATTCTTGTACGATTTTTGATGCAAAACTCTAAGAAAGGTAATTTACTTTCCAAGCAAGGAGTTCACTTATCTAAGGAACAGTGTCCTAAGACACCTCAAGAAGTTGAGGATATGAGACGTGTATCCTATGCATTGGCAGTAGGTAGTCTTATGTATACTATGTTATGCACGAGACCAGACATCTGCTATGCAATGGGAGTAGTCAACAGATACAAGTCCAACCCAGGATTGGATCACTGGGTTGCTGTCAAGACTATTTTCAAGTATTTTCAAAGAATGAGAAGTTATAGGCTAGTATATTCCGGGTAAGATTTAATCCCGTTAGGATACACAGATTCTAATTTTCAGTCATATAGAGATTCTAGGAAATCAATATCTGGATCGGTATTTACCCTGGGTGTTGGAGCCATTGTGTGGAGAAGTGTCAAGTAATCTTGCATTTCAGACTTCACCATGGAAGCTGAATATGTAGCCGCTTGTGAAGCTGCTAAAAAGGTTGTTTGGCTCCGTAAGTTCTTGAGTGATCTGGAAGTTGTTCCAGACCTGGATAAGCCCATCACACTTTATTGTGATAATAGTGGTAATGTGGCTAATTCCAAAGAACCAAGGAGCCAGAAGAGAGGGAAGCATATAGAGAGAAAGTATCATCTCATCAGAGATATAATGTAGAGAGGAGATTTGATTGTCACAAAGATAGCCTCACAAAATAATCATGTTGATCCATTTACAAAGACCTTACCAGCTAAAGTGTTTTCAGGTCACCTAGATGGTCTAGGGTTACAAGACATGCCTTACATGCTTTAGTGCAAGTGGGAGATTGTTGGGGTTTATTCTCTAAAGATGTAATTTGTAAATGGATTTATAAAATAAATAAAAGGAAAAATTCAATTCATTCTTGTTGTGTTGTTTATTTTATAACTTGTGCATATATTTAACATCCAAGATTACTGGATGTAATCTCGAACTATGTATATGAGTGTCATATACTTATGGATACAGTAAAAGACTTGCAATCTAAAGAGTCCATAGATAGGCAAATAAAGCAGGGTACTTATTTTGTGGTTAATCTATACCTGCGGTCCATTCCGTAATGTACGATGATTCTATCCTGAATCATTCATATGTGATATGGGAATGGAGGCACCTTGTATGATGTGATTGTAGGGAAAAAACGGTTCAAAACGCAATGGAAGCGTGAGAAAAACGAAATTAGGGTTTGCGTATATAAAAAAAATATTCCCTGTTAATAACAAGAACCTTAACCCTAGATTAATTGATGTATATAAAAAGTATCGTACCTTTTTCTTCCGTGACGATTGAAATAGCGTCGAATTAAATCTGCAAGATCTTCCTATCCAATCACAAACGTGAATCACCTAGGAGTGTGGGCTCTATTTCTTTAAATTGTATAACTGAGGATGGAAACAAACAAAATCTTCTTCTTTGTTAGTCATAATAATAATCCAAGAGAAAAACCAAGAACGTCCGGTCACTGTTGAATTATAAATTAATTTGATTGAGACTAGCATGAACCTTGATTCGATGTTGTACACAAAACCCTTTTGACGCAAAGGATACTCAAAAACAAAGACGTTCCCTCTTTTCTCTATGCTTGGCCTAATTCTTCACACAATGAGTTGGACAATTATTTTTTATAATAATAAAAAAACAAATAAAAAACAACTTCTAACACCAAAAACTCATCCTTGGTCGAAATTTACAAGTATATATATATAAAGGAGACCAAATCCTATCCTAAGAAGGATTTACTTGGTGGTTAAGAATCCTATCCTTAGGTGGATTTACTTAGTGGTTAAGAATCATTTTCCAAAAGGAATTCTTTCCTGCACTAAGACTCCTAATCCAACTCAATAGTGTATTTGTAACCATATTAAAGACTTCCTAATTGATTAGATAAATAATTACTTTTATTTATCTACTTATCAAATATAGTCTTTAATATTAATTATACTACCAACAATAGTATAATATTAGGAGACCATCTCCTAATAGAAAAAGATTTTGACTTTTAATTAAATAATTAATAAATCAACAAATTAATGAATTTCCATTAAATTAAATAATAAAATAAAAAATATTATATTTAAGCTATTGTAAATAGCTTTTGCCGCCCATACCATATATAAGAGCCATATATTATTTTTCTTATTTTTTTAAATCCATTGGACCTTAATAAAAAGTCCACATGTGAACTAGACCTATTCTTACAAAAAGAAACAAATTCTCATGCCTTATTACAATTCTAGATGGACCCCTATTGGTTCGATAGAATATATCAAGTGATCCATGCAAGTTCATATGGATTGGGGATCTTGGTGGGCTATCTAAATTTAAGCTCTAATAGACACAACCCAATCACAATCAACAAATGATTCACTTAGGTCCGATATATTTAATTTTAGTTCATTCCACTAAAGAACTAAAATTGAACTCTTAAATAAAGATAGAATAAGTTGATGTTACTCACTCATACCCTAGACAACCTTATTGGAGAAAGTGTATCCTCGTGAAGAATACCAGTAATCGCCAAGAGCTCATAGACCGCCTATAGCTCTCCAAGTTACCATATTTACTCATATGACCACATTTTGAACATGGATATTTTGACTTGTCCAGAAGCCATGTTTCAATAGACACTATTGAAAACTTAACGTTAAGATTTAATATCTAATACCTCAAAACATCCATATAATGGTATTAAACTCTCATTCAATAAATGGAGCCACGATGTCCATATCTATAAATGAAGTCCTCTATCGATTAACAAATGAATATCACCAAACTATTGAGGATAGACTATGCTATATAATCGTACTCATTGAAAGCTCAAATGATAACACTTGCAACCATAAGTCCATCATTTATCTCAAGATTGAGATAGACTCTCCGATTGTCTTCAAATAAAAACCTTTTATCTATTGACGGTTCTAGATAAAGTATTTCATTGTGATCATATTCAATGCACCCAGTGCACTAGATTCTTTTGCCCAAAGACACCACACTTTGATGATTTTAGACTCATCATAACACATTTGATTCCACTCAAATGCTAGTAAAAGAATCTACATCTTTGACAAGATAAAGGCGCCCAACCTTTTATCTTAAGCTGTAAATGTTATTCAAGACTAACTAAAGAATTGTGTCTACCTCATACATATCTATATGTATGAACAATTCTTCTTTCCTCATAGTCTTTTGACCTTATGATTATTTACTTTTGAAAACTATAATAATTAAACTATAAATGCTAAATGATTTGTTAAACTAGAAATCACTTTATTCATATGAAAAGATTGTTAATTACAATATTACACTCTTAATATCGGAAATAATCCTAACAATCTCCCACTTGCTCTATAGAAAATGTGTAATATCTCTCATCCTCATGTTCTCTAGATGCCAATCAAAACTCTTTTGTGGAAGAGCCTTTATAAAGGGATCCATTAGATTTTCTGCTGACGCGATCTTGGTAATCGTCACGCCACCCCTATGCACAATTTCCCTCAAAAGGTGATACTTTCTTTCAATGTTTTTCCCCTCTCTTATGATATCCTGGTTCTCTCTAATTAGCCACTGCTCCACTATTGTCACAATAGATAGTGATCTGCTTATTTGCATCAGGAACCACTTCCAAGTCAATCAGGAATTGGCAGAGCCAGACAGCCTCTTTAGCAGCCTCCCATGCTGCAACATACTGGGCTTCCACGGTGGAATCAACAATATAAGATTGCTTTATACTCCTCCATATGAATGCCCTTCCTCCAATAGTAAACACAGATCCTGATGTTGATCTCCTTGAGTCAGAATCTGACTGAAAATCAGAATCTGTAAAACCCTGAATGGGAATTAATCCCTATATAATCTCTCATACTCTTAAGATACTTGAAAATATGCTTGACTGCCGTCCAGTGATCAGTACCAGGCTTCGATTGAAACCTGCTAACTATGCCCACAACAAAACAAATATCTAGTCTAGTGCAGAGCATTGCTTGCATACATGAGACTTCCAACTGCCGAAGCAAATTGAACCCTACTCATGAATTGCTCTTCATGCTCATTCTTAGGAACTTTTTCCTTAGAAAGTTTGATTCCATGTCCGAAAGGTAACATACCTTTCTTGGAATCTTGCATGGAAAACCTATACAAAATTTTATCTATGTATGAGGCTTGAGATAATGCAATCATTCTATTCTTTCCATCCCTTATGACTTGGATACCAAGAATATAACTTGCTTCTCCTAAGTCCTTCATATCAAATTGTTTTGCTAACCATTCTTTTAATGATGTCAATACACCTACATCGTTTCTGATGAGTAGAACATCATCAATGTAAATAACTAGGAAAACCAAATTGTCCCATTTAGGATCTGAATAAATCCAAAACTTTTTACAGATTGATCGAACCTTACGTTCTAGGATCTGGTTGCTTGCTTCAATCCATATATGGATCTTTACAACTTGCATACCGTTTCCTCTTGGCCCTTTTCAATGAATCCTTCTGGTTACATCATATAGATGCTTTCGTCAAGACTTTCATTAAGGAAAGCTGTATTGACGTCCATTTACCAAATCTCTAGATCTAAAGATGCCGCAATGGATAAGAGTATCCTAATGGATTTTAGCATGGCCACATAAAAAGAAGGTTTCTTCATAATCGATACCTTCCTTCTGTGTATAACCTTTAGCAACCAATCTAGCTTTAAAGGATTCCACATTTCCATCCATTCCTCTTTTCGTCTTGTATACCCACTTGCACCCAATGAGTTTTTCCCCTTTAGGCAACTCTACAAGAGACCAGACTTTGGTTTTGAACATAGATTCAATTTCGGATTGCATTTCCTTTTGCCAATGGCGACAATCAATATCTTCAATTGCTTTCTTGTATGTATAGGGGTCATCGTCGTCCTGAAGATTCTCTATAGATTCTCCAAGACCGATGTATATCTCGGGTTGTCTAACAACCCTCCCACTACGATGAGATATGGTAGATTGTTGATCTTGTGTTGGTATGGAAATTATAATTTGGCTTGGTTGCGAAACCTTTTGTGGAATTGTATCTCCTAAAAGCTCATTCAGGACAATTCTACTTTTAGGAACAAAATTATTCATATAACCAAATCTTGATTGATCATGCGTGAAAGTGATGAAGTACTCATATCCACCTCTAGCTTGAATGCTCATAGGTCCACACACATCAGTGTGTATCAGTTCTAAGCATTCGATAGCTCTTGCGCCTTTGGTAGTAAACGTCATTTTGGTCATTTTACCTTCCAAACAAGATTCACAAGTTGGCAGATCATCAACCTTTAAGTCACTTAGAGGTCCGTCACTTACCAATATTTTAATCCTATTAAGGTTAATATGACCTAAGCACAAATGCCAATAGGTAGGTTCCATCTTCTATTAATTTTACTTTTTTATGATCAGGTTCGGTTGATTCCGTGTTTAACAAGTGATAGATATTTCCATGCAAATAGAATAAACCGTTTTCCGATGTACATTTGCAAATAATTTTGTCATTCTTACTAATAATAAAAGCTTTATTAAATGTAACCGAATAACCAAATTTATTTAAACAAGAAACTGAAATTAAATTCCTCGTGAATTGAGGTACATAATAAACGTTTATTAAATATAAATGCCTACTAGAATCTATATTGATTCTAATATATCCCACTACACTAGTAGACACCAACGCTCCATTGCCAAAATGCAAGTTGAATTCATTCTTATTCAGTCTTTTCCTTTAACCCATTTAACCACAAAGGAAACACTTCCCTTTGACCTTGGTTACTTTCATGGTCTCAATCTATGAAGGCCCAAGTTACTTTTTCCTCTGATGTTTCTTAACCTTCTAACGGGACTTAACAGTAGCAACTTTACCAACCATATGAATCCTTGTCTAGAGACATCATAATATCGACAACAGTCTCCATTCCTTCATGTTGCTATTGCAACACGTTGGATATGATGTCAATAATGTAACGTACATTTAGCCATCTCATCTAAAGACTTCAACTATAGATACTCATCTCTTTGCTCCTAAGTAGATTCACTAGTTTGGTGGTTAAGGAATATATAGAATGAACTTATACTTTTCAGCTTGCAACAACAACCCAATATTCCTTTTCCATGTGACATAATTATCATCAGTTAAAGTATTATCTTTTAGAATATTGATTAGGGATGAGGTTATGATTTCTTTATATTAACAAAAAAAATTATATATGAGTAAATAATCATGATTAAGCACTTTGGAATATTTATCTTGAATTAAATAAAATAATTCAATCGTAAAAATTCAACGGTGATCAAACACCCATAAATGTCACGCCTCCTTTAGGAGTACGCACCATTTACTAGTTGGACTAGGTCCCACCTAATTGTTAACATAACAACCAACGTTTTCTATTTTAGCCTTGCAATTTTATTAACAGGAACTCTTGGGAGGATATTAATAAAAGTACATTGAGTGTGTAACCAAGTTATTGACTTTCAATATAATCCCTCACAAATAATCCTCCTTTGGGAGTAGATATCATTTGGGCTAATTGTCTAGTCTATCCTTTTAAGGAAGTATCTTGCTAAATTCCATTCATGAATACCTCTTGGGAGGTTATTTACGAAATATAAAGCTCAACTAAACTTGGAGGCCGTAAGTGTTCCAAAACACCTTCTCCCACTCAAATGTTTAAGGCCTGTGATCGAATTCCAAAGAATGATTTACCAAGTTATCTAGATGTCAATTTAGATACTTAAACCATTCAATGCATGTTCATACCAAAAGAGATATATGAGTGGCACTCCTATTCTATATGACATGTTATCAAACAATGACAAACACTGCAATATTTTAAAAAATATAAATAGCTACAATTTTGGTCCATCCATGAAAAACAAGTTGTTGACGTTGATTTCTGGATTTTATCAGAAAAGCCAACAAGAATTGAATTTCGGCTGAGATTTAAAAGAGAGAGAGAAGGAGAAAGTAAACAAGACATGAGTTTTTTACGTGGTAAAACTCTGATGACTAGAGAAACATCCACGAGTGGTTGAATGATCAGTCTAGCCAAAATCCACTATGAATTTAGAATATTACAAGCTCTCGATCTTTTTTTTTTCTCTCTAAATTTTGCTATGATTTCTGTATATGCTCTATTGTCTATATCTTTCTTTCAGCGAGATTATGGGTCTATTTATATGTGTATAGTGCTCTAATCTGCTTTGTAGAAGTAATAGAAGATCTTTGAATTTAATTGTGATTTGGTTTCTTGTTTGGAGTTGATTGTCTTCTTTACTGTTTCTTAGTCTTGTATTGAAGTCGAATGGGATTCTACTAGTGCAGTCCAATTTGGACTTGTTTCCTTATATAAGGACGTAGTATTTTTAAAGAAATAAAGTTGTTGCTTGATTGGGAACCCTTCCAGCTCAGTATTCTGTTCTCTTTGGGATTCCTCCCTGATATGGGTATCTTTGTGTATTTAATGACTTAATCCATGTGAACTAAGCACTAAGCTTCTTATTTGATTTTCTTCATATTTATCCCGAGCAAGGATAATACTAGCGAGGCCCGAGTAATATCGTTTGAGCCCAAGTGGAAACGTCATTTAACTAGTCCCGAGTGTCGTTAACTGATCTCGAGTAGGTTTCATTCAACATCTGCATACTCGGGTTTTCTCTTCCTCGGTAGTGTCTTGTAGGATATTTTCTGAATGCCTATTTGGATGTCCACCTGGCAATTTATCCTTTTAGTTTGATAATGTGTTCATCTGATAAAATTCACATATGACAATACCCCATTAAAATATTTTTGTTGAACAAGGCTTGTTCGGGCAAAAGTATTTTAATTAGTTATCAATATATTTTCAGTATCCAAGTAAATATCTTGTCATAATGACGTGTTTTAATGACGACCCTGCAAATTCGATTTGCCTCTTTACGTAAGATATTTAATGATGGTGACGTTTTGAAATTTTGACAGCGAAAGCTAGTTCTCTCTTTGACACGTGTCTTTTGCCTTTTCATTTTTCGATATTATTTATGAGAAACTACTTACTCGTTTCCCCGTGCACCGCCTACATCATCAATCCCCATCATTGTTTCTTTCCCGCCTTGACATCTTAGGGTTTCATGTTATTATTTCTTTAAATTCTTTACTGAGAGACATTGTTGGTTTATTCTTGACTATTTTCAGCAGAAATTTCTTTAAACCCAGATTTCTTTAATTAGAATTTCACGATTCTCCGTTGAAGATCTTGCATCAAACTTAATTCAAGGTTAGTTTTAATGGAGCCATCTTCCCATTATCGTCTTTTTATTTTTGTTCTTAACGCATTAGAACATGGGGATTTATAGTTAGTTTCTTGTATTAGAAGATTACTGGGGGAAATCCCTGTAGATGAACCTCCATTTTTAGAAGTTGATGTTTCGAGGCTTCACCCTGACATCACTTTTAGCCCTGTATCGAGTTCTTCATATAGTTCTGATTCTGATATTTCTGACCATAGGGTACCTCTTCGAAGGATAGGAAAACATCAAAGTAGAAGTGAAGTTCTTAAGCACAACTCGGGCAATATTTTGATCAGGGAGCAGATTGTCAACAAAAATGATGTTGAAGAGGAGTTCAGGGCGTCTTGTCTTACTTTTCCTGCTGAAAGCTTGAGTGGGTTTGACACCGAGCCGAATGTGGTCGGGTCAGATGAGATAATGAAGTATCGTTCCCGATCCGATTTGCCTAATTCGGTTACTCTGATTCCAGAGGGTGATAGAGCTGCATGGAATCCTCCCCTGGGTATGGTGGCGATCTACGGATCCATGCTCTGCTGCTGCGTCACTCTTCTCTTCCAGCCATTCATTGCCTGGTTTTTGGTTGAAGCAAAAATTTCTCCGGCTCAGCTTGCCTCAAATAGCTACAAAATTTTGATATGCATGTGGAACATGTACAGCTGGATGAACTTATCGCCGCCATCATTGAATAAAATAAGGAACTTTTTTACACTGAGGCAGGCGGGCAACTCGGAGACCTACTTTCTTATGTCTAATTTGCCGGATTTTTGGGTTCCTAATGGGACAAAAATGAGACGAGGAGCTGATACCTCTGATGACCCCAAAAAGAGGGGTTTTATATGGTGATTTCCTGCATCCAACAAGTTCTGAAGAACAGTTGGTTTTTTGCCAGAGGGAGTCTTGGGCTCAAAGTTACTGTTTTGGCGGAAAGTACTCGAACGGATTTGAAAGTCCCCTGTTTCTTCTGTTCCCCCAAGTTTTGGAACAAGAAGAAAATTGAGTATAGTGATGAGAAGCTGACCAGACTTGCTCGGGCAACGGTTCGGACTTTGGAGAAAATGAGCAAGACATATCTCTTTGTTGAGTCGAAGATGATTGAGTTCAGATTCTTCAGAAAGATTTCGGGCCAACGTAGGCGATATAAGTGATTTTTGCAACCTTTTCCTTTCATTGTTATATATTTTTTGTTTTGTATTATGACGCGGTTCCTTTTTTCTTCTAGTGTTTGATACGGACATTGTCTGCGATCTTCAGGTTCGCCAAGTGAAGTCAATCATTCAGGCGAGTCGAAAAGAGGCTTCTCGTCAAGGCAATGAAGGAATCACCCCGCTTAAGTCTGATTAGGGGACTGATGCTGCAAAGAAGCAGATCCCCGAATACGTCCCTGAGGATGTTCAGCCGACCACTGAGGAGACTAGCGGTCCGAGTGGCTCGACAGATGCTCGGCTGCCTGGAGACCGGCAAGGGCAAAGTGAAGGTTTTGGTGAGGAGCCTACAAAGTGGACTGACACCGGTGATGGGGGTAATACCTCCACAAGACAAGTGCCTGCAAACCCCGACTTCTTTAAATCTTTTCGGGATGATGTCTTGAAGGACCCCGCAGCTGATCTCGATTTTCATCGTTCTCTGGGTGAGTAGCGGAAGGAAGTTAGTTCACCGACTCGCCATCTTAAAGTTCCTCTAGTGGTATCATTCATCAACTCCAGCGATGAAGATGTTACGGATGAGATTACACCGAGTGTTGGCGCTGGAGCGTCAGTGGATATGGCGGCTTCAGAACCGAACAGGGCTTCCTCTACCCTGAGGTTGGAAATATGGGGGTTGAACCCTGGGGGGTTCTTTCATATCCTTCTCTGTCTTCAGAACCAAACAGGGCTTCCCCTACCCCAAAAGTTGGAAATCTGGGTGCTGAACCCTCGGGGGTTCCTTCATATCCTTCTCCCTAGAGTATGCTACGGGAGATATCCTCTGGTCGAGCTTTCATCGGAGAAGACCGCTGGAGCAGCTTTTGGGATGGTTCCCTGACCGAACCTCTTCAAAACTATTGCATGCTTCGCTCCACCCCTTGTCCCGGCTGGCATTGGTCCAATTAGATTCAATCCCCACATGGCAAATGGCCATGGGGACGTGAGGTTTCTGAGCTGCTCAGAGGGCTGTCGGATGTCATTAGCAATCCTTTGGCAAGTATCGCAACTTTCTAAACACTGCTGTGCATTTGAGAATAGAGTAGGCAAATAATAGCCTTGCATAAGTACCTTGTGTGCCAAAATTTTACCCCCAATGTGGTTTTCGTAAACTCCTCCATGGATTTTCTGTAATATCCGATATGCATCCTCCTCTGTAAAACATCTTTGGAGTGTTCGGGATATCCCCTTCTATATAGTTCTCTTCCAACCAATGTGTACCTTGTTGATCTATACCTGATGCGTTTTGCTTGTAAGGGATCTTTCGGGAGTATGTCTTCTTCTAGAAATCTTTTTAGCTGAGTCATCCAACCGTCTGGCGGTGTTCAGATTTCTAAAATTTCTAAGTTTCTTGGTTTAGCTGTGCTTGGTTTAAGGAGATGTGCAACCGGAATAGTCTTTGGCCTGATTGTGGTTGTTGATGACGCTAGCTTGGATAATGCGTCAGCCTTTTCATTCTCCTCCGTATGGATCTGGGTAATCTTATATTCTTTAAATTTCTGGAGGAGCTATTTCGCAATGTCACGGTAGATTATCATGCCTTCATCCTTGGCTTGGTACTCGTCCAGAACTTGGTTGACAACTACCTGTGAATCACTGAATATTCCAACTTCATCTACCCCGAGAGCTATACAGACTCCGAGTCCAGCTAGTAGCGCCTCGTACTTGACTTGACTGTTTGTTGCTTTGAAATCGAACCTCATGGCACACTCGACATCGTCCCCTTCTAGAGTGCATACTACAATCCCTACCCCGCTGCCATGAGTGTTTGAAGAGCCATTAACATACAATTTCGATACGGAGGTTTTACCCAACATCTTTCTTGCTTCTAGATTCGGTTATGAGAATTCAGCTATAAAATCTTCCACTGCTTTCCCTTTCAGAGATATCCTGGGGATGTAGTGGATATCGAATTCACTTAGCTCGATTGCCCATTTGGTCAATGTCCCTAAAATCTCAATCTTCTGTAAAATCTGCTTCAATGGCCAATTGGTGAGAACCTGGATTATATGAGCCTGGAAGTATGGCCTTAGCTTTCTTGCTGCTGAAACTAGTGCCAGGGTAATCTTTTCTGCCTGTGAATATCTGGTCTCAGCCGATAGAAGTGCCTTACTAGTGTAGTACACTGGCTTTTGTACTCCATCTTCTGTTCTGACTAGAATTGAGCTTACTGCCAGTTTTGTAATTGACAAGTACGGTTGGAGTGTTTCCCCAATCAGAGGTTTTGAAAGGATGGGAGCCTGTCCTAAATACTCTTTAATTTTTAAGAATGCATGCTCGCACTCTTCATTCCATTCAAGTCCTTTCCCTTTTCTAATTATTTTGAAAAAGGGTGCACATCTGTCTGTGGCTTTTGAGATGAATCTTCCTGAGGAAGCCAGACATCCTGTTAGGCGCTGTACTTCTTTGAGTGTCCTTGGTGAAGTCATTTTTTGTAGGGCCTGGATCTTCTCGGGGTTGACTTTGATTCCTCTTTGATGGACTTGAAATCCCAGGAATCTTCCTGAAGGAACCCTGAATAAACACTTGTTCGGATTTAGCTTCATTTGGTATCTTCTCAAGATATCAAATGTCTCCTGCAAATTTGAAGTATGCATGTCTGCTGTGATGCTCTTGGTCAACATGTCATCAATGTATACTTCCATGTTCCTTCCTATTTGCCGTGAAAAGATTTTGTTGACCAACCTCTGATAAGTGGCTCATGCATTTTTCAGTCCAAAAGGACATCACAGTATAGCAGTACAAACCCTGATCAGTTGTGAATCCTGTTTTTTCTTCATTAGCCTTGTTCATCCTGATCTAGTTATACCCCTAGTAAGCATCCATGAAAATGAGTAGCTCATGGCCTGATGTAGCGTCCACCAACTGATCTATCCTTGGAAGTGGAAACTATCTTTTAGGCATGCCTTGTTCAGATCTGTGAAATCTATTCACATCCTCCACTGTCTATTTTTTTTTTGGATGAGGACTACATTAGCCACCCATTAAGAGTAATTGACCTCTCTAATTGATCCTACATCGAGTAGCTTCTCTATTTCATGTTTGATCACCTGACTTCTTTCAAGGTTGAATGATCTTATCTTTTGTATCAAAGGTTTTGCATTCGGGTCTACTGTGAGATGGTAGGATATTATTCGGGCATCTATCCCGACCATGTCTTCATGACTCCAAACGAACACATCTCTGTATTCTTTAAGTAGATCAATGAGGCTTTGTTTGACTCTTCCTTCCAGATTGGCCCCAACCTTGACCTTGACCTTTTTGTCTGGTTCATCTTCTTTCAGAGTGATTTCTTCAATCGGTTTAGTTTTAGATTCATTCGGTTCTTCTCTTGGATCGAACTCGAATGATAGGGGCTTTCATTCTGACTCGGCTGTGTTATAGTGCAAACCTGTTCATTCTTGTCCTTGTATACTGACAAGTTAGCTCTTTGGGTCATCTCTTGAGATCCTTTGACTACCCCGACCCCTGTTCAGTCGGGAATTTCATCATTAAGGCATAAGTGGCTGTTACAGCCTTAGTTTTATTCAGGAATGGTCATCCTAATAGTGTATTATTTGGCCAATTCTCTAAGTCTACTACCACGAAGTCGAGCAATATAGTTCTCTGGCAAGGTGCTACTCCAATCTTCATAGGTAGCTTTACCGTCCTGAGTGACCTGACTTCAACTCCCTCGAATCCTCTGAGTGGGGTATGGAAGGGTTGTAGGTCCTTTCGATCTAACCTAAGTTGATCGTAGATGGCTTTATTGAGAATATCTGTTGAGCTTCCATTATCTGTCAAGATTCTCCTAACTTCCCGGTGACCAATTCGGGCACTTATGACAAAGGCATCATTTGGTCGAACATCAATGCCATGTGAGTCTAATTCTGTGAATGTAATTGGGTCCCATCCTTCCTTTATCCTCTTCGGGTCTGGCTCGACCGAGTTTACATCAAAGTTATTTATTGCTTCTACTGCTTCTCTGATTTCCTGAGTTGGTTCTCGGTTACTTCTTCTAGTGGATGGTCCTCCAAAGATCGTGTGTATTACTTGATTGGTCTCTGGACTAGCCCTTTGATTTTGACTAGAACCGTGATCGGTCCTGATCTCTTTCTTTACTTCTAATTTTTCATCCCTTTTCAAGATCACATCCTGTAGATGTCCTTTCCGAATGAGGGTTTCTATGTAATATTTGAGCTGGTAACACTTAGAGGTCTTATGACCGGTTTCCTTATGGAACCGGCAGTATTTGGTTGTGTCTCACCGAGCAAACTGAGATTGACGGTGTGGCTATTGTACCATATTCTTTGTTTCCAGAATGGCCAGGATTTCCTTCTGTTTTTTTCCGAAGAGGGGTGTAATTGGTGTATCTACCTCGGTATTTCTCGGTGGTGTGTTCGAGATTAAGCCCATTACGCCCGTCCTTTCTTTTTTCTTTGATGTTTCCCTTATGCTTTCTCTTCTGGTTCTGGACCTTAGCTTCGACATCCTTCTATTCGAGTTTTCCTCCATGCATATAGCATCCTCCGGTGGCTAATTCTTCTTCCTCGGCCAGTGCATATCCTCCCGCCATATCCATCATGTCTGCATATCTAGTCAATCGGGCTCTCCTTAAATCATAAGATAGCCGACCATTCTGCAGGTTGTTGATGAACGTAACAATTATTGCTTCATCATTTGCACTGCCAATTTCTGACACCGCTTGGCCGAATCTTCAAAGTATTTCTTCAGTGACTCATTCTTCCCTTGCTTTATTTGAGAAATGTGAGCTACTGACTTTTTCCTGTGAACATTGCTTAGGAATTTCCTTGAAAAACTCATGTTTAGTTCACTGAAGCTTCTGATGCTTACTGGAGGCAATCTCCCGTACCACCTTGAGCCCATATCTCCAGAGTTTATGGAAAATTGAGACATAGTAAGGGATCACTGTGGGAATACTGAGCCATGACACTTTTAGAGCATCTCACGTGCTCTTTTGGATCTGTATCTTTCTTAAACTGCTCCACGTGTGGCATCCTGAATCTTTCTGGAAATGGGGTCCGTAGGATTTCCTTAGTAAATGTACTGTCAGAATCGTCATCATATAAATCATTATACCAGTAACGTCTGACCAGTGCATCCATTTTATGCCTATTCTTCTCGACTTCTTGAGTTAGACTCTGGATTATAACATCTCTGTCTCCCACAGGGATACCCCGACGGTTGAATCGTTGGGTGACTGTCATCCTTTCTAGTTCTTCACTTTGATGTCGGGTTTCTCGCGTGACTCCGTGATGGCACTTGCGATAGTGTCCATCACTATCTTCTGATGATGATCGATCCCTGTGCCGGTCATGTTTATGGTGTCTAGTACGGACTATATGATCCTGGTCCTGCTTCTGGCATGGTCGTTCCTCTTCGGGTGTTTCACATCCAATCTGTTTTATTGGGGTAAGGTTCCTTTCTACTTATGGTGTATTTATTTTTGGCCCTACTACCACCGAACGAAGCCTTGCAGGTGGGGGGTTAGGAGTAGGTGCTTCTGTGGCCAGTAGCTCAACTCCTTCCTTTGCTGCGTCTGCCACCAGTTGTTGCAACGCTTTCTGAAAATGTTGAGTCAGATCTACACTGGTTGGAGGAACTTGCTGGATCCCCGCCTGAAATGTAGGTTGGTTCTCTGTTGTTGCAGTGAGATCCCGTGAGGTACTGCCAACATGAAAGCTATCCGGGGATTTTCGGACATCCCCGGAATTGCTTATGCTTCCTGCCATTGCTTCTGATCAAGTCGGAGGTTCAACCCCTCCTTCTAACGCCAATTATTGACGTTGATTTTTGAATTTTATCAGAAAAGCCAACAAGGATTGGATTTCGGCTGAGATTTCAAAGAGAGAGAGAAGGAGAAAGTAAACAAGACATGAGTTTTTTATATGGTAAAACTTCGATGACAGGAGAAACATCCACGGGTTGTTGAATGATCAACCTAGCCAAAATCCACTATGAATTTAGAATATTACAAGCTCTCGATCTCTTTTTTTTCTCTCTGAATTTTGCAACGATTTATGTGTATGCTCTATTGTCTATATCTTTCTTTCAGCTAGATTATGGGTCTATTTATATGTGTATAGAGCTCTAATCTGCTTTGTACAAGTAATAAAAGATCTCTGTATTTAATTGTGATTTGGTTTCTTATTTGGAGTTGATTGTCTTCTTTCCTATTTCGGAGTCTTGTATTGAAGTCGAATGGGATTCTAGTAGTGCAGTCCAATTTGGACTTGTTTCCTTATATAAGGACATAGTCTTTTTAAAGAAATAAAGTTGTTGCCTGATTGGGAACCCTTCCAGCTCAGTATTCTGTTCTCTTTGGGATTCCTCCCTGACATGGGTATCTTCGTGTATTTAATGAAATAATCCGTGTGAACTAAGCACTAAGCTTCTTATTCAGTTTTCTTCATATTTATTCCGAGCTAGGATAATACCAGTGGGGCCGGAGTAACATCGTTTGAGCCCGAGCGGAAATGTCATTTAACTAGTCCCGAGTGTCGTTAACTGATCCCGAGTAGGTTTCATTCAACATCTCCTTACTCGGGTTTTCTCTTCCTCAAATGTGTCTTGTAGGATATTTTCTGAATGCCTATTTGGATGTCCACCTGGCAATTTATGCTTTTTGTTTGATGACGTGTTCATCCGATAAAATTCACGTATGACACAAGTAAATTACATATATATTGGAATACAAGAACTCCTTTCTTGGCGAACAAGTCTTCACGCGACCTTCGTTGTTCAAATTCCCTAGGCTACCTCCCATGGGTGTGCGCACCCTTCGCCCTTGCCCATGGGCGTGCACATGCCACAAACCAATAAAGGGTTGCCATGTGCAGCCCATGGCTACCAAAAGGGCTGCTGTGCCAGCCCATGCCACAACAAACGTGGCTGCACGCTCTTCGCACGCACGTTCGTTGTTATGGTTCGCACGGTCCCAAACTTGTTCCGGTTGCTCCTAATTCTTCAAACTTTTGAGTCTTCGAAACTTGAATGTATTACAGAAGAATTTAAATAATAAAATACTGCAGTTTTTTTTTAATTACAATAGTGCAGTTTTTTTTTTACAATAGTGCAGTTTTTTTTTATTACAACAACAAAATAAATAAATAAAAACTTAGCAACTACCAAGAAGGAAATTTTGGCGATGATAGACCACCCTTCTTGTTACAATCCAGAACAAAATACATTGAAATTCTAGGACTAAAATTGAGCAATAACAAACCACATATAAAACATATATATATCTATACATTCAAATGTAAACATATATGCGAATACCTAGAGTGCCATCTCATTATAAAACATGCATATATACAATAAAAAGAAAAAGATTCACGAAAACATACATCAATTCATCAAGGGTTTGCGTATATAATAAACAATTTCCCTTTTAATAACAAGAACCTTAACCCTAGATTAATTGATGTATATAAAAAGTATCGTACCTTTTGTTTTTTTTTTCGTTACGATTGAAATAGCGTCGAGTTGAATCCGTAAGATCTTCCAATCCAATCACGAACGTGAATCACCTAGGAGTGTGGGCTCCCTTTCTTTAAATTGTATACCTGAGGATGGAAACAAACAAAATCTTCTTCTTTGTTAGTTACAATAATCCTCCAAGAGAAAAACCAAGAACGTCCGGTCACTTTTGAATTATCAATCAATTTGATTGAAACTCGCGTGAACCTTGATTCGATGTTATACACAAAACCCTTTTGATGCAAAGGATATTAGTATACTATCGAAAACAAAAACGTTCCCTCTTTTCTCTAAGCTTGGCAAAATTCTTCACACAATGGATTGGACGAAGTTTTTATTTTAAAAAAAAAAACGAATAAAAAAAAACTTCTCACACCAAAAACTCATCCTTGGTCGAAATTTACAAGTATATATATATATATATATATATATATATATATGTATGTATAGGAGACCGAATCCTCTCATAAGAAGGATTTACTTAGTGGTTAAGAATCCTTTTCCAAAAGGAATTCTTTCCTATACCAAGACTCCTAATCCAACTCAATAGTGTATTTGTACCATATTAAAGACTTCCTAACTTGATTAGATAAATAATTCATTTTATTTATCTACTTATCAAACAGAGCCTTTAATATTAATTATACTACCAACAATAGTATAATATTAGGAGACCATCTCCTAATAGAAAAAGATTTTGACTTTTAATTAAATAATTAATTAATTAACAAATTAATTCATTTCCATTTAATTAAATAATAAAATAAAAAATAATATATTTAAGCTATTCTCAATAGCTTTTGCCGCCCATACCATATATAATAGCCATATATTATTTTTCTTATTTTATTAAATCCATTGGACCTTAATAAAAAGTCCACATGTAAACCAGACCTATTCTTACAAAAAGAAACAAGTTCTCATGCCTTATTACAATTCTAGATGGACCCCTATTGGTCCGGTAGAATATATCAAGTGATCCATACAAGTTCGTGTGGATTGGGGATCTTGACGGGCTATCTAAATTTAAGCTCCAATAGACACAACCCAAACACAATCAACAAATGATACACATAAGTCCGATCTGTTTAATTTTAGTTCATTCAACTAAAGAACTAAAATTGAACTCTTAAATAAAGATAGAATAAGTTGAAGTTACTCACTCATACCCTAGGCAACCTTATTGGAGAAAGTGTATCCTCGTGAAGAATACCAGCAATCGCCAAGAGCTCATAGCTCGCCTATAGCTCTCCAAGTTACCATATTTACTCATATGACCACATTTTAAACTTGGATATTTTGACTTGTCCAGAAGCCATGTTTCAATAGACATTATTGAAAACTTAACGTTAAGATTTAATATCCAATACCTCAAAACATCCATATCATGGTATTCTACTCTCATTCAACAAATGAAGCCATGATGTCCATATCTATAAATGAAGTCTTCTATCGATTAACAAATGAATACCACCAAACTATCGAGGATAGACTATGCTATATAATCGTACTCATTGATAGCTCAAATGATAACATTTGCAACCATAAGTCCATCATTTATCTCAGGATTGAGATAGACTCCCTGATTGTCTTCAAATGAAAACGTTTATCCATTGATGGTTCTAGATAAAGTATTTCTTTGTGATCCTATTTAATTCACCAAGTGCACTAGATTCTTTTGCCTAAAGACACCACACTTTGATGATTTTAGACTCATCATAACACATTTGATCCCACTCAAATGCTAGCAAAAGAATCTACAACTTTGACAAGATAAAGTGGCCCAACCTTTTATCTTAAGTTGTGAATGTTATTCAAGACTACCTAAAGAATTGTGTCTACCTCATACATATCTAGATGTATGATCAATTCTTCTTTTTTCATAGTCTTTTGACCTTATGATTATTTACTTTTGACAATTATAGTAATTAAACTATAATTGCTATAAGATTTGTTAAACTAGAAATCACTTTATTCATATGAAAAGATTGTTAATTAAAATATTACACTCTTGCTATCGAGCATAATCCTAACAGTGATCATATAGGACTAGACTAAGATCTATATGAATCTCTCACCAAGATCCGTTTACCGATGATATTCATATATTTCAACTAATGATGGCTATATGTGGGTGATCTTAATCTTGAGTGTCTTATTGACTCCTTCAGGTTAGATCATGGTCTTTGATATACCATGGGTGAGGTCGAATGCTGTTCCCGGTCAATATGCTCTGTATGTTAGGATTCCGGTTTGGCTTGTGGCTGGGAAGGTTTGTACACAATAGTAGAATCCACTCCTTCTTGTGAGAAGTAGATGGTAGTTCCCTTAAGGGTTGATTCGGGGCTTGGACAATATAAGCGCTCTCCTAATTCCGTAAGGAAATAGGATTTATTGTTCATTATAGAATCAACGGTACATAAAGGATATATGTAATTTAGGGGGTATAACAGATATTATGACCCAACTTTAATTATTAACTATTGTGGAGGAACACACCATGTGTAATAGCTATATCGATGGACACCAAGTTGTATCGGTCTGTGTAAAATTGTCTGCAGTTGAGAGAGTGCTGCTTCGGGTTTTTAGTGGAATAACACCGAAGTTAATAATCAAGGAATTTTAATTAAAGAGTTTAGTTAATGATTCTAAGGATTATTGAGGCTCAAAATATTGTGGGTCCATTAGGTCCCCTTGCTAGCCCGATCGATTTAAGTAACAAGGGTCACGGTATTAATTGGATTATCCAATTAATTGTGTTACGAAAGTGACACCTATTTATTAAGGAATTAATTGAATAATGAGATTATTTAATTAATGAATGTTAATAGTTAAATAAATTAAATAATTTGATTATTTAATTATATTGATAATTATGAATTATTAATTAACTATTAATTGGAGGGTGTTAGTTGATATATGGATTTAGGTGAATATAAAATAATAGATTATTTTATTTTTACTAAATCATTTATCTAAGTATTTGAATTTAAGTTTAAATTTAAAATACTTATTATCACTTTTAATAAATTAGATATATTTGAAAAGGATAATTAAAAGATATATATCAATTAATAACACAAGAGATTGCATTGGATGCAAATTGGTATGTGCACATGAAACATTAGTCGAAAGTGGAATTTCCATAGGATGCAAATACTTGATTCACATATATTTTTAATATATATATATATATATATATATTAACGCATGATGAGAATGACAGGTATATTTTTATTTATAAAAAAAAAATTGCTTGCTCTGTTATCAACCAAGCAAGGCGTGAATATATTTTTGTGACGCAGTGCGTGAGTATATATTTGTGAAGCAGTGCGTGAATATATATTTGTGAAAAAAAGGTTGTTTTTCACAAATAGCATGAACAAGTGAAGATAATAATTGCATGTGTGCCTATGAAAAGATCAAAGCAAGTGTTGCATATTGATCTAGAAGAAAAAGTTTATTCAATTCTCTCTACATCCTCCTTTCAAGTTCCTAAGCCCTTGACGCGCCCACACACAGTTATTAGTTCCGGGAGAGAGCGAGGAAGATAGAGTGGTTCAAATAGGAGCACATCGTAAAGTGAAAGAGCTTCCAAACGTTGGTAAGAGTGGTTCAGACAGGAGCATAACGTAAAGTGAAGGAGCCTCCAAACGTTGGTATGTTCTTCTTCTGATTATATCGATTTCAATTTCCTGTGTTTACATATTGTATGTATTAGTTTTGAAAAATAATTACAATCCCAAGTTCACTGGTCCTAGATACATATTATGATCTGTAAAAAATATTTTAAAACCTAGTTCCGCTGCGTAACCGGTGAATGGGGTTCCAACAGTGAAAACGTAGGCTTTAAGAAAACCTAACTCAACATACAAATCTATTTAAGCTCAAACTAGCTTCATTAGAGTCTATAACTCTAATCAATGTTTATACAATAAACATAAACATATAGAAGAAGAAAACCTAAGGCAATTGAAGGCTTGAAGAACAAAAATAAATAGAGAAATCAATGCCTCAAGTGAAAAATGTGTAGTTTCATTTTTATGAGAGAAGCTATTAGAAATCATGCTCAAAGTACTCCAAGCTCTTTTGGAAATAATAGAGTACTGGTAGACAAAGATTCAAAAACTTGAACCACTCAAAATGGTGTTTTAATGAGTGAGTTATGGTGTTTGGAAGATGACAAAGTTTGAGAGAAAATTTCTATACAAGTTTTCAATATTTCTTCTTAAAATGAAATGTAGGAGGGAAAACAAATTTAAAGGAGAGGGAATTAAGAACTATTTGAAACGACCAATGAGGATGTGCCACCTCTGCTTCCTATGGAGGCATATGGACTCTACGGGGACAGAGACACTCCTTCCCATGGAGGCACATGGCCTCCACAGGAAAGGGGTGCAAGGCACTCATTTTCCCTTCTTGCCACCCATGGGTTCTCCAACCGTTCTCCGACCACCGAACTTCGATTTCAAATCTGTTTTTAGACTATGAACCGAGACTCTCACACACATATGGACATTAAAAAATATGAAAGATATGGAAATTAACTCGATACACAAAGATGAAAACCGTATACGATAAATGTACAGAAAGTTTCATATCTTCCACTACGGAACTTGAAAACTAATAAGTGAGTAACCAAAACGACTAGAACACAATGAGGAAAAAGATAAGCACAAATTCAACCCTGATATCACACAAACACCAAAGAACAAATACATGAACATACAAGTATGTCATTTCCAAGATTTAGTCCTGGAACATGCAATTTACAAAAGTTATCAAATTAAATCTAATGCATATGCATACAATAATATGTGTTTGTATGTGTTATACCAAATGTGGACGATGATGCTGGAACACGTATGGATGCAAAATGTGTTTGTGCCTAGGTCCTGTAAGAGGAAAGTGATATAGGTATACCTTTTGATATGCAATTAAGCATGTTCCTCTTGTAGCCGCCACTTTGCTTGGAACGTTGTCCAATTTCCTTGAAGCTTGATAAACCATGAATCCTAGATAGATAATTAATACAAAAGAATATATTTGTTTGATATAGAATTATGCCAATACAAGACTCGAAAACCAAAAAATCTCACCATTTGGAAAATTCTATGTCAAAACACCTATTCAAATACTAAAATTTAAAAAATGAAGATTGGTCATAAAAACTCACTCTCACATTACAATGAGTTAATTCACCTGGACCAATCTTCAACAAGTCTTGAATTCTTTCATGTAGTCTTCTTTCATGTATTCTTCTCTTGTCATCACCTAAAATCAACTTGAAACACAAAGTTTATACAAGAGAAACATACATATATGAAATGATAATTAGATAAATGTCAATATAGTCCAAATGGATACATGTATCTCCCTAAATACATGTATACTACCCATCAATAAAATATCATCCAAATATTACAAACCCAAGAATTCAAGATATAAAATTTAAAAAATGCACAAAAACAAAAAAAATCATACTAAGATTAAGAAGGCATAGATTTTAGTAACATTTTTTCTCCTTCTTTTTGATATGATATTAATCCAAAAGGAAATGAAAACAATTAATACCTCAAGATCATATAGCTCCTTATGAGCCACAAGCGCCATCAATGAACGTCCTTCATTTGGTTGATCTCATATAATTCTTTGTAGTGGTTGAATTGCTAGAGACAATACTTTTTTCTAGGCTCTTGATCCTTTCTTCTTGTTCCATCAACTTAGCCTTTGTTCCACCACCTTAGCCCTTGTTCTATCACCTTAGCACCTAGCTCCTCAATCTAGTTCACAAGCCCAGCTTGAATTTGTATGTCTCATGGTAGAAGACTCGTGCTTGACATAATGCTTGACTCTGAATTCTCACCAAAAAGTCTATAAGTATCACTAACCTTTCCCTTTTCTTTGTATTACATAAACACCAACCGTTTATCCCAAAACTTCTCTAAGGGAGATAGAAGCACATCATCATCTAGCTTAGAAACTCCAAGCATCATACACAAGTGAGAGATATACCTCAAAAATGCATGCTTCTTTTCCAATATAGGTGAACTAGCCAAACTCTCAATTTGTTCTATCAAAATATCACCAAGGTTTATGGGCTTGTTGGTAACCAAGACATACACAATCTTGATCTTTTTTCCTTGTTAAGCTCGGAAGCATTTGTAGATCCCACAAGATTGGGTCAAACAAAGAGATACCAAAAGGCACTCATCTTGGTGAACTCACTTTAGCCAATATAAGCTCTCTTTCCCCATTTAAATACATTATCTTCACATAAAGTCCTCCCCATTAAATCCAAATGTTCAATATTGTCCACATCAAAAACTTCCAAAACAATATTATTTGAAAGTAGAATAAAACTAGAATAAAAATACAAAGTAAAAACAAACAAAAATCTAAAAATAAAATAAACTAAGCCACTTTCATAGGGAACATGATAGCATTAAGCGTATGCTACAAGCCTTTAAACCTCTAGGTGTCCCTAGTATGAGGATTTTTGTCTCCTGAGGGTTTACAACTATGATAGCCACAAACATATTTCTAAGAAAAAACAAATAATAAGGATGCAAACTCACATGTACCATTCAAATCCAATACATGCTAGAGTCACTGAATAAAGACTAAAATTATGTTACAAATTTGAATGCACTACTTAGTTTTAATGAGAAGCCCATACTCAAGACATTCTAGCTTCAAAAACGCATTTGTCAAACACAATAGATATAATTCACCTCGACTCTATTTCTCACAGGATGTCACTCATAATTTTTCACAAAACCTAGGCAGATACACTCATCAAGCATATGCGAATGGAGTTTATGCACAAGAAATTTCAAGATATAATCGCATATGAATATATAGTAGAAAGAACACTTGATTTTATGCAAAGGATCACATGAACAGAATCAGATATTAAGAACAAGATAGAGCACATGTTTACCTTTACTCTCGAGCTAGCATCCCCAAAAGATCAATTAGGTCTTTTCTTTGGTTGTAACGAGGCCATTGGGTGAAGGTTATGAAAGAACGGGAAGAGGATAGCAAACAAACCTAGGATCATATCGAGAAATTCTTTGGTAATCTTCATACTCGATCTTATTTCTTCAAATTCTTCATTCCGCTTGCGTCCAGGCTTTTTGAATAGTTTTCATTCATTCTCCTTCTTGAGTTGAATTTGATTTCTCATCACTTCATAATAAAGCTATATCTCTTTTCCCGTACTTTTATTTGATTCATTATCTCATTTATTTATCTTTTTTGTTCAACCCCTTTTTTTTTAACTTATTTTTTAACCTCATATTTTTTTTAGTTCAAAATTTGTACATCAATTACATAATTCTTCCAACACCTTCTTTGCTTTTGATCTTCTAGCTTTGCCTTGGTACACACACATCACAAATCACCCATTTCGAACTCTCTTCAATTATATTCATCACCTAAATATGATCCAAAACTATAAGGTATGGCTAATATATGGCTCAATGGGGTTAAGTTAATGTGGGTGATGAAAGAAAAAAGGCATATAGTTTTTGGCTTCAAAATTGGCTATGGAGCACACACATAAAGGTAGGAAATATTTAAGGCCTTTTAAGTAAGTTAAATTACAGATTGCCTATATCACTTCTAATGGTTCAACCAAAACAAGAGCAAAGTCCACATGTGATATCTTTTATTATGAATGTTCTTTAATATCCAATGCATAACCTATTGAGATAATTTCTAATGCTAAGAACCTAATGAGTGTTTAGGAGTAGAAACAAAAGAATCCTCTATAATGATATTTATGTACGCTTTTTGGCTTAGTGAACTAACAATGGTAGTCTCCACTATAAATCATGGTAATCCAACTAAGCATCCTACCCACCATCATATCAAGAGCATGTAATTTTTTTTTTTAAAAAGCATTACTCTAAGTGGCAAGATGTTAGTCTAAACTCAGTGATTAAAGCATATACTACGGCTCTTAAAGCACACAAAAGAAGCATCGAAAAATAGAGGATAAAAATTCTAAAAACTGGTGACTTTCTAAAACGACCTATGTCTGTTATTTAATGCATATCTCTCAAATTAATCAATAAAAGACAATAAAAATTTAACACAAGAAAATAGACATTCAAATGAACTCTTTTCTTTAGAAAAAATTTTAAAGTTCGAAACCAAAAAATGAGAAAACAGACGTCGAAAACAGTCCATGTGTAGATTTGCAAAAACAGGGCATCGCCCATGACCTTTGGTCGAAGAAACATTCATAACTTTTAAACCACTCCCCCAAATTTTACGTTCTTTATACCATTAGATTCGTATCGAAAAATGAAGAACCCATCATTGACAGAAAAATTTATTTCATCACCAATGAATACAGTTTTAACAAAATGCTTGCCTAAAAAACTTTCAAACCAGGACACTTTTTCTCAGATTTCAACATATGGCTCGAAAATTAAAATAAACACGAATTCACACCCCCAAACCTAATCTAAACATTGACCTCAATGTTTATATGACATTAAAAGCATGGACAATGAATAAAGTAAAAGAATGGAAGGCAAGAACTCGAAACACAAAAACTAAAAACTAAAAACCAAAATAAAAACAAAATTTTAAAAATCAAAACAAAAACAAAAACAAAAAATTACCTAGGTGGGTTGTCTCCCACCAAGCGCTTTATTGAACGTCTTGGCAAGACTGGTGCTTGGAAAACTCAACCAAATTCCAATGTCTGAAATTTACGCTTAAGCGCGATCAAGTCTTGGAAAAAAAATTCATGTGTCGGCATGTTCCTACACATAATAAACAAAGGCAAGTAAATGTTCAATATAATGTTGTAGGGAAAATCGCACAACGGAAGTGTAAAATTATGGTTTGAAATATTTAAAAATTTTCACTTTAATAGAAAGAACCTTAACCCTAGATTAATTAATGTAAAATAAAAGTATCGTACCTTTCCTTGTGACGATTGAACTAGCATCGAATTGAATAAACAAGATGTTCCAATCCAATCATGAACGTGAATCACCTAGGAATGTGGGCTCCCTTTCTTTTAATTGTATACCTATGGATGGAAACAAACAAAATCTTCTTCTTTGTTAGCAACAATAATCCTCCAAGAGAATACCCAAGAATGTCTGGTCACTTGTGAATTATCAATCAATTTGATTGAAACTCGTGTGAACTTAAATTCGATGTTGTACACAAAACCTTTTGATGTAAAGGCTACAAGTGCACTATTGAAAACAAAACGTTCTTTCACCCTTTTCTCTTGGCAGAATTCTTACACACTTATCTTTAGAGTTGGACGAATTTATCAAGAGCAAGAACCGAATCTTCTTTACTTAAAATTTCCCTTGGCCGAAATTTACTTCTTGTAAATTGTGCTTGGCCGAATTTCTCTCTTGTTTTTTACTAGCTTAGCCAAATTTCCTTCTTAGAAAATAATAGGGTTGGCCGAAATTCAACAAGAGATATATATATATAGGATTTCAAATACTTTCCTAAATAGGATTTACTTAGTGGGAAAGAATCCTATCCTTAGGTGGATTTACTTAGTGACCAAAAATCCTTTTCCAAAAAGAATTCATTCCTACACCATGACTCCTAATCCAACTCAAATAGTGTATTTGTGACCATATTAAAGACTTCCTAATTAGACTAGATAAATAATTCCTTTTATTTATCTGATTATCAAATATTTTCTTTAATATTAATTATACTACCAACAATAGTATAATATTAGGAGACCATCTCCTACTAGGAATTTTTTTTACTTTTAATTAAATAATTAATTAATTACCAAATTAATTAATTTCCTTTTAATTAAATAATAAAATAAAAAACAATATAATAAGCTATTTTATATAGCCTTGCCGCCCAACACCTATACATGGGCCAAATATTGTTTTTCATATTTTTTTAAATCCATTGGACTTTTATAAAAAGTCCACATATGAACTATACCCATTCTTACTAAAAGAAACAAGTCCACAAGCCTTAATACAATTCTAGATGGACTCATAAATTGGTCTGGTAGAATATACTAAGTGATCTATACAAGTTCGTGTGGAATGAGGATCTAGGTGGGCTATCTAAATTTAAGGTTCAATAGACATAACCTAATCACAATCAACATATGATTCACTTAGGTCTGATCTATTAATTTTAGTTAATTCCACTAAAGAACTAAAATTGAACTTTTAAATAAAGATAGAATAAATTAATATTGCTAATTCATACCCTAGACAATCTTAATCGACATAGTGTATACTCGTGAAGAATATCAGTAATCGCCAAAAGCTCATAGACCGCCTATTGCTCTCCAGGTGACCGAATTTATTCATGACCACATTTTGAACTTGGATATTTTAACTTGTCCATAAGCCATGTTTCAATAGACACTATTGAAAACTTAACGTTAAGATTTAATATCCAATACCTCAAAATATCCATATGATGGTATTATACTCACATTTAATAAATCGAACCACGATGTCCATATCTAAAAATGAAGTATCGATTAACAAATGAATACCACCAAACTATCGAGGATAGATTATGCTATAGAATCGTACTGATTGATAGCTCAAATGACAACACTTGAAACCATAAGTCCATCATTTATTTCAGGATTGAGATAGACTCTTCGATTGTCTTCAAAAGAAAATTTTTATCCATTGACAGTTCTAGATAAAGTATTTCGCTGTGATCCAATTCAATGATCCTAGTGCACTAGATTCTTTTGCCCAAAGACACCACACTTTGATGATTTTAGACTCATCATAACACATTTGATCCCACTCAAATGCTAGCAAAAGAATCTACAACTTTAACAAGATAAAGGCGCCCAACCTATCTAGATGTATGAACAATTCTTCTATTCTCATAGTCTTTTGACCTTATGATTAATTACTTTTAACAATTATAATAGTTAAACTAAAAATGCTCTAAGATTTGTTAAACTAGAAATTACTTTATTAATATGAAAAGATTGTCAAATACATTATTAAACTCTTGCTTTCTAGCATAATCCCAACAATCTCCCACTTGCTATATAGCAAATGTGTCATATCTCTCACCCCTCTGTTTTCTAGATGTCCACAAAAAATCTTTTGTGGAAGAACTTTTGCAAAGGGATCTGCTAGATCATCTACTGATGTGATATTGGTAATCTACACTTCACCCCTATGCACAATTTCCCACAAAAGGTGATACTTTCTTTCAATGTGTTTCCCTCTCTTATGGCTTCTTACTTCTCACGAATTAGCCACTGCTTCACTACTGTCACAATAGATAATGATCTGTGTATTCATATCAGAAACCACTTCCAAGTAAATCAAGAATTGGTGGAGCCATACAACCTCTTAAGCAGTTTCTTATGCGGCAACATACTCTGCTTCCACGATGGAATCAGCGATACAAGATTCCTTGACAGTCCTCCATACAACTACCCCTCCTGCAATAGTAAACACAGATCCTGATGTTGATCTCCTAGAGTCAGAATCTGATTGAAAATCAGAATCTGTATACCTAACAAGAATTAAATCCCCTCTAGAGTATACAAGGATATAATCTCTCGTTCACCCTAGATACTTGAAAATATGCTTGACCGCCGTCCAGAGATCATGACCAGGTTTCGATTGAAACCTGGTAAATATGCCAACAGCAAAACAAATATATGGTCTAGTGTAGAGCATTATATACATGAGACTTCCAACTGCTGATGCATATGGAAGCCTAACCATGAATTGCTCTTCATGCTCATTCTTAGGAACTTGTTCCATAGATAGTTTGATTCCATGTCTGAAAGGTAACATACCTTTCAAGGAATCTTGCATGGAAAACCTAGACAAGATTTTATCTATGTATGAAGCTTGGGATAAGGCAATCATTATATTCTTTCTATCCCTTACGACTTGGATACCATGAATATAACTTGCTTCTCCTATGTTATTCACATCAAATTATTTAGCCACCCATTCTTTTACTGATGTCAATACACCTACATCGTTTTCGATGAGTAGTATATCATCTGTAGAGAAAAAACGCTTTAGAAATGCAGTGAAAGCGAGAGAAAAATGAGATTAGGGTTTGCGTATAAATAAAAAAAATTATCTTATGCAACGAGAACCTTAACCCTAGATTAATTGATGTGAATAAAAGTATCGTACCTTTTTCGCGTGACGATTGTACAAGCACCGAATTGATTTTGCGATTTTGCAAAATCTTCCAATCCAATCTCGAACGTGAATCACATAGGAGTGTGGGCTCCCTTTTTTTAAATTGTATTCCTGAGGATGGAGACAAAGCAAATATCTTTTCTTTATTAGTTACAAATATCCTCCTAGAGAAAAATCCAAAAACGGTATGTCACTTGTGAATTATCAATCAATTTGATTGTAACACGCGTGAACCTTGATTCGATATTGTACACAAAACCCTTTTGATGTAAAGGATATTAGTATATTATCGAATAAAAAAACGTTCCCCTTTTTTCTCTACTTGGCCAAATTCACACACTAGTGATTAGAGATGATTGAATTTTGTCTAGAGTAAAATCAGATTTTTCTCCCTCAAAATTCCTATGATGGACGAAACTTTTTCTTTCTCAAATAAAGCTTGGCCGAAATTACCTCTAATTGCCTTAGGGCTAGTTGAATTTATCATCCACATATATATAGGTTCATAAATCCTTTCCTAAGAAGGATTCACTTGGTTGGCAAGAATCCTTTCCTTAGGTGGATTTATTTGGTAGTTAGAATCCTTATCTAGAAGAAAATCTATCCTATCCTATATTATACCTGTGATGAACGAAATTCCCTTGTTTGATGTGGATTAGGAGTGTTTAATCTCTCCTAATAAAGATTACTGGATGGACAAGAATCCTATCCTTAGGTAGATTAACTTAGTGGTTATAAATCCTTTTCAAATAAGAATTCTACCACTAAGTAGTTTTACTTGGTGACCAAGAATCCTTTTCCAAAAAGAATTCTTTCCTACACCAAGACTCCTAATCCTACTCAATAGTGTGTTTGTAACATATTAAAGACTTTCTAATTTGATTAGATAAATAACTCCATTTATTTATCTACTTATCAAATATAGTATTTAACATTAACTATACTACCAACAATAGTATAGTTTTAGGAGACAATCACCTAATAGGAAAAGATTTTGACTTTTAATTAAATAATTAATTAATCAACAAATTAATTCATTTCCATTTAATTAAACAATAATAAAATAAAAATAATATATTAAAGCTTTTATCCATATCCATTGCCGCCCATACCTAGTATAAAGGCCATATATTATTTTTCTCATTTTATTAAATCAATTGGACCTAAATAAAAAGTCTACATGTGAACTAGACATATTCTCACAAAAAGAAACAAGTTCACATACCATATTACAATTCTAGATGGACCTCTATTGGTCCTGTAGAATATATCAAGTGATCCATGCAAGTTTGTGTGGATTGGGGATCTTGGCGGGCTATCTAAATTTAAGCTCCAATAGACAAAACCCAATCACAATCAACAAATGATTCACTTAGGTCCAATCTATTTCATTTTAGTTCATTCCACTAAAGAACTAAAATTGAACTCTTAAATAAAGATAGAATAAGTTGATGTTACTCATTCATACCCTAAACAACCTTATTGGAGAAAGTTTATCCTCGTGAAGAATACCAGTAATCGCCAAGAACTCATAGACCGCCTATAGCTCTCCAAGTTACCATATTTACTCATATGACCACATTTTGAACTTGGATATTTTGACTTGTCCATAAGCCATGTTTCAATAGACACTATTGAAAACTTAACGTTAAGATTTAATATCCAATACCTCAAAACATCCATATGATGGTATTCTACTCTCATTCAATAAATGGAGCCACGATGTCCATATCTATAAATGAAGTCCTCTATCGATTAACAAATGAATACCACCAAACTATCGAGGATAGACTATGCTATATACTCGTACTCAATGATAGGTCAAATGACAACACTTGCAACCATAAGGCTGTCATTTATCTCAGGATTGAGATAGACTCTCCGATTGTCTTCAAATGAAAACTTTTATCCAATGTCGGTTCTAGATAAAGTATTTCATTTTGATCCTAATCAATGCACCCAGTGCACTAGATTCTTTTGCCTAAAGACACCACACTTTGATGATTTTAGACTCATCATAACACATTTGATCCCACTCAAATGCTAGCAAAAGAATCTACAACTTTAACAAGATAAAGGCGCCCAACCTTCTATCTTAAGTTGTGATTATTATTCAAGACTAACTAAAGAATTGTTTCTATCTCATACATATCTAGATGTATGAATAATTCTTCTTTTCTCATAGTCTTTTGACCTTATGATTATTTAATTTTGACAATTACAATATTGAAACTATAAATGCTATAAGATTTGTTAAACTAGAAATCACTTTATTCATATGAAAAAGATTGTTAATTACACTATTACACTCTTGTTATCGAGCATAATCCTAACAATCTCCCACTTGCTCTATAGCAAATGTGTCATATCTCTCATCCCCATGTTCTCTAGATGCCCATCAAAACTCTTTTGAGGAAGAGCCTTTGTAAAGGGATCCGCTAGATTTTCTGCTGACGCGATCTTGGTAATCGTCACGTCAGCCCTATGCACAATTTCCCTTAGAAGATGATACTTTCTTTCTATGTGTTTCCCTCTCTTATGACTTCTTGGTTCTCTCGAATTAGCCACTGCTCCACTATTGTCACAATAGATAGTGATCTGCTTATTCGCATCAGGAACCACTTCCAAGTCAATCAAGAATTGGCGGAGCCAGACAACCACTTTAACAGCCTCTTATGCTGCAACATACTCGGCTTCCATGGTGGAATCAGCAATGCAAGATTGCTTGATACTCCTCTATATGGCTGCCCCTCCTCCAATGGTAAACACAGATCCTGATGTCGATCTCTTAGAGTCAGAATCTGACTGAAAATCAGAATCTGTATACCCAACGGGAATTAAATCCCCTCACGAGTATACAAGCATATAATCTCTCGTTTTTCTTAGATACTTGAAAATATGCTTGACTACCGTCCAGTGATCATGACCAGGTTTCGATTGAAACTTACTAACTATGCCCACAACAAAACAAATATCTGGTCTAGTGCAGAGCATTGCATACATGAGACTTCCAACTGCCGAAGCATACAGAATCCTACTCATGAATTGCCCTTCATGCTCTTTGTTAGGAACTTGTTCCTTCGAAAGTTTGATTCCATGCCTGAAAGGTAACATACCTTTCTTGGAATTTTGCATGGAAAACCTAGACAAGATTTTATCTATGTATAAAGCTTAGGATAATGCAATCGTTCTATTCTTTATATCCCTTATGACTTGGATACCAAGAATATAACTTGCTTCTTCTAAGTCCTTTATATCAAATTGTGTTGCTAACCATTCTTTTATTGATGTCAATACACCTACATCATTTTCGATGAGTAGTATATCATCAACGTAAAGAATTAGGAAAACCAACTTGTCTCCTTTAATCTATTTGTATACACAAGGTTCATCAAGGTTTTGAATAAATCCAAAACCTTTTACCACCTGATCGAACCTTATGTTCCAGGATCTGGATGCTTGTTTCAATCAATATATGGATCTTTGCAACTTGCATACCCTTTCCTCTTAGCCCTTTTCAATGAATCCTTCTGGTTGAATCATATAGATGCTTTTATCAAGACTTCCATTAAGGAAAGTTGTATTGACGTCCATTTTCCAAATCTCTAGGTCTAGAGATGCCGCAATAGATAAGAGTATCCTAATGGATTTAAGCATGGCCACAAGAGAGAAGGTTTCTTCATAATCGATACCTTCCTTCTGTGTATAACCTTTAGCTACCAATCTAGCTTCATAGGTTTCCACCTTTCCATCCATTCCTCTTTTCCTCTTGTACACCCACTTGCACCCGATGGGTTTTATCCCTTTAGGCAAGTCTACAAGAGACCAGACTTTATTTTTGAACATAGATGCAATTTCGGATTGCATTGCCTTTTGCCAATGGCGGCAATCAACATCCTCCATTGTTTCCTTGTATGTATAGGGATCATCATCATCCGGAAGATTCTCTATAGATTCTCCTAGACCGATGTATCTTTCAGGTTATCTAACAACCCTCCCACTACGACGAGGTATGGTAGATTGTTGATCTTATGTTGGTACAGAATTTACCATTGGGCGTGGTTGCGAAACCTCTTGTGGAATTGTATATCCTAAAAGCTCATTTAGGACAATTCTACTTTTAGGCACAAAATTATTCATATAGTCCTCTTCCAGAAATTCAGCATTTGTCGAAACAAATACTTTAAGATCTGAACGGGACTCCATCTTATCTGTCTTTCCTTTTAACACGTGCGCCGAACATCCAAATATCCTTAAATGTTGTAAACTAGGCTTTCGCCTAGTCCACAACTCGTACGGTGTTTTAGGAATCGACTTAGATGGTACATCATTTAGAATGTGCATGGTAGTTTGTAAAGCATATCCCCAAAAATAATTAGGAAACAATGAATAACTCAACATAGACCTAACTATGTCTAAAAGAGTTCTATTTCTCCTTTCTGCCACCCCATTTTGTTGAGGTGTGCCAGGTGCAGAAAACTGAGAAATTATTCCATTATCAATAAAATATTGCTGAAACTCACCAGATAGATATTCTCCATCACGATCAGACCTCAAGATTTTTTTTACTTTTCTCAAGCAGATTTTTCACTTCAGCTTTAAATGCTTTGAACATATCAAAAGCATCCGACTTATGTCTCATGAGATACACATAGCCAAATCTTGAGTGATCATCCGTGGAAGTGATGAAATACTCATATCCACCTCTAGCTTGAATGCTCATAGGTACACACACATCAGTGTGTATCAATCCTAAACATTCGATGGCTCTTGCGCCTTTGGTCATAAACGACCTTTTGGTCATTTTACCTTCCAAACAAGATTCACAAATTAGTAGATCATCAACCTTTAAATCACTTAGAGGTCCGTCACATACCAATCTTTTAATCCTATTAAGGTTAATATGACCTAGGCACAAATGCCACAGGTAGGTTTCATCTTTTGATAATTTTACTCTTTTATGATTGGGTTCCATTGATTCCGTGTCTAACAAGTGAGAGATATTTCCATACAAATAAAATAAACCATTTTCCAATGTACTTTTGCAAATAAATTTGTTATTCTTACTAATAATAAAACCTTTATTAAAAGTAACCGAATATCCAAATTTATTTAGACAAAAGACCAAAATTAAATTCCTCTTGAATATTGGTAGACAATAAACGTTTATTAAATCTAAATGCCTATAAGAATCAAAATTGATTCTAATATCTCCCACTACACTAGTAGTCAACAACTCTCTATTGCCTAAATGCAAGTTGATTTTATTCTAATCCAGTCTATTCCTTTGACCCTTTCACCATAAAAGAAACACTTTCCTTTGATCTTGGTTACTTTCTTGTTATCCTTTTAAGAAGGCTCAAGTTGCTTTTTCTTATGTTCTCTCTTAACCTTCTAACGGGTCTTAACAGTAGCAAATTTACCAACCATATGAATCCTTGTCTAGAGACATCATAATATCGACAGCAGTCTCCATTCCTTCATGTTGTTGTTGCAACACGTTGGAGATGATGGCCATAATGTAACTTACATTTAGCCATCTCATCTGAAGACTTCCACTACTGATACTCATCTCTTTGCTTCTTGAGTTAGATTCATTAGTTTGGTGGTTAAGGAATATACATAATGAACTTATACTTTTCAGCTTGCAACAACAACCCAATATTCCTTTTCCATGTGACATAATTATCACTAGTTAAAGTATTATCTTTTAGGATATTGATTAGGGATGGGGTCATGATTTCTTTTTAATAACAAAAATTATATAAGTAAACAATCATGATATAGCACTTTTGAATATTTATCTTGAATTAAATGAAATAATTCAATCGTAAAAATTCAACGATAATCAAACACCCATAAATGTTACGCCTCCTTTGGGAGTACGCACCATTTACTAGTTGGACTAGGTCCTACCTAATTGTTAACATAACAACCAACGTTTTATTTTTAGCCCTGTGATTTTATTAACAAGAACTCTTGGGAGGATATTAATAAACTCACATTGAGTGTGTTACCAAGTTATCGACCTTCAATAGAATCCCTCACGAATATCCCTCCTTTGGGAGTTGATATCGTTTGGGCGAATTGTCTAGTCTATTCTTGTAAGAAAATATCTTGCTAAATTCCATTCATGAATATCTCTTGAGGGGTTATTCACGAAACATAAAGTTCAACTAAACTTGTAGGCTGTAGGTGTTCCAAAACACCTTCTCCCACTCAATTGTTTAAGGCGTGTGATCGAATTCCAAAGAATGATTTACCAAGTTATCTAGATACCAATTTAGATACTTCAACCATTCAATGCATGTTCATACCAAAAGAGATATATGAGTGGTACTCTTATTCTATATGACATGTTATCAAACAATGACAAACATTGAAATAATTATAAAAATATAAATAGCTACAATTTTTGTCCATCCTAGAAAAACAAGTAAATTACATTTATCTTGGAATACAAGAACTCTTTCTTGGCGAACAAGTCTTCACGTGACCTTCGTATTTTAGACTCCCTCGGCTACCTCCCATGGGCGTGCGCTACCATTGCCCTTACCAATGGGCATGCGCATGTCACAAGCCCATAAAGGGCTGCCATGCGTAGCCCATGGTTACCACAAGGGCTGCCTTGCGCAGCCCATGCCACAACAAACGTGGCTGCGCGCTCTTCGCACGCACATTCGTTGTTACGGCTCGCACGGTACCAAACTTGTTCCGGTTACTCCTAATTCTTCAAACCTTCGAGTCTTCGAAACTTTAATGTATTACAGAAGAATTTTCATAACAAAATACTGCAGTTTTTTATTATTATTATTATTACGACAACAAAATTTTAAAAAAAACTTAGCAACTACCAAGAAGGAAATTATGGCGATAATAGACCACCCTTCTTGTTACAATCCCAAAACAAAATTACATTGAAATTCTAGGACCAAAATTGAGCAATAACAATCCACATATAAAACATATATATATCCATACATTCCATTGTAAATATATATGTGAATACCTAGAGTGCCATCTCTTTCTAAAACATGCATATATACAATAAAAGAAAAAGATTCACGAACACGTACATCAATTAATCAAGGGTACAACCAGCCTCTGATACCAATTGTAGGGAAAAAACGGTTTAGAAACGCAGCGGAAGTGTGAGAAAAATGAGATTAGGGTTTGCATATAAATAACAAATTTTCCCTTTTATGCAACGAGAACCTTAACCCTAGATTAATTGATGTATATAAAAGTATTGTACCTTTTTCGCGTGATGATTGAACAAGCGCCAAATTGATTCTACAAGATCTTCCAATCCAATCACGAACGTTAATCACCTAGGAGTGTGGGCTCCCTTTCTTTAAATTGTATTCCTGAGGATGGAGACAAAGCAAATATCTTTTCTTTGTTAGTTACAAATATCCTCCAAGAGAAAAATCCAAGAAAAACCGGTCACTTGTGAATTATCAATATATTTGATTGTAACTCGCGTGAACCTTGATTCGATATTGTACACAAAACCCTTTTGATGTAAAGGATATTAGTATACTATCGAATACAAAAACGTTCCCCTTTTTTCTCTACTTGGCCGAATTCACGCACTATTGATTAGAGATGATTGAATTTTGTCTAGAGTAAAATCAGATTTTTCTCCCTCAAAATTCCTATGATGGCCGAAAATTTTTCTTTCTCAAATAAAGCTTGGCCGAAATTACCTCTAATTGCCTTAGGGCTGGTTGAATTTATCATCCACATATATATTTATGTTCATAAATCCTTTCCTACGAAGGATTCACTTGGTTGGCAAGAATCCTTTCCTTAGGTGGATTTATTTGGTTGTTAGAATCCTTATCTAGAAGGAAATCTATCCTATTCTATATTTTACATGTGATGAACGAAATTCCCTTGTTTGAAGTATATTAGAAGTGTTTAATCTCTCCTAATAAAGATTACTTGATGGACAAGAATCCTATCCTTAGGTAGATTAACTTGGTGGTTATGAATTCTTTTCAAATAAGAATTCTACCACTAAGTAGTTTTACTTGGTGACCAAGAATCCTTTTCCAAAAAGAATTCTTTCCTACACCAAGACTCCTAATCCTACATAATAGTGTGTTTGTAACCATATTAAAGACTTCCTAATTTGATTAGATAAATAACTCATTTTATTTATCTACTTATCAAATATAGTCTTTAACATTAACTATACTACCAGCAATAGTATAGTTTTAGGAGACCATCTCCTAATAGGAAAAGATTTTGACTTTTAATTAAATAATTAATTAATCAACAAATTAATTAATTTCCATTTAATTAAATAATAATAAAATAAAAATAATATATTAAAGCTATTATCCATAGCCATTGCCGCCCATACCTAGTATAAAGGCCATATATTATTTTTCTCATTTTATTAAATCCATTGGACCTAAATAAAGAGTCCACATGTGAACTATACCTATTCTTACAAAAAGAAACAAGTTCACATGCCTTATTACAATTCTAGATGGACCTTTATTGGTCCGGTAGAATATATTAAGTGATCCATGCAAGTTCGTGTGGATTGGGGATCTTGGCGGGCTATCTAAATTTAAGCTCCAATAGACACAACCCAAACACAATCAACAAATGATTCACTTAGGTCCAATCTATTTAATTTTAGTTCATTCCACTAAAGAACTAAAATTGAACTCTTAAATAAAGATAGAATAAGTTGATGTTACTCGTTCATAACCTAGACAACCTTATTGGAGAAAGTGTATCCTCGTGAAGAATACCAGTAATCGCCAAGAACTCATAGACCGCCTATAGCTCTCCAAGTTACCATATTTACTCATATGACCACATTTTGAACTTAGATATTTTGACTTGTCCAAAAGCCATGTTTCAATAGAAAATATTGAAAACTTAACGTTAAGATTTAATATCCAATACCTCAAAACATCCATATGATGGTATTCCACTCTCATTCAATAAATGGAGCCACAATGTCCATATAAATAAATAAAGTCCTCTATCGATTAACAAATGAATGCCACCAAACTATCGACGATAGACTATTCTATATAATCGTACTCATTGATAGCTCAAATGACAACTATTGCAACCATAAGTCCATCATTTATCTCAGGATTGAGATAGACTATCCGATTGTCTTCAAATGAAAACTTTTATCCATTGACGCTTCTAGATAAAGTATTTCATTTTGGTCTTATTCAATGCACCCAGTGCACTAGATTCTTTTGCCCAAAGACACAACACTTTGATGATAATTAGACTCATCATAACACATTTGATCCCACTCAAATGCTAGCAAAAGAATCTACAACTTTAACAAGATAAAGACGCCCAACCTTCTATCTTAAGTTGTGAATATTATTCAAGACTAATTAAAGAATTGTGTCTACCTCATACATATCTAGATGTATGAACAATTCTTCTTTTCTCATAGTCTTTTGACCTTATGATTATTTACTTTTGACAATTATAATAATGAAACTATAAATGCTATAAGATTTGTTAAACTAGAAATCACTTTGTTCATATGAAAAAGATTGTTAATTACACTATTACACTCTTGCTATCGAGCATAATCCTAACATCATCAATGTAAAGAACTAGGAAACCTAACTTGTTGCCTTCGATCCTTTTGTGTACACAAGGTTTGTCAAGGTTTTCAGTAAATCCAAAACTCTTTATAGCTTTAATGAACCTTATGTTCTAGGATCTGGATGCTTGCTTCAATCCATATATGGATCCTTGCAACTTGCAAACCTTTTCCTCTTAGCCTTTTTCAATGAATCCTTCAGGTTGCAACATATAGATGCTTTCGTCAAGACTTCTATTACGGAAAGCTGTCTTGACATCCATTTGCCAAATCTCTAGTTCTAGAGATGCCGCAATAGATAAGAGTATCCTAATGGACTTAAGCATGACCATTGGAGAGAAGGTTTCCTCGTAATCGATACCTTTTTTCTGTGTATAAACTTTAGCTACCAATCTAGCTTTAAAGGTTTCCGTTTTTTAATCCATCCTCTTTTCCTCTTGTATACCCATTTGCACCCTATGGGTTTTACCTCTTCAGCAAGTCTATAAGAGACTAGACTTTGTTTTTGAACATAGATTCAATTTTGGATTGGATTGCATTGCCTTTTGCCAATGGCGACAATCAACATCTCTCATTGCTTCCTTGTACGTGTAGGGATAATCTTCATCTGGGAGATTCTCTACAGATTCTCTTAGACCGATGTATCTCTCGGGTTGTCTACTAACCCCCCCCCTCCCCCCCCACTACAATGAGGTATGGTAGATTGTTGGTCTTATGTTGGTACGGAACTTACAATTGAGCTTGGTTGCCAAACTTCTTGTGGAATTGTATCTCCTAAAAGTTCATTCAGGACAATTATACTTTTAGGCACAAAATTATTCATATAGAGATCTGAAAGACTATAAAAATAATAACCTTTGGTTCCTTATGGATACCATACAAATATGCATGTTTCTGAACGGGACTCCATCTTTTCTGTCTTTCCTTTTAACTCATGCTCAAGACATCCAAATATCCTTAAATGTTGTAAACTAGGCTTTCGCCAAATCCACAACTCGTACGGTGTTTTAGGAATCGACTTAGATGGTACATCATTTAGAATGTGCATGGTAGTTTGTAAAGCATATCCCCAAAAATAATTAGGAAACAATGAATAACTCAATATAGACCTAACTATGTCCAAAGAGTTCTATTTCTCCTTTCTGCCACCCCATTATGTTGAGGTGTACCTGGTGCAGAAAACTGAGAAATTACCCCATTATCAATAAGATATTGTTGAACTTCATTGCATTTTAATATCCTGGGTTTACCAATAAAATTTTACTTTCTATCCAAGATACCATTGCCTCTAGAAAGTCTCCTTTGCTTGATTATCCAGATCTCATGTCCTAACCAAGACTAATTGCTTAGCTATCCGGACCACATATCCTAGCCAAGAATTCGTGCCTTTTACAAGGACTTCCTAATATGATCAGCGAATGAAAAATATGCACATAAGCACTCAACATAGAATATGACAATCAACACATCCTGTGGGAACTAGACATATGAATGTAAGTTCACAACACAAAAACAGTCTTGTTGATATACATGAATGAAAATTCTAGAACATGTGAAACACCACAAACACATTAAATTCCTAGAATCATTCATGTAACTAAAACTTGAATCAAGACATATACACTAACACACATTCAAGATTTTAGTAACAAATAGAAACATGCTAGATTCATGAGATAAAATGAATCAAAGTTCTAGCAAATATCTAGAGCAGATTTTCCTCACAATATTCAATGAAAATCAAAATAGCTCTAAAAACACATTCAAATGTGCTAATCCAATATATGTTCAATTAAAAGATCCTAGCACATGTGAAGACTATTTATTATCAAAACTGAATCATTAATAAGCACAAATAGTCCTAAATCAAAAGCTAGAACAAAACAATTCCCAAACATATGAAAACATAGATTTTTGAATAATCTAACTCAACATGAGAGAATCTAATCATGTTCAATCTAGCTTTAATAGAGTCTAAAACTCTAATCAAAATATACACAATAAACATACATATATAGAAGAAGAAAACCCAATGTAATTGAAAACTTTGAAGAACAAAACTCAAGAGATTTTTCAATTCCTTAAAACAAAGGTGCAGTCCAGTTTTTTGATGAAGAGCCATCAGAAAACTTGAGTAAATGACCTCTAACCTTCTCAGAGATGTTAGAGAATTGATAGATAAACAATCTCCAACTTGAATCACTTGAATTAGAGTTTAAATGAGAAAGTTATGGTGTTTGGAAGGTGGGAAAGTTTGAGAAAAATTTCTGCACACTTGGAACTTTTTTCCTCTTCAAAATGAAATGAGAAAGAGAAGGAGATATTTAAATGAGAGGGAAAGAGAGCGACTTGTAAGACCATTGGAAATGTGCCACCTCACATCCCCAAGAAGGTGTGTGGTCATCTCAGGGGCAGAAGGCCCTCCTCCCCGAGATGGCCACGTGCCTCCTCCCTCGCTCACCTTCATTCTTCAACAGTTCTCTGGCCTTTGAACTCCGAATTCGATTCTATTTTCGGATTACAAACCGGAAATCTCTCATGCACATGGAAGCCTAAGAAACTTAGACCATAAATTATGAATTCAACTCAATACACAAAGACAAAGATAATGCATGATAACTGACCGAAAAGTTTCGTAACCTTTTACTCTAAACTTGAAATAAAATGAATGAGTAACCAAAATGACAGGAACTCAATATGAAATAATATAAGACTAAATTTAAGTGTAGTCCATAAAACAAAAACAAACAAACACACAAAAAGATAAGAATGTCATATCCTAGATATAGTCCTAGAACATACGAGTTACAAAATTTGTCAATTTGATTTTAATGCGTGTGCATTCAATATCAAGTGTGTGAATTTGTTATACAAATTGAGCACAATGATGCAGGGACACATATGGATGAAATGTTTGTGTGTGTGAGCCTTGTAAGAGAAATAAGGTTAACATATGTACGGAAAAAACGGTTCAAAACGCAACGGAAGCATGATAAAACGAAAATTAGGGTTTGCGTATATAAAAAAAATTCCCTATTAATAACAAGAACCTTAACCCTAGATTAATTGATGTATATAAAAAGTATCGTACCTTTTTTTTCCGTGACGATTGAACTAGCATCGAATTGAATCTGCAAGATCTTCCAATCCAATCACGAACGTGAATCACCTAGGACTGGGGGCTCCCTTTCTTTAAATTGTAAACCTGAGGATGGAAACAAACAAAATCTTCTTCTTTGTTAGTCACAATAATCCTCTAAGAGAAAAACCAAGAACGTCCGATGACTTTTGAATTATCAATCAATTTGATTGAAACCCACGTGAACCTTGATTCGATGTTGTACACAAAGCCCTTTTGATGCAAAGGATACTAGTGTACTATCGAAAACAAAACGTTCCCTCTTTTCTCTATGCTTGGCCGAATTCTTCACAGAATGATTTGGACGAAGTTTTTTTTTATAACAATTAAAAAACAAATAAAAAACAACTTCTTAAACCAAAAACTCATACTTGGTCAAAATTTACAAGTATATATACAGGAGACCAAATCCTCTCATAAGAAGGATTTACTTGGTGGTTAAGAATCATATCCTTAGGTGGATTTACTTGGTGGTTAAGAATCCTTTTCAAAAAGGAATTCTTTCCTACACCAAGACTCCTAATCTAACTCAATAGTGTATTTGTAACCATATTAAAGACTTCCTAATTTGATTAGATAAATAATTTCTTTTATTGATTTACTTATCAAATATAGTCTTTAATATTAATTACACTATCAACAATAGTATAATATTTAGGAGACCATCTCCTAATAGAAAAAGATTTGGACTTTTAATTAAATAATTAATTAATCAACAAATTAATTAATTTCTATTTAATTAAATAGTAAAATAAAAATAATATAATTAAGCTATTCTAAATAGCCTTGCCGCCCAACACATATATATGGGCCATATATTATTTTTCTTATTTTATTAAATCCATTGGACCTTAATAAAAAGTCCACATGTGAACTTGACCTATTCTTACAAAAAGAAACAAGTTCACATGCCCTAATAAAATTCTAAATGGACTCCAAAATTGGTCCGGTAGAATATATCAAGTGATCCATACAAGTTTGTGTGGACTGGGGATCTTGGCCGGCTATCTAAATTGAAGCTCAAATAGACACAACCCAATCACAATCAACAAATGACTCACTTACGTCCAATATATTAATTTTAGTTCATTCCACTAAAGAATTAAAATTGAACTCTTAAATAAAGATATAGTAAGTTTATATTTCTCATTTATACCCTAGACAACTTTATTGAGATAATGTATCCCACTGAAGATTACCAGTAATCGCCAAGAGCTCATAGACCGCCTATAGCTCTCCAAGTTACCATATTTACTCATATGACCACATTTTGAACTTGGATAATTTGACTTGTTCAGAAGCCATGTTTAAATAACAGTACTGAAAACTTAACGTTAAGATTTAATATCCAATACCTTAAAAATCTGTATGATGGTATTCTACTCATATTTAATAATTGGAGCCATGATGTCCATATCTATAAATGAAGTCCTCTATCGATTAACAAATGAATACCACCAAACTATAGAGGATAGACTATGCTATATAATTGTACTCATTGATAGCTCCAATGACAACAATTGCAACCATAAGTCCATCATTTATCTTTGGATTTAGATAGACTCTCCGATTGTCTTCAAGTGAAAACTTTTAACCATTGACGGTTCTAGATAAAGTAATTGACTATGATCATATTCAATGCACCTAGTGCACTAGATTCTTTTGCCCAAAGATACCACACTTTGATGATTTTAGACTCATCATAACACATTTGATCCCACTCAAATTCTTTCAAAAGAATCTACAACTTTAACAAGACAAAGACGCCTAACCTTTATCTTAAGTTGTGAAAATTATTCAAGAATAACTAAATAATTTTGTCTACCTCATACATATCTAGATGTATGAACAATTCTTCTTTTCTCATAGTCTTTTGACCTTATGATCAATTACTTTTGACAATAATAATAATTAAACTATAAATGCTATAAGTTTTGTTAAACTAGAAATCACTTTATTAATATGAAAAGATTATCAAATACATTATTATACTCTTACTAACGATATCTTGAGTAATCATCCTTGAAAGTGATGAAGTACTAATATCCACCTCGATCTTGAATGCTCATAGGTCCACACACGTCAGTGTGTATCAATCCTAAACATTCAGTGGCTTTTGTACCTTTGTTCATGAATGACCTTTTGGTCATCTTACCTTCCAGACAAGATTCAGAAGTTTGTAGATCATCGTCCTTTAAGTCACTTCAAGGTCCATCACTATCAAGGTTAATATGACCTAGGCGCAAATGCCATAGGTAAGTTTCATCTGTTGATAATTATAGTCTATTGTGATTAGGTTTCGTTGATTTTGTGTCTAACAAGTGAGAGATATTTCTATGTAAATAGAATAAAACAATGTACCTTTGTAAATAATTTTGTCATTCTTACTAATAATAAAGGCTTTATTAAAAGTAGCCGAATAACCAAATTAATTTAAAAAAGAAACTGAAATTAAAGTCCTCTTGAATTGAGGTACATAATAAACGTCTATTAAATCTAAATGACTATAAGAATTTGATATCTCCTACTGCACTGAAATGCAAGTTGAATTTATTCACATTCATTCTATTCCTTTTTCCCTTTTCACCACAAAGGAAACACTTTCCTTTGATCTTGGTTACTATATTGGTCTCCTTCTAGGTAGGCTCAAATTGCTTTTTCATCTGTTATTTCTTGACCTTCTGACGGATCTTAACAGTAGCAACTTAACCAACCATATAAATCTCTTGACCCTTGCCTTTCATAAGAATATTTTTGATGCTTTGAACATTTGGCATCAAGCCTTGCTAGGTTTATTCCTTATTGTTCAAGGTGTAGTCCAACTTGAACTAATCAAAGGAATCTGATAGTGAGTTGACAATCATGTCAATTTTCGTCTCACCATCTATCTCAATATCATTGAGTTCAACGATGTTGAGATGTGCTATGACTTTCAACATGTGATCTTTCACAGCCTGTCCAGGTTTCATCCTAAGATTCTTGAAAATAGTCACTGCCTCTCTCTTAGTCATCCTGGACTTCATAGCAAACATCTCTTCCAAAGATATCATTATATTAGCAGAAGTCTCAATTCCTTCATGTTGGTGTTGCAACACGTCAAAGATGGTGGCCATAATGTAACATTTAGCCATCCCATTTGAAGACTTCCACTATTGATACTCATCTCTTTGCTCCTTAGTAGATTCATTAGTAGGAGTAGATGGTTTATGAGTACACAGAATGAACGTATGCTTTTCAGCTTGCAACAACAACCCAATATTCCTTTTTCAAGTGACATAATTATCATCAGTTAAAGTATTGTCTTTTTGGATGTTGATAAGGGATGGGGTCGTGATTTCTTTATAATATCAAAAATTATATAAGTAAAAAATCATGATATAGCACTTTTGAATATTTATCTTTAATTAAATAAAATAATTCAATCGTAAAATTCAACGGTGATCCAGCACCCACAAATGTGATACCTCCTATAGGAGTTCACACCATTTACTAGTTGAACTAGGTCCCACCTAATTGTTAACATAACAACCAGCGTTTTCAATTTTAGCCTTACGATTTTATAAACAAGAACTCTTGGGAGGATATTAATAAAATCACATTTAGTGTGTTACCAAGTTATCGACCTTAAATATATTCTCTCACGAATATCCCTTCTTTGGGAGTAGATATCGTTTGGGCCAATTGTCTAGTCTAGCATTGTAAGGAAGTATCTTGCTAAATTCCATTCATGAATACCTCTTGGGAGGTTATTACATGAAACATAAAGCACAACTAAACCCGGAGGCCATAGGTGTTCCAAAACACCTTCTCCCACTCAATTACTTAAGGCATGTGATCGAATTCCAAAGAATGATTTACTAAGCTATACATAAGCCAATTAGATACCTAAACCATTCAATACATGTTCATACCAAAAGAGATATATGAGTGGCACTCCTATTCTATATGACATTTTATCAAACAATGACAAACATTGCAATATTTACAAAAATATAAAAAGCTACAATTTTGGTTCATCATAGAAAAGCAAGTAAATTACATATGTGTTGGAATACAAAAAACTCCTTCTTGGCGAACAAGTCTTCACACGACCATCATCGTTTGGACATTCCTCGGCTGCCTTCCATGGGCGTGCGCACCCATGGCTCCCTTCTATGGGCGTGCGCACTCCACAACCCATAAATGGCTGCCATGTGCAGCCCATGGCTTGCATAGGACTTGTCATGCGCAGCCCATGCCACAACAATCGTGTCCGCGTGCTCATCTGTACGAATATTTGATGATATGGCTCGCATGGTTCGAAAGTTATTCCGGTTGCTTCCAATTCTTTAAGCCTTTGAGTTTTCTATACTTGAATGTATAATAGAAGAATTTTAAATAATAAAATACAGCCGTATTTTTAATACAATATAGTGCAGTTTCTTTTTACTACAACAACCAAATAAAATAAAAAAACATAGCAACTACCAAGACGAAAATTATGGTGATGATAGGCCACCATTTTTGTTACAATCCCAAAACAAAATATATTGAAATTCTACGACCAAAATTGAGCAATAACAATCCTCATAATAAAACATATATATATATATATATATATATATATATCCATACATTCCAATGTATATATATAAATATATGAATACCTAGAGTGCCATCTCTTTCTAAAACATGCATAAACACAATAAAAAGAAAGGGTTCACATATTTATATACATCAAATAATCAAGGGTACAACCTGACTCTGATACCAATTGTAGGGAAAATCGCACAATAGAATCATAAAATTAGGGTTTGAAGTATTTTAAATTTTTTCCTTTAATAGAAAGAACCTTAACCCTAGATTAATTAATATATAATAAAAGTATCGTACAATTATCTCATGACGGTTGACCTAGTGTTGAATTGAATACGTAAGATCTTCCAATCCAATCACGAACGTGAATCGCCTAGGATTGTGAGCTCCCTTTCATTTAATTGTATACCTGAGGATGGAAACAAACAAAATCTTCTTCTTTGTTAGTCACAATAATCCTCCAAGAGAATACCCAAGAACGTCCAGTCACTTGTGAATTATCAGTCAGTTTGATTGAAGCTCGTGTGAACCTTGAATCGATGTTGTACACAAAAGTAAAGGCTACTAGTGCACTATAAAAAACAAAATGTTCTTCCTTCCTTTTATCTTGGCCGAATTCTCACACACTTATCTTAAGAGTTGGACGAATTTATCTAGAGCAAGAATCGAATCTTCTTTACTCAAAATTCCCCTTGGCCAAAATTTACTTCTTGTAAATTGTGGTCGGCTGAATTTCTCTCTTGTTTTTGACGAGCTTGGCTTAATTACCTTCTTAGAAAATACTGGGGTTTGCCAAAATTCAATAAGAGATATCAAGTAATCTATGCAAGTTCGTGTGGATTGGGGATATCAGTGGGCTATCTAAATTTAAGCTCCAATAGACTTAACCTAATCACAATCAACATATGATTCACTTAGGTCCAATCTATTAATTTTAGTTCATTCCACTTAAGAACTAAAATTGAACTCATAAATAAAGATAGAAAAAGTTAATATTGCTCATTCAGACCCTAGAAAATCTTAATGGAGATAGTGTATCCTTGTGAAGAATATCAGTAATCGCCAAGAGCTCATAGACAGCCTACAACTCCTCAAGTTACCAAATTTACTCATATGGCCACATTTTGAACTTGGATATTTTGACTTGTCCAGAAGCCATGTTTCAATAGACACTATTGAAAAATTAACGTTAAGATTTAATATCCAATACCTCAAAATATTCGTATGATGGTATTCTACTTACATTTAATAAATGGAGCCCGATGTCCATATCTATAAATGAAGTCCTCTATCGATTAACTAATGAATACCACCAAACTATCGAGGATAGACTATGCTATATAATCGTACTCATTTATAGCTCAAATGATAACACTTGCAACCGTAAGTTCATCGCTTATTTCAGGAATGAGATAGACTCTCTAATTGTCTTTGATTGAAATTTTTTATCCATTGACGGTTCTAAATAAAGTATTTCACTTTGATCCATCCAATGCACCCAGTACACTAGATTCTGTTGCCCAAAGACACCACATTTTGATGATTTTAGACTCATCATAACACATTTGATCCCACTCAATTGCTAGCAAAAGAATCTACAACTTTGACAAGATAAACGCGCCCAACGTTTATCTTAAGTTGTGAATATTATTCAAGACTAACTAAAGAATTGTGTCTACCTCATACATATCTACATGTATGAACAATTTTTCTTTTCTCATAGTCTTTTGACCTTATGATTAGTTACTTTTGACAATTATAATAATTAAACTATAAATGCTATAAGATTTTTTAAACTAGAAATCACTTTACTAATATGAAAGGATTGTCAAATACATTATTATACTCTTGCTATCGAGCATAATCCTAACAAAAGTATGGTGAAATAAGTTCAGAAAACCACTTATTCCATTTGATATTATGTAGGCTACTCGGAAAAGTAATGGAAGTGACATATCGCTTGATTTCCTTGTATAGGAGTGGTGCCTCAAAAGAGACATCTTCCGCTTCCTTCGCTTTTTCTTCATCCATGTCAGCATCAATAATCACTGGAAGTGTCTAATTTTCTTCTAGAATGGCATACTTGACATTATAAGGCAGTTGTTTGACCTCTAATGTAGCGGGAGAGCTCGTAAAGATCTCCAAGCTCCATTAAAGCTCCTCATCCTCATACACAAGGTAGGGTGTTCTTTCCTCTTGAAACTCCTCCAAAGAAGGGTGGTTGAAGGTCGAAGGTGATGAGGAGGAGGCATCAGTTGAGGAAAAACCTCCATGGATGCCTTTGGAAGCTCCTCTCTCCCAAAATTCGGTGAAGAAGATGAGGTGTGGGATGAATGGATGACTTTTTTGAATGAAAGATTATGGGTCTTGTTGCAAAAGTGATGTATTTAGAGGCATGGGAGGTTAGAGCATGATATGGGCATGAAAATACACATTTTCCCATCTAAAAATAGCTGACTTTCATCTCCAAGAGCTGATCTCGTCAGATTCACGACTCTCAGTACGCAGGCAAATGAGCTTGTTGTTACCTGTGCAGGACCCGTGCATTTCTGCATAGCAGTCACTAAAATGGGCATAACTCACTCTCAAAATCTCAGAATTACAATTTGTAAAAACCGCTCGAAACTAGACTTCTGGGGTTTTTTAACTATATGTAGACGGAAGAATGGATCAATTTGAGGCGAGAGATATGACTCTTTAAAGTTGGATGTGCTGCATCAGCTTTTATTACAATTTTCAGCTCTCTAGCCACCAAATCTCAGTTTTTGCCTGAAAAGACATTGAATGCCTGAAATGACAATAATAGAGCCATTAGACACCAAAATGTGCACGAAAAAAGCTAAAGGGTATAGAATTGAGGGCCAAAATATATGACAATTTTGGCATGATCAAATACCCCAAACCAAACCTTTGTTAGTCCTCGAGCAAACCTTAAAACAAAACAAACAGACATAAATGAAAATTACTCGATCTAAAACTCACATAGACTCAAAATAAATAGTTCAATAAGTCGCATGTCCAACCGGTGATGAGATGCAAGGATGTGTGATAGAGAGAAGCAAACATATGTAAAGTAATCTAAAACAACTCAAAGGCACTTGTCGGAAATTCGCACTATCATGAATCCCACGCCTAAGAGTGTTGTCATATTGGGAGCTACTCACTCTCACACCTTGAGCATAATTCTCTTTGACTTTTTTTCTCACCCGACTTCACTCTTCTTTTTCCACTTAGAGCCCTAAGTTCACACTCTTTCAAGGCATACAATGATGGAGTTTATGCATAGAAATCTAATGCATTGCATACATTATACATTCAAAAACTGACAAGTGTATGTGAACTAGCATAGGAAAGAATCACTATGCCATGAACGTGAAAGATCAAGGTATTAACATACATTCTCAATCAAGACATATCATGGATCAAATAGGACTTTGCCTTTTGGTTGTGATGGGGCCATGGGGTTAGATTTTGTGAAAAAATAAATGGGAAATGTATGTTCAAAGATCACCAATCATGCTTAATTACTCACACACCCCATACAAAGCTCTATTACACATTTACACACTTTAGCAAATAGGCATTTACATCCATACGCACATTGTGATTCAAAATTGTACTCTACATTATGAGTACTTATCATTTACTTCCAAGACTTTTTTCTTTTTCTCTTTGCCTTTTCCTTTCTTTTTGATTCTTCTTTTATTTTCTTTTGTTTTTGCACACTTATACTTTACATTTTGACAATCAAGCTCATAAGTGCAAATTTAGGCACTTTTACAAATTGAGTCATTTTACACACAATTTCATTGTTGCCTATAAACATGTCATTTTTGCTTAGAGCTTACACCTTTCAAATACTTCACATAGCACACACACACCCCACATGAGTGGCAATAAAGGTAGGCTTGTGTTTAGCTATGGCTATATGGTTACATTTTGGTTCCAAATGAAAGGTAAGTGTTTGGCTGCAAATTTGGCTATGAAGCACACATAAGAGATAAAGGAATTTGTTTAGGCATTTTAAGTAGTTAATTACATATTGCCTAAGATCATTTCCATAATTAGTCTACCAATGGAATGAATGCATCTATCAAGCAATCCACTATATGTATGAGACGTATGTCCTATGGCATGTGACACTAATGACGAGAAAAGTGTTTAAAGAATAGAAAGAATTTAACACTCAATGCGATTTTCAATGGCTTGTGTTTGTGAACTGACGGGTGTCTCCATTAATAGAACAAGGCGCAAGAGCACCGAGTCCCCTCAATTCAAGCACACAAAAGATAGGACTAGCCCATGACAATGCAAATATACCCCACAAGCGACAAAGATTTGCACACAAGTTCACAATGCATGTATAGACTCACCAAAAGCACACGCTCAAGGTATCACACCCAAGCTAGTTAAAACTCAAAATTTTGGCCAATGTGACAAAATTTAAAATTTTGGACCAAAAATGACAAATAAAAGACTCAAGACGACTCAACAAGGCGTCTACACCCCTAAACCAAAACCCAACATTGTCCTCAATGTTGAAGACTAGAGAGTCTGGCCTGCTGAACACACCTAACATGACTCAAAACAAAAAGACTCAAAATGGCTCATACATAAAATAAGGCAATCAATACAATAATGACCTTTAAGCACAAACCAACATCAAGCATTAACATTCAAAATTGATGGCATGGGGGACGAAATAACCCCCAAACCAATTTTCCACTATATGCTCAACCCTATACAAGTGTATGAATATGTACCACCCCCAAACCGAATGGGGTAATATATGTAACGAAATCTGTACACTCGCATGCAATTATCCATGAGAGCCTTCGGCTCATTCTAACAACAAAAGAATAAATAAATTATATCTAAAAATCAAATATCATCTTTTATAAGTGATCTATCAAAAGTGCAATCCACACAAAAATCACCACCAATTATGTACTAAAGCAAATAAAAAGGAAAATGAGAAAAAGGAAATTAGAAATGCAAACTTAGGTGGGTTGTCTCCCATAAGCGCTCTATCTATCGTCTAGGCAAGACGTTGTTATAGCACATCGGCTCTTGAACTCCAAGTCGCAACTTCCCTTCATGAGATGAAGTTCTTGCTCTTTTTATGAGCACTCTTGTCTTGCTCATCCCTCCAAGCTTCGCAAGTGGCCGGTGTGTCGATTCCAAGAGATATAGAAACCTCGCTTTAAGCACAAGCTGTAAAAACATGCTTCATAAAGAAGCTATAGACAATCTGCAAACTCATAGCTCCAGTAGAATGTTTAGGCAACTATGAATCAATCAATACATGCAGTTGCCAACAAGAGCTCGAAATACCCCTTATTAAAGAAAAACAAATATAAACAATTGAGCAACTTCATAATAGATTTCCCCCCAAACCTAGCTCTTCTCATACATTCATGCACATAATAACAAATTGAGGGATAAGAGCTGAGTTTACCATAGTAAAATAAATTGTGCAATCAGAAATTTTTTTAAAGCAATTAAAATTAAAACAAGCATATCATTTAAATCAAAAAGCTCAATCAACAACTATTCCACAAGCACAATTCATAGCATCAAAATCTTCCCAAAGAATTTAAGCACCAATATCGGTGTACCCTCATCAACTCACTCACACATGCTTTGAAAATAGACACAACACCCCTAATCATTTAAGCTCGGCCCTCATATAGGGTAATATAAAAAAAAAATTGAAACAGTGAGAGGAATCAGTACTGAAAATCATGTTTTTTGAAGACGCTTATAGAGATCCCACCTCTAGCTACGCTCTGACCTGTTTTCCATGTGATGCTCTTCGCGGCCCTACTCACATCCTTGGTTGCATTAACCACTTAGGTCATCATGGCGCTACCGTTTAGCTTGGTGAAATCGTAGGAGTCCTATATAATTCACTTGGTGTTCCCATGAGTTGTTTGTCTTGGCATCCTTGATTGTTGGTCCCTACTCAAACTCTGATTTAATAGCTTGCAAACCTAAAATTAGTCGTTCCTTGCACAACACAACTCAAACAAGATTAAACGCATATGCTTGAAACAAAAAGAAAATAAACAAACAAATACACATAAAAATACCCCCAAACCTAGCCTAAACATTGCATGCCCAACAATGAAACACATAATTTTGAAAGGTGGCTATTTTCACAACATACACACATTAAACAAAATACATAAATTGAAAAACTTTAGCAAAACAAATGTGAAAGAACATCTCAACATGGAGGACAAAATTTCAAAAGAAACTGGTGACTTTCGAAATCGACCTATGCCCTTTCTTTAGAGCATATTTCCAAACATACAAAATAAAAATTGTTAAAATTCTGGAAAACAACACTAGACATGCAAGTTAACACTTTTCATTTAGAAAACATTTTAAAATTCAAATTAGAAAAGTGTGTAAATGGACGTCGAAGATGGATCATGTGCATATTTCCAAAACAAGGTATCACCCATGACCTTTGGTCGAAGAAATGTTCATAACTTTTGAATCCACACCCAGAAATTTATGTTCTTTATATCGTTGAAACTGTATCGAAAAATCAAAGAATGCAAAGTGGTTGAAATAATTTAATTCCTCACCAAACGATACAGTTTAAATTAAACATTTATCCTCAAAATTTCAAAACAGGGTACTTTCGTAAAGGTCAAAGAAAAACATAAAAAGGTAAAATGAAAAGAATACTCAAATGATGAATCCACACCCCCAAACCTAATCTAAACATTGTCTTTAATTTTTCTATGACATTAGATGCAAGGACAATGAATAAACAAAGCATGGAAGGCAAGAACTCAAAACACAAACATCATTAACATCCTACAAATAGATAATCATAAACTTTTCACATTTCTACATTATTTGCTAAAACTAGAAACAATCAACAAATTGGTCACCTCCCCGGCAGCGGCACCATTTTGATAAACGCTTTTTCCGTCGTTAAGAAATTGCGTATCAAATGAATATTTATAAAAGGTCCTACGTAATGTGCTCTAAAGTTTTAAAAACTAGTGAAGCGGCAAGCGAGGGTATCATCCACATGGAGGTGTTATTCATCACTTGTCTCTCATTTTAGTGATTATTGAAAGCTATGTAAATGAGAACATGGCAAGGGTGAGAGTGGTGTGTGTAAAGTGTAAGCATTTGAGTATGTGTATGAACAAGAACAAGTAAAAAAAAACGTAAGAGAACATGGAGAGATTAGATTGGTGATTAAAATGATAAATATAAAATAGATAAATAGGAGAGATGCAAGAAAATGGGTACATATGGTACTCAAGACAACCCAAAATATTCGCACCACCTAAAAGATCTAACCGCAAAGACTCTCCTATATTGGGTTCAACCTAGCCTTAAGTGCGACCACTAGATATGACAATGGGATAATCGACTAGTCCTCTAACGCTACTCACCGAAAGTGTATTGTGTGAGCAACTACTAAGGACCACGTTTAAGCACGTATATTAAAGAGATAAACACAAGAACGACCACGGATGGCTACTCACCTGTCACATGTGAGCAACAACCAATGGAAGCATTAAGCATTAATGAACCCTCAGCTATTACTTACCGAGAGGGTATCATACAAGCAACGGCCAAGAGTTGCGACCCGAATGCTACTCGTCGAGAGGGTATCGTACAAGCAACGATCAAGGGTCGCATAAGCATGTAGGTTTATGGAACCGAAACCTACAAATGCAGAGTGTATGCTATTCATGAGTTCCATCGAAACAAAAAAAAGCACTCAAGCCAATCCAAAACACGCATTTTAAATAGTCCATTGACATACGAGCAGTCATGGGATGCTACATTAATCTACTCCTAGTCCTAATCATAAACACACATCAACTTCTACTCTACATGCTACGTATGTGAAGACAAGAGCTATTCCTAAACATGCATAAAGTGTTGGCTTGTCAATCCTACTTAACACAAGTCAAGAATCAATTAAGTGCAAATTGAATGGGACAATAAAAGAAGGAATCAACACAAGTCAACCAAATGAATGGAACTAATATTAGGGTTTACATATTTCCATAATGGGGATACACATAAAAAAAACTTAACAAGAGAAGAGTAAATAGAAGAAACCCAAGGTTGTCAATATCGGATCTCTAGGCTCGGACAGTGGTCCAATTGTCATCTCGGATCTCCAAGCTATATTGAAGCTCATCATCCTCATAGACAAGGTAGGGTGCTCTTTCCTCTTGAAATCCTCCAAAGATGGGTGGTTGAAGGTAGAAGGTGATGATGAGGAGGAAAACCTCCATGGATGCCTTTAGAAGCTCTTCTCTCCCTTAATTCGGTGAAGAAGATGAGGTGTGGGATGAATGGATGAATTTTTTGAATGAAAGATTATGAGTCTTGTGGCAAAAATGATGTATTTATAGGCTTGGGAGGTTAGGGCATGATATGGGCATGAAAATACACATTTCCCCCTCTGAAAATAGCTGATTTTCATGTCCAAGATCTGATCTAGTCAGATTCACGACTCTCAGTGCGTAAGAAATGAGATGGTTGTTACCTGTGCAGGACCCGAGAATTTCTGCATAGCAGTCACTAAAATGGGTATAACTCCCTCTAGAAATCTCGTAATTACAATCTATAAAAACCGATGGAAACTAGACTTCTGGGGCTTTTCAAATATATGTAGATGGAAGCATGGATCAATCCGAGGCGAGAGATATTACTCTTCAAAAGTGGATGTGCTGCACAAAAACAAATTGAATGATATAGAATATAGGGCCAAAATATATGACAATTTTGGCACGATCACTTTGATCCTTTTGTATACACAAGGTTCGTCAATGTTTTGAGTAAATCTAAAACTCCTCATAGCTTGATCGAACCTTATGTTCCAAGATCTAGATGCTTGCTTCAATCCATATATGGATCTTTGCAACTTGCATACCTTTTCCTCATGACCTTTTTCAATGAATCCGTCTTGTTGATCATGTAAATGCTTTCGTCAAGACTTCCATTAAGGAAAGCTGTCTTGACGTCCATTTTCCAAATCTCTAGGTCTAGAGAGGCCACAATGGATAAGAGTATCCTAATGGATTTAAGCATGGCCACAGGAGAGAAGGTTTCCTCATAATCGATACCTTTCTTCTGTGTGTATCTTTTAGGTACCAATCTAGCTTTAATGGTTTCCACCTTTCCATCCATTCCTCTTGTATACCCACTTGCACCCGATGGGTTATATCCCTTTAGGCAAGTCTACAAGTGACCAAACTTTGTTTTTGAAGATAGATTCAATTTCGGATTGCATTGTCTTTTGCAAATGGCAACAATCAACATCTTCCATTGCTTCCATGTACGTATAGGGATCATCATCATCCGGGAGATTCTCTACTGATTCTCCTAGACCGATGTATCTCTCGGGTTGTCTACTAACCCTCACACTACAATGAGGTATGGAAAATCATTGATCTTGTGTTGGTACGTAACTTACAATTGGACATGGTTGATATAGGGCTATTTGTGTGTTGATATACCTTATTTTAATGATTGATAGCCACTTTAAGTGCTAGTTCTCTGAAATTGAATATTCGATGAAAAAGCACATTTGATTGTTGATTTAGACCTTAATAGAATCTAAGAAAATATTGTGTGATTATATGCTCTAAATATTTTGCTAGAAATTCAATTTCAAATTTGTTAATTGAATATAACATTTTTATTTGATTGAACAAGAAACAAATATTATGTTGTGTATAGAATTAATCTAGAGGGGGGGAGGTGAATAGATTTTAAACAATTTTACCCAATTTTCATTAAAGGTCAAGTTTACAAAAAATGCCCCTAGCTAGTTGAAATAAAATCACAAGTGTAAAAATACGGAAATATAAACGTCACTTGAGATATACGTGGAAACCCTCCAAGTTGGAAAAACCATGGGCTGATATGTGCGCCACACACGAATCTTGAATCCACTAATGGCAAGAGAATTACAACCTAATCCCAGTTTAAATTCACCACCACTACCTAATTCAGCTATAAGTGAACCTAGTCCATCTTGCTTGTGATTTAAGCTACCTACTCCCGGAAGCAACACAAGACTTACTTCTCAATGAAGAGATAAAGTGTCCTATGTGAATATGTGATGACATTCAACGAACAAACAAGGCTACGAAACCCTATATGCTTATCTAAGATAATGAGATGACAAATAATGCAATCCTAGATATCAAATGGCAAATGACATGTTCAAGAAGATTAGCTAAACATAGATTAAACAATCTGATGAAGCTATCACAATACAACACTCTATCATGGCATCACAACAATCTCTAATTTGTATCTAAAAAATCTTCTAAGAGCATACAAATAATTAAAGAGAAGGTTTAGCAAGTAAAACACTTAACTTGTAAGAAGGTAGTGAAGAACTTACCAAACAAGATGTGATGAAGCAACCCTATCCATTGATGCACTCTAAATGAACTTAGATGATGCAATATGAAGTTTTGATGCACATGGGAATGCTTTGAATGATTAAAAATGAGTTTGTGAAAGTGTTTTTCCTTTGAAATATGTTCTAAGGAAAATATTTGATATTATGAACTCTTTCACGACCTTTAAGCACTGAGTTATATATATATATAAGATCCAAACAAAGTGAGGTCGTTTTGAAAAAAATGTTCCAGCTTCCTCTGTGTGTACTGGTCGAGTAGTGCACCACCAGCGCACAACCTATTTTTACAACAGGCGCTAGATGAGTGGCGCATCCCAGTGGCGCAACACAAGGGCAAATTCTCTAGAATGTTTGCGCTGGTGAGGCTGAGCTAGTCGAGTAGCAGACCACCAGCGCACGCCCACTTTTTTCAACTGTGTGCGGGTGCAGCAGTGCAGCTCAGTGGCGTATGACTAGCGGCGTTCTACTGGAATGTTACGCTGGTGAGGTACGCTAGTCAAGTAGCGCACCACCAGGGCACAACCTGATTTTAACACTCAAACATACAATTTCAACGAATTCAAGAGTGATGAAACATGCATCTTATTCTAATGCCAAACATGACATAAAACATTTAATTACTAGATGCAAATAAATAAATAAGAGTCATCAAAATGCACACAAGAAAACACTCAACATATAAGTATTAAAGTTATGCATGAATTTGTGAGTGTGTGGAACTATCTCTTCAAAGCAAGTAAGCACAAGAATTTTACCTTCGGTGCTTCTCCTCTTGAGGTCTTAAGAGCCTAAGCTACCCTTACATAATACCCCAAAAATGTTATTTTTTCACGAAATAAGCCAATCAACAAATGAGGACTTTACAATCTCTCCTTTTGGCTATTTCTTGACAAAACCACCACTCACATTGATCCTCACAAAACAAAATAAAACACCGCAAAGATATTCTACATTAGAAAGAGATAAACATAAAAAAAACTTCAAATCTTCAATCTCTTGTAGAACTATCAACCCTACACACCAAGCAAGCACAAATACACTATCCAACCAAGTGCATGTGAGAAGATCAAGTAAATATAAAACAAGAGCAATTGCATTCAATAATATGAGTATGACATCGTGAAATGCTCATGCAATTCTCCCTCTCAACTGGTTACTCCCCCAACATGTAATCTCCCCCTTAAACAAGTACTACTCCCTTTAAAGTCAACACAATGCTACTACCTTAACACCACAATGTTAGGTTAATGCTACTCCCCCTTTTTGCCCTGAGATAGACAAAGGAGAAGTCCCCAACCGGGTCACTCAAGGCAAAGAAAGCTAGGAGCATACAAGATTGTTGCATATTTATATTAGCCACATTTATGCAACTCTATTAATAGGAGAGAAACAAGGAGATTTATTTGAAAGAAAATGTGTGAATAAAAAATGCTTTGCATACAAGACATGTTGCATTTAAGTCCAAAAACAATGGTATTTGGCAAAGCAAATGACAAAGGTTTCCAATATAATTCAAACCAATTTCACCATTTGTCATGAGAGAAGCAAGGATATAGAATTCTTATAGATATCAAGTTTTAAAGGCACTATATCCAACTTTAAAAGCTAAACATGGCATGAGCAACTTTGCACCCTATTTGATTTTTCCGAGAGGATACCCGTATGATAATAGCCATGTTCAACTAATAAAGAAAGAGAGACATTGATACAACATTTGAGTCTCACTAGCTTTTTCACACAATATATTGCATTCAACAATTGCAATCATCAATTCATGCTTTATCATTTTTCATTAGCATGTCATTAAAGAATCATCATATCATGGAGATAATTATAGGTCATTCAATATGTACTTCCTATGTAGATCTCCTAGTCCAAAAATGCATGTTTGAACATAAATATGACAAGGATTGTAATTAAAGAAAAGTTCACACTTATTGAAGAAAATACAATATACTATAATAAGTGCAACCAAGCTACTCAAACAATCAATAAAGGATCATACATTTTTAAAAAATGAGTTGCAACAAGTATACAATAGCTCTTTTTGCTTGAGTTCCCCATATGGGATCAAATACCAAAAATCATCACTCCATGAGACAAATCCCAATAAATCTACTAAGAGTTTTTAATCGAGTAGAATCTAAGGGTTTAGTGAATAGATCCGCTAGTTGATAATTTGTGCCTACATGTTCAAGTACAATGCATTTGTTCTCAACTAGTTCTCTAATGAAATGATGGCGGATGTCAATATGCTTAGTCCTAGAGTGTTGAATCGGATTCTTGGAAATATTAATAGCACTCGTGTTGTCACAAAAGAGAGTAAGAGTACCTTGATTGAATCCATAGTAGACTAGCATTTGCTTCATCCAAAGAAGTTGTGTGGAACAGCTCCCAGCAGCTATGTACTCAGCCTCAGCCGTGGACAAGGAAATCAAATTTTACTTCTTGCAAAACCAAGAGACAAGGTTGTTCCCAAGGAAAAAGCAACCGCCCGATGTACTTTTCTTATCATCACAATTTCCTGCCCAATCTGCATCACTAAAGCCTATAAGACTAGCATTAGTGTCAAAAGAGTACCAAATTCCATAATTAGAATTTCCATTCACATAGCGAATGATTCTCTTAACTGAAGAGAGATGGGACTCCTTGGGATCCGATTGGTACCTAGCACACACATTCACACTAAAGGAGATATCTGGCCTACTTGCGGTCAAATAGAGCAAGCTACCAATCATGCCACGATATAAGGTTTGGTCCACACTCTTACCACTAGCATCCTTGCTTAGCTTCAAAGTGGTGCTCATAGGTGTATCACAATGTTTGGCACTTTCAAGGCCAATTTTCTTCACTACGTTTTTGGCATATTTAGCTTGAGATATGAAAATCCCATCATCCATTTTCTTAATTTGTAAACCTAGAAAGTAACTTAACTCACCAACTAGACTCATTTCAAACTCATGTGACATCACATTAACAAATTGTTGGACTTTTGTATCATTTGTGGAACCAAAGACTATATCATCAACATAGATTTGAGCTATAAAGAGCTCATCTTTGTCTTTCTTGATGAATAGAGTCTTGTCAACACTACCTCTACTGTAGCCACTATCTATAAGAAATTGAGTGAGACGCTCATACCAAGCCCTAGGTGCTTGTTTCAACCCATACAAAGCTTTCTTTAGGTGATAGACATGATTAGGGTGGTGAGGATCCACAAACCCTTTGGGTTGCTCAACAAACACTTTCTCTAGCAAGAAACCATTAAGGAAGGCACTCTTAACATCCATTTGGTATAATTTAAACTTGTGCAAACAAGAAATGGATAAAAGAAGTCTAATGGACTCAATCCTAGCTACGGGAGAAAATGTCTCCTCAAAGTCAATACCCTCAATTTGAGAGTATCCTTATGCTACAAGCCTAGCCTTGTTTCGCACAATGTTGCTTTCCTCATCGGATTTGTTCCTATATACCCACTTAATGCCAATCACATTAGTGTTCTTGGGCCTAGGAACTAAAGTCCAAACCTCATTCCTTTCAAATTGGTTAAGCTCTTCTTGCATGGCAAGAACCCAAAATTCATATTTTAAAGCTTCATCAATTTTCTTGGGTTCTATTTAAGAGGTGTAACATGTGTAGTTAATTAGATTAGCCATTTAATGCCTAGTCCTAACACCCTCACTAACCTCTCCAATAATGTCATTTTTGTCATGGAGTTTCCTAACCCTTTGGAGCATGTTCTTTTGAGTTCAAGAGAGGAATCCTATCATTAGGTTGTGTTATGTCATCATCAAGATTAGTCTTTTCAACACTAAAGATATCAACTACCTTCTCCAAATGGGAGTCATCAACTAGATCTACATCCTCCTAATGGTCATTAGATTTGAGCCTAGTATCATCAATGACAACATTAGATGATTCCGTTACGGTCCTAGTCCTTAGATTGAAAACTCTATAGGCTCTACTATTCAAGGCATAGCCAATAAAGATACCCTCATCACTCTTAGCATCAAATTTGCCAAGTTGATCACAGTCATTCAAAATGTAGCATTTGCTTCCAAAGGTATGGAAGTAGCTAACATTTGGCTTTCTACCTTTCCATAATTCATAGGAGGTTTGCCTAGTATAGGGCCTAAGAAAGACTCTATTTCCTATGTAGCATGCTGTATTGACAGCTTCGGCCCAAATATTTCTAGGGACATTGTTGCTAAGCAACATCACATGGGCCATTTCTTGAATAACCCTATTTTTCCTCTCAACAACTCCATTTTGTTGAGGTGTCGTAGGAGCCGAAAACTCATGAGTGATGCCTATACTATTGCAAAAGTTTTCAAAATGGGCATTCTCAAATTCCTTCCCATGGTCACTCCTATTTCTATTAATGCTTTTAATCTTGGAGTTCATTTCATTTTGAATTTTGGAACAAAGCATTTTAAACTTATCAAAAGTTTCTGATTTTTCTCTAAGCAAATAAGTCCATGTGTACCTAGATAAGTCATCTACACTCATAAAAATGTATCTCTTTCCACCTAAACTCTCGATTTGCATAAAACACATAAGATCCATGTGGATAAGCTCTAGAGGTTCCATGGTGGTTACATATTTTCCCTTTTTGTGCATACTCTTGGTTTGTTTCTCTTGTTGGCAAGGTCCACAAACACCGTTAACCTTTTTCCCAAGCTTGGGAAGGCCTCGCACAACATTGAACTTATCTAAGATTCTTAAATCCCTAAAGTTCATGCGACCAAGTCTTTCATGCCTTAACTCTATTTGTTCATCCTTGGACACATTACAAGACACACTTATAGCCTCAAGACAATAGCAATTGTCACTAGACCTTATACCTTTTAACAAGGGTTGTCCATTAGGCAATAGGATAGAACAATCATTTTTCCTAAACAAAACGGAGAGTCCATCATCACTAAGATGTGAAATGCTTATCAAATTGGCTTTTAGACCATCAACATACAAAGCATTGGACAAGGAGGGTAATCCGGGAATGGAAATGGTTCTCTTTCCTTTGACCTTCTTTTTGAATCCATCACCAAAGGTGACATTTCCTCCCTCCTCCATCACAAGAGTCTTAAAGAAACTCTTATTTCTTGTCATTTGCCTAGAGCACCCACTATCCAAATACCAAAAATCACAAGAATGAGCTTTCAAAGCAATTTGTGCAACAAGGCAAAGGTGTTCATCCTTTCTAATCCACCTAGGTGCAGTATTTTCCTTCCTAGTGGTCAATGGTACATGGGCTATAAATGTCCTAGGATCATGCAAAGGTGTTCCACTTTTCCTAGTGACATGCATCATGGCTCTAGATGTCCTAGGATCAAGCATCATGGCTTTAGACATTTTCTTCTTTATCATGCTTTCAATCCTACACAATTTGATATACCTAAAGCAATTTGGTCTAATGTGACAATCAATACCACAAAAATGACATGTAGGTAAAAAGTTAGGAATTATACCATATCCTTGAAGATGCATTGGAGCCTTCCCATGACTTTGTGGCTGTCTTGCTTGTTATTGAGGAGCTTTCCTTCTTTGTTGTTGAGCAAGACTTGATTTCTTCCTTTGTTGAGCTTGCATGATAGGTGTCTTCCCTTTGTGAGCTTTTGGTTGAGGGAAGTTAACTTGAGGAGCCCTTGTAGGATGAGCTTGATGTTGGCTTCTTGGTGCCACCATCACTTGAGCACTACTTAAACACTCTCCTAGATCAAGCTTCTTCCTAGGAGTTTGATAAGGAGATGGCCCATTGAAGTTCATGCTTCTTACAAAAATGGTCTTGCTTGGAGTAGAGAACATCTTGTCATCTTCAAACCCAAGCCCTTTCTTGTCACTTGGCCTCTTTCCAACATCTAGCATGTGGTCAAGTTTCTTGATGCTAGAGTTCATCTTGGCGCTAGAGTTCATCTTGGCCAACAACTCTCTAGCATCTTCAAGCTCTTTCTTTAACCCTTCTTCACTTCTCTTAGATCTCACCAACTCTTCATTTAGTTGGTCAACTTGAGTTGAGAGGTCTAGGTTTTCTTCTTTCAATCTCTTGATTTCATTCTTGTTCTTCAACCTTGAACTCTCACACCTAGTCATGTAGTCCTTCATATCCATCCTTTCCACACTTCCATTTGTAGATTATGATGATGATCCATCATCATTTGAGTAGTTTCCCTCTTGACTTTTACTTTCTTCTTTACTAGCATCTCTACTCCTAAGAGAGGATGTAAAGGCTATGAAGTGAGCCATGAGTTCTTCATCATCCGAAAAATCATCTCCTTCATTTGAGTTATCACTCTCACTCCATGTGGCAGCCATCACTTTTCCCTTCTTCTTGACCTTGTGATTTTCACATTCCGGGGTAAAGTGACCTATTCTACCACATTTATAGCATTAGACCCCTTTCTTCATGGTCTTTTCTTGCCTAGGCTCAAACGTTTTGAATGGAGCCTTTTTCTTTAAGTCTTGACCCTTGGATCCAAAACCTTTCTTCTCGGACTTGTAGAATTTCTTGAACTTCCTCATTAGCAAAGCCATTTCTTCATCCGAGTCATCACTTTCCTCCATATCAACCTTGGAGGTTTTCAAAGCAATATCTTTTTGCATTTTTAGTGGTGTGGGATAAGGACATTTCCTAGATTCGTAAGCTAGAAGCCTCCAAATCACTTCACTCGTCTTCATGTCCTCGTAACACTATTCTCTTCCAAAGCCGTCATCTTAGACTCAAATCTATCAGGTAGAGATCTAATAATCTTTTGCTTGATCTTCCTATCCGAATAAGGATCACCAAGTTGATGACTTTGGTTCACAATGTCCATCAACCTCACTTTAAAGTCATTGAAGCAATCGTTCTCATCCATCTTGAGCAACTCAAATTGCTTTTGGAGAACTTGAAACTTTGATTCCTTAACCACATCGGTTCCCTCATGTGCAACTTCTAGGATGTCCCATGCCTCCTTAGCTATCCTAGTATTTTGAACCAACTTATACTGGTTATCATCCATTGCACATAGGACGGCATGCATTGCCTTCCTATTCCACTTTGATGCCTCAAACTCTTGTGCATTCCATTGTGCCTTTAGTTTGAGTACATCATCTCCTCCATCTGATGGAATCATCATGGGTGGAGTGTAACCATCTTCAACTGCCATTCATGCCCTGTCATGAATTTGGCATATGTACGACTCCATCTTGCCTTTCCAAGAGGCATAATTCAACCCGGTGAGGAGTGGAGGCCTAGTGCTAGAAGCTCCCTCATTGCCACCATTTCTACTCATTGTGTTTATGAATGAATGATATGAATGCAAGTGTATGAATGATCAACACAAACACACAAAATGTAACACACAACAAAATGAGTAAGGATCACCTATGTATGTCTAGAAACCTGCCATGATACCAATTGAAACAAATATTATAGTGTATATAGAATTAATCTAGAGGGGGGTGAATAGATTTTAAACAATTTTACCCAATTTTCGTTAAAGGTCAAGTTTACGAAAATTCCTCTAGCTAGTTGCAATAAAATCACAAGTGTAAAAATGCGAAAATATAAATGACACTTGAGATATACGTGGAAACCCTCCAAATGGGAAAAACCACGAGTTGATATGTGCACCACACACGAACCTCGAATCCACTAATGGCAAGAGAATTACAACCTAATCCCGATTTAAATTCAACACCACTACCTAATCCCAATATAAGTGAACCTAACCCATCTTGCTTGTGATTTATGCTACCTACTTCCGGAAGCAACACAAGACTTACTTCTCAATGAAGAGATAAAGTGTCCTATGTAAATATGGGATAATATTCAATTAACAAACTAGGCTAGGAAACCTTATATGCTTATCTAGGATAATGAGATGACAAATAATGCAATCCTAGATATCAAATGTTAAATGACTTGTTCAAGAAGCTTAGCTAAACATAGATTAAACAATCCTATGAAGCTATCACAATACAACACTAAATCATGGCATCATAACAATCTCTAATTTGTATCTAGAAAATCTTCTAAGAGCATACAAATAATTGAAGAGAAGGTTTAGCAAGTAAAAACTTAACTTGTAAGAAGATAGTGAAGAACTTACCAAACAAGATGTGATGAAGCAACCCTATCCATTGATGCACTCTAAATGAACTTAGATGATACAATATGAAGTTTTGATGCATATAGGAATGCTTTGAGTTATTAAAAATGAGTTCTTGAAAGTGTTTTTTCTTTGAAATGTTTTCTAAGGAAAATATTTGATGTTCTGAACTCTTCATGACCTTAAAGCACTGAGTTATATATATATAAGATCCAAACAAAGTGAGATCATTTTGAAAAAATTGTTATAGCTTCCTCTGTGTACACCACCAGTGCACAACCTATTTCATGACGTGCGTTTGTTGAGTAGCGCACCACCAGCGCACAACCTATTTTTACAACTCGGGGCAGTCTCTTTTTAAATGTCCAGGCTGCCCACATTGATAACAACCTGATCTCCCCAAATAATACTCACCATCATGGTGCTTTCCACATGTCGGACATAGAGGATGACTACCTCTACCCATACTAACACTCTGTTGACGACTACCCATTGTTTGTTGGACCGATGTTTGGCTAGAACTAGGTCCACGACTCTGTTGATAGTTACTACTCTGACCTGAAAAAATGCCTATTGCCTTAGGCATTTTGCTATAAGAGCCCCTTACTGACCAGTTATTGCGCTTTTTAATATGTTGTTCAAATCTGCGAGAGTCATTAAGGCCTCTCTCCACTCTCAATGCAACTTCAAACAATTTACCAAACTTAACATGCCCAGAAGTAGTCACTATTGTCTTGATTTCTGATCTAAGTCCATCTTCAAATTTTCTACACTTATTTTCTTCCTCAACGACTACATACGAAGCAACCCTCGAAAGTTCTGTAAATTTCTTCTCATACTCTTATACTGTTATAGATCCCTGTATTAGTTTGAAAAATTCAGCTCTCTTCAAGTCTTGATAGAAACAGGGATAATAACGATCATTAAACTGCTTCTTAAAATCCTCTCAAGTAATTCCTTCAGGAGTTCTTCGTTGAACTGAGGCCCACCAATCATATGCTTTTTCCTTTAGCAAAAACGTAGCAAAATAGGCCTTATGTTCGTTTGTGCACCTTATAACTTCAAATACACGTTCTAGTTCATTCAAGCAAGAACTAGCACTATTTGGATCTCTTGTTCCATCAAAATTCGTAGCTCCCAATTTTCGTGCATGCTCAATAGAATTCTATGGCACTCGCGTTTGATACTGAACCACCGCAGTCAACAGTTCTGCAATTTTATCCATTGATTCCTCCCTAGGTTGTGGTACATGAGGTTGAGCTATAAGTGGTTGAGGGTGTGATTCAGCCTCATTTTCACCTTGGTTACCATTCCTCTTTCCTAGGTAAGCTATCGGTCTTGTGTGTGGGCGGCCAACTAGAAGCATGATGCTGTTACAAAATCAAAGTTATGCTTAAATGCATGAAACTAAATGCAAACAATTATTCTGTGGTCTGATACCAAGTTGATAGGACCCACCCTGACTCCTCTCTTGAGTACGAGGGAGACCCTGTGGGCTGAACTTTTACTAGCATAATAAAAGAACTTTCTACTAAAATTTCCATAGAAAATACTTGCTTTTAAACATAAAAAAATGCAAGGAAAATATTAGAGAGTACAAAATGTACATAATTCCAATTTCTTTTCATATTTTCGTTCGTTACAAAAAGTTTGTCAAAAATGACAGATCACACCAAAAACAAACCACTTTAAAAACTAACACACCAGTCCGTCTCGACCAGAAAACCGAATAGGCCGAGTAAGAAACCCGACAACGGCCGAGTAGGCCGAATAGGCTGAGTTGGCTGAGTGGGCCGAGTAGGCCGAGTTAGGCCGAATAGACCGAGTAGAAATCTGACCACGTCTGACCATGCCTACCGTCCCGATAATGCCTACCGTCCCGACCATGCCGACCTCACATTTCTAAATATGTACATGAAAATTAAAAATGCATGACTTTTATGCTTCCTGATGTCATCGAGTGGCCCACCTCAAAATTTTTGAGTCCGCACAATCGAGCAGCTACCTGGAAAAATATTTTAGGAGTGAAAGGATGAGCGCTAACGCCCAATGAGTGAATGGAAACTTTTAAAAACATTTATGAACAACTTTTCAATATGCATTCAGTAATACATAGTAAAAATAATATTTCTACTTTCGTACTTAATAAACTGAATGCATCTTTTTTCTCAACAAGAATAAGATACTTTATAAAATCTTAATCTGCACCAAATTAGTACACAGGGATATCTACAATACGTGAGCCGAATTACTTCATGCAAACGCAAAGTCGAGAATAACTTCTTGTCATACATGTGCAGAGCGACTCGATTACTCTTTCTATGGTCATACAGATGCAAAACGACTCGACCGATATACACATGTGTAGAACGGCCCTAAAAGCCAACAATTCTCATAACTGGGGAAGGGTACATACAATGGTGCTTTTGTAGAAATCATAATCTCTTCTTGATAATTCATAAAGTTAATATAACTTGTTCTGAATGCTAATATAAGCATAAAACATACTTTCAATTCTCTGTATCATCACCATCAATCATAAAAAGCAATAAAAAGCTTAAATGATTTGCAACAATTAATCTTAAGCATAAAACTGGAAACTTTTGAGTTAAAAACAAAACTGAAAAATTATTCACTAAAAACTTAGACGTCAAGCTTAATTCGGACCAAGTATGTTGGGCTCCCCTACTTCATTTTCTTCCCCTAATAATCACATAAAACCCCATTAGAAGCTGGATATCAAAGAAGAATCAACTGAAATTTACAGTAGCATGAGAGAGCTTTGCTGACTTCTCCTTTTCTCTTTCCTTGTCTTTCTTTTCTTCCGCTTGATTCTACTGCTTTCTAGCTCTCACAATGTTTATCCTCATATATTTATATATATACTTATGGAAGGACACAACTGAAGTTGTGAGCTAGTTAACTAAGCTCACAGCTGTCTTTCAACCATGCAGACTACCAAGGCTTACTCACCTGATTGCTTTTCTGCTTCAAGCTTATCCAATTTTTTTATTTTTTTTCCAAATTGGGCCTAAATGACATGGGTGTTACAGAGTACCCCTTACAGTGCACTAGAAACGACCTCAGCTTCACCTTTACCAGCTTCAACTTCATCAGATTCTTTGTCTGTAGCCCCATCATCTATCTCTAGTGGGGCGTCTGGGTCGTTTGAAAAGCCAGCCCCTATAGCAACATTTCGCCTAGAACGACGTCGCTCTCTCTACTCTCCTTCTCTCGAGCTTGTTTCCCATAAGTGATACTCGTTCAGCTACATTTCACTAGCCTATCAATGCTATCATTATTGGAGTTTGACATGGTCTCGATAGATTTTTTGGTTTGAAAGATGAAGAAAGAAGAGAGGACGTTTGAAGAAGACAGAGAAAATAATTAGGGGTTCTTTTTAAATTTTGAAAGTGAGGTATTTTGGAAGCATGGAGGAAACGAATGGGAGTTTGGGTTTAAATAGGCATATTAAAATGGTAACCGGTAAAGAAAGCGTGATCAAGAAGGTTAATTTTTCAGCCTCGAAGCGGGCGTGCCCCCAAAAATCTCTCCTTTTTCAAACGGGAACTTACCCTCGTTCGACACGTGGACTTCACATTTAATATGAGGAATTCCAACCATATTTTGGTAACCGATGAAAAAAAAAAATCACAAATAGAACACCCCAAATCAGTCACCGGTGTTCAAGTCAATGGGGACTTCTGCTAATAGCCATTTTGGTAAGGGATCAAATGGAAATTTCCCACCTAGCTGGCACCTAGTAAGAAACATCTCCTTATACTAGGTAGGTGTTACATGTTATGATCTGCCTCCAAGTACCGGGTCTAACATAACCATGGTACCACAGTATCACTATTGAAGCAAGATAAAGCTCTTACACCTCTATAGAGTACCAACCGATACTTGAGCACCCTGGCACTACTCTGTTGCTCCGTTGAGGTAAATATCTTCCTCCTCTAGAAGGAAGGAAGATGCCCATAAAGCCCTTGGATGATCATAAAGCCCCGACATGATCGATCAAGTGCCACATCATTAGAATGGTACCTTAAGGTACTTTACCAACAGACTAGCACCTCGAGGTACCTCACCATTGGACAGATCTAATGCCACATCACTAGGTAGATACCTTAAGGTATCTTGCAACTTATAAACGGAATCATAGTCATTCTCCAAATTATAACAAGCTCCATGTGTACGCGACCATAATGAAAGAGTCCAAACAGGAAAAATACATAATTGTCTTCAAGATATCCTTCACAAACCGATTCTCTAGGGTCAAATACATTAAACAAAAAATCCCGCTAAATAAGGAAGAAGATTAATCAAGTGATCTTCTGTTTGTATGCTAAGGAAAAACCCTAATGACACCATGCATAAATACAGGGGTAATAACATGACAAAAAAAAAATAGACTCCTAAAACCTTTAGAGCTATCACTTAGTTCTGCAATCAGAATTGAGCCTTGTCATCGCTATTGATAGTTGTGTCCACTTATTGACATATACGAGTTTGCCAACTCCAATTAGTGAAATAAAAAGAAAGATTGATAGTTTTTTCAAGTTGTTACAATTGTTGCATTGTTGAATAGAGTAACACAATTCGTTTCATTATCATCCCTTTCATATATTTCATCAATTCTTACACATGAAATCTATACCGAAGGTACCTACCCTAACAACAATCTACCTAGATAGTCATCTTGAGGGTGTTAATTGAGATTCCACACCTAGAGCAAATTTTCTGTTAACTGATGAAAAATCACATTTGATTGTTGATTCATAGCATAATAGAATCTAAGAAAATATCTTATGATTATAGGCTCTAAAAATTTTGCTAGAGATTCATTTTTGAATTTGTTAATTGAATCTAGCACTTTTATTTGATTGAACATAATCTATGTCTTTAGTATGTGTTTGGAGTTTCACATGCTCTAGATTGTTTAATCATATCATAAGTTCTAGATAAAATTTCTTTGTGCTTTTTAATGATAAAAATCTAGCTCTTCATGATTTGTGTCTAATCTACACATTTCATATGTGCATGCATCATTTGTATGATCGCCTTGTTTTTTAGGATTACAAACTAGGAATACATATTATGTGTGCTCATTGATTTATTTCTAGTTCCCATAGGATATATCGATCATATATGCTATGTTGCATGTGTTTGCATCATTTGCACTCACTTAGATCATTTGCCTTGCAAAAGGTAGGAAGACTCATATTGGAGAGTGTATCTTTGAATTTGAGCATGGAAGTCTTGGCTACGATCTGGGTGATCCAGATAGCTAAGCATGGAGTCTTAACTAGGATCTAGGTGATCCAGATAGTTAAGCGTGAAAGTATTTGCTTGGATCGGGGTGAGCCAGATAGCTAAGCATGGAGTCTTGACTAGGATAGGGGTGATCCGGGTAGTCAAGCAAGGAGGCAACTCTTCCATTGGATAGGAAAGAATGGTGGCTATATAGGTGGATTGGTCACTTGAGAGATTGTACTTTTATCTTACTAGTGGAAGTTGTTTTACCGGTGGTTGTGGTATCAACTCGTAGATGTTTCCTCTTTGGAGGTTTTACCATGTAAAAATCATTTGTTGATTTTCTCTATCCCTATCTCTTTGGTAGTTGTATGTGTGTTGATAAATATCTTGTTTGGTATCTTTGTAATTGATATTCATATTCTATCAAGTTTTGTATATGCAAAAGGCTTGTGTATAATAAGCCTATACACAAAGTGAAATTGTATCACATGTGAATTTTTGCCTACATTTATTTTGCTTGACTAGGCATATCCTTTATTGAAATATATATGCTTGCCTTTGTTTACTAAATTGTGATACATGCTATCTAGAGGGACAAACTTGTGTTTGTTTAAGGGATTGAAAAGAGGTGTAAAAACCTATACACCCCCTCTAGGCTAGCTTAAGGTAAATTAACCATGTTTGTATTTTCACTGATGGGTCTTTGGTAAACTTACACATAAATCATAATCATCTTTGACTTTAATGTTGAACCTAGAATGGAGACATTTAATAATTTGATTCAAAAGTATATTATTTATGCTCATCTCCTCGACATTATTAGCAACACATGTTTTGTCAAGATTATCATACGGATATAACCTCTTCAAACAATTCTTTCTAAAATGCATTTTAGAAGATTAATGCTTATCAACAAATAAAGCCCTAGCATGTTTCAATTTAAGATCAACCTCCCTATCTCTAGATGTGTTTCCTATTGTGTAAAATTCATTGTCTATAACACCTTGGTTTTATATGACCAATGGTGTTACAAAAATGACAAATAGGAATAAATGTTGAGATTATACCTTGTGGATTTGAAGAAGTAGTGAGAGTTTGTGAAGATACCTTGTCTTTCCTTTTACCATTAGCTTTGGGAAGATTATTCTTAGTAGACTTCTTGATCTTCTTGGTCGTAGCCTTTCATGATGAAGGTAATGTTATCACAAGCTTCTCCTTGCCTTTTAAGATACTTGATTCACCTTAAAGTTGAGCAAGATCCGTGATTTCTTCATGTTGATCGAACCACTGACTAAGTCTTTGATAGCTTGCTTAGCAATGTTGATCTCCTCGATATATTCTTTCTCTCTATGTAGGAAAAAACAAGCAACGAAAGTGAAAATTTTGATTGGTATATTTCAAAATTTTCCCTTTAAAAGTGAGAACCTTAACCCATAATTAGTTAACATATATTAAAAGGTATCATACCTTTACATGTGACGATTGATGTTGCATCAAATTGAATCTGCAAAATCTTCACATCCAATCCTGAACGTGAATCACCTAGGAGTGTAGGCTTCATTATTTTGAATTATGTACCTGAGGATGGAAGAATGATAACCTTTTTCCTTTTGTTTGTCACAATAACCCTTCTAGAGAAAACAAAGAACATTTAATCAATTGTGAATTCTCAAACTTTTGATTGAAAACTGACGTGAACCTAATTCGATATTGTACACAAAGCCTTTTGATATAAAAGCTACTAATGCACTATGGAAAACAAAATGCTTCCTTTCTTCTTCTTCTCTTGGCCGAATTCTCACACACATTTTCTTGAGTTGGATGTTTTTTTTAAGAAAATAAAAACATTCTCTCAGAACCACTAAGGCCCCGTCCTGTAGCTGTTTTACAGTCCGTTTTCATTTTTATTTTTCAAAAATGATTTCAAAAACGCGTTCGTTAACCGTTTTTCATTTTATTTTCAAAAAACGAAAAAAAAAAAGAAAAACAAAATCAGTGTTAAAAGTGAAAGATTTGAAAAACACAAAATACTTGTTTTTCGTTTTTCATTTTTCGTTTTTGTTTTTCATTTTGTTTTTCACTTTTTTATATAAAAAAACATTTTGTTTCTCATTTTGTTTCATTTAGTTCTATTATACGTTTCATATGGCTATGATAAAAGACGGGACAAGATTTTTAAATGACCAAAGTGCCCCTATATATATATTCCAGAATAATTTATTTCCAACTAGAACTAAAAGCAGTCATGCAATAATATATATATATATATATTATAATATTATATATAATATATATAATATAATATAATATTAATATATCATATCTATATTTAATATTATAATATAGTTTATAATATTATTGAATACTTATATATATTATATATAAATATTATATGAAATATTATATATTATAATATATATATAAATAGTGTATTAATATTCAATAATATGTATAATATTAAATTATATATTATTAAAAATAATAATATATTATATACTATTATATATAATAATAATATATTATATATAATATATAATGTATATATATATATATTGTAATTATATATTTATAATTTAAGAGTTTAGTTTTGATTAATTCGTTTTTTGATATGTTTTTTTGAATTAATTTTTGATGTGTTACTTTTGTTTAATTTAAAAATTACAATACAAAAATTATATTGGTTAATTATGTAATCAATTTTTGATAGTTTTCAGTTAAGCTACCAGACACGTTTTTTCCGTTTTCATTTTCAAAATATAGCTTTCAGTATATGCTACTAGACGCGTTTTCGGAATTCGAAACTGAAATCAAAAACATTATTTTCTTTTATATTTTTATTTTTGAAAAATAGCAATTGAAAAACGCTTACAGGACGGGCCCTTAGTGTTGGCCAAATTCTCTTGATGGATATATATAAGTGGCCAAAATCCTCACAAAATGAGGATTTTCGTTTCAAACTCCTATCAACTTTTGAATTCAACCCTTATTCCAACTCATCAGTGTATTATCCAATAATAAGTTATTGAATATCAATTAAAATGTGAATTTATCAAAATCTTCCTAATTTGACCAATTGTCAATTAGAGTTTTGATATATATCAAATACTTCCTAATTTGACTAGATATATAATTTCTCTTTGTTTATCTACTTATCAAATAAAGTCATTAAACTTGTCATACTGTCAATAGTATGACACTAAGAGACATTTTTCTAGTTAGAAAAAGATTTTGACTTTTAATGAAATAAATAATTAAGTAACTAATTTCCATTTAATTAAATAATAAAACAAAAACAATTTTGTAGGCTAATAATTTTAGCCTTGCTGCCCAAGCATATAACATGAGCAATATATTGTTTTTTCATTTTATCAAACCCACGGAATTTAATAAAATGTTCACATATGAACTAGACCCATTCTTACTAAAAAAGAAACAAGTTCACGGGCCTTAAATTAATACATAATATAATTTAACACCCTATTTAATTAAAATGTGCAAATTATACTTTTAATGTATTAATGGAATGCTGATCACACCCCATTAGGGTGGCCTAAGGATTCCCACATCCTTGCCCACCTATTCCAGGTATTTGAAGAGTTACCGTGTGTCTGGATCACACATGATCACACCTCTCCAAAAACTTTTTGATTCCGAAATCGAAAAACACTTCTAGACGGACCCATAAATTAATGCGATAAAATATATCAAGTGATCCATGCAAGTTCTGTGGATTGGGGATCTTGGTGGGTTAACTAAATTTAAGTTTCAATATACATAACCTAATTACAATTAACAAATGATTCACTTAGGTTCGATCTATTAGTTTTAGCTCATTCCATTAAAGAACAAAAATTGAACTCTTATACAAAGATAGAATAAGTAAATGTTTCTCATTCATACCTTAGACAACCTTATTGGAGATGGTGTATCCTCGTGAAAAAGTTAATAAGAGTCACGATGTTCATATCTATAAGTAAAGTCCTATATCGATTAACAAATGAATACTACCAAACCATCAAGGATAGACTATGCCATATAATCGTACTCATTTATAGATCAACACTTGTAACCATAAGTCCATCATTTATCTCAAGATTGCTATAGACTATTCGATTGTCCTTACGTGAAAACTTTTATCCACTGACGGTTTTGGATAAAGTATTTTACTAAGATCCTATTCAATTCACCTAGTGCACTAGATTCATTTGCCCAAAGACACTACACTTGATTTTAGACTTATTATAACACATTTGATCCCACTCGAATGCTAGCAAAAGAATCTACAAATATAACAAGGTAAAGGCACCCAACCTTTATCTTAAGTTGTGAATATTGTTCAAGACTAACTAAAGAAATATGTGTGTACCTCATACATATCTAGATGCATGATCAGTTTTTGATTTCTCAGTCTTTTGACCTTATGATTACTTACTTTTTACAATTACAATAATTAAACTATAGTTGCTATAAAATTTGTAAAACTAGAAATCGCTATATTAGTATGAAAATATTGTCAAATATAGTATTACACTCTTGCTATTGAGCATAATCCTAACAATCTCCCACTTGCTCTATAGCAAGTGTGTCATATCTCTCATTTCCATGTTCTCTATGTGCCCATCCAAACTCTTTTGTGGTAGAGTCTTTGTAAAGGGACCAACTAGATTTATTACTGACACGATCTTAGTAATCGTCATGTCACCTATATGCATAATTTCCCTCAAAAGATGATAGTTCATTTCAACGTGTTTCCCTCTCTTGTGGCTTCTTGGTTCTCTCGAATTAGCAACCGCTCAACTATTTTCATAGTAGATAGTGATCTGGTTATTCGCTTGAGAAACCATTTCCAAGTCAATCAAGATTTGGTGGAGCCAGACAGCCTCTTTAGCAGTTTTGCATGCCCAATATACTCAGCTTCCTTAGTGGTACCAATAATGCATGATTGCTTGATACTCCCCCTTATGACTACGTCCCCTCCAAGAGTAAATAAAGATCCTGATGTGTATTTCCTGGAGTCAGAATCGAACTGGAAATCAAAATCTGTATACCCATTGGGAATTAAATCCTCTCTTGAGTATACAAGCATATGATCTCTCGTTCTTTTGAGATACTTGAAAATATGCTTGACTGCTGTCCAGTGATCTAGACCAGGTTTTGATTGAAACCTGATAACTATGCCAACAACAAAACAAATATATGGTCTAGTGTAGAGCATTTCATACTTGAGACTGCCAAATATCGAGGCATATGGAGCCTTACTCTTGAATTACACTTCATGCTCATTCTTAGGAGCTTGTTCCTTAGAATGTTTCATTCCATGTTTAAAATGTAACATACCTTTCTTGGAATCTTGCATGGAAATTCTAGACAATATTTTATCTATGTATGAAGCTTGGGATAATGCAACCATTCTATTCTTTTTATCCATTATAACTTGGATGCCAAGAATATAACTTGTTTCTCCTAAGTCCTTCATAATAAATTGTTTTGCTAAATTATTTTTTTTTGATGTCAATACAGCTACATCTCTTCTGATGACTAGTATATCGTCAATGTAAAGAACTAGGAAAACCACCTCATTGCCTTTAATCCTTTTGTATACACAGGATTCATCAAGGTTTTGAATAAATCCAAAACTTTTTATTGCTTTATTAAACCTTATATTCCAGGATCTGTATGCTTACTTTAGACCATTAAGAACCTTTGCAATTTGCACACCCTTTCCTCTTGGCTTTTTTAGTGAATCCTTTTGGTTGCATCATATAAAAGCTTTCGTTAAGACTTCCAATAAGGAAAACTGTATGAATGTCCATTTGACAAATCTCTAGGTCTAGAGATGCTGCAATGGATAAAAGTATTCAAATGGATTTAAGCATGGCCATAGGAGATAAGGTTTCCTCACAATCAATACCTTCCTTATGTGTATAACCTTTAGCTACAAATCTAGCTTTAAAGGTTTCCACATTTCCATCTATTCATCTCTTCCAATGGGTTTTAACCCATTAGGCAACTCTACAAGTGACCAAACTTTGTTTTAGACATAGACTTAATTTCAAATTGCATTACCTTTTGCCAATGATGACAATCAACATCTTTCACGGCATCGTAGTACGTGTAGGGATCATCATTGTTCGAGAGATTCGCCACTGATTCTCTAGACCGATGTATCTCTCAGGTTGACTACTAACCCTCTAACTACAATGAGGAATAATAAGGTTGTAGATCATGTGATGGTGTGAAACCTCTTATGGAATTGTATCTCTTGAAAGCTCATTTAAGACAATTCTACTCTTAATGACAAAATTATGCATATAGTCTATTTCTAGAAATTTACCATTAGTCAAAACAAATTCTTTAAGATCCGAAGGACTATAGAAATAATATCCTTTAGTTCCTTTTGGATACCCAACAAATATGTATGTTTCTGAATGAGACTCCATCTTTTATGTATTTCCTTTTAACATGTGCAATGGACATCCAAATATTCTTAAGTGTTGTTGTTAATAGCCATTTTTGGTAGGGGGACAAAGTGAAATTTTTCACCCAACTGGTACATAGTAAGACAAGCTTTCTGATACCGGGTAGGGCTAGCATGCTACTACCTATCTTAAGGTACCATTCTCTACACCACCCAAAGATCAGGACTAGCTAGTAGTGAGGTAACTTCTACCAAGTACCTCGACACCAGTCCATGACAAGTCTAGGATATCACCTACCTGTTACCAAGGTACCGGATATCTTCAGCCTGATTTCTAGAGGTGATACCAGTAGCCCAGGGTACCATCCTTTAACGGATTAAGACCACCACCATTGGTATCGGTCCACGAGAGGCTAGATCACCTGCCCTTAGTTCTAGATAGGTTAGGGCCCTTGTCCTTAGCACTAGATAGACCAGAGAGCTACCAACCCTGACAAGTAAGGTTAGCTCTTGACCTCCCACTTAGGGAACCTCTTCAGCTAGCAAAATTGGTAGCCAATAGAAGGCTAACTTGATCAACTACGGGAGGAAGCAAGAGAAGTGCCCGAGAGAACCCCTTTAAGAATAGAACCAGGACGAAGCCTTCGTAGCATCAGATGAGTCTAATAATGAGGACTTCTAGGTGAAGTCCAAGAATACTAGTAACAAGCGCCTCATGAAAAAATACCAGGAATCACTAAGAGCTCATGGACTGCCAATAGCTCTCCTAGTTACCATATTTACTCATATGACCACATTTTGAACTTGGATTTTTTACTTGTCCAGAAGTCATGTTTCAATAGACACTATTGAAAAACTCAATGTTAAGATTTAATATCCAATACCTCAAAATATCCATTTGATGATATTATACTCACATTTAATAAATGAAGCCATGATGTCCAAATCTATAAAAGAAGTCCTTTTATCGATTAACAAATGAATAATATCAAACCATCGAGGATAAACTATGCTATAGAATCATACTCATTGATAGTTCAAATGATAACAATTGTAACCGTAAGTCCATCATTTATCTCAGGATTGTCCTTAGATGAAAACTTTTATCCACTGACGGTTCTGGATAGAGTATTTCACTGTGATCCTTTTCAATGCACCTAGTCACTTGATTCTTTTGCCCAAAGACACTACACTTTGATGATTTTAGACTCATTATAACATATTTGATCCCACTCAAATGCTAGCAAAAGAATCTATAACTTTAACAAGGTAAAGACTCCGAACCTTTATCTTAAGTTGTGAATATTGTTTAAGACTAACTAAAGAATTGTGTCTACCTCATACGTATCTAGATATACGAACAATTCTTAATTTCTCATAGTCTTTTATCCTTATGATTATTTACTTTTGACAATTATGATAATTAAACTATAAATGCTATAAGATTTGTTAAACTAGAAATCACTTTATTAATATGAAAAGACTGTCAAATATATAATTACACTTTTGCTATTGAGCATAATCCTAACACTTTAACCATCAAGATAGAAACAATCTATTTGCTTTCAAAAACAAGTCTCTCAACCTTATTTAGCCTATTTTTAATGTCATTCTTTCCACACATGAGTTTGTGAGGTCTCAACAAAATCACCCACTAGAGTTTTGATCAAATCATCCTTTTCTTTAACCTCTCTCAATACTTCATTTCTTTGCTCTTCAAGATTCCTAATCTTGGTCATAAGATCGAGATTGGTTACAATCAAACTTGCATCTTTTTGATGACTTTGATCAATCTCCTTGTTCACTGAAACTATACAAATATCTTCTAGCTTTGTAAGAGAAGTCGTAAGAGCAATCAAGTTGCTAACATGTTCTTCTTCACTTGAGAACTCATCACTTGAGCTTTCCTCATTGCTAGAACTATCATCAATCGAAGTGGTTGCCATGGCTTTGCCATTCTTGTATTTTTTTTAGTCTTTCTATTAGAACACTCATTTACGTAATGTCCAAGACCTTAACATTAAAAGCATTGAACCTTCTTCATGTTTTTGGCTTGACCATTCCTATCAGCTTTAGGGGAGGATGATTTCTTGACTTCCTTTTCCTTAGAAAAGTTGCACTAGGCTTGGTAGATATTCTTAGAAACTTCTTAAATTTTCTAACCATTAATGCCATTTCTTCATTCTCATAATCACTATCTTCTTCATTGGCATTGAGAGCGATACCCTTGTTATTGGCTTTTGTCTTCAAGCTCATTTCATAAATTTGAAGTGATCCAAGCAATTCGTTGATGCTTAAGCAATCAACATCCTCGCTTTCTTCTATAGCCGTAACCTTGGCCTTGAACCTCTTTGGAAGATATCTTAGAATATTCCAATTGAGATACTCTCTTTATATTGGCACACCAAGTGCTTGCCACTAGTTAGAATGTTAAGAAGCTTAAATTGGAAGTCTTTAAACTTTTGTTCGTCACTCGTTTTCAATTTTTCGGATTATGATGTTAACATTTGAAGCCTAGATTTTCTCAACGCCAATGTACCTTCCTTGGTAACTTGAAGTGTATCTCATGCCTCCTTGGCGGATTCAAGATTTTGAATGTAGGAGAACATATGCCCATTAACTCCTCCAAAAATGGCATTCATGACTCGAAGGTGCCACTTAGCAACTTCAAAGTCATTGACCGTCCACTCACTTCTTGATTTGAAATTTCAGAGCCATCTTCTATGATCTTACTTAAAGGAGTGTAATCTTCTTCCACAACCATCCATGCTCTCTCATCAATAGAGCGGATATAGGCATTCATCCTAAACATCAAAAACCTATAGTTATCTCCTTTTAATAATTGTGGCCTTGTGTTTGAAGCTTCTTCCGCCAATATTTCTTCTTGAAACATCATAGCTTCAAAGCTTTGCAATTCACCGTGAGTGTATCCCGGGATCTCACTAAGTGTCACCTGGTGACCTGCTCTGATACCAAATGAAAATATAAATTCGGTTAATTTACCTAAATCTAACCTAGAGGGGAGGTGAATAGGTTTTTATACCTCTTTTTAATCCCTTGAACCAAACACAAGTTTACCGTTTAGATAGTCTGTATCACACTTTATTAAGCAAATACAATCACATATAGATCAATGAAAGATGTACTAAGTCAAGCAAAGTCAACTTGGTCTACGATTTGCATGTGATGAAATCCTAATTTACGCGTAAGCTATTAAGCATTATCATTCACACATAAAAAATCTTGTTCATAGAAGAATATCAAACATTAAAGTTCCAAACAAGATATTCAACAACTCATATACAAGTATCAAAGAGATAAGTATAGAGATTTTGAACACATGACTTTTACGTGGTAAAACCTCCTAAGAGCAAACTTCTACGGGTTGATAACACAACCACCAGCAAAATAACTTTCGCTAGTTGGATAAAAGTACACCCTCATAAGTGACCCATCCATATGATACACATCCTATTGGATATTCCTCCTACCATACTCGCAAGCCTTTAACTAATGAAAGTTTTGCCACTTTACTTGGCTATCCAGATAGCCCCAACCTAGTCAAGATTCCTTTCTTAGCTATCTGAATCACCTTAATCCTAGCCAAGACTCCTTGCTTAACTCTCTAGATCACCCTGACCTTAGTTAAGACTCCTTGCTCAAATGGAAGATACACACCCCAATATAAGACTTCCTACCTTTTCCATGGTAAATGATCTAAGTGAAATGAAAGTGATGCAATCACACACAACATAGAATATACGATCAAAATATCGTGGCTCCATTTATTAAATGAGAGTAGAATATCATCTTATGGATGTTTTAAGGTATTGGATATTAAATCCTAACATTAAGTTTTCAATAGTGTCTATTGAAATATGGCTTCTGGACAAGTCAAAATACCCAAGTTCAAAATATGGTCATATGAGTAAATATGGTAATGTGGAGAGCTATAGGCGGTGTATGAGCTCTTGGCGATTACTGATATTCTTCATGAGGATACACTTTCTCCATTAAGATTGTCTAGGGTATGAATGAGAAATATTAACTTATTCTATCTTTATTTAAGAGTTCAATTTTAGTTCTTTAGTAGAATGAACTAAAACTAATAGATTGAACATAATTGAATCATTTGATTGTGATTAGGTTGTGTCTATTGGAGCTTAAATTTAGATATCCCGCCTAGATCCTTAATCCACATGAACTTGCTTGGATCACTTGATATATTCTACCGGACCAATTTATGGTTCCATTTAGAATTGTATTCAGGCATGTGGACTTGTTTCTTTTTGTAAGAATGGGTCTAGTTCACATGTGGACTTTTTATAAAAGACCAATGGATTTAATAAAATAGGAAAAACAATATTTTGCCCATGTATAAGGTGTTGTGCGGCAAGGTTATATAAAATAGCTTATTATATTGTTTTTTGTTTTATTATTTAAATAAATGGAAAATTAATTAATTTCGTAATTAATTATTTATTTGATTAAAAGTCAAAATATTTTTCCTAATAGGAGAAAGTCTCCTAAAATTATACTATTGTTGGTATTATAATTAATATTAAAGACCATATTTGATTTGTAGATAAATAAAATGAATTATTTATCTAGTCAAATTAGAAAGTCTTTAATGTGGTCACAAATACACTATTTGAGTTGGATTAGGAGTCTTGGTGTAGGAAAGAATTCTTTTTGGAAATGGATTCTTGGTCACTAAGTATATCCACCGAAGGATAGGATTCTTTCTGACCAAGTAAATCCTCTTTAAGGATAGGATTTGAAACCCTATATATATCTCTTGTTGAATTTCGGCCAACCCTAGTATTTTCTAAGATGGAAATTCGGCCAAGCCAGTCAAAATCAAGAGAAAAATTTGGCCAAGCATAATTTACAATAAGTAAATTCCGTCCAAGGGGAATTTTGAGTAAAGAAGATTCGGTTCTTGCTCTAGATAAATTCATCCAACTCTAAAGATTGGTGTGTGAAATTTGGCAAAGAGGAAAAGAAAGAAAAAGCTTTTTGTATTTGATAGTGCACTAGTAGCATTTACATTAAAAGGTTTTGTGTACAACATCGAATCTAGGTTCACGCTAGTTTCAAACAAATTGATTGACAATTCACAAGTGACCCAAAGTTCTTTGTTTTTCTACTTGGAGGATTATTGTGACTAACAAAGAAAAAGATTTTGTTTGTTTCCATCCTCAGGTATACAATTTAAAGAAAGGGAGCCCACACTCGTAGGTGATTCACGTTCGTGATTGGATTGGAAGATCATGAGGATTCAATTCGACATTAGTTCAATCATCATGAGAAAAAGGTACGATACTTTTAATATACATCAATTAATCTATGGTTAAGGTTCTTTCTATTAAAAAGGATTTTTTTTTAAATATTTCAAACCCTAATTTCACGCTTCCGCAGCGTTTTGAATCGAGTTTTCCCTACAAAAACAATGTATGTTAAAGATACGGAGAGTTTCGTAACTTCCTACTTGGAACTTAAAACTTAATGACTGAGTAATCGAAACGATCGGAATTTAATGAGGAACAATATAAGCACAAATTAAAGTCCAATATCACACAAACACAATAACACACAAATATGCCATTTCCTAGAGATAGTACTATAACATGCAATTTACACAAGTTGTCAATTCAAGTCTAATGCATGTGCATACTATAACATGCGTGTGTATGTGTTATACCAAATGTGCATGATGATGCAATGTATGTGTGTGCCTAAGGCCTTGCAAGAGGAAAGAGGTATAGGTATACGTTTTGCTACACAACTAAGCTTGTTCCTCTTATAGTGACCACTTTGCTTGAAATGTTGTTCAACTTCCTTGAAGCTTAATAAACTGTAATTCCTATACAACTAATCAATACAAAGGAAAAGTCATTTTGATACAGAATTGTGCCAACACTAAACTAAAAAACATAGCAATATGCCTCTTTGGCAAATTCTTCATTAAAACACCTAAACAAATACTGAAACTTACAAAAAGAAGATTGGTCAAAAAAGCTCACCCTCACATTACAGTATGTTAGTTTCCTTGGACTAATCTTCATCAAGTCTTCAATTCTTCCAAGTAGTTTTCTCTTGTCACCATCTAAAATAATCTTGAAACACAAAGTATATACAAGAGAAACATACATATATGGGAAGATATTTAGATAAATGTCAATAAAGTCCAAATGGAAACATGTCATACATGTCTCCCCCTAAATACATGCATCTATCTATCAATAAAATATTATCATCCAAATATTACAAACCAAGAATTCAAGATACCAAATGAAGATATATATATATATATATATGTATATATATACCAAATACTAAAACAACACAAAGATTAAGAAAGTATAGATTTTTGTATCATTGTTTTTCTCCCCCTTTTTGACATGATATGAAGCCAAAAGGTTAAGAAAAAAAAATAGTACCTCAAGATGAAGCATTAAAATAAAAATTTATTTTACTTGTTGATCTCACATAGTGCTTTGTAGTTGATGAATTTCTAGAGACAATCTTTTCTTGTAGGTACTTGATCTTCTCGTTGTATCACATTTTCACCTAGTTCCACCGCTTTGACATCAAGCTCCCCAGTCTTTTTAATAAGCCCCTCTTGAAATTGCATGGCCCATTTTGGTAGACAATTTATGCTTGACACAACACATGGCCCATGATGCTCACCAAAAAGATTACATGTGTCACTAACCTTTCGCTTTTCTTTGTACGACATAAACACCAATCGTTTATCACATAATATTTCCAAGGGAGGTAAAATCACATCATCATTAAACTTCAACACTCTAAGCTTCATACAAAAATGAGAAATAAACCCCGGAAATGCAAGTTTATTGTCCAAACTTGGTGAAGTAGCCACACTTTCTATGTGTTCTATCAAGAGATCGCTAAGGTTTAAAATCTTGTTTGTAACCAAGGCATACACAATCATGATCTTTTCCTTGTTAAGCTTAGAAACATTTACAGATCCTACAAGATTAGCCTATACAAAAGGATTCCAAAAGGCACTAACCATGGTCAACTCACTTTGGCCTATATATGCTCTCTTTCCCCATTCAAATACATCAACCTCACTTAAAGTTCTCCCATAAGATTCAAATGTTCAATGTTATCCATATCAAGTTGTTCTGAAATAACTTAATTAGAAGGACCATGGAACTTGTTGATGCTATTCGAAGAGACCCTAAATGTTTTCCCTCTAACATTCATCACGGCATTTTCAATGGTTGTGCTCTCCTTATTCTCAAAATAGAATTCCCTTACAAAGCTATCATTAACAACCCCAATAAAATTTATCCATGTACCACATTCCCTTTCATGTTTGGTGAACCAAATATTATGGTGTGTAAAATTAATCTAGAGGGGGGTGAATAGATTTTAATTAACTTTTACCCAATTTTCGTTAAGAGTCAAGTTGACGAAAATACCCCTATCTAGTTGCAAAGATATCACAAGTGTAATAAATGCGGAAATAGTAAAAACACTGGAGATATACGTGGAAACCCTTCAAATGGAAAAAACCACTGGCTGATGAGTGCTCCACACTAGAACCTCGAATCCAATAATGATAAAGGAATTACAACCTAATCCCGGTTTAATCCTCCACCACTACCTAATCCCGGTATAAGTGAACCTAGTTCATCATGCTTGTGCTTTAAGCTACCTACTCCCGGAAGCAACACAAGTCTTACTTCTTAATGAAAAGATAAAGTGTCCTAAAAGAATATATAATGATATTCAATGAACAAACAAGACTAGGAAACTCTATATGCTTATCTAGGATAATGAGATGACAATTAATGAAATCCTAGATATCAAGTGCTAAATGACATATTCAAATAGCTTAGCTAAACATAGATCAAACAATCCTATGATGCTATCACAATACAACACTCAATCATGGCATCGCAACAATCTCTAATTCGTATCTAGAAATAATCTAAGAGAATACAATTAATTAAAGAGATGGTTTAGTAAGGAAAACACTTAACTTGTAAGAATATAGTGAAGACCTTACCAAACAAGATGTGATGAAGCAACCCTATCCATATATGCACTCTAGATGAACTTAGATGATGCAAGATGAAGATTTGATGCTCATGGGAATGCTTTGAGTGATTAAAATTGAGTTCTTGGAAATGTTTTTCCTTTGAAATGTGTTCTAAGGAAGAAATGTGATATTCTAGCATTAAGTAATATATATATATAAGATCCAATCAAAGTGAGGTTGTTTTGGAAAAAATGTTCCAGCTTCCTCTGCTTGCATTGGTGATGTGAACTAGTCGAGCAGTGCACCACCAGTGCACAACCTATTTTTAAAACAGGCGTTGGTCGAGTGGCGCATTCAAGTAGCACAACACAAGCACAGATTCTCTGGGAAGATTACGTTGGTGAGGCTGCGCTAGACGAGTAGCGCACCACCAGCACACGCCCATATTTTTCAGCTACGTGCGGGTGCAGCAATGCAGATAAGTGGCGCATGACTAGCGGCGGTCCACTGTGAAAGTTGCGTTGGTCGAGTAGCGCACCACCAACTCAAGGCCTATTTTTCAACACTCAAATGCACAAAACAATAAGATCAAGAGTGATGAAATTGCATCCTATTTTAATGCCTAACATGACATACAACTTTCATAGCAAGATGCAAATAGGTCAACAAGAGTCATGTAAACTAAAATGTATACAAGAAAACACTCAACAAATAAGATCAAGAGTTATGCATGAATATGTGAGTGTGTGCAATTATCTCTTCAAAGTAAGTAAACACAAGAATTTTACGTTTGATGCTTCTACTCTTGAAGTCTTGAGAGCCTAAGCTACCCTTACATGAACCCCAACAATGTGGTTGTTCACGAAATAAGCCAATCAACAAATGAGGACTTTTCAATCTCCCCCTTTGGCTATTTTGTGATAGAACCACCACACACATTGATCCTCACAAAACAAAATAGAAAAACACCGGGAAGATATTCTACAATACAAAGAGATACAAATAAAAAAAACTACAAGTCTTTAATCTCATGCAGAACTATCAACCCTACACACAAGGCAAACATAAATACTCTTTCCAAACCAAGTGCATGTGAGATGATCAAGTGAATATAAAACAAAAGCATTTGCATTTAGAAATATGAGTATGATATCATGAAATGCTCATGCAATGCTTCCCCTCAACGGGTTACTCCCCCTAAATGTAATCTGCCCCTTAAAGCCAGCACATGCTACTCCCCTAACATCACAATGCTAGGTCAATGCACTCCCCCTTTTTATCATGATATAGACAGAGGAGAAGTCCCCAACCGGGTCACTCAAGGCAAAGAAAGAAAAGAGCACACAAGATTGTTGCATAATTATATAAGCCACATTTATACAACCTCAATTGATAGAAGAGTCACAAGGAGATTTGAAAGACAATGTGTGAATAAAAAAAAGTGCTTTTCATACAAGACATGTTGCATTCAAGTCAAAAAACAATGGTATTTGGCAAAGCAAATGACAAAGGTTTCCAATATAATTCAAACCAATTTCACCATTTGTCATGAGAGAAGCAAAGATATAGATTTTTCATAGATATCAAGTTTTAATTGCACTATATCCAACTTTATAAGCGAAACATGGCATGAGTAACTTTGCACCCTACTTGATTTTTTCAGGTAGAATGCCCGTATGATAGTAGCCATGGTCAACTAATAAAGAAAGAGAGACATTGATTAAACATTTTAGTCTCACTAGAATTTTCACACAATGTGTTGCATTTAACAATTGCAATCATCAATTCATGCTTTATCAATTTTCATTAGCATGTCATTTAAGAACCTTCAAGTCATGGAGATAATTATAGGTCATTCAAACATGTACTTCCAATGTATATCTCATTGTCCAAAAATCCATGTTTGAACATAAATATGACACGGATTGTAATCAAAGCAATGTTCACACTTATTTAAGAAAATACAATATACTATAAGCGCAACCAAGATACTCAAGCAATCAATAAATAGGCATAAACATATTTTTAAGAAGAAAATTGCATGCAACAAGTATACAATAGCTCTCTTTGCTTGAGTTCCCCATATAGGGTCAAAGACCACAACACATCACTCCATTAAATAAATCCCAATAGATCTACTAAGAGTCTTGAATCGAGTAGCATCTAAGGGTTTAGTAAATAGATCTGTTAGTTGATCATATGTACCTACATGCTCAAGTACAATGCATTTGCTCTTAACTAGTTCTCTAATGAAATGATGACGGATGTCAATATGCTTAGTCCTAGAATGCTGAACCGGATTCTTTAAAATGTTAATTGCACTCATGTTATCACAAAAGAGAGTAAGAGTACCTTGATTGAATCCATAGTCGACTAGCATTTGCTTCATCCAAAGAAGTTGTGTGCATCCACTCCCAGCAGTAATGTATTTGGCCTCAGCCATGGACAAGGAAATTGAATTTTGCTTCTTGGAAAACCAAGAGACAAGGTTGTTCCCAAGGAAAAAGCAACCGCCCGATGTACTTTTTCTATCATCACAATTTCCTGCCCAATCTGCATCACGAAAGCCTATAAGACTAGCATTAGTGTCAAAAGAGTACCAAATCCCATTGTTGGATATCCCATTCATATATCGAATGATTCTCTTAACAGAAGAGAGATGGGACTCCTTAGGATCCGCTTGGTACCTAGCACACACACCCACACTAAAGGAGATATTGGGCCTATTTGCGGTCAAATAGAGCAAGCTACCAATCATGCCATGATATAAAGTTTGGTCCACACTTTTACCACTAGCATCCTTGCTTAGCTTCAAAGTGGTACTCATGGGTGTATCACAATGTTTGGCACTTTCAAGGCCAAATTTCTTCACTAGGTTTTTGACATATTTAGCTTGAGATATGAAAATCTCATCATCCATTTGCTTAATTTGTAAACCTAGAAAGTGACTCAACTCACCAACAAGACTCATCTCAAATTCATGAGACATGACATCAACAAATTGTTAGACTTTGGTTTCATTAGTGGAGCCAAAGACTATATCATCAACATAGATTTGACCTATAAAGAGCTCATCTTTGTTTTTCTTGATGAATAAAGTCTTGTCAACACTACCTCTAGTGTAGCCATTGTCTATGAGATATAGGGTGAGACGCTTATAACAAGCCCTAGGTGCTTGTTTCAACCCATACAAAGCTTTCTTGAGGTGATAGACATGATTAGGGTGGTGAGGATCCATAAACCCTCTGGGTTGCTCAACAAACACTTTCTCTTGCAAGAAACCATTGAGAAAGGCACTCTTAACATCCATTTGATATTACTTGAACTTGTGCAAACAAAAAATGGATAAAAGAAGCCTACTGGACTCAATCCTAGCAACGGGAACAAATGTCTCCTCAAAGTCAATACCCTCAATTTGAGAGTATCCTTGTGCTACAAGCCTAGCTTTGTTTCTCACATTGTTGCCATCCTCATCGGATTTGTTCCTAAATACCCACTTTGTGCCTATCACATTGGTGTTCTTAGGCCTAGTAACTAGACTCCAAACCTCATTCCTTTCAAATTGGTTAAGCTTTTCTTGCATGACAAGAACCCAAAATTCATCTTTTAAGGCTTCATCAATTTTCTTGGGTTCTATTTGAGAGGTGTAGCAAGTGTAGCTAATAAGATTGGCCATTTGACACCTAGTCCTAACACCCTCACTAACTTCACCAATAATGTCATCTTTGTCATGAAGTTTCCTAACCCATGTAGCAGGTTCTTTTGAGTCCAAGTGAGGAATCATATCACTAAGTTGTGCTATGTCATCATCAAGATTAGCCCTTTCAACATTAGAGATATCAACTACTTTCTCCAAAGGGGAGTCATCAACTAAATCTACCTCCTCCTCATGGTCATTAGTTGTGAGCCTAGTATCATCAATGACAACATTAGATGATTCCATTACGGGCTTAGTTCTTAGATTAAAAACTCTATAGGCTCTACTATTCAAGGCATAGCCAATGAAGATACCCTCATCACTCTTAGCATCAAATTTGGCAAGTTGATCACGGTCATTCAAAATGTAGCATCTGCTTCCAAAAGTGTGGAAGTAGCTAACATTTGGCTTCCTACCTTTCCATAACTCATAGGAGGTTTGCCTAGTGTGGGGCCTAAGAAAAACTTTATTGCCTATGTAGCATACCGTATTGACAGCTTCGGCCTAAAGATTCCTAGGGATATTGTTGCTAAGCAACATCACATGGGCCATTTCTTGAAGAACCCTATTCTTCCTCTCAACAACTCCATTTTGTTGAGGTGTCCTAGGAGACGAAAACTCATGAGAAATGCCTAGACTATTGCAAAAGTTTTCAAAATGGGCATTCTAAAATTCCTTCCCATGGTCACTCCTAATTCTCTTAATGCTTTTAATCTTGGAGTTCATTTCATTTTGAATTTTAGAGCAAAGCATTTTAAACTTATCAAAAGTTTCAGATATTTCTACAATGAAATAAGTCTATGTGTACCTAAAGAAGTCATCTACACATATAAAAATGTACCTCTTTCCACCTAAACTCTCAGTTTGCATAGGACCCATAAGATCCATGTGGAGAAGCTCTAGAGGTTCTTTGGTTGTTATATACTTGCCCTTTTTGTGCATACTTTTGGTTTGTTTCCCTTGTTCGCAAGGTCCACAAACACCATTAACCTTTTCCCAAGCTTGGGAAGGCCTCGCACAACATTGAACTTATCTAAGATTCTTTAATCCCTAAAGTTAATGTGACCAAGTCTTTCATGGCACAACTCTATTTTTTCATCCTTGGACACATTACAAGACACACTTCTAGCCTCAAGACAATAGCAATTGTCACTAGACCTCATACCTTTTAACAAGGTTTGTCCATTAGGCAATAGGATAGAACAATCATTTTTCCTAAACAAGACGGAGAGACCATCATCACTAAGATGTGAAATGCTTATCAAATTGGCTTTTAGGCCATCAACATATAAAGCATTGGACAATGAGGGTAATCCAGGAATGGAAATGGTTCCCTTTCTTTTGACCTTCTTTTTGGCTCCATGTGACATTTCCTCCTTCCTCCATCACAAGAGTCTTAAAGAAACTCTTATTTCCAGTCATGTTCCTAGAGCACCCACTATCCAAGTACCAAAAATCACAAGAGTGAGCTTTCAATGCAGTTTGTGCAACATGGAAAATGTGTTCATCCTTTCTAATCCACCTAGGTGCAGTATTTTTCTTCCTAGTGGTCAATGGTACATGGGATCTTAATGTCCTAGGATCATACAAAGGTGTTCCACTTTTCCTAGTGACATGCATAATGACTCTAGGTTTCTTAGGATCATGCATCATGGCTCTAGCCTTTTTCTTTTGTATCATGCTTTCAATCCTACACTATTTGATATATCTAAAGCAATTTGGTCTAATGTGACCATCAATACCACAAAAATGACATGTAGGTAAGAAGTTAGGAATTATACCATATCCTTGAAGATGCATTGGAGCCTTCCCATGTCTTTGTGGTTGTCTTGCTTGTTGTTGAAGAGCTTTCCTTCTTTGTTGTTGGGCAAGACTTGATTGCTTCCTTGGTTGAGCTTGCATGATGGGTGTCTTCCCTTTGTGAGCTTTTGGTTGAGGGAAGTTAACTTGAGGAGCCCTTGTAGGATGAGCTTGAGGTGGGCTTCTTGGTGCCACCTTCACTTGAGCACTACTTGAACACTCTCCTAGATCAAGCTTCTTCCTTGGAGTTTGATGAGAAGAGGACCCATTGAAGTTCATGCTTCTTACAAAAATGGTCTTGCTTGAAGTGGAGGACATCTTGTCATCTTCAAACCCAAGCCCCTTCTTGTCACTTGGCTTTTTTCCAACATCTACCATATGGTCAAGTTTCTTGGTGCTAGAGTTCATCTTGGCCAACAACTCTCTAGCATCTTCAAGCTCTTTCTTCAACCCTTATTCACTCCTCTTAGATCTTTCCAACTCTTCATTTAGTTGGTCAACTTGAGTTGAGAGGTCTAGATTTTCTTCTTTTAATCTCTTGATCTCATTCTTGTTCTTTAATCTTGAGCTCTTAAACTTGGCCATGCAGTCCTTGAGATCTATCCTATCCACACTTCCATTTGTGGTTTGTGATGAAGATCCATCATCACTTGAGTAGTCTCCCTCTTGACTATCATTCTCTTTTTCACTAGCATCTTTTCTCCTAAGAGAGGATGTAAATGCTATGAAGTTAGCCATGAGTTCTTCATCATCCGAATACTCATCTCCTTCATTAGAGTCATCACTTTCACTCCATGTTGCAGCCATCACTTTTCCCTTCTTCTTGTTCTTGTGATTTTCATATTCCAGGGCAAAGTGACCTATTCAACCACATTCATAGCATTGGACTCCTTACTTCTCGGTCTTCTCTTGCCTAGGATCAAACTTCCTGAAGGGAGCCTCTTTCTTCAAGTCTTGACCCTTGAATCCAAAGCCTTTCTTCTCAGACTTGTAGAATTTCTTGAATTTCCTCATTAGTAAGGCCATCTCTTCATCCGAGTCATCACCTTCCTCCTTCTCAACTTTGGAGGCTTAGAAAGCAATATCTTTTTGCTTCTTTGATGGTGTGGGGTTAGGAAATTTCCTAGATTCATATGCTAGAAGCCTCCCAATCACTTCACTTGGCTTCATGTCCTTGTAACCACTATTTTCTTCCAAAGCCGTCACCTTAGACTCAAACCTATCGAGTAAAGATCTCATAATCTTCTGCTTGATCTTCCTATCCGAATAAGGATCACCAAGTTGATGACTTTGGTTCATAATGTCCATCAACCTTATTTCAAAATCATTGAAGCACTCGTTCTCATCCAACTTGAGCAATTTGAATTGCGTTTGGAGAACTTGAAGCTTCAATTCCTTAACCACGTCGGTTCCCTCATGTGCAACTTCTAGGATATCCCATGCTTCCTTAGCTATCTTAGTATTTTGAACCAACTTGTGTTGGTTATCATCCATTGCACAAAAGATGGCATGCATTGCCTCTTATTCAACTTTGAAGCGTCAAACTCTTGTGTATTCCACTGAGCATTTGGTTTGAGTACATCATCTCCTCCATCTGAGGGAGTCATCATGGGTAGAGTGTAGCCATCTTCAACCGCCATCCATGCCCTGTCATGAATTTGGCATATGTACGACTCCATCTTGCCTTTCCAAGATGCATAATTCAGCCCAGTGAGGAGTGGAGGTCTAGTGCTGGAAGCTCCCTCATTGCCACTGTTTCCACTCATTGTGTTTATGAATGAATAATATGAATGCAAATGTATGAATGGTCAACACAAACAAACAAAATGCAACACACACCAAAATGAGCAAGGATCACCTATGTATGTCTAGGAACCTGCTCTGATACCAATTGAAACAAATATTATGGTGTGTAAAATTAATCTAGAGGGGGGGTGAATAGATTTTAATTGACTTTTACCCAATTTTTGTTAAGAGTCAAGTTGACAAAAATACCCCTATCTAGTTGCAAAGATATCACAAGTGTAATAAATACGGAAATAATAAAAACGCTTGAGATATATGTGGAAACCCTCCAAATGGGAAAAACCACGGGCTGATGAGTGCACCACACTAGAACCTCGAATCAACTAATGATAAAGGAATTACAACCTAATCGCGGTTTAATTCTCCACCACTACCTAATCTCGGTATAAGTGAACCTGGTTCATCATGCTTGTGCTTTAAGCTACCTACTCCCAGAAGCAACACAAGTCTTACTTCTCAATGAAGAGATAAAGTGTCCTAAGAGAATATATAATGATATTCAATGAACAAACAAGGCTAGGAAACCCTATATGCTTATCTAGAATAATGAGATGACAATTAATGCAATCCTAGATATCAAGTGCTAAATGACATGTTGAAATAGCTTAGCTAAACATAGATCCAACAATCCTACGAAGCTATCACAATACAACACTCAATCATGGCATCACAACAATTTCTAATTTGTATCTAGAAATAATCTAAGAGAATACAATTAATTAAAGAGACGGTTTAGTAAGGAAAACACTTAACTTGTAAGAAGATAGTGAAGAGCTTACCAAACAAGATATGATGAAGCAACCCTATCCATAGATGCACTCTAGATGAACTTAGATGATGCAAGATGAAGATTTGATGATCATGGGAATGCTTTGAGTGATTAAAAATGAGTTCTTGGAATTGTTTTTCCTTTGAAATGTGTTCTAAGGAAGAAATGTGATATTCTGGACTCATACACGACCTTAAGGCATTGAGTTATATATATATAAGATCCAATCAAAGTGAGGTCATTTTGGAAAAAACGTTCCAGCTTCCTCTGCTTGCACTGGTGACGTGCGCTGGTCGAACAGCCCACCACCAACGCACAGTCTATTTTTAAAACAGGCGCTGGTCGAGTGGCGCATCCCAGTAGCGCAACACAATCGCAGATTCTCTAAAAAGTTTACGCTGGTGAGGCTGCGCTAGACGAGTAGCCACCACCAGCGCACGCCTATTTTTTTCAGCTACGCGCAGATGCAGCAGCACAGATCAGTGGCGCACGACTAGCGACGGTCCACTGTGAAAGTTGCGCTGGTGAGGTGCGCTGGTCGAGTAGCGCACCACCAGCGTAAGGCCTATTTTTCAACACTCAAATGCACAAAACAATAAGATCAAGAGTGATGAAATTGCATCCTATTTTAATGCCTAGCATGACATACAACTTTCATAGCAAGATGCAAATAGGTCAACAAGAGTCATGTAAACTAAAATGCACATAAGAAAACACTCAACAAATAAGATCAAGAGTTATGCATGAATATGTGAGTGTGTGCAATTATCTCTTCAAAGTAAGTAAGCACAAGAATTTCACCTTTGATGCTTCTCCTCTTGAATTCTTGAGAGCCTAAGCTACCCTTACATGAACCCCAACAATGATGTTATTCACGAAATAAGCCAATCAACAAATGAGGACTTTTCATTTGGAATAATGAATGTAAGAACCATCAACCAAATTAACACCCCTATCTTGGATAATCTTTTTAGTTCTAGTGACACCTAAGGATTTCAACTTGTTGGGTTTGATTTTTTTAGAGGTTGTTGGAGTAGATTTGTGTTTGGCTATGGGTTTTAGTGAATGGATAAGATTGGAAACCTTGTTTCTTCCTATGGCTTTGTTGTCAACACTAAAACACAAAAATACATTAGTGAAAAGAGATCCAAGTGAGTGTTAGTCAACACGATAAACATAAAAAGACATATTATAAAATTATGAATCATAAATGAATAAATGTTTCTTTCAAGCATATAGGTACATTTGACCATATATGCTACTCCCCCTTGATAAATGCTCTACCTAAGATCAAGATAACATATTGTTCACAATGATATTCACACACTCATACATTCAAGCAATTTTACAAAGATATTATCAAACACAAGCTTCACCAAGATTTTCAATCTCTCTCATAATTCTTCTTTAATTGCAAGAATATTAAAGTACTTATAACAAAAGTGTGTGTGTGAATTTTTTGCTTTAATCGTATGTAGAGGAGTAATCTGATAATCAACATGCAAAATCACATCCACATCTATTCATCTTATGCTTTACCATATAAGGTCAAATCGATTATCATTCGAAATTTTTGCTATAAAGAGAATAGAATTCAACATATGAGCGTGTGTGTGCATGTGGCTTGTCATCCCTTTCTATTTTTAGCCCGAGCATACATAATTTTCAACTATACTCATTTAATCTCTTTTTTTATGACTTAAATCCAAGAAATTTATTTTTGTTGATTCTTTTCAATTTCAATTCATCTCTGATTTTTCTAACATAAACATATACTCTTCTTGACAGCTTTCACTCATCATAATGGTGTAGCCCTTTCCTACATTGGGCGGCGTCAAAACCAATATGTGTAGCCCTTTTCATGAAGGTGCTCATTAAGTTCTATATAGTTACCGAAGCAAAATGGATACTAACCATAGGTCATCTTAAATGTACTAGTCATAAAACTTTAAGATAGATCCCTAACTTACATATTAGCAAACTCAACTTACTCAACAAAACATACAAGAGAAGCAAAGTGCATTGTTGTAATCAAGTTTTTATAGCTTACAAGCACATGATCTAAAAACAATACAAGAGATTTACTTAAGATCATTACTTCTCAAGATAGTAGCTTTCAAAGAATATGAAACTCATATATTCAAAAACATGCCAGTCATCATTCAAACAAACATTTAACTCATCATATATAAGACCTTTGTGAACAACATCACTATAAGATCTTTAGAGAGCAAATTTCAATGAGAACCATATGTATATTATACTAAGTTCTCTAAAATGAGATGCTACATGATGTAGTGCAAACAATGAGTTGAGAGATGAAAAACCTAGAAGGCAAGCATTAGGATATAAAGATACCTTGGCGAGAAATTTTATCAAATGCAAAGTCTTCGCCCTTTTTATGAGCTCTCTTGCCTTGTTTGTCCTTAATGACCACAACTTGTTATTGTGCCACTCCAGGGGAATAAAAACTGAGCATTTCAACTCAAACACATATATATATATAAAATTGACTTTTTCTAAAAGTCTTAATAACAATCCAACACCATATAGATTTAAAAATTTGGACTTCTCATAAAGTCAATCAATTGATTTCCACTATCACAACAAGAAATGTGAGATAGCTAAGTTTATGCCAAGTTATAGAGAAACAAAGCTAGCTAGCTAAGAATATCAACAACTTGACACTAATCTTAAAGCTAACTCACATGTGCACCTTACACTAATGGTAAGAGCACTCAACCTTGACCCATCTGGTTTTAGTTGAACTTACACATATACCATGATCATCTTTGACATTAAAGTTGAACCTAGAATGGAGATTATCAATGATTTTATTCAAAGGAATTTCTTTTATACTCATCTTCTCAACATTATTAGCAACACATGCTTTGTCAAGATTTTAACAAGGATAAGACTTCTTCAAATTCTTTTTAACAACTTTTTCACATTCTTTATCTTAGCCTTCCTTGAAGTAGGTGATCATATTTCAATATTCTTCTGGCCTTTCATGTTGCTAAATTCTCCTAGAGGTTGAGCAAGATTTGTGGCATTCTTCACCTTGACCGAACCGTTGACTAAATCTTTAATGGCTTGCTTAGCAATGTTGATCTCTTTAATGTAAGCTTGCTCTATAACCCTCATATTTGAGACAATCTCCTTACTATCATAGACATGTCTCAATGCCTTAATTAGTCTCTTCAAAATTTCATTCTTTTCACTTAAGAGTCTATGAGAGGTTTCCACAAACTCATCGACTTGAGTCCTAATCAAATAATCTTTTTCTTTAACCTCTCTCAAGGCTTAATCCCTTTGGGTCTCGAGATTCCTAATATTGGATATAAGTTTGAGATTGGTTGCTATCAAGCTTGTATCTTCTAGATGACCTTGATAACTTCCCTTGTTCATGAAAACTTTACAATCTTCTTCTAGCTTAGTAAGAGAAGCTGTAAGAGCAACAAAATTGCTTACATGCTCATCATCACTTAAGGACTCATCACTTGAGCTTTCCTCATCGTTAGAACTACCATCACTCCAAGTGTTCACCATAGCTTTTAATTTCTTGTCTTTCTTGGACTTATTTTTTATGAATGCACTCATTTGTAAAATGTCCAAAACCATGACATTCAAAGCATTGAACCTTCTTCTTGACCATCCCAATCAACTCTTAGAGAAGATGATTTCTTGACTTCCTTTTCCTTCATAAAGCTACTTCTCGGCTTGGTACCTCTTCTTTGAAACTTCTTAAATTTTCTAGCTATTAGAGTTTTTTCTCAATTATCATCTTCACTCCCCTCTTCAATAGCCTTGAGAAAGATACCCTTGCATATGGCTTTCGGTTTCATGCACATCACATAACTTTGGAGAGACCCAAGCAATGCGTCAATGCTTAAGCAATCGAAATCCTTACTTTTTCTATGGCCATAACCTTGGCCTTGAATCTCTTTGGCAGAGATCTTAGAATCTTCCAATTGATACCCTCTCAAGATATTGGTATTCCAAGTGCTTGAGATTGGTTAGTAATGTTAAGAAGCCTAAACTGGAAGTCTTCAAACTTGTCTTCATCATACATCTGCAAACTTTGGAATTGTGATGTCAACATTTGAAGCCTAGACTTTCTCTCCGCCAATGTACCTTCACTTGGGACTTGGAGGGTATCCCAAGCCTCCTTGGTAGATTTAAGATTTTGTACGTAGGAGAGCTGGTGTCCATTAACTCCTCAAAAGATGGCATTCATGGCTCGGTGGTGCCATTTAGAAACTTAAAAATCATTAGCCATCCATTCACTTCTAGGTTTGGAAATTTCGGTGCCATCTTTTAGAACCTTCCTAGGAGGTGTATAGCCTTCTTCCACAACCATCCAAGCTTTCTCATCAATGGACCGGATGTAGGCTCTAATCCTTAACTTTTAAAACCCATAGTTGTTACCATTCAGTAATGGTGGCCTTGTATTCGAAGCTCCCTCCGCCACTACATCATCTTGAAGTCCTATTGCTTCAATGCTCTAAAAATCAGTGTGAGTGTATCACAGGATGTCACTAAGTATTGTCTAGTGACCCATTCTGATACCAAATGAAAATACAAACACGGTTAATTTACCTTAAGCTAACCTAGGGGGGTGAATAGGTTTTTACACCATTTATAATCACTTAAAACAAACACAAGTTTGTCCCTCTAGATAGCTTGTATCACAATTTATTAAGCAAAGACAATCATAAATAGTTCAATAAAGGATATGCCTAGTTAAGCAAAATAAATGTATACAACAATTTACTTGTGATACAATTTCACTTTGTATATATGATTATTAAACACAAGCCTTTTGCACATACAAAACTTGATAGAATACGAATATCAATTACAACGATACCGAATAAGATATTTATCAACACATATACAAATATCAAAGAGATATGGATAGAGAATGAAATTCCCTTAAAAGTGTATGTCTATATACCTAGAGGGGGGATGAATAGATTTTAATCAAGTTAATTACCAAACATAAAACATCAAGTGTAAAAGTACGGAAATAAAAACAACACAATATGTATACGTGGAAAACCCTTCGAACGGGTAAAAAACCACGGGCTGTTAAGTGTGCCACACTCGGTCATGAAAATCCACTATATGAATTAAAGGTTACACCCTCAAGTGATACTCGGACTCTCACTCTCTACAACCTCAGGCTATGGACACTACCACTCACCATTATTGGTTCAAACCCTAGTGATATCACCTAATCAACTACACTTGCCGTGAGCACCTCCTACTCTACCCCTCAGGCCTTCTACAGTGGACACCTGACCAATTGCTTGCCAACCCAACCATGGTTGCAAGGCTTCTCTTACTTGTGCAACTTCACACCAAAGCCATAAGACTTTGACTCAATGAAGAGTATATGGTCTAAGTGTATATATGAAACTATGCTCAAACGTAATTATGTGTAAGACCAAACACAAAATGCTTAACTAGATATAGATAATGCAGTATAACATCCTAGTTATCAATAGTGCTTATATGCCAACAAATTAGGACTCAATAAGATGTAGATAAAATCTAACAATCTAATTGTCAATAACAGTCCAACCAACACAAGTTGTCACAACCAATAATCAAGGGCAATTTTGCAATCAATAAATGCAATCAATGAGGCATAAACAATAATTTCTAATTGCAATTCATAAAGACTTAACTATATATGGATATGCAATATTACAATCTAGTTATCAAGCAAAGCCACTTCAACACAAGTTGTCGAAAAACATGACATGGTCAATAAATGCAATCATCAAATGCAATCATCAAATGCAATCAATATGACCTAATTAGCTAGAGGGAAAATATGATCGTTGTGCATTCAATAGCCTAGGCAAGTGTCCAGACAACGGTCGATGCAGCATGACACGGCTGGACATTACCACTGCCTAGGTTGATGGCTAGGCATGTGCACCAAAAGTGTCTAGATCGCGGTACACGTCTGACAGCACAACAGCTCGTACTTCGAGTGACCCAAAACATGACCAAACAACATCCAAACCTTTTGTATTGTATACCGTTGGAAAGGTATGGAAGTCTACTTTCTATTCGAATTTACAAAACATGATTTGGATATATGTATAAAATGTTATGGTCATTTAACTGATGAAAGATCAGAAACGAACAACAACAGAGTTGCCCTATTTTTGTGATCACTTTGGAGATTTCAAAACCAATCAAAACGGTTATGAAATATTATGAATAATATACCGTTGGAGAGGTATGGGATTCTAGTTTGTAAAGAAAATTTCAAAACTCATTTTGAAGCATTACATAAAAAGATATGGTCACAAGACCATACAAATGTCAGTTTTTAAAAATAATTTAAATCATTGAAATACACTCTTTTGAAACTAGACACCTTACTCCATATAACCAAACCAAGAGAAGAATGAGACCTTCTCAAATGGTCACTCAAAACGCTAGGACAAGAACACCGTCATGCAAGCATGGATATTTCCGATCAAACAATGAATAACAAATTGAAACACACAACAACCACACTTAAGACTAATAATGAAGTGCAAGTGTGATTGTGAAGAGATGCACATATATAAACAATATCAATACAAATGCAAGATCAACAAAACATGCATGAGGTGTGTGTGTATGCACCTAAAATCTTTAAGAGATAAAGTCAAGTGAATATACATTTTTCTCTTGAAGTCATGGAGATGCTTGGAAGCTTGACAATGAGGACCTAAGCTACACATTACACAATCATCCCCAATATGGTGTGGTTTGTCATGAAATAAGCCAATCAAAACCAGAGGTCCTTACAGAGAAAATTAACACATGATTTGTACATGCTAAAACCACCTAAAAGGAACCATCCATGGGTTTATACCAAAACCAGCGGCAAAACAACATCCTCTAGTAAAATAAAAGTACAATCTCTCAAGTGACCAATCTACCTATAGAGCCAACATTCTATCCTACCCAATGAAAGTGTTTCCTCCTTGCTTGACTATCTGGATCACCCTAATCGTAGTCAAGACTCGATTACTACAGGGATGAACCCAATCCAGAATATGAACCAGAAAAAAAAGACCTATTGAACAGATCAAAGGAATACCGGTTACAGTACCTATCAGCCACCTTCTAGTAGTATCGGCCATTTACCCTACTTCCCTCCACATTTCATCAAGTAGTCATGCCAACGTCCTCTTAGACCCCCTTGAGTCCACCCGGCAGACAGAATCTTGTCGATGACCTGATTCTGGCATATGTAAAGACGGCTAGAGAGGAGACGTATCATCCCTAAGACTTGCTTGCTCTGTATGGAGTGCCCCGTGGTTCCTCCAGTGCCAGCCATAAAGATGAATGCCATCAACTAGGGCACTATTGGCCACTAACCACTAGCTCGCCGGCCGCCAACAAATTGCTTATAATTAGAACAATGAAGTGAACCTAAGCGAGGCTGAATAAAAGGAGGGTTATTCGATTCCACCTCTTAGAAAGAAAAGAACTTAAATCAAAGTACTTAAGAGCATGGCGATACAATTATACAAAACTTCTACCCCGAGCACACGCAATAGAGCCGTAGATAATGGTAAGCCGATTCACTTCTGGGATGATGTTTGGTCATGCCACCCTCCTCGAGAAAGCCATTGCGCGCTAGCCTAGCTAGCTAGCATTTTTCAGCTGGCTGTTATGCCAAGCCACTGCCTATGAGTCGCCGGCTCATTCTTCATCAAGCACACGGTTAGAGCCCTGGTCTCCTCCCACTGCTTTGGAGCTTACGGGAATTTTGGAATCAATCCATTTCTAGATCAACTGATAAGAGGGAACAAATATACTTTAATTTTTTACGTTTTCTCCAATATTGCTATTTGAACTCAAAGCAACTGACCTTAATTCCCCCTGGTCTCTATCCTTAAGGAAGTCATGCTTTTGCCCTTTTGAGTGAGTCCTTTGGAGAATGGATTGTTACTAATCCGATGGAAAGAATCCTTAATCTCATCCAGGGAACGGAAACACAAGCTCTTGGTGGCTAAAAAGCTCCCGGCTTGAAGCATCTTGGTGGTTTGGCTCATGGTAGGTTTTTTTGTTTTAAGAATTTCGATTTCAAAGAATAATTTGAAGAACTCCTTGATTTCGCTCCCATGTTCAGAGAAAGTCACTTGTTATGGTTATACAATATTCTACTAAATGGATATCCTTGTTCGCTAAGTCTTACGAGCCGAAAGAGAGGAATTCTTACTTTGAAAGCCGACCCGACAGGGGAGAACTGTTATTTATACTGAGGAAGTTTGGCTTGAGTGGTCGAAGCACCTTAGTTATCCAGATCACCCTAATCCTAGCCAAGACTTCCACACTTAACTATCTGGATCACCCCGATCCCAGTTAAGACACCATGCTTAGCTATCCAGATCACCCCGATCCTAGCCAAAACTTCCACGCTCAAATTCGAAGATACACTCTCCTATATAAGTCTTCATACCTTTTGCAAGGAAAATGATCTAAGTGAGTGCAAATGATGCAAACATATTCAACATAGTATATATGATCAATATATCCTATGGAAACTAGAAATGAATGATTGAGCACACATAATATGTATCCCTAGTTTGCAGTCATGAAATCAATGAAATCATATAAATGATGCATGTACGTATGAAATGTGTAGATTACACACAAATCTTGAATAACTAGACTTTTATCATTAAAACAAAAAAAAAACAATTTTATCTAGTTCATATGATATGAATAAACAATCTAGATTATGTGAAACACTAAACACACACTACAAAGCTAGATTATGTTCAGTCAAATAAAAACGCTATATTTAATTGTCAAACTCAAAAATGAATTTCTAGCAAAATACTTAGAGCATATAATCACAAGCTATTCTCTTAGATTCTATTAAGCTCTTAGTCAACAATCAATTGTGCTTTTTCATCAAATATTCAATTTAAGAGAACTAGCACATGAATAATCAATCATTGAAATAAGATCAATCAACACACAAATAGCCCTAGATTAAAAACTACCACAATATAACTCCACAAGCATGTAAAAACAAAGGTTTAAGAAACCTAACTCAACATACATGTGTCAATTAAAGAATAAAAAAGCTCTATTAGAGTTCATTACTCTAATCAATGATTACACATCAAACATACATGGATAAAAAAAGAAAACCTAAGTAGATTGAAGATTTGAAGATCAAACTCAAGAGAGAAATCAATACCTTAAGTGAAAAAACTTGCAGTATCATTTTTGAGAGAGGAGCTACTAGAAAACAAGATCAGATGACTCCAAACTCTTATAGAAATGATAAATAATTGGTAGACAAGGATTCTCCAACTTGAATCACTTGATTCGGACTTCGAATGAGAAAGTTATGGTATTTGGAAGTTGGGAAAATTGGAGAGAAAATTCTGCACTTGTGCTTTTCATTTTATTTTTCTTGGAATGAAATTAGAGGGAAAGAAGATATTAAATGAAGGGAATAAAAGAGGGAATTAAAAAACCAAAAGAAGCAACCAATCAAGAGGTTTCACCTCTTCTATCCTTTAGAGGTGCATTGGCTCCAAGGGGGCAGAGGACAACTTTTCCCGTGGAGGCCACGCACCTCCACGGGGAAAGGTGCTTGGCCCTCTAGTTTGGTTCCTTTACCTCCACTCGTGCACCTTTGCATTCTTTGGTTGTTCTCCAGCCTCCAAACCCAAATTCAGATCCATTTTCAGATTACAAATTGAGGCTCCCTCAAGCACCATGACATCAATAAAACTTTCAATAAAAAAAAAATATATGGAGTCCAACTTGAAGCGCAAAGACGAAAACCATGTACGTTAAAGACACGAAAAGATTTGTAAGTCCCTACTTGGAAGTTGAAACTTAATGAATGAGTAACCAAAATGATCGGATCTTAATGAGGAATAAAATAAGCACAAATTAAAGTCTAACATCACACCAGCACAAGCATATAAACATTAAAACATATAAGTATGTAATTTTCTAGTGATAGTTCTAGAACATGCAATTTACACAATTTGTCAATTCAAGTATAATGCATGTGCATACCATAACATGTGTGTGTAGGTGTTATGCCAATTATGCACAAAGATGTAGGGACATATATGAATGCAATGTATGTGTTTGCTTAAGGTCTTGCATGAGGAAAGAGGTCTATGTATACCTTTTGCTATGCAATTAAGCTTGTTCCACTTGTAGCTACCACATTGCTTGAAACGTTGTCCAACTTTCTTGAAGCTTGATAATCCGTAAAACCTAGAAAACTAATCAATACAAAGGAAAAGTCATTTTGTGTAGAATTATACAAACACTAAACTCAAAAACCTAACAGAGTCAAGTAATCTACCTTCCTTGAAGCACTTGGAGTCAAAGGCCTTGATGATGGGAGGTTTTCATCCTAATCTACCCTTTACAATATCCAATTATGATTTCGTCAACGAAATTGGTTGTTAAACAAAAATTCACTTTCGGTGAGGAATTTTAATTAACACCCTGAAGCCATAACCTTGTAGGCTGTAGCGAGGTTGGTACCTCTAGGTACCAGGGTTTGTATGAGTAAGGCATGATGAGTCTGGGGCAGTAGGTATGAGAAAAATTGTTCCGTCCGTTAGGGCTTTGAACATATAAAGTGGATATGGCGCTTGAGGTTCCCTTACTAGTGCGTGGGGCTTGTCCTGGTCCCTGGTCATTAGTCCCAATACCCTGGACTCGGTACCGTTTTCCTTGTACTTGGTCCTAGTACTCAACCCTAGTACCATGTCTATTCTCTTGGTCTTCTCTACAGTTTCCTAACCTAAATAGCAAGTATGAAGGTAGGATATATACTTCTCAGTAGTTTACCAACTCCAATAGGAAGTAAGGAGGAGGGTTCATCTAGCTTCGATGTCAGATCCTTGTCTGCTCCCATAGAGAGGGTGCAGGAGAGCTCCTCGACTCCCTTTAAGTGGGCCTCGGTGGTATCTCTCCATCTTGATATGTGATTTGGCATGCAGGTAGGTGGGTAATGGGGGCTAGGACCAGTAGGGTAAAAATCTAGCTCGCATACATACATACATACATAATAATGACATAAATGAGAGAAGGATAAGTCTTTTGTAAAGGTGGACTGGCGAATGGGGAAAAATTGTCACAGATAATCAAAAGCTGAAAAACCCCAGTCAATATCAGGAAAAGAGAGAGACCATTCCTTATATATATATATATATATATAAATAAATATATCAAGGAGTGCTCCTGGGAGCTTACAAAAATTACCAAGTAGTGTAATGGAGATGCTCCGGAGAGCTTATAATAGTATACCTGTACATTCATAGTTAAGGTAACACATGTAACTTAGATGATACTACAATGATGGTGTAGGGAGAATTCGGGCAAGGTATGGAGGAATCTCTTTCTTTAGTCGATCTCTAGATTCGATTTCGGATTTGATTCGAGTGTCTGAGGTCCTCTTTTTGGAGAGAGCTTGGTCATATTTATATGTCCTCGTTCTTGTTGCCCACATCGTTAATTTAGCAAATTTATTCGTAATCATTGGAACACAAATTTTGCATTGATGGAGTTGACAAATCTCTCAATAATAGCAATGTAAATGACCATTAAAAAATTGACTAATTTCTCATTAATGGCGTTGTGAATGGCTAATAAAGAGTTGACTGACTCCTCATTAGTGGCATTGTGAATGGCCATTAAAGAGTTGATTGATCTTCACTAATGGGGTTGATTATATCTGTTAATAGGGTTGACTATTTTCATTAATGGCATTGTGAATGGTCAGAGAGGTCAATTTTCTCTTCCACATTGCTGGAGGAGAAATATGAAGATTCTGTACCTTTGGGGATGATGTACCCTTATGTACTATTCTACTCTTACTGTCATGGCATTTGTTCTAGCATATTGGCACCTTCTTGGCACCATTCTTCCTACTAGGTAGGTAGGACATGTACCCTAAAAGAGTCCCAAACTGGTATCCCCCCTAACTTGAACACCGGTCCCTAGTTAAGGTTGGAGTCAGGATTAGTAATGATTGAAGAATTTTTCTTATCGCTTCCTACTGGTAACCATCAATTGAAATAAAAATCGTTCCCAGCCCACTTTGCATAGGCGAATCAGAGTACCTGGCATTCCTACTTTAAGAATTGTTAATGGCCATTTTTGGTAGGGGATCAAAGATAAATTTTTCGCATGCCTTTACCCAGTAGGATATACCTCCATATATCGTTTAAGATCTACTTTCTACGACCTCCGTCGAGATACTAGTTCCAACGCTCCTAGACATCACTATCTAGAAGAGGATCAAAATTCAGATCTCCAGAATTACAAGGTAGAACGGGGAAAGCTAGTATCGCAGTACCTTCAGCTTAGCATCATGATCCTAGGATATCTCTCTGGGACCCAGTACCTCAATGTTGTCTTGCCACCTCTTCTAGGTACATATATTACCCATCAAGCATGAAGGAAGTCAACCGAAAAGATCCTGAACAATTGATCAATCGTCACGCCATCAGACCGGTACGTTGAAGTACCTCGCTATCATTACGTAGAGTCAAATTCATCTCCTAGCTACAATAGAACTAAGGGTTTACCCCTTTCGCCATTAAAGCACCATAATTGGACCATACAAGTAAACGAATTCGTCATTCATTCCTATTTAAACTTAAACAAAAACCTCACATAATAAGCATGAGCAATTACAGCGTGATTTAATTCTCTCCATCAACGACAATCATTTCCTGTAACACGGCTAACCAATTGGTCTAAATAACAGGGATTTGATTGATGATTGAGAGGGTTTAAAAGGAAACACCAAGATCCAGACAAGGTAACGAAGATCGAAAACTTGAGTCCCAATAGGAATACTCAAGATTTCAACCCGAGTACTCAATTTTACACCCAGATTTGAGTGATATAATCACCATTATTGAGAGGATTTTCCTTTTCAACATGAATGAATTTGCCATCTTTAGCCTAATTTGAGAGTTAAAGAGAGTATGAGAGATTCATACTATCACTGTAACTATTTCTTTGAGTCAATCATTAAAAAAATATCGTTCACTTATCCACTGATATCTCTTTGCATTTCCTCCATCTCAAACTCCACCTTCTCACATCAAAACTGGTACCGAAGGTACCTACTCCAATAACCTAACTGGTAGCGGTCTTGAGGATGTTAAATAGAATTCCTAACCTTGAGCGAATTTTCGGCTAACACTTTTTGGCACCGTCTGTGGGAAGTTTTCACACTCTTTTTTGAAATCCTGTAAATTCACGTGATTGTTTTTGCAGTATATAGTATAATGAGACTTCGATCCTTCTAAGGGTAGCCCAAAGCATTAGGGCACCAGTCCGTAGCCTCCACCCAAAAGGTATAAAAGAAATAGAAGCAATTGAAGCACCATAACCATGCTCCAACACCACATGTTACTGCACGGGTCAAACCCTAGGTCCCAGCCACCCCGGTGGCAGAAGAAGGTATTTGGGAGCAGTAAGTTATGGCCTTTGGGTAAAATATATGCCTCTAATAAGCCACAGAAGAAATTACTTTCTAGCTCGTAGCACTAGAGGCTACAGGAGATACCAGTAGGCCATATGGCAGGGTACTTGCCTTTGATAGATTGAGCCCACCACCACCAGTACCAATCCACGATACGCAAGAGCCCCTGCCCTAAGCTCCAGATAGGTAAGGACACGCACCACCAGCATCGGACAGACCGACGAGCTACCAACCCCGACTAGTAAAGTCAACTCGTGACCTCCGACTTAGGGAACCTTATCAACCGGTACAACCGGTAACTGCCAAAAGGAAACCTTGATCTACTAGAGGAGGGAGCAAGAAGAATACACTAGAGAACCCCCTTTTAGGAGAGAATCGGGATGAAGCCTCTGTTCCATTGGATGAGTCTGGTAATGAGGAATCCGAGGTTGAATCCAAGAATGCTAGGAACAAGCGTCTACGGGACTAGGATACAAAGGAGATCCAGGAATTGAAGAAGGGAAAGCACCAGGAAAGCCAGAATGATCCCTTGGGTGAGATGAATGCCTCATTCTCTAGATAAATCAAGGAAGCAAAACTTCCTCTAAAATTCAAGATGCTTGCTGACAAATACTCTGGGATAAAGGATCCCTTAAGCCACATAGAGAGATCGTCTAGCAGATGGAGGTCCAGAAAGCCACTCGAGCCGCCATATATAGAATGTTGCCTACCATGCTAACAGACTACGCCAAGACGTTATTCTAAAAGTTACCGACAGGTTGTGTTGATTCATTTACTAAGCTATCTAGCGATTTTTGGTGCTCAATTTCAGGGAATCGAACAACATGCCAAGGACCCCATCCACCAACAGTATGTGGTCTAGAAGCATAGTGAATCACTCATATTTTTATGTTGAGAGATTCTATAAAGAAGTGATCTAGATGGGGGTCTTTGTAGAAAGAGGGGACCCTAGCAACTTTAGAAGGAACCTCTAGGCTGGTAGGTTGTTTCGATCATTCGCCAAGCGACCACAAAAGATGTACCAGGAGGTCCTTGATGGGGTACTCAAGCAGATTGAGATAGATGAGCAGTTTTGGGTCCAGATTGAGCATGATGACTTATGGGCTGGAAATTCTAAAAGAAAGAAGCGTCCAAGCCCTCACCAATCCAAAAGATCCTGAACAAACCTCCCGACCAGTCTATGTACCGCCATCCACCTCTTCAACCTCAGCATAAGCGGTACCCATTTAGAAGGACCTTACATCGAGGTTAGCCTCTCTAGAGATGTAGCACCAATAATCAAGAAAGAGATGAGGTACTGCCACTACACCCCTTTCAATGCATCTTGTGAAGCGATCTACCTCACCATCCGTGATAAAAAGCTACTCAGGAGACCCAACCACATCAAAGCACCAGTTGACATTAGGAATCGCTACAAATATTGTAACTTCCACGAGGATGTGGGACATAACCCCTAAGAGTGCTACAGCCTACTTAACAAGATTGAGGCCCTAGTAAGAGACAGATGCTTGGTGAATTCCTACAACAGGTGAGGGACAACATCCATAAGGGAAATGAGGTGTAAGCTAAGATTAATGAAGATGTGGAAAGAGGGAAGGTGAAGGGCAATGATCTAATGCGGCAAATGCAAGTCATATACACCATTAGCAGGGGTCCTACCTTGGCAGGGACTTCTAAAAATTCTAGGAATAACCATACTAGGAAGGTACACGGATGGAGAAGGGGTGAGACATTTTCAAGGTTGCCTGGGGGCTAGCAGAGACTTCTCAGTCAACCCAGATCATCTTCACTAAGGAGGATATGTCAACACAATTCAACCCCTTTACGATTTCATGGTTGTCACTATATATATTGTGAATTGCCTGGTCCACCGTGACTTGATAGACACTGGAAGCATCGTGGACATCATCTTCAAGGCTTTCCAGAGAGATTCAACTTGAAATAATGCATTTATAATAGCCGCGAGGTGATTAACAAGCAGCACAGAAGTGTTATTCAGTGTCAACCAATCTAGCGGCTTTAGCCTATCAATATGCATAGATAGATATTGTGCAAGAACAGGAGTCACTGATGAAGAGCCTTAAAATTTTAGCTGTCATAGGAGAAGTTGAAGTGACAGCGGAAGAACCTGAGGCAGAAGACCCAATTACAAGTGAAGCAGAAGAGATAGAAGAGGAAAATACACTGTGGGCCCGTGGCCACTTAGTTGACAAATTGTAAGAGATATTGATCAGGGAAGATGACCCCTCAAAAGTAGTCAAGGTTGGGGCTACACTAGAAGCTGAAGTGAAAGAAGGGTTGATTAGACTTCTCCGTGAGTACAGTGATATCTTCGTTTGGAGTCATAAGGTGATGCCAAGGATCCCCATTTCCCTGGCAACTCATAGATTAGCATTTGACCCCACCTTCAAACCGGTCAAATAGTAGCAGCGACATTTTAACCCTAAAAGCATTGCCACAGTCAAAGAAGAGGTCAACAAGTTATTTAAGGCTATTCATTAGGGAATCCTGATACCATAAATGGATCACAAACATGGTAATAGTCACCAAAGTCGATGGGAAGTGGTGCATATGTGTTGACTACACGTATTTCAATCGCACCTATCCGAATGATAGTTTCCCTTTACCAAAGATTAATCAACTGGTAGACTCAACCGGTAGACTCAACCGTGGGGAACAAGTGTATGGAAAAATTGATTTAAAAATGCAACTAAAGCGTAAAATGAGGGTTTGATATATTTAAAATTTTACTTTTTAAAAGAAATAACCTTAACCTTAGTTTAATTAAAGTATATTAAAATTATCGTACCTTTTTCCCGTCATGATTGAACTAGCTTCGAATTGAATTCGCAAGATCTTCCAGTCCAATCATGAATGTGAATCACCTAGGTGTGTGGTCTCCAAGAGAAAAGCAAAGAACGTTTGGTCACTTGTGAATTATCAATCTATTTGATTGAAACTCGCGTGAACCTTGATTCGATGTTGTACACAAAACCTTTGATGTAAAGGCTACGAGTGCACTATCGAAAACAAAACGTTCCTTATTCTCTTTTGCTTGGCCGAATTCAACACACTATCTCTATGAGTTTGCCGAATTTTTTCTAGAGCAAAAACTAAATTTGTCTCCCTTAAAATTCTATGTTGTCCAAAATTTCTCTGAAAGAAAAACTAGGGCTTGGCCGAATTTTAAAGTCTTATATATATGAGACTAAATCCTCTTCTGAAGAGGATTTACTTTGTAGGCAAGAATCCTCTCTCTATGAGGATTTACTTGGTGACCAAGAATCTTTACTCAAAGAATATTTCTTATCAACACCAAGACTCCTACTCCTACTCCAACTCAATAGTGTATTTATTCAATAACCAATTATTGAATATAAATTAAATTGTGACTATATTTTAACTTTCTAATATGACCAATTGTCAATTAGAGTTTTGATAGAAATCATATACATCATAATTTGACTAGAAAAATAAATTTCTTGTATTTATCTACTTATCAAATATATTATTTGATACTTATCATATTACCAACAATAATATGACACTTGGAGAACTTCTCCAACTAAAAAAAAGAATTTGACTTTTAATTAAAAAATTAGTTATTTTCTATTTAATAAAATAATAAAAAAAAATAAAAAATAATATAATAAGCTATTATATATAGTCTTTCTGCCCAAGTCCATACATGGGCCTATACATTGTTTTTCCTGTTTTATCAAATACACCGGTCCTTAATAAAAGGTCCACATGTGAACTAGACCCATTCATACTAAAAAAAACAAGTACATATGCCTTAACACAATTCTAAATGGACCCATAAATTGATCCGGTAGAATATATTAAGTGATCCGTGTGGATTAGGGATCTTGACGAGTTATCTAAACTTAAGCTCCAATAGATATAACCTAATCACAATCACCAAATAATTCACTTAGGTCCGATCTATTAATTTTAGTTCATTCCACTAAAAAACTAAAATTAAACTCTTAAATAAAGATGAAATAAGTTAATATTTCTCATTCATACCCTAGACAATCTTAATGGAGATAGTATATCCTCGTGAAAAATACCAGTAATCGCCAAGAGCTCATAGACCTTATGTAGCTCTCATAGTTACCATATTTACTCATATGACCACATTTTGAACTTGGATATTTTGACTTGTCTAGAAGCCATGTTTCAATAGACACTATTGAAAACTTAACGTTAAGATTTAATATCCAATACCTCAAAACATCCACATGATGGTATTCTACTCTCATTGAATAAATGGAGCCACGATGTCCATATCTATAAATGAAGTCCTCTATCGATTAACAAATGAATACTGCAAAACTATCGAGGATAGACTATGTTATATAATCGTACTCATGGATAGATCAAACGAAAACACTTGCAACCATAAGTCCATCATTTATCGCACGATTGAGATAGACTCTCTGACCGTCTTCAAGTGAAAAAATTTATCCATTGACGGTTCTGGATAAAGTATCTCACTGTGATACTATTTAATGCACCTAGTGTACTAGATTCCTTTTCCCAAAGACACAACACTTTGATGATTTTAGACTATTCTTAAAACATCTGATCCCACTCAAATGCTAGCAAAAGAACCTACAACTTTAACAAGATAAAGGCGCCCAACCTATATCTTAAGTTGTGAATATTGTTCAAGACTAACTAAAGAATTGTGTCTACCTCATACATATCTAGATGAACAATTCTTCTTTTCTCATAATCTTTTGACCTTAAGATTATTTACTTTTGACAATTAAAATAATTAAACTATAGATGCAATAAGATTTGTTAAAACAATAAATCCCTTTATGAATATGAAACAATTGTCAAAACATTATTACCCTTTGCCTCAGCTTTTTTGGCATGCCCCCAGAGAGATATAACCTGGTGGCTCACGATAACGATAATATTGAACTTGAAAGCCTATAAGTCACAACGCACATGTTAACTGCCATCCAGATATCAAGCATACAAGTATGAACCAGTAAGGAGCAGGATATTTTACCTCGGCTAAGAGGGAAGAGTCCTTAGTGATCAGCATATCCACTAACAAGGAATTCATGGGTTCTAACCCCCCCTACACACACACCTGGATAAGAAACTGTGAACCAATCCATAACTTTACCTTGACCACTTATCCTTGGTCGGGATCAGGTATGTTTTTTTGGAGCAACGGCAGCAGTAGTCACAATTGGATTAACACCCCCTACCTGGCAGGACTTGTAGTAGATGAGGAGGAAGAGCAGCAGTAGAAACAGTATCGGTAGTAGAGGAGGTAGTAACAGCAAAAGGAGCAGCAATAGTAAGGGCAACAAAGTCTTGACCCCTTACCCTTACCAACTTGGATATAAATACATCCATCTGGGATCTGGGCCTAGGAGTAGGAGGAAAATGTGCCCTTAGTACCCCGACAGGGGCAAATCCATGCATGTCCTGCCGTGAAGTAGAGGGAGGGTTATTTCTCACAACTCTGGGATGGAGGAGAAGTTCTAGCGGTCTGACTGACAAGTTGTCAGAAGGTTTAGGTTCCCATGGAACTGGTAGGGGAGCAGCGAAAACTCTGAGAAACAAGAAAGGGTTAGAGACTACCAATATCAGTAAAGAAACATAATAAAATAAACTCAAATAATTTAATCTACCTTAAGAAGAATGGGAGATACGTAAATAACGGTTAACCTTACTGGCTTTGTGGGGATCCGAGGCATGATACTGTTGGTTGACAAAAGACCGGACAACTATAGCCATCAGGATTTCCTACGATACTACGGAGAGGGTAGCTCTCATCTAAACTGGTTTATAGTTGAATCTGATGGGAACCTTGAACACCGTTCCCTCGATATAGACTGAGCTACCCTAATCGCCACCAACTACAACCCACTCCTTCTTTTAGGAGGTGTCCTACTTCGTGGCTCTCGGTACTATGAACTTGAAATTGTTCTTGGCCTAGGCATAAAACTACCCTCTTGGACCAGGAGAGTTAACGTTAACCTAGAATCAACTCATCAGGCCCCGGTTCTCTATTTAGATTACCCTTCTCGCACAACTCTTTGCATAGTATGAGAAATCCAACCAGATGCCTCCCAAACCCTGGGGTTAATTGGAAGGGAGCAAGTTGTAAAGCGTAGAGCACCCTATGGAGGGTTGGGTGGAAAGATAGCCAAACTTTACTATCAAATGTAGCAATATGAATCAAAAGCTTGTAAGGAGAGGGGGTGTACACATCGTACCTCCGACATGGGATTGTGATCATATTGCTACCGAGAATTAAGAACCGCGTCCTCAGACGCTGGATTAAGTCAGTCGTAGCCATGGAATCTAAAATGATGTGAAAGTCATAGGGAAGAGTAAACGCCCTTCATAGTATGCTTGCGATGACTTCTTCCAAGTCTCTACCAGCCCCACCTCGTCAGGCACTTCTCTAGAGTCCTACTCAATAATCTAATTGGTGCAGCGGCGTTGAAGCTTGGGAACATCTCTCGCACCACAGTCATCCTTGTGGGACCTCTTCCTATGAGCAAGACCATCTGAATCGCCATCAAAGATATTTTCTAGGCTATCAGATGAAGACATGGTAGTAGTGGAAAAAGTGGTAGAAGACTAAAGGACAAAGGTTCTAAGAAGACAAAGAATTCAGAAAGCTATAACAGGTTAGGGTTTTTGAATTTTGAAAAAAAAAAGTTCAGAATGAGTGGAGAGGATGAGAGGGATTGTGTGTTTAAATAGAGAAGAAGTAGGTCGTTACTGGTAACAGAAGCGTCATCTGAAAGATGGAAAAGGCAATATCAAGAAATGCATGAGCCGTTTTTCGTTTTTTCAAGCGATTGAGGTTTCTTGGCTCGACACGTGGACCACACATTTAATATGAAATTTCTAACCTTATTGTGGTAACCAGCCATAAACAGAAATTTTCCAAATGATCCTGAAAACCTGACTCCAACCCTAACCAATCACTGGTGCTCCAAACTTTTGGCAGGGGATCGAAAAAACATTTCCACCGGTCGTTACCTGGTACGATATACCTCTTGATATCGGTTAAGATCTACTTACTACAACCAACCTCAAAATACAAGGTCTTATGCTACCTAAGCACCTTGACAAATCAATTTGGAAGAGAATCAACATTCATATCTCTAGAAACTTCCAGGTACAAAGGTAAGCTAGTTTTACGGTACATTTGTAGGGAAAAAACGGTTAAGAAATGCAGCGGAAGCGTGTTAAAAAATGAAATTAGGGTTTGCGTATAAATAAAAAATTTCCCATTTATGCAAGGAGAACCTTAACCCTAGATTAATTGATGTGTATAAAAGTATCGTACCTTTTTCGGGTGACGATTGAACAAGCACTGAATCAATTACGCAAGATCTTCCAATCCAATCACGAACGTGAATCACCTAGGAGTGTGGGCTCCCTTTCTTTAAATTGTATTCCTGAGGATGGAGACAAAGCAAATATCTTTTCTTTGTTAGTTACAAATATCCTCCAAGAGAAAAAAACCAAGAACGTCCGGTCACTTGTGAATTATCAATCAATTTGATTGTAACTCGTGTGAACCTTGATTTAATGTTGTACATAAAACCTTTTTGATGTAAAGGATATTAGTATACAATCGAATACAAAAACGTTTCCCTTTTTATCTACTTGGCCGAATTCACACACTATTGCTTAGAGAAGATTGAATTTTGTCTAGAGTAAAATCAGATTTTTCTCTCTCAAAATTCTATGATAGCCGAATTCTTCACTAAGAAAAATATGACTTGGCTGAAATTCCTCTCTAATGCCATAGGGCTGGCCGAATTCCTCATCCACATATATATAGGTTCATAAATCCTTTCCTAAGAAGGATTCACTTGGTTGGCAAGAATCCTTTCCTTAGGTGGATTTATTTGGTAGTTAGAATCCTAATATGAGAAGAAAACTAACTACTCCATTAACTATATATTGTGTTGCCCGAATTTCCCTTGTTTGAAGTAAATTAGGAGTGTTTAATCTTTCCTTAGAAAGATTACTTGATGGACAAGAATCCTATCCTTAGGTAGATTAACTTGGTGGTTATGAATCCTTATCAAATAAGAATTCTACCACTAAGTAGTTTTATTTGGTGACCAAGAATCCTTTTCCAAAAAGAATTATTTCCTACACCAAGACTCCTAATCCTACTCAATAGTGTGTTTGTAACTATATTAAAGATTTCGTAATTTGATTAGACAAATAACTCCTTTTATTTATCTACTTATCAAATATAGTCTTTAACATTAACTATACTACCAACAATAGTATAGTTTTAGGAGACCATCTCCTAATAGGAAAAGATTTTGACTTTTAATTAAATAATTAATTAATCAACAAATTAATTAATTTCCATTTAATTAAATAATAATAAAATAAAAATAATATATTAAAGCTATTCACCACAGCCTTTGCCACCCACACCTAGTATAAAGGCCATATATTATTTTTCTAATTTTTTAAATCCATTGGACCTTAATAAAAAGTCCACATGTGAAATAGACCTATTCTTACAAAAAGAAACAAGTTCACATGCCTTATTACAATTCTAGATAGACCCTTATTGGTCCGGTAGAATATATTAAATGATCCATGCAAGTTCGTGTGGATTGGGGATCTTGGCGGGCTAACTAAATTTAAGCTCCAATAGACATAACCCAATCACAATCTACAAATGATTCACTTAGGTCCAATCTTTTTAATTTTAGTTCATTCTACTAAAGAACTAAAATTGAACTCTTAAAAAAAGATAGAATAAGCTGATGTTTCTCATTCATACCCTAGACAACCTTATTGGAGAAAGTGTATCGTCGTGAAGAATACCGGTAATCGCCAAGAGCTCATAGACCGCCTATAGCTCTCCAAGTTACCATATTCACTCATATGACCATATTTTGAACTTGGATATTTTGACTTGTCCAGAAGCCATGTTTGAATAGACACTATTGAAAACTTATCGTTAAGATTTAATATTCAATACCTCAAAACATCCATATGATGGTATTCTACTCTTATTCAATAAATGGAACCACGATGTCCATATCTATAAATGAAGTCCTCTATCGATTAACAAATGAATACCACCAAACTGTCGAGGATAGACTATGCTATATAATCGTACTCATTGATAGCTAAAATGATAACACTTGCAACCATAAGTCCATCATTTATCTCAGGATTAAGATAGACTCTCTGATTGTCTTCAAATGAAAACTTTTATCCATTGACGATTTTAGATAAAGTATTTCATTTTGATTCTATTCAATGCACCCAGTGCACTAGATTCTTTTCCCAAAAGACACCACACTTTGATGATTTCAGACTCATCATAACACATTTGATCCCATTCAAATGCTAGCAAAAGAATCTACAACTTTGAGAAGATAAATGTGCCCAACCTTCTATCTTGAGTTGTGAATATTATTCAAGACTAACTAAAGAATTGTGTCTACCTCATACATATCTAGATGTATGAACAATTCTTCTTTTCTCATAGTCTTTTGATCTTATGATTATTTACTTTTGACAATTATAATAATTAAACTATAAATGATATAAGATTTGTTAAACTAGAAATCACTTTACTCATATGAAAAGATTGTTAATTACAATATTGCACTCTTGCTATAGAGCATAATTCTAACAATCTCCCACTTGGTCTATGGCAAATGTGTCATATCTCTCATCCCCATGTTCTCTGGATGCCCATCAAAACTCTTTTGAGGAAGAGCCTTTGTAAAGGGATTTGCTAGATTTTCTGCTGACGCGATCTTGGTAATCGTCACGTCACCCCTATGCATAATTTCCCTTAGAAGGTGATACTTTCTTTCAATGTGTTTCCCTTTCTTATGACTTCTTGGTTCACTCGAATTAGCCATTGCTCCACTATTGTCACAATAGATAGTGATCTGCTTATTCGCATCAGGAACCACTTCCAAGTCAATCAAGAATTGGTGGAGCCAGACAGCCTCTTTAGCAGTATCGCATGCTGCAACATACTCGGCTTCCATGGTGGAATCAACAATACAAGATTTCTTGATACTCCTCTATATGACTGCCTATCCTCCAATAGTAAACACAGATCCTGATATTGATCTCCTGGAGTCAGAATCGTACTGAAAATCAGAATTAGTATACCCAACGGGAATTAAATCCCCTTCAGAGTATACAAGCATATAATCTCTCGTTCTCCCAAGATACTTAAAAATATGCTTGACTGCCGTCCAGTGATCAAGACCAGGTTTCGATTGAAACCTGCTAACTATGCCTACAGCAAAAAAATTATCTGGTCTACTGCAGAGCATTGCATACATGAGACTTCCAATTGCCGATGTGTATGCAACCCTACTCATGAATTCCTCTTCATGCTCATTCTTAGAAACTTGTTCCTTAGAAAGTTTGATTCCATGCCCGAAAGATAACATACCTCTCTTGGAATCTTGTATGGAAAACCTAGACAAGATTTTATCTATGTATTAAGCTTGGGATAATGCAATCATTCTAATCTTTCTATCTCTTATAACTTGGATACCAGGAATGTAACTTGCTTCTCCCAAGTCCTTCATATCAAATTGTTTTTCTAACCATTCTTTTATTGATGTTAATACACCTACATCGTTTCCGATGAGTAGTATATCATCAACGTAAAGAACCAGTAAAACCAACTTGTCGCCTTTAATCCTTTTGTATACACAAGGTTCATCAAGGTTTTAAATAAATCCAAAACCTTTAACAGCTTGATCGAACCTTATGTTCCAGGATCTGGATGCTTGCTTCAATCCACATATGGATCTTTGCAACTTACATACCCTTTCCTCTTGGCCCTTTCCAATGAATCCTTCTGGTTGCATCATATAGATGCTTTCGTCAAGACTTCCAATAAGGAAAGCTGTCTTGACGTCCATTTGCCAAATCTCTAGGTCTAGAGATGCCGCAATAGATAAGAGTATCCTAATAGATTTAAGCATGGCCACAGGAGAGAAGGTTTCTTCATAATCGATACCTTCCTTTTATGTATAACCTTTAGCTACCAATCTAGCTTTATAGGTTTCCATATTTCCATCCATTTCTCTTTTCCTCTTTTATACCCACTTGCACCCGATGGGTTTTATCCCTTTAGACAAGTCTACAAGAGACCAGACTTTATTTTTGAACATGGATTCAATTTCGGATTGCATTGCCTTTTTTTTAATGGCGACAATCAACATCTTACATTGCTTCCTTGTACGTATAGGGATCATCGTCGTCCAGAAGATTCTCTACTAATCCTCCTAGACCGATGTATCTTTCAGGTTGTCTAACAACCCTCCCACTACGATGAGGTAAGGTGGATTGTTGATCTTGTGTTGGTACGGAATTTACAATTGGGCTTGGTTGCGAAACCTCTTGTGGAATTTTATCTCCTAAAAGCTCATTTAGTACAATTCTACTTTTAGGCACAAAATTATTCATATAGTCCTCTTCTAGAAATTTAGCATTTATCGAAACAAATACTTTAAGATCTGAAGGACTATAAAAATAATATTCTTTTGTTCCTTTTGGATACCCTACAAATATGCATGTTTCTGAACGGGACTCCATCTTCTCTGTCTTTCCTTTTAACACGTGTGCAGGACATCCAAATATCCTTAAGTGTTGTAAACTAGGCTTTCGCCCAGTCCACAACTCATGCGGTGTTTTAGGAACCGACTTAGATGGTACATCGTTTAGAATATACATGGCAGTTTGTAAAGCATACCCCCAAAAAGAACTAGGAAGCGTTGAATTAATCAACATAGACCTAACCATATCCAAAAGAGTTCTATTTCTCCTTTCTATCACACCATTTTGTTGAGGTGTGCCTGGCGCAGAAAACTGAGAAATTATTCCATTTTCAATAAGATATTGCTGAAACTCACCAGATAGATATTCTTCACCACGATCAGACCTCAAGATTTTTATACGTTTCTCAAGCTGATTTTCCACTCCAACTTTAAATGCTTTGAACATATCAAAAGCATCCGACTTATGTCTCATGAGATGCACATAGCCAAATCTTGAGTGATCATCCATGAAACTGATGAAGTACTCATATCCACCTCTAGCTTTAATGCTCATAGGTCCACACACATCAGTGTGTATCAATCCTAAACATTCAATGGCTCTTGTGCCTTTGGTCGTAAACGACCTTTTGGTCATTTTACCTTCCAAACAAGATTTACAAGTTGGTAGATCATCAACCTTTAAGTCACTTAGAGGTCCATCACATACCAATCTTTTAATCCTATTAAGTTTCATATGACCTAGGCACAAATGACATAGGTAGGTTTCATCTTTTGATAATTTTACTATTTTATGATTAGGTTTTGTTGATTCCGTGTCTAACAAGTGAGAGATATTTCAATGTAAATAGAATAAACTGTTTTCTATTGTATCTTTGAAAACAAATTTGTTATTCTTACGAATAATAAAACCTTTGTTAAAAGTCACCGAATATCCAAATTTATTTAGACAAGAGACCGAAATTAAATTCCTCTTGAATATTGGTACATAATAAACGTTTAATAATACTAAATGCCTACAAGAATCAAAATTGATTCTAATATCTCCCACTACACTTGTAGACACCAACTCTCCATTGCATAAATGCAAGTTGAATTCATTCTTATCCAGTCTATTCCTTTGACCATTTTCACCACAAATGAAACATTTTCCTTTGATCTTGGTTACTTTCTTGGTCTCCTTCTAAGAAGGCTCAAGTTGCTTTTTCTTTTATTATCTCTTGACCTTCTAACGGGTCTTAACAGTAGCAACTTTACCAACCATATGAATCCTTGTCTAAAGACATCATAATATCGGTAACAGTCTCAATTCCTTCATGTTGCTGTTGCAACACGTTGGAGATGATGGCCATAATGTAACGTACATTTAGCCATCTCTTCTAAAGACTTCCACTACTGATACTCATCTCTTTGCTCCTGAGTAGATTCATTAGTTTGGTGGTTAAGGAATATACAGAATGAACTTATACTTTTCAGCTTGCAACAACAACCAATATTCCTTTTCCATGTGACATAATTATCATCAGTTAAAGTATTATCTTTTAGGATATTGATTAGGGGTGGGGTCATGATTTCTTTTTAATAAAAAAATTATATAAGTAAACAATCATGATATAGCACTATTGAATATTTATCTTGAATTAAAAAAAATAATTCAATCGTAAAAATTCAACGGTGATCCAACACCCATAAATGTCACGCCTCCTTTGGAAGTTCGTAATATTTACTAGTTGGACTAGGTCCCACCTAATTGTTAACATAACAACCAACGTTTTATTTTTAGCCTTGTGATTTTATTAACAAGAACTCTTGGGAGGATATTAATAAACTCACATTGAGTGTGTTACCAAGTTATCGACCTTCAATATAATCCCTCACGAATATCCCTCATTTGGGAGTAGATATCGTGTAGGCTAATTGTCTAATCTATCCTTGTAAGGAAGTATCTTGCTAAATTCCATTCATGAATACCTCTTGGAAGGTTATTCATGAAACATAAAGCTCAACTAAACTTGGAGGCCGTAGGTGTTCCAAAACACCTTCTCCCACTCAATTGTTTAAGGCGTGTGATTGAATTCCAAAGAATGATTTACCAAGTTATCTAGATGCCAATTTAGATACTTAAACCATTCAATGCATGTTCATACCAAAAGAGATATATGAGTGGCACTCCTATTCTATATGACATGTTATCAAACAATGACAAACATTGCAATATTTACAAAAATATAAATAGCTACAATTTTAGTCCATCCTAGAAAAACAAGTAAATTACATATATCTTGGAATACAAGAACTTCTTTCTTGGCGAACAAGTCTTCACGCGACCGTAGTCGTTCGGACTCCCTCGGCTACCTCCCATGGGCGTGCGCACCCCTTTCCCTTACCAATGGGCGTGCACATGTCACAAGCCCATAAAGGGCTACCATACGCAGCCCATGGCTACCACAAGGGCTGCCGTGCGCAGCCCATGCCACAACAAACGTGGCTGCGCGCTCTTCGTACGCACGTTCGTTGTTACGGCTCGCACGGTCCCAAAATTGTTTCGGTTACTCCAAATTTTTCAAACCTTCGAGTCTTCGAAACTTGAATGTATTACAGAAGAATTTAGATAACAAAATACTGCCATTTTTTTTTATTACAAAAACAAAATAAAAAAGAACTTAGCAACTACCAAGAAGGAAATAATGGCGATAATAGACCAACCTTTTTGTTAGAATCCGAAAACAAAATTACATTGAAATTCTATGACCAAAATTGAGCAATAACAATCCACATATAAAACATACATACATCCATACATTCCAATGTAAATATATATGCGAATACCTAGAGTGTCATCTCTTTCTAAAACATGCATATATACAATAAAAGAAAAAGATTCACGAACACATACATCAATTAATCAAGGGTACAACCAGGCTCCGATACTAATTGTAGGAGAAAAAACGGTTTAGAAACACAGCGGAAGCGTGTTAAAAAACGAAATTAGGGTTTGTGTATAAATAAAAAATTTCCCTTTTATGCAACGAGAACCTTAACCCTAGATTAATTGATGTATATAAAAGTATCGTATCTTTTTCGCGTGACGATTGAACAAGCGCTGAATCAATTCCGCAAGATCTTTCAATCCAATCACGAATGTGAATCACCTAGGAGTGTGGGCTCCCTTTCTTTAAATTGTATTCCTGAGGATGGAGACAAAGAAAATATCCTTTCTTTGTTAGTTACAAATATCCTCCAAGAGAAAAAATCCAAGAACGTCCGGTCACTTGTGAATTATCAATCAATTTAATTGTGCGTGAACCTTGATTCGATGTTGTACACAAAACCCTTTTGATGTAAAGGATATTAGTATACTATCGAATACAAAAATGTTTCCCTTTTTCTCTACTTGGCCGAATTCACACACTATTGCTTAGAGAAGATTGAATTTTGTCTATAGTAAAATCATATTTTTCTCCCTCAAAGTTCTATAATAGCCGAATTCTTCACTAAGAAAAACATGGCTTGGCCGAAATTCCTCTCTAATGCCTTAGGGCTGTCCGAATTCATCATCCACATATATATAGGTTCATAAATCCTTTCCTAAGAAGGATTCACTTGGTTGGCAAGAATCCTTTCCTTAGGTGGATTTATATGGTAGTTAGAATCCTTATCTTAGAAGAAAACTCCCTACTCCTTTAACTATAGATTGTGTTGGCCGAATTTCCCTTGTTTGAAGTAGATTAGGAGTGTTTAATCTTTCCTAAGAAAGATTACTTCATGGACAAGAATCCCATCCTTAGGTAGATTAACTTGGTGGTTATGAATCCTTTTCAAATAAGAATTCTACCACTAAGTAGTTTTACTCGGTGACCAAGAATCCTTTTCCAAAAAGAATTCTTTCCTACACCAAGACTACTAATCCTACTCAATAGTGTGTTTGTAACCATATTAAAAACTTTCTAATTTGATTAGATAAATAACTCCTTTTATTTATCTACTTATCAAATATAGTATTTAACATTAACTATACTACCAACAATAGTATAGTTTTAGGAGACCATCTCCTAATAGGAAAAGATTTTGACTTTTAATTAAATAATTAATTAATCAACAAATTAACTAATTTCCATTTAATTAAATAATAATAAAATAAAAATAATATATTAAAGCTATTCACCATAGCCATTGCCGCCCATACCTAGTATAAAGGCCATATATTCTTTTTCTCATTTTATTAAATCCATTGGACCTTAATAAAAAGTCCACATGTGAACTAAACCTATTCTTACAAAAAGAAACAAGTTCGCATGCCTTATTACAATTCTAGATGGACCCTTATTGGTCCGTTAGAATATATTAAGTGATCCATGTAAGTTCGTGTGGATTAGGGATCTTGGCGGGCTATCTAAATTTAAGCTCCAATAGACACAACCCAATCACAATCAACAAATGATTCACTTAGGTCTAATCTACTTAATTTTAGCTCATTCCACTAAAGAACTAAAATTGAACTCTTAAATAAAGATAGAATAAGTTGATGTTACTTATTCGTACCCTAGACAACCTTATTGGAGAAAGTGTATCCTCGTGAAGAATACCAGTAATCGCTAAGAGCTCATAGACCGCCTATAGCTCTCCAAGTTACCTTATTTACTCATATGACCACATTTTGAACTTGGATATTTTGACTTGTCCAGAAGCCATGTTTCAATAGACACTATTGAAAATTAACGTTAAGATTTAATATCCAATACCTCAAAACATCAATATGATGGTATTCTACTCTCATTCAATAAATGGAGCCACGATGTCCATATCTATAAATGAAGTCTTCTATCGATTAACAAATGAATACAACCAAACTATCGAGAATAGACTATGCTATATAATTGTACTCATTGATAGCTCAAAAGATAACATTTGCAACCATAAGTCCATCATTTATCTCAGAATTAAGATAGACTCTCCGATTGTCTTCAAATGAAAAATTTTATCCATTGACAGTTCTAGATAAAGTATTTCATTTTGATTATATTCAATGCACCCAGTGCACTAGATTCTTTTGCCCAAAGACACAACACTTTGATGATTTTAGACTCATTATAACACATTTGATCCCACTCAAATGCTAGCAAAAGAATCTACAACTTTGAGAAGATAAATGCGCCAAACCTTCTATCTTAAGTTGTGTATATTATTCAAGACTAACTAAAGAATTGTGTCTACCTTATACATATCTAGATGTATGAACAATTCTTCTTTTCTCATAGTCTTTTGACCTTATGATTATTTACTTTTGACAATTATAATAATTAAACTATAAACGCTATAAGATTTGTTAAACTAGAAATCACTTTATTCATATGAAAAGATTGTTAATTACAATATTACACTCTTGTTATCGAGCATAATCCTAACAACATTATGCTTAGAATCCTGATTCTAAAATGTCTACCTGGGGCCCCAGTACCTCGAGGTTATCTTGCCGCCTCTTCAAGGTACATATCTTACCAATCAAACAGGAGGGAACTTAATAGAAAAAATCCAACACGATTGATCAAGCGCCACACCATCGAACTAGTTCCTCAAAGTACCTCGCCATCAGTACGTAGAGTCAGAATTCATCTCCAATCTACAACATGATAAAGGGTTGACACCTTTTGCCATTCAAGCACCAAAATAGGACCATACAGGCCAATGGATTCATCATTCATTCATATTAAAACTTTAACAGAATCCTAACGTAATCAACGGGAGCAGTTCCGGTGTAATTTGATTCCCTCCATCAATGCCCAATCATTTCCGATAAAATAACTAATCAATTGGTCTAAATTATAGGGATTTGAATTATGATGTAGAGGAGTTAAAAGGTGACATCATGATTCTGACAAGGTAACAAATATCAAAAACTTGAGTCCCGAAATTTATACTCAAGATTTCAACCTGAGTACTTAATTTTGCACCCATAATTGAGTGAGATTATTGCCATTATTAAGAGGGTTTTTCACTTATCGACACGAACGAATTCACCATATCCAGCCTTGTTTGAGAGAGAAGGAGAGTTTGAGAGATTCATACTATCATTGTAACTGTTTCTTTGAGTTAATAAAACAATATCGTTCACTTATCCTCTGATATCTCTTTGCATTTCCTCCATCTCAAACACCACCTTCTCATATCAAAATCGATACCAATGGTACCTACCCCGATTGCAACCTAACCATTAGTTGTCTTAGGGTGTTAACTAAAATTCCTCACATTGAACAAATTTTTGGCTAACAAGAATCTTGGTACATAGGTAAAAAGATCTTAGTGGGAAAGTAAGGCCACTATCACACCAGGTCTTTATACATAGGTGAAACATAGGCGAATCTAGGGATATTCCCTTGGGTGGAATTCCTGACACTCTAGTTAGTACAAAACTTGATAAGCGAGAAAGATAAGCTATGACAAATCGTATTGCTCGATTATTTACGATAAGGTTCTGGTAGCCAATTTGGATACCTAACATTCCTGTTCTAGGAATCTTGGTACTAAGGGGGAAACATATAGGCGAATCATGGTACCTGACATTCCTGCTTTAAGGATCCTGGTACCTAGGTAAAAAGATTAGATGATGTTTCACGTTACCTGGCACTTCTGTTCTAGAAATCATGGCACTTAGGTAAATCGATCTTTGTAGGCAACTATGCCATCCAGATCCTTTCTAATGGGGGGTGGTACCCGACCAAGGCAATAGGAGGGCCATTTTGCTGTCCAGGTCTTGAGAAAGCGATAGGAAACCAAGGTCACAACTTTGCAACCTTAGTTTGGTAGGCAACTATGCCTTAAGTGAACCAGACTCTTCTTGGTGAGATTGGGTTTCGACCAAGGCAGCAAAATGGCCATTTGGCTATCTTGGTTTTGAAGAAGAAATGGGCTACCAGCAAAACAACTTTTCAACCTTTGTGTGGTAGGCAAATATGCCTTTATAAGACAGACCCTTCTTGGAGAGAGGTGGCTCGTGTCCAAGGCATCAGGATGGCCATGTGGTGTTTCCCAGTTCATAGCGATCATGGTGAACTTCCGTGTTGAAATTTAGGCATAAAAAACTGACAAGTTGGAAGATATATAAGGAAATATAAATTCTTCTTTGTTGATAATTCAACTTGAGATACAAAATCAATGCGGTACCAGTATGATGTTGTTAGGATTATGCTCGATAGCAAGAGTGTAATATTGTAATTAACAATTTTTTCATATAAATAAAGTGATTTCTAGCTTAACAAATCTTATAGCATTTATAGTTTAATTATTATAATTGTCAAAAGTAAATAATAATAAGGTCAAAAGACTATGAGAAAGGAAGAATTGTTCGTACATCTAGATATGTATGAGGTAGACACAATTCTTTAGTTAGTCTTGAATAATATTCACAACTTAAGATAGAAGGTTGGGCACCTTTATCTTGTTAAAGTTGTAGATTATTTTGCTAGCATTTGAGTGGGATCAAATGTGTTATGATGAGTCTAAAATCATCAAAGTGTGGTGTCTTTGGGCAAAATAATCTAGTGCACTGGGTGTATTGAATATGATCAAAATTAAATACTTTATCTAGAACCGTCAATGGATAAAAATTTCATTTGAAGACAATCGGAGAGTCTATCTTAATCCTGAGATAAATGATAGACTTATGGTTGCAAGTGTTATCATTTGAGCTATCAATGAGTACGATTATATAGCATAGTCTATCCTCGATAGTTTTGTGGTATTCATTTGTTAATCGATAGAGGACTTCATTTATAGATATGGACATCGTGGCTCCATTTATTGAATGAGAGTAGAATACCATCATATGGATGTTTTGAGGTATTGGATATTAAATCTTAGCGCTAAGTTTTCAATAGTGTCTATTGAAACATGGCTTCTGGACAAGTCAAAATATCCAAGTTCAAAATGCGGTCATATGAGTGAATATGGTAACTTGGAGAGCTATAGGCGGTCTATGAGCTCTTGGCGATTACCGGTATTCTTCACGACGATACACTTTCTCCAATAAGGTTGTATAGGGTACGAATGAGTAACATCAACTTATTCTATCTTTATTTAAGAGTTCAATTTTAGCTCTTTAGTGGAATGAACTAAAATTTAATAGATTGGACCTAAGTGAATGATTTGTTGATTGTGATTAGGTTGTGTCTATTGGAGCTTAAATTTAGATAGCTCGCCAAGATCTCCAATTGACACGAACTTGCATGGATCATTTAATATATTCTACCAGACCAATAGGGTCCATCTAGAATTATAATAAGGCATGTGAACTTGTTTCTTTTTTAAGAATAGGTCTAGTTCACATGTGGACTTTTTATTAAGGTCTAATGGATTTAATAAAATAAGAAAAATGATATATGGCCTTTATACTAGGTATGGGCGGCAATGGCTATGGTGAATAGCTTTAATATATTATTTTTATTTTATTATTATTTAATTAAATAGAAATTAGTTAATTTGTTGATTAATTAATTATTTAATTAAAATTCAAAATCTTTTCCTATTAGGAGATGGTCTCCTAAAACTATACTATTGTTGGTAGTATAGTTAATGTTAAAGACTATATTTGATAAGTAGATAAATAAAAGGAGTTATTTATCTAATCAAATTAGAAAGTCTTTAATATGGTTACAAACACACTATTGAGTAGGATTAGTAGTCTTGGTGTAGGAAAGAATTCTTTTTGGAAAAGGATTCTTGGTCACCAAGTAAAACTTCTTAGTGGTAGAATCTTATTTGAAAAGGATTCATAACCACCAAGTTAATCTACCTAAGGATAGGATTCTTGTCCATCAAGTAATCTTTCTTAGGTAAGATTAAACTCTCCTAAACTACATCAAAGAAGGGAATTTCGTTCATCACATGTATAATATAGGATAGGATAGATTTCCTTTTAGATAAGGATTCTAACTACCAAATAAATCCACCTAAGGAAAGGATTCTTGTCAACCAAGTGAATCATTCTTAGGAAAGGATTTATGATCCTATATATATGAGCATGATGAATTCGGCCAGCCCTAAGGCATTAGAGAGGAATTTCGGCCAAGCCATATTTTTCTTAGTGAAGAATTCGGCTGTCATAGAATTTTTAGGAAGAAAAATCTGATTTTACTCTAGACAAAATTTAATCTTCTCTAAGCAATAATGTGTGAATTCGGCCAAGTAGAGAAAATGGGGAACGTTTTTGTATTCAATAGTATACTAATGTCATTTACATCAAAAGGGTTTTGTGTACAACATCGGATCAAGGTTCACGCGAGTTACAAAGGTTCGGTGAAATGATCCTGATGCTCCTACAATACCTGGGATTTGGTGATCATGTCATCGAAGTACACTTCCATCATTCTTCTTATCTCCAGCTTGAACAACTGATTAACCAGACGCTGATACAAAGCACCTACACTTTTGAGACTGAATGGCATCACCTTATCCTGGACAGCGGGGAGCACCATCATCTGTTTATACCCCAATAATGCATTCATAGAGCTCAGGAGCTTGTTTCCTATAGTGGAGTCCAATAATTGATCGATTTAAGGCAATGGGAAACTATCATTTGGGTAGGAGCAGTTGAGATTTGTGCTGTCAACGCACATTTACCATTTCCCATTTGCTTTGGTGACTATGACGACATTCACGATCCAATCGGGGTATCAAGATTCCCTTAAGAATCCAGCCCTTATCAATATTTTGACCTCTTTTTGTATGGCAGCATTCCTTTCTTCTTGATCGGTTTGAAAATCTGGTCGATTACTAACCTATGAGAGGCCAAAGAGATAGGGATCCCCAACATTTTGTTATGGCTCTAGGTGAAAATGTCATTGTATTCCCAGAGGAGCTTGATCAGGCCTTTTTTTGCTCCCGGTTACAAGGTGGCCCCTACATTGACTACTTTGGATAGGTCACCTTTTCTGATCAGAATTTCTTCTAACTCAACAACGGGGTGGCCACTGGCCCACCCCCTATCTTCTTTTACTTTGTTCTTAACTTGGACTTTACTATCTGGTTATTCGATGAACTCTTTTGCAACATCTAGGACCTCAGAATCCATCTCTAGTAATTCTTATCCCTACACCATAGCTACCTACGCATACAGTTTCACTAAAGCTATGGGATTGATGGATATTATGTAACAATTACGGGTGGCTTGCTGATCTCCACGTTCCTCACCTACCTAGTTCCCCACCGGGAACTTCAGGACATTATGGTGGATGGATAACACTTTTTTGAGTGCTATTAGGAAAGGCATCCCTAAAATGGCGTTGTAGGCCGATGTGGTGTCGACCACAATGAAGTTTATCTGGACATTCTATTGTAGAGGCATAGTCACAACGATAATTGACAGATTTTTTATTCTACTTGTATAATCGAGACCTAGTGAAACCGTGCAAGGGGGTTGTGCAACTGTTGTAACACCACTTCTTTAAGTTGAGCTTTTCTAGAGTTATCTTAAAAAGGATATCCACGCTAGTACCTGTGTCAAGCAGGATGCTGTGGACCAAGCAATTGGCAGATTGTACCGTGACCACCATAGGGTCATCGTACGGCTGCACGATATTGTACACATCTGCTTTAATAAAAATGATATGTGTTGATTTGGAGGTTCTCGCAAGCCTTGATCTACTTTGAACATACTTTACCCTTCTTCAATCTAAGGAATCTTTCTTGCGTGGTTCTTTCTAGAAATGTTAGAGGTACCAGCTAGGGTGGGTCCTCCAATGATGGTGTGTATGACCTGGATTTGCTACATCAGGTGTTTCTATTCCCCTTTTCTCATCTCTGTATGATCTCGGATCTCAAATTGAACCTCATTGCCTGAGTGGATGATAGCTTAAACCTGCTGTAAGAATTCTACCAAACAACCGTCTCTCACCAAGGCTTCGATCTGGTAACGAAGGTTGTAACACTCTGAGGTGTTGTGTCCCACATCCTTATGGAATTCGCAGTACTTGTACTTGTTCCTTACATCTACTAGGGATTTTATGGGATCTTGATTTCTTAGCAGCCCTTTATCTCGGATGGCGAGGTAGATCATCTCCCAGGACACGTTTAGAGGAGTATAGTGGTCATATCCCCTCTTATCCTAGGCTTTGGGGGCCCCCACTCTGGGAGGAGCTGAAGCTCGATGAGGGGTTTGCTTAGCCGAATACTGGTCTTGCTCATATTGGAAAGGTGGAGGTCAGTATGTGGATAGATTAGGGGGTCTATTCTTAGACTTCTGGGTCTGTGCAAGCTTGAGTGCTTCTTTCTTCTAGAGCTTGGCAGTCTTCACTTCTTCTTGCTGGATCTTTACTTTAAGTTGCTCATCTATTTCCACCTGCTTGAGGGCTCTATTATTGACCTCCTAGTATGTTTCAGTATAAAGCTTAACAAAGGACCGGAACAATCTGTTTGCCCATAGGTTCCTACAGAAGTTAGCTAGGGTTTCCTTTTCAGTGAAAATCCCCATCTAAATCACCTCCTTTTTGAACCTCTCTGCGTACAACCTGTATGCCTCCTAACGCTCTTGAATGACATATTACAGGTGGATCAGATACTTCAGTTAGGATTTGATCCCCTAAAACTGCGAGCAAAAATTACTGTATAATTTGGATAAGCTATCCATGCTACTTGAGAGCAACTTTCTGAATCGCGTTTCAGCATAATCAGTTTGTGTGGTCTAGAATATCTTGCACATGGCTGCTAATGTAGCATTCTGGACCTCCATTTGCTGGACAATGCTCTCTAGGTGGCTTAGAGAATCTTCTGTACCGAATATTTGTCAATCGGCAATTTAAATTTATAAGAGAGCTCTTCTTCCCTAATCCTCTTAAAGATTGGAGCACTCATCTCGTCCAATGGATCCTTCCAACTCTCCCAATGTTTGCCTTTCTTTAACTCCTGGATCTTCTTATACATCTGAAACTGTTGATCTCGCACGGTATTCTTTGACTCAACTTCAGAGACTTCATTGTCAGAGTCCTCAGAAGAGATAGAGGTCTCATCCCTATTATCTTCGGGGGGTGGATCTTTCCTAGCGCTTCTCTAGTTACCTCTTGCCTTGGGTGTGGGCTTTATTTTGGTATCTGAAAGTTGAACTGAGCGGCAAGTTCTCCCTAGTGAGACATTAGTTGCTGATTTTACCTTTCTTTGTTGATAACAGCCCAGACTAAGCGGATCTGAGGGCATAGGTCATAAGCTGTCTCTAACCGAGGTGAGAGGTCCTAACCTGTCATGGACTGGTACCTGATGAGGTGGTCCCAGCCTATCAAAGGTGTCAGTCTAGTTCCCTATCTATGGGGATCTCCCAGGTACCAGGCTCAGCGGGCTGGGGGGTGATTGCCTCTAACACAAGTTGACAGTGGACGCTCTCAATCGGGGCCCGCACGGTAGTAGACAGGATTGGGGTAGAATAGTGATATCTCAACTTCTTTCCTTTCTTCTGTGCTCTCTTTGTCGATGCAACAAACTAGTGCCCTGAAGCCTCGGGCTGCACATAGGATGATCAAAGCTCATGATCCTACAAAAACGATAAACAAGTGATTTTATAAAGGGTGTGGAATCTTCACATTAACGGCACTAAAAAGTGTTAACCAAAAATTCACACTAGGTAAGGAATCGTCGGTAGCACCCTCGGGACCACAACCTCGGTAGATTGGGGTTGGGGTAGGTACCTTTGGTATCGGTTACACGTGTCAAAATTGGGTGAAATGAATAAAGGAATGATGTTCGACAAAGTAATATTCTTTAATTTAACAATGGATTGAGCTAATAAATAATACAGTAGTATGAAACTCTCAATCTATATATCTTTTGCTTAACTAATTGAGGTGGCAAACTCGTATATGTTGATAAATGGATAAAACTCTCAATGGTGATGGCTAGGCTGATCCTTGCTTGTATAATCAAGCAATAGCTCTTAAGGTTTCAAGACTCGATCTTCAAGACTCGATCTTTTTCTCCTCCCTTATTAGTCGATATTGTCTCTGTATTTATACATGGAGTCTAGGGTTTTTCCTTGGTGTATAAGCCGAAGATCAATGGATTGATCTTTCTTCCTCATTTGGCAAGATTTTTCATTTTAATGCAGTTGACTCCGAAGAATTAGTTCTTTTAAAGATATCTTGGAGGGAGATGTATTTGTTACCTTCTTGGACTCTTTGACTCGGTTGGTATGCATGTGAGGTTTGATACATGTTGGAGAATAATGATGATTATGCTTGCCCTTTAATGAGGTATTGCACAGAGGCTACTTGGCGGGGTTATTTTCAATGGCGAGGTATCTCCAGGTACCTATTATGGTGGTGAGGTACCTTAAGGTATTAATCTGGTTGTATGGAGCTTGATAATTCTGGTTGCGAGGTACCTCGTGGTATCAGTGTTGGGGTTTATGCCCTAAAGATGTAATTTGTAAATGGATTTATTAAATAAATAAAAGGAAAAGTTCAATACATTCTTGTTTTGTTGTTTATTAGATAACTTGTGTATAAATTTAACATCCAAGATTGCCGGATGTAATCTTGAACTGTATATATGAGTGTCATATACGAATGGATACAGTAAGAGATGTGCAATCTTAATAGTCCATAGATAGAAAATAAAGCTGTGTACTTTATTTGTGGTTAATCTACTATTGCGGTTCATTCCGTAATGTACGGTGATTCTATCCTGAATCATTCATATGAAGATATAAGAATTGAGGCACCTTGTACGATGTGATCATATAGGACTGGGTCATGATCTATATGAATCTCTCACCAAGATCCGTTTATCGATGAGATTCATATATATCAACTAATGATGGTTATATGTGGGTGATCTTAATCCTGAGTGACTTATCGACTCCTTCAGGTTAGATCGTGGTCTTTGATATACCATGGGTGAGATCGGATGCAGTTCCCAATCAATATGCTCCGTATGTTAGGATTGCGATTTGGCTTGTGGTTGGAAAGGTTTGTACACAATAGTGGAATCCACTCCTTCTTGTGAGAAGTAGATGGTAGTTCCCTTAAGGGTTGATTCGGGGCTTGGACAATATGAGCGCTCTCCTAATTCCGTAAGGAAATATGATTTATTGTTCATTATAGAATCAACGGTGCTTAAAAGATATATGTAATTAGAGGGGTATAACGTAAATTATGACACAGCTCTAATTATGAACTATTGTGGAGGATTACACCATGTTTAATAGCTATATCGATGGAAACCGAGTTGTATCGGTCTGTGTAAAAGCGTCTACAGTTAAGAGAGTGCAGCTTCGGATTTTTAGTGGAATAACACCGGAGTTAATAATCAAGGAATATTAATTAAAGAGTTTAATTAATGATTCCGAAGATTATTGGAGCTCAAAATAATATGGGTCCATTAGGTTCCTTTGCTAGCCCAATCGATTTAGGTATATGGGTCACGGTTAATTAATTGGATTGTCCAATTAATTGTGTTACAAAAGTGACACGTATATATTCGGGAATTAATTGAATAATGAGATTATTTAATTTATTAATGTTAATAGTTAAATTAATTAAATAAGTAGATTATTTAATTACATTGATAATTACGAATTATTAATTAACTATTAATTGGAGGGTGTTAGTTGATATATGGATTTAGGTGAAGAAAAAATAATAGGATTATTTTATTTTTACTTAATCATTTATCTAAGTATTTGAATTTAGTTTAAATTTAAAATACTTATTATCACTTTTAATATATTAGATATATTTAAAAAGAATAATTAAAAGATATATATCAACTAATAACGCAAGAGATTGCATTGGATGCAAATTGGTGTTTACAAAATGCAAACAACAGGCGAGATATATATTGTGGTTCTTGGTGCGCAAAAGCAGAGGCGAGCAACTGATATTTATACAAAAAGCAAACAACAGGCGAGATATATATATATATATATATATATATATATATATTCGTTAAAAACGAAGCAGACGATATATATATATTGTTTCATGTTTTATGTGTTTTGAAACACATAGAAGAAAAAGTTTCTTCAATTCTCTACATCCTCCATTCAAGTTCCTGAGATCGTGACGAGCCCACACGCAGTTACCAGATCTGGAAGATAGCGAGGAAGATCGAGTAATTCAGACTAAAGCATATTGAAAAGTGAAGGAGCCTCCAAACGTTGGTAAGATTTTCTTCTTTTGTTTTTGTTGATTACAATTTCCTGTATTCACATATTGTATGTATTGGTTCTGAAAAATAATTACGATCAAAAGTTCACTGGTCCCAGATACAGATATGATCTGTATAAAAATTTTAAAACATAGTTCCGTTGCGTGACCGGTGAACGGGGTTACAACAATTGGTATCAGAGCAAAGGCAGTGGTGACTTGCCGATCCCCAGGATCTCTCACGCGTGATCGTGTGACGAAGCGTGGCTTTCTGCCTGGGGGCTTCTTAGAGGAGTGCTCTGATAGGTATCTATTGGTGTCACCCCAAGGAGTTGGGACCGTGCCCACACCCATGAGATGGGATTTGGTATCCAACAATTGGTATCAGAGCCAAATTTATTTTTCGGAACAGGAAATTGTTTTTGATGCTCCTGTATGTATGAATGTGTAGGCACCATCTTTATGATTGTATGAATGTTTATAATTAAATTGTTTAATTTAAACATGGTTGATCGTAATTTTTTATCGTACTGTGGATTTAGGGTTTATGGATTGTATAATTTTTATTTTATTTATTTTACTGTTATTGTATTGTAAATAATAATAATAATAAATTGTAACCTGTAAACGAAGAACTTGAAACCCACACGACGTCAGCACTGTTCACGGGCACTGTTGACCGAGTACTGCTCACGACGTACTGTTTACCAAACACTGTTCACGGAGTTACTGTTCACCAAACACTGTTCACGGTCAGCACTGTTCCCCTGAAACTGTTCCCCGGGTACTATTCACACACGGTTCCGTTGGCAAGTGTTGCCTAGTGTGTTTCGTTCATAATTCCCATTTCAGGTTAATGAGATGAATCAGAGTGACCTGAAGAAGATTGGAAGATATCTGAAGTTACTAGAAGACCAAGGAATGCCTTGGGAATTTTTTTTAATTTTAGATTCCAATTTTTAGGTTAAATAATCCACAGTACTCGGTCAATTTATGTATGCTTTATATTATGTGATGATAAAAGCATTGTCATGCATACGTATGTCATTTCGATTAGATGTGCATACACAAATATATTTGATATGTCATACATGCATCATAGCCTGATATTTTATGTATTTTTTTTAATGTGATTAAAATGGGCAATATACATAATTGGCTATGAATAATGAGATTAGTTTTTTAATGGTTAGAAAACTTGGTAATTCTCATTAATATTAATCTAATTATTAAAGGGTTTAATAAGTTAGATTAATAGGGTCATTTATTGTAATTAGGATTAATATGATTAATTACCTAATAATAAATGAACCGAATAAAGTGTTAGAGTTTTAATAGTTAAAATTTGGTAAACACTAAAAAAATAATCTAACCTTAGTAAATAGTTTACAAAGACTTAAATTATTCACTAATATATTAGATTTTTAATTGTTAAAAATCATTAATAATTTATTAGTTAATTAGAATTTGGTTCTAATTAGTTAGTGCGCTAGATAACTTGATTAAAGTTAGTTGTTTAATCCGGTAGAGTCTAGGTGCATTAACGGTTAAAAGAAAACCCTAATTTTAAAATAGTGAGTGGGAGAGGGATATATGACATATATATCCCGCGGTCTCCATCATTAGTTCAACACCGTAAGATCCGAGTGGGGCCTCGTAACGGCTTTGCTTTCGTCCTCCCTAAGAAGGAGTTTCCACAAAGGTCAATACCAAGGTTGACTTCCTAACGAATAGGATTTCTGAGGGTATTTCGGGATTGACCGACCCTAAGGCGGAAATTCTCGAGTTAAGCTCGTGAGATCTGAAATGGTGGGTTACACTCACGAAGGTTTTGATTAAGTTTGTTAATTAAAAACCTGACTGAATGAACGATGGTTGAATGATATGGAATAAGAGTTATTCTAGAATATCATTTGATTGAGAATGTCTCGGTCCAACATGCAAAGACTTGACCGACCCTAAGGCAGTACTTCTTTGTGGTATGTTGGATTGTCATGGTATAGTAACTAGTTTTAGGGTAGTTCTAGTTCGTTAAACATGTGCATGCATCATGTTTAAATTTATGACTGAATGAATGTTTTATTTATTTAAGCAATAATGTCTTATGCATTATTTCAAATTCTTGCAAACGACAAATTAACTTGTGATAACTACACTAAGTGGAAACTTAATATTAATGCAATATTGGTCACCAAAGACCTTAAGTTTGTGCTTATGGAGGAATGTCTTCCAACGCCTGCTGCCAATGCCACACGAACTGTTCGTGAGGCATACGAGCGATGGGTCTCATCTGATGAGAATGCCCGAACATATCTGTTGGCTTCTATGACAGACGTGATTGTCACAAAGCATGAAGCAATGACTTCAGCATTCGAAATCATGGAGTCATTGCAAGCCATGTTCTGGCAGCCCTCCGAGCAAAAGCAACACGAAGCCATTCATTCTGCTATGCTCGCTCGAATGAAGGAAGGAACGTCAGTTCGGGAACATGTTCTTAGCATGATATCCTACTTCAACAAGGTAGAAGTCAACGGCGGGGCCATTGACGAACCCAGCCAAGTGAGCATCATACTGACAACTCTTCCGAAGAGTTTCGATCAGTTTAAGAGCAACTATGGGATGAACAAGTTAAAGTTTAGTCTTACACAGTTTCTCAATGAGCTTGCTATATTTGAGTCTTTAATTAAGGACAATAAAGGAAAGAACGGTGAGGCAAATGTTGTTGAACCATCTTCCTCCTTAAATATTAAAAGAGGAAGATGTCTGCTGGGAAGGCGAAGGGTAAGCACAAACCCAAAAAAGCCCAAAGCAAGAAGAAGTCCAAAAAAGTTAAATATGATTTACTTGTTCTTGAGTCGTGTTTAGTCGAAGGTGATTCTTCACCTTGGATAGTTGATTCTGGGGCCACTAACCATGTTTGTTCTTATTTACAATGGGCTGATTCTTGGACATAGCTAGAGGAGCAAGCCTTCTCAATGTGTGTGGGGTCAGAGGATGTCGTGTCGGCACGAGCAGTGAGGGTAATTAGATTTCATTTTTGTAATAATTATATATTGTTGGACAATGTATTTTATATTCCTGAATTTACACGGAATTTGATTTCCATTTTTTAAGTTGTTAGAACAAAAATATTCTATTTCTTTTAATAATAAGTCTGTTATTATTGAAAAGAATAGTCTGAATATTTGTTCAGGAATTAATGAAAACAATTTGTATGTGTTAAGACCGTTAATACATACTACACTGCTTAACACCGAAATGTTTAAGGTTGAAAAACCAAAAACTAAACGACATAAGATTTCTCCAGATAAAGACACGTATCTCTGGCATCTAAGGCTTGGTCATATCAACCTTGACCGGATAGACAAACTAGTAAAAAGCGGACCTTTAAGTTTGTTAAAGGTTGGCACCTTACCTGTCTGGGGATCTTGTCTGGAAAGTAAGATGACTAAGAGACCTTTTACTGGAAAAGGGCTTAGAGCTAAAGAACCGCTAGAGCTTATACATACAGAAGACTGGGACCGATGAATGTTAAAGCGAGGGGTGGTTATGAGTATTATGTCACCTTTATAGATGACTACTCAAAATACGGATTCGTCTACCTGATGCAACAAAAGTCGAAAACATTTGAAAAGTTCAAAGAATTCCGTACTGAAGTTGAGAATCAATTAGGTAGGAGTATCAAGTCACTACGATTGGATCGTGCAGGTGAGTATCTTGACCAAGAGTTTGAAGACTTCATGGTCGAGCATGGGATAGTTTCCCAACTCACAGCCCCCGGTACACCTCAGTAAAATGGTGTAGCGGAGAGGAGAAATAGAACCCTAATGGAAATGGTGAGATCTATGATTAGTTTCTCATCATTATCAAATTCCTTCTGGGGATATGCGTTACAAACAGAGGCATACATTTTGAATGTGGTGCCATCCAAATCTGTTCCTAAGACTCCCCTAGAGTTGTGGAATGGTCGTAAAGCTAGTTTGTGACATTTTCGCATATGGGGGTGTCCAGCACACGTGCTGAAGAATAGAACTGGAAAGCTAGACTCCAAATCTGTTGTCTGCCTGTTTGTAGGATACTCTAACAAGACCAGAGGTGGACACTTCTATAGTCCTGAAGATAACAAAGTATTTGTATCGACAAATGCAACGTTTCTTGAGGACAATTACATTAGTGACCATAAACCTCGTTCCAAGATTGTATTAAATGAGTTGGAGCCTGGTGAGACTAGTGCTTCATTAACAAGAGTTGTTGTTCCACAAACATCTGAGAGTCAGATGGTTCCTGATCAGGATACACTACCATCTAGACGTAGTGAGAGGGTTGTGAGACAAACTGAACGCTATTTAGCTATAGGTGAGGGACAAGGTGTTATCTCTGCTGATAGTGTTGATGATCCATTGACATTTAAGAATGCAATGGAAGATCCTGATAAAGAGGAATGGCTTAAAGCCATGAATCTCTAGATGGAGTCCATGTACTCTAACTCAGTCTGGGATTTTGTAGACTTACCGGATGGGGTAAAACCCATAGGGTGTAAGTGGTTCTACAAGAGAAAGTGAGGAGTAGATGGGAAGGTAGAGACCTTTAACGCAAGGCTAGTGGCCAAGGGTTAAACCTAGAAAGAAGGGGTCGATTATAAAGAGACTTTCTCGCCAGTAGCCATGTATAAGTCTATTAGGATTCTCTTATCCATTGCTGCCTATTTCGATTACGAAATTTGGCAAATGGACTTCAAGACTGCATTCTTGAATGGCAATCTTGATGAGAGCATCTATATGATATCCATCTATGGGCTTAAGCAAGCATCTAGATCTTGGAACATCAGGTTTGATGATGTGATCAAAACCTATGGCTTCGAGTAGAATGTCGATGAGCCTTTTGTCTACAAGCGCATCATTGATAAAAATTAGTTTTCTTGGTCCTATACGTAGATGATATCCTACTCATTCGGAATGATGTGGGAGTATTGTCTGATGTAAAGGGCTGGCTAGCTAGCCAATTCCAAATGAAAGATTTGGGAGAGGCGAGTTATGTTCTTGGAATCCAGCTTATAAGGAATCGTAAGAACAAACTCATTGCACTGTCTATCATATATCGATAAGATTCTTGTACGATTTTCGAAGCAAAACTCTAAGAAAGGTAATTTACCTTCCAGACATGGAGTTCACTTGTATAAGGAACAGTGTCCTAAAACACCTCAAGAAGTTGAGGATATGAGACGTGTACCTTATGCATCGGCAGTAGGTAATCTTATGTATGCTATGTTATGCACGAGACCAGACATCTGCTATGCAGTGGGAGTAGTCAGCAGATACCAGTCCAACCTAGGATTGGATCATTGGGTTGCTATCAAGACAACTCTCAAGTATCTTCAGAGAACGAGAGACTATATGCTAGTGTATTCCGGGCAGGATTTGATCCCGTTAGGATACACTGATTCTGATTTTCAATCAGATAGGGATTCTAGGAAATCCACGTCTGGATCAGTATTCACCCTAGGTGGTGGAGCCATTGTATGGAGAAGTATCAAGAAATCTTGCATTGCTGACTCCACCATGGAAGCCGAATATGTAGCCACTTGTGAAGCTGCTAAAGAGGCTGTTTGGATCCGTAAGTTCTTAAGTGATCTGGAAGTTGTTCCAGACCTGGATAAGCCCATCACACTTTATTATGATAACAGTGGTGGTGTGGCTAATTCCAAAGAACCAAGAAGCCACAAAAGAGGGAAGCATATAGAGAGAAAGTATCATCTCATTAGAGAGATAGTACAGAGAGGAGATGTGATCGTCACAAAGATAGCCTCAGAAGACAATCATGTTGATCCATTTATGAAGACCGAACCTGCTAAAGTGTTTTCGGTTGACCTAGATGGTCTAGGGTTACGAGACATGCCTCACATGCTTTAATGCAAGTGGGAGATTGTTGGGGTTTATGCCCTAAAGATGTAATTTGTAAATGGATTTATTAAATAAATAAAAGGAAAAGTTCAATACATTTTTGTGGTGTTATTTATTTTATAACTTGTGCATAAATTTAACATCCAAGATTGACGGATGTAATCTTGAACTGTGTATATGAGTGTCATATACGGATGGATACAGTAAGAGACGTGCAATCTAAAGAGTCCATAGATAACAAATAAAGCTGGGTACTTTATTTGTGGTTAATCTATAGTTACGATTCATTCCGTAATGTACGGTGATTCTATTTTGAATCATTCATATGGAGATATGAGAATAGAGGCACCTTGTATGATGTGATCATATAGGACTGGGCCATGATCTATATGAATCTCTCACCAAGATCCGTTTATCGATGAGATTCATATATATCAACTAATGATGGCTATATGTGGGTGATCTTAATCCTGAGTGATTTATCGACTCCTTCAGGTTAGATCGTGGTCTTCGATATACCATGGGTGAGGTCGGATGCAGTTCCCGATCAATATTCTCCGTATGTTGGGATTGTGATTTGGCTTGTGGCTGGGAAGGTTTGTACATAATAGTGGAATCCACTCCTTCTTATGAGAAGTAGATGGTAGTTCCCTTAAGGGTTGATTCGGGGCTTGGACAAAATGAGCGCTCTCCTAATTCCATAAGGAGAGGATTTATTGTTCATTATAGAATCAACGGTGCTTAAAGGATATATGTAATTAGAGGGGTATAACGGACAATATGACCCAGCTCTAATTATGAACTATTGTGGAGGATCACACCATGTGTAATAGCTATATCGATGGACACCGAGTTGTATCGGTCTGTGTAAAAGCGTCTACAGTTGAGAGTGTACAGCTTCAGGTTTTTAGTGGAATAACACCGAGTTAATAATCAAGGAATATTAATTAAAGAGTTTAATTAATGATTCCGAGGATTATTGGAGCTCAAAATACTGTGGGTCCATTAGGTCCCCTTGCTACACTGATCGATTTAGGTAACAAGGGTCACGGTTAATTAATTGGATTGTCCAATTAATTGTGTTACAAAAGTGATACGTATATATTCGGGAATTAATTGAATAATGAAATTATTTAATTCATTAATGTTAATAGTTAAATTAATTAAATAATTAGATTATTTAATTATATTGATAATTATGAATTATTAATTAACTATTAATTGGAGGGTGTTAGTTGATATATGGATTTAGGTGAAGATAAAATAATAGGATTATTTTATTTTTACTAAATCATTTATCTAAGTATTTGAATTTAGTTTAAATTTTAAATACTTATTTTCACTTTTAATATATTAGATATATTTAAAAAGGATAATTAAAAGATATATATAAACTAATAACACAAGAGATTGCATTGGATGCAAATTGGTGTTTACAAAAAGCAAACAACGGGCGAGATATATATTGTGGTTCTTGGTGCGCAAAAGCAAAGGCAAGCAACAGATATTTATACAAAAAGCAAACAATAGGTGAGATATATATATATTCGTGAAAAACTAAGTAGGCGATATATATATATATAAATATATATATATATATATATTGTTTCATATTTTATGTGTTTTAAAACATATAGAAGAAAGAGTTTCTTCAATTCTCTACATCCTCCATTCAAGTTCTTAAGATCGTGACGCGCCACACGCAGTTATCAGATCCAGGAGATAGCAAGGAAGATCGAGTGGTTCAGACTGAAGCATATCGAAAAGTGAAGGAGCCTCCAAACGTTGGTAAAATTTTCTTCTTCTGTTTTTGTTAATTACAATTTCCAATATTCACATATTTTATGTATTGGTTCAGAAAAATAATTACGATCAAAAGTTTACTGGTCCCAGATACAGATATGATCTGTATAAAATTTTAAAACATAGTTCTGCTGGGTGACCGGTGAACGGGGTTTCAACAATCAGTCCACTAGCAAGGTATCCTAGAGACCCTCTGTTGGTGTGGCACTTGAATGATCTTGTTATAACTTTATGATCCTCCTCCTTCCTGCTAGGGGAGGTAGGATGGGAGCCCTGATGGATAGGCAAGATTGTTCTGAGGTGCACGGGTCCCAGTTAGATACTTTATGGAGGTGGTAGTGTCTTACCTTACCCCGATGATGATACTGGGGTGCCTCGATTATATGGGATCAAACACTTTCAAGGCAAGTGGTAGCATGCTCTTGTTATCAGGTATTGATAGATACCTTCTATCAGGTACTTGACTTGGTGGAAAATTTCCCCTTGGACCCTTGCCAATTTTGGCTATTCAAAACTATTAAACGAGCCATTAGACATAAAATTATGCTCGAAAACAAGCTAAAGAATATGGAATTAATGGCCAAAATGTATAACAATTTTGGTCTGATCAGCCCAAAGCTGAGTTAGCTTCTCAGATTCATGAGTTGACCTGTTGCCATTACCTAGGAGCTTCTAAATAGCAGATCCGGTGACATAAGAGGATCCTTATGAACAGGTACAAATTTGGTGGATCTGGTGGATATGAGATATATTGGTAGTATAGCGAATCTGCTATAAAAGAGTAAGAGATGTGTGACTATATTGTATAGAAGCTGTCAACATATTAGAGCGGTTTAGTTATGTAGGTGCCCTCCAAGTGCGGAGCTACTGTATTGGGGCTCCACAAGTATATGAGTAGGTTCGTTTCATAAGAGAAGTATAGCAGACGGTCCCACTAGGAGTCCCAAAAACCTTACTTGCTCCACAATAAACAAAACTTGTTAAATGACAAAATGAGTACCACACATGGTGGGTAGGCGACATAGAAAAATAAAGAGATAGGATATCATATATAATGAATGATAAATCTATAACCTCAATAGTAGAAAGTCGTGTTTGCATAGATAAGGAAGCCTCGTTGGTGAAGTGAGCTTTCTACAGACGTTGCCAGAAAGTGTTAACCACAAATTTACTCTGTGAGAGGAATTTAAATTAACACCCTCAAGCCACAACCTGGTAGGTTGTAGCGGGGTTGGTACCTCTAGGTACCGGGGTTTTGTATGAGTAAGGAGTAACAAATCGGGTGTGATAGGTAAGAGAAAAATCATCCCGTCCGTCGAGGCTTTGAAGGGATAAGTCGCTTGAGGTTCCCTTACTGGTGTGAAAGGCGTGTCCTAGTCCCTGGTCCCTAGTCCCTGGTCCCAGGTCCCGGTACCCTAGTCCTGGTTACTAGGTTTTGGTACCTAGGTCCTAGTACTTGGTCCTGGTACCCGGTCTTTTCTCTAGCAAGAAGGTAGGATCGGTACTCCTCGGTAGTTTCTCAACCCCTAATAGCTAGTAAGGAGCAGGGGTCATCTAGCTCCAATGTCGGATTCTTGTCCGCTCCCATAAAAATGGTACAAGAGAGCTCTTCAACTTTCTTCAAGCGGGTCCAGGTGGTTTCTCCCGATCTTGATCTGCTACTTAGCATGCAGATAGTTAAATATAGTGGCCTAGGAGCAGTGGGGCTAGAATCTACCTCGCATACATACATTTATAATAAAAATATAGATGAGAAAAGGACAAGTCTTTTGTCGAGGTGGATTGACCTAGTGGGAAAAAGCATCACAAATGATCATATGGTGAAAAATCTCAGGCGGTATCCAGAGGAAGGAGATAAACCGTTCCTCGTATATATATCAAGGAGTGCTCTTGGGGGGTTACAAAAATTAACAAGTAGTATAACATAGATGCTCCGGAGAGCTTACAATAGTAATCGAACGTTAACCGATACCGATACAATCCCTGTACGGGTTACTAATGAAACTGAGATGATACCACAATGATAGTGTAGGGAGAATTCAGGTAAGATAGCAGATATCTCTCTTTTTAGTTGATCTATGGATACGATTTCAGATCTGATTCAGGTACTTGATATCCTCTTCTTGGTGAGGGCTTTGTCATACTTATATGTCTTATTTTTGTTGCCCACTCCATTAATTTAGCTAATTAATTCATAATCATAGGAACACAGATTTGGCATTGATGGAGTTGACATATCTCGCATTAATGGCGTTGTGAATGACCATTAAAGAGTTGACTGATTTTTCATTAATTTTGATATGAATGGCCATTAAAGAATTGACTGATCTTCACTAATGGGGATGATTATCTCCATTAATAGGGTTGACTATTTCCATTAATGGTGTTGTAAATGACCGGAGAGGTCAACTTTCTCTTCCACATTACTGGAGGAGAAATACGATGATTCTACACCTTTAAGGGAGCGATACCCTGATGTATCGGTCTACTCTTGTTGTCATGGCATTTGTTACAGCAAGATGACACCTTTTTGGTATTATTCTTCCTACTATATAGGTAGGATATGTACCTCGGATGGGTGCCAAAGTTGTATCACGATACCCGGGTACCAGACAGATATCGTGGTACCTAAATACCAAGTAAGAGGTATCCTAGTACCTAGAAATCATGTAGAATGAATCCTGGTACCTAGATAATATGGTATCGACCTTTCTTAGATTATGGTATCACTGATTCCTGGTACCTGAGAACTAGTCCTGATCCGAAACTTCCAAGGTACAAACATGATGGAAAATTCTTCTTTAGACCCCTACCAAAAAAGGCTGTTAAGATAGGCCAATTGTAAAAATGAGACACTTACGCATTCCTCATCTTCCCCACAATGAGAATGTCCATCTTGATCAGATATCCAACAATAATTAATCACCCATGCCGAATACAGTACAAGATGGTGGCCAACTCGTAAGCAATAGTGGATCAGTTGTTGCACGACCTTAGTGAGATAAAGATAAAAAGATTCCATAGTCCTAACTCTTCTTCAGATTTGAATACTTGATTGGATAGTGGGGGGCACCTAGAATTCCGTAGGCTCAATTATAAGGTCGTTGGCAAAGTTTACACTTTGTCGGACGGGAAGGTCATCCCATAAAACGCCATCATGCATCCTTGCCAACAACTCAAGATCGTCCAATAACTTGGTCTCGTAGTAGTTATTGATATGAATCACATTCAATCTTACCTCTTTCCCTCTGACCATGACCAGGGCTCCACATTGAAATTCATTTGGGTTTATCCCAAAGTAAAACTCTTCCACAACTCTTCTACATTGCTGATTTGGGGTGCTTGTAAATGTTTCCCACTGTATTCTTTCCACCGTTGCAGGAATGGGAGTATCTTCAAGGTCTTTCATTGATATTGCTTTCTAAGTGATCATCATTCACCCTCAGAGATCTCCCACCCATTTGTGGAAGTCTTTGTTAAGTGCACACCTAGGAAACAGGGAAGAGCCTGGCTTGTTGATATGTTGCATGGCTTCTTCCTCTTCATGCTTGTTTCCTTGCTAATCTTTCTTCCCACATGTTTAGATCTTTTTGACATCTGTATACAAGAAGATAAAATAGTTCAGGTAAACATTTTAACCATATGTATGCATGCATCTGTACAGGAACCAAAACAATTTTAAATTAACCTTGGGCCTATAGTGTGCTAGTAACTACATGGGTAAGGACAACGCAGGGATCCATGCACTGACATAGAATTTGCCTTGTCAAGCATGATCAATGTGTTACTTGTCCTAACTAGTTATGAAAATCTCACTCAAATTGACTCAAACTAAGTTTCATACATGGCATATCTATCCAAGAAATCACATTCACAAAACATTGAATTAGTACATGAAAAAAATTAAAATTCATTATATTTTCATAACTTTTGTACAACTAAATTAACATCCCCAAAATGACAATTTTGTTCAAAACTCAATTACAAAGCATGCAATTCAAGTCAAACATTGATTGTTGAATTTAACTTACAAACTTAAAGTATCCATAAAGAGATATTGAAACAAAATTGGTCACAAAAATTTTCAAAGCACACACAAACCCTAATCCTTGAATTTATTTATCAAACTCAAAATTAACACATCCATGTGATCATAATTACTTTCAATTGTATGTATTCATCAAGGCATCATGAGTGCGGTGTAGCTCTCTTGGTCAAGGCGATCCTCTTAGTTGGATTAATCCGGTCTAGGATATCAGGAGTGTAGTGTAGCTCTTCTGGTCAAGGCGATCCCCTAAGGTGAAATAATCTGGTCTAGGGCATTAGGAGTGCGATATAGCTCTCCTGGTCAAGGCGATCCTCCTGGATGGATTAATCCGATCCAAGGCATCAATAATGCTATGTAGCTTTCCTAGATAAGGCGATCCTTCTAGAAGGATTAATCCAGCTTAGAGCATCAAGAGTTTTTTGTAACTCTTCTTCCGGATGGATTAATCCGATCCAGGGCATCAGAAGTGATGTGTAGCTCTTCTGGTCAAGACGATCCTCCTAGATGGATTAATCTGGTCCAGGGCATCAAGAGTGCTATGTAGCTCTCCTGGTCAGTGCTATCCTCTTGGATGGATTAATCCATTCTAGGGCATCAGGAGTGTTTTGTAGCTCTCCTGGTCTCGATCATAGGCGAATGGTGATCATAGGAAAACTATCAAGGAGATCGAAATAAAAGGAAATACAAACTCATGGCGATACTAGCCAATGCTCTCCCTGCCATTACAGACTTCAAGGGTAAAACTTTTTGAGGTGATCCAAGTTCCAAGTAACAGAGTGACTTTCTACTAAGGCGCTTGTTATTATTGACCGGTCACTAGGTGAAATCTTCTCAAGTTGGGTCTCACTGAAGTACTAAAGAAAAGGATTAATTTCTTTTTAGTCCCTGTAGTTTGACAGAATACACAAACTAGTCCTCCGGTTTTGAGCTTTATCGTGACAGGTCTATACAGTTTCAAAAAATCTCAATTACAGTCCCTACAGTCCAATTCCATTAGGGTTTGTAAAATTTCCGTCCAAATGCTAAAGGTAAAATGGTAACTTAAGTAATAAATACAAAATCTAATTAAAAATAATTATTAATAAATTAAATTAAAAAATAAATATTAAAAATATATATAAAAAATTAAAAAAAATCTTATATATCACCACCGTCCCATTTCATCACTCAATCACACTTCAAACACCACTACCCGTTCAAAACCGATTGAAGCCACCCTTAACCAATCGGTGTTCAATCGCGCCTCTCTCCCTCACATATTTCTCTCTCTCACGACTGTGAAAATAAAGACTAGGAGAGGTGTTGATCATCAACATCAAACCTCTCAACAACCAAGCAACGACGATAGTGATGACCAGGAGTGCAACGACGATGACTAGATCTCTCTCTCTCTTCTTCTCTTCTTCTTTCTCGGCTTAAGGGTGGTTTGTAGTGGTGGTTAGATCGATCGATCGATCTAGAGAGAGATAAGATGAGATCAGAGATATGTGGGGAAGAAACAGATATGGCGAGATGAGATAGAGAAGTTGCAGCTCGTGGAGGTAGAGAAGAAGAAAATCCGGTAGATTTATGAGGTTGAAGGTTTGAAGATCGTGATTGAAGGTTTGAAGGTCGTGATTGAAGGTTTTATTTCTCAAAAATAAATGTGTATTATCTAGAAAAAAATATTAGGATTTTGTTATTGTAAAAGTTAATTTGGTTTATTATGATTTGAATTTCATTTTGGTTGATTTCTAGATTAATTGTTTCTAAGTTTCTGGGTGAATGGTGAATGGCATGTTGATTTTGGAATGGTAAATGGTGAGTTTCTGGGTGTTGATTTTGATTAATTCGTTTTGTTATGTTGTGTGTGAATTCTGAAAAAAAAAGTTTGATTCAATTAGTGTTGATTTGATTTGTTTTGTTTAGTGCATGGGTTTGACTATGGGTTGGGTTGAGACGAAGATGATTTGTGTGTGAATTCTGGAAAAATAAATTATGGGTTTGCTTACTGTCAGGGTTTGATTCTGGTTTGGGTTGAGAAGAAGATGATTTGTGTGTGAATTCTGAAAAAATAAATTATGGGTATGTTTAGTGTCTGGTTATCTGATAGGTTTATGAATTTATGGGTTGGGTTTAGTGTCTGAAATTTTTGGGCAGTGTTGAGAAAAGAAGATGATGAAGTGGGTGTATTTATTTCATTTATTTTAATCTTTTTTTTTAATTGTTTAAAAGAAAAGTCAAGGGCAACAAGGTCATTTGACCCTCTGTCGTGTCAGATTTAATTTTTTTAACGAAAAATTTAACTGAAGGACCAAACGAGGCAATTCTAATAACCGGAGGACTAGTTTGTGTATTAGGTCAAACTAGAGGGACTAAAAAGAAATAAACCCTAAAGAAAATGGTGGGCTTCTAATTCCCTAGTAATGTAACCGGCTTAGAGGCTTGCTCGGAGTAGATGAGAATCCTCTATAATTGTAGTAGGCTTACGATTCCATTTGAACGAACCAGGACCTCAGTAGCTCATATGGGCGTTGTGATGTGCCTAAAACAATAAATGAAGAACCTCTGGCTGGATACCGGTCCAGAGGTATGCTTGGGTTTCAAAGAGACCCTAGCAACTGAGATGGGGCTATGAACTTTGCTCAAATGAATCGGGACCTAGGTTGCTAACATGAGCGTTGGGAAGGGACTAATATAATAAGTGAGGAAACAACAGGTATTGCAACTGTTTTGCTGCCCCTAGAGGTTTTCGTAGCCATGTAGAAGGCCGTAAAAAATATGGGAAGAATCTTGGCTCTTCCCGAATGGATCGTGACATAGGTGGCCTGCTAGGGCATTCAGTGGCCCAGTACCAATGAAGAGGAGCCACCGGTTTGATACCGTTCAAGAGTTGGCTGACGCTGTTAAGACAGACTAAGGAAAATGTGACTAAGGCAGTGAGGGGAGTGATCGTTCTGAACAAAACCCTGACCAAAGCTGAGGCAACCGCAGCTGAGGCGTAGGTAAATAGGGAGTAGATCTAGTATGTTTACTATACAGAGAGACTCAAGTCAATGCGTTATGCCTTGTAAGAATCGCTCTAATGGAGGAGAAAAAAATCTAAAGGAAGTGGTCTAAACTCTGTACAACAGCGTGGCTGCCTTTGAAGTACCAAAATGGATGTTTCCTTTGCTGAAGTATGCTACTAAGCTTCTTACCAGGTAGCTCAAGCTCTTTCGTCCCCCTTTGACCTAAGTGTCATTGGAGGATTGAACAAAGAGGAGGTCATAGAGAAAGATGCGGAGTTAGTTGGGTCCGCTTGATAAAAGCCAATCCTTCATGAGCCGCTGGGTAGAAATACTTCAAAGTCCCTTACTGTTGTAGTAGTTCGGGATATGAGAGAAGATTCAAGCATGCCTAACTCTCCATCTGAATTGGTCAAGGAAGTAAACGTCTAGATCGATCCTACCAAGGAAAATGAGGTCAAAACTGGTCTGGTAGAGGTTGGCTGCTGCAGAATTTTAGGATACAGGAGAAGCTTCAAACCTGCGTACGTGTCTATCTGAACCTGTCAATGAGGTAGAGATCCAGACCAATCTTACGAAGGAATTTACGGTCCATACTGGTGCTCCAGTGGTCCAAATCGATCCAACTGACGAGATGGTGGACCAAGATGGTTCAGGCTAATCTGAAAAAGGTTACGGATCGAGGTAGTGATTCTAGGGGATGATGACCCTTCCTCTAACAAAGCAGCAGGGCTAGGGAGGAATGAGTTACTACTATCGAGGAGACTAACCAGGGTGGTAAATTGAGCCTACGGTGGCTCGCTCAATAAACAGCTCGATACAAGTGCAGAGGAGCCATTGGCATGATATTGGTCTAGTGGTATGCCTAGGATCCTAGAAGTCCCTAGTAACTGAAATGAAGCGTTGGACCCTCCTGGAATGAATCGAGGCCGTAGTGGCTCACTTGGGCATTGACCGACTTGGTAGAAATGGAGAGGAGCCACTGAGCCTTGCAGCAGTGTCGCTGCTCTAGAGGCTTGCTTAGGCAGGTACGAGACCTTACCAAATAAAGGAACCCTCGATCAAATCGAGGCTTCAGTGGCTCTCTAGGGCATTGAATGGCCCTGTATAAATGGAGTGGAGCCACCGGTCTGGTACTAGTCAATGGGCATGCTTAGGATCCTAGAAGTCCCCAGTAGCTAAAATGAAGCTATGGACCATCCTGGTCTGAATAGAGACAGTAGTGGCTCTCTTGGGTGATGACTGGCTCGATAAAAGAAGTAGAAGTCACTGGGCCTTATAGCAATTTTGTTGCTCCATAGGCATTCTTATGCATATAGAAGGCCTTACCAGATGTGGGAAGCCTCTAGGCACTTCTCGATCAGATCGGGACATCGGTGGCTCACTTGGGTGTTTAATGACATGATACAATGGAAAAGAGCCACTGGTTTGATAGTGGTATAAAGGTATGCTTTGGGTCCTAGAAATCCCCAACAACTGAAATAAGGCTCTGAACCTACCTAGAATGAACCGAGAGCTTAGTGGCTCACATGGGCATTGACCGACCCGATACACGAGGTGTAGAGCCACTAGTCTTCTACTGGGTATGCTGCTCTAGAGGCTACAAAATTGAGTTAGCTTCACGAATTCATGAGTTGACCTACTATCGCTACCTAGGAGCTTCAAAAAAGCAGATCTAGTGACATGATGGGATCCGTATGAACAGGTACAAGTCCAGTGGATATGTTGAACATGTGATAGGTGCTGTAAAGAAGCAAGATAGGTGCAACTTTACTGTATAAGAGCTCTCTATGTATGGGAATTGTTCAACAGTGTAAGAGGCCTTCAAGTGTGGAGCTACTGCATCAGAGCTCCATGAGTATATGAACAGGTTCGGTTCATAGGAGCAGCATAATTAAACCGGTTCCACCAGGAGTTCCACGTACCATATTTGCTTCATAATGAAAAAAACTTGTTAAACCACAAAATGAGCATCACACGTGATACGCAGGAGACATGGGCAAATATGGAGAAGGGATATCATAAATGATGAATGATATATCTATCTCCTCAATAGTATAAGGATGCTTATGTAGAGACATGGAAGCATTCAAAAGAGGTATGGAAACTTCCAATAGACGGCACCAAAAAGTGTTAACCGGAAATTCGCTCTAGAAGAGGAACTTTAGTTAGCACCGTCAACCCGCTACCTAGTAGGCTGTGGGGGGTAGGTACCTTATACCTTGGTTATCTTGTATGAATAAATGAGAATGATGTAGCTAGGTAGGAGACAAGTCCTCCCACCCGTCCGACTTCGTGTCTATGGAGGAAACATAGCGCTTGAGGTTTCTTTTGTTGGAATGAAGGGCAGGTCCTGGTCCCTGGTCATAGTCTAGCACTAGGTCTTCTCTCTAGGTGACCTCGATCCAAATAGCATGCAAGATGGTAGGACCGCTACTCCATGGTAGTTTCGTGGCCCATATAGAAATCAAGAAGGAATGATCGTTGCACATGATTGATATAGTTGTGGTCGTGAAAGATAGGACCACCCATTAGCGACTCCTCAACTCTAGTAACATTCGATCAGGGCAGAGAACTTTCTTGGTTTGCCTAACTTCTTTAGAGCGGTAACTCGACATACAAATAGGTGGCTAGGACAAGCAGGGATGATACCTAGCATTCATACATACATACACGCATAAGACCTGAGATAGATGAGAAAAACAAGCCTTTTGGTAGAGGTGGACTGACCAAGGGGGAAAAAGCATCTTGAATGATCATATTGTAGGGAAAAATCATTTCAAAACGTGGTAGAAGCATAAAATTAAGGTTTGGTATATTTTAAAAAAAAATTCTTTTAATAGAAAGAACCTTAACCCTAGATTAATTGACGTATATAAAGTATAGTACCTTTTTTTTTCATTACGATTGAACTAGAGTTAAATTGAATCCGCAAGATCTTACAAACCAATCACGAACGTGAATCACCAAGGAGTGTGGGCTCCCTATCTTTTAATTGTATACCTGAGGATGGAAACAAACGAAATCTTTTTCTTTGTTAGTCACAACAATCCTCCAACAGAAAACCCAAGAACGTCCGGTCACTTGTGAATTATCAATCTATTTGATTGAAACTCACGTGAACTTTGATTCAATGTTGTACACAAAACGTTTTGATGTAAAGGCTACTAGTGCACTATCGAAAACAAAATGTTCCTCTTTTCTCTTCTCCTTGGTTGAATTCAATACACAATATCTATGAGTTAGACGAAGTTTTTTTAAAAAAAAAACAAATAAAAAATAACTTCTCACACCAAAAATTAGGTATTGGTCGAAATTCTATATAGAAGTATATATAGGTGGCTGAAAATCCTCCTAGAAAGAAGATTTCTACTTCACCAAGACTCCTCTAAAAAATTTGATTCAATCCTCTTAAAAACAGGATTTCTTTTACACACCAAGAATCCTAAACCAACTCAAATAGTGTATTTATTCAATAACCAATTATTGAATATAAATTAAATTGTGACTAAATCAAAAACTTCCTAATTTGACCAATTGTCAATAAGAGTCCTAATAGAAATCAAACACTTCCTAATTTGACGAGATAAATAAATTCCTTTTATTTATCTACTTATCAAATATAGTATTTGATACTTATCATATTACCAACAATAAAATGACTCTAGGAGACCTTCTCCTAATAAGAAAAGATTTTGACTTTTAATTAAATAATTAATTAATTAACAAATTAATTAATTTCTATTTAATTAAGTAATAAACTAAAAAACAATATAATTAGCTAATATATATAGCCTTAGCCACCCAAGCCAATATATATGGGCTAAACATTGTTTTTCCTATTTTATTAAATCCAATGGACTTAAATAAAAAGTCTACACGACAATTCTAGATGGACCCATAAATTTGTCTGGTATAATATATCAAGTGATCCATGCAAATTCGTGTCGATTGGGGATTTTGGCGGACTATCTAAATTTAAGCTCCAATAGACATAACCTAATCATAATCAACAAATGATTCACTTATATCCGATCTATTAATTTTAGTTCATTCCACTAAAGAACTAAAATTGAACTCTTAAATTAAGATAGAATAAGTTAATATTGATCATTCATACCCTGGACAATCTTAATGGAGAAAGTGTATCCTCGCAAAAAATACCAGTAATCGCCAAGAGCTCATAGACCACCTATAGCTCTCCAAGTTACCATATTCACTCATATGATCACATTTTGAACTTGGATATTTTGACTTGTCCAGAAGCCATATTTCAATAGACACTATTGAAAACTTAACATTAAGATTTAATATCCAATACCTCGAAACATCCATATGATGATATTCTACTCTCATTTAATAAATGGAGCCACGATGTCCATATCTATAAATGAAATCCTCTATCGATTAACAAATGAATACCACTAAAGTATCGAAGATAGAGTATGCTACATAATCGTAATCATTGATAGCTCAAACGATAACAATTGCAACCATAAGTCCATCATTTATCTCAAGATTGAGATAGACTCCCCGATTAACTTTAAGTAAAAAAATTTATCCATTGAAGGTTCTGGTTAAAGTATTTCACTGTGATCCTATTCAATGAACCCATTGCACTAGATTCTTTTGCCTAAAGACAGCACACTTTGATGATTTTAGACTCACACATTTGATCCCAATCAATTGCTAGCAAAAGAATCTACAACTTTTAAAAGATAAAGGTGCCCAACCTTTATCTTAAGTTGTGAATATTATTCAAGACTAACTAAAGAATTGTGTCTACCTCATACATATCCAGATGTACGAACAATTCTTATTTTCTCATAGTCTTTTAACCTTATGATTATTTACTTTTGACAATTATAATAGTTAAAATATAAATGTTATAAGATCTGTGTTAACTTAAAATTTGCTCGTGGTGAGAAATTATGGTTAACACCCTCGAGACCACTACCACGGAGGTGGTGGCCGGGGGTTGATACCTTAAGTACCAAGATTAAATGTGCAATGCTGAAGTATTTTACGTAGGGGTCAATGTGATAAAAATTTGATTAAGGAAGCTTTATTATAAATCATATATGTCGTACAAGAACTTTCGAACACTCTCAATCTCACTATGATACAGTCAGATGGCAACCTCGTGCCTATCGAATAGTAGAACACAACGACGGATGTGTTCTGGTTACGAAATTTAGGCCAAGTATCCTTTTTTTTACTCACCATTTTTTCTCCCTTTTTTCTCCTGTATACTTCCCCGTATTTATATACAGTCCAAATAGGTTAAATTGGTGATTATCTCGCCATAATTCTCTGAATCCAATCCCTCCTTATCAGGCAAGATATCTTATTTTGAATGTCGGTGACTTTGATCTAATGATGGAGATGAGAATATCTTTTAGAGATAAGTTTGTTTCCTTTTTGGACTCAAACACTTGCCACGCACGTACACGGTGTTTCGATGGAGTGCTGATATGATCCTATGTGCCTTCATGGTGCGATTCCTCATGGAGGTCGTCGTGCATAGCATTCAACATTTTGTAGTGTGGGGTCAATTCATAGCCTGGTCTTAGTACTATGAGTTTGGCTAGACCCTTCCAGATCCCTTGGAACTTGAGGTGGCCGCGTAGACGTTTTTTTTTTGTAATAGAGCTTTAACGTTCGTCCCACTGGTCCAGATGCATTTGAATCTTCCTTCAGAGAGACGAAGTAGTACAGTAATACATGATGGGCACCTGATGGGTCTCTCTTTGAGCTTGGGGGGATGGTTGGCATACGGAGTGGCTACAAGGTAGTTTTGACCTGGATGAGCCTTGATTTGGTGAAAAGAGCTCGATTCGTTTATGTCGGGCTTCACCTTAGTTGCTTCCTGAGCTCGACAACCCTTCCTTTCTTTTAAAGGCTATTTCTGAAGCTAGACTATTAGAACTGGGGTTCCAAGATAGGTGATCTCAAGTTTGGATTCGGGCTGGGAGAGTGGAAAATTTCTCCTTAGTCCCTAGCCAAATTTGGCTACGAACAGAAGTCCCATCTGACTTGAATATATTTCCTATTTTAATTAGGAAATTTTCCCACTTTTATTATTACCATAAATCTCACAGGAAATCTTCTCATTGATTACACAAGTGATGTAGCGACCATTGGCCGGTACATTCCCCTAAACAATCTAGCTACATTACGATTATTCCTACTATTTGAGGCAATCCGAACGAAGATTTCATCGATGTCATCGCCTCCTAAACTTCTATTTATGTAGGGAAAAAACGGTTTAAAAATGCAACAGAAGCGTGAGAAAAAACGAGATTAGGGTTTGCGTACAAAAAAAATTTCCCTTTTATGCAATGAGAACCTTAACCCTAGATTAATTGATGTATATAATAGTATCGTATATTTTTCGCGTGACGATTGAACAAAGGCCGAATTGATACCGCAAGATCTTCCAATCCAATCACGAACGTAAATCACCTAGGAGTGTGGGCTCCCTTTCTTTAAATTGTATTCCTGAGGATGGAGACAAAGCAAATATCTTTTCGTTGTTAGTTACAAATATCCTCCAAGATAAAAATCCAAGAACGTTCGGTCACTTGTGAATTATCAATCAATTTGATTGTAACTCGCGTGAACCTTGATTCGATGTTGTACACAAAACCCTTTTGATGTAAAGGATATTAGTATATTATCGAATACAAAAACGTTCCCCTTTTTTCTCTACTTGGCTGAATTCACACACTATTGATTAGAGATGATCGAATTTTGTCTAGAGTAAAAATAGATTTTTCTCCCTCAAAATTCCTACGATGGCCGAAACTTTTTCTTTCTGAAATAAAGCTTGGCCGAATTTCCTCTCTGATACCTTAGTCATGACCGAAATTATCCACACATATATATAGGTCCATAAATCCTTTCCTAAGAAGGATTCACTTGGTTGGCAAGAATCCTTTCCTTAGGTGGATTTATTTGGTAGTTAGAATCCTTATCTAAAAAGAAAACTAACAAATCCTATAACTATATTTTGTTAGACGAAATTTTGGTCTTTTATATAGGCTAGGAGAGTTCAATCTTTTCTAAGAAGGATTACTTGATAAACAAGAATCCTATCCTTAGGTAGATTAACTTGGTGGTTATGAATCCATTTCAAATAAGAATTCTACAACTAAGTAGTTTTACTTGGTGACCAAGAATCCTTTTCCAAAAAGAATTCTTTCCTACACCAAGACTCCTAATCCTACTCAATAGTGTGTTTGTAACCATATTAAAGACTTTCTAATTTTATTAGTTAAATAACTCCTTTTATTTATCTACTTATCAAATATAGTCTTTAACATTAACTATACTACCAACAATAGTATAGTTTAGGAGACCATCTCCTAATAGGAAAAGATTTTGACTTTTAATTAAATAATTAATTAATCAAACAATTAATTAATTGCCATTTAATTAAATAATAAAATAAAATAATAAATTAAAGCTATTATCCATAGCCATTGCCCCCCATACATAGTATTAAGGCCATATATTATTTTTCTCATTTTATTAAATCCATTGGACCTTAATAAAAAAGTTCACATGTGAACTAGACTTATTCTTACAAAAAGAACAAGTTCACATGCCTTATTACAATTCTAGATGGACCCCTATTAGTCCGGTAGAATATACTAAGTGATCCATGTAAGTTCGTGTAGATTGAGGATCTTGGCGGGCAATCTAAATTTAAGCTCCAATAGACACAACCTAATCACAATCAACAAATGATTAACTTAGGTCCGATCTATTTAATTTTAGTTCATTCCACTAAAGAACTAAAATTGAACTCTTAAATAAAGATAGAATAAGTTGATGTTACTCATTCGTACCCTAGACAACCTTAATGGAGAAAATGTATCCTCGTGATGAATACTAGTAATCGCCAAGAGCTCATAGACCGCCTATAGCTCTCTAAGTTACCATATTTACTCATATGACCACATTTTGAACTTGGATATTTTGACTTGTCCAGAAACCATGTTTCAATAGACACTATTGAAATTTAACGTTAAGATTTAATATCCAATACCTCAAAACATCCATATGATGGTATTCTACTCTCATTCAATAAATGGAGCAACGATGTCCATATCTATAAATGAAGTCCTCTATCGATTAACAAATGAATACCACCAAACTATCGAGGATAGACTATACTATATAATAGTACTCATTGATTGCTCAAATGATAACACTTGCAACCATAAGTCCATCATTTATCTTAGGATTGAGATAGACTCTCTGATTGTCTTCAAATGAAAACTTTTATCCATTAACGGTTCTAGATAAAGTATTTCATTTTGATCCTATTCAATGCACCAAGTGCACTAGATTCTTTTGCCCAAAGACACCACACTTTGATGATTTTAGACTCATCATAACACATTTGATCCCACTCAAATGCTAGCAAAAGAATCTACAACTTTAACATGATAAATGCGCCCAACCTTCTATCTTAAGTTGTGAATATAATTCAAGACTAACTAAAGAATTGTATCTACCTCATACATATCTAGATGTATGAACAATTCTTCTTTTCTCATAGTCTTTTTACCTTATGATTATTTGCTTTTGACAATTATAATAATGAAACTATAAATGCTATAAGATTTGTTAAACTAGAAATCACTTTATTCATATGAAATAGATTGTTAATTACACTATTACACTCTTGCTATCGAGCATAATCCTAACAATCTCCCACTTGCTCTATAGCAAATGTGTCATATCTCTCATCCCCATGTTCTCTTGAAGCCCATCAAAACTTCTTTGAGGAAGAGCCTTTGTAAAGGGATCCGCTAGATTTTCTACTGACGCGATCTTGGTAATCGTCACGTCACCCCTATGCACAATTTCCCTTAGAAGATGATACTTTCTTTCAATATGTTTCCCTGTCTTATGACTTCTTGGTTCTCTCGAATTAGCCATTGCTCCACTATTATCACAATAGATAGTGATCTGCTTATTCGCATCAGGAACCACTTCCAAGTCAATCAAGAATTGGCGGAGCCAGACAGCCTCTTTAGCAGCCTCGCATGCGGCAACATACTCGGCTTCCATATGACTGCCCCTCATTCAATAGTAAACACAGATCCTGATGTTCATCTCCTAGAGTCAGAATCTAACTGAAAATCAGAATCTGTATACCTAATGGGAATTAAATACCCTCCAGAGTATACAAGCATATAATCTCTCGTTCTCTTAAGATACTTATAAATATGGTTGACTGCCATCCGGTGATCAGGACCAGGTTTCTATTGAAACCTGCTAACTATGCCTACAACAAAATAAATATCTGGTCTATTACAGAGCATTGCATACATGAGACTTCCAACTGTCGATGCATATGGAACCCTACTCATTAATTGCTCTTCATGCTCATTCTTAGGAATTTATTCCTTAGAAATTTTGATTCCATGCCTGAAAGGTAACATACCTTTCTTGGAATCTTGCATGGAAAACCTAGATAAGATTTTATCTATGTATGAAGCTTGGGATAATGCAATCGTTCTATTCTTTCTATCCCTTATGACTTGGATACCAAGAATATAACTCGCTTCTCCCAAGTCCTTCATATCAAATTGTTTTGCTAACCATTCTTTTATTGATGTCAATACACCTACATCGTTTCTGATGAGTAGTATATCATCAAAGTAAAGAACTAGGAAAACCAACTTGTCGCCTTTAATCCTTTTGTATACACAAGGTTCATCAAGGTTTTGAATAAATCCAAAACCTTTAACGGCTTGATCGAACCTTATGTTCCAGGATCTGGATGCTTGCTTCAATCCATATATGGATCTTTGCAACTTGCATACCCTTTCCTCTTGGCCCTTTTCAATGAATCCTTCTGGTTATATCATATAGATGCTTTCGTCAAGACTTCCATTAAGGAAAGCTGTCTTGACGTCCATTTGCCAAATCTCTAGGTCTAGAGATGCCACAATGGATAAGAGTATCCTAATGGATTTAAGCATGGCCACAGGAGAGAAGGTTTCTTCATAATCTATACCTTCATTATGTGTATAACCTTTAACTACCAATCTAGCTTTATAGGTTTCCACATTTCCATCCATTCCTCTTTTCCTCTTGTATACCCACTTGCACCCGATGGGTTTTATCCCTTTAGGCAAGTCTATAAGAGACAAGACTTTATTTTTGAACATAGATTCAATTTTGGATTTCATTGCCTCTTGCTAATGGTGACAATCAACATCTTCAATTGCTTCCTTGTACGTATAGGGATCATCGTCGTCCGAAAGATTCTCTATTGATTCTCCTAGACCGATATGTCTTTTAGGTTGTCTAACAACCCTCCCACTACGATGAGGTATGGTTGATTGTTGATCTTGTGTTGGTATGGAATTTACAATTGGGCTTGGTTGCGAAACTTCTTGTGGAATTTTATCTCCTAAAAGCTCATTTAGGACAATTCTACTTTTAGGCACAAAATTATTCATATAGTCCTCTTCTAAAAATTTAGCATTTGTCGAAACAAATACTTTAAGATCTGAAGGTCTATAAAAATAATATCATTTTGTTCCTTTTGGATACCCTATAAATATGCATGTTTCTGAATGGGACTCCATCTTTTTTGTCTTTCCTTTTAACACGTGCGCAGGACATCCAAATATCCTTAAGTATTGTAAACTAGGCTTTCGCCCAATCCACAACTCATGCGGTGTTTTAGGAACCGACTTAGATGGTACATCGTTTAGAATATACAAGGCAATTTTAAAGCATATCCCTAAAAAGAACTAGGGAGCGTTGAATAACTTAATATAGACCTAACCATATCCAAAAGAGTTATATTTCTCCTTTCTGCCCTGAGGTGTGCCTGGTGCAGAAAACTGAGAAATTATTCCATTATCAATAAGATATTGCTGAAACTCACCAGATAGATATTCTCCACCACGATCAGACCTTAAGATTTTTATACGTTTCTCAAGCTGATTTTCCACTTCAGCTTTAAATGCTTTGAACATATCAAAAGCATCCTACTTATGTCTCATGAGATACATAGCCAAATCATGAGTGATCATCCGTGAAAGTGATGAAGTACTCATATCCACCTCTAGCTTGAATGCTCATAGGTCCACACACATCAGTGTGTATCAATCCTAAACATTCAATGGCTCTTGTGCCTTTGGTCGTAAACTACCTTTTGGTCATTTTACCTTCCAAACAAGATTCACAAGTTGGTAGATCATCAACCTTTAAGTCACTTAGAGGTCCATCACATACCAATCTTTTAATCATATTAAGGTTAATATGACCTAAGCACAAATGCCATAGGTAAGTTTCATCTTTTGATAATTTTACTCTTTTATGATTAGGTTCCGTTGATTCCGTGTCTAACAAGTGAGAGATATTTCCATGCAAATAGAATAAACCGTTTTCCAATGAACCTTTGCAAATAATTTTATCATTCTTACTAATAATAAAACCTTTATTAAAAGTAACCGAATATCCAAATTTATTTAGACAAGAGATTGAAATTAAATTCCTCTTGTATTGTGGTACATAATAAACGTTTTATTAAGTCTAAATGCCTATAAGAATCATAATTGATTCTAATATCTCCAACTACACTAGTAGACACCAACGTTCCATTGCCTAAATGCAAGTTGAATTCATTCTTATCCAGTCTATTCCTTTGACCCTTTTCACCACAAAAGAAACACTTTCCTTTGATCTTGGTTACTTTCTTGGTCTCCTTCTAAGAAGGCTAAAGTTGCTTTTTCTTCTGTTATCTCTTGACCTTCTAACGGGTCTTAACAGTAGCAAGTTTACCAACCATATGAATCCTTGTCTAGAGACATCATAATATCGGCAGCGGTCTCCATTCCTTCATGTTGCTGTTGCAACACGTTGGAGATGATGGCCATAATGTAACGTATATTTAGCCATCTTTTCTAAAGACTTCCACTACTGATACTCATCGCTTTGCTCCTGAGTAGATTCATTAGTTTTGGTGGTTAAGGAATATACAGAATGAACTTATACTTTTCAATTTGCAACAACATCCCAATATTCCTTTTCCATGTGACATAATTATCATTAGTTTAAAGTATTATCTATTTATGATATTGATTAGGGATGGGGTTATGATTTCTTTATATTAACAAAAATTATATAAGTAAATAATCATGTTAAAGTACTTTTGAATATTTATCTTGAATTAAATGAAATAATTCAATCGTAAAAATTCAACGGTGATCCAACACCCATAAATGTCATGCCTCCTTTGGGAGTACGCATCATTTACTAGTTGGACTAGGTCCCACCTAATTGTTAACATAACAACCAACGTTTTCAATTTTAGCCTTGTGATTTTATTAACAAGAACTCTTGGGAGGATATTAATAAACTCACATTGAGTGTGTTACCAAGTTATCGACCTTCAATATAGTCCCTCATGAATATCCCTCCTTTGGGAGTAGATATCGTTTGGGCTAATTGTCTAGTCTATCCTTGTAAGGAAGTATCTTGCTAAATTCCATTCATTAATACCTCTTGGGAGGTTATTCACGAAACATAAAGCTCAACTAAACTTGGAGGCCGTAGGTGTTCCAAAACACCTTCTCCCACTCAATTGCTTAAGGCATGTGATCGAATTCCAAAGAATGATTTACCAAGTTATCTAGATGCCAATTTAGATACTTAAACCATTCAATGCATGTTCATACCAAAAGAGATATATGAGTGGCACTCCTATTCTATATGACATGTTATCAAACAATGACAAACATTGCAATATTTACAAAAATATAAATAGCTACAATTTTTGTCCATCCTAGAAAAACAAGTAAATTACATATATCTTGGAATACAAGAACTTCTTTCTTGGCAAACAAGTCTTCACGAGACCTTCGTCATTCGGACTTCCTAGCTACCTCCATGGGCGTGCGCACCCCTTGCCCTTACCAATAGGCATGTCACAAGTCCATAAAGGGCTGCCATGCGCAGCTTATGGTTACCACAAGGGCTGCCATGCGCAGCCTATGCAACAACAAACGTGGTTGCACGCTCTTTGCACGTACGTTCTTTGTTACGGCTCGCACGGTCCCAAACTTGTTCCGGTTACTCCTAATTCTTCAAACCTTCGAGTCTTTGTTAATGTATTACAGAAGAATTTACATAACAAAATACTGCGGTTTTATTATTATTATTATTATTATTACAACAACAAAAATAAATAAAAAAACTTAGCAACTACCAAGAAGGAAATTATGGTGATAATAGACCACCTTTCTTGTTACAATCCCAAAACAAAATTACATTGAAATTCTAGGACCAAAATTGAGCAATAAAAATCCATATATAAAACATATATATATCCATACATTCCAATGTAAATATATATGCGAATACCTAGAGTGCCATCTCTTTCTAAAACATGCATATATACAATAAAAGAAAAAGATTCATGAACACATACATTAATTAATCAAGGATACAACATGGCTCTGATACCAATGTAGGGAAAAAAAGGTTTAGAAACGCAACGGAAGCGTGAGAAAAAATGAGATTAGGGTTTGCATATAAAAAAAATTCTCTTTTATGCAACGAGAACTTTAACCCTAGATTAATTGATGTATATAAAAGTATCGTACCTTTTTCGCGTGATAATTGAACAAGCGCCGAATTGAATCCGTAAGATCTTCCAATCCAATCACGAACGTGAATCACCTAGGAGTGTAGGCTCCCTTTCTTTAAATTGTATTCCTGAGGATGGAGACAAAGCAAATATCTTTTCTTTGTTAGTTACAAATATCCTCTAAGAGAAAAATCCAAGAACATTCGGTCACTTGTCTATCATCAATCATTTTGATTGTAACTCGCGTGAACCTTGATTCGATGTTGTACACAAAACCCTTTTGATGTAAAGGATATTAGTATACTACCAAATACAAAAACGTTCCCCTTTTTTCTCTACTTGGCCGAATTTACACACTATTGATTAGAGATTATCGATTTTTGTATAGAGTAAAAAAAAAAAATTCTCCCTCAAAATTCCTATGATGGCAGAAACTTTTTCTTTCTGAAATAAAGCTTGGCCGAATTTCCTCTCTAATACCTTAGTCATGACCGAAATTATTCACACATATATATAGGTTCATAAATCCTTTCCTAAGAAGGATTCACTTGGTTGGCAAGAATCTTTTCCTTAGGTGGATTTATTTGGTAGTTATAATCCTTATCTAAGAAGAAAACTAACTACTCCTATAACTATATTGTGTTGGACGAAATTTTGGTCTTTTATATAGGCCAGGAGAGTTCAATCTTTCCTAAGAAGGAATACTTGATAAACAAGAATCCTATCCTTAGGTAGATTAACTTGGTGGTTATGAATCCTTTTCAAATAAGAATTCTACAACTAAGTAGTTTTACTTAGTGACCAAGAATCCTTTTCCAAAAAGAATTCTTTCCTACACCAAGACTCATAATCCTACTCAATAGTGTGTTTGTAACCATATTAAATACTTCCTAATTTGATTAGATAAATAACTCCTTTTATTTATCTACTTATCAAATATAGTCTTTAACATTAACTATACTACCAACAATAGTATAGTTTTAGGAGACCATCTCCTAATAGGAAAAGTTTTTGATTTTTAATTAAATAATTAATTAATCAAACAATTAATTAATTGTCATTTAATTAAATAATAAAATAAAATAATAAATTAAAGCTATTATCCATAGCCATTGCCCCCCATACATAGTATTAAGGCCATATTTTTTTTTTCTCATTTTATTAAATCCATTGGACCTTAATAAAAAAGTCCACATGTGAACTAGACATATTCTTACAAAAAGAAACAAGTTCACATGCCTTATTACAATTCTAGATGGACCCCTATTAGTCCGGTTGAATATATCAAGTGATCCATGCAAGTTCGTATGGATTGGGGATCTTGGCAGGCTATCTAAATTTAAGCTCCAATAGACACAAACTAATCACAATCAACAAATGATTCATTTAGGTCCGATCTATTTAATTTTAGTTCATTCCACTAAAAAACTAAAATTGAACTCTTAAATAAAGATAGAATAAGTTGATTTTACACATTCGTACCCTAGACAACCTTATTGGAGAAAATGTATCCTCGTAAAAAATATCAGTAATCGCCAAGAGCTCATAGACCGCCTATAGCTCTCCAAGTTACCATATTTACTCATATGACCACATTTTGAACTTGGATATTTTGACTTGTCCAGAAACCATGTTTCAATAGATAATATAGAAAACTTAACGTTAATACTTAATATCCAACACCTCAAAACATCCATATGATGGTATTCTACTCTCATTCAATAAATGGAGCCACGATGTCCATATCTATAATTGAAGTCCTCTATCGATTAACAAATGAATACCACCAAACTATCGAGGATAGACTATGCTATATAATAGTGCTCATTGATAGCTCAAATGATAACACTTGCAACCATAAGTCCATCATTTATCTCAGGATTGAGATAGACTCTCTGATTGTCTTCAAATGAAAACTTTTATCCATTGACGGTTCTAGATAAAGTATTTCATTTTGATCCTATTCAATGCACTCAGTGCACTAGATTCTTTTGCCCAAAGACACCACACTTTGATGATTTTAGACTCATCATAACACATTTGATCCCACTCTAATGCTAGCAAAAGAATCTACAACTTTAACAAGATAAAGGCGCCCCACCTTCTATCTTAAGTTGTGAATATTATTCAAGACTAACTAAGAAATTGTGTCTACCTCATACATATCTAGATGTATGAACAATTCTTCTTTTCTCATAGTCTTTTGACCTTATGATTATTTACTTTTGACAATTATAATAATGAAACTATAAATGCTATAAGATTTGTTAAACTAGAAATCACTTTATTCATATGAAAAAGATTGTTAATTACACTATTACACTCTTGCTATCGAGCATAATCCTAACAATTTAAACCCAACTGTTTCACCGTCTTCCTCACGTTTGCTCTTAAACTTCAAATTTTAAAAATCCCTCTATTTTTCTACCCTTTCTAACTACGCCTATGTTCCTTCTTTTTTTCTCAGCCTCCAAACTCTATTTCATTATGTCAAAAGTCAGCCATGACTCTGTCGATTCCCTTGTTGATGGTGTAGGGGTTTCTATCTTGCCTAAGGAAAGCAGGGTCGATGAGACCTTGACAGTGACGACTCACCTCCGACCCCGAAGTGTCGTCGGTCGAACAGGAACGTAGTTATCGGGACTGGGTTTTCTAATCGACCTGATAATCCCCTGAGCTTGGTTGATAAAGATTCCGGTGAGGAAAATAGGGACGACACTGCTGGGAAGGGCTAAGCCACAGTTGCTGATCCATCTTTGAAGAGGCTTCTCCCCTTAGATTTCAGAATTGTCCCTGACTCTACCACTGACCCCAACTCGCTCGATCACCTACAATCATAGTATGGCATCCCCGATAACATTTCTCTCTCCATCCCTCACAGGAATTATGACATCTTCAAACCTTCCAGTGGTGTATTTCCAATTCACGTAGCGGCCCTCGAGAATGTGGTCTAGCTTCCTCTTCACCCTACTCTTCGACGGGCCCTCGTCACTCTACAGTTAGCTCCCCTCCAACTGACACCCAACTTCTGAAGGCATCTGATCGGGTTTCTTATACTATGGAGGGAACAATACGAGCTGAGCAAAATTACTAGGGAGCCCGAAAAAGAGGAGCTGGCATACCTCTTTCAAATTGGAAACCTGTCCGGAGCTCTTTGAGGTCTGTTCTTTTCCAAAGCAAAGAACAAGCTCAATTTCCTTATCCCTAGTGCTTCGAGGAAGGACCCTGCTTGGAAGAAGGAGTGGATCTTAGCGGAAGATGACTGAGGAAGCTTGTCCTTCATTAGTGGGCATGAGTTTATGGTTCCCACGGCTTTCAATGATAAACCATCATGGGGCCGGGATTCCTTGCCTGCTAAGTCCGAATCTGTGTTGAAGGACATCCTTGCTAGGAACTACTTGAACATAAAATTCCCAACCGCCGACCCTTTTGATTCTCACCGGGTAAACCGCTATCTGCGAATCTCTGATGCTACTCCTCGTAAGTAACACTGAATCATCATGTTTTGTTTCGTTGATTAGTTCGATTCTGACGGTTTCCCTATTTAAAAAAAAATAAACAATTTTTGTTGTTACTCCAGCTTCCCGCGAAGCCCAACAATCTCGTACCCCTCCCCTCTCTGTCAAATCGAGTCGAGAAATCCCTTTGGTTTCCTCAGAGAAAGGGGGGTTAATTGTTCCAGATGGGACTGTAAATTCCCTTAATCAATTATAGTGTAAAATATACCTAGAAGGGGGGGGGGGGATGAATAGGTATATTCTCAAATTTTAATCTTCTTTAAAAACACAAGAAATCTTATACAACACTTAGTACAATATCCAAAATGATATATGACAAAGCAAATGTTCAAGCAACACAAATCAACTAAGTGAAGAAATTAAAGATGCTAAAAATCAACACAAGATATTTACGTGGTAAAGCCTCCTATGAGGAAACATCCACGGGTTGATACCACAACCACTGGCAAAAGCAAATCCACTATTTCAAATAAGAGTTACACACTCAAGCAATCAACACATGTTCTCCAAGCTATACCCCTTTCTCTTCGCTTGAACCTAGTGATCTACTCTGCCGACTTCCTATCCAAGACCTCCTGTCTCTAGGATGATTCCTCGCTCGCCTATTTAGATCCTCTTAACCCAATGCAAGACTTTTTGCTCAACTATCCGAGTCCTCCCGACTCTAGTTGAGACTCCTTGCTTAGTTATCCGGATCTCCCCGATCCTAACTAAGACTTCCTTGCTTGAATATCTGAATCACCCCGATCCTAGCCAAGTCTTCTTGCTCAAGTCAAAGCTTCACTCACTTCAACAAAAGACTTCAACCTTTTAGAAGACAATGATCTAAGTGGATGCAAATGATGCAAACACAAACAAATAGAGCAACTATATCAAACACACTCTATGAACATGCAACTAGATAACTAGATAATGCTTTCATAGATCAATCACAAATATATCTAGAAAACCTAAGCATGTTATAAATTAAGAACTAGTCAAGAAAAATAAAGACACCAATTGTAAATGACATAGTTCTTAGAAAATGAAATCAAGTCTAGAAATAAACAATCAAGCACAAGAACAAAAGATTTCTAGAGTCAATTTCATGATTATCAACTTTAACACAAATCATTCAATTTAAACTAAATCTAGCTAAACTTGAAAATCAACAGAACAAACTATAACATGTAATCAAAATCATCTTAGTCATGCTTCTTAATTATATTATATCCACCAATAAGAAGATCAAAGAAGAAAACTAAGAAGCATATGCTTTTGCCAAACAAGGATGAAATCTTGAACTGAAAACCTGAACACTGTGAATAATCAAGAAATCCTTTGGTTCTGAAAATTCTTGGGGTTTGTAGATCTCTTCAAGACACTCGATTTCGGGTTTTGAATCAAGTAAATCCGAGTAGTATTGAGAGAGATATCACCAAAACAAAAAATGAAAAGTTGGTTCTAAAATATGCAGGTCAAAAATGAATGTGAAAATATTCAAGGGACCTCACCAAATAAGCCGCGCGCAAATCAACATGTGATAACGCGTGTTTTAAAATTTTCAAAGTAAATTATCACATGCAGTGAAGTGACACTAAGAGACCCAATGAACGATGAAGCATTGCGGCAAAGGACACACAATAGAAATGGTTTCACATGGACGCGTCACACTTTATAAAAAGCTTATCAATTAAAATTTATTCCACGCAATGAGCTCACACTACAAGCAATCAAGCAGATTAATAGGAAATCAAACATGTGACACCAATTGATTTGATTGATCATCCACACCAAACATTTTATGTATGGAATGTATGTAATAAAATCCTTTTTAATTCCTGAAATCAAAAATAGCCGAGATGTGCCGTGGGCAACTCGAGACCAGAGGTATATTTTTGGCGAGATGGTCACGCGCCTATTCGGCCAAAGGAGGCAAATGGCAATTTGCCATTATTTTTCTCTTTTGCTCCCTTTCACATACCTCTCGTATTCTTCGATCATTTTCCGGTCTCCGAACATAGAATTCGAATTCGAATTCGTTTACGGATTACGAAACGAAACGAAACTCTCTCACGAACATGGATGACTATGAAACTCAACCCAGAAAATAAAAATTCGACTCGATATACGAATACGAAGACAATACATGCAACATGACTGGAAAATTTCATTTCTCTTGACTCAGAACTCGAAATCAAATGTATAAGTAACTGAAATAACCAGAACTCAATAAGGAACAATATAACATCAAATTCAAGTTCAATATCCATGTTATACAAACATATAAACATACAAACACATTTCACACAAGAATACAAACTATATAGAGGTAGTCTCCAATCATGCATTTTTCCAAAACATGTTACTTTCATACAAATGCATGAGCATTAAACTTTAAGTGTGTGAATGTGTTATACCAAATGATGCACAACGATGCAGGGATACAAATGTATGATATTTGTGTGTGTGCACCTACGCCTTGCAAGAGGAGGAAGAATCTTGATACCTTAACATCCAAGTAAGCATATATCCTCTTGAAGACGAACTTTGCATGCGAAGTTGCTTTCCTTCCTTGAAGCCCGATTTAATCACAACAATCTAAGCAACTAAGCAATACAAACAAAGAGCATTTTGTTATAAAATCAAGCCAACACAAATCTAAAACCTAACGAACTTTGCAAGTAAGCATATATCCTCTTGAAGACGAACTTTGCATGCGAAGTTGCTTTCCTTCCTTGAAGCCCGATTTAATCACAACAATCTAAGCAACTAAGCAATACAAACAAAGAGCATTTTGTTATAAAATCAAGCCAACACAAATCTAAAACCTAACGGGGACTTCATTCGCTCTTGCTCTGTCCTCCTCCAAGCACAGGTCAAAGATGGCGCTCCTAGCATCGCAGGCTACCAAAGCGCGGGGTAAGGGGGCTTCTGTCTCTCAAGTAGCTGATGCAGTAATGACAACTCTTACTCTAGTTGTCCTTACTCTTGCTTCTGCTCTTGTCGTATCCACTTTTAACTTGCAAGGTGCTTTTATCTCTATCTACATTCCTAGCCCCCCGAGCTTCAAAGGACCTCGATGCCAGTATTGAAGGGGCCCTCCCTGTTTACCCATAAAATCAGTCCAGCTCTGCCACGCATGACGAGGTCCTGAGGCAATTCATCTCTTCCTGCCCCGGGGTAGTCTATCTGTGATGGCTTCAATGCCTATAGATATCTTGATCACCAAAGGGTCTACCCTCTTGGCCGAGGTAATCATCCTCTTCATCTTTTCCTATAATGGTTTGTTGAGTCACTTTCTAACTTGAACTCCTTTATAAGCTTTCCAATTCAACGATGCTTTGGGCCACCAAGTAGCCTCTCTCTTTAATCGGGTCGTCAAATCTGAGGCTAAAGCCAAACGGGCTAAGGAGTTGTCGACACGGGTTCAAGATCTAGTGCAAGAGATGACCTCTAGCCAGAGGGGGATAGAGGCGGAGCTAGTTGAGCTTCATTGTGACAATGAGAAATTGAAACTATCTTTCGATCAAGAAACCCTCCGGTCTCAACGTCGAACAAGCCAACGGGATTCCTGAAAGGCTGATGCTAAGATGCTAGAAGTCAAAAACCAAGCCTTGCATGCTCAGGTAGTCATGTTACAAACGGAAGCGGAGGCCTCCTTCAATGACAGATACTTTTATGCCTCCTTCCAAGTCGCCGAAACCCTCCCTCATCCTTTTGACCTTTCTAGTATCGCTGGCTGGGATAGGGAGGAAATCATAACCATGGTTGCAGAGAAATCTCACCCCGACGGTGACAGAGCTGATCCTTCTGGTAAGGGTGGAGTGAGGAAGCAAGCAGTCGTGACAGATCCTCCTCTTCCTCATCCCATCTTGCCAGCCTTAGGTCTTGGAAAACCTCTAGAGGGGTTCCGCCTGTACAATAAAAATGGGACCTACCAGAAGGCCGGGAGGAGGTCCACCACCACCCTGTAAAGCCATCTAAAGAAGGGTTGGAGACTGAACAGAACATGATCGAGTCTGTGGCAAATCTTCTCGATGCGACCATTTCTCCTAAAGTTATGGTGGTGGTTAATGAGGTCCTGGAGAATGACCCAACTGAGAAACGGGCAATTGAGAAACCTCCAGAAAGAGGGATAACAGAGGAGGCCAATTAGGATGAGCAACCATTGGAAGGAGAGGCGAAAGGCGAGGGTCATCATAGAGGAGGGGCAGATGGAGGCAATCAGAAGAATGAAGCTTGATGAGACCCATCCTTGACTTACCTTGATTGCCCGGAAAGGGGGGTGGGTACCTCGCTTTAATCTTAACCAAATAGATAGTCTTCTATTTTGTATATTTTTTTATATGTAGCCCGAAACCAAGGGTTGGGCTCCTAGTTCGACAACTGTAGCCTTTTAAAGGGGGATGGGCTCCCACGTCATTAATAAAGATTAGCTTTAGATTTCATTCATTCTTGCTTCAATGGATTTTTACTTGTGTTGCTTTATTTCTGGCCTTCACTATGACGCAACCTTCGAAATAACTTGAATTTGGTAAAAATAAAGAGATATGAAATTTAACTAAGTGTGGAAGTAGACAGCTAGCTCGAGCTCTCAACTGTTAGCAGAAACTTGTAACTCGATGAATTTAACGAGTAGTCCCCTCATATGATTTTAAGCTAGTTTGTACCTGTTACAGTAAGCAATCATATGCACATGGGGGATTAGTAGCCAGTAATAACTTGGACATTAGAGTTTAGGTAGGAGAACTTTCCGAGCGAAGGTTTCTCTAGGGGGTTATAGCACGATCAAGGTATCGGGAGGGCTATCTAGCTATTTCCCGGTCTCGAGATCTAGATGGTAACTATGCTCTTACACTCAGACCCTTTTTGGGGGTGGTAGCCCGACCAAGGAATCAAGAGTGTTATCTAGCTATTTCCTGGTCTTGAGACCTATATCATAACTATGCTCTTATACTCAGACCCTTCTTGGGGGTGGTAGCCCGACCAACGCATCAGAATGAATATCTAGCTATTTTCTGGTCTTGAGATCTGGATGGAATTTATGCTCTTACACTTAGACCCTTTTTGGTGGGGGTTGATGCCCGACCGAAGCATCAAGGATAGCGATGGGGCTTCCCCGGCTGATCCTTGGTCTTGAGATGGCTATGTCGAACTTACCTGTGTAGACCCTAATTGGATACTGAGACATTACTGTAGAATATAATCGAAGATAGAGAAAATAGACTTTATTAATAAAAAATGGAGTACATTACTGTTAGGGGTTTTACTAAAAACTAAGTGGAGATAGCCTGCTCACGAGTCCCTTGTTTAAGGGTAATACTTCCTTAGGTGATCTACATTCCAGGTGTGATTGATGGGTCGGCCATCCTTATATGACCCGTTGCGGACCACTACCTTTAATAAGGTACTTCCCAGTTGGGTCCTAGGACCCCATCTGACCTTCTCCTCGTATACGAGGTCACTTTCCTAAGAACTAAATCCCCTTCCTTAATGCTTTGAGCTTTAACCTTCTTATTGAAGTACCTAGCGATCTTGCTTTGGTAGATCGCTACTTTTTCAGCTACCCGATCTTGTTTATCTTCCAAGAGATCTAGATTAGCTTGGAGCTTGTTCTCATTGATTCCATGATCAAAGTGATGCACTCTGAAAGAGGTTATTTTGTACTTGATGGGAAGAACTGCTTCAACCCCGAAGGTCAAGGAATAGGGTATTTCTCCGGTGGCTGTTCTCTTGGTGGTCTGGTAAGCCTAGAGAACCTCGAAAAGCTCCTCGGCCCATATGTCATTTCCCTACTGTAATTTCTTCTCCAACAACTTCTTCATAATCTTATTGGTGGATTCCACCAGTCCATTAGTCTGAGGGTAGGCTACTGAAGCAAACCTAAGGTTGATTCCCAATCCTTTACAAAAGTCCTTGAATCGGCCGTTATCAAACTGCTTACCTAGGTTGGCTACAATGATAAGAGGTTCAATCTACAGACTTTATCTACAGACTTTATTTTTTTTTATAAACCTTGTTGTGTTTTCTTCTGACATCTGGGAGAGCGTTCCATCTTCGACCCACCTGGTAAAATAGTTTATCGCCATAATAGCATGATTACTTGTGCATGAGCGGTAGGAAGTGGTCCAATCAGATCGACTCCTCACATAGAAAAAGGGTAAGGCGAGCTGATGGATGACAAATGCTCCGGTGGGAGGTGACTCAAGTTCGAGGAATTCTGGCATGGCTCACAAGATTGTACAAAGTTCATTGCATCTTGCAGAATAGTTGGCCATTAATACCCCATGCGGAGTACCTGCTATGCAAGTGCTTTCCTACCAATGTGGTTCCCGTATTCCCTAGAGTAAACCTCTCTCAACTCCCATTTGGCATCATCGGGATGCAAACACCGAAGCAGGGGAAGAGACCTACCTCTCCTGTAGAGGTACCCGTCCACCTAGCAATACCGGACAGAGAGCCTCTTGATTCTTCTGGCTTGATCGAACTCCTCTGGAATCTTTCCTTACTGGAGATAAACCACTATTGGATCAATCCAGCATGGTTGATGGTCCAGGGTACAAATCTTCTTGGCCACTGTTGTGTTGGGTTTGGTGATCACTTGGAGGGGAACTAAAAATACAAACACGGTTATATGCTTAAAGCTAACCTAGAGGGGGGTGAATAGGTTAGACACCTTTTTCGACTCCCTTAGAAACAAACAAAAGTTTGTCCCTCTAGATTGCTTGTATCACAATATATATATATCAATTAAACACACTTAATCAATATATAAAACAAGTAAAGTGTGATACAAACAAATAATGGTAACATATACACAATCTATATCATAGTAAGGAAGCCAACTTACATAAAGAGTTCTATCCATAGTATTCAAATAACAAGTACAAATACAAGAGAGACAGTGATAGAGAAAAGTCGACACAAGATATAACGTGGTAAACCTCCGAAGAGGAAACATCCACGGGTTTGCAACCACTGGAAAACAAAATCCACTAGTAGATAAGACAAGTACAATCTCTCAAGTGACCCTTTCACCTAGAAACTACCCTCCCATCCTACTCATGAAGATGTCGCCCTCATGCTCAACAATCTGAGGCCTCACACCTCTTGTTAAGACTTCCTCGCTCACCTTATCGGATCCTCACGACCCAAGGCAAGACTTCTTGCTAAACTATCTGAGTCCTCTCGACTCTAGTCAAGACTTCCTCACTCACCTTTCCGAATCCTCACAACCCTAGGCAAGACTTCTTGCTCGACTATCCGAGTCCTCCCGACTCTAGCCAAGACTTCCTTGCTTGACAATCCAAGGTCTCACACATCTTGCCAAGACTTACTTTCTCAACAACATAGGTCTCACACCTATTGTCAAGAATTCCTTATCACAAGGCATCTAGGTGATCATGAATACAAAACGCAAACAAGCACGCAACATAGAATGCTATGATCAACACATCCTATGGAAAATACTAGACATGAGCATGAATGCATAAAACAAATGTAGTCTAGTCAATCATGCATGTTTAAATCATCTAGATCATGTAAGATATGTTCAACATTAATTACAACCTAGATACATGCATAGATCTAAAACTTGAATCACAAGATATGTTCAATTAATCACAAAATCAAGTTTAAATCACATAAACCAAAAACTTGCTAAAATCATATGACAAAGTCATTTATATTTAAGCAAAAGTTCTAGAGCATATTCCTATACATAGATTCAACAAAACATATGAATAGCTCAAAACAACATAAGCACATGTATTAATGTGAGAATTTGGCCACGAGAGCCTAATACAAGTGAGGAACTATTTTTCACAAAATCAATCAATCAAAGATCATCAAATAGTCCTAGAATTAAAGCCAGCACAATACAATCCCAAACATGTGAAAACATAGGCAAAATCAAAACCTAGCTCAACATGTAAGATTTCAATTGAAACTCAACCTAGCTTTAAAAGAGTTCAAAACTCAAATCAAAACACTCACAATACATATATATATATATATATATATATATATATAAGTTGAAGAAGAAAACCTAAGGCAATTGACCAAGTTTTAAAAGAAAACTTTGAGAGAAAATCAATACCTTAGTTGGTTTAGGTGCAGTCCCGTTTTTGTGTTTTTAGACTCCAAAAACAGCAATAGAACTCACTCACACCTTCAGTGAAAAGATGGAGGATGAATAGACAAACACTTTCAACTTTGAATCACTCAAAACAGAGTTCAAATGAAGAAGTTATGATGTTTGGAAAGTGAGAAAATGTAGAGAAAAAATTTCTGCACACAAGTTTAAATTTCTTCTTAGAATGAAATGTGAGAAGGAAGAGGAATATAAAGGAGAGGGAAAGTTGGGCATATGAAATGACCAAAAGGGGCAAGAAGCAGCCAAGCATGCTTGCTGCCTGAGATGGCATGTGGGCATCTCGGGGCAGCAAGCCTTCTGCCTCGAGATGGACACGTGCCATCTCAGGAAAGAAGAGCTTTGCTGTCTTCTTTCTCCCTCGACCTTCCTTCGCGTTCTTCGACTGTTCTCCGGCCTTCGAACTCGGAATTCGAATCAACTTGCGGATTACGAACCGTAACTCTCTCACAAACATGGACACATAAGATAATCAACTCAGAAAATAATAATTAGACTTGATATAAGAAGACGAAGATAGTTTATGCAACATGATTTGAAAGTGTAGTATCTTTTGACTTAGAACTTGAAATCAATAGCATGAGTAACCGAAATAACCGGAACTCAATCAAGAATGATTTAAGACTAAATTCAAGTTCAATATCCATGTTATACAAACATATACATATACAAACACAATTCACAATAGAATACAAACTATATAGAGATAGTCTCCAATCATGCATTTTCCGAAACATGTTATTTCCATACCAATGCATGAGCATTCATCTTCAAGTGTGTGAATGTGTTATACATGGTGTACAACGATGCAGGGAAAAATATGAATGAATTGTATGTCTATGCCTATAATGGTGTACAACGATGCAGGGACACATATGAATGAATTGTATGTGTGTGCCTAAGCCTTGTAAGAGAAAGATAAGGTCTTAGTATACCTTTGTAGAACCATAATGCATCCTTTCTCTTTGAAGACTTTGAACTTGCTTTGGCTCGTTGTTCATTCTTCTTTGAAGCTTGAATCATCATGAATCAAAACAACTAAATCATTACAAGTAAACATCATTTTGATATGGAATTAATGCCAACACAATCTAAAACCTAACAATCTCCCCTTTTGGCAAATTCCATGTCAAAACACCTATACATTTACTACAAATATAAAAATGAAGATATGTTACAAAATCACTCCCTCATTTTACAATGAGTAAGATTCCTATAACTAATCTTCACCAACTCTTGAACTTCATCTTGATATTCTCTTGAAGCTACCTACAAATCATCTCAAAGCCCAATGCAAATACAAGAGAAAAACAACAAATGGCAACATATAATATGGATAAGAATATACAATTCAGTCTACAAATACATTTATCTCCCCCTCAATACATGCCAAAATACAAGAATTCTTAACCAAATCTTAAGACTAATTATTACATGCCATTGAAAGTTCACAAAAACAACATAAAAAGAAACTAAGTAACTAGCATCTCTTTCTCCCCCTTTTTGACATGAAATGATGCCAAAGGTAAGAAATATACCAAACGACTCAAATACTAGCTACTTGGTCCACCAAAGAAAGATGTGCGTGTAGTTGATCTAACATAATGCTTGAGAGGTGGTCTTCAACTTGAAGCAATACACTCCTCTAACTATTTTATTCTAGCATCTTGTTTAACAACTATAGAACTAAGTTCATCAACCTTCTTCTTCAATTGTAAAGCCCAATCCGGAAGAATGTTTGTGCTAATCTCTTGTCAATCAACTTGAGAACTACTAAATAGTCTAAAAGTATCACATGTCTTACCCTTATCCTTATATGATATGTATGACACACGTTTATCACTATACTTTTCCAAGGGTTGTACTAACACATCATCTTCTCTACTCTTAACACCACGAGCTAAACACAATGAAGTTATAAACCCTGGTAATGCAAGCTTTTTATCTCCTTTAGCAGAGAAAGCCACACTATCAATATAAAGCATAAGTAGATCCCCAAGGTTTATAGGTTGATTAGTCACCAAAACATACACTATTTTGATCTTGTCTTTAATCAACTCGGTTGAATTCGAAGATCCAATAATGTTAGTGCAAATGAATAGATGCCAAAATGCACTAGCCTTAGTTAACTCATGTTGACTAATATATACTCTACCTTTCCACTCAAAAGAAGCACTTTCACAAAGAGTTCTACCCATGATATTAAGATTCTCAATGACATCTACATCTAGAAAATTCGAATCTATATCATTAGATAGCCCAAGAAACTTGTTAAATTTTTCCCGGTTAACTCTAAACACAACACCCCTAATCTCCATCAAAGCATCCAATAAGATGACACTTTCTTTATATTCAAGATAAAACTCTCTAACAAGAGTATCATTCACTATTCCTAACATGCTCACCCAAGATTCCCAATTCCTATCCTTAATGCACTTAAGAACATAAGAATCTTTACACTTATCTAAGTCAATGCCTCTCTGTTGAAATATCTTCTTAGTTCCAAAGATCCCTAAATCTTTTGTCCTTGAAGCTTTGGATCCTTTTGAGGTAGACTTGGCTTTCACAATGGGATTCGATTGATTTCCACTTGGTAACCTTAATTCTTCCCATTTGTTCTTGTGTTATAAGATGCTATATACATACAACAAAAGGGAGTGAAAGACTAAACAAGCATATTAGACACAAATATATAAAAACAAAGACATATGACTTAAGAATGAATCATCATTCAAAACAAAGATAGTGAGTAATATCTTACAAGTATCATTAAGTCAAAATATGCCAACATGTAACAAAATGAAGCATGTGAACATATCATAAAAAAGAACAATGTCTAGCATACAATGCTCCCCCTTGATAAATGCTATAACTAAAATCAATGATAGCATGAAGTTCACAAAAATGTTCACACAATCACACATTCAAGCAATTTGAAGAAATATAAACAAAATAAGCTTCATATGCTAAGAGAGAAACACAAAGATTTTTCAAGTTCTCTCATAATTCTTCAACAATTGCTAAAATATCATCATACTCATAAACAAAGTGTGTGTGTGAGAGATATGCTTCAAATATATATCAAGAAATAGTTTGATAATCAACATGCAAACAATTTCCAATAACTGTTCATCTTAAGCTTTTTCCATAAAAAGTCAAACCGATTATCATCCGGAATTTTTGTTTTTAAGAGAATAAATTTCAACATATGAGCGTGTGTGCATGTGGCTCGTCATCCCATTTTTGTTTTTCAACCCAAGCTCATTTGATTTTCAACTATACTCTTTTTTAAGCCTTCCTCCTTTTCTTTTTAGGCTTTGAATCAAAGAATATTTTTTTTAATGATTCCATTTCAACACTTCTTTGATTTTTACATTTTTTTTAAACATAAACAAAATTCACTTCATGGCGGTTTTCACTCATCACAATGGTGTAGCTCTTTCCAACATTGGGTAGCTTTCACAACCAATGTGTGTAGCCCTTTTCATGAAGGTGCTCGTTGAGTTCTATGTATTTGCCGAAGCAAAATGGATACTAACCATAGGTCATTTTAAATGTACTTAAGCACAAAAACTTCAAGGTGTATCCAAAGTTTACGTATTAGTAAACTCAACCTACTAGAAAAACATTTAAGAGAAGCAAGGTGCAATTTTTAGAAAACCAAGGTTTTATGGCTCATAAGCACATGATCTAAAAGCAATAAGTAGAGACTTATTCAAGATCATTACTTCTCTAATGAGTAGCATTTAAAGAATATGAAGCTCATATTTTCAAAAATAATGCCACTCAATATACTATACACAAACAATCATCAAATTTAAGATCAATATGAACAATATCACTATTAGATCCTAAAATAGCAAATGTCAATGAGAACCATATGTATGCTATACAAAATTCTGTAATATGACATGCTATGAGATGTATATCAAAAATTGAGTCAAAAGATGAATATCTGAGAGAACATGCATTAGAGTATAGAGATACCTTTTTGCACATTATATTCACCAAATATCATACTTCCGCCCTTTTTATGAGCACTCTTACCATGAATGTCCTCATGACACCAAGTTGACGATGTTTCACAACAAGAGTATAAAAAGCATAATATCTCAACTCAATCAACACATATATTAAAAGAACTTCTCTAAAGTTAATAAACAAATTTTGACCATCATAACAAACATGGTGTGAGATAACCAAGTTCATATCAATACATGGAGTATTCAAAGCTAGCAAGCAAGAATTCTCAACACAATTGATATATTGCCTCAAAGCTATCTCACATGTGCTTCTTATATTAGTGATAGGAGCACTCACCCTTTCTTGGGTGTACATACACAAACATTTCCAATATCATCCTTGACAACAATGTTAAATCTAGAGTAAAGTCCTTCAATGACTTGATTAACAAGAATATCATTAATACACTCTTCCTTAACATTTTCAACACAAGCTTTGTCAAGTTGAACAAGATTAGTATTCTTTCTACTCCACAACTTCTTCTCATGCTTAGCAATATTATCATGTTTCTCAACTTTCAAGACCTTAGCATGTTCAAGTTGAAGTTTAATCTCTTTATCTCTAGATTCATTTCCTAATTTGCATTTTTCTAAATATTTATAACACCTAGGCTTAATGTGACCTATTGTGTTGCAATAATGGCAAATTGGAATAAAAGATGAGATTGTACCTTTTGGAGTTGAAATAGCTTCACTAGGAGTTTGCAATGATACCTTGTTAACCAACTTCTTCTTGGCTTTTGATCTTCTCTTCTTGTGTGGTTTCTTATCAATCACGACTTCATCAAAGTGAGTAGGAAGTGGTGCTTCCAAGAGCTCCTCTTCAACTACCAAGTCGCCTTCACCACTATGAGAGTTAACAAGATTCCTAACACTAGACACTCTTACCGAATCATTCACTAAGTCCTTGATGGCCTCCTTAGCCATGTCTATCTCTTCCATCAACTCTTGTTCTCTCTTCTTCAAAGAAGATATCACATTATCCTTCTCAAGGTTTATCTTTTCAAGTTCTTTAAACTTCTTCATAATATCACCTTTCTCACCAAGAAGTCTATGAGTGACAACCACAAACTCATCTAGTTATTTCTTGATCAAATCATCCTTCTCAACTACATCTCTTAGAGCATTATCTCTAGCTTTTTCAAGCTTTTCTATCTTTTTCAACAACTCAAGATTAGTAAGAATGGAACTAGAGCTTCTATGATGATTTGCATCAAAGTTCTTATTCAAAGATATTGTACCATCAACATCTAATGGAGAACGTGAAGCCGTTAGAGCTACGAAGTTGCTCACCAACTCTTCATCACTTGAAGACTCACTACTAGAGCTCTCATTGTCACTAGAGTTATCATCACTCCAAGTAGCCGCCAACACTTTGCCTTTCTTGTGTTTCTTAGATGGCTTCTTGGTGCACTCACTAGCAAAGTGACCGAAACCATGACAATTATAGCATTGAACATTTTTTTTATCCATGGCTTGATTATTCTTCTCATTCCTTGGAGATGATGTTCTCTTAACTCCCTTTTCCTTAGAAGATTTTCCTTTAGGCTTGGCATTCTTCTTTAGAAACTTCTTAAACCTTCTAACAAAAAGAGCCATCTCTTTATTTTCATCATCACTCTCCTCCTCAATAGCATTGAGAGTGATTCCCTTACTCGTAATCTTTGGCTTCAAGCACATCTCATAAGTTTGGAGAGACTCAAGCAACTCATCAATGTTCATACTATCCACATCCTTGCTTTCCTCAATGGCCATCACCTTTGATTTGAATCTCTTAGGAGGAGACCTAAGGATTTGCCAATTTAAACACTCTTTTGAGATAGGTACTCCAAGTGCTTGACATTGGATAGCAATGTTAAGAAGCCAGAATTGGAAGTCTTTGAAATTTTATTCTTCACCCATACTTAAACCTTCAAATTGTGATGCCAACATTTGAAGCCTCGATTTCTTCACCGCTAAGGTTCCTTCATTAGTAACTTAGAGAGTATCCCAAGCTTCCTTTGTTGATTCAAGATTTTGAATGTAGGAGAATTGATGCCCATCAACTCCTCCAAAGATGGCATTCATAGCACGATGGTGCCATTTAGCAACCTCAAACTCATTCGTTGTCCATTCACTCATTGGCTTGAGTATCATGGTTCCATCCTCTTGAACCTTGGTAGGAGGACTATAACCTTCTTCCGCTACCATCCAAGCCCTTTCATCAATAGAGCAGATGTAGGCTTTCATCCTCAACTTCCAATACCCATAGTTAGTGCCTCGAAGTAACGGTGGCCTAGTATTTGAGGCTATTTCTGCAATTACATCATCTTGTAAACCCATGACTTCAAAAGCTTTACAAAAACCGTGAATGTATCACCCGGACTCTCACTAAGAATAATATAGTGTCCTACTCTGATAAAAATTGAAAATACAAACACGGTTATATTCTCAAGGCTAACCTAGAGCGGAGGAGGGGTAAATAGGTTAGACACCTTTTTCGACTCCCTTAGAAACAAATTTTTTTTTATCCCTCTAGATTGCTTGTATCACAATATATATATCAATTAAACACACTTAATCATTATATAAAACAAGTAAAGTGTGATACAAACAAATAATGGTAACACATACACAATCTATATCATAGTAAGGAAGTCAACTTACATAATGAGTTCTATCCATAGTATTCAAATAACAAGTACAAATACAAGAGAGATAGGGATGGAGAAAAGTTGACACAAGATATAACATTGTAAACCTCCGAAGAGGAAACATCCACTGGTTAGCAACCATCGGTAAACAAAATCCACTAGTAGATAAGACAAGTATAATCTCTCAAGTGACCCCTTCACCTAGAAACTACCCTCCTATCCCACTCATGAAGATGTCGCCCTCATGCTCAACAATCTGAGGCCTCGCACCTCTTTTCAAAACTTTCTCGCTCACCTTACCGGATCCTCATGACCCAAGGCAAGACTTCTTGCTCAACTATCTGAGTCCTCCTGACTTTAGTCAAGACTTCCTCGCTCACCTTTTCGAACCCTCACGACCCTCGGTAAGTCTTCTTGCTCGACTATCCGAGTCCTCCTGACTCTAGCCAAGACTTCCTTGCTTGACAATCTAAGGTCTCACACCTCTTTCCAAGACTTACTTGCTCAACAACATAGGTCTCACATCTATTGTCAAGACTTCTTTCTCACAAGACATCTAGGTGATCATGAATGCAAAATGCAAACAAGCATGCAACATAGAATGCTATGATCAACACATCCTATGGAAATTACTAGACCTGAGAATGAATGCACAAAACAAATGTAGTCTAGTCAATCATGCATGTTTAAATCATCTAGATCATGTCAGATATGTTCAACATTAATTACAGCCTAGATACATGCATAGATATAAAACTTGAATCACATGATATGTTCAATTAATCATAAAATCAAGTTTAATCACATAAACCAAAAACATGCTAAAATAATATGACAAAGTCATTTAGATTTAAGCAAAGGTTCTAGAGCATATTCCTACACATAGATTCAACAAAACACAGGAGTAGCTCAAAAGAACATAAGCACATGTATTAATGTGAGAATTTGGCCACGAGAGCCTAATACATGTGAGGAACTATTTTTTTACAAAATCAATCAATCAAAGATCATCAAATAGTCCCAGAATCAAAGTTAGCACAATACAATCCCAAACATGTGAAAACATAGGCAAAATCAAAACCTAACTCAACATGTAAGATTTCAATTGAAACTCAACCTAGCTTTAAAAGAGTTCAAAACTCCAATCAAAACACTCTCAATACACATATATAAGTTGAAGAAGAAAACCTAAGGCAATTTACCAAGTTTTGAAAGAAAACTTTGAGAGAAAATCAATACCTTAGTTGATTTAGGTGCAGTCCCGTTTTTGTGTGTTTAGAGTCCAAACACGGCAATAAAACTCACTCAAACCTTCAGAGAAACGATGGGGGATGAATAGACAAACACTCTCAACTTTGAATCACTCAAATCGGAGTTCAAATGAAGAAGTTATGGTATTTGGAAGGTGAGAAAATGTAGAGAGAAAATTTCTGCACACAAGTTTAAATTTCTTCTTACAATGAAATGTGAGAAGGAAAAGGAATATAAAGAAGAGGGAAAATTGGGCATATGAAATGACCAAAAGGGGCAAGAAGCATGCTTGCTGCCCGAGATTGAGCATGGGCATGGGCATCTCGGGGCAGCAAGCCTTCTGCCCCGAGATGGCCACGTGCCATCTCGGGAAAGAAGAGCTATGCTGTCTTATTTCTCCCTCGACCTTCCTTCGCGTTCTTCGACCGTTCTCCAGCCTCTGAACTTGGAATTCAAATCCGTTTGTGGATTACAAACCGTAACTCTCTCATGGACATGCACATATAAGATACTCAACCCAGAAAATAATAATTCGACTTGATATACGAAGACGAAGACAATGTATGCAACATGAGTTGAAAGTGTAGTATCTTTTGACTTAGAACTTGAAATCAATAGTATGAGTAACCAAAATGACTAGAACTCAATCAAGAATGATTTAAGACAAAATTCAAGTTCAATAACCATGTTATACAAACATATACACATACAAACACAATTCACACTAGAATGCAAACTACATAGAGATAGTCTCCAATCATGCATTTTCCGAAACATGTTATTTCCATACCAATGCATGAGCATTCATCTTCAAGTGTGTGAATGTTATACATGGTACATAATGATGTAGGGATACATATGAATGAATTGTATATGTGTGCCTATAATGCTGCACAACTATACAGGGACACATATGAATGAATTGTATGTGTGTGCCTAAGCCTTGTAAGAGAAAGATAAGGTCTTAGTATACCTTTGTAGAACCATAATGCACCCTTTCTCTTTGAAGCTTTGAACTTGCTTTGACTCGTTGTTCATTCTTCTTTGAAGCTTGAATCATCATGAATCTAAACAACTAAATCATTACAAGTAAACATCATTTTGATATGAAATTAATGCCAACACAATCTAAAACCTAACAGGAACTCCTCAAGGTAAGGCCTGGCCACCATTCACAACTATCTTAGCTAGGATATCTGCTCGATGATTCTGTTGTTAGGGCACCTATTCGATCTTGAATCCTTTAAATCTATTCTTAACAGTTGAACAAAGTTTAAGTAGGTGATCATGTTATCTCTTTTTGCCTGATACACCCCGGAAACCTGATTGGCTATGAGTAATGAGTCACTCTTGATCTGTAGGTAATCAACCCTGAGCTAGATGGCTTCTTTCAGCCCTGCTAGGAGGGCTTCATACTTTTCCTCATTGTTGGTGGCCTTAAACTCGAATCTGAAATAGTGGAAACATTTAGCCCCCTCTGGGTTTATTAGCACTATGCCAGCTCCTCCCCAAACTTATCTGGATGCTCCATTTGTGTAGAGGATCCAGGGCTTGCTATTCTCTGACCAACTACCGAACTCTGGAATCTTCCAAGGAGCTATATTTGCCACTGCGGAGGTCGCTTGGCCTGGAGGCACCGAGAACTCTGCCACAAAGTCCGATAAAGTCTGGGCTTTGATTATGGTCCTTAGTTTATAATTTAAATCATATTGGATGAGTTCCAGGCCTATAAAAATAGTATTCCTTATACATCTGGCATTTGTAAGAATCGATGGAGAGGTTGGTCTGTCACTTCTGCTATTGGATGAGCTTGAAAATATGGACGGAGCTTCATTGCCGAAGTTACTAGAGCATAGGCGAGCTTCTTCAGAAGTGTGTAATTTTTTTATGGCTTGGTTAGGATATTACTTACATAGTAGATAGGTCGTTGGACCCTATCTCCATATTCCTTGACCAATGCCCTACTCACTATAGTTTCTGAAGCAACCAAGTAGATTTTAACTCCTCTTCAGGACTTGGCTTGACTAGCAAAGGAGGGCTCGTCAGATATTTCTTTAATGCTTGAAAGGCTTGCTCATTTTCCAGGTCTCATTTCATGTTTCTTCCCTGCTTGATAGCTTTGAAGAAAGAGAGACATTTATCGGTGGATCGAGAAATGAACCTGTTGAGCGCTGCTGCCTGTCCGATCAAGATTTGTACCTACTTAAGTGATGTAAGGGATTCTAGATCCAAGATAGCCTTGATCTTTTCTGGGTTAGCCTTTATTCCTCTCTCATGAACCATGAAGCCCAGAGAGTTTCACGCAGTTACCCTAAAGGCACATTTGGAGAGGTTCAATCTCATCTTGTTTTCCCTTAGGATCATAAAAGTTATGCGAAGGTTGTCCTAATGTCCTTCTATGGATTGTGATTTCGTTACCATGTCGTCGATGTACACCTTCATCGACCTTCTAATCTCAGGTCTGAGCATTCGGTTAACTAACCGCTGGTATGTAGCCCCATCATTCTTGAGACCAAATGGTATCACTTTATAACAGTATAGACCTTGTCCGGTAATGAAACTGGTCTTATCTTGGTCGGGTGGATGCATCTTCATCTAGCTGTACCCCGAGAATGCATCCATGAAGCTTAGAAGCTTTTTTCTGAATGTGGAGGTAATTAGCTGATCGATTTTCTATAAAGGAAATCTGTCTTTTGGACATGCCTAGTTGAGATCGGTGTAGTCAAAACACATACACCACTTCCCATTTGCCTTCATGACCATGACCACGTTAGCGATCCATTCGAGGTAGCACACCTCTCTGATAAAGCCCAATCTAATTAATTTGTTTACTTCCTCCTGAACCGTGTTATTTATTTCAATGTTAAAGTGATGGTTTTTCTACTTGACTTGTTTGAAGGTTGGATCCACTACTAATCGGTGCGCAACCAATGACATTGGGATCCCGGGCATCTCATCGTGACTCTAGGTGAAGATGCAGTTAAATTCTTTGAGAAGCCCGATCAGACCCTCCTTCACTTCTGGCTCTAATGAAGTTCAGACCTTGAAGACCTTTGAAGGATCATCCATCCAGATGGGTATCTCTTCAAGCTTGTCCACAGGATACTGCTGGCCCATTCCCAGCTTCGTTCTTCATCTGGGATCACGAGGTTATCCTCTGGGTGAGTCGCGGGCTCTATATCCTCTGGGTAAGCCGCGGGCTCTATATCCTCTAGGGACATCTCTGGTGTTTCCCCATTCTGGATTATTGTAACCTGTACAATTTATTTTGCTAGAGCTGTCGGGTTGGTAGATACTGCGTAGCACTTCCTGGCTGCTTACTGGTCACCACGGACCACCCCTACCTTGTCTAGTACCGAAAACTTTAGGACGTTATGGTAAATGGATAGGACACCCTTCAAGGATGATAGAAAGGGTCTTTCTAGTATCGCATTGTAAGCCGATGAGGTATCTATCACCACGAAGTCTGTCATAACATTTTACTGGAGAGTTATTGTTCCAACGATCACTGAAAGGATCTTCGACCCCACAGGTTCGAGTCCTTGGTGAATCCATACAGCGGGGTTATACAGCTATTGTAACACCACTGTTTCAAAATTAGTTTCTCCAAGGTATCTCTAAAGAGGTTGTCGACACTGCTACCTGTGTCGACGAGCACACGGTGGACCATACAGTTGGCAATCTGTACCTTGATCACCATGGGATCATCATGAGGTTGCACGGTGTTGTAGACATCTGCCTTGGTAAAAATAATCTGTACAGACTGAGAGGGGTAAACTGGGTTCTGGTAAACCTTGAAGATACCTCGCCCTTCATCTACATGAGGGACCTTCCTCGTATGGTGTTTTTTAGAATTATTAGAGGTGTCAACCATTGTGGGTCATCCGCTGATGGTATGTATCACCTGGATTTGCTGCATCAGATCCATCTGCTCTCGATTTCTCTTCTCTGTATGCTCGCGGATCTCAGCTTGCACTTCCCTCCAATCTGAATGTTGTCCCTAACCTAATGTAAGAACTCTATCAAGCATCCTTCCCTTATCAGAGCCTCGATATGGTTGTGCAGGTTATAACACTCTGAAGTGTTGTGACCCACGTCTTTATGAAAGTCACAGTACTTGTACTGGCTCCTCTTAAAGACGTGGGCATTCATGGGTACGAGCTTCTGTAATACCCCCTTATCCCGGATGGTGAGATAGATTGTTTTTCACAGGATGCATTTAAGGGAGTGTAGTGAACATATTCTCTCTCATTTCGTGTTACAAGGGCTGCTATCCTGGAGGAAGATGAATCCCGAGAGGGGTTCGCCTTACTAGGTACCTTTCTTTCTTAGGTTGAGAAACAGGAAAGCGGAAGGTCAACCTATTGGCAGGTTTGTTCTGATTCTTCTGAACTGGTTCAGGTCTAGGAGTTTCCTTCTTCTGTCATTTTGCCGTTCTAATATCGTCATGCTTCATCTTGACCTTGAGTTGCTCATCAACTTCGACTTGCTCTAGAGCCTGATCATAGGCCTCTTGGTAAGTTTGTAGATGTCACTTGGCAAAGGATCAAAAAAGCTTACCTGTCTACAGGTTCCGCCTGAAATTGGCAAGGGTCTCTTTCTTAGTGAAGACCCCCATCTGGATGAATTCCTTATGGAACCGTTCCATATAAGCCCGGAGGGTTTCCCCTCTCTTCTGGATCATGTACTGTAGATGGATCAGATCCTTCGATCGGTGTTTAACTCCCTGGAATTGCAAGCAGAAATCAGTTTACAGCTTCATGATGGAATCCATACTGCCAGCGGGTAGCTTTTTGAACCAGGTCTTAGCATAATCTGTTAGTGTAGTAGGGAACATCCAGAACATGACGAGCTTCATTGTGTTCTAGACTTCCATCTGTTGGATAAAGCTCTCCAAGTGGCTCAAAGGACCCTCTATATCGTAGAAATTGTCTGATGGCATCTTAAACTTCAGTGGGAGCTTCACCTCCCGGATTCTTCTGGTAAAGGGGGCGTTCTTCTCGTTCAGGGGTCCTTTTTGACCTCCTTACCCTTTCCTCTTTTCAACTGATGGATCCCCTTCTGCATCTTAGCCAGCTGGTACCTTAGGCGCTTATTTATATGATTCTTAGAATAGACCTTTGAGCTCTCGTTGTCAGATCCCTCCGACAAGCTAGATGATTCCATTTTGTCATCATCAGGGGTGGACTCTGCTTGTGCAGTTTTTCGGCTACCTCCACTTCTGCTCGAGGTTCCTAGGTTCCCTCTGGAAGTCATCAGTCGAGGGGGGGGCTGCGAGGTGCCGTTGGAGGAACGTTTGTTACCGACTTAACTTGCCTTGTTGATAGTAGATCAACCTATATTGGACTGGGGGCATAGGCAGGAACTGGTTGAGGGGGTCCTATCCGATAAAAAATTGGTGGCCTGGCAGCGGATCTACTTGCCTCTCCTCGAGTACCGAGATCTTCCAGCTGAGAAGCGATTCCTTCTGCAGCTAGACTGAGGCGGACATTCTCCACGATGGCCGCAGCATGCTGGTTGATCAGAGTTTGGTTCATTGTCTGAAGGGTTGGAGCCTGTTCCACTTTTGGCTAATAGGAAGCTGGCTTTTAATGCTTGGGTTTCCTTCCCTTCTTCGGTCCATTTTTGGTCGATGGGGTAGATTGATGTCTCGAGGTTTCGGGCTGTCCTTGGGAGAAGCGAAGCCTTATAATTACTACAAAACAATAAACTCGTAAATGTAAAAAAAGTGGTGTGGGTGTTTCCCACAGAGGGTGCCAGAAAGCGTTAATTGAAAATAAACTCATGGTGAGAAATTCCGGTTAACACCCTCGAGACAACTACCATGGATGTGGTGGCTGGGGGTTTAATACCTTAAGTACCTGGATTAAATGTGCAATGCTGAAGTATTTTACATAAGGGTCAATGTGATGAGAAAAAGATTAAGGCGGGTTTTTTATAAATCGTATATGTTGTGCAAAAAATCTTGAACACTCTCAATCTCACTAAGATACAGTCGGATGGTAACCTCGTGCCTATCGAATAGTAGAACCCAAAGACAGTCGTGTTTCGGTTAAGGAATTCAGGCAAAGTATCCTTTTTTTTACTCACCTTTTTATTTCTCCTTTTTTCTCGTGCATATTTTCGTGTATTTATACACAGTCCAAATAGGTTAAATTGGTGATTCTCTCGCCATGATTCTCTGAATCCAATCCCTCCTTATCGGGTGGGATATCTTATTTTGAATGTTGTTGACTTTTATCTAACGATGGAGTTGAGAATATCATTTAGAGATAAGTTTTTTTTTCCTTTTTGGACTCAAACACTTGTTAAGCACTTACATGGTGTTTCGAGGAGTGCGATATGATCATGTGTGTCTTAATGGTACGATTCCTCATGGAGGTCGTCGTGCATAGTGTTCAACATTTCGTATTGCGGGGTAGATTCATACCATTGTCTTAGTACCATGAGTTTGGCTTGACCCTTCCAGATCCCTTGGAACTTGAGGTGGCCGCACAGACGCTTTTTGGTGGTAATAGAGCTTTGGCGAGCTTCATCCAACTGGTCCAGATGGGTTTAAATCTTCCTTCGGAGAGATAAAGCAGTACTGTAATGCAAGATGGGCACTTAATGGGTCTCTCTTTGTGCTTGGGAAGGATGGCTGGCTTCTGGAGAGGCTACAAGGTAGTTTCAATCTCGGGGAGCCTTGATTTGGTGGAAGGAGCTCGATTCGTTTGTGTCGGGATTCACCTTAGATGCTTCCTGATCTCGGTGACCCTTTCTTGCTTTTACGTGGTGGTTTTGAAGCTAGACCATAAGAACCGGGGTTCCAGGATAGATGATCTTGGGTTTGGATTTGGCTGGGAGAGTGGAAAATTTCTCATTTCATGGCCGCGTGCTCATTCACACACACGTTTGTTGCTGTGGCTCACACGGTCCCAAACTTGTTCCGGTTTCTCCCAATTCTTCAAACCTTCGAGTCTTCGATACTTAAATGTATTATAGAAGAATTGTAAATAATAAAATACTGCATTTTTTTAATACAATATTTTTCTACAGTATTTTTATTACAATAGCAAAATAAATAGAAACACTTAGCAAATACCAAGAAGGAAATTATGGCGATGATAGGCCACCCTTCATGTTACAATCCAAAAAAAAAAATACATTGAAATTCTATGACCAAAATTGAGCAATAACAATCCACATATAAAACATATATATATATATATATATATATATATATATATATATCCATACATTCCAATGTAAATATATATGAGAATACATATAATGCCATCTCTTTCTAAAACATGCATATTTACAATAAAAAGAAATAGATTCACACTCTCATACACATACATTAATTAATCAAGGGTACAACCAGGCTCTGATACCAATTGTAGGAAAAAAATCGATTCAAAAACGCGGCGGAAGCGTAAAATGTGGGTTTGATATTTTTATTCCCTTTAATAGAAAGAACCTTAACCCTTGATTAATTGACGTATATTAAAAGTATCCCTCCTTTTCTTTCGTGACGATTGAACTAGCGTTGAATTGAATCCGTAAGATCTTCCAATCCAAACACGAATGTGAATCACCTAGAAGTGTGGGCTCCCTTTCTTTAAATTATATACCTGAGGATGGAAACAAACAAAAATCTTTTTCTTTGTTAGTCACAATAATCCTCCAAGAAGAAAAACAAATAATGTTAGGTCACTTGTGAATTATCAATAAATTTGATTGAAACTCACATGAACCTAGATTCGATATTATACACAAAACCTTTTAATGTAAAGGCTACTAGTGCACTATCAAATACAAAACGTTATCTGTTTTGTCTCTGCTTGGCCTTATTTATATCCGGTCCAAGTAGGTTTTAACTTATAAATATCCCGCCACGATCCTATGAATCTGTTCCCCTGTTAACGGGCGAGATTCATTATTTTGAAAGTTGTTGACTTCGAATTGATAACGGATTCGATGATATCTTTGACGAGGATAAGTTTGTTTCCTTTTTGGAATCAAACTCTTGACTTACACGTACGCGGAATTAAGGTTGTTTATAACGTATACAAGATCTTGTGTGTATTTATGGCATGATTATTCATAGAGGTTATTGAGTTAGTTGTGCGTTGTCTTGTAGAGCGAGGTAAACCCATGCTTTAGTTCGGTTCTCAGAAGCTTAGGGATGGACTCGTGGGCACTTACTAGGGGTAGTGTAGTTTAGGCGATATTCTTCTTTCATGCCTAGCGGGGACATCGGGCTTCTAGAGAGGTTGGTGGGCTTCTGGCTTAGGTTACGACTCAAACCTGACCTCGGGAAGCCTTGGTATGGAAGAAGCTCACTTTTGTTTGTGTCGAGCTTTGCTTCGAGTGCTTCCTGAGCTTGGGTGATCTTTTATCCCTTTCACGGGGTGGTTTTGTAGCCTAACCCCAGGAACCGAGGTTCCGGGATAGGTGATCTCGAGAAGCCCGAATTCTAGTGTCCGCGTGTGGGCTCAACCTGGACTTGCCTATCTTCACTCCTGATGGTTCTGATGCACGATGACCCTTCCTCGATTTTGTGGGGTAGCTCTAAGGTTTGGCTGAGGTCCCATGAATAGCGATTTCTGGCTTTAATTCGAGCTAGGAGAGTGGAAAATTTCTCTTTGATCCCTAGCCAAATTTTACTGTTAACAAGTTTTGATTTTGTTTTTTTTTTTCCCTTAGTTTTTTTTGGTAATTTTTTGTTTGTTTTTTTTTTATTATGAACGGTCGTCGTTTTGTGGAAACTCATCCTATAGAAAAAGATTCTGAGATAGAAACAACTCTTCACCAACTACAGGAAATCCAAGAAAGAAACATGGCTAAAGAAATTCTACCAAATCAAGTTGTTGTCCAAGTGTCATTGAACAATCTCACAAGGCCTCTCAAGGTTTTCACGATCCTTAAGGCTTTGGACTAAACATCATGCTTCATTCTTCTGCCCAACATTGATCAAATGCTTGAGTGCCTCAAAGAATAAAAATAGAGTAAGATGCATCAACCATTCTTTTTGATAAAGACGTCATCCCAAGAATTTTTGAGGCCATTGATCTTGACAAAATTGTCATATATTTTGGCCCTCAATTCAATGTCCTTTGTCTCATTTTTGAATGTTTTAACATGTCTTATGGCTCGTTTGTTATGTTTCCAGGAAATTAGGTACAATCTGAAAGAAAGAATGAAAAGCGCAAAGATTGGGTGAAAACAGGCCGAAAACAGTGAAGAAAGGCTTTAGTGTGCGAGGTTCTTACCTACACACAACCAGCACACAAACCGCGCAACAAGAGAAAAGTTGAGAGCAGATCAGTGCCTATCAAGTCAGTGCATGGGTCATTGTGTGAGTCCCTACCCGCGCACTTGCCAAAAACAAAGAAAAAAAGTTAAAGTATCAGGGCACTGCGTGGGTCCTTACCTGTACATTTGGCACACCAGGACTGCCACATCAGTACACTCAGACCTAATCTTGGGACCCTACAAATATATTTTGTTCTTATTTCTAAACAACGATCTTCCAGATCTCTCTACCATCTCTTACACCTATCTTTTCCTCTCCTACACTCTCTAGTTACTAACCTAGATTTAGGATACATTCCCCACCAAATTTGACCATCCTTCATCATTATCTACTCAAGGACACTTGGGGAATTGGAAACAAGCTTGAAGGAAGGAGTCTCTACATGGGTCTTCTTTATCTCTATTCTCCTTGTTATTTTCATGTCTTTGTTATGAATAGCTAATCATCCCACTAGGGGATTGATGTGATTCTATTATGGGGATTGATGTGATTCTATTGTGAACCTTGGGTTGTATTGAACTTTATTTACTTTATTAAATCTATCATATATGTTTCATTCATTGTTTTAAATTGATTTTAGGAACAGTTTGTCTTAGATTGTACCCTCATTTCTTTGCAAATTGTTTGAGAAATTACTTGAATAGAGAATTGGGTATACCCTCTATTCAATTTTACTTATTTTGGTATTTTTTGTTTTTCATTGTTTCAGGACTCTATGGATAAATTCAAGCAAAATATGAGGTTGAGCTATGCACCATATGCCGACTCATATAGTCAAGAGTCCATTCTTGATGGTCGCTACAACACCTCCGTCATAACATCAAATCAAGGCTACTAAAAACATCCCATACTTCTCGAAAGAAGAAAAATGAAGAAATTCAGAAGAGGAAGAACATAGCAGAAAATTGTTAGAGATGAACAAGGAGTTGATAGCCTTCACCAAAGAGGTATTTTTGGCGATAAAGTTGATGAAGATTGAGAATGATACACTTCAAGCGAGAGTTGGAGAAATTTCCTAAGAAAAAGAAGATATTAGGGAAAAATATGAGAAGAAGGTGTAACTTCTGAAGAATGAGCTAGAAGGAAAAGAAGCCTCGAAAGTGTTAAAATTAGATAAAATCCAAGAGCTAAACAAAAAGCTCGTACTTGAGGTTAAATCACTCAAAGAGGAAAATAGTACACTCAATGAGAAGAATGGTGAAGTCTCAGACATCAATAAATATTTGGAAGAGAAACTTAAGAGAATTGAGGCTGGAAGGTTAAAAGCACTATAGGAGTTTTTGAACTACACAAGGGCAACAATGGAATGTGAAGAGCAGACAACTCTGTTAGGTTTTAGATTTCTGTTGGCTTGATTCCATAACAAAACTTCATTTCTTTGTAATGCTTAGTTGCTTAAGTGGTTCATGATGATAAGAGCTTCAAGGAAGAAAAGCAACTTCTCATGATACAAAGTTCATCTTCAAGAGGATTGGTACTATTCTTGGATGCTAAGGTATCGAGATTCTTCTTCCTCTTGCAAGGCGTAAGGCACATACACACAATTCATTCATTTGTGTCCCTACTTAGTTATGCATCATTAAATGCACACACAAACATAATTCATACATTTGTGTCCCTGCATCGTAGCGTATCATTTGGTATAACATATTCACACACTTGTAGTTGAATGCTCATGCATTGGTATGAAAGTAACATGTTTTGGAAAATGCATGATTGGAGACTATCTCTATGTAGTTTGCATTCTTGTGTGAAATGCATTTGTTTGTTTATTTATTTGTATAACAAGGATCTTGAACTTGGTTTTAGTCTTAGATTTTTCATAATTGAGTTCCGGTCATTTCGGTTACTCATACTATTGATTTCGAGTTCTAAGTTAAAAGATACTACACTTTCAACTCATGTTGCATACATTGTCTTTTTCTTCATACATCGAGTCAAATTATTATTTTCTGGGTTGAGTACCTTATATTTTCATGTCCGTGAAGGAGTCCAAGCTCGTAATCTTAAAACGGATTCGAATTTGGAGTTCGAACGCCAAAGAATGGTAGAAGAACATGAGAGGAGCGCAAGGGAAGAGGTGTGATGGCATAAGCATCACCTAGCACCTTCCCGAGATGGCGCGTGGCCATCTCGGTCCCAAAGCCTTGCTGCCTAGAGATGCCCATGTGCCATCTCGGAAAGGCACTAAGGCATGAGGGTAAAATGGTCTTTTGGTTGTTCTCTCTTTAAAACCTCTCCTTCCCTCTCATTAATTAGAAGTTGAGAAAAACGAAATTGAAAAACTAGTGCAGAATTTTTCTCTCAAGATTTTGATTTTTGTTTTTGTTTTAGCTTCTTCATTTCTACTCCGAATCACTTGATTCGAAAACCGATTTCGAGTGTATTGAAGATTTCTACAAACCCCAAGCATTTTCAGAACCAAAGGATGTCTAGATATTTCGTAGTGATCAGATCTTCAGTTCGTGATTTTCATCCTTGTTGGTAAAATCATCTTCTTCTTAGTTTTCTTCTTAGATCTTCTTATCATTTGATGTAATTTGATTAAGAAGCATGACTAGGATGATTTTGATATCATTTTGTGGTTTGTTGAATTGATTTTCAAGTTTAGCTAGATTTGTGATAAATTGAAAGATTTGTGCTAAACTTGATAAACATGAAATTACTTCTAGAAATCTTTTGTTCTTATGCTTGATTGACTATTTCTAGATCTAATTTCATTTTCTAAGAACTAGGTTGTGTTTCAATTGGTGTCTATATCTTCATATCTATGTTCTTAGTTGATAACATGCTTAGGTTGTCTAGATACATTTGTGATTGCTCTTTGAAAGTATAATCTAGCTATCTAGTTGCATGTCCATAGAATTTGTTGATCATCATTTTCTATGTTGAGTGCTTGATTTCATTTTGCATTCATGATCACTTAGATGCCTTGTGAAGAGGTAGGAAGTCTCATATCTTAAAGTGATTCTTTGATTCGAACAACTGGAAGTCTTAGCTAGATTGGATAGCTAAGCAAGTGGAAGTCTCAACAAGAGGTGTGAGACCTCGGATTGTTGAGCAATGAAGTCTCAACTAGAGCCGGAAGGACTCGGATAGTTGAGCAAGAAGTCTTGCTTTGGGTCGGGAGGATCCGGATAGGTGAGCAAGGAATCTTCCTAGAGACAGGAGGTCTTGGATAGGAAGTCGACTTAGTAGATCACTAGGTTCAAGGGTAGAGTAAGAGTGATATCTTGGAGAGCATGTGTTGATTGCTTGAGTGTGTAACTCTTATTTGAAATAGTGGATTTGCTTTCACCGGTGGTTGTGGTATCCACTTGTGGATGTTTCCTCTTCGGAGGTTTACAATGTAAACATCTTGTGTCATTGTTTGCAATTTTCATTTAGCTTTATTAAAATTGCATTATTTTTAATAGAAGATGAAAATTGGAGAATATACCTATTCACCCCCTAGGTATATTTACACTATAAAGATAAAGGGAAATTTCAATTGGTATCAAAGCAGGTTTCACTAACATGTAATATGGCACATGAGTGCAACAAGCTTGAATTATGGCATGAAAGATTGGGCCACATGAATTATAAAGATTTAAAGAAGCTTGAGAAATATAACATTGTTAGAGGTCTTCCTAGTCTTGGTAAAAAGCTTGATGATGTTTGTGAACCAAGTCAATTAGGTAAACAAACCAAAGTGTCTCATAAAAAGAACACTAATTTTGCTACCAAGAAGCCCTTAGAACTTGTGCATATGGACCTAATGGGACCAATCCAAACCGAAAGCATAAATGGTAAGAAATACATTTTTGTATGTATTGATGATTTTTCTCGGTTTGGGTATATTTTCTTTGAGACAAGACCGAAACTTTTGGTTACTTCAAGAAGTTTTGCAATCAAGTTCAAAATGAAAAAGGTCTTAGGATCAAGAAAATATGTCGCATTAGGAGTGATCGTGGAAGTGAATTTGAAAATGCTAGATTTAGTGAGTGTTGTGATGATTATGGGATTTCACATGAGTTCTCGGCTCCTAGAACTCCTAAAAAAATGGTATTGTTGAGAGGAAGAATTGTGTCTTGCAAGAGATGGCTAGGGTCATGATCAATACCAAGAAAGTCCATATAAATCTTTGGGTCGAAGTGATCAATACCACATGTTATGTCACTAATAGAGTTTTTAGAAGGCCCGACACAAAGCAAACCTCCTATGAACTTTGGAAGGGCAAGAAGCCCAATGTGAGTTACTTCCACACTTTTGGGAGTAAGTGTTTTTTTTTAATGATAGAGATCACTTAGGAAAGTTTGATGCTAAAAGTGATATTGATCTCTTTCTTGGGTATGCTAATAATAGTCGTGCATATAAAGTGTTCAATGTGAAAACTAAGACTATTATGGATTCTATTAATGTGAAAAAAGATGATCTTAGCATGCTTGATATATGTGATGATAATGGTGTCAATGAACCTAAAGAACGTTTGTTAAATGACACTAAAGCACCTATTGATGTGACTAGTTGTGATAAAAGTGAGTCTAGTCATAATGATGATAATGGTAGTGTTGCTAGAGAAGAAAGTCAAGAGTTAGAAAATGGTTTGAATGATAACCAACAAGATGTTGAAAATTCTAATTCTAGACTTAGGAACATGCATTACCAACAAGACATCATAGGTGATTTGAATGAACGCTAACCAAATTTCATATGCTTGCTACACTTCTCAAATTGTGAGTAAAAATATTAATGAAGCAATTATTGATGAATATTGGGTTAATGCCATGCAAGATGAACTAAATCAATTTGAGAGGAATGAAGTATGGTCCTTAGTTCCAAGACCAAAAGATATCAATGTGATTGGTACAAAATGGGTGTTTAGGAATAAGACCGATGAATGTGACAAGATAGTGAGAAATAAAGCAAGGCTAGTGGCTTAAGGATACACTCAAGTTGAGGGTGTAGACTTTGATAAGACTTGTGCACCCGTTGCACGTCTTGAGTCTATTAGGCTTTTGTTGTCCATTGCATGTCTTAAAAAATTCAAATTGTTTCAAATGGATGTCAAAAGTGCTTTCCTCAATGGATATCTTCAAGAAGAAGTATATGTTGAACAACCTAAAGGTTTTGTAGACCCACACTCTTCTAATCATGTGTTTAAGTTGAAAAAGGTTCTTTATAGCCTTAAGCAAGCTCCTAGAGATTTGTATGATAGGTTGACTCAATATCTTATTGACAACCAATATAGGAGAGGTGGTATTGATATAACTTTGTTTGTTAAGCATTATGACAATGACATTTTTGTTGCACAAATATATGTTAATGACATTGTTTTTGGGTTTACATGTAAAACCAAGGTTGATGATTTTGTGAATGTTATGTCAAGAGAATTTGAAATGAGTATGGTAGGTGAACTCAATTACTTTCTTGGCATGCAAGTGAAACAATCTAGCAATGGTATCATGTTATATCAATCTAAATATGCTAGAAATCTTGTTAAGAAATTTGGCCTTGAAAGTGGAAAAGAATTTGAAACACCTATGAGTACTACTTTAAAACTTGACAAAGATAAAAAAGAAAAAAATGTTGATCAAAGTCTCAATAAGAGCATGATAGATAGCCTTCTCTACCTAATGGCTAGTAGGCCAGATATTTGTTTTAGTGTTGGTTTGTGTGCTAGGTTTCAAGCTAATCCAAACGAATCTCACTTGAAAGACGTTAAAAGAATCATTAGGTATATAAAAGGAACACATAATCTTGTTTTATTATATTCCTTTGATACTAATGATATTCTTGTTGGCTATTGTTATGCGGATTGGGCAAAAAACATTTATGATCGTAAAAGCACATCGGGCGGTTGCTTTTACTTGGGGAATAATTTGGTTGCTTGGCAAAGCAAGAAGCAAAATTCCGTCTCTCTTTCTTCATCCGAAGCTGAGTATATTGCGGTCGAAAGTGCTTGCACACAACTTCAATGGATGAAACAAATTCTCAAGGATTATAAGATTGATCAAGGTAAAATGACTCTCTATTGTGATAATATGAGTGCCATTAACATCTCTAAAAATCTGGTTCAACACCCACGCACAAGGCATATAGACATTAGGCATCATTTCATTAGAGAACTTGTTGAACATTCAATAGTAACTCTTGAACATATGCCTACTAAAAATCAACTTGCGGACTTGTTCACAAAGCCCTTGGACAAAGAGAGATTTGTATCTCTTAGAAGATCCATAGGCATGATTTGTGTTGATTAATGCTTGTGTGTGGTTATGAGTGGCTTGATAAGCAAAACTATAGTGTATATCTATTTCTTTGAGAGCTACTCATGTGAGAAGTAATGATCTTGATAAAATAGCTTTTATTGCTTCTAAATCATGCACTTAAGTCTTTGTAAATCTTGTTTTTAAAAGTGCACAAATGCTTCTCTTATATGTCTAAGTTTGAGTAATTGAGTTTGAAAGATTGTAAATTATGGATGCCTATTGAAGTTCATTGTCTAGTACATGATAGATGACCTATGGTTATTATCCATTTTGCTTTGGCATCTATATAGAACTCAACGAGCACCTTCATGGAAAGGGCTACACACCTTGGTTGTGAAGCCGTCTAATGCAGGAAAGGGCTACACCATTGTGATGAGTGAAAGCCGTCATGAAGAGTATATGTTTATGTTATAAAAATAAAAGAAGTGTTGAAAAAGAATCATTAAAAATAAAATCTTTGATTCAAAGCCTGAAAAGAAAGGAGGAAGGCTTAAAATGGAGTATAGTTGAAAATTGTGATTGCTTGGGTTGAAAAACAGAAATGGGATGACGAGCCACATGCACACACATGCTCATATGTTGAAATCTATTCTATTTAAAGCAAAAATCCAGATGATAATCGGTTTGACCTTGATTGGAAAAGCTTTAGATGGATAGGTGTTGAAGTGGTTTGCATGTTGATATCACAATCACTCCTTTTACATATGCTAGAAACATTTTCAAACACACATATTTTTGCTTAATGTGCTTGATTCATTAGCAATGAGAGATTAATTTTGAGAGAATAATGAAAATCTATGATTCTCTTATTAATTTTGAAAAATAATAGTTTACTATCTTTTATAGCTTGAAATGTGTGATTGTGTGAGTCCCTTGTGAACAAGTTTACTTGCTTATTAATATGTGGAGCATATGTTAAGGGGGAGCTTAGTTTGTTAAACTTAGTTCTCTATACAACTTGTTTGCTCACTATCTCATGATTTTATTATGCATCCCTTATAACCTTGTAGGTATTTTCATTTTCCATTTATCTCTGTTTCTAGGTTGTGTAATATGATTTTTTTTTTGTCTATTCCTTGCCAAAAATGGGGGAGAAAGTGTTTTCCTCACCATGTTACTTACTTTTGATATAAAAGAGGAGACAATTCATTAAGAAGGAAAAAATTTTGTCTTAAGGGGGAGAAAGAATTCTTGTTTGCATGAGATAAGAAGAGATAAGGGAATTTTTGTTTTGTTTCATATATTGTTTGTTTATCTCACCTATCTTCTTTGTAGAAGATTTCTTTTGGTTGTTCTTGTCTCACAGGTGCTTTGAATGTGTGAAGATATTCATGAAGATTCTTAATGACATGTTAGTCTAGGAATATCTCTTTGTAATGTGAAGATGTGTGAATGCAATCAACATTAATTATGAGTGATCATTGTATGGTGAGGTAGAGGTTTTGTCATGGAATAGCCAAAGGGGGAGATTATTAGGTTTTAGATTTGTGTTAGCTTGATTCCATAACAAAACTTCATTTCTTTGTAATGCTTAGTTGCTTAAGTGGTTCGTGATGATAAGAGCTTCAACGAAGAAAAGCAACTTCTCATGATGTAAAGTTCGTCTTCAAGAGGATTGGTACTATTCTTGGATGCTAAGGTATCGAGATTCTTCTTCCTCTTGCAAGACGTAAGGCACACACACACAATTCATTCATATGTGTCTCTGATTAGTTGTGCATCATTAAATGCTCACACACACACAATTCAAACATTTGTATCCCTGCATCGTAGCGCATCATTTGGTATAACATATTCACACACTTGTAATTGAATGCTCATGCATTAGTATGAAAGTAATATGTTTTGGAAAATGCATGATTGGAGACTATCTCTATGTAGTTTGCATTCTGGTGTGAAATGTGTTTGTTTGTTTATATGTTTGTATAACATGGATCTTGAACTTGGTTTTAGTCTTAGATTGTTTATGATTGATTTCCGGTCATTTCGGTAACTCATACTATTGATTTCGAGTTCTAAGTCAAAAGATACTACACTTTCAACTCATGTTGCATACATTGTCTTTGTCTTCATATATCGAGTCAAATTTTTATTTTCTTATTTGAGTATCTTATATTTCCATGTTTTTGAGGGATTCCATGTTCGTAATCTTCAAACAGATTCGAATTTGGAGTTCGGAGGCCAAAGAACGGTCGAAGAACGTGAGAGGAGTGCAAAGGAAGAGGTGCGATGGCATAAGCCATCACTTGGCACCTTCCCGAGATGGCACGTGGCCATCTCATCCCAAAAGCCTTGCTGCCCCGAGATGCCCACGGGCCATCTCGGAGAGGCACTAAGTCATGAGGGCAAAATGGTCTTTTGGTTGTTCTCTCTTTAAAACCTCTCCTTTTCTCTCATTCATTAGAAATTGAGAAAAACGAAATTGAAGAACTAGTGCAGAATTTTTCTCTTAACATTTTGATTTTTGTTTTTGTGATAATTTCTTCATTTCTACTCCGAATCACTTGATTCAAAAACAGATTTTGAGTGTCTTGAAGATTTTTACAAACCCCAAGCATTTCTAGAACCAAAGGATGTCTAAATTTTTCGTAGTGATCAGATCTTCAGTTCATGATTTTCATCCTTGTTGGTAAAATCATCTTCTTCTTAGTTTTCTTCTTAAATCTTCGTATTGATTGATGTTATTTGATTAATTAGCATGACTAGGATGATTTTGATATCATTTTGTTGTTTTTTGAATTGATTTTCAAGTTTAGCTAGATTTGTGATAAATTGAATGATTTGTGCTAAAATTGATAAACATGAAATTACTTCTAGAAATCTTTTGTTCTTATGCTTGATTGACTATTTCTAGATCTAATTTCATTTTCTAAGAACTAGGTTGTGTTTCAATTGGTGTCTATATCTTCATATCTATGTTCTTAGTTGATAACATGCTTAGGTTGTCTAGATACATTTGTGATTGCTCTTTGAAAGTATAATCTAGCTATCTACTTGCATGTCCATAGAATTTGTTGATCATCATTTTCTATGTTGAGTGCTTGTTTTCATTTTGCATTCATGATCACTTAGATGCCTTGTGAAGAGGGAGGAAGTCTCTTATCTTAGAGTGATACTTTGATTTGAGCAATTGGAAGTCTTAGCTAGAGTCGGGAGGACTTGGATAGTGAAGCAAGTGGAAGTCTCAACAAGAGGTGTGAGACCTCGGATTGTTGAGCAAGAAAGTCTCAACTGATTCGGGAGGACTCTGATAGTTGAGCAAGAAGTCTTGCCTAGGGTCGGGAGGATCGAGATATCTTCGAGACAGGAGGTCTTGGATAGGAAGTCGGCTTAGTAGATCACTATGTTTAAGGGTAGAGTCAGAGTGATAGCTTGGAGAGCATGTGTTGATTGCTTGAGTGTGTAACTCTTATTTGAAATAGTGGATTTTCTTTCGCCGGTTGTTATGGTATCAACCCGTGGATGTTTCATCTTCGGAGGTTTACCACGTAAACATCTTGTGTCATTGTTTGCAATTTTCATTTAGCTTTATTAAAATTGCATTCTTTTTAAAAGAAGATGAAGAAGCTCTCAATATCAGAAAGGCGTGGGAAAGTGACTATATCATTCAATTAGACACGGTAGAAAAGGAGGTCAAGGCGTTACAAGTGAAGCAAATCCAACAACCTCATGGTCACTTATCAAAAAGGAGTTCCTCTAACTATAATTCAATGTGCTATTTGTGTTTAGAAATAGAGCATGTGAGAGTTGAAACATACAAGTTCAATAGACACAGGAAAATGAGGAGTCCTAAGAATAGATAGAGTCCACCTAGGGTAAAGAAAACGTGGGTAAAGAAAGATTTAAGCGTGGATAATTCCATCTTTTAGTGTTTAAGTTGAGGGGACTCGATGCTCAAGTGCCTTGTTCTAATAATGGAGATACCCTCGTGAGTGCACAAACACAAGCCAAAAGTGTATATTTGAGAGAACATTCCATACATATATGTGGATGCTTGATTGAAACTTGTATTCCCTTGATAGATGGAATCTTTGAAGTGATTTTAGGCAAGGTGTGTGCATTAACTACTTAAAAAGCCCAAACACGTTTCTATATCCCTTTGTGTGCTCCAAAGCCAATTTTACAGCCAAACACTTACCTTTCACTTGGAACCACATTAAACGATATAGCCATAAGCCAAACATAAACCAACCCTTAAATTGCCAATCATATGTTGTATGTGTGTGTGTTGAGTGTGGTTGAAAGGTATGAGCTATAATGTGGAATAGCATGTATGTAGGCAACAATGTAATTGTGCATGAAATGGCTAAAAAATGTAAAAGTGCCCAAAAGTGCACATAAGAGCTAGAGTGTAAAATGATTTATGAGGTTGTGCAAAGAAAAGCAAAACAAAGAAAAATAAAAAAAAGAGCCTTGTGAAATTAATGTCAAGTACTCATATGGAGAGTACAATTGTGAACCACAAATATGCATGTATGAAAATTCCTAGTTGCTAAAGTGTAATTAATGTGTAGTAGAGCTTTGTATGGGGTGTGTGAATATGTTTAAACATGATTGGTGATTCTTGAACTTAAAAAAGTCATCCTATTTCTTTGTTCACCACATATAACCCCATTTCCCTATTAAAACCAAAGGGAAACACCTATTTGATATAGGGGAAGTATAGATTGGGAATATTAGTTGATGTATGCTCTTTCCACGTTCATGATGTTGGGGTTTATGCCCTAAGCATGTAATTTGTAAATGGATTTATGAAGTAAATAAAAGGAAAGGTTCAATTCATTCTGTTATGTTATTTATTTTATAAACTTGTGTATATATTAACATCCTGGATTGCCGGATGTAATCTCGAACTGTGCATATGAGTGTCATATACAGATGGATACAATAAGAGACGTGCAATCTAAAGAGTCTATAGATAGCAAATAAAGCTGGGTACTTTATTTGTGGTTAATCTATAGCTGTGGTCAATTCCGTAATGTACAGTGATTCTATCTAGAATCATTCATATGAGATATGGGAATGGAGGCATCTTGTATGATGTGATCATATAGGACTGGGCCATGATCTATATGAATCTCACACAAAGATCCGTTTACCGATGAGATTCATATATATCAACTAATGATGGCTATATATGGGTGATCTTAATCCTGAGTGTCTTATCGACTCCTTCAGGTTAGATCGCGGTCTTTGATATACCGTGGGTGAGGTCAGATGTATTTCCTGGTCAATATACTCCGTATGTTAGGATTGCGGTTTGGCTTGTGGCTGGGAAGGTTTGTACACAATAGTGGAATCCACTCCTTCTTGTGAGAAGTAGATGGTAGTTCCCTTAAGGGTTGATTCGGGGCTTGGACAATATGACTGCTCTCCTAATTCCGTGAGGAAGTAGGATTTATTGTCCATTAAAGAATCAATGGTACTTAAAGGATATATGTAATTAGAGGGGTATAACGGACATTATGACCCAGCTCTAATTATGAACTATTGTGGAGGATCACACCATATGTAATAGCTATATCGATGGACACCGAGTTGTATCAGTCTGTGTAAAAACGTCTGCAGTTGAGAGAGTGCAGTTTCAGGTTTTTAGTGGAATAACACCAGAGTTAATAATCAAGGAATATTAATTAAAGAGTTTAATTAATGATTCTGAGGATTATTGGAGCTCAAAATATTGTGGGTCCATTAGGTCCCCTTGCTAGCCCGATCGATTTAGGTAACAAAGGTCACGGTTAATTAATTGGATTTTCCAGTTAATTGTGTTACGAAAGTGACAGGTATTTATTCAGGAATTAATTGAATAATGAGATTATTTAATTAATAGATAATGGTGATTAAATAACTTAAATAATGAGATTATTTAATTATGTTATTAATCCCTAAATGGAGGGTGTATGTTGATATTTATTTATGGATAAAATAAGATAATGTGATTATTTTATTTTATTAAATTAAATAATTTATTTTTGAATTTAAATAGTTTGAATTCAAAAAATAAAATCAAATTAAAGATATGAGATATTTTTATTTGAAAGTTTTTAAAAATCAAATATAGATTTGATTAATTTTTAAATATTATAAGAGATATTTAAAAAAAAAAAGAAAAAAAAAGGGTTGTTGTGTGTGAAACGCACAGCAACATACACTTATATATATTTTTAACAAAAGAACAAAGTGAGTAGTTTTTTGGTTAAAAAAATAAAGAAAAAAGGCTGGTGAGTGAAAGTTTTTGTGAGTTATTTTGTGCAAGTGTGTGCATGAACAAACACCACAAAGAGAGAAAAGGTTTTATGTACAAGTGTTGTTCATTAATATAAAGAAAGAGTTTTTTTATTCTTTTCTCTTCTACACCCTCCATCCTAAGTTCCTGAGAATCGTGATGCGCCCACACGTAGTTACCAATCCCGGGAATAGCTAGGAAGATTAGTGGTACAGACCAGGAGCAAATCGAAAAGTGAAGGAGCCTCCAAACGTTGGTATGGTTCTATTTTTTTATTGATTACAATTTCTTGTATTTACATATATATTTTATTAGGGTAATAATTTTTATATGTATTTGTTCCGAAAATAATTACGATCAAAAGTTCACCGGTCCCAGATACAGATTACCATATGTATAAAAAAAATTAAAAACCCGTTTCCGCTGCGTGATCGGTGAATTTGGTTCCAACATATGACACTTGAGTCTTTCATGAGAATCTTTCACTTAAATAGCATTTGTTCTATATTAGATGTATTCAATTAATTTGATTCCATTACATAACTTCATTTGCATACATATTGCATGAGTGTTAAAACTAGGTTCAAAGGAAAAAGAAGAGAGATCCATTGTTAGGACCTATAATCAAAGTGAATTACGTTCAAGGCGTGAGAGTGAGTAGTTTCCAAGGCAAGGGTGCTTTAAGTGTGGGATTGATGTTGTGCGAGTGTCCTCTTGCTGTGCCTTGGAGTTATTAAAAACATTTTGCTTTAACCTATTCCTCACTCCAACTCTCTCTTATTTATCTCTCAATTATTTAGTATTGCAGCAAATATTTTTAGGTCTAGGAAATTTTTGATTGAGTCATTTTTATTTGTTTTGTTTTGGAGTTTGCTCGAGGAATAACAAAGGTTTGGTTTGGGGGTGTTTGATCATGCCAAAATTATCATATATTTTGGCCCTCAATTGCATGTCCTTTATCTCGATTTTTTGTGTTTTATCGTGTCTTATGGCTCGTTTGTTATGTTTGCTGTCAACTAGGTACAATTTGGAAAAAAAAATGAAAAGCATGAAGATTGGGTGAAAACAGGCCGAAATCAGTGAGGAAAGTCTTAGGTGTGCAGGTCAGTGCGCGGGTCATTACATGCGCACAACTAGCACACAAACCACGTAATAGGAGAAAAGTAGAGAGCAGATCAGCGTCTATCATGTCAGTGTGCAGGTCATTGTGTGGGTCCCTACCTGTGCACAACCCGTGCACTTTCAAAACCTAGAGAAGAAAAGTTGAAGTATCAGGGCAATGTGCCAGTCCTTACCCATACATAACCTGTGCATTTGGTGCGTCAGGACTGTCATATCAGCATTTTCAGACCTAGTCTTGAGATTCTATAAAAAAAAATTCATACTTTGACCAGATATCTCCTCTATTTCTTACACCTATCTTCTCCTATCCTACACTTTCTAATTGCTAACCAAGATTTAGGAAACATTCCCCATAAAATTTAACCATCCTTCATCGTCATCTACTCAAGGATACTTGGAGAATTAGAAATAAGCTTGAAGGAATGAGTCTCTACATGGGTCTTCTCTATCTCTTTTCTCATTCTCTATTTGTTTTCTCCTTGATGTGATTCTGTTGTGAATCTTGCGTTGTAATGAACATTATTTACTTTATTAAATCTATCATATATATTTCATTCATTGTTTAAAATTGATTTCAAGAATAGTTTATCTTAGATTGTACCCTCCTTTCTTTACAAGTTGTTTGTGTTCATACTTGTGTTCTTGCTTAACAAGAAATCTCTTTTATGACTTGTTTGCATCTAGATTAAGATTTTAATTACAAGTTGAACTTTTTGAGTTGAATGTTGTGTTGTTGTATTGTGATAGCTATTGCATCTAGGTGTGCATTTATTTAATATAGCTAAGTCATAAGTATGTCATTTAGCAACATTATATCTAGGATTTTTTTGAATCATTCATTCATGATTAGATAAGCATTAAATGCGTTGATCTAGCATTTTACATTGAGAATATTCTCATATTCATTTTAAGTTGTATATCTCTTCTCTTATGAGGTAAGTCTTGTATGTACCGTGAGTAGTATACCCGTAAGAGCCGGTAATCACTATTAAAGGCCTACAGGTAGAAAAAGTAGATTAGTAACCCTATAGGTATGAAATGGTCAACCTAGGTTGTAATCGTTTTAAAAATAGTGGATTTGAGGGCGCGATTGGCTAGCTTTAGCAAATCCCGTGGTTTTTACCTTATCGAAGGTTTTCCACGTAAATTCAAGAGTTATTTACATTCTGCACTTTCTTACATGAATTTTTTGCATAATTGTGTTGGGGTATTTAATTGAGAATAATATTGATTAACCAAAACGTTGGAGATTAATTTGGTTAAAACCTATTCAAACCCCCCCCCCCCCCCTTCAAGGTTAATTAGACACATACTCTTAAGTTAATTTCAATTGGTATCAGAGCGGGTTTCTTGACATAATTACGTGATCCAAGCTTTTGTTATGTGTGTCTTTCATTTTTGAATATTTTTTTGTTGCATCACATTCATAATCCCTAAACACTATGATAGGGAATGAAGGTGGACATGAGAGAGCCTCAAGCATAAGACCCCATTGTGTTTAATGGGATGAACTATGCCTCATAGAGAGGAAAGATGGAGTCCTATATTTGCCAAATAGATGACCGTGCTTGGATGGCAATTGAAGATGGCTCCTTAAACAATGACCACTGATGATGAAAATGAAGTCTCCAATCGTAAGTCTCAAAGGAGCACATAAGAATTTGAAGCTTCCAAGTGGGACAACATGGCAATGCATGCCATCTTGTTCACCATGAATGAAAATCAATACAAGTTGATCCAAACAACTAGGAATGCTAAGGAGGCATGGGAGATTTTAGAGACAGCTAATAAAGGAACCGACATAGTCAAGGATTCTAAGCTCCAAGTCCTACAAATGCAATTTGAGACGATTAGGATAGAGGAGCACGAGTGCTTCAACAACTTTCTAGTGAAGTTGATGAACATCGTCAATCAAAGTCATCCACTTGGTGACCTTTATTCGGATAAGAGAATCAAGTAAAAAATTATGTGGTCACTTTCGATAAGGTTTGAATCGAAACTGAGGGCACTTAAGGAGAATAGTAACTATAAGAACATGAAGCCAAATGAAGTCAATGGAAGACTCTTAGCTTCTGTGTCTAGGTGGACTCCTACACCTACACCTACCAATAAGAAAAAGAGCATAGCTTTGGAGACCTTCAAAGTGGAGAAGGAAGAGGAAGACTCAGATGAAGAGATGGCCCTCATGGTCAAAATGTTGAAGAAGTTTGTTAATTTTGAAAAGAAAAGTCTTGGATTCAAATGCCAAGATTTAAAGAAGACTTCCTTTAAGAAGATGGAGAAAACCTAAGAGAAGGATTCCGAGAAGAAAATTCAATGCTTCAAATGTAGTGGATATGGTCACATTGCTCCTGAGTGTGCTAATATGAAGAAGAAAAAGAAAGAAAAAGCAATGGTTGTCACTTGAAGTGATAGTGATGACTTTTAAGAGGAAGGAGGATCCTTGGAATATGAAGATCATATCGAAAAATTTATTGCCAATGCATCCTCTCTCAAGATTGAGGAAGCAATTGCTGACCAAGAGGAAGAGAAAGAAGATGAAGATGACTTACGTGATGAGAGCTCTTCATCTCATTCTACAATTGGAAATGTAAAAGGCATGATGATCAATCATTATTTGTTTATTGTTGGAAATGTAAAAGGCATGATGATCAATCATTTTTTTTTGATCAATTATGGGCAAAAAGCGTGGTTCGGGCACGATTCACTTCAATACACAAACCATGACAACTTACTAGAGTAAATTTGTGGTTTTTTATGGTTTAGTTCAACACACAAACCACGTATAGGTGTGACAACGCGACAGCTAGATATTCGAGCGTCCCAAAACATAACCAAACAATATCGAAATCTATCATATAATATACCATTGGAAAGATATGGATGTCTACTTTTTGTTCTTTTTACAAAACAAGATTTTGATATCTATAAAAAGAACTATATTTATTTGAGTTTCCAAATATCAAATTCAGACAAAAACAGGGTTGCCTATTTTATTGTCTCTTTGGAGATTTCAAAACCAATCCAAACGATCATGATATATTACGAATAGCATACCGTTGGAAGGTATGAGTGCCTAGTTTTTGTATAAATTTTCAAAACTTAATTTAGATCTTTGTATAAAACGTTATGGTCATAAAACCATAAAAATGTCTGGTTTTTAAAAAAAATTAAATTAATGAAAACCAATCTTTTGAAACTAGACACTTTGCTCCAAACAACCGCACCATATCTAACAAATATCAAACACATGCACATAACAAGAAATCAAATTACGAAATGCAATGCATGATCACAAAAGTCAAATTCGTGAGTGTGTTAGTATGATAACCGAATCACGAAGAAACATCGTGAATGAACACAGCACATCTAATGATGGAACAAGTCTAGATATCAATCTAAATGCTTAGTGCATGAACATATGAACAACATGTGTGTGTGTGCACCTAATCTCTTCTAGAATCAAGTCAAGTGATATACATTTCGCTCTTGCTCTTGAAGTCAGGAGATGCTTAGAAGCTTGCCTTCGAAAACCTAAGCTATCAATTACAAAATCATCCTCGATATGGTTTTTCATGAAATAAACCAATCATAAAATAGAGGTCCTTACATCTTCTACTCTTAAAATTGAAGTAATAAAAATATCAAATTGCCCTTATATATTAAAATTTAAAATGAAGATAATCTTTTTTACATAAAAAATGAAATTAAATTTATTGAAGATAATCTTTCCATTGGAATATAAATTTAAAATGGAAAAAAAAACTATATTTTCAATTTAGTTTATTGCACTAATTTTAAGGAAGATATTTATTTTTAATAGTTTTTGTTATTGGGGTAATTTGGATGATATGACAAATCAATAAAAGACAAGAGACGGGGGTGCCATGTCACCAAAAGTCAACCAGATCGTATCAACCCAAGTTGACCAAAGAAAACCCATTGAACTCCCCGACCAAGGTAACACATACAATCAGATAAGAAGACCCAATCAGGATTGTCAAGATGGTTGGGGGAAAGGTCGTGGTCGGGTAAAACCACCGATAGGGGAAAGTAACTTTGGTCGAGTGTAACAGGTGGTCAGTTGCGTGACACATGGAAAACACTCAGATTTAAAGAAGTTACGACTCTAATACACATAAAAAGAATCTGACTTGAACAAGACATCCCGAAGGTACATCCTGATAAGGAAACAAGCTTCCTAATAGATATCAAAGTGTAAATTAGGCAAGAGATCTAATACAACTAATATACAAACAGCACAAAACAAGGAAGAGAATAATACGATTCCAACAAAATAGAATTTGGTTCCGTTATAGGAACTTACTTTACTTGTACACCAAGATTTAGGGTTTTATGCATGTGTAAATAGACCCTAATAACACCCATGAAAAGGGTGAACGCTAATTAAGCTTACAAGAGTGCAAGAGAGATTGTACATGTAAATATTCTCGATATAGTGAATTCTTCTTGCCATTTCCGGCAAGCGTAGATGTTTCCCCACCTTGGGATTTTACCACGTAAAATCTTGTGTCTTGGTTGCTTTTTATTTATTTAGATTCCTAGCTTGATTGTTTATTCACACTCTCTTGTTCGAAGAATGCTCAATTAAACTTAATCCAAAAATCACCGTCTGCAACTGGCACTAAAAGGAGGTGGTAAATCTCTGTTAGCATTGAGTTTGAATAATTAATTCCAAAAAAAAGCTTACAAGAAACGATACCATGGCCACCAGCAGAGACAGAAGTATGTCTCCGCATAACACCGATGCCTCGCGCGGCACTAACGTCCCTAATCCTATTAATGTCAATGTCGTTGGAGAAGACCCGCCCTCAAGAACTCCACCATCTACCAGAGCTGATACTGTTACATCCATAGATGTAACCGCTGGTATTTCCCAGACGTATTTCGATAAATCTAGGAATCCCTATGGAAAGTCATCGATGATGCCACTAGATAAGGAATAAGCATAACAACCACTACCAACCAAAGTTCACCGTACCAGCTCTCTATGCCGGTGGTGGCCCATGATCCTAGGATATGTTTTGAAAAAGTGATAACCACTCCATAAATACAGAAAAGATAGGGAGGAGCGTCAAGAAAGAAAGGAACATTCACGCAGAAGGGAAAGCCACCAAGAAGACCGGGTAACTAGGGAGCATAGAGAGCCCATTTAATGGGAAGATGTATGAAGATAAGATGAAACTCGCCCTAAGCAAGTAGATAAGCATGACGACAAGATGGAAAGGTCTTGCTTGGATTTGGGTGATAACGAAACTGCTCCCAGAAGATGCAGGGTGCCAACCCCTACAGTCAGGTTCGACCTGTACGGTGCATATAAATTTAAAGAGCATGGAGAGCCGAAAGGGGAGCGACAGGTCCTTCTTAGAATAAAAGAGGCCTTGGAGTAAAGAAAAAGCCAAGGAAACCCATTGATTGGCAACTCCAGGAGTTTGTTCACTGATTCTATAGGGTAGACCCATTTTTCGGACAAATTAAGGATGCCACATGTGGAACAATTTAAGGCCAATATTGACCCGTAGAGCATGTCAGGAGATATCAAAGTACAATGGCACAATATGATTACAATGATGCTCTCATGTGTTGGATGTTCCCACAGACCTTGAGAGATCAGGGATCCAAGTAGTTTGGAGGACTTTCGACAAGATCCAATAGGAACTTTGAGGAACTGATACAAGTTTTCACTAGACAGTTCATGGGGAATATCCAACGAAGGAAATCCACATTAGCCTTGTCAACCTTAAAATAAAGGAAGGACGAGAATTTGAAGATTGCCTAACTAGATTCTCATATGAAGTGTCGGAAGTACAGAATCCCAACGATGACGCGGTAACATTTATTAACACTCTGCAACATAGATACTTGACGCTAAGCCTGAGACAAAAGAGGCCGACAACGTATGCAAATATTGTAGATTATGTCAGATGATACACCATGGCAGAGGAGAAACAGATAGCCATGGTAAGGAGCTCATACAAGGCGGTCGGCCCGAGAGTAGCCAAAAACCCAAAGATGGCAACTCAAAGAATAATAGCAAATGGGACTAGAAAGGCAATAGGGAAAGGGTAAAGATCGATGCAAGGATGACAATAAAGGTGGCAAGCACTTTAAAAGGCAACACACCAATTACACCCTGTTGGCCAGGAGACACAAGGAAATCTTGAACTTGATAGAAGAAAGGAAATCTGTACAAAAAGCCCCCGAGACAGTCGAGTTTTGCGAGTAGAGATGCCACTAAATACTGTAGCTTTCACCAGAAGAATGACTATGAAACCTCTAAGTGCTATCAATTGAGGGATTAAATCGAAAAGCTGATCAGAGAGGGGCATCTCAAGGATATGGTCCAAAGAAGTAAGGATGACCAATATAAGGACACCCCAAAGGAAGAACGCGATAGAAGCCAAAGGAGTCCCATAAGAAATTCGAACAATGGGGCAATCTACACCATCTTTAGTGGACCCACACACTAGGGGTAGCATTCGAGAGAGAATGACCGAAGTTAGAAAAGCTATAGATGGTTAGAGGAATCTGGAAGTAAATTTACTGGGCCTCGATAAAAAAAAGTTCAATCAAGGATAGGACCTGATAGTCTTTACCGAGACAGACACACATGGGTCTGATGTAAGGCCGAACGATGTGACTATTATGTCAATTCGTGTGGGCCATAGGAAAGTGAGAAGAGTGCTAATTGACAATGGGAGCTTAGCAGATATCTTGAGTGTAGAAGTATTCGACTAGCTTGGACTGTAAAGAAAAGACCTCCAATCGCTCAAAGTCCCTTGAGAGGCTTTGGGGGAGCAGAAGTAAGATCATTGGGAACAGTGAAGCTACCTATAGAGATTGGGGGCTTTTCCTGCACTAAGACAGTATTGCTAGATTTTATGGTTGTGAATGTAGAAAATTGGCCGTACAAAGCCTTGCTGGGCAGACCTTTCCTGAACAAGTCGAAGGTTGTGACTGCCACCTACACCCTGACAGTGAAGTTCCTAACAGAAGTTACGGTAGGTATCATGAAAAGTTCTCAATTATGGGAGAGAAAGGCCAATCTAGTTGTATACAGGGAAAAAGTAAAACCATGCATAATGTAGATAGATATCCAACGAAATAAGGAAGACCCGAAAGTGGATGAAGTAGAGGATGAAACATAAATGCCTACCCAATTCGACCTAGACCCAAGGGAGGTATCTCTGAAAGATAGAAAGGCCCAAGAAGATGAGCCGACTGAGGAAGTCATAATTACGAGGGTAACCCCGATCAGACTATAAAACTTAGGGCCCGGTTGACGGAGGAAATTAAGGAAAATAGTACAAGGACATGTTCGCATGGAAACATGAAGATATGCTTAGAATTGATCTGAAGATAATTTCCCACTACCTAGCGGTTGATCCCGATTAGAAACCAGTCATCTAGAAGAGAATGTGGTTTAACCCGGAGAGAAGCAAGGCAATCAAGGAAGATGTAGCAAAACTATTGGTAGCAGAATCCATAAGAGATGTGCAGTACCCCGAATGTATTACCAACATGGTGCTAGTGAAAAAAAAAGAACGGTCAGTGGAGAATGGGAGTAGATTTCACTGACCTCAAAAAAGCATGCCTGAAAGATAGCTTCCCGTTACCCCGGATCGACCAACTGGTAGATACAACAACCGGTCTTGAATTATTGAGCTTCATAAATGCTTAATCAGGTTACAACCAAATACAAATGTTTGAACCCGATGAAGACTAAACCTCCTTCACAACCGATCAAGTGTGTACAGTTATAAAGTTATGCCTTTTGGTCTGAAGAATACCGGGGCGACCTACCAGAGATCGGTAAACAAGATGTTCACTCAAAAGATTGGCAAAAATATAGAGGTGTACATGGACGACATGCTGACAAAGAGCACAACATCTGAAAAAATATGTAGAAGATCTTAGAGAGACGTTCAGGGTGCTAAGAAAGTTCGGCATGAAGCTCAATCCAAAGAAATGTGTTTTAGGGGTGCCTTCGGGAAGATTTCTTGGTTTCCAAGCTCATCATAAGGGAATCGTGTTGGAACCCTGTTCACCGGTCATGTAGCGGAAATGAGTTTTAAATTTTTTTATACATATCGTAATCTGTATCTGGGACCAATAAACTTGGGATTGTATTTATTTTCGGATCAAATGCATATACTAATTATTACACTAATAAAATATATATGTAAATACATGAAATTGTAATCATTAATAAAAAGGAAGATTAAAAGAACCATACCAACGTTTGGAGGCTCCTTCACTTCTTGTAATGCTCCTGATATGTACCACTGATCTTCCTTACTATATCCCGGAACTGATAACTGCGTGTGGGCACGGCACGGACTCAGGAATTTAGGAGGATGTTGAAGGGATAAGAATAAGAAACTATTTCTTTATATTAGTTCACAACACTTGCACATAAAACATTTTCTCTCTTTTTAATGTTATTTCATGCACACACTTGCACACAATACCAAGAAAACTAGCCAAATCACTTTTGACCCTTTTTTTTCTTTTTAATCTCACGCACACATGCAAAGCAAAAAGCAAAAAAAAATAAAAATTTGTCTTTTGTGAACCACTTTGTACCTTTTTTTTTTTCAATATATATATAAGTGTGTTGTGCATGAACTCACGCACCTTTTTTTTTAAATAATATATATCATATATATAATATTTAAATATTTGATCAAATCTATATTTGATTTTTAAAAAATTTCAAATAAAAATTATCTCATATCTTTTATTTGATTTTATTTGAATTCAAACTATTTAAATTAAAAAATTAAAAATTTAATTTAATAAAATAAAATAATAATATTATCTTATTTTAGTCAAAAAACAAATTTCAACATACACCCTCCATTTAGTGATTAATAACATAATTAAAAAATCTTATTATTTAATTTATTTAATCACCATTATTCGTTAACTAAATGATCTCATCATTTAATTAATTTCTGAATAAATACGTGTCACTTTCGGAACACAATTAATTGGACAATCCAATTAATTAACCATGATCCTGGTTACCTAAATCGATCGGGCTAGCAAGGGAACCTATTGGACCCACAATATTTTGATCTCTAATAATCCTCAGAATCATTAATTAAACTCATTAATTAATATTCTTTGATTATTAACTCCGGTGTTATTCCACTAAAAACCAGATATAATTCAGTGTCCATCGATATAGCTATTACATATGGTGTGATCCTCCATAGTAGTTCATAATTAGAGTTGGGTCATAATGTCCGTTATACCCCTCTAATTACATATATCCTTTAAGTACCATTGATTCTCTAATGGACACTAATTCTTATTTCCTCACGGAATTATGAGAGCGTTCATATTGTCCAACCCCCAAATCAACCCTTAAGGGAATTACCATCAACCTCTCACAAGAAGGATTGGATTCCACTATTGTGTACAAACCTTTCCAGCCACCAGCCAAACCGCAAGCCTAACATACGAAGTATATTGATTAGGAAATGCATCTGACCTCACCCATGGTATATCAAAGACCACGATCTAACCTGAAGGAGTCTATAAAACACTCAGGATTAAGATCCCCCACATATAGCCATAATTAGTTGATATATATGAATCTCATCGGTAAACGGATCTTGGTGTGAGATTCATATATATCATGGCCCAATTCTATATGATTACATCATACAAGGTGCCTCCATTCTCATATCTCATACGAATGATTCAGGATAGAATAACTGTACATTACGGAATGGACAGTAGCTATAGATTAACCATAAATAAAGTACCCAGCTTTATTTGCTATCTATTGATTCTTTAGATTGCACGTCTCTTACTGTATCCATCCGTATATGACACTCCTATACACAGTTCGAGATTACATCCGGCAATCCAGCATGTCAATATGTGCACAAGTTTATAAAATAAATAACATAACAAGAATGAATTGAACCTTTCTTTTTATTTACTTCATAAATCCATTTACAAATTACATGTTTTGGGCATAAACCCCAACAATCTCCCACTTGCTTTAAAGCATGTGAGGCATGTCTCATAACCTTAGACCATTTAGGTGACCCGAAAACACTTTAGCCGTTAAGGTCCTTGTAAATGGATCAAAATGATTGTCTTGTGAGGCTATCTTGGTGACGATCACATCTCCTCTCTGCACAATCTCTCTAATGAGATGATACTTTCTCTCTATATGCTTCCCTCTCTTGTGGCTTATTGGTTCTTTGGAATTAGCCACATCACCACTATTATCACAATAAAGTGTGATGGGCTTATCCAGGTCTGAAACAACTTCCAGATCATTCAAGAACTTACGGAGCCAAACAATCTCTTTAACAACTTCACAAGCGGCTACATATTCGGCTTCCATGGTGGAGTCAGCAATACAAGATTGCTTGATACTTCTCTACACAATGGTTCCACCACCCAAGGTGAATACTGATCCAGACATGGATTTCTTAGAATCGTGTATCCTAACAGGATCAAATCCTATCCGAAAATTGCTAGCATATAATTTCTCATTCTCCGAAGATACTTGAGAATAGTCTTGACAACAAACCAATGATCCAATCCTGGGTCGGACTGGTATCTACTGTCTACTCCCACTGCATAGTAGATGTCCGGTCTTGTGCATAACATAGAATACATGAGACTACCTACTGGCGATGCATAGGGTACACGTCTCATATCCTCAACTTCTTGAGCTGTCTTAGGACACTGTTCCTTAGACAAGTGAACTCCATATCTGGAAGGTAAATTACCTTTCTTGGTGTTCTGGATCAAAAATCACTCAAGAATCTAGTCGATATATGATGCCTGAGACAGTGTTATGAGTTTGTTCTTATGATCCCTTATAAGTTGGATCCCTAGAACATAACTTGCCTCCCCCAAATCTTTTATTTGGAATTGGCTAGACAGCTAGCCCTTTACATCAGACAACACTCCCACATCATTCCCAATGAGTAGGATATCATCTACGTATAGGACAAAGAAAACAACTTTCTTACCAATGATGCGTTTGTAGACATAAGGCTCTTCGACGTTCTGCTCGAAGCCAAAGGTTTTGATCACATCTTCAAACCTAATTTCCCAAGAACTAGATGCTTGCTTAAGTCCATAGATGGACATTTGCAGCTTGAAAACCTTTTGGTCTTGATCTGGAGACATGAATCCCTCTGGTTGTATCATATAGATGCTCTCATCAAGATTGTCATTCAAGAATGCATTTTTAACGTCCATTTGCCAAATTTCATAATCGAAATAGGTAGCAATTGATGAAAGAATCCTAATAGACTTAAACATGGCTACTTGCCAAATTCCATCAGGGTTCTATTTATCCTCTCTGCTACACCATTTTGTTGAGGTGTACCGGGAGCTGTGAGTTGCGAAACTATCTCATGCTCAACCATGAAGTCTTCAAACTCTTGGTCTAGGTACTCATTTCCCCGATCCGATCATAGTGACTTGATAGTCCTACCTAATTGATTCTCAACTTTAGCTCGGAATTCTTTAAACTTTTTAAAAGTTTTCGACTTTCGTTGCATCAGGTAGACGTATCTGTATCTTAAGTAGCCATCTATAAAGGTGACATAATACTCATAACCACCCCTAGCTTTAACATTCATCGGTCCACAGACGTCTGTATGTATAAGATCTAGCAGTTCTTTAGCTGTAAGCCCTTTTTCAGTAAAAGGTCTCTTAGTCATCTTACCTTCCAGATAAGATTCGCAGACAGGTAAGGTGCCAACCTTTAACTCACTTAAAGGTCCGCTTTTTACTAGTCTGTCTATCCGTACAATGTTGATAAGACCAAGCCTTAAATGCAAGAGATATGTGTCATTATCTGAAGAAATCTTATGCCGTTTAGTTTTTCATTTTTCAACCTTAAACATTTCGATGTTGAGCAGTGTCCTATGTATTAACGGTCTTAACACATACAAATTGTTTTCATTAATTCCTGAACAAATATTCAGACAATTCTTTCTAATAATAACGTACTTATTATTAAAAGAAACAGAATACTTTTGTTCTAACAACTTAGAAACAGAAATCAACTTCCGTGTAAATCCGGGAATATAAAAAACATTGTTTGATAATAAAAAACTATTATTATTATTACAAAAATTGCAATCTTATTGCTCCCACTGCTTTGGCTGATACGACATCCCCCGACCCCATATGCATTGATAAGGCTCCCTCCTCTAACTGTGTCCAAGAATTAGTCCACTGCAAAGAAGAACAAACATTTACAGTGGCCCCCGAATCAACTATCCAGGGTGAAGAATCATCTTCCACTAAACAAGATTCAAGAACAAGTAAATCATATTTACCTTTCGTCTTTTTCTTCTTTGCTACCTCTTCCAATGCTCGACCTTGTTACAATGGAAACATTTTCCTTAGAGCTGGGTCATAATGTCTGTTATACCTCTCTAATTACATATATCCTTTAAGTACCATTGATTCTCTAATGGACAATAAATTATATTTCCTCACGGAAATAGAAGAGCGCTCATATTGTCCAAGCCCCGAATCAACCCTTAGGGGAACTACCATCTACTTCTCACAAGAATGAGTGGATTCCACTATTTTGTACAAACCTTCCCAGCCACAAGCCAAACCGTCATCCCAACATACGAAGTATATTGATCAGGAAATGCATCTAACATCACCCATGGTATATCTAAGACCACGATCTAACCTGAAGAAGTCGATAAGACACTCAGGATTAAGATCCCCCATATATAGCCATCATTAGTTGATATATATGAATCTCATCGGTAATCAGATCTTGGTGTGAGATTCATATAGATCATGGCCCAGTCCTATATGATCACATCATACAAGGTGCCTCCATTCCTATATCTCATATGAATGATTCAGGACAGAATCACTGCACATTACGGAATGGACCGTAACTATAGATTAACCACAAATAAAGTACCGAGCTTTATTTGCTATCTGTGGACTCTTTAGATTGTACGTCTCTTACTATATCCATCCGTATATGACACTCATATACAAAGTTTGAGATTACATCCGGTAATCCAAGATGTTAATATGTGCACAAGTTTATAAAATAAATAACATAACAAGAATGAATTGAACCTTTCTTTTTATTTACTTCATAAATCCATTTAAAAATTACTTGTTTAGAGCATAAATCAAATCGAAGTAAATCCGAAGAAAATAAAAGCATTGGAAGATATGAGGTCCCTAAAAACCCCAAAGGAAATTCAAAGGATAACAGGTTGCTTAGCATTACTGAATTGATTCATTAGCAAGTGGGCAGACAAATGCTTGCCCTTTTTTAGAGCAATCAAGAAGGGCAATGGGGGTAGAGTGGAATGATGAATGTGAGCAGGCATTTTGAAAGATCAAAGAATACCTAGGTAAAGCACCGATCCTATCTAAACCTCTAGAAGGAGAAGTGCTCTACTGTACCTATCGGTCACAGTTGTGGCAACTGGGTCAGTGTTGGTCAGGTTGGAGGAGGGAGTACAAAAGCTAGTGTATTACAAAAGCAAGGCTTTACTACCAGCTGAAACAAGATATTCGCCAGCCGAGCAGATGGAATTAGCACCAGTAACAGTAACAAGAAAACTGAGACCCTATTTTCAAGATCACAAGATCAAGGTCACAAGATCAAGGTATACACGGACTGCCCACTGAAGCAGATTCTATCAAAACCTAAGGTGTTTGGTAGGTTAATCAAATGGCCAGTAGAGTTGAGTGAGTTTGACATAGTATACCTACCAAGAGCTGTAATAAAGGGGCAAGCTGTAGCCGACCTAATCACCGAGTTTGCTGAACCAAAGGGTGAGGTGATCAGGATACTGAAGAAGAAGGGACAATTTATTGAGAAACTACATATAGATGGATTGTCAAACACGCATGGTAGAGGGGCATGCATACTGATATCCACTCTGGAAGGTGATAAAGTAGAGTGTGCCCTACGGTTTGACTTCAAAACCATTAACAACATGGCCGAATATGAGGCACTTTTGGCAGGACTTAGGGCTTGCACGACACTAGAGGCAGATGAGTTAGACATATTCAGTGACTCACAAGTGGTGGTGAATCAAATCTTGGATGAATATCAGGCCAAAGATAGCAATATGGCCGTTTATATGGAGAAAGCCATGATGCTGCTTGGGAGACTCAAGGCGTATGGGATTACTCAGATCCCGAGGGAAAAGAACTAGAAGGTAGACACTTTGTCAAAATTGGCATCAACAACTATCAGCATACTGTTGAAGAGTATCCTAGTTGCACACCTCAAAAGACCAAGCATCGAGGATGAAAATAAAGTATCGGGAGTATGAGTGATTGAAGAAAGACATCCCACTTGGATGACTCTGATCAAGGAATGTCTAGAAGATGGAAAGCTCCTAGCAGAGGTAACTGAAGAGAAACGCCTCAGATACAGAGCCACCAGATACTCGATAGTTGGAGGAGAATTGTACATGAGAGGATTTTCAAAGGCCTTACAGAAGTGTGTCTGCCTAACAGAAGGTAGACAAATATTATAAAGTATCCACAGAGGTGTGTGTGGGAATCACTCCAATGGTAAGAGTCTGGTGCACAAGACTTTTAGATAGGGCTTCTTCTGGCCGACCTTATTCCAAGATGCTCAGGTAGTCGCGGAACAGTGTGGTAACTGTCAGAGGATAGCTAATGACATCAAGAGCCCCCCTGAGTAGTTGAAGAACTTGATATCACCATGGTTGTTTTCCATGTGGGGGCTATCTAATTGCCCCAATGTTGACAGCAACCAAATGAGGAGCAAAGCACGTCATTGTGGCTATAGACTACTTCACAAAATGGGTAGAGATAGAAACACTAGGACATATTACTGAGGTTAACACGACCAGTTTCATGAAGAAAAATATCATTTAATGCTTTGGAATCCCGGACACAATAATCACAGACAACGAGACCTAGTTCAACAGTGACAATTTCAGAGACATGTGCTCGGACTTCTGCATAAAGAATTATTATGTCACACCAGCCCATCCTCAAGCCATGGCCAGACAGAAGTAGTAAACAAGATAATTAACCATGCCCTAAAGGCAAAGCTAGATGCTAAGAAAAGAATTTGGGTAGATAAGCCACACAAAGTCTTATAGGCATACCGGACCACGGAAAGGACTTTGATAAGAGAGACCCCTTATTCATTAGCATTCGAGACAGAGACAGTAATCCTAGTTGAAGTAATTCATAATTCACCAAGGGTACAACTCTTTCATCCCGAGGTGAATGTGGAAATGTTAGAACAAAATATAGACAAGTTGGAGAAAAAAAAGAACCTGTCGAGGATAATGAATGATCTCTATCAGCAAAAGGTAGCCAGTTACTACAACTCATATGTCTGAGTTAGGAGATTCCAACTTGGAGATCTAGTTCTGAGAAGGGTGTCACCCAATACAAGGGAGAAATCAGTTGGGACGCTGACAGATAAATGGGAAGCACCGTACCAAGTGGTCGGATTAGTCAGTCATGAAGCGTACCACCTTGCTCGACCAGAAGGGGGCGAGCTGCTTAGGTCTTGCAATGGTCAGTATCTAAAGACACTATACCCCTAGAGGTTTCTCACTTTCAAATATTTCATTTTAGTTTAGAAATAACTTTGCCTAGTTTAGGTTAAAAATGAGTTTACCTTATTAGCTAATCTAATGATGTTTCATTTTAGCATTCAATAAAAATCCCCTTGTAGGAACAATTTCAAAAAGTCAAGAAAGGTGTTCTAAATTTATTTCGTTTACAAAAGCAATCCTGGGGCACCTAGAAATCGTCAAGTCTCGATAAGAGCACTTGAGAGGCCCGGTGACGGGGCTAAAAGTGTAGGAACCCTGTTCACCGGTCACGCAGCGAAACTAGGTTTTAAATTTTTTATACAGATCATAATCTGTATCTGGGACCAGTGAACTTTGGATCGTAATTATTTTTCATAACTAATACATACAATATGTATACATAGGAAATTGTAATCGATATAATCAGAAGAACATACCAACGTTTGGAGGCTCCTTCACTTTACGATGTGCTCTTGTCCAAACCACTCGATCTTTCTCGCTATCTCCCAGGACTGGTAATTGCGTGTGGGCGTGTCACTGTCTTAGGAACTTGAATGGAGGATGTAGAGAGAATTGAAGAAACTCTTTCTTCTAGATCAATATGCAACACTTGCTTTGATATTTTCATAGGCACACATGCAATTATTATCTTCACTTGTTCACGCCAACATGAAAAAAAAAAAAAAAAAATTTGTCTTTATATGTATATGAAAAACAATATATATGTAAATTTTTTTCTTAAAACCAAACGCCTTTGCCAATATATATATATATATATATCTCAAGCCTTTTCCAAATATATCTATATAAGAGGTGTAATTGGCAGCTGGGCTGGGAGTGGTTGTGGTTGTTGTGTTGGGCCTGAGATTGGTTATTTGTCTGATTTGTCTAGGGACTAGACTGGGTATTTGTCTGGCAATGTTTTGTCTAGACAGGCTCGACAGGGAGTTTCTGGCTGATTGGAAGTTATTTAGTGATCTGGAATGGTCACTGTTATTATCTTTAAGCGAGAGACTCTTCTGAAAGATATTCTAAGGGTTCCATCTTCCTCAGTAACACAGTCATGGAGGTTTCTCATGGGTTGTCTGTATGTTGGTTGGTCAACTTGTTCTTTGACCCAATCATCTGGAAACTTAATATTTTCCTATCTGACTGGAACAGGTACTAGGACATTGACTGAGGGGGATGCGTTAAAGCATATGGTCTGGCCAGCTGGTACGGAAGGGGGTATGTAGCTGGGGATAAGTCCAGAAGTCAAGACTCTGTAATGAACTCTGTAGACAAGTTTATATGGGCTAGATTTTTCTAGGAATTGATAGTTATAAGTTTGGATGTCAATAACTAGGCATTTTTCTTTGTGTTCATCTGTGTTTAAGGCTATTGTAAAATTTGGATAACATTGAAAGTATATAGTGCCATAAGTTAAAGATGTTTCTGCCATTCCTAAAATTGATTCTTTATAGTTAGTAATTCTTTTGTCTCTTAAAACAATTAATAAAGAATTGTTTAGTCCAATTTTTGAAAGAGGTTTAATTCTTACTTGGACACTTCCAATATGTATGTCATTAAAACCTATTTTGTTGAAGTGAGTCAAACTATTTTTATTTAAAAGATTTATCGAAAAAATATTATTTTGAAATTTCACATTTATTTCTTTAGTCTTTTGACCCAAAAGGGTTCTGAAATCTAGAAGTTTTTTCTTATAGATACTGCTATGTTGAATATTGGGCAATTGCCAGTTGATTAAATCTTTGTCATCCCAGTTAGTCTCATAATTAGCTACAGATTGTCCAGTGCAACTATTCATATCATCGGGCTCAATCCCAGGTCTAGAACTACTCACAGACATGGTAAAGAAAATAAATAGTAAATATCCTAGGTTTTGACTCACAGCCTAGTCAAACGGGTCAACAGCCTATAGCTCTCCTAGCAGACGGTAAACACCCTACAGAGCTACAGACTTTTGCACCTAGAAATAGTCACTACTATCTTCTTCAACAAGCCTTAAGGCTCTGATACCAAAACGGAGTAAGATAATATATAATAGGAAACAGAGGACAATATATAGTAACTCTAAGAACATAACAAAAATAACAAAAAATTTAAACTCTACCGGTAACAATCCGGGTATGAGTCACAGTTCTAATAAATTTAAATCTAAATAATTGGTCAATACGTGGCGTTGTTATACCTGAGTCTATCATTTTCAGTATAACTGATTAAGCGGATAAGTCCTGGTTTCCAACCGATATACTATACAAGAACAGTACAATAGATCATAAAAATAGAGATAAAGTAATAGTTTCTTACTGTACTCTTAAATAGATAAGTCTGACAGCAAAGTTGATCTACAGGAATAAGTCTCACACTTTTATTTAAGTAGTTCAGAAATTTGCAGTGATAGAAGAAGAGGGAATAGTGATGCTACGCAGAGCAATCAGAGAGAAAATTAGAAATAAACTTCAAACTGAACTTGTCTTCCACTGGAAGTCTATACAATATATAGAACCAGGAACAAACCATAGTTACAAACTCTAGTTCGGGAGCCATAGTTACTTTTTGTCAAAATTATTAAAACGATAGGAATCTATACTGTTTCCTTTTTGATCATTCTGGCAGCCTGTCTTCTTTTATTTTGTCGATGCTTTCTAGATAAGATAAGATTCTTATCAAGTCTGTCATGGAAGGATAAGCATCCTTATCTTGTCTGCTGTCTTTGTCTGCCATGCATGGAAGGATGAGTCATCAAGGGTCGTGTCCGAAAAAGGTTGATGGGTCTTCACTATCAAAGACATAATTGTCTGAGTCATCATCCTTGGCTTTGTCTTCACTTATGTCAGAACCAGCTTGAGACATACTAGTCATTGTGTTCTTAATTCCTTCTGCTATTCTTATGAGCTCTTCAGGGGTGCTGGCTGCAGCAATTCTGGCCTGATTCTGGGACTTGGCCATCAGGAAGCCCGACTGGTCTAGAGCTTTATTGCAGAGTTAGGATTGTCGGAGAGCCATTTGGAAATTTTATCATTTCCATGGTTGGCCAAATTCATACCGCTCCAACACTCTATTTTTACCTGTCTTCCGAAATATGGGACATTTACATTTCCCACCAGCTTGTCTTGGATGGAGTACTCAAGCATGAGTATCTATGTCAGGTTGAAGTGGACAAAAAAGAGGAATAGGTCTGGGAAAAATTCCCATTCATCTGGTCTATCAACATTTGAGATCCAGAAGGAATAACTTTCTTTAACTTGTGTTGGGAGGAAATCAATAGTAAGTCCGAATTTGTCCCACCATTCTAAAAACCAAATAGGTAGGTCAAGATGGAAATTTTTGTCGAAATAAATTAACCAGGAAAAGGAATTTCCTAGGTTTTGTCCATAAAGGAATTTTGTCCATGCATCGATATAATCCCAGTAAGAAAAGTTTGATACATGAAAAATTCTACTAAATTTTCTTTTTGAATTGGGGTCACCACCCCATTGTTTTACAGTAATAATTTTATAAATCTTAATTTTTTAAAAAATCAATTTTTCTTTGTCAATTTTGTCAAAAACATCAGAAATGAAAATTGAATCTGTATCTGTGAGAATAAACTTATAGAATATATGTCTCTTCGATAAGTCTTCAGGAATTCTTCCAAATAGAGAACTGATGAGATCATCAACCAATCTTTTGGGTTCCCTAAAATAATGGTCATGCATAAAATGCTGTTCTAATGCAAAGAACCTGTCAAAGAAAGGTTTGTTTATGTAGGAATAAGTGGGTTGGTTGATTTTTGGAAGGGCCGATAATGAGGCCTGGGCTAAAATCTTGTCTTGCTTATTCGAATGTGGGCTTATCTTTGAGGAAACAATTGTTTTAAAAAGGCTGCTATCAATGGCTAGTGGTGATAATGTATTTGTCATGTGTACTGGGCTATGGCTTGGGCTTCTGCTTGATGAAGGCCCAGTAGGGGTAACTGAGGAAATTGTATGGGCAATGTCTGGGGTGATTTGGGCTGAGTAATGAGTGAAATTGCATATTTGTCTTTATGACTTCCTCAGGGGGAAGTATGATAAGTCGATGATAAGTCTGGTCTAACGGAGCCTCTCCCACTAGGGATTCGGTCACCACGACCTCTGTTTGTACTGGTCATTTTTCTCCCTGTAAAAATTCTCTGGACAGAAAATCGGAGAGACTATTTTCTGATCCTTTTATATATTCAATGTCAAAATCGAAAGCAGACAAAAGGGCTTGCCATCTAGCAAAGATTTGTTTAGAGGCAAGGTTTTTAACATCATTTTTCAAAATATATTTTGCCGATTGGAAATCAACTCTTAGAACAAATTTTTGATTGATCAAATCATCTTGTAATTTCTAGATAGTCAAAACAATAGCTAACTTTTTTTTTGACCGTTGAGTATTTTAATTGGGTATCGTTCCAGGATCCTGAAACATACCTAATCAAACAATCCTGGTTATCAATGGTCTGTTTTAAAACCACACCAAATCCTTTATCAGAAGCATCTGTTTCAACCGTTTTTGGAGCTGTGGGATGACAAATAGTCAAGCAAGGAAGCTTTTTAACATATTTCTTCACATGTTGGACTGCCCTAGTATGTTTCTCAGTCCATGGAAGAGGATTGGTCTTAAGTCCTTGGAAAAGTGGTTTACAAACAATACTAAGTTCTTTGTAAAATTTTGAAATATAATTTAGACATCCTAAAAATCTTTGTAACTGTTTCTTGTCTCTGATTTCGTCAGGAAACTTGTCAGCAAAATCTAGGCTTCTTTGTATGGGAACAATTGTTCCTCTTCTTATGTTGTGGCTCAAAAACCTAATATTGGTTTGAAATAGGGTAATTTTTGGGGCCGAAACAACTAATCCATGGTGTTTGATAGTTTTGAAGAATATTTCTAAATGTTTCCAGTGAAGATCAATGTTTTTTGAAAATATTAGAACATCATCTATATAAACAATGGAAAATTCAGTGAAGGAATTAAAGATATTGTTCATAATGCATTGAAATTCACTTGGAGCATTTTTAAAACCAAAAGGCATGACATTCCATTTATATTGTCCAAAAGGAACTGTGAAGGTTGTCTTATAACGGTCTGGTTCTGCAATTTGGATCTGCCAGAAGCCTGATTTTATGTCAAATTTTGAAAATATTATTGAATCATAAAGTCTTTTTAATAGATCGGATTTGTTGGGCAAGAGATACCTTATCCATTGCAAGGCCTCATTTAAGGATTTATAGTTAATAACTAGTCTGGGAACCCCTCTCTCTATCTCTGCATTTTTCTGAACATAGAAAGCAGGGCAGCTCCATGGGGATTTAGAGGGCCTGATAAGGTTTTTGTTAAGTAAATCTTGAATTTCCTTTTTACAGTACTACACAAGACAGGAAGTCATTTGGATATGTCCAGCTTTAGTTGGGATTCTTTTTTCATGAAAATCTTTGGTATAAGAAAGGGTAACAATGTGTTTCTTCCCTTCCTATCCCAGAAAGCATTTGGAATGGTAGAGCAAACTTCCTTCTCTAAATTTTCTCTAAATTCTTTTATTTTTCTTTGGAAAAGGGGGTCTTCTAACTTGTTTTCTTGTCTTTGGAATATATATATGTATATATATATATATATATATATATATCATGCTTTTGCCAAATATATATATATATATATATATATAACTCATGCCTCTGCACTTTCGTTTTTTAATATATATATATATATATATCTCTTCATTTGTATTAAGTATCTGCATCCTATGCAAATTCTTCTTTTGATTAATGTTTCACGTGCACACACCAATTTGCATCCAATGCAATCTCTTGTGTTATTAATTGATATATATCTTTTAATTATCCTTTTCAAATATATCCAATATAAATATAATAATCCTATTATTTTATCTTCCCCTAAATCCATATATCAACTAACACCCTCCAATTAATAGTTAATTAATAATTCATAATTATCAATATAATTAAATAATCTAACTATTATATTAATTTAACAATTAACATTCATTAATTAAATAATCTCATTATTCAATTAATACCCGAATAAACACGTGTCACTTTCGTAACACAATTATTTGGACAATCAAATTAGTTAACCGTGACCCTTGTTACATAAATCGATCATACTAGCAAGGGGACCTAATAGACCCACAGTATTTGAGCTCCAATAATCCTTGAAATCATTAATTAAACTCTTTAATTAATATTCTTTGATTATTAACTCTGGTGTTATTCCACTAAAAATCTGAAGCTGTACTTTCTCAATTGTAGACGCTTTTACACAGACCGATACAACTCGTTGTCCATCGATATAGCTATTACATATGGTGTGATCCTCCACAATAGTTCATAATTAGAGTTGGCTCATAATGTTCGTTATACCCCTCTAATTACATATATCCTTTAAATACCATTGATTCTCTAACGGATAATAAATTATATTTCCTCACGGAATTAAGAGAGCGCTCATATTGTCCAAGCCCTGAATCAAACCTTAAGGGAATTACCGTCTACTTCTTACAAGAAACAGTGGATTCCATTATAGTGTACAAACCTTCCCAGCCACAAGTCAAACCGCAATCCCAACATATGGAGCATATTGATCGGGAACTGCATCCGACCTCACCCATGGTATATCAAAGACCACGATCTAACCTGAAGGAGTCGATAAGACACTCAGGATTTAGATCACCCACAAATAGCCATCATTAGTTGATATATATGAATCTCATCTATAAACAGATCTTGGTGAGAGATTCATATAGATCATGGCCCAATCCTATATGATCACATAATACAAGGTGCCTCCATTCTCATATCTCTATATGAATGAATCAGGATAAAATCACCGTACATTACAAAATGGACCATAGATATAGATTAACCACAAATAAAGTACCCAGCTTTATTTGCTATCTACGAACTCTTTAGATTGCACGTCTCTTACTGTATCCTCCCGTATATGACACAAATATACACAGTTAGAGATTACATCCGGCAATCTTGTATGTTAAATATATGCACAAGTTATAAAATAAATAACATAACAAGAATGAATTGAACTTTTCTTTTTATTTATTTCATAAATCCATTTACAAATTACATCTTTAGGGTATAAACCCCAACAATCTCCCACTTGCACTAAAGCATGTAAGGCATGTCTCGTAACCCTAGACCATCTAGGTGACCCGAAAACACTTTAGTTGGTAAGGTCTTTGTAAATGGATCAGCCTGATTGTCTTGTGAGGCTATCTTTTTGACCATCACATCTCCTCTCTACATTATCTCTCTCTACATTATCTCTCTAATGAGATGATATTTTCTCTCTATATGCTTCCCTTTTTTGTGGCTTATTGGTTCTTTGGAATTAGCCACAGCACGACTGTTATCACAATAAAGTGTGACTGACATATTCAAATATGGAACAACTTCCAGATCACACAAGAACTTAAGGAGCCAAAAAGCCACTTTAACAGTTTCACAAGTGGCTACATATTCGGCTTACATGGTGGAGTCAGCAATGCAAGATTGCTTGATACTTCTCCATACAATGGCTCTATCATCCAGGATGAATACTGATCTAAACATGAATTTTCTAGAATTCCTGTATGACTGAATATCAGAATCCTTGTATCCTAATGGAATCAAATCTTGTTCAGAATACACTAGCATATAATTTCTCATACTCCGAAGATACTTGAGAATAGTTTTGATAGCAACACAATTATCCAATCCAGGGTTGGACTGGTATCTGCAGACTACTCTCACTGCAAATCAGATGTTCGGTCTCGTGCATAACATGGCATATATGAGACTACCTACTGCCAATGCATAGGGTACACGTCTCATATCCTTAACTTCTTGAGGTGTCTTAGGACAGTGTTCCTTAGATAAGTGAACTACATGCCTAGAAGGTATATTACCTTTCTAAGAGTTTTGCATCAAAAATCGTATAAGAATCTTATCGATATATGATGCCTGAGACAGTGCTTTGAGTTTGTTCTTACAATCCCTTATAAGTTGGATCCCTAGAACATAACTCGTCTCTCCCAAATCTTTCGTTTGAAATTGGCTAGCCAGCCAGCCCTTTATATCAGACAACACTCCTACATCATTCCCAGTGAGTAGGATATCATCTCCATATATGACCAGGAAAACTACTTTCTTATCAATGATACTCTTGTAGACATAAGGCTTATCGACGTTCTGCTCGAAGCCATTTGTTTTGATCACATCATCAAACCTTATGTTCTAAGATCTAGATGCTTGCTTAAGTCCATAGATGACCTTTGCAGCTTGCAAACCTTTTGATCTTGATCTGGAGAAACGAATCTCTCTAGTTGCATCATATAGATGCTCTCATCAAGATTGCCATTCAAGAATGCAGTCTTTATGTCCATTTGCCAAATTTCATAATCAAAATAGGCAGCAATAGATAAGAGATTCCTAATAGACTTAAACATGGCTACTGCCGAGAAGGACTCTTCATAATCGACCCCGTTTTTCTAGGTATAACCCTTGGCCACTAACCTTGCCTTGAAGGTCTCACCTTCCCATCTACTCATCTCTTTCTCTTGTATATCCACTTACACCCTATGGGTTTTACCCCATCCGGTAAGTCTATAAGATCCCAAACTGAGTCATAGTACATGGACTCCATCTCAAGATTCATGGCTTTAAGCCATTCCTCTTTATCAGGATCTTCCATTGCATTCTTAATATCAATGGATCATCCACACTATCAGCAGAGACAACACCTTGTCTCTCACCTATACGTAAATAGCGTTCACGTTGTCTCACAGCCCTCTTACTACGTCTAGGTGGTAGTGTATCGTGATCATGAACTATCTGACTCTCAGATGTTTGTGATGCTTGTGGATCAACAACTCTTGTTGATGAAGCACTAGTCTCACCAGGCTCCAATCCATTCAATACAATCTTAGAGCGAGGTTTATGGTTACTAATATAATTGTCCTCAAGAAACATTACATTTGTCGATACAAATACTTTGTTATCTTCGGGACTATAGAAGTCTCCACCTCTGGTCTCCTTGGAGTATCCTACAAACAGACAGGTCTCCTTGGAGTATCCTACAAACAGACAGACCACAGACTTGGATTCTAGCTTTCCACTTATGTTCTTTAGCACATGTGCTGGACACCCCTATATGCGGAAATGTCGCAAACTAGCTTTACGACCATTCCACAACTCTAGGGGAGTCTTAGGAACATATTTGGATGGTACCACATTCAAAATGTATGCCGCTGTTTGTAACATATATCCCTAGAAGGAATTTGGTAATGATGAGAAACTAATTATAGATCTCACCATTTCCATTAGGGTTCTATTTCGCCTCTCCGCTACACCATTTTGCTGAGGTGTGCCGGGAGCTGTGAGTTGGGAAATTATGCCATGCTAGACCATGAAGTCTTCAAACTCTTGGTCAAGGTACTCACCTCCACGATCCAATCGTAGTGACTTGATAGTCCTACCTAATTGATTCTCAACTTCAGCTTGGAATTCTTTGAACTTTTCAAAAGTTTCCGGCTTCCATTGCATTAGGTAAACGTATCTGTATCTTGAGTAGTCATCTATAAAGGTGACATTTTACATATTTAGGGCAAAAACCCCAACAAAAAGCACACACCACAAAGGCAGTGTTCACTCACCGAAACTAACAGGGTGTAATGAAACACTATTAGGGCACCTTCAGGCCATAAATACCTGATGGGATGCGCCATGAGTGGAATGGGGAACGAAATATCTATGCTAGAAACAATTGTCAATAAAATTTAACCATTTGTAACGATAGTATGATATAAGCAACTCCATTGCAATGAATCTTGATCAAAAGACTATTGGGAGATGTCCCAATGACTTAGTTGACAGATAAAATACAAGCGTCTATAAACTAGATACCATGAAAATGGTCTATAAAAGAACACTACTTGACAAAATAATGAAAGCAACGAATTGGTCGGGGGTTAAAGTATTTGATCAGCCCAACATAAATGGTCTACCCGATGCTGCCAAAAAATGGGTCACGACAAACCCCTCCACGTATAGTTACTTGGTCGGAGTTAGAACGGTAAACTTAATATAGTTTATATTAATAAATAAGCATGGCCATGCTAAGGCTACTTGGTTAAGAATGGTGTATCCAAACCGAGCATGACTAAAAAAATGAACAACTAGTCGATAAATGGCCACAACCAGACGTGTTAATATGGTATCAATTGAGTCAATCGACTCGGTGTAAGGCAACACACATAGTTCGAGCCAATTCATGACCACAACCGTTAATAAAAACACTTGGTCAAAAGTAGACCGTTTGATTTCAGCATGACAACTAACATACGAATTAAGCTATGTAGCACAAGGTAAAGACAATCAGTCTATGACATAGTTAGAAAAATAGCTAATGTTTATTGAACGAACCCGACCACATGAAAATATTCGGTTGAAGTCAAGGCAGTTAGCGTAGTGTCACAAGGTGCGTATAGTTGAAGCTTATAGCTAACCACGACCAGGCATAAATTGATTGGTTAAAGGTGGGTCATTCGATTTAGCATGATAGTAAGCGAAAGATTAAATTACATAATGATCCGCACCATGCGCAAGGATTTGGTTGTAACCAAGATAGTTAACTTAGTGTGGTAATATGCATGTAGTTAGAGTTAGGAAATGACTATAGCCATTCCTAGAACGCTCAGTTTTTAGTTAGTCACTCAATCTGGCTCAAGCCCTCGAGTGATCCCAATCATACCATAAAAAATTCAACTCATATTAAATTATTTGTCCAGATACAAGCAAAAAAGAAGAAAGGATGGTATCATTAATATTTAAATTGTAAGAGATTACAAAATTGTGGGCACTTGAGCAACATTGGTAGAAAGCAGAGCAAGAGAGTCAGGCATCCGGAGTGCTCGAGGGACTCAAGGTCCGGATTTACAAATAGAAGGGTCATCATCCCTATAACCGTTGGTCAAGTCTCCAAAGTATGGCTAACTGATGTCATCTTCAGGGTCATCAGCCATGAAATGGAAGTAATTTGTGTCGGGCAAGTGGCCAACATTAATTCCCTTAGTTAGGGCACCACTTTCTGCCCAGGAATGGAAGGCCACCAGAGAAGACTTAGAGGAAAGCTACAATTGCATAGGATGCGAGTCTTTCCCAATGGATCTACAATAGGCCTTTCACCTAATCTTTTAGTTTTTTTTATGGCTTCCAGGAACTCATTTGTATGATTTTTGATGGTCATGTCCCATTTTTGGCGAGCCTCCCCCTTTGACCTCTTCTTCCCACCAAAGAACACCTGATCAATAACCAGCCCTCTCTCAAACTCTCTCAGCATGACAACATCGAAGGCTGGAGACCTATTGCAGCGGTATACATTTTGGACTTCAAGGGTTGATTTGGCCACCTAGGAGAGCACCTCCATACTAACTTTCTACTATTCTAGATCATTTGCTAGATGCTCATAATGGATCCAAGCCTCCTCATATGCCTTCTACGTCTCAAGCATGACTTGTTGAGTAGAGGTAAGGGTGTCTTGGGCGATTCGGTTATTCTTCTTAACTTTATCTACTGCTGTTTCAGCCAGGATGTCACTAGACTCTAGCTCAACGCTTCGTAACGTTGCCCTTACGGCTCTTTTCTCTAGCTCAGCATTTTTTATGGTGAGCTCTCTAAGAGTCGTCTCATATGCGGATGCCATGCCCTGAACGTTGGGGATAGTGAGGACTTGAGAGCATCATCCTTTTCAGCAAGGGCCCTCTTCAACTGGGATATATCTGCAGCATGCTTCTTCGGGTCAGTTAAAGCCCAGGTTAGCTCCTCTACCGCTTAAAATAAGAAATGAAAACTAAAAACACTTGTACACACATAGACGAAAGGTAATACAAAAGACACTTATAAAAACTTCATTATTGAAGATCATACGGATTCTCTCGAAGGTATTAGTAGCTCAGACTTCCCTCCAGTACTCGTCACTAATATACCCCTCGCCAGCTGACATGGTTCAGAGCATGGAAAGGGGGTCGACGCGAGAGCTACTCAAACTAGGAAGCCAAGAAAGCCTAGAAACAGAAGCCGCTGTGGAAACTGAGGGAGTAGTTGTGACCGGAAGTAGAGGTTGTCAAGGGTACTACTGGAAGGGTCGGGTTCGAAACACTTTACACCTTTGAAATTCCACCCCCCTCTCCAGCCTGAAATATTGTCATGGGGCCTCAAAACCTTGCCCTTCAGGAAGTTGACCGTTACTAACACTATCATGATGAAGGGACACAAAAGATGTGCTAATGGGAGCATCTCTAGCTTGGCTCGTCCCAGTATCCCCAACCAACTTAACTGCTACACCTGGAGAAGTCCTCGACTTAAATATTGGGAGAAGTGCCTATTCCTCAGTGACATCAAGCATTTCTACATCAATAAACTACTCATCCAAACTGAGTCCACCATCATCAGAGTCAGAGTCGGTGAAGACTATCTGATGTTTAGCAGAGAACTATATGAGGGCCTTCCTTGAACAATGTGTAGGCAGATCAGAAGTAGGCCAGTTAGAAGGACGATTATCTTGAACATAAGAAGACTCAGTATGGGAAGAAGGTGCTACCGGTTGTAATCCGGCCATATCACCAGCCTTTGTCAGGACTAGTTCAACTGTCTTTGCTGTAGCAAATGGAAAGAAATAAATAACATAGACACTCGGTCGTCCATTTTCTTAGACTGTTGCTCCCGTAAAATTAAGTCAGTCAAGGTCACCTGATCATCCTCATCTACCTCATCCAGGAAGATAGGGTCAACCCCCGATTGAGAGGCCACCAGATCAGCAATAGATGGAGCCTCCATTCATTTATGGATGGCCCCAAGGCGGAGGATCCCTCTACAGTTCTGACAACTTTACTGTTGGGAATATGCTCGATAGCAAGAGTGTAATAATGTATTTGACAATTTTTTCATATTAACAAAGTGATTTCTAGTTTAACAAATCTTATAGCATTTATAGTTTAATTATTATAATTGTCAAAAGTAAATAATCACAAGGTTAAAAGACTATGAGAAAAGAAGAATTGTTCATACATCAAGATATGTATGAGGTAGACACAATTCATTAGTTAGTGTTGAATAATATTCACAACTTAAGATAAAAGGTTAGGCGCCTTTATCTTGTCAAAGTTGTAGATTCTTTTGCTAACATTTGAGTGGGACCAAATGTGTTATGATGAGTCTAAAATCATCAAAGTGTGGTGTCTTTGGACAAAAGAATCTAGTGTACTGGGTGCATTGAATTGGATCACAATGAAATACTTTATCTATAACCGTCAATGGATAAAAGTTTTCATTTGAAGACAATCGGAGAGTCTATCTTAATCCTAAGATAAATGATGGACTTATGGTTGCAAGTGTTATCATTTGAGCTATCAATGAGTACGACTATAAAGCATAGTCTACCCTCGATAGTTTGGTGGTATTCATTTGTTAATCGATAGAGGACTTCATTTATAGATATGGACATCGTGGCTCCATTTATTAAATGAGAGTAGAATATCATCAAATGGATGTTTTGAGGTATTGGATATTAAGTCTTACCGTTGAGTTTTCAATAGTGTCTATTGAAACATGGCTTCTGGACAAGTCAAAATATCCAAGTTCAAAATGTGATCATATGAGTAAATATGGTAACTTGGAGAGCTATAGACGGTCTATGAGCTCTTGGCGATTACTGATGTTCTTCACGAGGATACACTTTCTACCATAAGGTTGTCTAGAGCATGAATGAGTAACATCAACTTAATCTATCTTTATTTAAGAGTTCAATTTTAGTTATGTAGTGGAATGAACTAAAATTAAATAGATCGGACCTAAGTGAATCATTTGTTGATTGTGATCGGGTTGTGTCTATTGGAGTTTAAATTTAGATAGCCCGCCAAGATCCTCAATCCACACGAACTTACATGGATCACTTGATATATTCTACCGAACCAATTTGGGGGTCCATCTAGAATTGTATTGAGGCATGTGAACTTGTTTCTTTTTGTAAGAATGGGTATAGTTCACATTTGGACTTTTTATAAAGGTCAAATGGATTTAATAAAATAAGAAAATAATATATTGGCCCATATATATGCTTTGGGCGGTAAGGCTATTTAGAATAGCTTAATTATATTATATTATTTTATAATTTAATTAAATGGAAATTAATTAAATTTTTGATTGATTAATTATTTAATTAAAAGTCAAAATCTTTTTTTTAGTAGGAGATAGTCTCCTAAAATTATACTATTGTTGGTAGTATAATTAATATTAAAGACTATATTTGATAAGTAGATAAATAAAATGAATTATTTATCTAATCAAATTAGAAAATCTTTAATATGGTTATAAATACGCTATTGAGTTGGATTAGGAGTCTTGGTGAATGATAGAATTCCTTTTAGAAAAGGATTCCTAACCACCAAGTAAATCCACCTAAGGAAAGAATTCTTAACAACCAAGTAAATCTTTCTTAGGAAAGGATTTGTGATCCTAATATATATCCATTGAAATTTTGGCCATCCCATATATATATATATATAATAGGATATAATTCCTTTTAGATAAGGATTCTTAACTACCAAATAAATCTATTTAAGGAAAGGATTCTTGCCAATCAAGTAAATCCTTCTTATGAGAGGATTTATCATCCTATATATATATATATATACATATACATATATATATATATATATATATATATATGTATGTTAATTTCGGCTAGCCTAAGATTTCATAAAGAGAGATTTCGGCCAGCCCTATTTTTCTAAGAGAAGAATTCGGCAATCATAGGAATTTTGAGGGAGAAAAATCTGATTTTACTCTAGACAAAATTCGACCAACTCTAAGAAATAGTGTGTGATTCGGGAAAGAAGAAATAAGAAGAAAGAATGTTTAGTTTTCGATAGTACACTAGTAGTCTTTACATCAAAAGGTTTTGTGTACAATATCGAATCAAGGTTCACGCGAGTTTCAATCAAATTGATTGATAATTCACAAGTGACCTACAGTTCTTGGTTTTCTTCTTGGAGGATTATTGTAACTAACAAAGAAGAAGATTTTGTTTGTTTCCATCCTGAGGTATACGATTAAAAGAAAGGGAGCCCACACTCCTAGGTGATTCACGTTCGTGATTGGATTGGAAGATCTTGTGAAATCAATTCGGCGCTTGTTCAATCGTCACGGTAAAAATGTATGATACTTTTTATATACATCAATTATTCTAGGGTTAAGGTTCTTGTTATTATAAAGGGAAATTTTTTATGTATTACCCAAACCCTAATTTTTAATTTTCACGCTTCCGCTAAGTGTGTTTTTTTCCCTACAATTGGTATCAGAGACAGGTTGTACCCTTGATTAATTGATGTATGTGTACGTGAATCTTTTTCTTTTTGTTGTATATATACATGTTTTAGAAAGAGATGTCACTCTAGGTATTCGCATATATATTTACATTGGAATGTTTGGATATATATATATATGTTTTATATGAGGATTGTTATTGCTCAATTTTGGTCCTAGAATTTCAATGTATTTTTGTTTTGCGATTGTAACAAGAAAGGTGGTCTATCATCGCCACAATTTCCTTCTTGGTAGTTGCTAAACTTTTTTTTTATTTTGTTGTTGTAATAATAAAAAAAACTGCAGTATTTTTATTTATAATTCTTCTGTAATACACTAAAGTTTCGAAGAATCAAAGGTTTGAAGAATCAGGAGCAACCAGAACAAGTTTAGGACTGCGCGAGCTGTAGCAACAAACATACGTGTGAAGAGCACGCAACCACATTTTTTGTGGCATGGGCTGCGTGTGGCAGCCCTATGGAAGCCATGGGCTGCGCATGGCAGCTCTTTATGGGTTTGTGGCCTACGCATGCCCATGGGTAAGGGCCAAGGGTGCGCACGCCCATGGGAGGCAGCCGAGAGAATCCGGACGACGAAGGTCGCGTGAAGACTTGTTCGCCAAGAAAAGAGTTTTTTGTATTCCAAGACATGTAATTTACTTACTTTTCTAGGATTGACCAAAATTGAAGCTATTTATATTTGTTGTAAATATTGCAATGTTTGTCATTGTTTGATAACATGTCATATAGAATAGGAGTGCCACTCATATATATCTTTTGGTATGAACATGCATAGAATGGTTTAGGTATCTAAATTGGCATCTAGATAACTTGGTAAATCATTCTTTGGCATTCAATCACACACCTTAAATAATTGAGTGGGAGAAGGTGTTTTGGAACACCTACGGCCTCCAAGTTTAGTTGAGCTTTATGTTTCGTGTAATAACCTCCCAAGAGGTATTCATAAATGGAATTTAGTAAGATACTTCCTTACAAGGATAGACTAGACAATTAGCCCAAACGATATCTACTCCCAAATGAGGGATATTTGTGAGGGATTATATTGAAGGTCGATAACTTGGTAACACACTCAATGTAATTTTATTAATATCCTCCCAAGAGTTCTTGTTAATAAAGTTGCAAGGCCAAAATGAAAACTTTGGTTGTTATGTTAACAATTAGGTGGGACCTAGTCGGACTAGTAAATGTTACGAACTCCCAAAGGATGCGTGATATTTATGGGTGTTGGATCACTGTTGAATTTTTACGATTGAATTATTTTATTTAATTCAAGATAAATATTCGAAAGTGCTTTAACATGATTATTTACTTATATAATTTTTATTATTGTAAAGAAATCATGACACCATCCCTAATCAAAATCCTAAAAGATAATATTTTAACTAAAGGTAATTATGTCACAAGGAAAAAGGAAAATTGGGTTGTTGTTGTAAGTTGAAAAACCATAAGCTCATTCCGTCTATTCCTAAACCACCAAACAAATGAATCTACTCAAGAGCAAAGAGATGAGTATCAGTAGTGGAAGTCTTCAGATGAGATGGCTAAATGTACGTTACATTATGGCCATCATCTCCGACGTGTTGCAACAAGAACATGAAGGAATGGAGATTGCTACCGATATAATGATGTCTCTATAGGAGTTATTAGCTATGAAGTCTAGACGACTAAGAAAGAGGTAGTGACTATTTTCATGAATTTTAGGATGAAACCTAGACAAGCTGTGAAAGATCACATGATGAAATTCATAGCACATCTCAACATTGCTGAACTGAATGGTGCTGAGATAGATGGTGAGACCAAAATTGACATGATTGTTAACTCACTATTAGATTTCTTTGATCAGTTCAAGTTGGACTACACCTTGACCAATAAGGAAAACATCTTGTAAGGCCTGATGCAAGATGATCAAAGCATCGAGAAAATCCTTGTGTAAGGTAAGGGTTAAGAGATTCATATGGTTAGTAAAGTTGCTTCTGTTAAGACCCGTAAGAAGGTCAAGAAACAACAAAAGAAAAAGCAACTTGGGCCATCTTAGAAGAAGACCAAGAAAGTAACCAAGATCAAAGAGAAGTGTTTCCTTTATGGTGAAAAGGGTTAAAGGAGTAGACTGAATTCAACTTGCATTTAGACAATGGAGCGTTGGTGTCAACTAGTGTAGTGGGAGATATTAGAATCAATTTAGATTATCATAGGCATTTAGTTTTAATAAACATTTACTATGTACCACAATGCACGAGGAATTTAATTTCGGTCTCTTGTCTAAATAAATTTGGTTATTCGGTTACTTTTAATAAAGCTTTTATTATTAGTAAGAATGACAAAATTATTTGCGAAGGTACATTGGAAAATGGTTTATTCTATTTGTATGGAAATATCTCTCACTTGTTAGACACGGAATCAACGGAACCTAATCATAAAATAGTAAAATTATCAAAAGATGAAACCTACCTATGGCATTTGTGCCTAGGTCATATTAACCTTAATAGGATTAAAAGATTGGTAAGTGACAGACCTCTAAGTGACTTAAAGGTCGATGATCTACCAACTTGTGAATCTTGTTTGGAAGGTAAAATGACCAAAAGGTCGTTTAACCTTGAGAGGATAAAGAGATTGGTTTGTGATGGACCTTTAAGTGACTTAAAGGTTGATAAACTACCAATTTGTGAATCTTGTTTGGAAGGTAAGGTGACCAAAAGGTCGATCACGACCAAAGGCTCAAGAGCCACTGAATGTTTAAGATTAATACACACTGATGTATGTGGTCCTATGACCATTCAAGCTAAAGATGGATATGAGTACTTCATCACCTTCATAGATGATTACTCAAGATTTGGCTATGTGTATCTCATGAGACATACGTCAGACGCTTTTGACATGTTGAATGCATTTAAAATTGAAGTAGAAAATTAGCTTGAGAAACGCATAAAAATATTAAGGTTTGATCGTGGTGGAGAATATCTATCTGGTGAGTTTTTGAAATATCTTATTGATGATGGGATAATTTCTTAGTTTTCTGTGCCAGGTATACTTCAACAAAATTGTGTGACAGAAAGAAGAAATATAACTCTTTTGGACATGGTTAGATTTATGTTGAGTTATTCAACGCTTCCTAATTCTTTTTGGGGATATGCTTTACAAACCGCAATGTATATTTTAAACGATGCACCATCTAAGTCGGTTCCTAAAACACCACATAAGTTATGGACCGGCCGAAAGCCTAGTTTACAACTCTTAAGGATATTTGGATGTCCTACGAACGTGTTGAAAGGAAAGACAGAAAAGATTGAGTCCCGTTCAGAAAAAAACATATTTGGTGGGTATCCAATAGGAACAAAAGGATATTATTTTTATAGTCCTTCAGATCTTAAAGTATTTGTTTCGACAAATGCTAAATTTTTGGAAGAGGACTATATGAATAATTTTGTGCCTAAAAGTAGAATTGTCCTGAATGAGCTTTTAGGAGATACAATTCCACAAGAGGTTTCACAACCAAGCCCAATTGTAAGTTCCGTACCAACACAAGATCAACAATCTACCATACCTCATCGTAGTGGGACGGTTAGTAGATAACTCGAGAGATACATCGGTCTAGGAGAATCTGTATAGAATCTCCCGGACGACGATGAACCCTATACGTATAAGAAAGCAATAGAAGATGTTGATTGTCGCCATTGGCAAAAGGCAATGCAATCTGAAATTGAATCTATGTTCAAAAATAAAGTCTGGTTTCTTGTAGACTTGCCTAAAGGGATAAAACTCGTTGGGTGCAAGTGGGTATACAAGAGGAAAAGAAGAATGGATGGAAAGGTGGAAACCTTTAAAGCTAGATTGGTAGCTAAAGGTTATACACAGAAGGAAGGTATCGATTATGAAGAAACCTTCTCTCCTATGGCCATGCTTAAATCCATTAGGATACTCTTATCCATCGCGGCATCTCTAGACCTAGAGATTTGGCAAATTGAGATTTCCTTAATGGAAGTCTTGACGAAAACATCTATATGATGTAACCAGAAGGATTCATTGAAAAAGGCCAAGAGGAAAGGGTATGCAAGCTGCAAAGATCCATATATGGATTGAAGCAAGCATCCAGATCTTGAAACATAAGGTTCGATCAAGCCGTGAAAAGTTTTGGATTTATTCAAAACCTTGATGAACCTTCTGTATACAAAAGGACTAAAGGTGACAAGTTGGTTTTCCTAGTTCTTTATGTTGATGATATACTACTCATCGAAAAGTATTGATATCAATAAAAGAATGGTAAGCAAAACAATTTGATATGAAGGACTTAGGAGAAGCAAGTTATATTCTTGGTATCCAAGTCATAAGGGATATAAAGAATAGAATGATTGCATTATCCCAAGCTTCATACATAGACAAAATCGTGTCTAGGTTTTTTGTGCAAGATTCCAAGAAAGGTATGTTACCTTTCAGACATGGAATCAAACTTTCTAAGGAACAAGTTCCAAAGAATGAGCATAAAGAGCAATTCATGAGTAGGGTTCCATATGCATCGGTAGTTGGAAGTCTCATGTATGCAATGCTCTGTACTAGACCAGATATTTATTTTGTTGTGGGTATAGTTAGCAGGTTTCAAACGAAGCCTAGTCCTAATCACTGGATGACTGTCAAGCATATTTTCAAGTATCTTAGGAGAACGAGAGATTATATGCTTGTATACTCTAGAAGGGATTTAATTCCCGTTGGGTATATAGATTCTAATTTTCAGTCAGATTCTGACTCTAGGAGATCAACATCAGGATCTGTGTTTACTATTAAAGGATGTGCAGTTAAATGGAGAAGTATCAAGAAATCTTGTAATGCCGATTCCATAATGGAAGTTGAGTATGTGGCCGCAAGCAAGGCTGCTAAAGAGGCTGTCTGGCTCCGCTAATTCTTGATTGACTTGTAAGTGGTTCCTGATGCAAATAAGCAGATCACTATCTATTGTGACAATAGTGGAGCAGTGACTAATTTGATCGAACCAAGAAGTCATAAGAGAAGGAAACACATTGAAAGAAAGTATCACCTTTTGAGGGAAATTATGCATAGGGGTGACGTGACGATTACCATGATCGTATCAGCAAATAATCTAGCGGATCTCTTTACAAAGGCTTTTTAACAAAAGAGTTTTGATGGGCATCTAGATAACATGGGGATGAGAGATATGAAACATTTGCTATAGAGCAAGTGGGAGATTGTTGGGATTATGCTCGATCGCAAGAGTGTAATAATGTATTTGACAATCTTTTCATATGAATAAAGTGATTTCTAGTTTAACAAATCTTATAGCATTTATAGTTTAATTATTATAATTGTCAAAAGTAAATAATCATAAGGTCAAAAGACTATGAGAAAAGAAGAATTGTTCATACATCTAGATATGTATGAGGTAGATACAAATATTTAGTTAGTCTTGAATAATATTCACAACTTAAGATAAAAGGTTGGGTGCCATTATCTTGTCAAAGTTGTAGATTCTTTTGCTAGCATTTGAGTGGGATCAAATGTGTTATGATGAGTCTAAAATCATCAAAGTTTGGTGCCTTTGGGCAAAAGAATCTAGTGCACTGGGTGCATTGAATTGGATCACAATGAAATACTTTATCTAGAACCATCAATGGATAAAAGTTTTCATTTGAAGACAATCAGAGAGTCTATCTTAATCCTGAGATAAATGATGGACTTACGGTTGCAAGTGCTATCATTTGAGCTATCAATGTGTACGATTATATAGTAGAGTCTATCCTCGCGAGTTTGGTGGTATTCGTTTGTTAATCGATAGAGGACTTTGTTAATCGATAGAGGACTTTGTTAATAGATATAGACATCGTGGTTCCATTTATTAAATGAGAGTAGAATATCATCATATGGATGTTTTGAGGTATTAGATATTAAATCTTAACGTTAAGTTTTTAATAGTGGCTATTGAAACATGGATTCAGGACAAGTCAAAATATCAAAGTTCAAAATGTGGTCTTATGAGTAAATATGGTTACTTGGAGAGCTATAGACGGTCTATGAGCTCTTGGCGATTACTGATATTCTTCACGAGGATACACTTTCTCCAATAAGGTCTTCTAGGGTATGAATAAGTAACATCAACTTATTCTATCTTTATTTAAGAGTTCAATTGTAGTTCTTTAATGGAATGAACTAAAATTAAAAAGATCGGACCTAAGTGAATCATTTGTTGATTGTGATCAGGTTATGTCTATTGGAGCTTAAATTTAGATAGCCCGTCAAAATCCCCAATCCACACGAACTTACATGGATCACTTGATATATTCTACCGAACCAATTTAAGGGTCCATCTAGAATTGCATTGAGGCATGTGGACTTATTTCTTTTTGTAAGAATAGGTCTAGTTCACATGATGACTTTTTATAAAGGTCAAATTGATTTAATAAAATAAGAAAATAATATATTGACCCATATATATGGTTTGGGCGGCAAGGCTATTTAGAATAACTTAATTATATTATATTATTTTATTATTTAATTAAATGGAAATTAATTAATTTGTTGATTAATTAATTATTTAATTAAAATTCAAAATCTTTTTCCTAGTAGGAGATGGTCTCATAAAATTATACTATTGTTGGTAGTATAATTAATATTAAAGACTATATTTGATATGTAGATAAATAAAATGAATTATTTATCTAATCAAATTAGGAAGTCTTTAATATGGTTTCAAATACACTATTGAGTTGGATTAGGAGTCTTGGTGAAGGATAGAATTCCTTTTAGAAAATGATTCTTAACCACCAAGTAAATCCACCTAAGGAAGGGATTCTTAACAACCAAGTAAATCCTTCTTAGGAAAGGATTTGTGATCCTAATATATATCCAATGAAATTTCGGCCAGCCCATATATATATATATATATATATATATATATTTATATATATATATATATATAAAAATATATAATAATAATAATACGATAGAATTCCTTTTAGATAAGGATTCTTAACTACCAAATAAATCCACCTAAGGAAAGGATTCTTGTCAATCAAGTAAATCCTTCTTAGGAGATGATTTATCATCCTATATATATATATATTTATGTGTGTGTGTGTGTGTGTGTGTGTGTGTGTGTATGTTAATTTCAGCCAGCCTAAGATTTCATAAAGAGAGATTTCGGCTAGCCTTATTTTTCTAAGAGAAGAATTCGGCCATCATAGGAATTTTGAGGGAGAAAAATCTGATTTTAATCTAGACAAAATTCGACCAACTTTAAGAAATAGTGTGTGATTCGGGAAAGAAGAAGTAGGAAGAAAGAACGTTTAGTTTTTGATAGTACACTAGTAGCCTTTACATCAAAAGGTTTTGTGTACAACATCGAATCAAGGTTCACGCGAGTTTCAATCAAAATGATTGATAATTCACAAGTGACCTAACGTTCTTTGTTTTCTTCTTGGAGAATTATTGTAACTAACAAAGAAGAAGATTTTGTTTGTTTCCATCCTCAGGTATACGATTAAAAGAAAGGGAGCCCACACTCCTAGGTGATTCACGTTCATGATTGGATTGAAAGATCTTACGAAATCAATTCGGCGCTTGTTCAATCGTCAAGAGAAAAAGGTACGACACTTTTTATTTAAATCAATTATTCTAGAGTTAAGGTTCTTGTTATTATAAAGGGAAAATTTTTATTTACTACCTAAACCCTAATCTTTAATTTTCACGCTTCCACTGCACGGGTTTTTCCTTTCATTTACCACCAAAAACCTCTCCACCAGACTCTTCTTTACTGAACTTCCCCATGTTAGGCTTATCTCTGCTAGACCTCTCCACAGTAGACCTATCTCGGTTAGATCCCTCTTAGGTAAACCGTGCTCGGGAAGACTTATCTCTAGGCCACCTTATTCTACTAGTTCGAGGAGGAGGGGCATCATGACTGCTCCCTTCAACCTATCCAACAACATTCGCCAAAGTGTTGTGAGCAGACTTATATATATGTTCCTCTAAGTCTTGCTTGAGAGGAGCAATTCCTTGAGCCACCTTATCAGCGGCCATTTTTTTGCTAACTCGGTCAAGATTCTTAGCCTTCTCGGCCTGTTCACCAGCAACAACGTCCATCTCGTACACTGAAAAGAAAGCCCAGTGAAAAGTAATAAGAATAAATACATACTACAAAAGATAACCGATATCTGGATCAGGACTTACAACGCCTGCATTGAGCAAAGATAGTCAGGAAAAGCTTTAACTCGATCAACTTTTTCTCCTTGTACAGATTACGAAGGTCCTTGACCTCCCAAGAAGTCAGAGCCGCCTTGACAATCGTGTTAGCCTGGTCCAGAGTTATCACATGTGTAGTCTTACTTTATAGTTCAGGGCTACATAAGTGCCTCGGGACACTTCTCCTGATTAACCATTATATAGGGTCAGCCACCACGATCTCTCACCATTCATCACTGATGAACAACCAATTGTCCTTCTAAGTTCGAGGAATGGAAACCCCAAATAAAGCCCTTGTGGTCCTTGTGAGTGGGAGAGGCAAGTTTATTGTTGAAACCATAGAGAATACAGGTGCTCGATGACGTCGACTATAGATAAAAGGTGCCTCCAGCGTCTGATCGGCCAATGGTATAAAAGTTGCGTACCTTTTAGGGGGTCAGGGGGGGTACTTGACCCCGATCTTCATCCATAGATGCCAAAAGCTGGTCAGCAGCCGGTATGAGTCAGTTGAGCAGGAGCAATGCCCCTATCTACCAGAAATCAAGAGATGAAAGGTTGAATGGGGATAGTGACCCCAGAGGATAACATGACCCCATAAATAGCAACCGCACAATGAGGAGGGTTCATACAGCACGCTCGTCGCTGTGAATCAGTTGAACCGAACGCGGGAGGTCAAACCGATCCTTGAATTTCTTGAGTTTAACATCAGTCACCACTTTATCTTGTAATCAAAGGCATACAGGTGATCTGCAGTGAACTTTAGCATGTACGCCCGTCGTTCTCTCTGGACTTTCTTCATCTTCAGCTTTTGTGAAACTATCTTCAAATCGCTTGCAAGATGGGTAGTTTCCCTAGATGAAGCTCTGGCGGCTTGTCTCGAGCTGGCTGCCTTTAATATATCTGGGCAAACACTAACAGAAGTAGTAGCATGAGGGTTAGCAAATAAAGGAACAAACTCAAAGTGAGCAACAGAGTAATCCACATTTAAAGAAACAGGTTGAAACGAATGAGTATATGTGTGAAAGTGACCCTAAAGTATATATTTAAGCCTATCGATATTCTCTTTATTTCCAGCCTCGATGGCACACATAAGAAGTTCGAAATATTGATAACTGAGAGTGAGATCCATATTTGGAATATCGATGAGAGCAACGAAAGAAGAATTGTTGGTAAAGAAAGAAAGAAATGAAGAAAAGCTTGAGATTTTGAGAAGAAGGAAATATTTGGGTTTTTATGAAAGAAGTTATGAAGTCATGAGAGGGAAATGAAAAGTTTCGAATTATATATAGGAGTGGATGATGTCATCAGAACACGTAAACGTCACCGGGCGTAAAATACGAGAGTGGAAGTAGGTGCACGAAACCCGAAAATCATGCACCATTCGAAATTCATAAAATGGCCAAATGATTGCGTCAGCCGAAACAGATGTGATTGAGGTTAACGCTTAGCTGTTAAACATTTAATATACAGTAAAGAGCTATAGGACATAAAAAAGAACAAAGTAAACACACTTCGTCGAGCAAGTTCCATTTGGAACGAGATACTCGGTCTTGTATGTTTAAGAGGGTATTGTTATTGGTTTAATTTGGATGATATGACACGTCAGCAAAAGACAAGAGTCAATGGTGCCACATCACCAAAAGTCAACCAGACCAAACCAACCCAAGTTAACCAAAGAAAACCCATCAAACCTCGACCAAGATAACGTAAACGATCGGATAAGAAGACCCAATCGGGATTGTCAAGATGGTTGGGGAAAAGGTCCTGATCGAGTAAAATCATTGATAGGGGAAAGTAAATTTGATCTGGTGTAACAGGTGGTCGGTTGCATGACACGTGGACATCACTCAGATTTAATGAAGTTACGACTCTAATATGCAGAAAAAGAATCCGACTTGAACAAGACATCTTGAAGTACATCCTGATAATAGATATCAAAGTGTAAATGGGGCAAGAGATCTAATACAATTAAGATACAAGCAGCGCAAAACAAGGAAGGGAATAATACAATTCAAACAAAATAGAATTTGGTTATATTACATGAACTTGCTTTACTTGTACACCAAGATTTAAGGTTTTATGCATGTATAAATAGGCCCTAATAACATCTATAAAAAGGGTGAACGCCAATTAAGCTTACAAGAGTGCAAGAGAGATTGTACGTGTAATTATTCTCGATAAAGTGAATTATTCTCGCCGTTGCCGGCAAGTGTGGATGTTTCCCCACCTTGGGGTTTTACCCTGTAAAATCTTGTGTCTTGTTTGCTTTTTATTTATTTCGATTCATAGCTTGATTGTTTATGCACACTCGTTTGGATGAGTGATCAATTAAACCTAATCCAAAAATCACCGGTTTTTTTTTTCAAAAAATTTAAAATCCATAATGAAGAATTGTTTTTAATTTTAAATTATTTGTACAAACTTTTGTTTTTTTTTTTTTTTTTTAGTTTAGTAACTAAGGACTATTTTGTCCTTTTATTATCTTCATTGTTTCGTTTGATCTGTATTTATGTCAAAAGTCAGGGGAGCCGAGTGTATTTACCCCTCCTCAAATAAAATATTTATCATGGTGAGACCAGAATCCAAACTGGATGTGGTAACGTCCACTTCTCACTTCTCTTGTCAGCCGAGGAGAAGCAAATGAAGAACAAAAGCCCACGTGCATAGATAACAAGTCACTAGAAAAAAATGTTGATAACTGTCAGACAATCGTCTTCTTCTTCCTCTTGGCCTCTCTGCTTTAACCATTCTACTCATAAGAAGGTCAGAAATTCAATTTGCAGAGCCAGTTTTTCTCTTCCGAGAAAACCCACCAACGTCATCTCCACAAATACGTCCAAATCATGCAACTTTGGTCGTCTACCTAGCAGGTATCTCTCTCACATACCCTTTTTTGTTTTCTGTGAATTGACTAATTGAGCCCATTATTTGATCATTTTTGTGTCATACAATGAGCCTCTCTGAACATATGTACATATTTTGTATTGGGTGTTTTGTTTTTGTATAGTTGGAGTTATGAGAGTAGTTGTTTTTTGTGTTTCTATCTTAAAAAGTGCACTCTCTTTATATTTACTAATTTAGTAGTGCGAGAACTTGGTAATTAGAATGAGTGCCAAGATTTGGATTTGGATTCAGTTTGAAGTTAGGCTGGAGCCTGAATTTGAAGATTTCCCAAGTTGGTAAAAATAAATCTCACTGTAGTTTTAGTTAATTATACACTTGAAACTTTGATGTTATACAAGTTGTTGAACACAACCAGTTTTATATCTTACAGAAGACATTTTCCGGTTCAACTTAGGTAAATTAATCAGAAATGAGGTTTGCACTAATAGAATGAAACATTGGGGGAAGTTTAATATAAGCTGAAATTGTGCGAGTGTAATTCCCTAAATGTGCACAATGTCTAGTGATTGATTGTGTGGTTTTGTTTTAGCTTGTCCAATCTTGAGTCATTGTGGACTGTGATCTGAAGAGAACTAATTACAGAAATCCAAATCTTGTTTCCAAGTGTGTATTAGAGGTAGCAAGATGTCAAATACATTGCTTAAAAGTTAGTTTGTGAGGTGTACATCTGAATTGGTTTTGATTTCACATGTATTACTTAGCAGAGTTGCTAAGTGGATTAGATGATACAATTTATAGATGTTTAATGTTGGCTTTTTTACAGCTAAACCATCTTATATGGAATGCTACTGATCTATTTTTGATCATACAGTCAACCCCAACCGTTCTATTTCTTTCTCGTTTTGTGTTTTCAATTATAAAGCTACCATGATCTGCTTCAACGGTTCAACCAGACTTTATGTCCGTAGTTCATTATCTCCCTATAGCCAATATCATCCTTAAGATAAATGTACACTCGCTACTATATATTATAACTTGGAGGCAATCATAAATTTTACTGATTCTTTACTTGCTTTCATTATTTAGGGTCAAACAGATGTCGAAATTAACTGATTTTCCACCATTATTGCCCATTGTTCCCACTTGTTATTGAGTGGCATATTTCTATTGTTTTGCACCTTTATAAAGTTGAAACATCCTGGAAGCTATCTATAGCATATCAAAACTAGAATCTATGGTGTTATAACTTGTGCTAAGGTTCAAACTCAGACAAAAATTTCTTAAACGATGCTCGTTGGTGCACTTTAATAGCGATCTTCAATAGTATACCCATATTTGTAAACTGCTGTAAATATCAAATCATTCTTTGTCACTTCTCAACAATTGCCAGAAATCCGGTTACTTTGCATTCGTGGTAATATTTATCCCACTTTCTGATTGGAATTCATTCTCAGCTGTGAGGGCTCAGATTTTGATCCCTTGGGTATCAATCCAGATATATATTCTGATCTTAATAGCACATGGGAAAGCTTTCTAAGCTTGTTGTCACCAATCTTTGAGAGCACCTCAGGTACAAAAAAGGAGAAATCTTCTTCAACTCGAGGATTGGCAGGTTTTTCTCTTGGCTTATAACCGTATTTCCTAGAAATATTCAAGTGACTGTTGATTGATAGTACAAGTTCTAAGCAGTTGATGAGAATAATTTTTAATTTGCAGCTGCTATTGAGGACAGTTCCATTGATTTTGGGGACTTCTTCAAAGGCCCATTACCTGGAAAATTTATCAAGCTTTTGGGGTTTTTGGCTCTATCCCGAATTGGAATATATATACCTCTTGGTGGGGTAAATCGAGAAGCCTTTTTAGGCAATTTGGATCAAAATAGTTTATTGAGCACATTGGATACATTTTCTGGAGGAGGCATTGGTAGACTTGGAATATGCTCTCTTGGTATTGTTCCCTTTATCAATGCGCAAATTGTGTTTCAGCTTCTTGCCCAAGTTTATCCCAAGTTGCAAGATCTTCAAAAAAGAGAAGGTGAAGCAGGAAGAAAGAAAGTGCTTCAATATATTCAATATGCTTCGGTTGGGTTTGCAATAGTACAGGTATGGAACACAGTATCCGGTTGACTTGTATTAAGATTTTTCCTGTGGCTTGTCTAATTAAATCAGGCTTGTGGATTCTTGGCACAAACATATTTACTATACTTTTGTAGTATTATTTGTTGCTCATTAAAACTTCATTATGCTGTGTTTGGTTATTGTTTTTGATCTTTCACAAAAATCAGTGATATAATTTTACATGATGGAAGAAGAAAACTATTTAGACAACATTATAAACAGTACAGTCTTTTCTTTCAATCACATAGAGGATCAAAGTTGTGTAGCTTTTGTGCAAGCTGGATTTCACTGTCAGAATAGATCAAATAGTGGGCATGTGATTAAGCAACCTCCTAATCTTGATGCATTTCTGATGACAGGCAATTGGTCAAGTACTTTTCCTTCGTCCCTACGTCAATGACTTCAGTACGCAGTGGGTTGTCACATCTGTTACTTTGTTGACACTTGGCTCTGTATTTACAACATATATCGGGGAACGGATCTCTGATCTAAAGCTTGGTAATGGAACGTCTCTCTTAATATTCACAAGCATTATCTCCTACTTGCCAGCATCTTTTGGTAGGACTGTTGCAGAAGCATTTCAGGATGGTAACTACTTTGGACTCATCGGCATTATAGTTTCATTCTTCTTGTTAGTCCTCAGTATTGTTTATGTTCAGGTAACGTCTATTTGTTATGTTTGATAACACTTGGATTAGCGGAAACAAAGAAATTTTAACAATTATCTCAACAAGGGGTTTCAGGAAGCAGAGAGAAAAATTCCACTCAACTATGCTTCAAGATACAGCAGCAGAAGTGGAGGGCTCCAAAGATCTGCTTACCTACCCTTTAAGGTTTGTATTCTAGGTTATGCTTTATGCTTAGTTTTTCTAAAGTTATGATGCTTTGATGTTTTTACTAAAACTGCAGAGCATTAAATATAAAATATTTTGAATTGGAATTATTCAATTTTGTTTCTAATAAATAATATATATCTATTCTAATGTTACTTTCACCAATGAATAGTTGTAGTCACACTTAAGCTTGTTATAGAAGGCAAGAATTGTGCTCTTGCTTCCAAAATTTGTTTAAGAAGCATGTTATTGACACTATAAATAATGTTTCTCACTCAAAATATAAGTGAACTTGTATTTGTCATAGGTCGTGATCAGCTTGATAATAGAGTTCTTATTTCTAAGGATTAGGAATTTAACTGACCATAAGAGTAAACCTGCTGCCACAGACCACTTCTAAAAGTAGAAATAACCATTTGAAGATCACATCCCTAGGACTGAAAATTGAGTGGTCACATTTTCCCCCAAATGTGGGAGGAAACTACCAATGCTTTTACTATCTTCATAAGGACCGGGGTCAAATAAGATGTTATAGAGATCTTTTGTTTTTTTCTTTTTTCTCAATATAATTTTGTTTCCCAAATATATATATATATATATATATATATATGTTACGATATCGATTGCATAATTTGTTCTAAGATGATTATTCTATAGAAAGGGTAATGGTTTATTGTCACATCTCTCTCACATGTGCATGTCTGCACAAACATGTAAGAGCATGCTTTGATGTCTATAGGTTAACTGATAATATAGGTCGAAGAATAGAAAATTGAAGTGTTAAGTTTTGCCAGGCACATCTTCTAGAGGTTTTCCAGCAATACTTGTTATATAAGTTGCAGAAGCACCTCTCTAGTGCATATTTTTTTTGTGTTTATATGATCATCTCAACTTTGATTTCTTGCTCTTCTGGATGATCATGTCAAGGTACAACATTTATTTTTTTTTCTTGATATCCAGAAATCTCCCAAGTTTCTTTGTTTACCAAATTCTAAACCGGGGACTAATGTTGGACCACACAACAATGATAGTTAGGAAACTCATGGGATATATTGAACCCTTGACCTATTTGCTAGAAGCAAAGGTCTTCTACCACTTGGGGTTAGATGAAGATACAAAAATAAAATATATATGGTTTTAATCATGTATTACCTTATCTTGTTAACAGGGTATTATTCACTTTTTAGGTATGGATCTTCGAAGTTTATTGTTTTGTAGATTTAATTGTTTTACTCAAGCAGGTCAATAGTTCTGGAGTGATGCCAATAATATTTTCAACATCATCATTGGCTCTTCCTGGTACTCTAGCACGATTCACTGGTATAGCTGCGCTAAAGAAGGCTGCATTGGCTTTAAATCCAGTGGGTAAGATTTGTAATTTTGACCAGTGAAAATTGTTGCAGAATGAGTTTATATCACTCATTATAATTTACATTTTTCAAATATATTGATTTAGCACTTCTGGTCTCCTTAATTTTTTTGCATGTTTCACCTTGTATAAGTGGAATAGGTCTTTGGCTATATTTTCTGTAACTATTTACTTAAAAATAAAGTAACTTGAATTAGGGTATGATTGGTTCATTGGCATTTAGTCAATCTTGCTAAGCTAACCTTTTATAATATAAGATTTAATACGGTCCTAAGCTAAGCAGGTAAAATCTTTGTAGGTTCATTTTACCTCCCAACCAATATCCTCTTGATAGCCTTCTTCAACTACTACTACACTTTCCTACAATTAGATCCTGACGATGTCAGCGAACAGTTGAAGCGACAAGGTGCATCGATTCCCCTAGTTCGACCGGGTAAAAGTACAGCTACATATATAAAAACGGTAATTTTATTTCTTTGAATAAATGAACTCCTCGCTATACTTTAGTTTGGTTCTCCATAATTACTTTTGATGCCTGTTCAACTTCTATTTCTCTTAGCTTGAAAAATGAATAATTATTCCCGTACAGAACTCTTTTTCTGTCTTATGTTATCTTTCCAACTTTTTTTCTTATCTGTTTACTGTTTTCAAAGTTTGATGCGTCTCCTCTTTGAATCCTTCACAGAAGTGGTTAACTTCTGGATAATCTTGTCGTACACAACTCTTTGCAGTTATATCATCCCCTATGTTCTTTTTCCATCATTTTTTTTCTAAAAGTTGGTGCTACTCTTCTTGTCGAATCCTTCACAGGAATTGCTTAAGTTCTTGCTTGAACTCAAAGCCTTGATTTCAAGATGATCTTGGACTCATTTATATATTTTGATGGTTGGAATGTAGGTTCTTAGTCGGATATCAGTGCTTGGTTCAGCATTTTTGGCGATCCTTGCTGCCGGTCCTGCTGTGATTGAACAAAGTACGCACTTGACAGCATTCAAGGGATTCGCAGGTACTTCTGTTCTTATTCTTGTTGGTTGTGCAACAGACACGGCTAGAAAAGTTCAAGCAGAGTTAATATCCCAGAAGTACAAGAATATAGAGTTTAATGACATCAACAGGTATGGCCCGTGAAAGAGTGATTGAAGACCAAGTAAACACCATGTAATGGAAAAATTCTCTGTATGATAGTTACATATTAAATAGCATAATCATTCTTTGTTTGCAATGTTGATCCAGGCTGAATATTCATACTTTTCATACACGATTTTGCTATGTTACAATTTCTTGTTCATTCAGCCTATGGTAAAGTTGTATAAGAGAATGCCTGTTTACTATATATAAATCACATTGTAAAGTTGTATAAGAGAATTAAATTAATATCAAATCACAGGGGTCGGTAGAAATGAACTAATAAATCATGATGTAGAGATTTTGAGGCCTACAGTTCTGACAACTGCTATAATTGTTAGAATATTTGTCATTAATGTAAAGGATTTGTATAGTTGACTATCTTAATTATAACGACGATTTGTATAGTTGATTATCCTAATTATAAGGGATTTAAACTGATTGTAAATTATTTAGCTTGATTGTAGAAAATCATTATATTAATTATAGGAGATCATTTCTTTGATTCTCACTCTTATATTTTCCTATAAATTGCTTCCATATAGAAAAGAATAAACCAACACACTCTAAATTTGCTCAGGGTATTAGAGCATATAACAAATTTTTAGGTTTCCTCTATGTTACTGTTTAAAAAAAAAAAAAATCCTTTCCTTTTTCTCTACTACTACAGTATTTTGTCTACAGTATTTCATCTATAGAACTATTGCTTCATGTTTTTTTCTTGGTGTCTCATAACCACCACACCTATCATTTATCATCAACGTTAATCGTTCTACCATTCTGATTCTCCGACCACCGATCGTCCTTCTACTATCATTCTATTATACTGCAGGATTTACTGTTCCGAATGCTGAATATACTGTTCCGTTGCCAAACTCGGGATTTACCGTTCCGACTGCCCTCTCCAAGTATTTTCTGTTCTTTTGCTTCTGTTGTTACTATGTTCGGTTCAGGTACATTTCATTCTGTTTTTAGTACTTCTACAATTTCTAGTAATAATACTTGGATAATTGATTCTGGTACAACAAATCACATGACTTTTGATTCTCGAAAATTTAGTCATCTTAGTTCAACCGAAACATGTAGTTTGTCATATGCTGATGATACACACACCTCGGTTAATGGGGATGTATTTCTATCATTGACTCCATCTTTACACTTGTCATCTTCTTTACATGTGTCTTCCTTATCTAATAACTTACTCTGTATTAGTTAGATCACTAAATCTCTTAATTGCATTGTCACTTTTTGGCATACTCATTGTGTGTTTCAGGATATTCACACCAATGAGACGATCGGAACTAGTAGGGAAAGAGGGGGGTTGTACTACTTTACAACAGATAATACTCTGGGCTCTTCATTCTCATCTAAGCAACCTCATAGAGTAGTATAAGTCAACTTTGATAAGGACAATAATATCTATCTCTGGTATAGAGGCTTAGGACATTGTTCATTTGGGTACCTTAAGTTCTTATTTTCATCCTCGTTTACCGGTCAAAATAATTTTCAATGTGAAACATGTATTTTGTTAAAACATCATCGCACTATTTTTTCTAATAGTAATAATAATAGGATCTCTATGCCATTTTCTCTTGTCCATTCTGATATGTGGGGTCCCTCTAATGTTTTGTCAGTATATAACATGCGCTGGTTTGTTACATTTATTGATGACTTTACATATATGACTTAGATTTTCCTTTTAAAAAATAAAAGTGATGTATCTGATGTTTTTTAGAAGTTTTATCACATGATCTACACAGTTTCATAAGAAAATTCAAGTTTTACGTTCTAGTAATGGTGGTGACTATCTCAATCATAATTTCAAAACCTTTTGTTTACGAAACGGTAATCTCTACCAAACATGTTGTACATATACTCCATGACAAAATGGCTTAGTCGAGCGTAAAAATCGTCATCTCTTAGAGGTTGCACGTTCTTTACTACTCAAAATGCATATGCCTAAATCCTTTTGGGGTGATGTTGAATTATCTGTTGAATATCTCATTAATCGCATGACGTCCAATGTTTTGTCGTTTCAAACTCCACTGCAATCTTTGTCTCATTTCCTTGATATATTAACTCTGTCTTACATATTCTTCCTCGAGTGTTTGGATGTGTAGTATATGTATAAATTCATATTCTTCTTTGAGGAAAGTTAGACCCGCGTAAGGTGTTTGTATCATAGGATGTTACGTTTTGGGAAAATGAGGCATACTTTGCCTCAGAGACTCATCTTTAGGGGGAAGTTGAACCATGAAGAGAAGTCTTCTATAGCAAACAATGGTATACCCATTAGTTTGCTCGAGTATCCTACAAATAGTATTAGTTTGCCAGTAAGTCTATCTTCTGGCGAAAAAAGTAAGATTCTTGAATGGACAAAACCAACTTGGAAAGTGTATAAAAGGCGAAATAAAGGGAAAGAGAAACAAGAGGGTTTTGTTCCCATACAGGTGGCACAACCCCTTACTTCATTTTCTCCAACACTGGTTCATTAATTGGACTATGATGTGGAAAATGCTTTTAAGGTAATTCCTGAACCCTCAACTTTATCTAATGATTTGTCTAGTGAAATCACACAGATCCTGACCCAGTTTACCCACTCGACGGTATCCCAGTCGAGAACATGAACCATCTTTACATTTTGGTTTCTCCTTTGAGCAGCCTCCAGTAGATAGTAAGGCTCTCTACTCTATTACTAATTACATTTCAACTCACATATTATATGAATCCTTTAAGGCATTTGCACATCAATTATCCTCTATTTCTATTCCTAGTAAATTGCAGAATGCACTTACAGACCAGAAATGGGTACAAGCCATGAAAGAAGAGATGAAAGCTTTACAGAAAAACTGTACGTGGGAGATAATGGATCTACCTAGAGGAAATAAGGTTGTTGGGTGTCAATAGGTCTATACCATTAAGCACAGAGCCGATGGTTCAATTGAAAGATACAAGGCTCGGCTGGTTGCCAAAAGGTATACCCAGACTTAGGGAATGACTACGGGTTGATGTTTACTTCAACAACCAAGTTAAACACCGTTAGGGTATTTTTATCACTAACAATGAACTTGGATTGGCCATTGAAACAAGTCGATGTGAAATATGTTTTCCTATGGGGAACTCAGTGAAGAAGTCTATATAAAACTCCTTTCTGGTTTCGAGTCTCAAACCGACAAAGTATGTAAGCTGCAAAAAGGTTCTTTACGGACTAAAACAGTCTCTTAGAGCCTGGTTTGGGCGTTTCAATAAGTCTATGAGGAGATTCAGATACCATCAGAGTAACTCGGATCACACATTATTCTTCAAAAGAAAATGTAATAAGATCATTGTTCTAATTGTTTATGTTGACGATATGATTGTCACAGGAAATGATTAAAGATGATTGCTCTTTAGGGTTACTTGGCTGCAAAGTTTGAAATAAAAGATCTAAGGTTGCTAAGGTACTTTCTTTGAATAGGGGTAGCCCGATCAAAACATGGGATTTTTCTCTGTCAAATAAAGTATGTTCTTAATCTGTTTACTGAAACTGAGATGCTTGCTACAAACAAGTAGATACCCATACAGATCATAATCACAAGTTATGTGAGTGTCCAGATCACCCTGATCAAACCCCAACAAACAAGGAAAGATATCAAAGACCTGTGGGTAAGCTTATCTACCTTTCACATACACGTCATGATATTGCTTATGCAGTAAGTGTGGTAAGCTAGTTTATACATGCTCCCACTAAGAGCCACATGAATACGGTTATTCGAATTCTAAGGTATTTGAAAGGAGCTCATGGTAGAGGATTGATGTTCTCTCGATATGAACACTTAAGCATCAAGGGATACACGGATGCTGATTGGGTATGGAATGTCAGTGACCGAAGATCTACGTCCAATTATTTCACCATCGTAGGAGGAAACCTGGTTACTTGGAGAAGTAAGAAACAGATGGTTGTGTCATGATCCAATGCTGAAGCTAAGTTATGAGGAATTGCATAATGGATCTCTGAGCTACTATGGCTGAAGAATTTATTAGGAGATTCAGGATTTCATCAAGGAAGTAGTATGAAACTGTATTGTGATCATAAGACTTCAGTTCATATTGCTAATAATCCTATTCAACATGATCATACTGAGCACGTGGAGATTAATTAATTATTTATCAAAGAAAAAATAGAGGGAAAGATAATCGAACTTCCAAGACTAGCTTGCAGATATCCTTACGAAGGCTATTAATGAAAGGAGCTTCCATGACTTAGTCAATAAGTTGGGCATTAGTGACATATATGTACCAACTTGAGGGGGGTGTTAGAATATTTGTCATTAATGTAGAGGATTTGTATAGTTGACTATCCTAATTATAGAGGATTAAAATTGATTGTAAATTATTTAGCTTGATAGTGAGAGATCATTGTATTGATTATAGGAGATTATTTCCTTGATTCTCACTCATGTATTTTCCTATAAATTGTCTCCATATGGAGAAGAATAAACCAACAAAGTCTGAATTTGTTCAATAATCAGCTAACATCCGGTGAAGTTCTCGTGTTGTATATGCTATTACAAGTAATATACATGTACTACAAGTACACAAAAATACCACCCTGTTACTCTTCCCCAATACCCTCAGTAAGAAGCTTTTCTTGTCCTAAACTCAATTGCCAATATTCTGATTGTGAGGCAATTATTATGTCAAATCTAGCATTCCAGAGCCCATCTAAAAGTTATTCCTTGACAGCAGCCCTTAACAAAGAAATCTCTAATCTCTAGCAACCTTAAACTCTAGCGTAATGCAAGTAAACTAGTCAATGTTTGGCTCAGTGGAGAAGTTGGGTTTTTTGATTTTTGTTTCCGGACATCTTTGACCTCCTGCATTCCTATATTTGTATTCGCTGCAAATCATGAAGCCAGTACTGTAACCCTAAGGTTTAATTTTGCTCGAGAAGAATTCGAACTAGTTCCTCTTCCTCTTCCTCTTCCCTTCGCTCATCTTTCTCTCTCTTATCCAAAGCAAATGATTCAGATGCCATAAGACTATGCCTCATCATCTTTTTCTTGTACCGATGCCAAACATGGTGGGAATAGAACCTGAACGTATGCTGCAGCTTCTTAATTCTATAACAAACTTTAGAATTTCAAGTACTATTAGCTAATCCACCAAGTGTGAAAATCCATCCACTTTTGGATGCATGATCACTTCAATCTATGATCCAACTAGCATCAGTGAATCCTTCCAATTTTGAATGATAGCCAGAATAACATATACTATAATCCATAGTGTGCTTTAAATGCTTTAAAATTATATACACTACTTGCTAATGTAGCTTAATACTTGGATTACAAGTATACACATGAATCCTTCCTATAACAAATGCTATGTCAGGCCTAATAAATTCATTACATACATAAGGACATACTATGACTCGAGCATACTCAATCTGACTTACAATCAAAATAATTGATCTTTTTCAATGTAGTGTGATTGGGTCAATGTTAGACAATTATATCCTTTGATAATTTTAATACCCAAAATCGCATCCATATCCTTTGAAGCTCATCGTTTTCAATATTTTTTGCAGGGAGCGAAACTTGGATTTGACATCGTTGTGTTCAGACTACTACAAGAGACATACACTTATTGACATGTACTCGGTTCTTATTATATCGGTTAGACATCCTTCCACTTGGGTAGTGCCATCTGACATTGCTCAGAGTGTGATTTTGAATCCAATCTCCAGGAGACAAGCAGGATGCCCGAGGGCGGGTCGACATGTCTCGCCTTCGGAGAGGACAACTACACAATCGTGTAGAAAATGTGGACAACAAGGGTATAATTCCAGGAGATGTTCTAACCCACATTTGATTAATGAATGTCCAAGAAGAGGTGTTCCCGATGAATATCGCCATAATTGTAGCATCTGTCATTCAATTGGACCCAACAAACGGACATGCCATAACATGGACTCTAATAGGGAATGAATGACAAAGTTTTGATCACATTGTAAACATTAGGAGATTGTAATAATTTTGAATTGTATGAGTTGTTCGTTAACTTATTTTGTACTAAAAAATTGTATCAGATTATCAATGTTTGCTATGTGTTTCGTACATGTGATGACAGACACTAAAAACAAAAATATTAAAAGAAATTGAAATAATATTAATGAATTAGAATGTCTTTGTACATAAAAAATTGTAGAAAATATAAAAAATATACAACAATAAATATACAACCAATCTCTAGACGGGTCTGGAGTTACAAAAAATCTCCACAACCATTTTCTCCCGAATGATCTCCATGTCGTCCTCTGACCAATCAAAAGGGCGTCGACCCGCTAGTAAGTACTCGATAAGTCTCAATGTATGGGGACCACAGTTACCACTGCGATTGGACACATTAAAACACGTTACAAATTGTTTTTAAATAATATCTAAACACGTTAATTAAATATAATGTCCTACGATTTTTTTTTGTTAGGGGACCGTAGAAGTGGAGACCACGCTTTTTGGCGAGTAAAGATCTTGTTGACCGATCTCTGGTATGTTGGTCCAGTGTTTTTCAGCCCAAAAGGCATTACTGTGCGAGAAGGGCTTATTTTCCCTAGGGAACGGCCGATGACCACCTCGTCCTGCAGTGTGGAATCTCGCGTCATTCAACATTGACGGTAAAAACCACCGTAATGGTCGGACCTGCTGCTTCTTGATATAAACAGAAACATCTTGTCTTCAGGGGTTAAATATGTCCAGCTTCCCAAGAATATGGTCGACGGTCACCACCAGCCAATGTTGGCCCCCAATGTTGCACGGTATCAAGACCTGTAATAGTATGCAGAATGTGTTAGGTTAGGATATACGAAAAGTTCATAATTTAAATTATTTACACCGTTTAACACTTACCAAGTCAACCTCGTGTCATGGGCGGTTTCCACTCGCGGTATCTCCACGGACTGTCTGAATGTCCTCTTCCAACTATCGGAACTGTAACACATTCCACCTCGCTGTGGTCACAGCCCCATGAGAATCACGAGACATCATTCTCTCCCACTGTAACAATATAAATGGTTGTACATACAATCATTTACAAATTCTTGTCAATAATAAAAAACCAAAAAACGAGATGCGATACCAATAATTTATAACTACTTACATAAAATTGTGTATCCAATACGTTGATCCTCTGGTTGTACACACTGGAGAATCCTCGCTGACGCTTCCGAAGTATATGGAGGTATGCGTCCATATGCTGACAATATATAAAAGTAATGAATTGTTAACAATACAATATTATTTAAACAAAAGTTAATTTGAAAATCACGTAACGTACCGTGTCCTCCAAGTCCATGAAGTTGAACTGCATACGCATAAACCATTTGGCGTCGACTGGTGCCAACACGTCCATATCATGTCTGTTTAATGGTTGGATTAGCTTTATAAAAAATTGAATACACATTAAAACACTGCCAAATTGATAGATGGAGTTGTACTCACAGTTACCCATTGTTGTTCTTCTTAAGGGCTTTGTATGCCGCAAGCTGCTCGGTGTCCACAAGTCTGTGGGGGTCAAATATGTGTTCCGCTGACTGGGGCCATATCCTCAACCTCTTCGGCCAGCATGTATTTGTGTAAGGGCTCATCAACTGCCACCCACGCTTCAATATACTCTTCCTATGCGGTACTCCAGCCTCCGAGGAACTCTGGACCTCGGTCGATGTGCTGGGTGGGGGAGGGGACCGTTGAGCCTGGGTCGATGTGCTGGGTGGGGAAGGGGACCGCTGAGTCGATGTGTAGGGAAAAAACAGTTCAAAATGCAACGGAGGCGTGATAAAAACAAAAATTAGGGTTTGTGTATAAATAATTTTTTTTCCCTTTTATGCAACGAGAACCTTAGCCATAGATTAATTGATGTATATAAAAAGTGCCGTACCTTTTTTTTCGTAACAATTGAACAAGCGCCGAATTAAATCCGTAAGTTCTTCCAATCCAATCACGAACGTGAATCACCTAGGAGTGTGGAATCCCTTTCTTTAATTGTATACCAGAGGATGGAAACAAACAAAATCTTTTTCTTTGTTAGTTACAATTATCCTCCAAGAGAAAAATCCAAGAACATCCGGTCACTTGTGAATTATCAATCTAATTGATTGAAACTCGTATGAACCCGATTTGATTTTGTACACAAAACCCTTTTGATGTAAAGGATACTAGTGTACTATCAAAAACAAAAACGTTCTCTTTTTCTCTTTTCTCCTTGGCCGAATTCCACCCTTTATCTATGAGTTGATCGAATTTTGTCTTGAGCAAAAACTAAATTTTTTTCCCTCAAAATTCTCTTTTGCTAGGCCAAATTCTCTCTTGAAAATTACCTATTATGGCCGAAAGTTTCATCATAGAATGCTAAGGGCTGGCCGAAATTCACAAGTGGATATATATAGGATCACAAATCCTTTCCTAAGAAAGATTTACTTGGTTGGCAAGAATCCTTTCCTTAGGTGGATTTACTTGGTTGTTAGGAGTCCTTTTCAAAGAAGAATTCTACCCTTAGGTCGATTTACTTGGTGCCCAAGAATCCTTTTCCAAAAAGAATTATTTCCTACACCAAGACTCCTAATCCAACTCATTAGTGTATTTGTAACCATATTAGAGACTTCCTAATTTGATTAGATAAATAATTCCATTATTTATCTACTTATCAAATATAGTCTTTAATATTAATTATACTACCAACAATAGTATAATTTTAGGAGACTAACTCCTGCTAGGAAAAATATTTTGACTTTAAATAAATAAATAATTAATTACCAAATTAATTAATTTTCATTTAATTAAATAATAAAATAAAAATAATATAATTAAGCTATTTAAAATAGCCTTGCCGCCCAACACATATATATGTGCCATATATTATTTTTCTTATTTTATTAAATCCATTGGACCTTAATAAAAAAGTCCAGATGTGAACTAGACCTATTCTTACAAAAAGATAAGTTCACATGCCTTAATACAATTCTAGATGGACCCCTAAATTGGTCCGGTAGAATATATAAAGTGATCCATGCAAGTTCGTGTGGATTGGGGATCTCGGCGGGCTATCTAAATTTAAGCTCCAATAGACATAACCCAATCACAATCAACAAATGATTCACTTAGGTCCGATCTATTTAATTTTAGTTCATTCCACTAAAGAACTAAATTTGAACTCTTAAATAAAGATAGAATAAGTTGTTGTTACTCATTCATACCCTAGACAACCTTATTGGAGAAAGTGTATCCTCGTGAAGAATTCCAGTAATCGTCAAGAGCTCATAGACCGCCTATAGGTCTCCACGTTACCATATTTACTCATATGACCACATTTTGAACTTAGATATTTTGACTTGTCCAGAAGCCATGTTTCAATAGACACTATTAAAAATTTAACGTTAAGATTTAATATCCTATACCTCAAAACATCCATATGATGATATTATACTCTTATTTAATAAATGAAGCCACGATGTCCATATCTACAAATGAAGTCCTCTATCGATTAACAAATGAAAACCACCAAACTATCGAGGATAGACTATGCTATATAATCGTACTCATTGATAGTTCAAATGATAATACTTGCAACCATAAGTCCATCATTTATCACAGGATTGAGATAGACTCTCCGATTGTCTTCAAATGAAATTTTTTATCCATTGACGGTTCTAGATAAAGTATTTCATTGTGATCCAATTCAATGCACCAAGTGCGCTAGATTTTTTTGCCCAAAGACATCACACTTTGATGATTTTAGACTCATCATAACACATTTGATACCACTTAATTGCTAGCTGAAAAGTCCTCATTTGTTGATTGGCTTATTTTATGAATAACCACATTGTTGGGGTTCATGTAAAGGTAGTTTAGGCTCCCAAGACCTCAAGAGGAGAAACATCAAAGGTAAAATTCTTGAGCTTACTTTCTTCGAAGAGATAGTTGCACACACTCACATATTCATGCATAACTCTTGATCTTATATGTTGAGTGTTTTCTTGTGTGCATTGTAGTTTAAATCACTCTTGTTGACCTATTTGCATCTTGCTATAAAGTTGTATGTCATGCTAAGCATTAAAATAGGATGCAATTTCATCACTCTTGAACTTATTGTTTTTGTGCATTTGAGTGTTGAAAAAATAGGCATTGCGCTGGTGGTGCGCTACCCGACCAGCGCACCTCACCAGCGCAACATTCACAGTGGACCACTGTTAGTCATGCGCCACTGAGCTGCGCTGCTGCACCCACGCGTAGTTGAAAAATATGGGCGTGCGCTGGTGGTGCGCTACTCGTCTAGCGCAGCCTCACCAGCACAAACATTCCAGAGAATCTGCGCTTGTGTTGCACTACTGGGATGCGCCACTCGTCCAGCGCCTGTTTTAAAAATAGGTTGTGCGCTGGTGGTGCGCTACTCGACCGGCGCATGTCACCAGCGCACACAAAGGAAGCTGGAACATTTTTTTCCAAAACGACCTCACTTTGTTTGGATCTTATATATATATATATAACTCAATGCCTTAAGGTCGTGTATGAGTTCAGAATATCACATTTCTTCCTTAGAACTCATTTTTAATCACTCAAAGCAATCCCATGAGCATTAAATCTTCATCTTGCATCATCTAAGTTCATCTAGAGTGCATCTATGGATAGGGTTGCTTCATCACATCTTGTTTGGTAAGCTCTTCACTATCTTCTTACAAGTTAAGTGTTTTTGCTTGCTAAACCATCTCTTTAATTAATTGAATTCTCTTAGAATATTTCTAGATACAAATTAGAGATTGTTGTGATGACATGATTGAGTGTTGTATTGTGATAGCTTCATAGGATTGATTGATCTATGTTTAGCTAAGCTATTTGAACATGTCATTTAGTACTTGATATCTAGGATTGCATAAATTGTCATCTCATTATCCTAGATAAGCATATAGGGTTTCCTAGCCTTGTTTGTTCATTGAATATCATCATATATTCACTTAGGACACTTTATCTCTTCATTGAGAAGTAAGACTTGTGTTGCTTCCGGGAGTAGGTAGCTTAAAGCACAAGCATGATGAACTAGGTTCACTTATACCGGGATTAGGTAGTGGTGGAGGATTAAACCGTGATTAGGTTGTAATTCCTTTATCATTAGTGGATTCGAAGTTCTAGTGTGGCGCACTCATCAGCCCGTGGTTTTTCCCATTTGGAGGGTTTCCACGTATATCTCAAGTGTTTTTACTATTTCTGCATTTATTACACTTGTGGTATCTTTGTAACTAGATAGGGGTATTTTCGTCAACTTGACTCTTAACGAAAATTTGGTAAAAGTTAATTAAAATCTATTCACCCCACCTCTAGATTAATATTACACACTATAATATTGATTTCAATTGGTATCAGAGCAAGTTCCTAGACATACATAGGTGATCCTAGCTCTTTTTGGTACGTGTTGCATTTTGTGTGTGTATTGATCATTCATACATTTGCATTCATATCATTCATTCATTAAACACAATGAGTGGAAACGGTGGCAATGAGGGAGCTTCCAGCACTAGACCTCCACTCCTCACCGAGTTGAATTATGCCTCTTGGAAAGGCAAGATGGAGTCGTACATATACCAAATTCATGACAGGGCATGGATGGCAGTTGAAGATTTTGGAACCCCGTTCACCTCTCACGCAGCGGAACTAGGTTTTAAATTTTTTATACATATCATATCTGTATATGGGACCAGTGAACTTTGGATCGTAATTATTTTTCGGAACCAATACATATAATATGTATACACAGAAAATTGTAATCAACAAAAATCAGAAGAAGAAAATCTAACCAATGTTTGGAGGCTCCTTCACTTTTCGATATGCTCCTGTCTGAACTACTCGATCTTCCTCGCTATCTCCCGGATCTGGTAACTGCGTGTGGACGCGTCACAATCTTAGGAACTTAAATATAGGATGTAGAGAGAATTGAAGAAACTCTTTCTTCTATGTGTTTCAAAAACACACAAAAACATGAAACAATATATATATCTTGCTTCGTTTTTCACGAATATATATATATTCATTGCTGCTCGTTTTTATATCTCTCGATGCTTGCTTTTTATACAAATATATATATCACTGCTTCAAGCTATTTTATATCTATATAACTATTGCTCACAATATATATATATATATATATTATATCTACAGCTCTCGTTTTTGCACAACTCTATATATATGTATGTTTCACGCCACTATTTGCTAACAAAATATCTCTATATCTATTATGTTAATTGCTTCCAAAATTTTGCAGCTTGCTTCTAAATACATCTATATATATTTATTAAGTATTTGCATCCTATGTAAATTCTTTTTTTCATTATTGTTTCATGTACACACTAATTTGCATCCAATGCAATCTCTTGTGTTATTAATTGATATATTTCTTTTAATTATCATGTTCAAATATATCTAATATATTAAAAGTGATAATAAGTATTTTAAATTTAAAATGAAATTCAAATACTTAGATAAATGATTTAGTAAATTAAAATAATCATATTATTTTATCTTCACCTAAATCCATATATCAACTAACACCCTCCATTTAATAGTTAATTAATAATTAATAATTATCAATATAATTAAATAATCTAATTATTTAATTAATTTAACTATTAACATTCATTAATTAAATAATCTCATTATTCAATTAATTCCCGAATATATATGTGTCATTTTTGTAACACAATTAATTGGACAATCCAATTAATTAACCGTGACCCTTGTTACCTAAATCGATCGGGCTAGCAAGGGGACCTAATGGACCCACAGTATTTTGAGCTCCAATAATCCTCGGAATCATTAATTAAACTCTTTAATTAATATTCCTTAATTATTAACTTTGGTGTAATTCCACTAAAAACCTGAAGCTGCACTCTCTCAACTGTAGACGCTTTTACACAGACCGATACAACTCAGTGTCCATCGATTTAGCTATTACACATGGTGTGATCCTCCACAGTAGTTCATAATTAGAGCTAGGTCATAATGTCCATTATACCCCTCTAATTACATATATCCTTTAAGCACCGTTGATTCTATAATGAACAATAAATCCTATTTCCTTACGGATTAGGAGAGCACTCATATTGTCCAAGCCCTGAATCAACCCTTAAGGGAACTACCATCTACTTCTCACAAGAAGGAGTGGATTCCACTATTGTGTACAAACCTTCCCAGTCACAAGCCAAATCGCAATTTCAACATACGGAGCATATTGATCGGGAACTGCATCCGACCTCACCCATGGTATATCAAAGACCACGATCTAACCTGAAGGAGTCGATAAGTCACTCAGGATTAAGATCACCCACATATAGCCATCATTAGTTGATATATATGAATCTCATCGATAAACGGATCTTGGTGAGAGATTCATATAGATCATGGCCCAGTCCTATATGATCACATCATACAAGGTGCCACCATTCTCATATCTCCATATGAATGATTCATGATAGAATCACCGTACATTACGGAAATAACCGCAAATTTAGATTAACCACAAATAAAGTACCCAGCTTTATTTGCTATCTATGGACTCTTTAGATTGCACGTCTCTTACTGTATCCATCCATATATGACACTCATATACACAGTTCAAGATTACATCCGGCAATCTTGGATGTTAAATTTATGCACAAGTTATATAATAAAAAACACAACAAGGATGTATTGATCTTTCCTTTTATTTATTTAATAAATCCATTTACAAATTACATCTTTAGGGCATAAACCCTAACAATCTCCCACTTGCACTAAAGCATGTGAGACATGTCTTGTAACCCTAGACCATCTAGGTGACCCGAAAACACTTTAGCCGGTAAGGTCTTCGTAAATGGATCAACATGATTGTCTTGTGAGGCTATCTTGGTGACGATCACATCTCTTCTCTACACTATCTCTTTAATGAGATGATACTTTATCTCTATATGCTTCCCTCTTTTACGGCTTCTTGGTTCTTTGGAATTAGCCACAGCACCACTGTTATCACAATAAAGTGTGATGGGCTTATCCATGTCTGGAACAACTTCCAGATCACTCAAGAACTTACGGAGCTAAACAGCCTCTTTAGGAGCTTCACAAGCGGATACATATTCGGTTTCCATGGTTTAGTCAGCAATACAAGATTGCTTGATACTTCTCCACACAATGGCTCCACCACCCAGGGTGAATACTGATCCTGACGTGGATTTCCTAGAATCCTTGTCTGATTGAAAATCAGAATCCGTGTATTCTAACGGAATTAAATCCTTCCGGAAATACACTGGCATATAGTCTCTCGTTTTCCGAAGATACTTGAGAATTGTCTTGACAACAACCCAATGATCCAATCCTGGGTTGGACTGGTATCTGGTGACTACTCCCACTGCAAAGCAGATGTCCGGTCTCGTGCATAACATAGCATACATGAGACTAGCTACTGCCGATGCATAAGGTACACGACTTATATCCTCAACTTCTTGAGGTGTCTTAGGACACTGTTCCTTAAACAAGTGAACTCCATGCCTGGAAGGTAAATTACCTTTCTTGGAGTTTTGCATCGAAAATCGTATAAGAATCTTATCGATATATGATGCCTGAGACAGTGCTATGAGTTTGTTATTACGATTCCTTATAAGCTGGATCCTAAGAACATAACTCGCCTTTCCCAAATCTTTCATTTGGAATTGGCAAGCCAGCCAGATCTTTACATCAGACAAAACTCTCACATCATTCCCAATGAGTAGGATATCATCTACGTATAAGACCAAGAAAACTACTTTCTTATCAATGATGCGCTTGTAGACACAAGGCTTATCGACATTCTGCTCGAAGCCATAGGTTTTGATCACATCATCAAACTTGATGTTCCAAGATCTAGATGCTTGCTTAAGTCCATAGATGGACCTTTGCAGCTTGCAAACCTTTTGCTCTTGATCTGGAGACACGAATCCCTTTGGTTGCATCATATAGATGCTCTCATCAAGATTTCCATTCAAGAATGCAGTCTTGACGTAAATTTGCCAAATTTTATAATCAAAATAGGCAGCAATGGACAAGAGAATCTTAATAGACTTAATCATGGCTACTGGCGAGAATGTCTCTTCATAATCGACCCCCTCTTTCTGGGTATAACCCTTGGCCACTAGCCTTCCCTTGAAGGTCTCTACCTTCCTGTCTACTCCTCTCTTTCTCTTGTAGATCCACTTACACCTTATGGGTTTTACCCCATCCGATAAGTCTACAAGATCCCAGACTGAGTTAGAGTACCTGGACTCCATCTCGAGATTCATGGCTTTAAGCCATTCCTTTTTATCAGGATGTTCCATTGCATTCTTAAATGTCAATGGATCATTAACACTATCAGCAGAGACAACACCTTGTCCCTCACCTATAGCTAAATAGCGTTCAGGTTGTCTCACAACCCTCTCATTACTTCTAGGTGGTAGTGTATCATGATCAGGAACCATCTGACTCTTAGATGTTTGTGGAACAACAACTCTTGTTGATGAAGCACTAGTCTCACTAGGCTCCAACTCATTTAATGCAATCTTTGAACGATGTTTGTGGTCACTAATGTACTTGTCCTCAAGAAACGTTGCATTTGTCGATACAAATACTTTGTTATCTTCAGGACTATAGAAGTGTCCACCTCTGGTCTCGTTGGAGTATCATACAAATAGGCAGACAACAGATTTGGAGTCTAGCTTTCTAGTTCTATTCTTCAGCACGTGTGCTGGACACCCCTTTATGCGAAAATGTCGCAAACTTGCTTTACGACCATTCCACAACTCTAAGGGAGTCTTAGAAACAGATTTGGATGTCACTACATTCAAAATGTATGCCGCTGTTTGTAACGCATATCCCCAGAAGGAATTTGGTAAGGATGAGAAACTAATCATAGATCTCACCATTTCCATTAAGGTTCTATTTCTCCTCTCTGCTATACCATTTTGCTGAGGTGTACCGGGGGCTGTGAAGTGGGAAACTATCCCATGCTCGACCATGAAGTCTTCAAACTCTTGGTCAAGGTACTCACCTCCACGATCCGATCGTAGTGACTTGATAATCCTACCTAATTGATTTTCAACTTCAACTTGGAATTCTTTGAACTTTTTAAATATTTTCGACTTTCGTTGCATCAGGTAGACGTATCTGTATCTTGAGTAGTCATCTATAAAGGTGACATAATACTCATAACCACCCCTCGCTTTAACATTCATAGGTCCGCAGACGTCTGTATTTAGAAGCTCTAGCGGTTCTTTAGCTCTTAGCCCTTTTCCAGTAAAAGGTCTCTTAGTCATCTTACCTTCCAGACAAGATTCACAGACAGGTAAGGTGTCAACCTTTAACTCACTTAAAGGTCCGCTTTTTACTAGTCTGTCTATCCGGTCAAGGTTGATATGACCAAGCCTTAGATGCCAGAGATAAGTGTCATTATCTAGAGAATTTTTATGACGTTTAGTTTTTGGTTTTTCAACCTTAAACATTTCGGTGTTTAGCAGTGTAGTATGTATTAACGATCTTAACACATACAAATTGTTTTCATTAATTCCTGAACAAATATTCAGACCATTCTTTCCAATAATAACAGACTTATTATTAAAAGAAATAGAATACGATTGTTCTAACAATTTAGAAACGAAAATCAAATTCCGTGTAAATCCAGGAATATAAAAAACATTGTTAAATAATAAAAAACTATTATTATTACAAAATTGCAATCTTATAGCTCCCACTACTTTTGTCGACACGACATCCCCTGACCCCACACGTATTGAGAAGGCTCCCTCCTCTAGCTGTGTCTAAGAATCAGTCCACTGCAAAGAAGAACAAACATGGTTAGTGGCTCCCGAATCAATTATCCAGGATGAAGAATCATCTTCCACTAAACAAGATTTAAGAACAAGTAAATCATATTTACCTTTCGTCTTTTTCTTCTTGGCTACCTCATTCAGGTATTGAGGACAATTCCTCTTCTAGTGCCAGACCTTATCGTAATTGAAACATTTTCCTTTGCCTTGGTAGGTGGAGGCGCCCTTCTTTTTGCTTTGGGCTTCCTTGGGTTTGGGCTTACCCTTCGACTTCCGAGCAGACCACTTCTTCTTTTTATTATTTAAAGAGGAAGATGGTTCAGCGACATTTGCCTCACCGGACTTTCCCATATTGTCCTTAATTAAAGACTCAAGGGTAGCAAGCTCATTAAGCAACTGTGTAAGACTAAACTTTAACTTGTTCATCCCATAGTTGCTCTTAAACTGATCAAAACTCTTCGGAAGAGTTGTCAGTATGATGCTCACTTGACTGGGTTCGTCAATGGCCCCATCATTGACTTCTGCCGTATTGAAGTAGGACATCATGCTCAGAACATGTTCCCGAAATGACGTTCTTTCCTTCATATGAGCGAGCATAGCAGAACGAATGGCTTCGTGTCGCTTTTTCTCGGAGGGCTGCCCGAACATGGCTTACAATGACTCCATGATTTCGAATGCTAAAGTCATTGCTTCATGCTTTGTGACAAGCACGTATGTCTTAGAAGCCAACAGATATGTTAGGGCCTTCTCATCAGATGAGACCCATCGCTCGTATGCCTCATGAACAGTTCGTGTGGGATTGGCAGCAGGCGCTGGAGGACATTCCTCCGTAAGCACAAACTTGAGGTCTTTGGTGACCAATATTGCATTAATGTTAAGTTTTCACTTAGTGTAGTTATCACCAGTTAATTTGTCGTTTGCGAGAATTTGAAGTAATGTAGAAGACATTATTGCTGAAATAAATAAAAACATTCATTCAGTCATTTGTTTAAAAACAAGTGCGAGTGCTTTGGCATAAATTTAAACATGATGCATGCACATGTTTAACGAACTAGAACTACCCTAAAACTAGTTGCTATACCACGACAATCCAACATACCACAAAGAAGTGCCGTCTTAGGGTCGGTTAAGTCTATGCATGTTGGACCAAGACATTCTCAATCAAATGATATTCTAGAATAACTCTTATTCCATATCATTCAACCATCGTTCATTCAGTCAGGTTTTTAATTAACAAACTTAATCAAAACCTTCGTGAGTGTAACCCACCATTTCAGATCTCACGAGCTTAACTCGAGAATTACCGCCTTAGGGTCGGTCAATCCCGAAATACCCTCAGAAATCCAATCCGTTAAGAAGTCAACCTTGGTATTGACCTTTGTGGAAACCCTCCTTAGGGAGGACGAAAGCAAAGCCGTCACGAGTCCCCACTCAGATCTCACGGTGTTGAACTAATGATGGAGATCGCGGGATATATATGTCATATATCCCTCTCCCACTCACTATTCTAAAATTAGGGTTTTCTTTTAACCGTTAACGCACCTAGACTCTACCGGATTAAATGACAAATTTTAATCAAGTTATCTAGCGTATTAACTAATTATAACCAAATTCTAATTAACTAATAAATTATTAATGATTTTTAACAATTAAAAATCTAATCTATTAGTGAATAATTTAAGCCTTTGTAAACTATTTACTAGGGTTAGATTATTTTGTTAGTGTTTACCAAATTTTAACTATTAAAACTCTAACACTTTATTCGGTTAATTTATTATTAGGTAATTAATCATATTAATCCTAATTACAATAAATGACCCTATTAATCAAACTTATTAAACTCTTTAATAACTAGATTAATATTAATGAGAATTACCAAGTTTTCTAAACCATTAAAAAAACTAATCTCATTATTCATAGCCAATTATGTATATTGCCCATTTTAATCACATTAAAAAAAATACATAAAATATCAAGCTATGATGCATGTATGACATATCAAATATATTTGTGTAGGCACATCTAATCTAAATGACATACGTATGCATGCCAATGCTTTTATCATCACATAATATAAAGCATACATAAATTGACCGAGTACTGTGGATTATTTAACCTAAAAATTGGAATCTAAAATTTCAAAAATTTCCCAAGACATTCCTTGGTCTTCTGGTAACTTCAGATATCTTCCAGTCACTTCAGGTCACTCCGATTCATCTCATGAATCTATCTTCGCGATTTTTCCAGGTCTTCAATATAGGTTACATTTTTTTTTACAATACAATAATAATAAAAAAAATATAAACAAAAAAATAAATAATAATAATAATACAACCCATAAACCCTAAATCCACAGTACCATATAATTAACGATCAATCATATTTTTGTAAATTAAAAATAATAATAATAATATACATACAAAAACATCATACAATCAATTTAAATTGTGCCTATACAATTCATACATACATGAGCATCGAAAACAATTTCCTGTTCCGAAAAATAAATTGCTCTGATACCAATTGTTGGAACCCCGTTCACCAGTCACGCAGCAGAGTTAGGTTTTAAAATTTTTATACAGATCATATCTGTATATATGTCCGGTGAACTTTGGATCGTAATTATTTTTAGGAACCAATACATACAATATGTATACACAGGAAATTGTAATCAACAAAAATCAGAAGAAGAAAATATTACCAACGTTTGGAGGCTCCTTCACTTTTCGATATGCTTCTGTCTAAACCACTCGATCTTCCTCGTTATCTCCCGAAACTGGTAACTGCGTGTGGGCGCGTCACAATCTCAGAAACTTTAATAGAGGATGTAGAGAGAATTGAAGAAACTCTTTCTTCTATGTATTTCAAAAACACACAAAAACATAAAACAATATAAACACACAAAAACATAAAACAATATATATATCTTGCTTCGTTTTTCACGATTATAAATATATATATATATATATATATTCGTACTGCTGCTCGTTTTTATATCTCTCGATGCTTGCTTTTTATACAAATATATATATCACTGCTTCACGCTTTTTTATATCTATATAACTATTGCTCACAATATATATATATATATATCTACAACTCTCGTTTTTTTTGCACAACTCTATATATATGTATGTTTCACTCCACTGTTTGCTAACAAAATATCTCTATATCTATTATGTTACTTGCTTCCAAAATTCTGCAGCTTGCTTCTAAATATATATATATATATATATTTATTAAGTATTTACATCCTATGCAAATTCTTCTTTTCATTATTGTTTCATGTACACACTAATTTACATCCAATGCAATCTCTTGTGTTATTAATTGATAAATTTCTTTTAATTTTCTTTTTCAAATATATCTAATATATTAAAAGTGATAATAAGTATTTTAAATTTAAACTTAAATTCAAATACTTAGATAAATGATTTAGTAAAATAAAATAATCCTATTATTTTATCTTCACCTAAATCCATATATCAACTAACACCCTCCATTTAATAGTTAATTAATAATTAATAATTATCAATATAATTAAATAATCTAATTATTTAATTAATTTAACTATTAACATTCATTAATTAAATAATCTCATTATTCAATTAATTCCTGAATATATATGTGTCACTTTTGTAACACAATTAATTGGACAATCCAATTAATTAACCGTGACCCTTGTTACCTAAATCGATCGGGCTAGCAAGGGGACCTAATGGACCCACAGTATTTTGAGCTCCAATAATCCTCAGAATCATTAATTAAACTCTTTAATTAATATTCATTGATTATTAACTCCGGTGTTATTCCACTAAAAACCCGAAGCTGTACTTTCTCAACTGTAGACGCTTTTACATAGACCGATACAACTCGATGTCCATCGATATAGCTATTACACATGGTGTGATCCTCCATAGTAGTTTATAATTAGAGCTGTGTCATAATGTCCGTTATACCCCTCTAATTTCATATATCCTTTAAGCACCGTTGATTATATAATGAACAATAAATCCTATTTCCTTACGGAATTAGGAGAGCGCTCATATTGTCCAAGCTCCGAATCAACCCTTAAGGGAACTACCATTTACTTATCACAAGAAGAAGTGGATTCCACTATTATGTACAAACCTTGCCAGCCACAAGCCAAATTGCGATCCCAACATAGAGAGCATATTGATCGGGAACTGCATCCGACCTCACCCATGGTATATCAAAGACCACGATCTAACCTGAAGGAGTCGATAAGTCACTCAGGATTAAGATCATTCTTATATATCCATCATTAGTTGATATATATGAATCTCATCGATAAACAGATCTAGGTGAGAGATTCTTATAGATCATGGCCCAGTCCTATATGATCACATCGTACAAGGTGCCTCCATTCTCATATCTCCATATGAATGATTCAGGATAGAATCACCGTACATTACGGAATGAACCACAACTTTAGATTAACCACAAATAAAGTACCCAGCTTTATTTGCTATCTATGGACTCTTTAGATTGCACGTCTCTTACTGTATCCATCCGTATATGACACTTTTATACACAGTTAAAGATTACATCCGGCAATCTTGGATGTTAAATTTATGCACAAGTTATATAATAAAAAACACAACAAGAATGTATTGAACATTTGCTTTTATTTATTTAATAAATCCATTTACAAATTACATCTTTAGGGCATAAACCCCAACAGAAGATGGCTACACTCCACCCATGATGACTCATGCAGATTGAGAAGATGATGTACTCAAACTAAAGGCTCAGTGGAACGCACAAGAGTTTGAGGCTTCAAAGTGGAATAGGAAGACAATGCATGCCATTCTTTGTGCAATGGATGATAACCAATACAAGTTGGTTCAAAATACTAGGATAGCTAAGGAAGCATTGGACATCCTAGAAGTTGCACATGAGGGAACCGAGATGGTTAAGGAATCGAAGCTTCAAGTTCTCCGAACGCAATTTGAATTGCTCAAGATGGATGAGAATGAGTGCTTCAACGACTTTGAAGTGAGGTTGATGGACATTGTGAACCAAAGTCATCAACTTGGTGATCCTTATTCGGATAGGAAGATCAAGCAGAAGATTATGAGATCTCTACCCGATAGATTTGAGTCTAAGGTGATGGCTTTGGAAGAGAATAGTGGGTATAAGGACATGAAGCCTAGTGAAGTGATTGGGAGGCTTCTAGCTTATGAATCTAGGAAATGTCCTAACCCCACACCATCAAAGAAGCAAAAAGATATTGCTTTAAAAGCCTCCAAAGTTGAGAAGGAGGAAGATGATGACTTGGATGAAGAGATGGCCTTGCTAATGAGGAAGTTTAAGAAATTCTATAAGTCTGAGAAGAAAGGCTTTGGATCCAAGGGTCAAGACTTGAAGAAGAAGGCCCCCTTCAAAAAGTTTGAGCCTAGGCAAGAAAAGACCGAGAAAAAAGGAGTCTAATGCTATGAATGTGGTGGAATAGGTCACTTTGCCCCGGAATGTGCAAATCACAAGAAGAAGAAGAAGGAAAAAGTGATGGCTGCCACATGGAGTGAAATTGATAACTCTAATGAAGGATATGAGTCTTCGGATAATGAAGAACTCATGGCTAAATTCATAGCATTTACATCCTCTCTTAGAAGCAAAGATGCTAGTGAAGAAGAGAATGATAGTCAAGAGGAAGACCACTCAAGTGATGATAGATCTTCATCACAATCCATAAATGGAAGTGTGGATAGAATGGATCTCAAGGACTACATGGCTAAGTTTGAGAGCTCAAGACTAAAGAACAAGAATGAGATCAAGAGATTAAAAGAAGAAAACCTAGACCTCTCAACTCAAGTTGACCAACTAAATGAAGAGTTGGAAAGATCTAAGAGGAGTGAATAAGGGTTGAAGAAAGAGCTTGAAGATGCTTGAGAGTTGTTGGCCAAGATGAACTCTAGCACCAAGAAACTTGACCACATGTTAGATGTTGGAAAGAGGCCAAGTGACAAGAAGGGGCTTAGGTTTGAAGATGACAAGATGCCCTCCACTCCAAGCAAGACCATTTTTGTTAGAATCATGAACTTCAATAGGTTTTCTCCTCATCAAACTCCTAGGAAGAATCTTGATCTAGGAGAGTGTTCAAATAGTGCTCAAGTGAAGGTGGCACCAAGAAGCCCACCTCAAGCTCATCCTACATGGGCTCTTAAAGTTAACTTCCCTCAACCAAAAGCTCACAAAGGGAAAACACCTATCATGCAAGCTCAACCAAGGAAACAATCAAGTCTTGCTCAACAACAAAGAAGGAAAGCTCATCAACAATAAGCAAGACAACCACAAAGACATGAGAAGGCTCCAATGCATCCTCAAGGATATGGTATAATTCCTAACTTTTTACCTACATGTCATTTTTGTGGTATTGATGGTCACATTAGACCAAATTGCTTTAGGTATATCAAATTGTGTAGGATTGAAAGCATGATAGAGAAGAAAAAGGCTAGAGTCATAATGCATGTTCCTAGGAAATCTAGAGCCATGATGCATGATCCTAGGACATCTAGAGCCATAATGCATGTCACTAGGAAAAGTGGAACACCTTTGCATGATCCTAGGACATTTAGAGCCCATGTACCATTGACCACTAGGAAGGAAAATACTGTACCTAGGTGGATTAGAAAGGATGAACACATTTGCCATGTTGCACAAATTGCTTTGAAAGCTCATTCTTATGATTTTTGGTATTTGGATAGTGAGTGCTCTAGGCACATGACTGGAAATAAGAGTTTCTTTGAGACTCTTGTGATAGAGGAGGGAGGAAATATCACATTTGGTGATGGATCCAAAAAAAGAGTCAAAAGAAAGGGAACCATCTCCATTCTCGGATTACCCTCTTTGTCCAATGCTTTGTATGTTGATGGTCTAAAAGCCAATTTGATAAGCATTTCACATCTTAGTGATGATGGACTCTCCGTCTTAGTTAGGAAAAATGATTGTTCTATCATATTGCCTAATGGACAAACCTTATTAAAAGGTATGAGATCTAGTGACAATTGCCATTGTCTTGAGGCTAGAAGTGTGTCTTGCAATGTGTCCAAGGATGAACAAATAGAGTTGTGACATGAAAGACTTGGCCACATGAACTTTATGGATTTAAGAATCTTAGACAAGTTCAATGTTGTGCGAGGCCTTCCCAAGCTTGGGATAAAGGTTAATGGTGTTTGTGGACCCTGCCAACGAGGGAAGCAAACCAAGAGTATGCACAAAAAGGGAAAATATATTACCACCAAGGAACCTCTAGAGCTTCTCCACACGGATCTTATGGGTCCTATGCCAATCGAGAGTTTAGGTGGAAAGAGATACATTTTTGAGTGTGTAGATGACTTCTCTAGGAACACATGGACTTATTTCCTTAGAGAAAAATCTGAAAATCTTAACAAGTTTAAAATGCTTTGCTCCAAAATTCAAAATGCAATGAACTCCAAGATTAAAAGCATTAAGAGAATTAGGAGTGACCATGGGAAGGAATTTGAGAATGCCCATTTTGAAAACTTTTGCAATAGTCAAGGCATTTCTCATGAGTTTTCGGCTCCTAGGACACCTCAACAAAATGGAGTTGTTGAGAGGAAGAATAGGGTTTTTCAAGAAATGGCCCGTGTGATGTTGCTTAGCAACAATGTCAATTGGAATCTTTGGGCCGAAGCCGTCAATACGACATGCTACATAGGAAATAGAGTTTTTCTTAGGTCCCACACTAGGCAAACCTCCTAAGAGTTATGGAAAGGTAGAAAGCCAAATGTTAGCTACTTCCACACATTTGGAAGCAAATGCTACATTTTGAATGACTATGATCAACTTTGGAAATTTGATGCTAAGAGTGATGAGGGTATCTTCATTGGCTATGACTTGAATAGTAGAGCCTATAGAGTTTTCAATCTAAGGACTATGACCGTAATGGAATCATCTAATGTTGTCATTGATGATTCTAGGCTCAAAACTAATGACCATGAGGAGTAGGTAGATTTAGTTGATGACTCCCCTTTGGAGAAAGTAGTTGATATCTCTAATGTTGAAAAGGCTAATCTTGATGATGACATAGCACAACTTAGTGATAGGATTCCTCACTTGGACTCAAAAGAACCTGCTCCATAGGTTAGGAAACATCATGATAAAGATGACATTATTGGTGAAGTTAGTGAGGGTGTTAGGACTAGGCGTCAAATGGCTAATCTTATTAGCTACACTTTCTACACCTCTCAAATAGAACCCAAGAAAATTGATGAAGCCTTAAAAGATGAATTTTAGGTTCTTGCTATGCAAGAAAAGCTTAACCAGTTTGAAAGGAATGAGGTTTGGACTCTAGTTTCTAGGCCTAAGAACACCAATGTGATAGGCACCAAGTCGGTATATAGGAACAAATCCGATGAGGATGGCAACATTATGAGAAACAAGGCTAGGCTTGTATCACAGGGATACTCTCAAATTGAGGGTATTGACTTTGAGGAGACATTTGCTCCTATTGCTAGGATTGAGTCCATTAGGCTTCTTTTATCCATTTCTTGTTTGCACAAGTTCAAATTATATCAAATAGATGTTAAGAGTGCCTTCCTCAATGGTTTCTTGCAAGAGGAAGTATTTGTTGAGCAACCCAAAGGGTTTATAGATCCTCACTGCCCTAATCATGTCTATCACCTCAAGAAAGCTTTGTATGGGTTGAAACAAGCACCTATGGCTTGGTATGAGCATCTCACTCAATTTCTCATAGATAGTGGCAACACTAGGGGTAGTGTTGACAAGACTCTATTCATCAAGAAAGACAAATATGAGCTCTTTATAGCTCAAATCTATGTTGATGATATAGTCTTTGGTTCCACAAATGATACCGAAGTCCAACAATTTGTTGATGTGATGTCTCATGAGTTTGAAATGAGTCTAGTTGGTGAGTTGAGTTACTTTCTAGGTTTACAAATTAAGCAAATGGATGATGGGATTTTCATATCTCAAGCTAAGTATGCCAAAAACCTAGTGAAGAAATTTGGCCTTGAAGGTGTCAAACATTGTGATACACCCATGAGTACCACTTTGAAACTAAGTAAGGATGCTGGTTGTAAAAGTGTGCACCAAACTTTATATCGTGGCATGATTGGTAGCTTGCTCTATTTGACCGCTAGTAGGCCTGATATCTCCTTTTGTGTGGGTATGTGTGCTAGGTACCAAGCGGATCCTAAGGAGTCTTATCTCTCTTCTGTTAAGAGAATCATTCGATATGTGAATGGGACATCCAACTATGGGATTTGGTATTCTTTTGACACTAATGCTAGTCTTGTAGGCTTTAGTGATGCAGATTGGGCAGAAAATTGTGATGATAGGAAAAGTACATCCGGTAGTTGCTTTTTTCTTGGGAACAACCTTGTCTCTTGGTTTTGCAAAAAGCAAAATTCGATTTCTTTATCCACGGCTGAGGCCGAATACATCGCTGCTGGGAGTGGATGCACACAACTCCTTTTGATGAAGCAAATGCTAGTCGACTATGGATTCAATCAATGTACTCTTACTCTTTTTTGTGATAACATGAGTGCAATTAATATTTCAAAGAATCCGGTTCATCATTCTGGGACTAAGCATATTGACATCCGTCATCATTTCATTCGAGAACTAGTTGAGAGCAAATGCATTGTACTTGAGCATGTAGGTACCAATGATCAACTAGCAGATCTATTTACTAAACCCTTAGATGCTACTAGATTCAAGACTCTTAGTAGATCTATTGGGATTTGTTTAATGGAGTGATGTGTTGTGGTCTTTGACCCCATATGGGGAACTCAAGCAAAGAGAGCTATTGTATACTTGTTGCATGCAATTTTTCTTAAAAATATGTTTATGCCTCTTTATTGATTGCTTGAGTAGCTTGGTTGCAGTTATGGTACATTGTATTTTCTTAAATAAGTGTGAACTTTGCTTTGATTACAATCCATGTCATATTTATGTTCAAACATGCATTTTTGTACTAGGAGATATACATTGGAAGTTCATATTGAATGACCTATAATTATCTCCATGACATGATGATTCTTAAATGACATACTAATGAAAAATTATAAAGCATGATTTGTTGATTGCAATTGTTAAATGCAACACATTGTGTGATACATACTAGTGAGACTAAAATGTTTAATCAATGTCTCTTCTTCTTTATTAGTTGAACATGGCTATTATCATACGGGTATCCACCCGAAAAAATCAAATAGGGTGCAAAGTTGCTCATGCCTTGTTTAACTTTTAAAGTTGGATATAGTGCCTTTCTCTCATGACATATGGTGAAATTGGTTTGAATTATATTGGAAACCTTTGTCATTTGCTTTTCCAAATACCATTGTTTTTGGAATTGAATGCAACATGTCTTGTATGCAAAACATTTTTTTTATTCAAACATTGTCTTCAAATAAATCTCCTTGTGTCTCTTCTATCAATTGAGATTGCATAAATGTGGCTTATATAATTATGCAACAATCTTGTATGCTCTTTTTATTTCTTTGCCTTGAGTGACCCGGTTGGGGACTTCTCCTTTGCCTATATCATGACAAAAAAGGGGGAGTAGCATTGACCTAGCATTGTGATGTTAGGGGAGTAGCATGTGTTGGCTTTGAGGGGGAGCATTGCATGAGTGTACTTGTTTGAGTGGGAGATTACATGTAGGGGGAGTAACCCGTTGAGGGGGAGCATTGCATTCATATACATTGCATGTTGTCATATTCATATTCTTAAATGCAAATGTTTTTTTTAGATTCACTTGATCATCTCACATGCACTTGGTTTGGAAAGCGTATTTGTGCTTGCCTTGTGTGTAGGGTTCATAGTTCTACAAGAGATTGAAGACTTGAAGTTTTTTTTTATGTTTATCTCTTCGTAATGTAGAATATATTCCTGGTGTTTTTCTATTTTGTTTTGTGAGGATCAATGTGAGTGGTGGTTTTGTCACGAAATAGCCAAAGGGGGAGATTAAAAAGTCCTCATTTGTTGATTGGCTTATTTCATGAATAACCATAATGTTGGGGTTCATGTAAGGGTAGCTTAGGCTCTCAAGACCTCAAGAGGAGAAGCATCAAAGGTAAAATTCTTGTGCTTACTTTCTTTGAAGAGATAGTTGCACACAATAACATATTCATGCATAACTCTTGATCTTTTATGTTGAGTGTTTTCTTGTGTGCATTTTAGTTTAAATCACTCTTGTTGACCTATTTGCATCTTGCTATGAAAGTTGTATGTCATGCTAGGCATTAAAATATGATGAAATTTCATCACTCTTGAACTTATTGTTTTTGTGGATTTGAGTGTTGAAAAAATAGGCCTTGCGCTGGTGGTGCGCTACTCGACCAGCGCACCTCACCAGCGCAACATTCATAGTGGACCGCCGTTAGTCATACGCCACTGAGCTGCACTGTTGCACCCACGCGTAGTTGAAAAATGTGGTCGTACACTGATGGTACGCTACTCGTCTAGCGCAGCCTCACTAGCGCAAAAATTCCAGAGAATCTGTGTTTGTGTTGCACTACTGGGATGTGCCACTCGTCCAACACCTGTTTTAAAAATAGGCTGTTCGCTGGTGGTGCGCTACTCGATCAGCGCACGTCACCAGAGCACACAGAGGAAGCTAGAACGTTTTTTTCCAAAACGACCTCACTTTGTTTGGATCTTATATATATAACTCAATGCCTTAAGGTCGTGTATGAGTTCAGAATATCACATTTCTTCCTTAGAACACATTTCAAAGGAAAAACACTTCCAAGAACTCATTTTAAATCACTCAAAGCATTCCCATGAGCATTAAATCTTCATCTTGCATCATCTAAGTTCATCTAGAGTGCATCTAAGGGTTGCTTCATCACATCTTGTTTGGTAAGCTCTTCACTATCTTCTTACAAGTTAAGTGTTTTTACTTGCTAAACCATCCCTTTAATTAATTGTATTCTCTTAGAATATTTCTAGATACAAATTAGAGATTGTTGTGATGACATGATTGAGTGTTGTATTGTGATCGCTTCATAGGATTGATTGATCTATGTTTAGCTAAGCTATTTGAACATGTCATTTAATACTTGATATCTAGGATTGCATAAATTATCATCTCATTATCCTAGATAAGCATATAGGGTTTCCTAGCCTTGTTTGTTCATTGAATATCATCATATATTCACTTAGGACACTTTATCTCTTCATTGAGAAGTAAGACTTGTGTTGCTTCCGGGAGTAGGTAGCTTAAAGCACAAGCATGATGAACTAGGTTCATTTATACCGGGATTAGGTAGTGGTGGAGGATTAAATCAGGATTAGGTTGTAATTTCTTTATCATTAGTGGATTCGAGGTTCTAGTGTGGCGCACTCATCAGCCCTTGGTTTTTCCCATTTGGAGGGTTTCCACATATATCTCAAGTGTTTTTACTATTTCCGCATTTATTACACTTGTGGTATCTTTGTAACTAGATAGGGGTATTTTCATCAACTTGACACTTAACGAAAATTGGGTAAAAGTTAATTAAAATCTATTCACCCCCCCTAGATTAATATTACACACCATAATATTTGTTTCACTAGCAAAAGAATCTACAACTTTAATAAGATAAAGGCTCCCAACCTTTATCTTAAGTTGTGAATATTATTCAAGACTAACTAAAAAATTATGTCTACCTCATACATATCTAGATGTATGAACAATTTTTCTTTTCTCATAGTCTTTTGACCTTATGATTATTTACTTTTGACAATTATAAAAATTAAACTATAAATGCTATAAGATTTGTTAAACTAGAAATCACTTTATTAGTATGAAAAGATTGTCAAATACATTATTACACTCTTGCTATCGAGCATAATCCCAACAATCTCCCACTTGCTCTATAGTAAATGTGTCATATCTCTCATCTCCATGTTCTCTAGATGCCCATCAAAGCTCTTTTGTGGAAGAGCCTTTGTAAATGGATCCACTAGATTATCAGCTGACGTGATCTTGGTAATCGTCACGTCACCCCTATGCACAATTTTCCTCAGAAGGTGATACTTTCTTTCAATGTGTTTCCCTCTCCTATGACTTCCTGGTTTTCTCGAAATAGCCACGTGTCCACTATTGTCACAATAGATAGTGATCTGCTTATTCGCATCAGGAACCACTTCCAAGTCAATCAATAATTGGTGGAGCCAGACAACCTCTCCAGCAGCCTTGTATGCGGCAACATACTCGGCTTCCATATGAGTGCCCCGCCTCCAACAGTAAGCACATATCCTGATGTTGATCTTCTGGAGTCAGAAACTGACTGAAAATCAGAATCTGTATACCCAACGGGAATTAAATCCCCTCCAGAGTATACAAGCATATAATCTCTCGTTCTCCTAAGATACTTGAAATTATGCTTGACTGCCGTCCAGTGATCAAGACCAGGTTTCGATTGAAACCTGCTAACTATGCCTACAACAAAGCAAATATCTAGTCTAGCACAGAGCATTGCATACATGAGACTTCCGACTGCCGAAGCATACGGAACCCTACTCATGAATTGCTCTTCAAGCTCATTTTTAGGAACGTGTTCCTTAGAAAGTTTGATTCCATGTCTAAAAGGTAACATACCTTTCTTGAAATCTTGCATGGAAAACCTAGACATGATTTTATCTATGTATGAAGCTTGGGATAATGCAATCGTTCTATTCTTTCTATCCCTTATGACTTGGATACCAAGAATATAACTTGCTTCTCCTAAGTCCTTCATATCAAATTGTTTTGCTAACCATTCTTTTATTGATGTCAATACACCTGCATCGTTTCCAATGAGTAGTATATCATTAACATAAAGAATTAGGATAACCAACTTGTCGCCTTTAATCCTTTTGTATACACAAGGTTCATCAAGGTTTTGAATAAATCCAAAACTTTTAACGGCTTGATCGAACCTTATGTTCCAGGGTCTGGATGCTTGCTTTAATCCATATATTTATCTTTACAACTTGCATACCCTTTCCTCTTGGCCTTTTTCAATGAATCCTTCTAGTTGCATCATGTAGATGATTTCGTAAAGATTTCCGTTAAGGAAAGCTGTCTTGACGTCCATTTGCCAAATCTCTAGTTCTAGAGATGTCGCAATGGATAAGAGTATCCTAATGGATTTAAGCATGGCCACAGGAGAGAAGGTTTCTTCATAATCGATACCTTCCTTCTGTGTATAACATTTAGCTACCAATCTAGCTTTAAAGGTTTCTACCTTTCCATCAATTCCTCTTTTCCTCTTGTATACCCACTTGCACTCGATGGGTTTTATCCCTTTAGGCAAGTTTACAAGAGACCAGAATTTGTTTTTGAACATAGATTCAATTTCGGATTGCATTGCCTTTTGCCAATGGCGACAATCAACATCTTCCATTGCTTCCTTGTACTTATAGGGATCATCGTCGTCCGGGAGATTCTCTACAGATTCTCCTAGACCGATGTATCTCTCGGATTGTCTACTAATCCTCCCACTACGATAAGGTATGGTAGATTGTTGATCTTTTGTTGGTACGGAACTTATAATTGGGCTTAGTTGTGAAACCTCTTGTGGAATTGTATCTCCTAAAAGCTTATTCAGGACAGTTCTACTTTTAGGCACAAAAATATTTATATAGTCTTTTTCTAGAAATTTAGCATTTGTCGAAACAATTACTTTAAGATTTGAAGGACTATAAAAATAATATCATTTGTTCGTTTTGGATGCCCTAGAAATATGCATGTTTCTGAACGGGACTCCATCTTTTTTGTCTTTCCTTTTAACATGTGTGCAGGATATCCAAATATCCTTAAGTGTTGTAAACTAGGCTTTCGCTCGGTCCACAACTCATGCGGTGTTTTAGGAACCGACTTTGATGGTACATCATTTAGAATGTACATTGCGGTTTGTAAAGCTTATCCCAAAAAAGAATTAGGTAACGTTGAATAACTCAACATAGACCTAACCATGTCCAAAAGAGTTATATTTCTCCTTTCTGCCACCCCATTCTGTTGAGGTGTGCCTGGTGTAGAAAACTGAGAAATTTTTCCATTATCAATAAGATATTGCTGAAACAAACCAGATAGATATTCTCCACCACGATCAGACCTCAAGATTTTTATGCGTTTCTCAAGCTGATTTTCCACTATAGCTTTAAATGCTTAGATAATGTTAAAAGCATCTGACTTATGTCTCATGAGATACACATTACCAAATCTTGAGTGATCATCCGTGAAAGTGATGAAGTACTTATATCCACCTCTAGCTTGAATGCTCATAGGTCCACACACATTAGTGTGTATCAATCCTAAACATTCGATGGCTCTTGTGCCTTTGGTCATAAACGACCTTTTGGTTATTTTACCTTCCAAACAAGATTTCACAATTTGGTAGATAATCAACCTTTAAGTCACTTAGAGGTCCGTCACTTACCAATCTTTGAATCCTATTAAGGTTAATATGACCTAGGCGCAAATGTCATAGGTAGGTTTCATCTTTTGATAATTTTACTCTTTTATGATTAGGTTCCGTTGATTCTGTGTCTAACAAGTGAGAGATATTTCTATGCAAATAGAATAAACTATTTTCCAATGTACCTTTGCTAATAATTTTGTTATTCTTACTAATAATAAAACATTTTATTAAAAGTAACTGAATATCCAAATTTATTTAGACAAGAGACCGAAATTAAATTCCTCTTGAATTGTGGTACATAATAAACGTTTCTTAAATCTAAATGCCTATAATAATCTAAATTGATTCTAATATCTCTCACTACACTAGTAGACACCAAGGCTCCATTGCCTAAATACAAGTTGAATTCATTCTTATTCAGTCTATTCCCTTGACCCTTTACACCACAGAGGAAACACTTCCCTTTAATCTTGGTTACTATCTTGGTCTCCTTCTAAGAAGGCTCAAGTTGCTTTTTCTTCTGTTGTCTCTTGACCTTCTTACGGGTCTTTAACAGTAGTAACTAACCAAGCTTATGAATCTCTTGACCCTTGCCTTTCACAAGGATTTTTTCCTTGCTTTGAACATCTTGCATCAGACCTTGCAAGATGTATTCCTTATTATTCAAGGTGTAGTCTAGCTTGAATTGATCAAAGGAATCCAACAGTGAGTTGACAATCATGTCAATTTTGGTCTCACCATCTATCTCAGCACCATTTAGTTCCGCAATGTTGAGATGTTCTATGACTTTCATCATGTGATTTTTCACAACCAGTCAAGGTTTCATCCTAGGATTCATAAAAGCAGTCACTGCCTCTCTCTTAGTCGTACTAGACCTCATAGCAAACATCTCCTCTAGATACATCATTATATTGGCAGCATTCTTCATTCCTTCATGTTACTGTTGCAACACGTCGGAGATGTGGCCATAATGTAACGTACATTTAGCCATCTCATCTGAAGACTTCCACTACTAATACTCAACTCTTTGCTCCTGAGTAGATTCATTAGTTTGGTGGTTAAGGAATAGACATAACAAATTTATGTTTTTCAGGTTGCAATAACAACCCAATTTTCCTTTTCCATGTGACATAATTATCATCAGTTAAAGTATTATCTTTTAGGATGTTGATTAGGGATGGGGTCATGATTTCTTTATATTAACAAAAATTATATAAGTAAATAATCATTGCAAAGCACTTTTGAATATTTATCTTGAAATAAATGAAATAATTCAATCGTAAAAATTCAACGGTGATCCAACACCCATAAATATCACACCTCTTTTAGGACTTTGCAACATTTACTAGTTAGACTAGGTCCCACCTTGTTATCTGGAAATTTGCTCAAGATGAGAAATTTCAACTAACACCAGACCACTACCACGGAGGTGGTGGCCGGGGTCGATACCTTTGATACCTGACCTGCTTAGATTGAAACGAATGTTTAAATGACCCTAGCAAATGAGAGCTTTATGATTGAACACTTGTGACACACAGGAATCTCTCATATACACTCACAATCTCTCTAGTACATAGGAATGTGGTAACTCTATGCTTGTCAAATAGAGGATACCACAACGGCTGTGTTCTGATCACAAAATTTAGGGTCGACGTAATTCTTTTTTTTATTTTATTTTTTCGTTTTTTTGTAGCTTTCTTTTTTCCTCGTAGGAATGTTTAGGCTTATTTATATATGGTCGAATCACTTTGAACGAATGTATCTCCTGCCTTGATTCTCTGAACCTACTCCCTCCTTATCAGGGCAAGATCCTTTATTTGAAAGTCATTGACTTCGAGTAAATAACGAATTTATCGTTCTTGGAGATAAGTTTGTTTCCTCTTTGGAAACAAACTCTTGTCTTACACGTATGCAGAATTAATATTGGTTATTACGTAGATATGATCATGTGTGTACTCATGGCATGATTCTTCATGGAGGTCACCGAGTTAGCTGCTCGTTGTCTCCTAGAGCAAGGTAGATCCATGCTTTGGTTCTGTTATCAGAAGCTTGGGATGGACTTTCCTTGACCCTTTGGAGCTTGAGGCGTTCCTGTAGACATTTCTGGGAGGTCACATGGATCTGATCCACTTAGAGGACCTCTTTCTCCTCGTATTGTAGAGGGGGCAACGGGTTCCTGAAGAGGTTGGTGGGCTTCAAGTTTTTGCTACGAGTTAAGTTTGACCTCTAGGAGCTTTAACCTGGAGGGAGCTTGCTTTGCTTATCGGGCTTCACTTTGAGTGCTTCTTTAGCTCGACGATCCTCCCTTGCTTCCTTAGGGTGGTTTTGGAGCCTGGTCCCAGGAATCGAGGTTCTTGGGTAGGTGGACTTGAGAAGCCCGGACTTCAGTGTTCGTGTGGGAGCTCGACCTGGTCGTGCTTATCTTCATCCCTGGTAGTTTCGAAGCTCGACGATCCTTCCTTACTTCTGTGGGGTAAATTTATAGTCTGCCCGGGGTCTCATGAATGTCGAATTTGGGCTTTGACTTGGGTTAGAAGAGTGGAAAATTTCTCTTTGACCCCCCTAACCAAATTTTACTATTAACAGAAGTCCCCTTCTAACTTGAACAATGGAGGTAGAGTTGGGGTTAGAGTCAGATTCACTACTTAATTTGGAAATTTTCTGTTACAAGGCAATTACTGGGGATCTTCAAATGAAATCTTCTCATTAATTGTTCTGGTGACATGTCGTGGGCAGACTGGTACGTTCCCCGAAATAGTTCAACTATGTTTACAGAAGATTTTACTGATGTCAACGGCTATTCCACCTCTATTTAATCCCGGCCTCATAATCCCTTTTTTCACGCTTTCTTTCAATTTCAATTTTTTTGGACTTTCTCTCCTTTACTGCTTTCTCTGACAACATCTTTATCTTTCACCCAGCTTCAAGCTCTTTTCTTCCAACAATGTCGAACTCCTCTGACAGCATTGAAGCCTTGGTCGAGGGCACTGGTAGCTCTAATTTGGTTTCTCAAAAACGGGTGCGAGGAATCTCGAGCGACGAGAACTCTTTCTTGGTCCTTCAGCACCGTCTCTCTAGTAGGAATGTCTCAATCGAATCTGGCTTCTCAAATCAACCCAACAACCCTCTAAACATAGTTGACGAGGATTCCGATGTTGGAGAGAGGGTCGACGCCACTGGGGAGGTTCAAGTTGTGGTGGTTGGGCTTCCTTCAGCGACATCTTTTCCTTCTGAATCTAGGGTTATCCCTGACTCTACTGTTGACCCACAATCGATCAACCGCATTCGTGATAAATACGGCATTCCTAAGGGTGTCACCCTCACAGTTCCCTATAGGAACTACGATGTTTTTAATCCTCCCGCAGGCATGCTCCCTATTCATTTGGCAGCCTTTGAGAACCGGGTCAGACTCCCCCTTCACCCTACTCTTTGGCGGGCTCGTAATGACCTTCAACTAGCTCCCTTTCAACTGACTCCCGGCTTCTGGAGGCATCTGATTGGCTTCCTCGTGCTGTGGAAGGAACAATGAGAGTTGGACAAGGTCACCTAGGAATCTGGGGTAGAATAGCTGGCCTACCTTTTTCAGATCGGAAGCTTGTCTGGAGATCCCCGGGGACAGTGCTATGTGAAGGCCAAAAACAAGCTCAACTTTATCATCCCCGGCGCTTCAAGAAAAGACCCAACTTGGAAGGAAAAGTGGATATTAGTGGGGGAGATTAGAGAAGCACCTTATTCATCGGCGGGCATGAGTTCGCTGTTCCCACAGCATTCAGCGACAAACCCTCATGGGACCGGGATTCCCTACCTGCCGAATCTGAGGTTTTGCTGAAGACTATCCTCGCTAGTAATTACATGAACTTGAGGTTTCCAACTGCTGATCCATTCGATCCCTGTAGGGTGAATAAGTATTTACGCATCTTCGATGCTACCCCTCGTTAGTAATCCCAAGTCACTATGCATCGTTTTGTTAGCTGGCTTGTTTCTCACATCTCTTATCTTTTTTTTAACAGTTTTTATTGTTGCTCCAGCTTCCCGTGAAGCCCAACAAGCTCGGACCCCTCACTTTTCTGTTGGATTATCCCGGGGGGTCTTCTCAATTACCCAGGAGAAAGAGGGCCTACTATTCCAGTTGCTGCTTCACCTGCTCCGGCTCCAGCTCCATTGCTTTCCCAGATGAGATCCAAGATGGCTATTCTCGCATCTCGGGCTGGTAAAGCTTTAAATCGAGGAGGGCCTGCTCTCCAGGCTGTTGATACGACCACCTTCGCCCCCTCGTTAGTGGCCCCAACTACAGCTGCTGCTTCTTCAATTACATTACCCACCTCTTCAGTTGATCCCTCTACATCTCAAGCAGTTCAGGCTTCAGGGGATCCAGAGGGTGGCATTCTTGAGATTCCCCCTACTCTCCCCCACTGTCAACCGGACTTGGTTAGTTAGGATGAAGTTTTGAAGCAGTTCGTTGCTCTTGCCCGGGTGGTAGGCTTTCTAGCATGGCTTCCATGCCTGTGGACATTCTGGTTACCAAGGGGTCTGCCCTTCTGGCCGAGGTAGTCATCGCCTTTACTTTCCGTGATTGTGAGCATCGATCGATTTCTAACCTTTGTTTCGTACTTTGCAGGCTTTCAAGTTCAACGTAGCAATGGGTTAACAGGTATCCTTTCTCTGAGATCGGGTAGCTAGGGTTGAAGCTGAGGCTGAGCGAGCCATGGGATTGCTGGCAAAGGTCAATCCTTGGTCCAGGAGATGACTTCCAGTCAGACGGGAATGGAAACATAACTGGTTGAGCTTCAATGAGACCACGAGAGGCTGAAACGGTCTTTTGATTAAGAAACTCTTCGGTCTAAGTGAAGAGCCAGCCAGGGGGATGATTGGAAGGAAGAGGCAAAAAAACTGGATGCTGAGAACCAAGCTCTGCAGGCCCAAGTTGCCAAGCTTCAGGCTAAAGTGGAAGCCTCTTTCAGTGAGGGGTATTTCTATGCCTTCTTCCAGATCGCGGAAGCCCTCCCCCTTCCCTTTGACCTCTTCAGCATCGCCGGTTGGGATAGGGAAGATATTATGTCTCAGGTTGTAGAGATTTCTCGCCCCAACAATGACGAAGAGGGTCTTTCTACTGGAGACGGAGCTGGAAGGCAGTCTGAAATACCAGATCTACCTCCTCCTGTTCCGACCTTCCCTGCTTCAGGTCCCAGAGAATCTTTGAGGGGGTTCAACCCATGGAACCAGTAGGAGGAGAGGTCATTCCAGAGTCAACGGCTAATCTTCTTAATGTTGCCATACCACTTGAGGTCATGATGGTGGTCAATGAGGTCTTAGATGAGGATCCAGCTAAGCAACCGGCAATCGAGGGGCATCCTCAGAGAGAGGTGGCAGAGGCGGCTAACCATGTTGAGAGACCACCAGAAAGAGGAGCAGAGGGCGAGGTTCATCCTGAGGAAGGGGAAGCTAGAGGAAATCTTGAGGATGCAGAAGTTTGAATCCATCTTCTTGTAACTTGTTCTGAATGCCTGGTAAAGAGGGTGGGAATCTCATATTTACTCATGCTTGATCATCAACATCACTCATCTTTTTTTTTTTATAGTCTAGAGCCAGGGGTTGGGCTCCCTGATCCAATGTTGTTGCCTTACCGGTGGATAGGCTCCCCATTTCATTAATGGAATTTCACTTTAGGTCTGGTTCGAATTTTGATTAGCATGTACTTGCTTTAACTCTGATCTTCATCTAAGTACAACCTTTATAAAAACCTGACTTAGTTTGGGAAAAGTAACAAGATAGGAACATTGCTTAAGTGTAAAAGTAGATAGCTAGCTTGGGCTTTTCGACTCGACACAGACTTGTAGCTCAATGACTTTAGTGAATAGTCCCCTTTTTTGGTCGTAGACCAGTCCGCACCTGTCACAATAAGCAACCACATGTACACGGAGAATTAGACACCAGTAATAACTGGGACATTAGACTTAAAGCAAAAGAGCCCTCCATCCTCGAGCCCCTTTAGGGGGTTATAGGCCGAATGAGGTATCAAGTAGGGAACTGTCTAGCCCTCTCTTAGGCTTGGGATCGGGAGGGCTACCACATTTTTAAACTCAAGTCCTTCATAGGGGGGATAGCCTGACCAAGGCATCAAGAGAGCTATCTAGCTATTTCCTGGCATCGAGATCTGGATGGCAACTATACTCTTACACTCAGACCCTTCTTCGGGGTGGTAGCCAGACCAAGGCATCAAGAGGGCTATCAAGCTATTTCGTGGTCTCGAGATCTGGATGGCAACAATGCTCTTACATTCAGACCCTTCTTAGGGGTGGTAGCCCGACCAAGGCATCAGGAGGGCTATCTAGCTATTTCTTGGTCTCGAGATCTGGATGGTAACTATGCTCTTACACTCAGATCCTTCTTAGCGGGGGATAGTGCCCGGTCGAGGCATCTGGAATAGCGAGGGGGATTCCCTGGCTAATCCTTGGTCTCTGGATGATAATAACGAATTTTCCCATGTAGACCGAAATCCTTGTAGAACATAGTTGAAGATGGAGAAAAAACTGGATTTATTTATAAAAAGAAAGGAGGACATTGTTGTTGGAGATTAAAAACTAGGTGAAGGTAGCCTGCTCATGAGTCCCTTGTTCAGGGGTATAATTTTCTCAAGTGAACCGCATTCCAGGTATGATCGATGAGTCGAACATTCATGTCTTCGAGCTTATAGGCCCCATTGCGGATCAACACCTTTACTAAGTATGACCCTTCCCAGTTAGGCCCCAGAACCCCGTCTGACCTCTTCTTGGTATTCAACTTCACTTTCTTGAGAACTAGGTCCCCTTCCTTAACGTTTCGGGCTTTAACCCTAAGGTTAAAGTATCTAGTAATCCTGCTCTGTTAAACTGCCACCTTCTCTGCTACTCGATCTTGTTTTTCTTCCAAGAGATCCAAGCTAGCTCAGAGCTTGCCCTCATTGTTCCCTGGTTCAAAATGTTAGACTCTAAAAGAAGTCAGTTTGTGCTCAATGGGAAGCACCGCTTCAACCCCGAAGGCTAGGGAGTAGGGCGTTTCCCCGTTAGCCGTTCTCCTAGTAGTGCGGTAAGCCTAGAGAATCTCAGGAAACTCCTCAGCCTATATACATTTTTTCTGTTGTAGTTTCATTTTCAACAGCTTCTTAATAGTCTTATTGGTGGATTCCACCAGCCTGTTAATCGGCCATTATCTTACTGCTTACTGAGGTCAGCTATAGTGGCAAGAGGGGTTTCTGAACCTACAAACTACATTTTTTTTTATAAACCTTGTTGTATTTTCTTCCGATATCTGGGAGAGCGGTCCGGCTTCGACCCATCTTGTGAAATAGTCAATTGCCATGATAGCATTCTTGGCTTGACCAGGAGCAGTAAGAAACAGTCCGATCAAGTTGACTCCCCACAGAGCAAAGAGGTATGGTGAGCTAAGGGATGACAATCGCTCTGGCGGGAGGTGACTCAAGTTTTCGGTCTTTTGGCAAGCCTCACATGATTGTTCCAAGATCTTTGCATCTTGATAGATGGTTGGCCAGTAGTACCCTATGCGGAGTACCTGATAGGCCAGAGCCTCCCCATCGATGTGGTGCCTGCACTGCCTGGAGTGAACCTCTCTCAATGCCCACTTGGCGTCTTTAGGGTGTAAACATCGAAGCAAAGGAAGGGATCTACCACTCCTGTATTAGTACCCATCAACCAAGCAATATCTGACCGAGAGCCTCTTGAATTTTCTAGCTTGGTCAGGCTCCCCGGGAAGTCTATCTTCTTGTAGATAATCCACTATAGGGTCCATCTAGCATGGTTGGCGATCCAGGCTATAAGTCTCCTTACCTGCCACTGTGCTAGAAAAGGTGATCACTTAAAGAGGGACCCCTTGGGGCAAGGTTTTGCCACCATTTGCAGCTATCTTGGCTAGGACGTCAGCTCGACGATTCTGTTGTCGAGGTACCTGCTCGATCTTAAATCCTTTAAACTTGCTCATAAGATGTTAAACTAGCTTCAGGTAGGCGATCATGTTATCCCCTTTTGCCTAATAATCCCCAGAGACTTGGTTGACTATGAGCGACGAGTCACTCCTAACCTGCAGGTAATCAACCACAAGCTCTACGGCCTCCTTTATTCCGGCTAAGTGGGCTTCATATTCCACCTCATTGTTAGTCGCTTTAAATTCAAATCTGAAACAGTGGCAGCATTTAGTCCCTTCTGGGTCGATTAGAACTATGCCGCTCTTCCCCCAACTTACCTGAAAGCTCCATCAGTGTGGAAGATCCACGGCTTGCAACCTTCCGACCAGCTGTCAGATCCTAAACTCCTCTCAGGGGCTACGTTCGTTGCTGCGGAGGTCGCTTGGCCTAAGGGCATTGAGAGCTCTACTACAAAGTCTGCCAAAGCTTGGACTTTAATTGCGGTCTGGGGCTTATACCTTAAATCAAATTGGGTGAGCTCCAGGTCCCATAAAACCAACCTTCCAGAAACATCCGGCCTTTGTAAGAATTGACGGAGGCGTTGGTCCTTCACTACTGCTATTGAATGAGCTTGGAAGTAGGGACGGAGCTTCCTTGCCGAGGTTACCAAGGCATAAGTGAGCTTCTCCAAAAGGGTATAGTTCTTCTCAGGCTTGGTAAGAGCGTGACTCAAGTAGTAGATAGGCCGCTGGATCCTATCTCCGTATTCCTTGGCGAGACGGCCAAGTATATTTGCAATTCCTCTCCGAGGCTTGGCTTAACCAGTAGAGGAGGGCTTGATAGGTATTTTTTCAAGGCTTGAAAAGCTTGTTCACTCTCTTGGTGCCATTTCATGTTTGTTCCCTGCTTAATAGCTTTGAAGAATGCGAGACACTTATCGGTAGACCGAAAAATGAACCTGTTGAGCATTGCTACCTGCCCAGTCAAAACTTGCACATGTTTAAGCAATTTGGGGGACTCTAGATTCAAGATAGCCTTAATCTTTTCCGGGTTAGTCTCTATGCCTCTCTCATGGACCATGAAGCCTAGAAACTTCCCCGCAGTCACCCCAAAAGTGCATTTGGAAGAGTTCAATCTCATTTGGTTCTCACTTAAGATCATGAAGTTTCTGTGAAGGTCACCCAGATGGACTTTGAAGGTTGATGACTTGGTGATCATGTCATCAATGTACACCTCCATTGATCTTCCAATTTCGAGTTTGAACAGCCGGTTGACTAACCGTTGATATGTAGCTCCTGTGTTTTTAAGCCCGAAAGGCATCACCTGGTGCCTTTCTGATGAAGCTCGCTTGGGTAAATTTATCCACTTCTTCCTGGACCGCAGCATTTCTTTCAGCGTTGAAGTGATGCTCTTTTTGTTTAATGGGTTTGAAGGTCGGATCCACTGCCAATCGATGAGAAACCAAAGTCATCGGGGTCCAGGTATCTCGTCATGACTCCAAGCGAAGATGTTGTTGAACTCTTTGAGGAGCTCGATCAAACCCTACTTCACTCTCGGCTCAAGGGTGGCTCCGACTTTGATGACCTTCGAGGGATCGCCCATTCAGATAGAAATCTCTTATAACTTATCCACTTGATGGCCGCTGGCCCATTCTCTTCTCTGCTCCTTCTTGTCTAGCACCACGGAGTCATCCTCGGGGTGATTTGTGGGTCCTATATATTCTAGGGTTAATACAGGGGTTGCCCCATCATGGATCGTTCTCACCTGTGCAAGTTGTTTTGCTAGAGCAGTTGGGTTGGCAGACACCGCATAACATCTCCTGGCTGCTTGCTGATCACCCTGAACTTCCCCCACCTTGTCTCCTGCTCGGAACTTAAGGACATTGTGGTAAATGGATAGGACCCCTTTTAAGGATGATAAAAATGGCATTTCTATTATTGCATTGTAGGCCGATGGGGTATCCACCACCACAAAGTCTGTCATCATATTCTGTTGGAGAGGTGTGGCTCCAATGATCACTGGCAGGATTTTTGATCCCACGGGTATGATTGAGTCCCCAGTGAACCCATACAGCGGGGTAGTGCAACTATTGTAACACCACTGTTTCAAGTTCAGTTTTTCCAAAGTGTCTTTAAATAGGACGTCGACGATGCTGCCTGTGTCGACGAGCACACGGTGTACCATGTAGTTGGCAATTTGTACCGTGATCACCATGGGATCATCATGAGGCTGCATGGTGTTGTAGACATCCGCTTTGGTGAAAATGATCTGTGACAACTGGGAGGGGTTGGTCGGGCTCAGGTAGACCTTAAAGATACCCCCCCCCCCCCCCTTGCGTCCAAAAGAGGGAATTTCCTTACGTGGTTTTTCCTGGAATTGTTGGAGGTTCCAGCCAGAGTAGGCCCTCCGCTGATGGTATGTATTATCTGGATTTTTTGCATTAGATCCGCATGTTCCCCCTTTCGTTTCTCATCATTCTCACGGGTCTCGGCTTGCACTTCCCTTCCTGTCTGAATATTATCCCTGACTTGCTGTAAGAATTTCACCAAACATCCTCCTCTAATCAAAGCCTCGATCTGATTTCGCAGGTTATAGCACTCTGAAGTGTTGTGTCACACGTCTTCGTGAATGTCACAATACTTATAAAGATTCCTTTTATCGATAGGGGCTTTCATGGGTGCAGGCTTCTGTAGCAACCCCTTATCCCAAATGGCGAGATAGATTGTTTCACTGGATGCATTTAAAGGGGTGTAACGATCATATCCTATCTCGTCTTAAGCTATTTAGGCAGCTGTCCTAGGAGGAGGTGAAGCTTGTGGAGGAGTTCGTTTTGCTGGAAATCTTTCCGATTTGGGTTAATAATGGGGAAGCGATACATTGACTTATTGGGAGGTTTGTTCTAGCTTTTCTGAACTTGCTCGGGTTTGGGAGCTTCCTTCTTATGTCGTTTTAAGGCTCTCATATCGTCGTGTTCCAGTTTGACCTTGAGTTTTTCATCGACTTTAATTTGCTCCAGAGCCCGATCATAGGCTTCTTGGTAGGTCTCTGGAGGTCTCTTGGCAAAAGACCGAAAAGGCTTGCCAGCCCACAAGTTCCTTCTGAAGTTGGCGAAGGTTTCTTTCTCGGTGAAGACCCCCATCTGGATGACTTCCTTGTGGAAAGGCTCGACATAAGCCCGGAGGGTTTCCCCTCTCTCTTGGATAACGTACTGTAGATGGATTGGGTCCTTCAATCGGGGCTTAACTCCCTGGAATTGTGAGCGAAAATCGGTTGACAATTTCGTGAAGGAATCCACCCTGCTAGCCGGCAGCTTTCTAAACCAGGCCTTAGCGTAATCCATTAGCGTAGTTGGGAACATTCAACACATAGCAACCCTGGTCGTGTTCTGGACCTCCATCTGTTGAACTAAGCTTTCCAAGTGGCTCAAGGGATCCTCAGTCCCGGAGAACCTGTCAGTCGGTATTTTGAACTTTGATGGGAGCTCCACTTCCCGGATCCTTCTGGTGAAGAGAGCATTCATTTCACTTGGAGGGTCCTTCTTGTCCTCCTTATACTTCCTCTTCTTCATCTACTGGACCTCTTTCCGAAGTGTTAGGTTTTAGATTTGTGTTGGCTTGATTCCATAACTCTCTTTGTTTGTATTGCTTAGTTGCTTAGGTGGTTCGTGATTAGATCGGTCTTCATTGATGGAAATCGACTTCACATGCAAAGTTCTTCTTCAAAAGGATATATGCTTACTTGGATGCTAAGGTATCAAGATTCTTCCTCCTCTTGCAAGGCGTAGGCGCACACACACAATTCATACATTTGTGTCCCTGTATCGTAGCACATCATTTGGCATAATACATTCACACACTTGAAGTTGAATGCTTGTGCATTGGTATGAAAGTAACATGTTTTAGACAAATGCATGATTGGAGACTATCTCTATGTAGTTTGCATTCTTGTGTGAAATGTGTTTGTATGTTTATATATTTGTATAACATGGATATTGGACTTGAATTTGATGTTATATTGTTCCTTATTGAGTTTCGGTCATTTCGGTCACTTATACACTTGATTTCGAGTTCCGAGTAAAAAGTTATGAAACTTTTCAAGTCATGTTGCATGCATTGTCTTCGTATTCGTATATCGAGTCGAATTTTTATTTTATGGGTTGAGTTTCATAGTCATCCATGTTCGTGAGAGAGTTCCGTTTTGTAATCCATAAACGGATTTGAATTCGAAGTTTGGAGACCGGAGAACGGTCGAAGAATACGAGAGGTATGTAAAAAAATAAAAAATAATAATGGCAAATTGCCATTTGCCCCCCTTGGCCGAATTGGCGCGTGACTATCTCGCCAAAAATATCTCTCTGGTCACGAGATGCCCACGGCACATCTCGGTTGTTTTTTGTTTCATGAATTAAAGAGGTTTTTTTTACATATATTACATGCATATAATGTTTGGTGTGGATAATCAATCAAATCAATTGGAGTCACATGCTTGATTTCCTATTGCTGAACTTGAATGCTTCTAGCGTGAGCTCATTGCGTGGATTAATTTTTATTGCATCAGCTTTTTATAGAGTGTGACGTATTCACGTGAAACCTATCGTGTTGTGCTTCTTTTGCTGCAATGCGTCGTCGTTCATTGAGCCTCTTACTGTCTCTTCCGTGAGCTCACTGTATGTGATAATTTTCTTTGAAATTTTCAAAACACGCGTAACCAGATGTGGTTGTTGGCGCGGCATATTTTGAGAGGTCCCTTGAATATTTTCTTATATTCATTTTTGACCTGCATATTTTTGAAGCAACTTTTCAATTTTTGTTTTGGTGATATCTCTCTCATTACAACTCGGATTGATTTGATTCAAAAACCGAAATCGAGTGTCTTGAAGATATCTACAAACCCCAAGCATTTTCAGAACCAAAAGATGTCTTGATTATTCACAGTGTTCAGATTTTCAGTTCGAGATTTCATCCTTATTTGGTAAAATCATCTTTTTCTTAGTTTTCTTCTTTGATCTTTTCATTGATGAATATTATATGATTAAGAAGCATGACTAAGATGATTTTGATTGCATGTTGTGGTTTGTTTAATTGATTTTCAAGTTTAGCTAGATTTGGTTAATATTGAATAATTTGTGTTAAACTTGATAATAATGAAATTGACTCTAGAAATCTTTTGTTCTTGTGCTTGATTGTTTATTTCTAGACTTGATTTCATTTTCTAAGAACCAGGTCATTTACAATTGGTGTCTCTATTTTTCTTTACTAGTTCTTAGTTTATAACATGCTTAGGTTATCTAGATATATTTGTGATTGATCTTCGAAAGCATTATCTAGTTATCTAGCTGCATGTTCATAGAATTTGATCTACTTACTCTATTTGTTTGTGTTTGCATCATTTGCATCCACTTAGATCATTGCCTTGTAAAAGTTTGAAGTCTCTTGTTAAAGTGAGTGAAGCTTTGACTTGAGCAGGAAGACTTGGCTAGGATCGGGGTGATCCGGATAGTCAAGCAATGAAGTCTTAGTTAGGATCAGGGAGATCCGGATAACTAAGTAAAGAAGTCTCAAATAGAGTCATGAGGACTTGGATAGTTAAGCAAGAACTCTTGCCTAGGGTTGGGAGGATCCGGATAGGTGAGCAAGGAATCTTCCTCGAGACAAGAGGTCTTGGATAAGAAGTCGGCATAGTAGATCACTATGTTCAAAGGTAGAGTAAGGGTGATAGCTTGGAGATCATGTGTTGATTGCTTAAGTGTGTAACTCTTATTTGAAATAGTGGATTTGCTTTTACCGGCGGTTGTGGTATCAACCCGTGGATGTTTCCTCTTAGGAGGTTTTACCACGTAAATATCTTGTGTTGATTTTTAGCATCTTAAATTTCTTCACTTAGTTGATTTGTGTTGCTTGAAAATTTGCTTTGTCATATATCATTTTGGATATTATACTAAGTGTTGTATAAGATTGCTTGTGTTTTTAAAGAAGATTAAAATTTGAGCATATACCTATTCACCCCCCTCCCCCTCTCTAGGTATATTTTACACTATAATTGGTTAAGGGAATTTACACGAAGCTCTGCCATCTGGTCTTTCAGGCGCTAGCTCTAGGGTTTTCTTGAGTTGATCTCGGTCTCCTCACTGTCAGACCCCTCTGACGAGCTGGCGACCTCTACCCGATTCCTTCTTCGAAGAGGGTCTGACTGGGGGCTTTGTTGACTCTCCTTCTCCCTAGCTCGGGTTTCCCTCCTTGAAGTCGTTGGGGGAAGAAACTCTCGTCGCTCTCGGAGAGAGACGTCCACCATGGACTTGACTTGCCTGGGTTGGTAACGTGGCAGCGCTTCGGGAACGGGGGGCATGGGCCCTAACCTACCTTGGATCAAAGGTGGGAGTCCTGTTCTATTAGTATCTGGTTCCGGAGGGGTAGGTCCCAGGTGATCAAAGGCGGGTTGCCAAGTCTCGGGTCTATTTGATTCCCATCGATTACAGAGGTTAACTTGCTGGATAATATTACCCTCAGCGAGCAGTCGAAGGCGGACGCTCTCCACGAAGGCTATCGCTTGTTGGTCAAGCTTGACCTGGTTTCTTATAGGGGGATCCAAAGCCCGTATAGTGGCTGGCTGGTTAGGGACCTGGTTTTGGAGCCCAAATTTTTTTCCTTTCTTCAGGACCTTTCATGTCGATATAGCGGAAGGTTGTCCCGATGTGCCTGGCTGTCCTTAGGAGGAGCGAAGCCTTATGACTCCTGTAAAATAACAAACTTATGAATATAAAGATGGTGGTGAGGGAGTTTTCTACAAACGGCGCCAGAAAGTGTTATCGGGAAATTTGCTTAAGATGAGAAATTTCAACTAACAACCTCGAGACCACTACCACGGAGGTGGTGGCCGGGGTTGGTACCTTTGATACCTGACCTGCTTAGATTGAAACGAATGTTTAAATGACGCTAGCAAATGAGAGCTTTATTATTGAACACTTGTGATACATAGGAATCTCTCATATACACTCACAATCTCTAGTACATAGGAAAATGGTAACTCCGTACTTGTCAAGTAGTGGATACCACGACGACCGTGTTCTGATCACAGAATTTAGGCCCGACGTAATTCTTTATTTCTTCTTTTGTTTTTCTTCTTTTCGTTTTTCTTTTGTCTCTTCCTTGTTTCCTCGTAGGAATGTTTAGGCATATTTAAATATGGTCGAATCACTTTGAATGGATGTATCCCCCGTCTTGATTCTTTGAACCTACTCCCTCCTTATCGGGCGGGATCCTTTATTTAAAAGTCGTTGACTTCGAGTAAATAACGGATTTGTCGTTGGTGGAGATAAGCTTTGGAAACAAACTTTTGTCTTACACGTATGCAGAATTAATGTTGGTTATTACGTAGATATGATTATGTGTGTACTCACGACATGATTCTTCATGGAGGTCACCGAGTTAGCTGCTCGTTGTCTCCTAGAGCAAGGTAGATCCATGCTTTGGTTCTTTTATCAGAAGCTTGGGATAGACTTTCCTTGACCCATTGGAGCTTGAGGCGTTCTGTAGACATTTCTGGGAGGTCACATGGATCTGATCCACTTAGAGGCCATCTTTCTCCTCGTATTGTAGAGGGGGCAGCGGGTTCCTGGAGAGGTTGGTGGGCTTCAAGTTTAGGCTACGAGTTAAGTTTGACCTCTAGGAGCCTTAACCTGGAGGGAGCTTGCTTTGCTTATCGGACTTCACTTTGAGTGCTTCTTGAGCTCGACGATCCTCCCTTGCTTCCTTGGGGTGGTTTTGGAGCCAGGTCCCAGGAACCGAGGTTTCTGGGTAGGAGGACTTGAGAAGCCCGGACTCCAGTGTTCGCGTGGGGGCTCCACCTGTTGGTGCCTAGCTTCATCCGTGGTAGTTTCGAAGCCCGACGATCCTTCCTTACTTCTGCGGGGTAATTTTATGGTCTGCCCGGGGTCTCATGAATGTCAAATTTGTGCTTTGACTAGGGCTAGGAGAGTAGAAAATTTCTCTTTGACCCCTAGCCAAATTTTACTATTAACATACCTAATTGTTAACATAACAACCAATGTTTTCAATTTTAGCCTTGCAATTTTATTAACAATAACTCTTGGGAGGATATTAATAAAATTACATTGAGTGTGTTACCAAGTTATCGACCTTCAATATAATTCATCACGAATATCCCTCCTTTGGGAGTAGATATCGTTTTGGCTAATTGTCTAGTCTATCCTTGTAAGGAAGTATCTTGCTAAATTCCATTCATGAATACCTCTGGGGAGGTTATTACACGAAACATAAAGCTCAACTAAACTTGGAGGACGTAGGTGTTCCAATACACCTTCTCCCACTCAATTATTTAAGGAGTGTGATCGAATTCCAAAGAATGATTTACCAAGTTATTTAGATGCCAATTTAGATACTTAAACCATTCAATGCATGTTCATACCAAAAGAGATATATGAATGACACTCCTATTCTATATGACATGTTATCAAACAACGACAAACATTGCAATATTTACAAAAAATATAAATAGCTTCAATTTTGGTCCATCCTAGAAAAGCAAGTAAATTACATGACTTAGAATACAAAAAAAAACTTCTTTCTTGGCGAACAAGTCTTCATGCGATCTTTGTCGTTCAGATCTCTCGGCTGCCTCCCATGGGTGTGCGCACCCTTGGCCCTTACCTATAGGCGTGTGCATGCCATAAACCCATAAAGGGCTGCCATGCACAGCCCATGGCTTCCGTAGGGCTGCCATGCGCATCCCATGCCATAACAAACGTGGTTGTGTGCTCTTCGCACGCACGTTCGTTGCTACGGCCACGGTCCCAAACTTGTTCCGGTTGCTCCTAATTCTTCAAACCTTCGAGTCTTCGAAACTTGAGTGTATTACAGAAGAATTATAAATAAAAATACTGCAGTTTTTTTTTTATAATTACAACAACAAAATAAAAAAAAACTTAGCAACTATCAAGAAGGAAATTATGGCGATGATAGACCACCCTTCTTGTTACAATCCCAAAACAAATTACATTGAAATTCTAGGACCAAAATTAAGCAATAACAAACCACATATAAAACATATATATATCCATACATTCCAATGTAAATATATATGTGAATACCTAGAGTTTCATCTCTTTCTAAAACATGCATATATACAATAAAAAAAAAAGATTCACGAACGCATACATCAATTAATCAAGGGTACAACCAGGCTCTGATACCAATTGAAGGGAAAAAACCACGCGCAGCGTAAGCGTGAGAAAATTTATAAAAATTAGGGTTTGCTTATAAATAAAAATTTTCCCTTTTGACTAACAAGAACCTTAACCCTAGATTAATTGATGTATATAAAAAGTGTCGTACCCTTTTCTTGTGACGATTGAACAAGCACCGAATTGATTCTGCAAGATCTTCCAATCCAATCACGAACGTGAATCACCTAGGAGTGTGGGCTCCCTTTCTATATCTTGTATACCTGAGGATGGAAACAAACAAAATCTTGTTCCTTGTTAGTCACAATAATCCTCCAAGAGAAAAATCAAGAACGTCCAGCCACTTGTGAATTATCAATCAATTTGATTGAAACTCGCGTGAAACTTGATTTGATGTTGTACACAAAACCCTTTTGATGCAAATGATACTAGTGTACTATCGAAAACAAAAACGTTCCCTCTTTTCTCTATGCTTGTCCGAATTCTTCACACAATGAGTTTGACGAAGTTTTTTTTATATATTTAACAATAAAAAACAAGTTCTCACACCAAAAATTCATTCTTGGTCGAATTTAATAGGTATTATATATAGGTTACTAAATCCTCTCCTAAGAAGGATTTACTTGGTGGTTAAGAATCCTATCCTTAGGTAGATTTACTTGGTGGTTAAGAATCCTTTTCCAAAAGGAATTCTTTCCCACCAAGACTCTTAATCCAACTCAATAGTGTATTAGTAACCATATTAAAGACTTCCTAATTTGGTTATAAAATAATTCCATTTATTTATCTACTTATCAAATATAGTCTTTAATGTTAATTATACTACCAATAATAGTATAATTTTAGGAGACCATCTCCTACTAGGAAAAAGATTTTAACTTTTAATTAAATAATTAATTAATCAACAAATTAATTAATTTCCATTTAATTAAATAATAAAATAAAAATAATATAATTAAGCTATTCTAAATAGCCTTGCCGCCCAACACATATATATGGACCATATATTATTTTTCTTATTTTATTAAATCCATTGGACCTTAATACAAAGTCCACACGTGAACTATCGAGGATAGACTATGTTATATAATCGTACTCATTGATAGCTCAAATGATAACACTTGCAACCATAAGTCCATCATTTATCTCAGGATTGAGATAGACTCTCCGATTGTCTTCAAATGAAAACTTTTATCCATTGACGGTTCTAGATAAAGTATTTCATTGTAATCCAATTCAATGCACCCAATGCACTAGATTCTTTTGCCCAATGACACCACACTTTGATGATTTTAAACTCATCATAACATATTTGATCCCACTGAAATGCTAGTAAAATAATCTACAACTTTAACAAGATAAAGACGCCCAACATTTTATCTTAAGTTGTGAATATTATTCAAGACTAACTAAAGAATTGTGTCTACCTCATACATATCTAGATGTATGAACAATTCTTCTTTTCTCATAGTCTTTTGACCTTATGATTATTTATTTTTGACAATTATAATAGTTAAACTATAAATGCTAAAATATTTGTTAAACTAGAAATCACTTTATTAATATGAAAAGATTGTCAAATACATTATTACACTCTTGTTATCGAGCATAATTCCAACAGATAGGATCTGAGTTCCTGATGGCTGTTAGCGTATCTGGTTCCAGCCCTACCACGATCGATCAAAGCCTAATGGGTGATGAAGGGTTTGGCGGATGTGCCTCTACTACCGCCAATAGATCTATTCCTTCTTGTGCCGCATCTACCAGCAACTGCTGTAATGCATCATGAAAGCGACGTGCTATGTTTTCGCTGGTAGGTGGGACTTGCTGGATGTCAGCCAGGGATATCGGTTGGCTCATGGTTGTTATGGTGGGATCTTGAGTGGTTCAGCCTATATGAGCGTTATCTGGATGTCTCTGGAACTATCCTTACTTCCACTACCAGCCATCATTTGAATAGATTGGAGGTTTTACCCCTCCTTCTAGCGCCAATTGTTGACATCGATTTCTTGATGGCAAAGAAAGTCAACAGTGTTAGATTTAGTAATGACCTGTTAGAAGAGAAAGAGAAAGAGAATGCAATTAATATGTTAGTGACACAAGTTAATGTGGTAAAACTCCAATGGTCGGAGAAACATCCACGGGTGCTTGAATGACCAACCAAGCCAAATCCACTATTGAATAATCAATTACACCACCCCGATCTTTTTTTTTTCTCTCTTGCTTGTATATTTTCTATGTGATGCTCTCTGTGTTGTTCTCGTATTTGACTCTCTATCATTATAATGAGATTATGGGTCTGTTTATACATGCATAGAACTCTAATCCTTATCGTACAAATAAGGAAAAGAATTTGTATTTAATTATGACTTGTTGCTTATTGAAGTCGTCTTTATCTTCTTTCCTGTTTCAGAGATCTTGTGGGTTAAGTCTGAATCTTCGTGGACTCTAATTACGTAGTCCGCATAGGATTTATTCCCTAATCGATATGCAGTCTTCTAGAATAATAGAGTTGCTGCCTGATTTGGACTTGCTTCTTATTTGGTGTTTTATCCTTCTAGAAACTTTCTAAACTCTTTCCTATTTTGATATAGATACGTATTGGAGTATGATTCTTGAGCTTACTCACGTATGTGAATCATGTGCCGAACTTCTTTATTGTTGCTTCCTGTATTGTCCCGAGTAGAACTGAAAGCGCAAAGTACCCGTGTTCGGGTTTACTCTGGTTCTTATTCCTTTATAATGTCTTGGATGGTGTCTTCTAAATGCCAGCTCGAATGCCCGTCTAGCAATATTTTTAAGGGATTGTCCTACCTGTCAATAACATGTACATTCAATAAAATATACATATAACAAACGGAATAACACCGAAGTTAATAATTATGAAATATTAACTAGAGAGTTTAATTAATTATTTCTAAGGATTATTGGAGCTCAAAATACTGTGGGTCCATTAGGACCCCTTACTAGTCCCGATCGATTTAAGTAACAAAGGTCACAATTAATTAATTGGATTGTCTAATTAATTGTGTTACGAAAATAACATATATTTGTTCGAGAATTAATTGATTAATGAGATTATTTAATTAATGAAAAATGGTGATTAAATAAATCAAATAATAATAATATTTAATTATGTCATTAATTACTAAATGGAGGGTGTATATTTATATTTGATTTTGAATAAAATAAGATAATATGATTATTTTATTTTATTAAATTAAATATATAATTTTGAATTTAAAGAGTTTGAGTTCAAATCAAATCAAATAAACAAAATATTAATCAATATCTTTAAAGATATTTGATATCTTAAAAGATTAGATTGATTGGTTTTAATTAAAATTGAATTTTAACTGTTTAAATTCAAATTAGATGACATCTTTTAATAAAATTCAAATAAAGATTTTGTTTTAAATTAAAAAGATATCATCAGTTATTTTAAGAAGATAAATATATGATATATGTTTATTTGGAAACAATTTTTTTTAAGACGGACAACAAAAAAGATAGAACGATTAAGAGTTTATCGTACATACAACAAAAAAACAAAACAAAAAAAGGAGCCCTAGAAGTGTTCAAGGCATTCGTTCAAGAAGAAAAAATAAATCTTCTTCTTCTTTCTTCATGCTTCTATAGTTTCTAAGTACCGTGACGTGCTCACACGTAGTTACCAGTCTTGGGAGATAGCGAGGAAGATCGAGTGGTTCGAATCAGAAGCAGATCGTAAAAAGGAGTCATCAATAAAGGTATGAAGAAAGTGTTTCTTCTATTCTCTTTATTGTCGATTTCGGTTTCTTGTTTTAATATTGTTCCAAAAAATAGATCGTAGGGTTTAATGGTCGCAGTATTTCTTTATGAAGCAAAATTTTTAAATGTTCCCCGGGATTCCAATAATTGGTATTAGAGCCAATTTTTAGGAACAGGAGAATTGATTTATGGTGTGTTTAATATTAATTAGGAGGGGGGGGGGGGGGTGAATAGATTTTAATCAATTTCACCCAATTTTTGTTAATTGCCATGTTGACGAAAATACCCCTAACTAGTCACAATTATATGACAAGTAAAATATGTGAGGAATTTAAATGACACCTGAAATATACGTGGAAACCCTCCAAATGTGAAAAAACCAAGGGCTGTTAAGTGCGCCACACTCGAACCTCAAATCAACTAATGGTAAAGAAATTACAACATAATCTCGGTATATAATCCACCCCCACTACCTAATCCCAGTATGAGTGAACCTAGTTGAATTTTCTCGGGACTTAAGCTACCTAATCCCGGAAGCAACACAATTCTCACTTCTCAATGAAGAGATAAAATGGCATATGTGAATATATGATGATATTCATGTTGGGGTTTATGCCCAAAAGATGTAATCTGTAAATGGATTTATGAAATAAATAAAAGGAAAAGTTCAATTCATTCTTGTTATTTTGTTTATTTTATAACTTGTGCATATATTTAACATCCAAGATTGCCGGATGTAATCTCGAACTATGTATATAAGTGTCATATACGAATGGATACAGTAAGAGACGTGCAATCTAAAGAGTCCATAGATAGCAAATAAAGATGGGTACTTTATTTATGGTTAATCTATAGTTGCGGTCCATTCTGTAATGTACAATGATTCTATCCTGAATCATCCATATGAGATATGGGAATTAAGGCACCTTGTATGATGTGATCATATAGGACTGAGCCATGATATATATGAATCTCTCACCAAGATCCGTTTACCGATGATATATCAATTAATGAAGGCTATATGTGGTTGATCTTAATCCTGAGTGTCTTATCCACTCCTTCAGGTTAGATCGTGGTCTTTGATATACCATGGGTGAGGTCAGATGCTGTTCCCGATCAATATACTCCATATGTTGGGATTACGGTTTGGCTTGTGGTTGGGAAGGTTTGTACACAATAGTGGAATCCACTCTTTCTTGTTAGAAGTTTATGGTAGTTCCCTTAAGGGTTGATTCGGGGCTTCGACAATATGAGTGCTCTCCTAATTCCGTGAGGAAATAGAATTTATTGTCCATTAGAGAATCAATGGTACTTAAATGATATATGTGATTAGAGGGGTATAACAGACATTATGATCCAGCTCTTATTATGAACTACTGTGAAGGATCATACCATATGTAATAGCTATATCGATGGACACCGAGTTGTATCGGTCTGTGTAAAAGCGTCTACAGTTGAGAGAGTACAACTTCAGATTTTTAGTGGAATAACACTGGAGTTAATAATCAAGGAATGTTAATTAAAGAGTTTAATTAATGATTCCGAGGATTATTGGAGCTCAAAATAATGTGGGTCCAATAGATCCCCTTGCTAGCCCGATTGATTTAGGTAACAAGGGTCACGGTTATATAAAAAGTGCCGTACCTTTTTTTTCGTGACGATTAAACAAGCGCTAAATTGAATCCGTAAGATCTTCCAATCCAATCACGAACGTGAATCACTTAGGAGTGTGGACTTCCTTTCTTTAATTCTATACCTGAGGATGGAAACAAACAAAATCTTTTTATTTGTTAGTTATAATTATCCTCCAAGAGAAAAATTCAAGAACGTCCGGTCACTTGTAAATTATCAATCTAATTGATTGAAACTCACATGAACCACCTGATTTGATTTTGTACACAAAACCCTTTTGCTGTAAAGGATACTAGTGTACTATCAAAAATAAAAACGTTCTCTTTTTCTCCTTTCTCCTGGGCCGAATTCTACACCCTTTATTTATGAGTTGATCGAATTTTGTTTAGAGCAAAAACTAAATTTCTCTCCCTCAAAATACTCTCTTGCTAGGCCAAATTCTCTCTTGAAAATTACCGAGCATGGTCGAAATTTTGATCATAGAATGCTTAGGGCTGACCGAAATTCACAAAGGGATATATATAGGATCACAAATCCTTTCCTAAGAAGGATTTACTTGGTTGGCAAGAATCATTTCCTTTGGTGGATTTACTTGGTTGTTAGGAGTCCTTTTCAAAGAAGAATTCTACCCTTAGGTAGATTTACTTGGTGACCAAGAATCCTTTTCCAAAAATAATTCTTTCCTACACCGAGACTCCTAATCCAACTCATTAGTGTATTTGTAACCATATTAAAGACTTCCTAATTTGATTAGATAAACAATTCATTTTATTCATCTACTTATCAAATATAGTCTTTAATATTAATTATACTACCAACAATAGTATAATTTTAGGAGACTAACTCCTACTACGAAAATGTTTTGACTTTTAATTAAATAATTAATTAATTACCAAATTAATTAATTTTCATTTAATTAAATAATATAATTAAGCTATTTTAAATAGCCTTGCTGCCCAACACATATATATGGGCCATATATTATTTTTCTTATTTTATTAAATCCATTGGAACTTAATAAAAAAGTCCACATGTGAACTAGACCTATTCTTACAAAAAGAAACAAGTTCACATGCTTTAATACAATTCTAGATGGACCCATAAATTGGTCCGGTAGAATATATCAAGTTATCCATGAAAGTTCGTGTTGATTGGGGATCTTGACGGGCTATCTAAATTTAAGCTTCAATAGACACAACCCAATCACAATCAACAAATGGTTAACTTAGGTCCGATCTTTTTAATTTTAGTTCATTCCACTAAAGAACTAAAATTTAACTCTTAAATAAAGATAGAATAAGTTGTTGTTACTCATTCATACCCTAGACAACCTTATTGGAGAAAGTATATCCTCATGAAAAATACCAGTAATCGTCAAGAGCTCATAGACCGCCTACTGCTCTCCAAGTTACCATATTTACTCATATGACCACATATTGAACTTAGATATTTTGACTTGTCCAGAAGCCATGTTTCAATAGACACTATTGAAAACTTAACGTTAAGATTCAATATCCAATACCTCAAAACATCCATATGATGATATTCTACTCTCATTTAATAAATGGAGCTACGATGTCCATATCTATAAGTGAAGTCCTCTATCGATTAACAAATGAAAACCACCAAACTATCGAGGATAGACTATGCTATATAATTGCACTCGTTGATTGCTCAAATGATAACACTTGCAATCATAAGTCCATCATTTATCTCTGGATTGAGATAGACTATTCGATTGTCTTCAAATGAAAACTTTTATCCATTGACGGTTCTAGATAAAGTATTTCATTCCAATTCAATGCACCCAGTGCACTATATTATTTTGCCCAAAGACGCCACACTTTGATGATTTTAGACTCATCATAACACATTTGATCTCACTAAAATGCTAGCAAAAGAATCTACAACTTTAACATGATAAAGGTGCCCAACCTTTATCTTAAGTTGTGAATATTATTCAAGACAAACTAAAGAATTATGTCTACCTCATACATATCTAGATGTATGAACAATTCTTCTTTTCTCATAGTCTTTTGTCCTTAAGATTATTTACTGTTAGCGGGAAATTTACTCAAGATGGGAAATTCCAACTAACACCCTTGAGACCACTACCACGGAGGTGGCGGCTGGGGTCGATACCTTTGATACCTGACCTGCTTAGATTGAAATGAATGTGACCCTAGTAAATGAGAGCTTTATTATAGAACACTTGTGATACACAGGAACCTCTAATATACACTCATAATCTCTCTAGAACATAGGAAAGTGGTAACTCTGTGCTTGTCGAATAGTGTGTTGGGGTTTATACCTTAAACATGTAACTTGTAAATGGATTTACGAAGTAAATAAAAAGAAAGGTTCAATTCATTATGTTATATTATTTATTTTATAAACTTGTGTACATATTAACATCCTGGATTGCTGGATGTAATCTCGAACTGTGTATATGAGTGTCATATACGGATGGATACAGTAAGAGACGTGCAATCTAAAGAGCCCATAGTTAGCAAATAAAGTTGGGTACTTTATTTGTTGTTAATCTATAGCTGCGGTCCATTCCGCAATGTACAGTGATTCTATCCTGAATCATTCATATGAGATATGGGAATGGAGGCACCTTGTATGATGTGATCATATAGGACTGGTCCATGATCTATATGAATCTCACACCAAGATCCGTTTACCGATGAGATTCATATATATCAACTAATGATGGCTATATATGGGTGATCTTAATATTGAGTGTCTTATCGACTTCTTAGGCTAGATCGTGGTCTTTGATATGCCATGGATGAGGTCAGATGTATTTCCTGATCAATATACTCCGTATGTTGGGATTGTGGTTTGGCTTGTGGCTGGGAAGGTTTGTACACAATAGTGGAATCCACTCCTTCTTGTGAGAAGTATATGGTAGTTCCCTTAAAGGTTGATTCGGGGCTTGGACAATATGAGCGCTCGCCTAATTCCGTTTGAAAATAGGATATATTGTCTATTAGAGAATCAATGGTACTTAAAGGATAAATGTAATTAGAGAGGTATAACGGACATTATGACCCAGCTCTTATTATGAATTACTGTGGAGGATCACACCATATGTAATAGCTATATTGATGGACACTAAGTTGTATCGGTCTGTGTAAAAACGTCTGCAGTTAAGAGAGTGTAGCTTCGGGTTTTTAATGGAATAACGCCGGAGTTAATAATAAAAGAATATTAATTAAAGAGTTTAATTAATGATTCTGAGGATTATTGGAGCTCAAAATACTGTGGGTCCATTAGGTCCCCTTGCTAGCCCGATCGATTTAGGTAACAAGGGTCACGGTTATTTAATTGGATTGTCCAATTAATTGTGTTACGAAAATGACACGTATTTATTCGGGAATTAATTAAATAATGAGATTCTTTAATTAATGGATAATGGTGATTAAATAAATTAAATAATAAGATTATTTAATTATGTTATTTATCACTAAATGGAGGGTGTATGTTGATATTTATTTTTGAATAAAATAAGATAATGTGATTATTTTATTTTATTAAATTAAATATTTTATTTTTGAATTTAAATAGTTTGAATTCAAAATTAAAATCAAATAAAAGATATAAGAATTTTTTCTTTTGAAAGTTTTTATAAAAAAATCAAATATAGATTTGATCAAATTTTTAAATATTATATATAAGATATATATTATTATTTTTTAAAAAAATCTATGCATGAGAACGCACAACACAAATATATATATGATATTTTTATGCAAACAAAAAAGCATGCATTATTAAAGGGGCTTGCTTTGGTTTGGTTAAAAGGCACGCATCAATTTTTATAATTTTTTTTTTTTGGCTTTTCGTTTTGAATGATTGTGTGAGACCGATAAGAAAAAAAAAGTTCAAAAGAGTTTTGGCTAGTTTTCTTGGTATTGTGTGCAAGTGAGTGCATGAAATTACCCCAAAAAGAGAGAAAAGATTTTATGTACAAGTGTTGTGCACTAATATAAAGAAAGAGTTTCTTATTCTTTTCTCCTCAACATCCTCCTAAATTCCTGAGTCTGACGTGCCCATACGCAGTTACCAGTCCCGAGATATAGCGAGGAAGATCAGTGGTACAGACCAGGAGCAAATAGAAAAGTGAAGGAGCCTCCAAACGTTGGTATGGTTCTATTTTTTTTCATTATTATTGATTACAATTTCCTGTATTTACATATATATTTTATTAGAGTAATAATTTTTATATGTATTTGTTTCGAAAATAATTATGATCAAAAGTTCACTGGTCCCAGATACAGATTACGATCTGTATTAAAAAAAATTAAAACCCAATTCCTCTGCGCGATCAGTGAACGGGGTTATAACAATTGGTATCAGAGCCAATTTTATTTTCGAAATAGGAAATTGTTTTCGATACTCCTATATGTATGATTGTATAGGCACGATTTAAATTGACTGTATGATGTTTTTGTATGTATTTTTTTTTTAATTTACAAAAACATGATTGATCGTTAATTATATGGTACTGTGGATTTAGGGTTTATGGGTTGTATAATTTCTTTTTATTTTAAACTATTATTGTATTGTAAAATAAAAAATTGTAACCTTTGTTGAAGACCAAGAAAAATCGTGAAGAAAGATTCATGAGATGAATCGAGGTGACCTGAAGAGACTGGAAGACTTGGAAATTACAAGAAGACCAAGGAATGCCTTGGGGGGGGGGGGGTATTTTTATAATTTTAGATTCCAAATTCTTTTTGGGTTAAATAATCCACAGTACTCGGTCGATTCATGTATGCTTTATATTATGTGATAATAAAAGCATTGTCATGCATACGTATGTCATTTAGATTAGATGTGCCTACAAAAATATATTTGATATTTCATACATGCATCATAACTTGATATTTTATGTATTTTTTTTTAATGTTATTAAAATGGATAAATACATAAATTGGATATGAAAATGAGATTAGTTTTTTAATTGTTAAAAAACTTGGTAATTCTCATTAATATTAATCTAGTTATTAAAGAGTTTAATAAGTTAGATTAATAGGGTCATTTATAGTAATTAGGATTAATTTGATTAATTGGCTAATTATAAATGAACCGAATATTGTGTTAGGGTTTTAATAGTTAAAACTTGGTAAACACTTTTGTTGTATGTAAATTTTACCAAGCATACACGTCATTGACAGGAAGGAAAAAATAGCCAGGTGGATGTCTAAATGGGCATCCAGGAAATATTCTATAAGGCATCATTAAAGAGAACAAAGCCCGAGTAAGCATATACTGAATAAAACCTACTCGGGATCAGCTAACAGCACTCGGGACTGGTTAATAAACACTTCCACTCGGGCTCAAACGGTACTACTCAGGACCATCAGGTATTACTCTTACTCGGGAATAAATACGACCCGAGTGAGAACTTGGTGCTTATTTCATACTGATTGTCATTAAATACGTGACGATATCCATCAGGAAGGAATCCCAAATGAAATAGTATTAAATTAGAAGAGTCCCTAATCAGGAAATAACTTGATTTCTTTACGAAGACTACATTCTTATAAGGAAACAAGTCCAAATTGAACTGCACTACTAGGATCCCACTCGATTTCCATGAGACTCCGAAATAGGAAAGAAGAAAAATCGACCTCAAGAAAGTAACTGAATCACAATTAAATACAAAGATCCTGTATTACTTGTACAGGGAAGATTAGGGTTCTATAAACATATAAATAGACCCATAATCTCGTCCAGAAAATATATAGGCAATATAGCATACAACAATCACAGTAAATACAGAGAGAAAAAAGAGAGATCGAGAGCTTGTAAAACATCTTATTCTCTTAGTGGATTTTGGCTTGGTTGATCTTTCAACCACCCGTGAATGTTTCTCTGGTCGTCGGAGTTTTACCACATAAAATTTGTCTTTGTTACTCTCTCTGCATCTCTTTCTCTTTGATTCAATTGCCAAAATCCAGTTCTTGTTGGCTTTTCTGGCATAATCCAGAAATCGACGTCAACAATTGGCGCTAGAAGGAGGGGTTTGAACCTCCGAACTTGTTAAAAAGCAATGGCAGGAAGCAGAAGTAGTTTAGGGAATGGCCAAAGATCACCAGGCGATTTCCTTATTGGCAATACGTCACAAAATCCTGCAGTAAACACAGAAAACCAGCCTGCTCACCTGGCGGGGATCCAGCAAGTTCCTCCAACCAGCAGCGATCTTACGCTGCGTTTCCAATAGGCCCTGCAGCAATTGGTGACAGACGCAGCAAGGGAAGGGATTGATCTACTGGCCGCAGGAGCACATACTTCCAATCCTCCACCCGCAAGGCTCCGTTCGATGGTAGTGGGGCCAGGAATAACTATGCCAGAAACAAGAAGGAACTCTTCCCCAATCAATCCAGCTGGATAGAAAGCACTAGAAAAGGAAAATCACTAGAGGCTGGATCGAAATCAAACAATACGAGTCAGACATCGTAAATACGATCGGCGTAGAGAACGGTCATCATCAGAAGACAGTGATCAACACCATCGTAAACGACATCATGGAGTCACACGAGGGTTCCGGTATCAGAGTGAAGAATCTGAGGAAAGAATGACAGTTACCCAACGGTTCAACCGTCAAGGAAGCCCGGTGGGGGACAGAGATGTCACAATCAAGAGCCTAACTAGAGAAGTAGAGAATAACATGCGACAGATTGAGGCACTAGTCAGACGTTACGGCTGTAACGATCTATCCGACGATGACTCCGACAGTCCATTTACCAGGGGGATTTTATGGACCCCTTTCCCAGAAAGATTCAGGATGCCGCATGTGGAACAATTCAAAAAAGATACAGATCCAAAGGAGCACGTTAGACTCTATAAAAGTGCCATGGCTCAATATGCCTGCAGTGACCCCCTATTGTGTCTCAACTTTCCGTAAACACATGGGGACACAGGCTCAAGATGGTTCGGAAGACTACCCCTGGCAAGCATCGGAAATTTCAGCGAGTTAAGCAGGAGCTTCTCAAGACAATTCCTGAGCAACGTTCACAGAAAGAAGTCGGTGGCCTACATCTCTCAAATAAAATAGGGGAAGGACGAGTCATTAAAAAAATACTTGGGCCGGTTCGGCCAAGTAGTATCAGAAATTGGCAGCGCTAATGATGAAGCAATTATTGCTGCCTTCACCAATAACTTGCAGAATGGAAGACTATCTTCGATTTGAGAAGAGCACGGCTGACAAGGTATGCCAACATGATGGATATGGCGGGAGGATTCACTCTGGCCGAGGAAGAAGAGTTAGCTACAGGAGGAAGCTATATGCATGGAGGAAAGCCCGAACAGAAGAATACCGAATCCAAGGGACAGAATCAAAAGGAAAAACGGAAAGAGAACAACAAGGAGAAAAACAAGGATGAGGGTAATGGGCCCAACGCCGAACGGTCCACAGAGAAATACCAAGGCAGATATACCAATTACACCCCTCTTCGGAAGAAACAAGAAGAAATTCTAGCCATCTTGGAAGAAAAGAATATGGTCCAAGAACCGCGGTGACAATCACAGTTCGCCCGGAGAGATACAACCAAGTATTGCAGGTTTCATAAAGAAACTGAGCATGAAACTTTAAAGTGTTTTCAACTCAGAGATTACATAGAAACTCTTATTCGGGAAGGGCACCTGCGGGATGTAATCTTGAAAAAAGACGAGAGACCAGAAACCAAGAAAGTCAAGGTTGATCACAACCAAATAACCAGCCCTGAAGCCAATCAAGTAATACATACAATTTTCGGAGGACCTTCTACTGGGAGAAGCAACCGAGAACGAACTCAGGAAATCTGAGAAGCAGTAGAAGCAAGGAATAACTTCAACTTAAACTCAGTTGAACCAGACCCGAAAAGGGTAAAGGAAGGATGGGACCCAATAGTCTTTACAGAGGCAGATTCCCATGGCGTCGATGTTCGACCTAACGACGCTTAGGTTATAAGTGTCCGGATTGGCCATAAGGAAGTCCGGAGAATTTTAATAGATAATGGGAGCTCAGCAGATATCCTAAGCGTGGCCGTATACGACCAGCTAAGACTAGACCGAAAAAGATTTATAGCCTTTCCATAGTCCGTTAAGAGGATTTGGAGGAATAGAGGTCAGGTTACTCGGGACGGTAAAACTACCTGTGAAGATCGGAACGGCACCATGCTAGAGGACTGTTCTGCTCGACTTCGTGGTAGTTGACTTGGATAATTGGCCGTATAATGCATTATTGGGCCGGCCATTCCTGAATAAAACAAAGGCCGTGATGGCCACTTATGCATTAATGATCAAGTTCCCAACAGAACATGGGGTTGGGATAGTCAAGGGATCCCAAGAAATGGCCCGAAGAGCAAATCTGTCAGTATACAGAGACAAGCATGATACTGAACAAGTGTGCACCATAATGCAGCCAAATCAGTGTAAAAAATCCTTGTCATTCGAACTGGATCCAAGAGAGGGTTCGAATGAATACAAAACAGAATTGGTTGAAATGGTACTTGAAGAAGACAAACTGGACAGGAAAATCAGGATTAGGGCCAACTTGGAAGGAAAAGTCAAGCGAGACTTGACCAATCTACTTAGAGAATACAAAGATGTAATCGCCTGGAGTCACGAAGATATGATCAGGATAGATGCCCGAGTAATATCCCATCATCTCGTAGTAAGCCCTAATGCAAAACCGGTAATACAAAAGAGAAGATCGTTCAATCCTGAAAGAAGTCAAGCGATCAAAAAAGAGGTGGAAAAGTTACTAACGACTGGATCAATCAGAGAAGCCAGCTACCCCCAGTGGGTCACCAACGTGGTCCTCATCCAGAAGAAAAATGGACAATGGAGGATGTGCGTAGATTTCACGGATCTAAACAAGGCATGTCCAAAGGATAGCTTCTTACTTCCAAGGATAGATCAGCTGGTGGATGCCACAGCAGGTCATGAATTACTCAGCTTCATGGACGCTTACTCAGGATATAATCAGTTCCTGATGAACAAAGCTGATGAAGAAAAAACAGCCTCACAACGGATCAGGGCTTATATTGCTACACAGTAATACCCTTCGGTTTAAAAAATGCAGGAGCTACGTACCAAAGGTTGGTCAACAAAATCTTCACTCGGCAAATAGGAAGGAACATGGAAGTGTACATTGATGATATGTTGACTAAAAGCGCCTCAGCAAATGAGCATGCCCACGACCTCCGAGAGACATTTGATTTTTTGAGAAGATACCAGATGAAATTAAACCCAAACAAATGTTTATTCGGGGTCCATTCGGGAAGATTCTTGAGTTTTCAAGTCCATCAAAGAGGAATCGAAGTTAATCCCGAGAAGATCCAGGCTTTGCAACAAATGACTTCACCAAAAACATTGAAAGAGGTACAACGCTTAACAGGGTGTTTAGCCTCCTTGGGAAGATTCATCTCAAGGGCTACAGATAGGTGCGCGCCTTTCATCAAGATAATCAAAAAAGGGAAAGGCATGGAGTGGAATAAAGAGTGTGAGCAGGCATTCTTAAAAATAAAAGAGTGCTTGGGGCAACCTCCCATCCTCTCAAAACCACAAAATGGGGAAATACTTCAGCTGTATCTGTCAATAACCGAGCTTACAGCAAGTTCAGTCTTAGTTAGAACAGAAGATGGAGTGTTGAAACTAGTGTATTATACAAGCAAGGCACTCCTACCGGCCGAGATCAGGTACTCACAGGCAGAGAAGATAGCCTTAGCATTGGTTTCAACAGTAAAAAGGCTGAGACCATACTTTCAGGCTCATACAATTCAGGTTCTCACCAATTGCCCATTAAGGCAAATCTTACAAAACCAGAGATATCAGGAAGACTTACTAAATGGGCAATCGAGTTAAGTGAATTCGATATTCATTATGTCCCCAGAACCTCCCTCAAAGGACAAGCTGTGGCAGATTTTATAGCCGAGTTCACAGAACCAAACCTGGAAACAAAAAGACTGTTGGATAAAAGTTTCCCATGGAAACTTTATGTTGATGGTTCTTCAAACACTCATGGCAGCGAGGCAGGGATCGTAGTTCACACCCTAGAAGGATATGATAATGAATGTGCCATGAGATTTGATTTCAAAGCAACCAATAATCAAGCCGAATACGAGGCATTGTTAGCTTGACTCAGAGTCTGCATAGCTCTTGGGGCAGATGAAGTTGAGATATTCAGCGATTCACAGGTAGTTGTCAACCAGGTTATGGACGAATACCAGGCAAAAGATGAAGGAATGATTGCCTACCGTGACATCGCAAAACAACTACTCCAAAAATTAAAAGAATACAAAATCGCTCAAATCCCCAGAGAAGCAAATGAAAAGGCAGACGCTTTATCTAAATTAGCATCAGCAATAAGCTCAATCAGACCAAAGACCATTCCAGTTGCACACCTCCTTAAACCGAGTACAGCTGAACCTAAGCATTTGGAAATTTCAGAAATCCGAACACCGTAAGATGGTTGGATGGTCTAGCTGAGAAGGTTCCTGGAAGAAGGAGTGCTCTCGGAAGATTCGGTATTAGCAAAGCGCATCATGTATCGATCGGCTAGATATACCATGATCGGAGGGGAATTATATAGAAGGGGGTTCTCCCGAGCTCTCCAGAGATGTGTACCGGAGGAAGATGCACATCGAATACTTCAAGAGATCCACTGAGGGGTTTGCGAAAACCACACTGGAGGTAGAAGCCTGGCGCATAAGGTACTCAGACAAGGCTATTACTGGCCTACGCTTTTCTCAGATGCACAGCAGTGGTCAGAAAGTTGCAATGCCTGTCAAAGGATTGCTAACGATATCCGACAACCTCAGAAAAACTCAGAAACCTCACTGCTCATGGCCATTCGCTTTGTGGGGCCTAGACCTGATCGGTCCAATGCCAGTTGGGACAGGGGGTGAAGCAAAGCATGCCATAGTAGCTGTCGATTATTTCACAAAATGGGCAGAAGCTGAAGCGCTAGTGCATATCACGGAAGCCAACACCATAAATTTTGTAAAGAAAAACATACTTTATAGGTTTGGAGTTCCGGACACTATAATCACTGACAATGGCACTCAGTTTGATAACCAAAAGTTCAGACAGTTGTGCGAGAAGTATCATATTGCTAACTACTATGCGACACTAGCTCACCCTCAAACAAACGGGCAAGTAGAAGCAGTAAATAAAATAATCAAGCACACCATTAAATCAAAGTTAGATGACAAAAAAGGAAGCTGGGTTGAAAAGATTCCTGAAGTATTATGGGCATATCGGAAGACAGCAAGGACTTCAACAGGAGAAACTCCATTCACCCTAGCGTTCGGAACAGAAGCTGTCATCCCCATAGAAACATCGTATGCATCCCCATGGGTCAGGCTATACGATGAAGAACAGAATGTTGATACGCTACTACAAAGTTTTGATGAGATAGAAGAAAAAAGGGAAAAGTTCCGAATAAGAAATACAACATATCAACAAAGAGTGGCTCGCCACTACAATTCTCGTGTTTGGATCAGGAAATTCCAGCTAGGAGACCTGGTGCTCAGGAAGGTGTCGTTGAACACAAAAAACAGAGCCGCAGGATCCCTGACTGACAAATGGGAAGGTCCATACAAGATCAAGGGGATAGCTGGCCATGGAGCCTATTGGATTGCTCGACCCAATGGAGGGGTGTTACCCCGACCACGCAATGCCCAATATCTGAAGATTTTCTATCCTTAATATATATACATATATATATATATATATTTATATTAAATATTCTATTCTTTTATTGGTAGGATAAATATAAAATTGTAATTTAAATCTGTCAATTTTTTGCAGTAATAAATTAAATTACTCGGAATTTTCGAAAGGATAGCATCTAGTTCGGGATTTCCAAAAAAGGGATATGATAATAAGATCATATGGAAGCAGAGCATGATAATAAGAACATGCAAATAGAATTCTCGGGACCATCAAATCCCGAATGGGCGGAGAAGCTCGTAGGAGCATGCCAGCCGAGCAGGGTCGAAATGACCTTCGCGAAAAGGTAAACCCGATGCACCAGACTTTGGAAAAATGCTCGGGATGCTATCGGGAGAAATTTCGGTGAAATGCGTAGATGTGTTGAAGCACCTTTTTTTTTTAAAAAAAAAGAGATAAACAATTCTGCAAACCCTTGCGCATAAAAACTAGGGAGACGTCCTTGGTATTGCGTAAGGGCTCGAACGTATGATCATGGTAAGCCTTGATGTAACATTCGGGTAGCAACTGGGTATGAAACACAAGTGAAAAACTTTTGTCTCAAGATGACTCGGTTAATAATAAAGAAGCCAGTTTAATAAGATACTTGGCAATTGAAGTTATTCGGGTAACAATCAGTTTAATAAGATACTCGGTTAAGTTACACGAACATCGAAGAAGCTAGTTTAATAAGATACTTGGCAATTGAAGTCATTCGGGTAACAACCGGTTTAATAGGATACTCGGTTAAGTTACCCGAACAAAGAAAAAGCCAGTTTAATAAGATATTTTGCAATTGAAGTTATTCGGGTAACAACCGGTTTAATAAGATACTCGGTTAAGTTACCCGAACATCGAAGAAGCCAGTTTAATAAGATACTTGGCAATTGAAGTTATTCGGGTAACAACCGGTTTAATAAGATACTCGGTTAAGTTACCTGAACATCAAAGAAGCCAGTTAAATAAAATACTTGGCAATTGAAGTTATTCGGGTAACAACCGGTTTAATAAGATACTCGGTTAAGTTACCCGACCATCAGCCAGTTTAATACAACACTCGACAATAATCAGCAAAAAATAGACCAAAACCATTCAACTCAGAATAAAATTGAATTTTATTGCTCCTAAAAGAATGGTTACAGTTCAAAGACTGGTTTTTTACAAGTAAAAAATAAAGAATCAGAATTTTCTGCAAATTTACAAAATCAAGGTTGCGAGAACTTTGAGCCTTTGCCAATACTCGGATCTGGCACCATCTCGTACTCACAAAGCAGGCTCTCATTAGATGGCCATGTAATATCATCGACAGTATCATCCCTCCACTGGCTGTAATCTTCACCCGGGACAGGCCCGACATCTGGGACTACACCTTCAACCGACTCGTGACTTGAGTAATAGGTCGAGAGAGAGTGCTCAGACGGAATCTCTTAATGCATAGGATGGGGCTCTTTTCCTTGACTGCAGCAGTAGGCTCTCCATTCCTTCATTTGAATCCGAAGAGATTCCAAGGACCGGTCCACATGGTGTTTGATTGACAGCTCCCAATTAGCACGGGTTTTCTCGGTCGCCCTATTCTTAACTTTGAAGAATTCACCGGTCGAAACTAGCCCACGTTAAAATTCCCAAAGAAGTAGGGCATCGTAAGCAGGGGATCTTTTAAAATGATCCACCCCTTGGACTTCCAGTTCCAACCTGGCCTCTTGGGAAAGGGATTCAACTGTCAGCACTTGGCACTCCAAATTTTCAATTTTTTGGACATACGCCGACTTCGCCAGCTCCGCCTCCTGCTCGGCCTTAAGCATGGATTCTTCATCAGAAGAAAGAAGATTTTGAAGCGATGCAACCTTCTCCTCTACCAAAGATGCCTTGTCCTCAACTTCAACCTGCTTCGCCAGGCAATGGTCAGCAAATATCTATACAGAAACGACCTCCTACTGAAAAGCCTGCTCAGCTCGAGCACGACCCTCCTCACTCACCTTCAGCCGAGCCTCTAGATGCCTTATCCAATCGGCTTGACATTGCTGCGTCTGAACAAGCTCAGTAAATTCGGCCACCAGCTGTAAAGGAATATAATTAGAAATCCGGCAGAAGCAAAATAATAAAAGAGTCAAAAATAACTGAGTCAGATTTAACTTACATAAGATGCGCCATTGAAAACATTTTGGAGATGTTCGGTCAGTGAAACATCTTTTAAACCGCTACAGCGGTCCTCCCCGATATAAGCCCGACCGGAGGACATCTCCTGTAGCATATCTTGGGGAGAGAGGAATAAAGGAACCCCCGAGGGTTCAGCTCCCAGATTTCCAAACTCGGGAGCAGGAGAAGCCCTATTCAGTTCCAAGGATGGAGAAGGAACCCTTGAAGGTTCAGCCTTCATATCTCTAACATTGGGGGGTAGAAGAAGCCTTACTCGGTTCTGAAGTGGCTGCATCTACTGATGCTCCAGCACCAACACTCGGGGCAATCTCATCCGCAACATCTTCGTCGCTGGAGTCAATGAATGAGACTACCCGAGTAACTTTGAGAGGACGAGACGGCGAACTGACTGCCTTTCGCTTCTCACCCAGAGAACAGTGGAAGTTAAGATCAGCAGCAGGGTCTTCTAACAGATCGTCCAGAAAAGACTTAAAGAACTAGGCACCGGCGGGCACTTGATCCGTCAAGACGTTACCACCATCGCCATCTTCAAACCATCCAACAGGCTCTTCACCTGGACCCTCATACTACCTCTCCCTATTTTCAGGCAGTTGGGTGTCAGTCGGCTCACCTTGGCCACTTCGACCAGCGAAATCTTGAGTAGAAGGCTGAGCACCCCGATCAACGCACTCGGGAATTTCCTCAGCGATATCAGTCTCCTCATCAGGCTCGGGTGGAGCAATACCCCCATCGCCCTGAATGGGGAAGCTTCCTTTCTACTCGCTTGTAGAATCGCCTTCACCTGGCGAGCCTGAAGATCGCTGACAACGTCCGTATCGAACACTAAAAATAAAAAAAAATAGAAAAGAAAATGGAAAAGCTGAGAAATACAACAGAGGGCGCTGGGTTACTTACAACGCCTACGATGGCCCAAAATCTGTTTGAAGAAGCCGAGCTTTATCAAGTCATCCTCTTTGAAAAGATAGCTCTTGCTCCTCTTTTCCAGAGAACGAACAGCTGCCCGAGTCAGCCTCTTCACCTCTGAGTCGCTATAGTCAATTGTTTTCTTGTTCCACACTTCGGGGGAACAGAAGAAATGGGGAACACTCAGCACCGTTTGGGAATCCCCAGATTGAACAGTGACGTCGAGCCCAAGAGTCCCTCCAGCAAAAAACCAACTGTTCTTCCGGAACTTGTTGGATGTGGGGAATCCCCATATAAAGCCCTTTTTTCGGGTCATTAGAAGCATCGACCCTCCGATTCACCTTCGCTTCTTTGGGGACCCAACCATCCGAAAGAGTAGACGCAAGAAAATAGGTCCCTGTTCTGATAACCTGCCTCAACGTAAAGAAGTGCCTGATTTCATTTGGGGAAGGCGGTGAAAGGTTCATTCGAATGAACATATGCCACATACACATCAAGGCTTTGTAACTATTCAGGGCCAACTGAGCTGAAGGGGAAGTGTGACGCCGCAGCAAAGCATCGATCCGTAAATCGCGACCATGCCTATCCCCTGCAGGAACCAAAGTGACCTAGTCGGGCAAGTCGAATCAGGAGTGGTATTTTTCTATCTCAGCAGACCCGACCACGTTCGGCTCAGTATCAAAGCCACTCGGGCGAGTGTCAGAAAACAAAAGACGAGACGCCCTATATACTTCATCAACGTCGCCCTCATTAACAGTCTGTTCCTTGGTCTAAACGCTGCTCGAGCCGTGCTTGTATACCTTACTTGTGCTCTGATGTTTACCCATCCTTCGAGAAGATACTCTGTGATCAGAAATATCAGAATTAGAACTAGATGAAGAACTCAATACAGGGCTGAAAGTGACGTCAGGATGAAGCCCAGAAACATCAACCTCTAAAAATGGAGGTTCATCTATTGGGATATCCCCCAGTAATCGTTTAATGCAAGATACTAATTGAAAATCCCCACGCTCTAATGCATCAAAAGCGATTTTAAAGAGACGATGGCGGGAAGATGGCCCCATTAAAACTAACCTTGAATTGAGACTGATGCAAGATCTTCAAGCGGAGAATCGCGAACTTCTGGATAAAGAAATCTGAGTTTAAAGAGATTTCTGCTGAATTTTTTAGAATAAACCAACAATGTCTCTCAGCGAAGAATTTAAAGATGAGAAGGCACGAAACCTTAGGATTTCAAAGCGGAAAAAATTTTATGACGAAACTCGATGACGTAGGCGGTTCTTGGGGAAACGCAAAAATCATTTCTCATAAATGATATTGAAAAACGAAGAGACGAGGGACGCGTGTCAAGACAGGAAGTAGCCCTCAATCGTCAAAAATTTAAAACGTCGCTATCATTTAAGATCTTGAGTGATAAAGCGAATCGAAATTACAGACTCACCATTAAAACACGTCATTATGACAAGACCGCTTTTCTGACGAAAGAAAATCAAGATGATTAAAATACTCTTGCCCGAAATAAAATCTTCTCGGCAAAAATATTTTAAGGTGGTATTGTTGTATGTAAATTTTACCAAGCATACACGTCGTTGACAGGAATGAAAAAATAGCCAGGTGGATGCCTAAATGGGCATCCGGGAAATATCCTATAAGGCATCATTAAAGAGAAGAAAGCCCGAGTAAGCATATACTGAATAAAACCTACTCGGGATCAGCTAAAAGCACTCGGGACTGGTTAAATAACACTTCCACTCGGGATCAAACGGTACTACTCGGGACCATCAGATATTACTCTTACTCGGGAATAAATACGACCCGAGTAAGAACTTGGTGCTTATTTCATAGGATTGTCATTAAATACGTGACGATATCCATCAGGAAGGAATCCCAAATGAAATAGTATTAAATTATAAGAGTCCCTAATCAGTAAATAACTTGATTTCTTTACGAAGACTACATTCTTATAAGGAAACAAGTCCAAATTGAACTGCACTACTAGGATCCCACTCGATTTCCATGAGACTCCGAAACAGGAAAGAAGCTAAATTGACCTCAAGAAAGTAACCAAATCACAATAAAATACAAAGATCTTGTATTACTTGTACAAGGCAGATTAGGGTTCTATAAACATATAAATAGACCCATAATCTCGTCAAGAAAATATATAGGCAATATAGCATACAGCAATCACAGTAAATACATAGAGAAAAAAGAGAGATCGAGAGCTTGTAAAACATCTTATTCTCTTAGTGGATTTTGGCTTGATTGATCTTTCAACCACCCGTGGATGTTTCTCCGGCCGTCAGAGTTTTACCACGTAAAATTTGTCTTTGTTACTCTCTCTGCATCTCTTTCTCTTTGATTCAATAGCCAAAATCCAGTTCTTGTTGGCTTTTCTAGCATAATCCAGAAATCGACATCAACAACTTTCATAATAAGCTGAGCTTAATAAATAGTTTACAAAGACTTAGATTATTCACTAATAGATTAGATTTTTAATTGTTAAAAATCATTAATAATTTATTAGTTAATTAGAACTTGTTTCTAATAATGAATTAGTTAATGCACTAGATAACTTGATTAAAGTTAGTTGTTTGATCCTGTAGAGTCTAGGTGCATTAACGGATAATAGAAAACCCTAGTTTTAAAATAGTGAGTGGGAGAGGGATATATGACATATATATCCCGCGGTCTCCATCATTAGTTCAACACCGTGAGATCCGAGTGGGGCCTTGTGACGGCTTTGCTTTCGTCCTCCCTGAGGAGGGTTTTAACAAAGGTCAATATCAAGGTTGACTTCCTAACGGATAGGATTTCTGAGGGTATTTTGGGATTGACCGGCCCTAAGGCGGTAATTCTCGAGTTAAGCTCGTGAGATCTAAAATGGTGTGTTACACTCACGAAGGTTTTGATTAAGTTTGTTAATTAAAAACCTGACTGAATAAACGATGGTTGAATGATATGGAATAAGAGTTATTCTAGAATATCATTTGATTGAGAATGTCTTGGTCCAACATGCAAAGATTTGACCGACCCTAAGGCGGTACTTTTTTATGGTATGCTGGATTGTCGTGGTATAGTAACTTATTTTAGGGTAGTTCTAGTTCGTTAAACATGTTCATGCATCATGTTTAAATTTATACCAAAGCACTCGCACTTGTTTTAAATAAATGACTGAATGAATGTTTTATTTATTTCAGCATTGTCTTCTGCATTACTTCAAATTCTCGTAAATGAAAAATTAACTAGTGATAACTACACTAAGTGGAAACTTAATATTAATGCAATTTGGTCACCAAAGACCTCAAGTTTGTGCTTACCGAGGAATGTCCTCTAACGCTTACTGCCAATGCCACACGAACTGTTCGTGAGGCATATCAACAATGGGTCTCATCTGATAAGAAGGCTTGAACATATCTGTTGGCTTCAATGACAGATGTGCTTGTCACAAAGCTCGAAGTAATGACTTCAACATTCGAAATCATAGAGTCATTACAAGCTATGTTTGGGCAGCCGTTTGAGCAAAAGTAACACGAAGTTATTCGTTTCGCTTTGTTCACTCGCATGAAGGAAGGTACATCAGTTCGGGGACATGTCCTAAGCATGATGTCATATTTCAACACGGTAGAAGTCAATAACGGGGCCATTGACGAACCCAGTCAAGTGAGCATCATACTGACGACTCTTCCAAAGAGTTTTAATCAGTTTAAAAGCAAATACGAGATGAACAAGTTAAGATTCGGTTTCATACAGTTGCTCAATGAGCTCACAACCTTTGAGTCCTTGATTAAGGACAACAAAGGTAAGACCAGTGAGGTAAATGTTACCGAACCATCTTCCTCCAATAATAAGAAAAGGAAAAGGAATAGGTATGCTGGGAAGGTGAAGGGTAAGTCCAAACCCAAGAAAGTCCAAAACAAGAAGAAGTCCAAGAAAGGTAAATATGATTTACTAGTTCTTGAGTCATGTTTAATGGAAGATGATTCTTCACCATGGATAGTTGATTCGGGGGCCACTAACAATGTTTGTTCTTCTTTGCAATGGACTGATTCTTGGACACAGCTAGAGGAGGGAGCCTTCTCAATGTGTGTGGGGGTCAGGGGATGTCATGTCGGCAAGAGCAGTGGGCGTAATTAGATTACATTTTTATAAAAATTATATATTGTTGGACAATGTATTTTATATTCCTGGATTTACACGGAATTTGATTTCCGTTTCTAAGTTGTTAGAACAAAAATATTCTGTTTATTTTAATAATAAGTCTGTTATTATTGGAAAGAATGGTCTTAATATTTGTTCAGGAATTAATGAAAACAATTTGTATGTGTTAAGACCGTTAATACATACTACACTGCTTAACACCGAAATGTTTAAGGTTGAAAAACCAAAAACTAAACGACATAAGATTTCTCCAGATAATGACACATATCTCTGGCATCTAAGGCTTGGTCATATCAACCTTGACTGGGTAGAAAGATTAGTAAAAAGCGGAACTTTAAGTGAGTTAAATATTGGCACATTACATGTCTGCGAATCTTGTCTGGAAGGTAAGATGACTAAGAGACCTTTTACTGGAAAAGAGCTTAGAGCTAAAGAACCGCTAGAGCTTATACATACAGACGTCTGCGGACCGATGAATGTTAAAGCTAGGGATGGTTATAAGTATTATGTCACCTTTATAGATGACTACTCAAGATACGGATACGTCTATCTGATGCAACGAAAGTCGGAAACATTTGAAAAGTTCAAAAATTTTGAGCTGAAGTTGAGAATCAATTAGGTAGGACTATCAAGTCACTACAATCGGATCGTAGAGGTGAGTACCTTGACCAAGAGTTTAAAGACTTCATGGTCGAGCATGGGATAGTTTCCCAACTCACAGCTCCTGGAACACCTCGGTAAAATGGTGTAGCAGAGTGGAGAAATAGAACTCTAATAAAAATGGTGAGATCTATGATTAGTTTCTCATAATTACCAAATTCCTTCTGGGGATATGTGTTACAAAAAGCGGCATACATTTTGAATGTATTGCCAAGATTCCCCTAGAGTTGTGGAATGGTCGTAAAACTAGTTTGTGACATTTTCGCATATGGGGGTGTCCAGCACATCTGCTGAAGAGCAAAACTGGAAAGCTAGACTCCAAGTCTGTTGTCTGCCTATTTGTAGGATACTCTAAGGAGACCAGAGGTGGACACTTCTATAGTCCCAAAGATAACAAAGTATTCGTATCGACAAATGCAACGTTTCTTGAGGACAATTACATTAGTGACCATAAACCTCGTTCCAAGATTGTATTAAATGAGTTGGAGCCTAGTGAGACTAGTGCTTCATCAATAAGAGTTGTTAATCCATAAATATCTGATAGTCAGATGGTTCCTAATCAGGATACACTACCACCTAGACGTAGTGAGAGGGTTGTGAGACAACCTGAACGCTATTTAGCTAAAGGTGAGGGATAAGGTGTTGTCTCTGCTGATAGTGTGGATGATCCATTAATATTTAAGAATGCAATGAAAGATTCTGATAAAGAGGAATGGCTTAAAGCCATAAATCTCGAGATGGAGTCCATGTACTCTAACTCAGTCTGGGATCTTGTAGACTTACCGGATAGGGTAAAACCCATAGGGTGTAAGTGGATCTACAAGAGAAAGAGAGGAGTAGACAGAAAGGTAGAGACCTTCAATGCAAGGCTAGTGGCCAAGGGTTATACCCAAAAACAGGGGGTCAATTATAAAGAGACTTTCTCGCCAGTAGCCATGTTTAAGTCTATTAGGGTTCTCTTATCCATTGCTGCCAATTTCGATTATGAAATTTGGCAAATGGACATCAAGACTGCATTCTTGAATGGCAATCAGAGCATCTATATGATGCAACCATAGGGGTTCGTGTCTTCAGATCAAGAGCAAAAGGTTTGCAAGCTGTAAAGGTCCATCTATGGACTTAAGCAAGCATCTAGATCTTGGAACATTAGGTTTGATGATGTGATCAAAACCTATGGCTTTGAGCAGAACGTCGATGAGCCTTGTGTCTACAAGCACATCATTGATAAGAAAGTAGTTTTCTTGGTTCTATACATAGATGATATCCTACTCATTGGGAATGATGTAGGAGTGTTGTCTGATGTAAAAGGCTGGCTGGCTAGCCATTTCCAAATGAAATATTTGGGAGAGGCAAGTTATGTTCTAGGGATCCAACTTATAAGGGATCATAAGAACAAACTTATAGCACTGTTTCAGGCATCATATATCGATAAGATTCTTGTGCAATTTTCGATGCAGAACTCCAAGAAATGTAATTTACCTTCCAGACATGGAGTTCACTTGTCTAAGGAAAAATGTCCTAAGACACCTCAAGAAGTTGAGGATATGAGACGTGTACCATATGCATCAGCAGTAGGTAGTCTCATGTATGCTATGTTATGCACCAAACCGGACATCTGCTATGCAGTGGGAGTAGTCAGCAGATACCAGTCCAACCCAGGATTGGATCATTGGGTTGCTGTTAAGACTATTCTCCACTATCTTCAGAGAACAAGAAATTATATGCTAGTGTATTCCGGACAAGATTTGATCCCGTTAGGATACACAGATTATGATTTTCAGTCAGACAGGGATTCTAGAAAATCCACGTCTGGATCAGTATTCACCTAGGGTGGTGGAGCCATTATATGTAGAAGTATCAAGCAATCTTGCATTGCTGACTCCACCATGGAAGCCGAATATGTAGCTACTTGTGAAGCTGCTAAAGAAACTGTTTGGCTCCGTAAGTTCTTGAGTGATCTTGAAGTTGTTCCAGACCTGGATAAACCCATCACACTTTATTGTGATAACAATGGTGTTGTGGCTTATTCCAAAGAACAAAAAAGCCACAAGAGAGGGAAGCATATAGAGAAAAAGTATCAACTCATCATAGAGATAGTGCAGAGATGAGATGTGATCGTCACCAAGATAGCTTCACAAGACAATCATATTGATCCATTTATAAAGACCTTACCGGCTAAAGTGTTTTCGGATCATCTAGATAGTCTAGGGTTACGAGACATGCCTCACATGCTTTAGTGCAAATGGGACATTGTTGGGGTTTATACCCTAAACATGTAACTTGTAAATGGATTTATGAAGTAAATAAAAAGAAATGTTCAATTCATTCTGTTATGTTATTTATTTTATAAACTTGTGTACATATTAACATCCTGGATTGCTGGATGTAATCTCGAACTGTGTATATGAGTGTCATATACGGATGGATACAGTAAGAGACGTGCAATCTAAAGAGTCCTTAGATAGCAAATAAAGTTGGTTTGTGGTTAATCTATAGCTGCAGTCCATTCCGTAATGTACTGTGATTCTATCTTGAATCATTCATATGAGATATGGGAATGGAGGCACCTTGTATGATGTGATCATATAGGATTGGGCCATGATCTATATGAATCTCACACCAAGATTCGTTTACCGATAAGACTCATATATATCAACTAATGATGGCTATATATTGGTGATCTTAATCTTGAGTGTCTTATCGACTCCTTCAGGTTAGATCGTGGTCTTTGATATGCCATGGGTGAGGTCAGATGCATTTCCTGATCAATATACTCCGTATGTTGGGATTGTGGTTTGGCTTGTGGCTGGGAAGGTTTGTACACAATAGTGGAATCCACTCCTTCTTGTGAGAAGTAGATGGTAGTTCCCTTAAGGGTTGATTCGGGGTTTGGACAATATGAGCACTCGCCTAATTCCATGAGGGAATAGGATTTATTGTCCATTAGAGAATCAATGGTACTTTAAGGATATATGTAATTAGAGGGGTATAACAGACATTATGACCCATCTCTAATTATGAACTACTGTGGAGGGTCACACCATATGTAATAGCTATATCGATGGACACCGAGTTGTATCGGTCTGTGTAAAAACGTCTGCAGTTGAGAAAGTGCAGCTTCAGGTTTTCAGTGGAATAACACCGGAGTTAATAATTAAAGAATATTAATTAAAGAGTTTAATTAATGATTCTGAGGATTATTGGAGCTAAAAATACTGTGGGCTAATTAGGCCCCCTTGCTAGCCCGATCGATTTAGGTAACAAGGGTCACAGTTAATTAATTGGATTGTCCAATTAATTGTGTTACGAAAGTGACGTATTTATTCTGGAATTAATTAAATAATGAGATTATTTAATTAATGGATAATGGTGATTAAATAAATTAAATAATAAGATGATTTAATTATGTTATTAATCACTAAATGAAGGGTGTATGTTGATATTTATTTTTGAATAAAATAAGATAATGTGATTTTTTTTTATTAAATTAAATATTTTATTTTTGAATTTAAATAGTTTGAATTCAAAATTAAAATCAAATAAAAGATATGAGCTATTTTTTATTTGAAAGTTTTTTTTAAAAATCAAATATAGATTTGATCAAATTTTTAAATATTATATATAAGATATATATATTATTTAAAAAAAAATCTATACGTGAGAACGCACATCACAAATATATATATATATGATATATTTTTGTGCAAACAAAAGAGCAAGCATTATTAAAGGGGCTAGCTTTTGGTTTGGTTAAAAGGAACGATTCAGTTTTTATAAATAGAAATTATTTTTTTTGGCTTTTTGTTTTGAATGATTGCGTGAGACCAATAAGAAAAAAAAAAGTTCAAAAGAGTTTTGGCTAGTTTTCTTGGTATTGTGTGCAAGTGTGTGCATGAAATAATACCAAAAAGAGAGAAAATATTTTTTGTACAAGTGTTGTGCACTAATATAAAGAAAGTGTTTCATATTCTTTTCTCTTCAACATCCTCCTAAATTCCTGAGTCAGTGACTCGCCCACACACAGTTACTAGTCCCGGGATATAGCGAGGAAGATCAGTGGTAGAGACCAGGAGCAAATCGAAAAGTGAAAGAGCCTCCAAACGTTGGTATGGTTCTATTTTTTTTATTTTTTATTATTGATTACAATTTCTTGTATTTACATATATATTTTATTAGTGTGATAATTTTTATGAGTATTTGTTTCGAAAGTAATTATGATCAAAATTTTATTGGTCCCAGATACAGATTACGATCTGAATAAAAAAAATTAAAACCCATTTCCGCTGCGCGACCGGTGAACAGGGTTCCAACATAGTGGATACCACGACGACCGTGTTCTGATCACAAAATTTAAGCCCGACATAATTCTTTCTTTCTTCTCTTTTTTTACTTCTTTTTTTTTGTCTCTTCCTTTTTTCCTCGTAGGAATGTTTAGGCATATTTATATATGGTCGAATTACTTTGAACAGATGTATCTCCCGCCTTGATTCTTTGAACCTACTCCCTCCTTATTGGGTGAGGTCCTTTATTTGAAAGTCGTTGACTTCGAGTAAATAACAGATTTATTGTTGGTGGAGATAAGCTTTGGAAACAAACTTTTGTCTTACATATATGCAGAATTAATGTTGGTTATTACGTAGATATGATTATGTGTGTACTTACGGCATGATTCTTCATGAAGGTCACCGAGTTAGCTGTTCGTTGTCTTCTAGAGCGAGGTAGATCCATGCTTTGGTTCTTTTCTCAGAAGCTTAGGATAAACTTTCCTCGACTCTTTGGAGCTTGAGGCTTTCCTATAGACATTTTTGGGAGGTAACATGAATCTGATCCACTTAGAGGCTCTCTTTCTCCTCATATTGTGGAGTTCCTGGAGAGGTTGGTGGGCTTCAAGTTTAGGCTACGTGTTAAGTTTGACCTCTGGGAGCCTTAACCTGGAGGGAGCTTACTTTGCTTGTCGGGCTTCACTTCGAGTGCTTCTTGACCTCAGTGATCCTCCCTTGCTTCCTTGGGGTGGTTTTAGAGCCCGGCCTCATAAACCGAGGTTCCTGGATAGGTGGCCTCGAGAAGCCAGGACTCCAGTGTTCGCGTGGGGGCACGACCTGGTCGTGCCTAGCTTCATACCTAGTAGTTCCGAAGCCTGGCGATCCTTCCTTACTTCTGTAGGGTAATTTTATGGTCTGCCCAGGGTCTCATGAATGTCGAATTTGGGCTTTGACTCGGGCTAGGAGAGTGGAAAATTTCTCTTTGACCCCCTAGCTAAATTTTACTATTAACAAAAGTCCCCTTTGACTTGAACACTGGAGGTAGAGTTAGGATTTGAGTCAGATTCACTACTTAATTTGCAAATTTTCTGTTACAAGGCAATTACTGGGGATTTTTGAATGAAATATTATCATTAATTGTTCAGGTGATGTGTCATGTGTGGACTGGTACGTTCTCTGAAATGGTCCGGCTACGTTACTACTGCTTCGAGATTCGAGGTGATCTTATCGAAGATTTTACTGATGTCAACGGCTATTGCACCTCTATTTAATCTCGACCTCATCATCCCTTTCTTCACGTTTTCACTAAATTTCAAATTTTCAGACTTCCTCTCCCTTACTGTTTTCTCCGACCACATCTTTATCTCTCACCCCACCTTCAAGCTCTTTTCATCCAACAATGTCAAACTCCTCTGACAGTATTGAAGCCTTAGTCAAGGGCACTGGTGACTCTAATTTGGTTCCTCAAAAATGGGTGCGAGGAATCTCGAGCGACGAGGAATCTTTCCCAGTTCGTCAGCGCCGTCGCTCTAGTAGAAATGTCTCAATCGGTTCTGGCTTCTCGAATCAACCCGACAACCCTCTAAACTTAGTTGACGAGGATTTCGATGTTGGAAAGAGGGTCGACGCCGCTAGGGAGGTTCAAGTTGCAGTGGCTGAGCTTCCTTCTGCGACGCCTCTTCTTTCTGAATCTAGGGTTATCTCTGACTCTACTGTTCACCCACAATCAATCAACCTCAATCAGGATAAATAAGACATTCCTAAGGGCGTCACCCCTACAGTTCCCCATAGGAACTATAATGTTTATAATCCTCCCGCATGTGTGCTCCCCATTCATTTGGCGGCCTTTAAGAACGGAGTCAGACTCTCCATTCACCCTACTCTTCGGCCAGCTCTTAACGCCCTTCAGCTAGCTCTCCTTCAACTGACGCCCGGTTTCTAGAGGCATCTAATTGGCTTATTCTGGTTGTGGAAGGAACAGTGCGATATGGGCAAGGTCACCCCAGAACCTTGGGCAGAAGAGCTGGCCTACCATTTTCAGATCGAAAGCTTGTCTGGAGGTCCCTAGGGACAGTTCTATGTGAAGGCCAAAAACAATCTCAACTTTATCATCCCCGGTGCTTCGAGAAAAGATCCCGCTTGGAAGGAAGAGTGGATATTAGCGGGGGGAGATTGGGGAAGCTCCATATTCATCGGCGGGCATGAGTTCATGGTTCCCATCGCCTTCAGCGACAAACCCTCATGTGACCAGGATTCCCTACCTGCTGAATCCGAGGTTGTGCTGAAGACTATCCTCGCCAGGAATTACCTGAACCTGAGGTTTCCAACTGCTGATCCCTTCGATCCCTATAGGTTGAATAAGTATCTGCGGATTTTTGATGCTACTCATCGTAAGTAATACCAAGTCACTATGCTTCGTTCTGTTAGCTGGCTTACTTCTCACATCTCTTTTTTTAACAACTTTTGTTATTGCTCCCGTTTCCCGTGAAGCCCAGCAAGCTCGAACCCCTCCCCCTCCTACTGGATTGTCCCGGGGGGTCTTCTCGATTACCCAGAAGAAAGAGGAGCCTACTATTCCAGTTGCTGCTTTATCGCTACAGCTTCATCGACTTCCCAGATGAGATCCAAGATGGCTATTCTCGTATCGCGGGCTGCTAAAGTTTTGAATCGAGGAGGGCCCGCTCTCCAGGCTACTGATACGACCACCTCCGCCCCCTAGTCAGTGGCCCTCACTACCGCTGCTGCATCTTCAGTTACATTACCTGTTAGGATTATGCTCGATAGCAAGAGTGTAATATTGTAATTAACAATCTTTTCATATGAATAAAGTGATTTCTATTTTAACAAATCTTACAGCATTTATAGTTTAATTATTATAATTGTCAAAAGCAAATAATCATAAGGTCAAAAGACTATGAGAAAAGAAGAATTGTTCATACATCTAGATATGTATGAGGTAGACACAATTCTTTAGTTAGTCTTGAATAATATTCACAACTTAAGATAGAAGGTTGGGTACCTTTATTTTGTCAAAGTTGTAGATTCTTTTGCTAGCATTTGAGTGGGATCAAATGTGTAATGATGAGTCTAAAATCATCAAAGTGTGGTGTCTTTGGGCAAAAGAATCTAGTGCACTGGGTGCATTGAATAGGATCAAAATGAAATACTTAATCTAGAACCGTCAATGGATAAAAGTTTTCATTTGAAGACAATCAGATGGTCTATCTCAATCATGAGATAAATGATGGATTTATGGTTGCAAGTGTTATCATTTGAGCTATCAATAAGTACGATTATATAACATAGTCTATCCTCGATAGTTTGGTGGTATTCATTTGTTAATCGACAGAGGACTTCATTTATAGATATGGACATCGTGGCTCTATTTATTGAATGAGAGTAGAATACCATCATATGGATGTTTTGAAGTATTGGATATTAAATCTTAATGTTAAGTTTTCAATAGTGTCTATTGAAACATGGCTTCTGGACAAGTCAAAATATCCAAGTTCAAAATGTGGTCATATGAGTAAATATGGTAACTTGAAGAGCTATACGCGGTCTATGAGCTCTTGGCGATTACTGATATTCTTCACGATGATACATTTTCTCCAATAAGGTTGTCTAGGGTACGAATGAGTAACATCAACTTATTATGGCTTTATTTAAGAGTTCAATTTTAGTTCTTTAGTGGAATGAACTAAAATTAAATAGATTGGACCTAAGTGAATCATTTGTTGATTGTGATTGGGTTATGTCTATTAGAGCTTAAATTTAGATAGCCCGCCAAGATCCCCAATCAACACGAACTTGCATGGATCACTTGATATATTCTACCGGACCAATAAGATTCCATCTAGAATTGTAATAATGCATATGAACTTGTTTCTTTTTGTAATAATAGGTCTAGTTCACATGTGGACTTTTTATTAAGGTCCAATGGATTTAATAAAATAAGAAAAATAATATATGGCCTTTATACTAGTAATGAGCGGCAAAGGCTATGGTGAATAGCTTATATATATTATTTTTATTTTATTATTATTTAATTAAATGGAAATTAATTAATTTGTTGATTAATTAATTATTTAATTAAAAGTCAAAATCTTTTCCTATTATGAGATGGTCTTCTAAAACTATACTATTGTTGGTAGTATAGTTAATGTTAAAGACTATATTTGATAAGTAGATAAATAAAAGGAGTTATTTATCTAATCAAATTAGGAAGTCTTTAATATGGTTACAAATACACTATTGAGTTGGATTAGGAGTTTTGGTATAGGAAAGAATTCTTTTTGGAAAAGGATTCTTGGTTACCAAGTAAAACTACTTAGTGGTAGAATTCTTATTTGAAAAGGATTCATAATCACCAAGTTAATCTACCTAAGGATAGGATTCTTGTCCATCAAGTAATCCTTCTTAGGAAAGATTGAACTCTCCTAATCTATAACAAAGACATAAAATTCGGCCAACAAACATATGGTTATAGGAGTAGTTAGATTTCCTTTTAGATAAAGACTCTTAACTACTAAATAAATCCACCTAAGGAAAGGATTCTTGCCAACCAAGTGAATCCTTCATAGGAAAGGATTTATGATCCTATATTCATGTGCATGGTGAATTTCGGTCATGAATAAGGTGATTTAGAGGTGATTTCGGCCAAGCTTATTTTTTCTAAGAAAAGTTTCGGCCATCATGGGAATTTTGAGGGAGAAAAATATGATTTTACTCTAGACAAAATTCAATCATCTCTAAGCAATAGTGTGTGAATTCGGCCAAACAGAGAAAAAAAGGGAACGTTTTTGTATTCGATAGTATACTAATATCCTTTACATCAAAAGGGTTTTGTGTACAACATCGAATCAAGGTTCACGCGAGTTACAATCAAATTGATTGATAATTCACAAGTGACCTGACGTTCTTGGATTTTTCTCTTAGAGGATATTTGTAACTAACAAAGAAAAGATATTTGCTTTGTCTCCATCCTCAGAAATACAATTTAAAGAAAGGGAGTCCACACTCCTAGGTGATTCACGTTCGTGATTGGATTGGAAGATCTTGCGGAATCAATTTGGCGCTTGTTCAATCGTCACGCGAAAAAGATACGATATTCTTATATACATCAATTAATATAGGGTTAAGGTTCTCGTTGCATAAAAGGGATTTTTTTTATTTATACGCAAACCCTAATTTCATTTTTATCACACTTCTGTTGCGTTTTGAACCCGTTTTTCCCTACAATTGGTATCAGAGCCTTGGTTGTACCCTTGAATCTTTTTCTTTTATTGTATATATGTATGTTTTAGAAAGAGATGACACTCTAGGTATTCGCATATATATTTACATTGGAATGTATGGATATATATATGTTTTATGTGGATTGTTATTGCTTAATTTTGGTCCTAGTATTTCAATGTAATTTTGTTTTGGGATTGTAACAAGAAGGGTGGTCTATTATCGCCATAATTTCCTTCTTGGTAGTTGCTAAGTTTTTTTTTATTTTGTTGTTGTAATAAATAAAAAAAACTGCAGTATTTTGTTATGTAAATTCTTCTGTAATACATTCAAGTTTCGAAGACTCGAAGGTTTGAAGAATTAGGAGTAACCGGAACAAGTTTGGGACCGTACGAGCCGTAACAATGAACGTGCATGAGAAGAGCGCGCAGCCACGTTTGTTGTGGCATGGGCTGCGCACAGGCAGCCCTTTTGGTAGCCATGGGCTGCGCATGACAGCCCTTTATGGGTTTGTGGCTTGCGCACGCCCATGGGTAAGGGTGAGGGGTGCGCATGCCCATGGCAGGTTGCTGAGGGAGTCCGAACGACGAAGGTCACGTGAAGACTTGTTCGCCAAGAAAGGAATTCTTGTATTCCAAGATATATGTAATTTACTTGTTTTTCTAGGATGGACCAAAATTGTAGCTATTTATATTTTTTTTGTAAATATTGCAATGTTTGTCATTGTTTGATAACATGTCATATAGAATAGGAGTGCCACTCATATATCTCTTTTGGTATGAACATGCATTGAATGGTTTAAGTATCTAAATTGGCATCTAGATAACTTGGTAAATCATTCTTTGGAATTCGATCACACGCCTTAAACAATTAAGTGGGAGAAGGTGTTTTGGAACACCTACGGCCTCCAAGTTTAGTTGAGCTTTATGTTTCATGAATAACCTCCCAAGAGGCATTCATGAATGGAATTTAGTAAGATACTTCCTTACAAGGATAGACTAGACAATTAGCCCAAACGATATCTACTCCCAAAGGAGGGATATTCGTGAGGGATTATATTGAAGGTCGATAACTTGGTAACACACTCAATGTGAGTTTATTAATATCCTCCCAAGAGTTCTTGTTAATAAAATCACAATGCTAAAATTGAAAACGTTAGTTGTTATGTTAACAATTAGGTGAGACCTAGTCCAACTAGTAAATATTACGAACTCCTAAAGGAAACGTGACATTTATGGGTGTTGGATCACCATTGAATTTTTACTATTGAATTATTTCATTTAATTCAAGATAAATATTAAAAAGTGCTTAATTATGATTGTTTACTTATATAATTTTTGTCATCCCTAATCAATATCCTAAAAGATAATACTTTATCTGATGATAATGTCACATGGAAAAAAGAATATTGGGTTGTTGTTGCAAGCTGAAAAGTATAAGTTCATTTTGTATATTCCTTAACCATAAAACTAATGAATCTACTCAAAAGTAAAGAGATGAGTATCAGTAGTGGAAGTCTTTAGATGAGATGGCTAAATGTACGTTACATTATGGTCATCATCTCCAACGTGTTGCAACAGCAACATGAAGGAATGGAGACTGCTGCCGATATTATGATGTCTCTAGACAGGGATTCATATGGTTGGTAAAGTTGCTACTGTTAAGACCAGTTAGAAGGTCAAGAAACAACAGAGGAAAAAAGAAACTTGGGCCTTCTTAGAAGGAGACCAACAAAGTAACCAAGATCAAAGGGAAGTGTTTCCTTTGTGGTTAAAAGGGTTAAAGGAATAGACTGAATAATAATGAATTCAACTTGCATTTTGGCAATAGAGCGTTGGTGTCTACTAGTGTAGTGGGAGATATTAGAATCAATTTAGATTTTAGTAGGCATTTAGATTTTATAGACGTTTATTATGTACCTCAATTCAAGAGGAATTTAATTTCGGTCTCTTGTTTAAATAAATTTGGATATTTGGTTACTTTTAATAAAGGTTTTATTATTAGTAAGAATAACAAATTTGTTTGCAGAGGTACATTGGAAAACGGTTTATTCTATTTGCATGGAAATATCTCTCACTTGTTAGACACGGAAACGATGTAGGTGTATTGACATCAATAAAAGAATGGTTAGCAAAACAATTTGATATGAAAGACTTAGGAGAAGCAAGTTATATTCTTGGTATCCAAGTCATAAGGGATAGAAAGAAAAGAACGATTGCATTATCCCAAGCTTCATACATAGATAAAATCTTGTATAGGTTCTCCATTCAAGATTCCAAGAAATGTATGTTACCTTTCAGGCATGGAATCAAACTTTCTAAGAACAAGTTCCTAAGAATGAGCATGAAGAGCAATTCATGAGTAGGGTTCCATATGCATCGGCAGTTGGAAGTCTCATGTATGTAATGCTCTGCACTAGACCAGATATTTGTTTTGCTGTAGGCATAGTTAGCAGGTTTCAATCGAAACCTGGTCCTGATCACTGGACGGCAGTCAAGCATATTTTCAAGTATCTTAGAAGAATGAGAGATTATATGCTTGTATAATCTGGAGGGGATTTGATTCCCATTAGGAATACAGATTCTGATTTTCAGTTAGATTCTGACTCCAGGAGATCGACCTCAGGATCTGTGTTTACTATTAGAGGAGAAGCAGACATGGAGGAGTATCAAGCAATCTTGTATTGCTGATTCCACCATGAAAGCCGAGTATGTTGCCGCATGCGAGGCTACTAAAAAGGCTGTCTGGCTCTGCCAATTCTTGATTGACTTGGAAGTGGTTCATGATGCGACTAAGTAGATCACTATCTATTGTGACAATAGTGGGGCAGTGGCTAATTTGAGAGAACAAAGAAGTCATAAGAGAGGGAAACACATTGAAAGAAAGTATCATCTTTTTAGGGAAATTGTGCATAGGGGTGACGTGACGATCACCAAGATCACGACAGCAGAAAATCTAGCAGATCCTTTTACAAAGGCTCTTCCTCAAAAGACTTTTGATAGGCATCTAGAGAACATGAGGATGAGAGATATGACACATTTGCTGTAGAGCAAGTGGGAGATTGTTAGGATTATGCTCGATAGCAAGAGTGTAACATTGTAATCAACAATCTTTTCATATGAATAAAGTGATTTCTAGTTTAACAAATCTTATAGCATTTATAGTTTAATTATTATAATTGTCAAAAGTAAATAATCATAAGGTCAAAAGACTGAGAAAAGAAGAATTGTTCATACATCTAGATATGTATGAGGTAGACACAATTCTTTAGTTAGTCTTGAATAATATTCACAACTTAAGATAGAAGGTTGGGCGCTTTTATCTTGTCAAAGTTGTAAATTCTTTTGCTAGCATTTGAGTGGGATCAAATGTGTTATGATGAGTCTAAAATCATCAAAGTGTGGTGTCTTTGGGCAAAAGAATCTAGATATTTCTTGGTCTCGAGATCTGGATGACAACTATGCTCTTACGCTCAGATCCTTCTTGGCGGGGGGTAATGCCTGGCCGAGGCATCAGGGATAGCGAGAGAGCTTCCTCGGCTAATCCCTGGTCTTGGGATGATAATGTTGAATTTTTCCATGTAGACCCAAATCATTGTAGAACATAATTAAGATGGAGAAAAAACATGCTTTATTGATGAAAAGAAAGGAGTACATTATTGTTGGAGAATAAAAACTAGGTTGAGGTAGCCTGCTCATGAGTCCCCTGTCCAGGGGTAGAATTTTCTCAAGTGATCCGCATTCCAGGTATGATCGATGAGTTGGCCATTCATGTCTTCAAGCATGTAGGTCCTGTTGCGGATCGCCACCTTTACCAAGTATGGCTCTTCCCAGTTGGGCCCCAGAACCCCGTCTGACCTCTTCCTGGTATCAACGTCATTTTCCTGAGAACTAAGTCCCCTTCCTTAAAGTTTTGAGCTTTAACCCTACGGTTAAAGTATCTAGCAATCATGCTCTGGTAAACAGCCACCTTCTGTGCTACTCGATCCTATTTTTCTTCTAAGAGATCCAAGCTAGCTCGGAGCTTGCCCTCATTGCTCCCTTGTTCAAAATGTTGGACTCTAAAGGAGGTCAGTTTATGCTCAATGGGAAGCACCGCTTCAACCCCGAAGGCTAAGGAGTAGGGTGCTTCCCCAATAGCAGTTCTCCTCATAGTGCGTTATGCCCAGAGGACCTCGGGAAGCTCCTCAGCCCATCTACCCTTTTTCTGTTGTAGTTTTTTTTTCAACAACTTTTTAAAAGTATTATTGGTGGATTCCACCAGCCCGTTAGTCTAGGGGTGGGATACTGAAGTGAACCTAGGGTCGATTCCCAAGCCCTCACAAAAGTCTTTGAATAGGCCATTATCAAACTGCTTGCCGAGGTCAGCTATAATGGCAAGAGTGGTTCTGAACCTACAAACTACATTATTTTTTATGAACGTTGTTGTATTTTCTTCTGATATCTGGGAGAGCAGTCCGGCTTCGACCCATCTTGTGAAATAGTCAATTGCCACGATAACATGCTTGGGTTGACCAAGTTGGAAGCGGTTCGATCAAGTCGACTCCCCACATAGCAAAGGGGTACTGCGAGCTAAGGGATGACAACCGCTCCGGCAAGAGGTGACTCAGGTTTGCGGCCTTCTGGCATGCCTCGAAGGATAGTACTAAGTTCTTTGCATCTAGATGTATGGTTGGCGAATAATACCCCATGCGGAGTACCTGATACGCCAGAGCCTCCCCACCAATGTTGTTCCCGCATTCCTCGGAGTGAACCTCTCTCAATGCCCACTTGGCATCTTCAGGGTGTAAACATCAGAGCAAAGTAAGGGATTTGCCCTTCCTGTATAAGTACCCATCCACCAAGCAATACCGGACCGAGAGCCTCTTGACTTCCTAGCTTGGTGAGGCTCCCCGGGAAGTCTCCCTTCTTTTAGATAATCCACTATTGGGTCCATCTAGCATGGTTCCCGATCCAGGGTATAAGTCTCCTTACCTGCCACTGTTCTAGGTAGGGGGATCACTTTAAAATGGACCCCCTGGGGTAAGGTCTGGCCACCATTTATAGCTATCTTGGCTAGGACATCAGCTCAACGATTCTGTTGTCGAGGTACCTGCTCAATCTTAAATCCTTTAAACTTGCTCTAAAGTTGTTAAACTAGCTTCAGGTAGGCAATCATGTTATCCCCCTTTTACCTGATAATCAACAGAGACTTGGTTGACTATGAGCGACGAGTCACTCCTAACCTGCAGGTAATCAACCCCGAGCTCTACGGACGCCCTTATTCCGGCTAAGAGGGCTTCATATTTGGCATCAAAGTTAGTGGCTTTAAATTCAAATCTAAAACAGTGGCAGGACTCAGCCCCTTCTGGATCCATTAGGACTATACCCGCTCCTCCCCCAGCTTGCCTAGATGCTCCATTTATATAGAGGATCCATGACTTGGAACTGAAATTCCCTTTATCGTTATAGTGTGAATATACCTAGAGGGGGGGTGAATAGGTATATGCTCCAATTTTTATCTTCTTTTAAAAACAATGCAATTCTAACAATGCTTAATGAAAATTGCAAACAAAGACACACAATATATACGTGGTAAAACCTCCAAAGAAGAAACATCCACGGGTTGATACCACAACCACCGACTAAAACAAATCCACTATTTCAAATAGAGTTACACACTCAAGCAATCACATATTCTCTACAAGCTCTCGCTCTCACTCTATCTTGAACCTAGTGATCTACTAAGCCGACTTCCTATCCAAGACCACCTGTCTCTAGGAAGATTCCTTGTTCATCTAACCTGATCCTCCCGACCCTAGGCAAGACTTCTTGCTCAACTATCCGAGTCCTCCTGACTCTAGTCAAGACTTCCTTGCTCAACAATATGAGGTCTCACACCTCTTGTCAAGACTTCCTCTTGCTTAGCTATCCAAGTTCTCCCGACTCTAGCTAAGACTTACAATTGCTCGAATCAAAGAATCACTCTAAGATATGAGACTTTCGACCTCTTCACAAGGCATCTAAGTGATCATGAATGCAAAACGCAAACGAGTACTCATCATAGAAAATGATGATCAACAAATTCTATGGACATGCAACTAGATGACTAGATTATGCTTTCAAAGATCAATCACAAATGCATCTAGACAACTTAAGCATGTTATCAACTAAGAACATATATATGAAAATATAGACATCAATTGAAACAAAACCTAGTTCTTAGAAAATGAAATTAGATCTAGAAAAAATCAATCAAGCATAAGAACAAAGGATTTCTAGAAACAATTTCATGTTTATCAAGTTTAGCACAAATAATTCAGTATATCACAAATCTAACTAAACTTGAAAATCAAATCAACAAACCACAAAATGATATCAAAATCAACCTAGTCATGCTTCTTAATCAAATAACATCAATCAACAAGAAGATCTAAGAAGAAAAACTAAGAAGAAGATGATTTTACCAACAAGGATGCAATCACGAACTGAAGATCAGATCACAACGAAAAATATAGACATCCTTTGGTTCTGGAAATTCTTGAGGGTTTGTAGAACTCTTGAAGACACTCGAAATAGATTTTTGAATCAAGTGAGTCGGAGTAGAAATGAAGAAGTTATCAGAAAAAAAAAAAATCAAAATGTTGAGAGAAAAATTCTGCACTTGTTCTTCAATTTCTCAACTTGTTCTTATCTTATGAAATGAGAGGGAATGAGAGGTTTTAAAGAGTGAAAAGCTAAAAGGACCATTTTTCCCTTCTTCCTTAGTGTCTCCCCGAGATGGCATGTGAGCATCTTGGGGCAGAGCACTCTTGTGGCCGAGAGGCCACGCGCCATCTCGAGATGGCCACGCGCCATCTCGAGATGGTGCTTGGTGATGGCTTAAGCTATTGCACATCACCTCTTGCCCTCTCCTCTCGTTCTTTGACAGTTCTTTGGCCTCCAACTTCAAATTTGAATCCGTTTGAAGATTATGAACCAGGACTCCCTCACGGACATGTATATATAAGATACTCAACCTAGAAAATAAGAATTCGACTCGATATACGAAGACGAAGATAATGTATGCAATATGAGTTAAAAGTGTAGTATATTTTGACTTAGAACTTGAAATCAATAGAATGAGTAACCGAAATGACCGGAACTCAATCATGAACAAGACTAAAATCAAGTTCAAGATCCATGTTATGCAAACATATAAACAAACAAACACATTTCATACAAGAATGCAAACTACATAGAAATAGTCTCCAATCATGCATTTTCCAAAACATGCTACTTTCATACCAATGCATGAGCAATCAACTTCAAGTGTGTGAATGTGATATACCAAATGATGCGCTACGATGCAGAGACACAAATATATGAATTGTGTGTGTGTGCGCCTACGCCTTGCAAGAGGAAGAAGGATCTCGATACCTTAGCATCCAAGAATAGTACCAATCCTCTTGAAGACGAACTTTGCATCATGAGAAGTTTCTTTTCTTCCTTGAAGCTCTTATCATCATGAACCACTTAAGCAACTAAGCATTACAAAGAAATGAAGTTTTGTTATGGAATCAAGCCAACATAAATCTAGAACCTAACAATCTCCCCCCTTTGGCTATTCCATGAAAAAACCTCTACCTCACCATACAATGATCACTCATAATCAATGTTGATTGCATTCTCACATCCTCACATTACAAAGAGATATTCCTAGACTAAAATGTCTTCATGAATCTTCAAGAATATCTTCACACATTCAAAGCACCTGTGAGACAAGAACAACAAAAAGAAATCTTCTATAAAGAAGATAGGTGAGATAAACAAACAATATACAAATACCAAATAAAAGATCCCTTAACATTTCTTATCTCATGCAAACACAAAAAATTTATTCCCCCTTACTTTCTCCCCCTTAATGGATTGTCTCCTCTTTATATCAAAGCAAGTAACATGGTGAGGAAACACCTTCTCCCCCTTTTTGACAAGGAATAGAAAAAAAAACATATTACACAACCTAGAGAGAGATAAATGCCAAGTGAAAATACCAACAAGGGTTTAAGAGATGCACAATGAAATCATGAGATAGTGAGCAAACAAGTTGTATAAAGAACTAAGTTTAACAAACTAAGCTCCTAGAGAGAGATAAATGCCAAGTGAAAATACCAACAAGGGTTTAAGAGATGCACAATGAAATCATGAGATAGTGAGCAAACAAGTTGTATAAAGAACTAAGTTTAACAAACTAAGCTCCCCCTTAACATATGCTCCACATATTATTAAGCAGGTAAACTTGTTCACAAGGGACTCACACAATCACACATTTCAAGCAATAAAAGATAGTAAACCATTATTTTTCAAAGTTAACAAGAGAATCATAGATTTTCATTATTCTCTCAAAGATAATCTCTCATTGCTAATAAATCAAGCACATTAAGCAAAAATGTGTGTGTATGAAAAAATGCTTCAAGCATATATAAAAGGAGTTATTGTGATATCAACATGCAAACCACTTCAACACCTATCCATCTAAAGCTTTTCCAATCAAGGTCAACCCGATTATCATCCAGATTTTTTGCTTTAAAGAGAATAAATTTCAACATATGAGCATGTGTGCATGTGGATTGTCATTCCATTTCTGTTTTTCAACCCGAGCAATCACAATTTTCAACTATACTCCATTTTAAGCCTTCCTCCATTTCTTTTTAGGCTTTGAATCAAAGATTTTTTTTGTTCAATTGATTCCTTTTCAACACTTCTTTGATTTTTCTAACATAAACATAAACTCTTCTTGACTGCTTTCACTCATCACAATGGTGTAGCCGTTTCCTACATTGGGCGGCTTCACAACCAAGGTGTGTAACCCTTTTCATGAAGGTGCTCGTTGAGTTCTATGTAGATGCCGAAGCAAAATGGAAACTAATCATAAGTCATCTATCATATACTAGACAATGAAGTCCGAAGCAAAATGGAAACTAATCATAAGTCATCTATCATATACTAGACAATGAACTTCAAAATGCATCCATAATCTACATGCTTTCAAACTCAACTACTCAAACTTAAACATATAAGAGAAGCATTTGTACACTTTTAAAAACAAGATTTACAAAGACTTAAGTGCATGATCGAGAAGCAATAAAAGCTATTTTTATCAAGATCATTACTTCTCACATGAGTAGCTCTTAAAGAAATAGATATACAATATAGTTTTGCTTATCAAGCCACTCATAACCACACACAAGCATTAATCAACACAAATCATGCCAATGGATCTTCTAAGAGATACAAATCTCTCTTTGTCCAAGGGCTTTGCGAACAAGTCCGCAAGTTGATTCTTAGTATGCATATGTTCAAGAGTTACTATTAAATGTTCAACAAGTTCTCTAATGAAATGATGCCTAATGTCTATATGCTTTGTGCGTGAGTGTTAAACCGGATTTTTAGAGATGTTAATGGCACTCATATTATCACAATAGAGTCATTTTACCTTGATTTATCTCATAATCCTTAAGAATTTGCTTCATCCATAGAAGTTGTGTGCAAGCACTTCCGGCCGCAATGTACTCGGTTTCGGATGATGAAAGAGAAACGGAATTTTGTTTCTTACTTAGCCAAGCAATCAAATTATTCCCCAAGTAGAAGCAACCGCTCGATGTGCTTTTACGATCATCAATGTTTCTCGCCCAATCCGCATCACAATAGCCAACAAGAATATCATTAGTATCAAAGGAATAGAATAAACCAAGATTATGTGTTCCTTTTATATACGTAATGATTCTTTTAACGGCTTTCAAGTGAGATTCTTTTGGATTAGCTTGAAACCTAGCACACAAACCTACACTAAAACAAATATCTGGCCTACTTGTCGTTAGGTAGAGAAGGCTACCTATCATGCTCCTATAGAGACTTTGATCAACGTTTTTTCCTTTTTCATCTTTGTCAAGTTTTAAAGTTGTACTCATAGGTGTTTCAAATTATTTTCCACTTTCAAGGCCAAATTTGTTAACAAGATTTCTAGCATACTTAGATTGTGACAACATGATACCATTGCTAGATTGTTTCACTTGCATGCCTAGAAAGTAATTGAGTTCACCTACCATACTCATTTCAAATTCTCTTGACATAACATTCATAAAATCATCAACCTTGGTTTTACATGTAGACCCAAACACTATATCATCAACATATATTTGTGCAACAAAAATGTCATTGTTATACTGCTTGACAAATAATGTTCTATCAATACCACCTCTCCTATATTGGTTGTCAATAAGATATTGAGTCAAAGGGCTTGCTTAAGGCCATAAAGAGCTTTTTTCAACTTAAACACATGATTAAGAGAGTGTGGGTCTACAAAACCTTTAGGTTGTTCAACATACACTTCTTCTTGAAGGTATCCATTGAGAAAAGCACTTTTGACATCCATTTGAAACAATTTGAATTTCTTAAGACATGCAATGGACAACAAAAGCCTAATGGACTCAAGACGTGCAACATGTGCAAAAGTCTCCTCAAAGTCTACAACCTCAACATGAGTATACCCTTGAGCCACTAGTCTTGCTTTATTTCTCACAATCTTGCCACATTCATCGGTCTTATTCCTAAACACCCATTTTGTACCAATCACATTGATATCTTTTGGTCTAGGAACTAAGGACCATACTTCATTCCTCTCAAATTGATTTAGTTCTTCTTGCATGGCATTAACCCAATATTCATCAATAATAGCTTCATTAATATTTTTGGGCTTAATTTGAGAAGTGTAGCAAGCATATGAAATTTGATTAGCTAGTTGCCTTCTAGTTCTAACCCCTTCATTCAAATCACTTATGATGTCTTGTTGGTAATGCATGTTCCTAAGTCTATAATTGGAATTTTCAACATCTTGATGGTCATCATTCAAACCATTTTCTAACTCTTGACTTTCTTCTCTAGCACTACCATTCGCATCATTATGACTAGACTCACTTTTATCACAACTAGTCACATCAATAGGTGTTTTAGTGTCATTCAACAAATGTTCTTTAGGTTTATTGACACCATGATTATCACACAAATCAAGCATGCTAAGATCATCTATTTTCACATTAATAGATTCCATAATAGTCTTAGTTTTCAAATTGAACACTCTATATGCACGACTATTATTAGCATACCCAAGAAAGAGACCAATATCACTTTTAGCATCAAACTTTCCTAAGTGATCTCTATCATTCAAAATAAAATACTTACTCCCAAAAGTGTGGAAGTAACTCACATTGGGCCTCTTTCCCTTCCAAAGTTCATAAGAGGTTTGTTTTGTGTCGGGCCTTCTAAAAACTCTATTAGTGACAGCATACGGTATTGACCGCTTCGGCCCAAATATTTCTAGGGATTTTCTTACTATTGAGCATGACCCTAGCTATCTCTTCAAGACATGATTCTTCCTCTCAACAATACCATTTTATTAAGGAGTTCTAAGAGCCAAGAACTCATGTGAAATCCCATATTCATCACATAACTCACTAAAACTAGCATTTTCAAATTCACTCTCATGATCTCTCCTAATACGACATATTTTCTTGATTCCAAGACCTTTTTCATTTTGAACTTGATTACAAAACTTCTTAAAGTAACCAAAAGTTTCGGTCTTGTCCCTAAGAAAATAGACCCAAGCAAACCGAGAAAAGTCATCAACACATACAAAAATGTATTTCTTGTTATATATGCTTTCGGTTTGAATTGGTTCCACTAGGTCCATATGCACAAGTTCTAAGGGTTTCCTAGTAGCACAATTAGTGTTCTTTTTATTAGACACTTTAGCTTGTTTACCCAATTGACATGGTTCACAAACACCATCAAACTTCTTACCAAGACTAGGAAGACCTTTAAAAATGTCATATTTTTCAAGCTTCTTTAAATTTTTTTAATTCATGTGGCCCAATCTTTCATGCCATAATTCAAGCATGTAGCACTCATGTGCCATATTACATGTTAGTGGATCAACCTCTAAACAATAGCAATTGTCCGAAGACCTTTTGACTTTCAAAACAATTTTGCCCTTTTATCAATTATCGTGCACACGTCCTTGTTAAAGATAACTTCTTTAAAAAATTCACACAAGTGAGTGATACTTATTAGATTAGCTTGTAGACCATCTACATACAAGGTGTCATGAAGTTTAGGCAATCCGGGGATAAAAATTGTTCCCTTGCCTAGAACTTGCTTTTTGGTGCCATCACCAAATGTAACCCATCCACCATCATTCATAACAAGATTCTTAAAGAATTCCTTGTTACCGGTCATATTCCTAGAGCAACCGCTATCTAGGTACCAACAATAGGATGAATTAGCTCTTAAAGCATATTGTGCAACCAAACATTGTGTTGTGTTTTTCTTAACCCAAACTTTCTTGACAAGTTTCTCATTCCTACTTTTATTAACATGCTTTGACTTGTTTTTAGGCACATTGACTCCATTAGTCACATTTTCAAACAAATCAAACAATGCATTATCAACTTTCTTATGAATAGTAGAACGAGGCACAACACAAGATTTAACAAACAAATCATCAACACATTTATTCTCAACATGCTTTTCCAAGGTCTTCTTAGGTCTAATTCTAGATCCATACATGGATGATTGCCTAGGACCATTCAAAGACATATCATGCAAATCATTGGCAATTTTACATTTACGAATGTATTCATAACATCTAGGTCTTATATGTCCTACCATATTGCAATAATGACAAATAGGTATGAATTTGAGAAGTTTACCATTTGCTTGAGCATTTAACTCATTTTGCCTTCTCACATTTTTACCTCTTTGGTGTGCAACACTAGATGTCTTGCCTTTTGCATTTGATGATTATGTAGCTTGTATTTTGGCATTGTTGAGTCTTTTCCTTGACTTTCATTATTGATATTGAGGCACCTCCGGTAGCATTCATAGCTTTACCGTTAGAGAGTGTACCTACATTTAAATTGCTACAAGCTTTGACAAAAGTTGATTTGTTAGATGAAGGAGTTGATTTTTCAATAACATATCCTAAACATCTTTTGTCGCTTGAAGGCTTTCCAACCTTAATGAGAGCTTTCACTTTCTTAGAGCTAGATAACATCTTGTTAATCATCTCTTTAGCCTCATTAAGCTTGTCATTAAGCACTTTCTCTTGATTCTCATGCTCTTTTAGTTTTGCTCTAAGCACATTTTCAATTCTCCTAGCACGATCAAGAGATTCATCTCTTTGCTCAATTTCATGCTTCAAAATACTTAATCTATCATTGATATCAATCAAGTTTTTTTCAAGATTAAGAATTTTGTCATTTAGATCAATAACACATTTTGAGCTACAATCATGATTTTCTAACTTGTTAGTGAGAGACTTATTAATCTTAGAGATCCTTTCATTTTCTTGAATAAGATCTTTGATCTTTTGATCATCTAAGTCAATAGACTCACCTTCAACAAAAGAAGCCACAAAATAATACATTTCTTTAATCATGATGAAACAAATGAAGATAACAAACACTACAAAGAAGATCTATCTAAGTGCGTCTAGACACCAGCTTTGATACCAATTGAAATTCCCTTTATCTTTATAGTGAGAATATACCTAGAGGGGGGGGGGGTGAATAGGTATATGCTCCAATTTTTATCTTCTTTTAAAAACAATGCAATTCTAACAATGCTTAATGAAAATTGCAAAAAAAGAAACACAATATTTACAGGGTAAAACCTCCAAAGAGGAAACATCCACGGGTTGATACCACAACCACCGGCTAAAGCAAATCCACTATTTCAAATAGAGTTACACACTCAAGCAATCATACATGCTCTACAAGCTCTCACTCTCACTATCACTCTCACTCTATCTTAAACCTAATGATCTACGAAGCCGACTTTCTATCCAAGACCCCCTATCTCTAGGAAGATTCCTTGCTCACCTATCTGGATCCTCCCTACCCTAGGAAAGACTTCTTGCTCAACTATCTGAGTCCTCTCAACTCTAGTCAAGACTTCCTTGCTCAACAATCTGAGGTCTCACACCTCTTGTCAAGACTTCCTCTTGCTTAGCTATCCAAGTCCTCCTGACTCTAGCTAAGACTTACAATTGCTCAAATCAAAGAATCACTCTAAGAAATGAGACTTTCAACCTCTTCACAAGGCATCTAAGTGATCATGAATGCAAAACGCAAACAAGTACCCAACATAGAAAATGATGATCAACAAATTCTATGGACATGCAACTAGATGACTAGATTATGCTTTCAAAGATCAATCACAAATGCATCTAGACAACTTAAGCATGTTATCAACTAAGAACATAGATATGAAAATATAGACATCAATTGAAACAAAACCTAGTTCTTAGAAAATGAAATTAGATCTAGAAACAATCAATCAAGCATAAGAACAAAGGATTTCTAGAAACAATTTCATGTTTATCAAGTTTAGCACAAATCATTCAATATATCACAAATCTAGCTAAACTTGAAAATCAAATCAAAAAACCACAAAATGATATCAAAATCATCCTATTCATGCTTCTTAATCAAATAACATCAATCAATAAGAAGATCTAAGAAGAAAAACTAAAAGAAGGTGATTTTACAAACAAGGATGCAATCAAGAACTGAAGATCAGATCACAACGAAATATGTAGACATCCTTTGGTTCTGTAAATGATTGGGGTTTGTAGAACTCTTCAAGACACTAGAAATCGGTTTTTGAATCAAGTGATTCGGAGTAGATATGAAGAAGTTATCAGAAAAACAAAAATCAAAATGTTGAGAGAAAATTCTGCACTTGTTCTTCAATTTCTCAACTTGTTCTTATCTTATGAAATGAGAGGGAATGAGAGGTTTTAAAGAGTGAAAAGCCAATAGGACCATTTTTCCATTCTTCCTTAGTGTCTCCCTGAGATGGGCACATGGGCATCTCTGGGCAGAGCACTCTTGTGGCCGAGATGGCCTCGCGTCATCTCGGGATGGTGCTTGGTGATGGCTTAAGCCATCGCACCTCACCCCTTGCGCTCTCCTCTCATTCTTCGACCGTTCTTTGGCCTCCGAACTTCGAATTCAAATCTGTTTAAATATTACAAACTGGGACTCCCTCACAGACATGGAAATATAAGATACTCAACCCATAAAATAAGAATTCAACTCAATATATGAAGACAAAGACAATGTATGCAACATGAGTTGAAAGCGTTGTATCTTTTGACTTAGAACTTGAAATCAATAGAATGAGTAACCGAAATGACCGGAACTCAATCATAAACATTATAAGACTAAAATCAAGTTCAAGATCCATGTTATACAAACATATAAACAAACAAACACATTTCACACAAGAATGCAAACTACATAGAAATAGTCTCCAATCATGCATTTTCCAAAACATGCTACTTTCATACCAATGCATGAGCAATCAACTTCAAGTGTGTGAATGTGCTATACCAAATGATGCGCTACGATGCAAGGACACAAATATATGAATTGTGTATGTGTGTGCCCATATAATGATACACAACTAAGCAGGGACACATATGAATGAATTGTGTGTGTGTGCGCCTACGCCTTGCAAGAAGAAGAAGGATCTCGATACCTTAGCATCCAAGAATAGTATCAATCCTCTTGAAGATGAACTTTGCATCATGAGAAGTTGCTTTTCTTCCTTGAAGCTCTTATCATCATGAACCACTTAAGCAACTAAGCATTACAAAGAAATGAAGTTTTGTTATGGAATCAAGCTAACCCAAATCTACAACCTAACAAGAAATTTTCGTCCAGCTGTCAGACTTTGGAATCCCCTCAGGGGATACGTTCGTTGTTGCAGAGGTAGCTTTGCTTGGGGGCAACGAGAGCTTGACTACAAAGTCTGCCAAAGTCTGGGATTTAATTGCGGTTCTTGGCTTATACCTTAAATCAAACCGGGTGAGCTCCAGGTGCCATAAAACCAACCTTCTGGAAACATCCGGCCTTTGAAAGAATTGACGGAGGGGTTTGTCCGTCACTACTGCTATTGAATGAGCTTGGAAGTAAGGACAGAGCTTCCTTACCGAGGTTACCAAGGCATAAACGAGCTTCTCCAAGAGGGTATAGTTCTTCTCAGGCTTGGTAAGAGCATGACTCACATAGTAGATAGGCCGTTGGATCCTATCTCCACATTCCTTGACCAAGGCCCCACTTACCGCAGTTTCTAAGACGGCCAAGTAGATTTGCAGTTCCTCTCTGGGGCTTGGCTTAACCAGTAGCGGAGGGCTTGACAGGTATTTTTTCAAGGCTTGAAAAGCTTGTTCACTCTCTTGGTCCCATTTCATGTTTCTTCCCCGTTTAATGGCTTTGAATAATGTGAGACACTTATCGGTAGACCGAGAAATGAACCTGTTGAGCACTGCTACCTGCCCAGTCAAGACTTGAACTTGTTTAAGCGATGTGGGGGACTCTAGATCTAGGATAGCCTTAATCTTTTTCGGGTTAGCCTCTATACCTCTCTCATGGACCATGAAGCCCAGAAACTTCCCTATAGTCACCCCAAAAGCGCATTTGGAAGGGTTCAATCTCATCCGGTTCTCCCTTAAAATCATGAAGGTCCAGCGAAGGTCGCCTAGATGGCCTTTAGAGTTAGTGATCATGTCGTCGATGTACACTACCATTGACCTTCCAATTTTGGGTTTGAATAACCGGTTGACTAACCGTTGATATGTAACTCCTACGTTTTTAAGCCCGAAAGGCATCACCATCTAGCAATACAGAACCCATCCGGTGATGAAACTAGTATTTTCCTGGTCAGCGGGGTGCATCATAATTTGTTTGTATCCTAAAAACACGTCCATAAAGTTCAGAAGCTTGTTTTCGAAGGTGGAGTCAACTAACTGATCAATTTTTCATAGATGAAAATTGTCTTTCGGGCACGCCCTGTTGAGGTCAGTATAGTCGACGAACATATGCCACTTCTCATTTGCCTTTGTGACCATAACCACATTTGTGATCCACTCAGAGTAGCGTGCCTTTCTGATGAAGCCCACTTGGGTTAATTTTTCCACTTCTTCCAAGACCACAGCATTTCTTTCAACGTTGAAGTGATGCCTTTTTCGTTTGATGGGTTTGAAGGTCGGATCCACTGCCAATTGTTGAGCAGCCAAAGTCATAAGGATCCTAGGTATCTCATCGTGACTACAAGCGAAGATGTCATTGAACTCTTTGAGGAGCCTGACCAAACCCTCTTTCACTCTCGGCTCAAGGGTGGCTCCGATTTTGACGACCTTTGAGGGATCGCCTATTCAGATAGGAATCTCTTCTAGCTTATCCATTGGATGGCCGCTGGCCCATTCCCTTCTCTGATCCTCCTTGTCTAGCACCATAGAGTTATCCTCGAGGTGATTTATGGGTCCTATATCTTCTAGGGTTAATACAAGGGTTTCCCTATCATGGATGGTTGTCACCTGGGCAAGTTGTTTTGCTAGAGTTGTTGGGTTGCCAGACACTACATAGCATCTCCTGGCTACTTGCTGATCACCCCGAACTTCCCCACATTGTCTCTAGTTGGGAACTTCAGGATGTTGTGGTAAATGGATAGGACCCATTTCAAGGATGATAAAAATGGCCTTCCTAATATTGCATTATAGACCGATGAGGTATCCACCACCATGAAGTCTGTCATGATATTCTGCTGGAGAAGTGTGGCTCCAATGATCACTGTCAGGATTTTTGAATCTCACGGGTATGATTGAGTCCCTAGTGAACCCATACAGCGGGGTAGTGCAACTATTGTAATACCACTGTTTCAAGTTCAGTTTTTCCAAGGTGTCTTTAAATAGAATGTCAACGCTGCTACTTGTGTCTATGAGCACACGGTATACCATGCAGTTGGCAATTTGTGCCGTGATCACCATGGGGTCATCATGAGGCTACACGGTGTTGTAGACATCCGTTTCGGTGAAAATGATCTGTGACAACTAGGAGAGGTTGGTTGGGCTCTGGTCGACCTTGAAGATACCCCGCCCTTCGTCCATTCGAGGAACTTTCCTTGCATGGTTTTTCCTAGAATTTTTAGAGGTCCCGGCCAGAGTAGGCCCTCCGCTAATGGTATGTATTATATAGATTTGTTGCATCATATCTTCTTGCTCCCCCTTTCTTTTCTCAGCGTGTTCATGGATCTCGGCTTGTACTTCCCGTCCAGTCTGAATGTTATCCATGACTTGCTATAAGAATTCTACCAAACATCCTCCCCTTATCAAAGCCTTGATCTGATTTCACAGGTTATAGCACTCTTAGGTGTTGTGTCCCACGTCTTCTTGAAAGTCACAATACTTATAACGATTTCTCTTATCAATAGGCGCTTTTATGGGTGCGGTCTTCTGTAGCAACCAATAGCGAGATAGATTATTTCACGAGATGCATTTAAGGGGGTGTAACGATCATATCCTCTTTCATCTTGAGCTATTGAAGCCACTTTCCTGGGAGGAGGTGAAGCTTATGGAGGAGTTCGTTTTGCTAGATATATTTTCGATCTGGGTTGAGAAATGGAGAAACGATACGTCGATTTATAAGGGGGTTTGTTCTGGCTTTTCTGAACTTGCTCAGGTTTGGGAGCTTACTTCTTCGATCGCTTTACGGCTCTCATATCATCCTGTTCCATCTTGACCTTGAGTTGTTCATCGAATTTAATTTGCTCCAGAACCCGATCATCGACTTCAATTTGCTTCAATTTGACCTTGAGTTGTTCATCGACTTCAATTTTTGACTTCAATTTGCAAAAGACTGGAAAAGCTTACCTGCCCACAAGTTCCTTCTGAAGTTGGAGATGGTTTATTTCTCGATGAAGACCCCCATCTAGATGACTTCCTTGTGGAAACTCTCGACATAAGCCAAGAGGGTTTTCCCTCTCTCCTGGATAACGTACTATAGATGGATTGGGTCCTTCAATCAGGGCTTAACTCCCTAGAATTGTGAGCATAATCGGTTGACAACTTCATGAAGAAATCCACACTGCCAGCCGGTAGCTTTCTAAACCAGGTCTTAGCGTAATCCGTTAGCGTAGTTGGGAACATTCGACACATAGCAGCCCTGGTCGTGTTCTGGACCTCCATCTGTTGAACAAAGCTCTCCAAGTGGCTCAAGGGATCCTCAGTCCCTGAGAACCTGTCAATCGGTATTTTGAACTTTGGCGGGAGCTCCGCTTCCCAGATCCTTCTGGTGAATGGAGCATTCATTTCACTTAGAGGGTCCTTCTTGTCCTCCTTGTACTTCCCCTTCTTCATCTGCTGGACCTCTTTTCGAAGCTCTACCAACTAGTCTCTATGGTGTTTTCTCTCAGGTTTTCTTGAGTTGACATCGGTCCCCTCACTGTTAGGCCCCTCTTATAAGCAGGCGACCTCTACCCGATTCCTTCTTCGAAGGGGGTTTGACTGGGGCTTTGGTGACTCTCCTTATCCCTAGCTCGGATTTCCCTCCTTGAAGTCGCTGGGGGAAGAAACTCTGGTCGCTCTCGGGGAGGGACGTCCACCTCGGACTTGACTTGCCTGGGTTGGTAATGTGGCAACGTTTCGAGAACGGAGGACATGGGCCCTAACCTATCCCTAATCGAAGGTGGGAGTCCCGTCCTATTATGAGTTGGCTCCGGAGGGGTAGGACCCAGGAGATCAAAAGAGGGTTGCCTAGTCCCGGGCTTGTTTGATTCCCCTGGATTGCAAAGGTTTGCTTGCTGAATAGTAATATCCCCAGCGAGCAGTCGAAGGCGGACGTTCTCTATGAAAGCCACCGCTTGTTCGTCAAGCTCGACCTGGCTTCCCAAAGGGTGATCCAAAGCCTGTACAGTGGCTGGCTGGTCTGGAACCTGGCTATGGAGCCCGAATTTTCTTTCTTTCTTTCTTCGGGACCTTTTATGTTGATGCAGCGGAAGGTTGTCCTGATGCGCCTGGTTGTCCTTGGGAGGAGTGAAGCCTCATGACTTCTGTAAAACAACAAACTTGTGAATATAAATATGGTGATGTGGAAGTTTCCAACAGACGACGCAAGAAAGTGTTAATGGGAAATTTGCTCAAGATGAGAAATTCTAACTAACACCCTCGAGACCATTACCATGGAGGTGGTGGTCAGGGTCGATACCTTTGATACCTGACCTGCTTAGATTGAAACGAATGTTTAAATGACCCGAGCAAATGAGAGCTTTATTATAGAGCACTTGTGATACACAGGAACCTCTCATATACACTCATAATCTCTCTAGTACATAGGAAGGTGGTAACTCCGTGCTTGTCGAATAGTGGATACCACGACGGTCGTGTTCTGATCACAGAATTTAGGCCAGACGTAATTCTTTATTTCTTTTTTTTTTTTTTTCTTTTCATTTTTTTGTCTCTTCTCCCCTACTCTTCGTAGGAATGTTTAGGCATATTTATATATGGTCGAATCACTTTAAACAGATGTATCTCCCGCATTGATTCTTTGAACCTACTCCCTCCTTATCAGGCGGGATCCTTTATTTGAAAGTCGTTGACTTCGAGTAAATAATGGATTTGTCATTGGTGGAGATAAGATTGTTTCCTCTTTGGAAACAAACTCTTGTGTTACACGTATGCAGAATTAATGTTGGTTATTACGTAGATATGATCATGTGTGTACTCAAGGCATGATTCTTCATGGAAGTCATCGAGTTAGTTGCTCGTTGTCTCCTAAAGCGAGGTAGATCCATGCTTTGGTTCTGTTCTCAAAAGCTTGGGATGGACTTTCCTCGACCCTTTGGAGCTTGAGGCGTTCATGTAGACATTTCTGGGAGGTCACATGGATCTTATCCACTTAGAGGCCCTCTTTCTCCTCGTATTGTGGAGGGGCAGCGGGTTCCTAGAGAGGTTGGTGGGCTTCAAGTTTAGGCTACGAGTTAAGTTTGACCTCTGGGAGCCTTAACCTGAAGGGAGCTTGCTTTGCTTGTCGGGCTTCACTTCGAGTGCTTCTTGACCTCAGCGATCCTCCCTTGCTTCTTTGGGGTGGTTTTAGAGCCTTGCCCCAGGAACCGAGGTTCTTGGATATGTGGCCTCAAGAAGCCCAGACTCCAGTGTTAATGTTGGGGCCCGAACTGGTCGTGCCTAGCCTTATCCTTGGTAGTTCCGAAGCCCGGTGATCCTTCCTTACTTCTGTGGGGTAATTTTATGGTATGTCCTGGGTCTCATGAATGTCAAATTTGGGCTTTGACTCGGGGGAGAGTGGAAAATTTCTCTTTGACCCCCCTAGCCAAATTTTACTATTAACATTTACTTTTGACAATTATAATAATTATACTATAAATGCTATAAGATTTGTTAAACTAGAAATCACTTTATTAATATGAAAACATTGTCAAGTACATTATTACACTCTTGCTATCGAGCATAATCCCAACACGATGTGTTGGGTGGGGGAGGAGACTGATAAGCCTAGGACGTTGTTATGGGTGGGGGAGGGGACCGCTGTGAGTGGGTCGATGTGCTGTGTGGGGGTGAGCTCTGTTGTTGGGTGGTTGTGCTGGGTGGTGGGTGGAGCTCGAGCTGGGTCGACCCAGATAGGACATCTGGGAGGTCCGACCAGACTGTTGTATGTGTAGTAGGCTTATTATCGCTGGTACGCGACTGAATTTGACTCTCCGAACCTACCCCCTCGGTAAGCGGTTCCTCACTACGTTCATCTGTTCTGTATGTCCCCCTCCCCCATATACCCACATGTCCTACCTCAGGGACTAAAGTCTGGATCAGGAGGTGGTGGGCATCCCTGTGTGTATGAGCAATCGACCCCTGAAGTCCCCAGATCATATCCAGTAACACTCGGTGCTGATGTTGTCGATCCTCCTCACTCTTCCGGATCATATCCACCAACTCCCGGTGTTGATGTTCTCGATCCTCCTCACTCTTTTGGATGGTTTCACGTATATCGTTCAACAAATCTTCCCATGGGGCCTAAAATCATGTCAATATTGTTAGTACAAAACTATCAACATGTCGTGTTAATAAAAAAACAAAACTTTCTTTTCAACTTACCTCTCCATCACGTCCAACGCCCCCACGGGAATTCCCTGCAGATGTAGCATGTTTGGGGGTGGTAAACTGAACCCGCATATGCCTATGCCTTTCTCGTTGAGGGTCTGTCTAATATCCCTTACTGTCACTGGGCCTTAAACCCCCAGCCTCAGGCTCAGATCCCTCACTGTCACTGGTCCTGTCTATAAAACCCCCACCCTTTGTCCCACAGTTCCCGCCAAAGGTAATCTGATCAGGGACCAGAGGCAGAATCTGAAGTCTGTCATCCTCTACATACAGGCTCCCTCCCCCCCTTCTCCAAAAGTATAGTACGGTGTATCTCTCTCTACTGGTGTGGGCACCGGTTCCTTCTTCACAAACATCTGAACTAATGGTTAGAACAATGTAATTGTACACTTACTAACTAATATAAACCTTAACAAATTATATACAAACCCTGGCTTTGAAAATCTTGGTCATTTTCTTCCCTCTCGGTTATTTGGTCAACTCCCATTTCAAAATACGGGGAGTCAGATCTGTAACCCTCCGGGTGCCGAACTCTTTGCCTAAATCAGGGATCACCTCGAAAGTAAATATCTGCATCAAAGATAAGTACGATAAAGTATAACTTGTAATTCGAAGTTCTTACCAATAGAGCGTGAGATAGACCGTATATGTTGTAGGTATCCACCGTATGTACGTGAGCGCCCTTTTCCTGCTGGCGTCGCTCGAACCTGTCTCATCGTCCGTCAAGCGTATGCTTGAATGAGAAAATGGAATGCCTATACATGTGGGCACCCCATGGGAACTCGTCGAACGCATAGAGATCCTTAATCATCCGAAACTGCCAAACTGGAATCTTGAATCTCTCGTCCACCCCCATCAGTATCCAGTTCATCATATATATGAGGTAGAGCTTCACAGCATCGTACACCTCTCCAAACTCTCCGACGGTGACAACACCCATTATCTCTTCCAAAGAGACCTCATCGGCTCCCGGAAAATACCGCTGATGTATCCCATTCTCCACTTCTGCATACACGGTCGTGTCCGGTACAACTTCAAACCGTAATCTGGTGATCAGGCAAAATTCCACCTTCAAAAAACTCATCGATTGGTTCCCTAACATGAATTGCATCTCATCTGTTGGGTTGTTATGATGCAGCTCCCTCAAAAGCAACCGATGGATAACACCACCCGAAAACTTCATCTCCTGATGCATCGTCAGGAAATGCTAGAAACATGACGCCATGAACCGACGCCATGAACCGACGCCGATCTTCATTTGCAAATTCTGCAGGGACCCGGTTTAGCGCGTCGTCTATATGGGCAAGGGAGTCAAAATGATCGTGTCGAGTCAATTTGCCCTTGTACCAGTCTCCTTGTGGAGTTTTAAGCAAATCCCTCAACTTATTTCTGATCTGCAATGAAACAAAAATACAACATCATTAAACAAAAAGAAAAGCTCGGAACCAAAATTATAAGTCACGATCCAATGTAAAAATTGCTCGATTCTATTAAAAAAAGCACGATCCCATGATAAAAAAGCTCGATCCAATAAAAAAACTCGATCCAATGTAAAAAAATCTCGGTCCTATTAAAAAAAAGCTCGACCCTTTGAAACAAAGCTCAACCCTTTGAAACAAAGCTCAATCCCATTACAAAAAAGTTCGATCCCATAACAAAAAAGTTCGATCCTATAACAAAAAAACTCGATCCAATATAAAAAAAGTTGGGTCAAATTTAAAAAAAAAAGCTCGATCCCATGACAAAAAACCTCGACCCTTTAAAAAAAAGCTCGATCCCATAATAAAAAAGCTCCATCCAATGTAAAAAAAGCTCGGTCCTATAAAAAATAAGCTCGATCCCAGAACAAATAAGCTCAAACCTTTAAAAAAAAACTCGATCCTATGACAAAAATGCTCGATCCCATAACAAAAAAAGTCGATCCAATGTAAAAAAAAGCTCGGTCCAATGTAAAAAAAAACTCGGTCCAATTAAAAAAAGTTCGATCTCATGACAAAAAAACTCTATCGCATAACAAAAAAGCTCGATCCAATGTAAAAAAACCTCGATCTCATAAAAGAAAACTCGATCCAATGTAAAAAAAGCTCGATCCTATTGAAAAAAGCTCGATCCCTTTAAAAAAAACTCGATCCCCTTTTAAAAAAGCTCGATCCAAAGCTCGAACCCTTATAAAAAAACTCGACTTACCAAAACCTAATTTTCACAAAAAACCTAATTTTCACAAAAAAAAAAAGCTTGACTCAACTACAAAAAGCTCGATTCTCCTGTAAAAAGTCTCAGTGAATTTCATCTTCCTCAACAAACATTCAACCAGATTTCAAACCCTAACATAAACCACAATCATTCTCAGATCTCTATTTTAACCATAATCTACAATTTTAATCAACAAAACTCAAGTCTAACATGCAATGCAAAAACGAGGAAAAAAATAAACTGATCTTACCTTTGTCAATCGCAGTTGTTCTCGTGTACTCTCGTTCCGGTCACTTCGTCGTCGATTTCGTTGCCTCGATTAGCTTCCTATCGGTTTCACTCTTGCTTTTCTCTGACTTAGAAAATGATAAATCTCTCTGTTTTAATATTTCGGGGTATTTTCGTCTGATCACGTTAAATGGTGTCTTTTAAACATATATTAGTAAAGTTGTGATATTTGCACAACACCCCTTCCCTAAATAGTGCCAATAATTTTTCGAATCCCATTCTCATTATCAGTTCCAAAAAATAACATGTCATCCATATAAAGACATATAATTACACATTTGTTTACTTCGAATATTATATATACACATTTATCAGATTCAGAAATTCGGAAACCATTTGACTTTATCAAATTGTTCATGTCATTGCTTGTAAACCTATTTACAAGTTTACAAACCTTGTGTTCTTATCCCAGTACTACAAAACCTTCAGGTTGCTCTATGTAAATTTCTTCATTTAGCTCTTCATTAAGAAAAGTTTTTTTTTTTTTTTACTTCCATTTGATGGATTTCTAAGCGATAAATTGAAACCAATGCTACCAATGTTCTTATTGTAGCAGTTCTTGCAACCAGTGCATGCATATCAAAATAATCAAGACCTTATTTTTAAATAAAACCCTTTACTACTATCATTGCCTTGAATTTAGCAATAGTTTCATAAACTTTCATATTCTTTTTGAAGATTCATTTCCAACCTATTGGTTTTGACTCGGGTGGTAGGTCAACCAATTTCCAAGTCTTATTATCCATTATAGACTCAATTTCATCATTATAGTCCAATCCTCCCTTGACATGTTTGCCAAACAAGGTCATCGTTCAGGAAAGAATATTACCCATGATATGGGTCAAAGGAGGAAGAGTTGGAGTTTGCAGCCCTAATGGTGTTTGATGTGTAAAAATGATCTAGAAAATCCATGGCGAATTCGGTATTTCATGGCAAATTATTGTATGTAGTTAGCTCAAGTAAGAGACACTGACACAGCCCAATAACATACCACGCGTTGCTGCAAAGGAAAAACAATATTAAACGCTTCACGTGCATGCAACACACTCAATAAAAAGCTTATCAATTAAAAAATTATTCCACACAGTGACCTCACACAAGAATCAAGCAACCATACCAATAACAGACCACATTACGTCCACGCATGCAGCAAAGGCAGCCCAACATACTAGGTTTCATATGAATAAAATGCACTCAATAAAAAAACCTACACGATTCACAAAATCAAATGCTTTGTGCTGTGGGCTTCACGTGGACAGAGAGGGATTTTTGGCAAGGTGGCCACGCGCCTCCACGCCATCCTCTCTATTTGGTGTGGCTTTCATGTCATGGCAAGCCATCTTCCGCCCTACATACTCTTCGGTCCAGTTTTGATCTCAGAATTCATAATTCGATTCCGTCTTCGGAATATGAATCCGGAATCAATTACCGGTACGGAGAATTACATAACTTTCCCCTTGGAATTTGAAATTCAATTCCGGTTTTAGTCAAAAATACGGAATATCCTAAATGTCGCGGAAATCATCTGAAACACATTCAAATTTCTCGAAATACCCACGAATCTCACAAATGAACCCGGAAAGCCTCGGAAACATCCAAAAACACTTAGACAAGTCTCTAAAATGCTCGGAACTCATCTAAGAACAAATCCCCATTCGATTAGACTCGTAAAAAAAATCTCAAAAATTTAATTCCTTAAAAATACAATGATATTTTGCCAACCATATCAAAACAAATACAGAAACTAAAATGCATAGCCACATTCAAAATATGCCATCCTTTAAATCTATTTCCTAGAACATGATTTCTAATGCATGGACATACATATTGTGACGTGTGTGCTACAAATAAATTGCACAATAATGCAGGGACACAATTGTATGATATGTGTATGCGCTTATGCCTTGCAAGAGGAAGAAGTATCTTGATACCTTAACAACCAAGTAAGCACATATCCTCTTGAAGACGAACTTTGCATGTGATGTTGCTTTCCTTCTTTGAAGCTCGATCCTGTCATAAACCACCTAAGCAACTAAGCAATACAAACAATGAGCGTTTTGTTATGGAATTAAACCAACACAAATCTAAAACCTAACAATTCCCCCATTGGCTATTCCATGGAAAAACCTCAACCTTACCATACAATGATCACTCAAACTAACTCATAATTGATTGCATTCTCACATCCTCACATCCTCACAGTACAAAGAGAACCATAAACTAAAATATCTTCAAGTGTTCATGAGTCATCAAGATTCTCCTATTTAATCATCAAGGCACCTGTGAGAAACACACAACCAAACAAACAATAAATCTTCTACAAAAAAGATTGGTGAGATATATTCACAAAAACAAACAAGACTCCCTATATCTCATATAAAAGTTTACTTTAAAGCACTCCCTTAGTTCCTTAACATACAAGAAATCTTTACTCCCCCTTAAGAAAAGAATTAACCCCCTTAGTACAAGAAGGTCAATAATCCACAAAGAGGTACATTCTTCCATAAGAGGTACATTATCCCATACACGGTAATTTATCCCACACAGTGAGGTATACATTTCTCCCCTTTTTTTTTCAAGGAATAGTCAAAGAAACAAACAAGGAATAATCAAGGAGAAAGAAAAAAATATATGAGATAAGTAACATGCATTTTCATTGTTCATTTAGGTCATGCTTTTATAAAAATAAAATCATGTGAACATATCATAAAAGAGAACAAAGTCTAACATACTATGCTTCCACTTGATAAGTACTCTATACAAGATCAAGATAGAATATTTTTCACAATGATATCCACACAATCAAGCAATTTTAATGAAATTCAACAATATAAGCTCCACAAACTATGAGAGATACACCAAGATTTTCAATCGCTCTCATAATTCTTCTTAAATTGTTAGCGTATCAAATTCACTTGAAAGAAAAACAAGCGTGTGTGTGGATTTGTTCAAACATATATAAAGGAGTAATTTGATCATCAACATGCAAACCATATCAACATCTATTCATCCTAAGCCTTTCCATAAAATGTCAAATCGATTATCATCCAGAATTTTTACTTTTAAGAGAATAGAGTTCAACATATGAGTATGTGTATGTGCATGTGGCTCGTTATCCCATTTCTATCTTCAACCCAAGAAATCACAATTTTCAACTATACTCCTTTAAACCTTTTTTTTAGGCTTTGAATCAAAGATATTTTTTTATTTATTCTTTTCAACACTTCTTTGATTTTTCTAACATAAATATATACACTTCATGACGGATTTCACACATTATGATGGTGTAGCCCTTTCCTACATTGGACGGCCGCAACACCAAAATGTGTAGCTCTTTTCATGAAGATGTTCGTTGAGTTCTATGTAGTTACCGAAGCATAATGGATACTAACCACATGTCATCTTTAATGTACTAGACAAAAGACTTCATGGTGCATCCATAACTCACATATCTTCAAACTCAACTTACTTAAACTAAACATACGAGAGAAGCAAAATGTGAACTCCTAAAAACTAAGTTTTAAAGCTTAAAAGCGCATGATCTAAAAGTAATACAAAGAGACTTACTTAAGATCATTACTTCTCAAGAGAGTAGCTTTCAAAGAATATGAAGCTCATAATTTTTAATGATATGCCACTCATCAATCAAACAAGTATAAGATATAACACATGCATCAAGTGAAAGATATTTGTGAACGATTGCAATAAATGTTCTCTATATGGCAATTATTTATAGAGAAACATATGTATCCTAAACAAAGTTCTCTAAAATTAAATACCACATGAAGTCATGCACATATAGAGTTGAAAAGAAGAAACAAGAAAGCAAGCTTTAGGGTAGAGATATACCTTAGCATGTTTTTTCATCAATATAAAGCCTTCACCCTTTTAATGAGCTTTCTTGCCTTGTTTCATGATAACAAGTTTTTGGTGTGTCTTTCCAAGAGAATAAAGACTAAACATCTCAACTCAAACAAACATATAAAACGACTTTCTCTAAAAATCTTAACAAATTACACTAATTATATTTCAAAAATAGACTTCTCTAAAGTCAATCAACAAATTTTGACCATCATAGTGAAAGTATGTGAATAGTAAGTTCATATATTAACAAGACACCAAGTTTGAATAATAAACCATGCATATTACAAATAGCTTACTCAAGCATCAAACTTAGAACTCTTATTAAACAAAAAAAAATCTCATATGTGCTACTCATTCAAGTATGAGAGAACTCACCTTTGACCATATTGGTCTTTGGTGAACCAATACAAACAACATCATGATCAATTGCACTTGGCTATATGAAATCTAGAAGACAAATCATCAATTATCTTCTTCATGAAAATATCACTCATATTAAACTCATCATTATTGCCACACACAAATATTCCATCAAGACAATGTGTATGCCCATCATGTTTTTTTTTTTTACATTCTCATCCACACAAATCTTCTTGACAATCTTCTTCACATGTTTATCATTATTATGCACAACATTCAAAGTTTTATCAATACCAACATGTTTAGAAGAATGACTAGGAACCTTTTTCACATCATGCTTCTTAATCCAAACTTTTCTAGTAAGTTTCTTCATATGATCATGATCAATATGCACATTCTTCAAAGCATCAAAAATATTATAATGCTTAGAATCTTTTAAAGAAGATTAGTTCAACACACTAGCATGCAAATTATTCTTCTTAACCCAAACTTTCTTTGTTGATTTTTTTTTATTAACATATTCATCATGCATAGTCTCTAACGCCCTAACATGTTTATAAACAACCAAAAGAAGTCTTTTCATCTCACTAGCATGCATCTCATTCCCTAGTTTGCATTGTCTAATATACTTGTAGCATTTAGGTTTGATATGCCTAACAACATTGCGAAAATGACAAACCGGGATAAACTTAGAGATGTTATATTTGGCTATAGACTAAAACTCATGCTTATAAGAATGATTAGATAACTTTTTCACATCTTTGTCACGTTTCACATTTCCTAGTTTGCATTACCAGATATATTCATAACATCTAGGCCTAATGTGACCAATTACATTACAATAATGATAAACCAGAATGAATTTAGAAAAATTACCTTTTTGGTGTGCATGTTTTGGTTGAGAAGTCAGTTGAGAAGTTCTATAGCTCTTCTTGTCTTTGTCTTTGATTATGGAAGGAATGGTAGTTGAGTCTTTCTTCTTCTTGGACTTTCTTGACTTGTTCTTGGTTATTGCAGTCTTCTTAACTTCTTCTACAAAACCCAAACCACTTATATCTCCATGAAGCTTTCCAAGTTTTATAACTTCATCAAGCTTAATGGCTCCAATTTTCATGCCATTAATAGACTATTTGAGAGCCTGGACTTCATTTTTAAGCTCACACTCCTTCATTTTCAAGATAATCAAAGTGTTCTCTTTTTGCTTAATCTCTCCCTCCATGGCAAACTTTTTCATAGTAAAGTCTTCTTTTAATTCATCTAGCTCTTGAGCACTTTCCTGCATCTTCGAAAAATACTTTTCAATGGTTTTTTCATGCTTTTTGATGACTTCAGTTTGCTTGCTTATCTTCTTTAAAGACATCTTCTCTTCATTGTTGAGAACTTTGATTATCACCACTAAATAGGTAATGATCAACTTCAACTTGTTGTTCGAGACATTCTTCTTGACATTTTCACTTGTTAGTTGAAAGATCTTGTCATTGAAGTTTGTTTCATCATGATTTGAGGAAGCTTCGATCTCTTCATGATTGGAGAAGACTTCATAGTCTTCACTACTATCCTCAAATCTTCCTTCATATAACGTCTGGTGAACAATGTAATTGCTAGTATATTCTTCATCATCCAAGGACTCCTCTTCCTCTTCTACATCACTCACACTCACATCACTCCAAGTAGCCTCCATAACTAAGCCTTTCTTAGACTCTTTCTTCTCATTAGCATGCTTTGTAGGGATAAATCCAATCCATTTGCATTCAAGACAACGAATTAGCTTCTTCTTAGATTTATCTTTACAATTTACCACTTCTTTTGGAGTGATCTTTTTATCGACTTCCTCTTTCTTAAAACACATGTTCTTTAAAAATTTCTTAAATGTTCTCACCATACTAGCCATATCATCTTCACTCTTCTCATTGGTTACTTTGAGTGTTATGCCCTTACCCTCAATATTTGGCTTGAACCTCATATGCTTATAGAGACCCAAGAAGCTTATCAACCCTCATAAGATCAACGTTCTTGCTTTTTTCAATTGTAGTCACCTTTGCTTTAAATCTCTAAGGCAAGGATCTCAAGATTTTCCTATTAATTCTCTCTTATGGATATGGCTCTCCCAAAGTTTGACTTTGATTGGTGATACTTAATAATGTATTTTGGAAGTCTACTAACTTACCATCCTCATCCATAGCAAGACCTTCAAATTTAGAGGTAAACATTTGTACTTTAGACCTTAGAACCACCAACGTACCCTTATTGATAGTTTACAAAGTATCTCATGCTTCCTTTGTCGATTCGAGGTTTTGGATATAGATAAATTGAGTACTATCTACACCACCAAAAAGAGCATTCATAGCTCTATGATGCCACTTAGCATTATCAAATTCAATAGCCGTCCATTCGGCCCTAGGCTTCAAAATCATTGTGTCAACTTCAAGCCTTTTGGTAGGTATCTCATAACCTTACTCAATACTCATCCATGTCTTTTCATTTATGGATCTAATGTAGGCTTTCATCCTAATTTTCCAAAATGAGTAGTTACCACTCTTTAAGAGTGAAGGTCTAGCACTAGAAACACCATCCGACATCGAATCACCCATAGCAAAATATTTTTTTTAACAAAACAACACAAACACTACAATATGGATCAATCTAATTACTTCTAAACACCTGTTAAGATACCAATTGAAATCCCCTTAACCACTTATAGTGTGATATATACCTAGAGTGGGCTGAATAGGTATATGTTCAAATTCTTGCACTTTTTTTCACACAACCAAGTTAAGCACACTTAGAGCCTTTAACAAGTAATTGTTTTAAAAAGTCAAAGTAAATTCAACCAAGCAAGTGTTAAAACAATACAAGTAAACATAAGTAAAGAAATTTAAAAAAATGCAAAAATCAACACAAGAGATTTTTACGTGGTAAAACCTCAAAAATGAGAAAACATCCACGGGTTGATACCACAACCATGGGCAAACCGCAATTCACTATGACGAATAAGAGATGCACACTAAAAAACAATCAACACTTGATACACTCTCCAAGCTATCAACTTTTATTCTACCCTCAGGCCTAGTGAACCACTTTGCCTACTTCTTATCCAGGATGTGACTATCACACCTCTAGGAAGCAACTTCCTACCAAGACCTCGCATCTCTAGGAAAATTCCTTGCTTGCTTATCCGGATCTTCCCGAACCTAGACAATATTTTTACGTAACTATCTGAGCCTCCCGACTCTAGTTAAGACTTCTTGCTTCGTTATCAAGAACTCTTTCCTGGCCAAGTCTTATTGCTTAAGTCAAATCTTCACTCACTTCAATAAGAGACTTCGACCTTCTACAAGGCAATGATCTGAGTATAGTGCAAACATGAAAACATGATGCAAAAACACAAGCAAATAGAGCAAGTAGATCAAACAAACTCTATGAAGAATTAGTCTTCCACAAATCAAGCTCACAAGCAAATATGACTAATTCTTATGAACATCAAGCATTCAAATTCATTCACAAGAATAACTAGAAACCTAAACATGTCAATCAAAGCTAGAATAACAATTTTTCAATGAAAATTACATAACTAACTTTAAAATCAAGTGAACATGTTAACACTTGAAATTCTCAACTTATTCAACAAACAAGAAACAAAACAAACAAAAAACTAACTAGGTTTAGGAAATAGAAATGACAATCAAGATATTATAGTTCATGAACATTGAACAAAAACCTAGAAATCATCAATTAAGATCAAATACATAAAGATATTTTAGATTCAAGTTCATGTTCTTCGAAATTAGCTAAAATGATATTCAATCAAAGACAAAAGAGCAAATCTCGAAAATTAATCAAACAAGTCTAAAATTGGAATTAAAATCATTTTTAATCATTTTTCTCTCATAAACTAAGAAGATTCATCAAGTTAATCATAGAAGATAAATGAAAGGAAATGACTCACTTACAAATGATGACACACGAGTAGAAATTAGACCATCTCAAAATTTTTGGATATCATTTAACTCTAAAAATGCTTGGGACTTGTTCCACTCTTCAAGAACAACAATTTCGGTTTTTGAAAATCTAAAATCGGAGTTGATTTTAGAGAATTATGGTGTTTGAAAGTTAAGAAGATTTTCTAGAAAAATTTCTATATTTTTGTTCAAGTGGAAAATGGGAGGGAAAAGCTTATCAATTAAAAAATTATTTCACGCAGTGAGCTCACACAAGCAGGAAGCAACCAGACCAATAACGTCCATGCGTGCAGCAAAGGAAGCACAAGATACTAGGTTTCACGTGAATAAAATGCACTCAATAAAAAAGCTTACAATTCACAAAATCAAATGCTGTGTGCCGTGGGCTTCACGTGGACAAAGAGAGGATTATTGGCGAGGTGGCCACGCGCCTCCACGCCATCCTCTCACTCTGGTGTGGCTTTCATGCCATGCCAAGCCATCCATCCCGCATTCTTCGGTCTAGTTTTGACCTTGAAACTCGTAATTCGATTCCGTCTTAGGAATATTAATCCGGACTCAATTACCGGCACCAAAAATTACATAACTTTCCACTCAGAACTTGAAATTCAATTTCGAGTTTCGATAAAAATACGGAATGTCCAAATACCTTGAAAATCATCCGAAACACATTCGAATTTCTCAAAATACCCCTGAATCTCACAAGTGAATCCGAAAAGTCTCGAAAACATCCAAAAACACTCAGACGAATCTCCAAATTGCTCGGAACTCATCTAAGAACAAATCCACACACGATTGGACTCGTAACAAAAAATGAAAAATCTCAAAAATTTAATTCTTTAAAAATACAATGAGATTTTACCAACCATATCAAAACAAACACAAAAACTAAAATGCACAACCACATATGATGAAAAATCTATTTCCTAGAACATGATTTCTAATACATGGATATACATATTGTGAACATGTGTACTACAAATAAATTGCACAACAATGCATGGACACAAATGTATGATAAGTGTCTGTGTGCGCCTACGCCATGCAAGAGGAAGAAGAATCTTGATACCTCAGCATCCAATTAAACACATATCCTTTCAAAAGTGAATATTGCAAGCAAAGTTGCTTTCTTTCTTTGAAGCTTGATCCTGTCACGAACCACCTAAGCAACTAAGCAATACAAACAAAGAGCGTTTTGTTATAGAATCAAGCCAACAAAAATCTAAAACCTAACAAAAACCATGGTATATTACAGAATTTAGCGCATCTGTAGATTAACCATAAATAAAATACCATGCTTTACTTACTATCTACGGACTTTTTAGATTGCACGTCTCAAACTAAATCCATTTGTATATGACATTAATATACTCAGTTAGAATATCAGTTAGAGATTATATCCAACAATCTTGGATGTTTTGCACATATGATATAAGCGTACAGATATTAATAATTCAATATTTACATAATGAATATTCCTTTATTACGTTTTTATAACATTTACATATTACAAGCTTCAGGGCATAAATCCAAACATAAATTTAGTTTTTACTGAAAAACAGTAGTAGTTTTAAATTGTTTGTTTTGTTGGGGAAGGTTGTATTCATGTTTTCTTACTTGCACAATAAAAAGTTTTGTTAATGTTATCTTCCTCTTCTTCAAACTTACATAGGTATGGGGAGGGAAAATGCAAATGTGGGCTACCATTGAGAGAACATCTTGTCATAACACCATGGAACTATAAGAGACTATTCGAAGGGTGTTGCAAAGGAAAGGTTAGTGAACTATAAGTGACTATTTTAAGTTATACTGTTATAGATTGATTTATGAAGTAATACAACTTGCATTTCAAAATTAAACTACATAACGAATTTGGTGGATGCAATTACTTCCAATGGTTGGGTCGTGAAGTACCGATTAGCCAGCTGATATGTCATTGAATAAAGAAATTCAGAGGTTACAGAGGAAATTTCATAGGTTGGAACTACTTAATCGGTTCTACGAAAGTGAAAATCTGGATGTAAAAGATCGTGTACGAGTGTTGGAGTTTGATTTGTCTAAGAATAGGGCAACCATTCAGAAAACTCGGGCTTTTGTTTTTCTATCTTTGATTGCCTTTCTTTGGCTATTGTTTAAATTCCTATAACAATGTGTATTATGGTGTAATTGATTAATACCAAATGTAATATCCTACATAACCTAAAATTACGGTGGTTCCTATAATTGCATTTTGTTTGACGTGATTGCATTACACCTATTTTGTAACCATGTGTTTCAAGTCTAAAATTTCTATAGATTTATTATAGTGTGTGTTCTTTATATTAGGTTATTCACTATTGGGTCTTGGGGTTCTTGATTTTGTCTCTTGACGAGCTAGATCCTTTTGAGTCTTCGGCTTGTCTGACTTCGATATGATTTTTGAACTTAAAATATATTTTTTATGATCGTAAATATTTTAATTCAATCACCATGTAATTATTTAAATATCACTCGTTATAGAACACCGAATAGTTTTATTAAAAAATAATGTAATATGAATCCCACATCTGAAAAAGAAAGGGGATTAAAATGGTTTATAGGTATTAAAGTAATGGCTATACAATGAACAATATGCCTCCAAACTGGGCATAACTTATAAGCCTGTTGAAGTAACGATGATATTTGGGTATTGGGTTCTTGGGCTTATCTCTTGACTAGCTAGAGCCCTCTGAGGCCTGGGCTTGTCTGACTTCAATAAGATTTTTGAAGTTAAAACATTTTTTGTGATCGCAAATATTTTAAAACAATCACAATGTAATTTGCAGAGCATCGAACTATTTTATTGAAAAATTGTGTAATGTGAATCCCACATCGGAAAAAGAAAGGGGATTAAAATGGTTTATAAATAGTAGAGTAATGGCTATATAGTAAACAATAGGCCTCCCAATTAGGCCTAACATTTAAACCTATTGAAGTAACGATGAGCTTTGGGTCTTGGGGTTCTTGGGGTTGTCTCTTCACGAGCTAGAGCCCTTTGAGGCCTAGGCTAGTCTAACTTTGATGAGGTTTTTGAACTTTTGATTGTTGGAACCCCGTTCACCAGTCATGCAACGGAAATGGGTTTTAAAAAATTTTATACAGATTGTAATCTGTATCTGGGACCAATGAATTTTTTATTGTAATTATTTTTGGAATACATATAAAAATTATTACACTAATAAAATATATATGTAAATGTAGGAAATTGTAATCAATAATAAAAAAGAAAAAAAATAGAACCATACCAACGTTTGGAGGCTCCTTCACTTTTCGATTTGCTCTTGGTCTGTACCATTGATCTTTCTCGTTATATCCCGAGACCGATAACTGCGTGTGGGCGCGTCACGTACTCAGGAACTAGAATGGAGAATGTAAAAGAGAGAAGAAGAAGAAACTCTTTCTTTTGATATAAGTATAACACTTGCACACTTTTCTCTCTTTTTGGTGTATTGATCTCACGCACACATTGCACACAAAACCAAGAAAACTAGCCAAAACTCTTTTGACCTTTTATTTTCTTTTAAGTCTCACGCATATATGTAAAACCAAAAGCAAGAAAAAAAAATCTTGTAAAAAACACAAAAAATGTATCAGGTATATATATATATATTTGTGATCTATGCGTTTTCACGCACATTTGCTCTTTGTTTTTTTTTAAATAATATATATCACATATATATAATTCAAAAATATGATAAAATTTATATTTGATTTTTAAAAACTTTCAAATAAAAAATATCTCATATCTTTTATTTGGTTTTATTTGAATTCAAACTATTTAAATTCAAAAATTAAAATATTTTATATAATAAAATAAAATAATCACATTATCTTATTTTATTAAAAAATATATATCAACATACACCCTCCATTTAGTGATTAATAACATATTTAAATAATCTCATTATTTAAGTTATTTAATCACCATTATCCATTAATTAAATAATCTCATTATTCAATTAATTCCCGAATAAATACGCGTCATTTTTGTAACACAATTAATTGGGCAATCCAATTAATTAACCGTGACCCTTGTTAGCTAAATCGATTGGGCTAGCAAGAGGACCTAATGGACCCACAATATTTTGAGCTCCAATAATCATCGGAATCATTAATTAAACTCTTTAATTAATATTCCTTGATTATTAACTCCGGTGTTATTCCACTAAAAACCCGAAGCTGCACTCTCTCAACTGCAAACGTTTTTACATAGACCGATACAACTCAGTGTCTATCGATATAGCTATTACACATGGTGTGATCCTCCACAGTAGTTCATAATTAGAGCTGGATCATAATGTCCGTTATACCCCTCTAATTACATATATCCTTTAAGTACCGTTTATTCTCTAATGGACAATAAATCCTATTTCCTCACGGAATTAGAAGAGCGCTCATATTGTCCAAGCCACGAATCAACCCTTAAGGAAACTACCATCTGTTTCTCACAAGAAGGAGTGGATTCCACTATTATGTACAAACCTTCCCAGCCACAAGCCAAACCGCAATCCCAACATACGGAGTATATTGATCAAGAAATAAATCTAACATCACCCATGACACATCAAAGACCACGATCTAACCTGAAGGAGTCGATAAGACACTCAGGATTAAGATCACCCATATATAGCCATAATAAGTTGATATATATGAATCTCATCGGTAAACGTATCTTGGTGTGAGATTCATATAGATCATGATCCAGTCCTATATGATCACATCATACAATGTGCCTCCATTCCTATATCTCATATGAATGATTCAGGATATAATCACTGTACATTACGGAATGGACCGCAACTATAGATTAACCACTAATAAAGTACCCAGCTTTATTTGCTATCTATGGACTCTTTAGATTGCACGTCTCTTACTGTATCCATCCGTATATGGCACTCATATACACAATTCGAGATTACATCCAGCAATCCAGGATGTTAATATGTACACAAGTTTATAAAATAAATAACATAACAGAATGAGTTAAACCTTTCTTTTTATTTACTTTATAAATCCATTTACATGTTACATGTTTAGGGTATAAACCCCAACATCGATAAGGTTTTTGTTTTGGATTACAATTTAGTTTCTTTTTTTCCATACATACTACTACTGTTGATATGCTTAATGTATGTACAATAGGCATGTATGTCTGGTGTGGGACTACTATCAATTATTTCCTTAAAAAAAAAAAGACTTCTATTACCTACCCAAAAAGTAAAAAATCTCATAGTCGAAAAACGATCCATCAATAGACACTCGGGCAAGTTGGTTATAGACTTATAGCCAAAGCTTTATCGATCCTCTTACTTTGTTGGACATTAGATTCACCACCCTTTTTTTTTAATTCATTTGTTTCGAGTATTATCACACATTCCAAATGATGTTTACCCCTATCGAGTATTATCACTCATATCAAATCATGTTTACTCATATCGAGTGTTATCACATTGTCCAAATGGAAATCAAAGAACGGAGTGGAGAAAAGACTTAATTTTAAAAATAAATGACTGTTGTTTAAATTTGAAAGGCATTTATTGTTTTTTTATTACATTGATTACTTTTAAAATTTGAAAAGAAATTATTGTTTTACGTAGAGAATGGTTAATGAAGGTAGAATTTAAATTGCCTTGTATTAAATGATAACATGCTCAATAAGTTTACAGGTAAACAATAGGTACCGGTGTTTAGTACACCGTTGTTCTATAGCTTGATCCTAAATATATATATATGTGTGTGTGTGTGTGTGACTAACCCAATGTGTTCTGTAACTTCTGGATTTGTAGAAAGAGTGTAGTTTTACTCTCCCTTTTCTCTACTTTCTCTCATGAGTCATGACAGACTCATAATACTTAACACCGTCGTCATTTCCTGGCTTTCCATTTCAAACTCATTCGGATGAGTGTTTTGAAGCTTTAAATGTGTATGTCTTTGATTTTTGAATTTTATGTGCTTGTTTATTCGTACAAATATACGAGGAAATGAGGAATAGATATTGAGTTTCAAATACACATTTTTTTAATGCTCACAAATGTGGAATCGCTAACTGTCTTAGAATCGTGCATAAACAATCACAGAAGATTTCATATATAAGTATTTACTAATTTAAATTGTCTACTCTACACTCCTTAGTCGGCTAGGAATGTTCAAGAAGTATCTTGTGATGTATTTCTTGTCCATTAAAGAGTTAACTTGATGGTCTAGAAAATTGAAATCATAAGAACTTGGTGGCAATTGAAATCATAAGCAAGAGCCATGTCTATGGATTGGGTACATTGCACCATCTTTGTGTGAACCCTAGCACACCCAACCCTTTGTATGCAGCCATATGCATTTTGATAGGGCCCGGTCTTGAGATTTTTGTCGTTTGAAGCGAACCATAGAAAACGAGACCTTCGATACTCTATGCATTTTGATAGGGCTAGGTTATTTTTTGTACTCAAGTTACATGCTAGGTTATTTATGAAGTTACATGCTAGGTTATTTTTGAAGTCACATGCTAGGTTATTTTTTGTACCCAAGTTACATGCTAGGTTATTTATGAAGTTACATGCTAGTTTAAAAATGAAGTTACATACTAGGTTATTTATAAAGTTACATGCTAGGTTATTTATGAAGTTACATGCTAGGTTATTTTTTGTGCCCAAGTTACATGCTAGGTTATTTATGAAGTTACATGCTAGGTTATTTTTGAAGTTACATGCTAAGTTAATTATTAACTTACATGGTAGGTTATTATGAAGTTACATGCTAGGTTAATTTTGAAGTTACTTGCTAGGTTAATTTTTAAGTTACATGTTAGGTTATTTTTTAAGTCACATGCTTGGTTATTTATGAAGTTACATGGTCTGTTATTTATGAAGTTACATGCCAAGTTGATTTGTGAATTTACATTCCATCCAAGTCCTATTTTCTTACATGTAAATTCATTTTAAAGTTACATGTCAAACATTTTTAATGTCAATTACTTGACTTGTAGCATTATGGATGAAACGAAATTGGTCATCCATCATGGTGGAAGTTGGATGGGTAATTGTTACGAGGGTGGTATGACAAAGTGGGTCAATGTTCCTAGATGTGTAAGTTATTATGGGTTGGTGAAGTTGGTAGAAGATGTTGTCAAAGTTGATGTTGCTAGGTACAACTTACAATTATGGTCATTGGTGTTTACAATTAGTGGTATTGCTCGTCTGAGAATTAAGGATGTCAATGACGTGTCATGTATGATGAATGTAGATAAGCTATTACCTGAGGTTTTTGTCTCTAGTTCTGCGAAGGAAATAACATTTTGTGTGCAAGATGACAACCTATGTAACCTACCTACTTCACAACCCGTGTATGGCGGGTTTCTCCGGAAACTGGCAGGATATGGGTCCATTCCAATTGTAGACCCAAGTGTATGTAACGATGAAACCATTGACAATAAAGAGAACAATCAGTGGTCGGACTCCGATAACAGTGATGATAGCTCGATACCCAATGTTGGCAGAGGTAGTCACGACGATGAATATTGGCATGATGGTGTGGGTTGTGGTTCTAGAAGTGTTGGAGGACATAGATGTGCTGGTCCATTGGGTTTTGCTATTTTTAACGGTGTTTCCTTTCGAGAGGATGGTTTGGGTGACGATGTTGATCAAACTTCTGAACATGCTTCCCCACGAGCTTGGCTTATTCCTGGAGTAGAAAGGTATTCTTTTGAACTCATTAGCGCGGAGGAAGGTTGTTCAAATGATGGTCCATTATACAAGGGTAGAATATTTCAATGCAAGAAAGATCTGAAGGGAACGTTGAATATGTATGCATTGAAGAAGGGATTTGAAGTGCGAATTAGAAGGTCTAGCAAGACACGTTATAAGGCTGGATGTAAGGATAGCGAGTTTGATTTCCATTTACATGGAATTAAGATGCAAAAAGGAGAATATTGGGTGGTTCGAATGTTCATAAAGGATCATACGTGCAATATCAATGGTTTCCACGCACGTCTTTGACAAGCAAATTCATGGACTGTCGGTGAACTATTGGCACCAAAGTTGCAAGTACACGGACACTCTCTAAAACCCAAAGATATCATGGTCGAAATGCAAGTGGAACATGCAATACATTTGTTGTATTCAAAGGCTTGGAGAGCAAAGGATCATGCAGAGGCATCTTTTTTTGGTCCTCCCGAAGAATCATTCAAGTTGTTGCCTGCTTACTGTCATCGATTGGAAGAAGTAAATCCAAGGACTATTACGGCGTTGAAAACAAATGTTGCAAATCAGTTTGAATATATGTTCATCGTTCATGCCGCATCACTTCATGGATTTCGTACCGTGATTCGACCAGTTATTGCAATTGACGGTACTCATTTGAAGGGTAAATTTTCAGGTATTATGTTTGTAGCTATATGTTTGGATGTAAACAACCAGTCTTTTCCTTTGGCATATGGCTTTGGCGATGTTGAAGATGAAATGTCATGGACATGGTTTTTGAATGAGCTTAAAAATGCTATTGGTAGTCCTGAGGATTATATGATCATATCCGACCTCCACCTCGGTATCAAAGTTGCAATGGAGAAAGTGCAGCCTAACGTACCATATGGATATTGTGTGTTTCACATGGCTCAAAACATCAAAAAAGATTACAAAAGGAAAGATGTGAGCCTTCTTTTCAAACAAGCATGGAAGGCATACCGGAAATCTGAATTCAAGGAAACGATGTTGGAGATGATGAATGTTAATAGGGTAGCATTCAAAGAATTAATGAATGTTGGTCCCACAATGTGGTCTCGTGCTTACTCTCCTGTTAGGCGTTATAAGTTGATGACCTCTAGCATTTCCGAGTCGATGAATTCATGTTTGGTACATGCTCGTCAAATGCCAATAACAACCATGATTGAGTTTATTAGAGACATGCTCCAGAAATGGTTTTATAAGCGTCGGACCAAGGCTGAAATAACTCGGACACAATTGACTCCTTAGGCCACTGAATTCATAAAAGAAAGAAACATTGATTTAGAAAAGTACACGGTTTGTCCAACTGATTCTGTTAACTTCAATGTTAAGGATGGAAATAAAGATGGTTTGGTAAACCTTTATGAAAAGACTTGTAGCTGTACGAAATTTAAAGTTGATAAACTCCCATGTCGACATGCATTAGCTGCAATAAGGTTAATATCATCTTCTTCCATTGTAATTTATCTTCTTACCTATTTGATTCAATTAATTACTCATAATATTTTCCTTTGTAGGTATGCGAAGAAACCTTTACCCGATTATTGTGGGGATTGCTACAAAACCACAAGTTGTGTTGAAGCATATGCAGGGGCCATTTTCCCTTTTGGGCATCCTAGCGATTGGAATACTCTTGAAGATGTGTGATCAAAGGTTGTTCTTCCGCCTCCTTTTCGTGCCCAAGCTGGAAGACCACGAAAGAATAGATTTAAATATATCAGAGAACATGGTAATGGAAAGACCAGAAATTGTACTATTTGTAAAAAATCGGGTCACAACCGACAAAATTGCAGGAATCCACAACCTTGTTAGGTTCTTCCACCATGCCCTTCCGCATCATCTGCAACATCCGCAACATTGAAGTGACCACGTAGACCTTACAGATGCAGGAAGTGTGGAGATGAAGGTCACAATTCACAAAAGTGTCCATTGGCACAAGAAGAAGTTGGTACATCCTAGATTTGACTGTACCAGTGATGTAGACTTTATGAAACTGTTATTGAATTTGATAGTTGATTTACAATGTTTTCATTTCAGAATACTCCAGTAATGTTACATGTTAGAAGTTACATGCCAGTTGAAAATGATGTTACATACTAGTTCAAAATGAAGTTACATGATAGTTCATAAATATTTTCATTTCAGAATACTCCAGTAATGTTAAATGTTAGAAGTTACATGCAGTACAAAACCAAGTTACATGCTAGTTCAAAATGAAGTTACATGATAGTTCATAAATATTTGTATTTCAGAATACTTCAGTAATGTTACATGTTAGAAGTTACATGCCAGTTGAAAATGATGTTACATGCTACTTCAAAATGAAGTTACATGATAGTTCCTAAATAATTGTATTTCAGAATACTTCAGTAATGTTACATGTTAGAAGTTACATGCCAGTACAAAACCAAGTTACATGCTAGTTCAAAATGAAGTTACATGATAGTTCAAAAATATTTTCATTTCAGAATACTCCAGTAATGTTACATGTTAGAAGTTACATGCCAGTTGAAAATGATGTTACATGCTACTTCAAAATGAAGTTACATGATGTTAATAAATAATTGTATTTCATAATATTCCAGTAATGTTACATGTTAGAAGTTACATGCCAGTACAAAACCAAGTTACATGCTAGTTCAAAATGAAGTTACATGATAGTTCAAAAATATTTTCATTTCAGAATACTCTAGTAATGTTACATGTTAGAAGTTACATGCCAGTATAAAACCAAGTTACATGCTAGTTCAAAATAAAATTACATGATAGTTCAAAAATATTTTCATTTCAGAATACTACAGTAATGTTACATGTTAGAAGTTACATGCCATTTGAAAATGATGTTACATGCTACTTCAAAATGAAGTTACATGATAGTTCATAAATAATTTTTACATTAACAAATTCATTTCAAAATGGGACTCCAGTACAAATTCATTCGTATAGTTCCAGTAATGTACATCGTCAAGTCAAGAAACCTAAGAATCTGCCGGTACACTGTTAGTATAAATTTCTAGGGCCATTTCCTCCCTAAAGTCGGGGATGTTTTTGGTTCCCCATCCCCAAAAACATTTACGACGCATCAACATGTCTGCGTATCGGCATGTGAAGACACCACAACTATCACTGTCTAGTTGTGCTGGTAGCTTCTTTGGAATTGATTGTTCAACAACAAACATAATCCCATCAGGTGCTATGCCTCTTTTGTCAAAATATCTGGATGCTTGCAAAATTGCTGGAATTAGATGCAACAATAGGGTGATCTGCTTCACACGTTTCTGAATATTGGTTGTCTTGTACAGTGGATCATAAATACAGACACTGCGTTTTTCCAAATCAACATCACACAATATCCAATGTCATGCTGGATCACCAACAGCACATGACACCAATAACTAAATAAAAGTAACAAATTACGATTAGTAACTTCAACAGTACGTTACTAGAAAAAAAGTTCAAGATACATGCTAGTACGAAACAATGTTACATGCTAGTTCAAAACCATATCTAGTTTTCAAAGATGAGTAACCTTACTTACATGTTTAACATTGGACCAAGCAGTTCCCTACCAAGGTTTGTCTCCAGCAGCATACAATATCCAATCCGTCGGACATTTATATTTTAGTGCATCAAATTCACAACTCAATGGTGCATCCTCTGACGGTTGGAATTTTTTCCATTCCTGTGATAACTTTGCCTACAAATTATAAGTTTGTCAGGAACATATGCATGTCTATTCGACACCTAAACTTCTATAAAAGAAAGAAGGTTTTCTTACAAAGAAGTCTGAACATAGCACCACAACATCTAATTTGTAATCTTCTGGTTTCAGTTGTCGTTGCTTACATAGTAGACTCATATATGCGTCAATATGCTAGTTCAAAATGAATTAAAATTAAATTGAGATTTTTTCAATATGCTACATCAATATTTATATAACTTAGCAATTGTAACCAACCTCATTGGATAACCAACAGGTTGTAGATTTCAACTCGATAAAGAATTCCTTAGTTGCAAAGTAGTCGGATCCGACGTTCAACCTATGAAGAAAAGTAGGAATATTTCACTTACAAGTTAGTAATAACAATATATTTTACAAAAATAAGGAACATCAAACATGTTACAAAATCTTACGATGTCACTGTGTTGCTTTTCTTAAAACGGGCATACTTTGCTTTCAATTTTTTTTTCTCTCTCGCAGCCGCATGGAATGGGTTAATGTATGGTGAAGTCATATAGCGAGATTTAATCTTCAACCACTGCTCCCGCTCATTTTGCACAGCCAGGTAATCTAGTGTAGTTGCATCCCCTACTGTTCTGTCAACTACCAACGGGGAAGGGGTCTGCACATTTAATCCCTCTTGGGCCAAAATGTTTTGGACCAAATGCTCAAGGCCCTCACCATCAGTTTCATCATCTCAAACAATCCCCTTATCTCGACCATAATCCAACCCAAAAACCATAATTACAAGGGATGCTTCACCCCCTCCCTCGAGCATCTCCTTCATCGTCCCCCTTACTAGAAGTAACCTCACCCCTACCATGGCTACCTTTACCCTCAGCAGTAGGACTTGCCACAATTTCCCTTTGCACTTGGTGAGAATTCTCTGCTCTACGTGATTCAAAATTTTGATGAACTGGCGTTGAGTAGTTAGGGTCAAACCGATGTGGCTCATAATGAGGCGTCCAATCAGGGGTAGTTTGTGTTATTTTAAAAATATATATATATATATATCAGAAATTGAAGTTGCATGACAGTTAAACAAAGTTACATGCTAGTTCAAACCAAGTTACATGCTAGTAGAAAACCAAGTAACATGCTAGTACAAAACCAAGTTACATGCCAGTAGAAAACCAAGTTACATGCTGGTACAAAACCAAGTTACATGCTAGTAAAAAAACAAGTTACATGCCAGTACAAAACCAAGTTACATGGCAGTACAAAACCAAGTTACATACTAGTACAAAACCAAGTTACATACTAGTACAAAACCAAGTTACATGCTAGTACAAAACCAAGTTAGTACAAAACCAAGTTACATGCCAGTACAAAACCAAGTTACATGCCAGTACAAAACCAAGTTACATGCTACTACAAAACCAAGTTACATGCCAGTAGGAAACCAAGTTACATGCTAGTACAAAACCAAGTTACATGCTAGTACAAAACCAAGGAAGGGAATTGATAACCAAGTTACATGCCAGTAAGTTGAAGTTACCTGATGACGTGGCAGAACAAGATCATCCAGCATTTTGTCCACCCGATCAAGCCTTTTGTTTAGGCGCCTCTCCATTGCCGAAACCTCCTTATGTATCTCTTTCTTCATAATGTCTTCAAAGCACTTTGACATTGCATTCATTACTTCCCTTATTGTTCTTGAAGAGTCCGTCGAGTCATCACCCACCTAAAGTGTACAAAGAAAAAGATCTTGAGTATCGGATTCTAGTTTACTTTACGAAATGATTTAATCGCCTTGTAATCAAATTACCGGTGACATGACTCGAGATGTACGCGTCCTTTTTGTCCTTCCTCCATATTTTTCTTTCTGAGGAGACATCTTCCTCTTCATCTGTTTAGGTCGTGATTGACCTCCATCATTAACATGATCATCATCAGCAACAGCAACAGCAACATCAACATCATCATCATCATCATCATCATTACCATCAACATTACCATCATCATTACCATTATCATTAGGTCGTTGCTCACCATCATATAATTGAGTGGAACAAACTGTGGACCCTCAGATAAATTCGTGTCCACACCAACCAAGTAAGGCTGTATCTTCTCATCGTCAGTTGGAGTTAATACCTCCAACACAACATGCTATATAGTTAGCAGAAGTGTCATGATTTTTTTAAGTACTAATAGAAAGAAAACTTAATTTTAGGTTAGGAAAGAAAAAAACATACATTTCCCTCCTTCATTTCTTGTTCATACTTTACAAATTTGGCAAAGAAATTGTAAGGCCTCTTAAAAATCCGCCAGTTCTTCAAATGGGGATGGATGTGACACAAGTTGTTCCCCACCAATTCAACTAATGAGTTGTAGGCTTCCATCGCCCAGAACTGACATTTCACAAATTTTTAACATTTTAACTACACAAGTTCCAGTAATGTTACATGCTACAAGTTACATGCCAGTTCAGAATGAAGTTACATGCTAGTTTAAAACAAAGTTACATTGTAGTTCATTTAATCATAAATTTTGCAAGACTAATCTAATGAAAAATTCCAGTAATGTTACATGCTACAAGTTACATGCCAGTTCAGAATGAAAGTACATGCTAGTTGAAAACAATGTTACATGCTAGTTCATTAGTTGACAAAATATGGAAGACTAATCTAAGGCACAATTCCAGTAATGTTACATGCTACAAGTTACATGCCAGTTCAGAATGAAGTTACATGCTAGTTTAAAACTGAAGTTACATGCTAGTTCATTTAATAATAAATATTGGAAGACTAACCTAATGCATAATTCCAACAATGTTACATGTTAGAAGTTACATGCTAGTTTAGGATGAACTTAAATGCTATTTGAAATTGAAGTTACATGCTAGTTCATTTAATCACAACATTTGGAAGACTAATATAATGCACATTTCCAGTAATGTTAAATGCTACAAGTTACACGCCAGTGCAAAATGAAGTTACATGTTAGTTAATAATGAAGTTACATGCGTCAATAACATTTAAAACCTCACCAATAATGCCTAAGGGAAACCGTATAAGTTATAGTGTGCGACAACCTTCCTTGATGCATTTGCAGACCGAAAACCTTGGCGTAGGTAGTGTATTGTCATCATATACACATAACTTCCCCATGGAAAAGAATCGAAGGATTTTAGATCCTTCACTAATGCAAACAACCATAATGACACTTTCCTCCTCAAATCTTGTCCAAACAAAACATTATTGGCAATCAATACCGGGGTCATCTTCAAACCATCCTTTGGTTTTTCAAATTGACCACCCATAAACTTTTCCCATACATGTTTCAGTAGCAGATTCTCATCCCCTTCGAAATATCTATCGTGGATCCCACCAGAAATGACATGATAAGTTTTCAAAAAAATGTCAGACATCACCCCAAACTTTAGGCCTGTGACCAAACAAAATTCTCTTTTCATGAATTTTGCCACTTTACCAACTACCAAAAAGTGGAATTCATCCTCACGGGTCACTCCAGGTATACATATCTGCCTTAACATCAAGTTATGCATTACACCAGCCGAAAAAGTCATCTCTTTCAGAATGCCAAGTAGGTGCCCGAAACATGTCTTCCTTAAGGAACCTAATTGTTTTACTTGTTTAAGAACCTTAGCAATCTCCAGCAAACCATTCAAACTGCTGTACAAATTTGTGGCGGATTTTTTTAACCAAAATTTCCTAGGTTTAATCAGGAAATCTTCAAAATTCATACTCTCAATCTACAGAAGCAAAAAAAAAAAATTTGCATTATAATTAATTATATAATTATGAATTCCTTCTTTTTTGTTTTTGAATTATTCTAATCATAAAAGTAATCTATGTATTCTGAAGTTGAAAAATATGTATATTTATCAAAGCATTGGAAAAAATTGATATACAAATTTGACACACAATTTCGGGTCAAACCACACCAAGCATCGCAATTGACCAAAAATTTTTCAAAATTTCTTTGTTTAAAATCAATATCAAAATCACCCCAAACACACATATAAAAATTTTAGTTTCAAAACTTTAAGTATCAATCATCATCAACTCTCCATTAATTCATTTTAATTTATAAGTACCAAATTTTCTCAAATGAACAAATTCCTGACTATTGGAATCGACAAAAACTGAACATAAAAACACAAAAAAAATTACCTCAGTAGAGAACCTGGCGAGATGATGAAGAAGAAGATTGCGATGACGAAAAAGAACAAGATTCGTGTTTCGGATTTCAAGAAACTGGTCAGATAAAGAAAAAGCTTGTGAAGACGATGCGAGGGAGCCACAATGATGAGGACCGGCACCGACAGTGACACACGACAACGACTGGGACCGGGAGCGATGGCGACCGGGACCGACAGAGACAAAAAATGCGACCGGCAATGACGGCGACAGAGAATGGCAAGAATAGCGACGGCGACAATACCTTTCTCTCTCTTTCTCTCTTTCTCTCACTTTCATTTTCTTACTTCAATTCACCCAAATGTTTTTTACTTGATGTAAGAAAGTTAAAATTTTGGAATTGTATTTTCCACCGCCCATTTCAAATATAAGGGTTATATTGTCCAAAAGGGGTCAATATTGATAAAAACAATTAAAAATATAATAGTGGCTAAAAACAATAACTCAATAAATTTTTAGGTTACTTATGAATTTACCCCTTTAATATATATATATATATATATGTATGTATATGTGTATGTGTGTGTGTGTGTGTATTCAATCCACCGTCACCATTGATCCAATGTTGTTATTGTAAGAATGATAATTGAGTTTCTATTGGTAGATCTTTTTTTTAAAAAAAAATTATATGTTTATGGTGAATCATTTTTAAAGTCATTTATGGGTTGCATTGTTAGACCTTTTACAGTATATATATATATATTTTAAAAAATATATATGTTTATGGTGAATCATTTTAAAGTCATTTATGGGTTGTGTTTGCATTGGTAGACCTTTTACAGTATATATATATAAAAGCCTTTGTAAAAAAAATTATATGTTTATGTCAGATCATTTTTAAAGTCATTTATGGGTTGGTTTTGCATTGTTAGGCCTTTTAAACTGAGTGTGTGTGTGTGTGTATATATATATTGTCGTATGTGAATTTTGCCAAGCATACACGTCATTGACAAGAAGGAGAAAATAGCCAGGTGGACGCCCAAATAGGCACTCAGAAAATATCTTACGAGGCATCATTAAAGAGAAGAAAGCCCGAGTAAGCATATATTGAATGAAATCTACTCGGGATCAGTTAACAACACTCGAGACTGGTTAAACAACGCTTCCACTTGGGCTCAAACGGCGCAACTCGGGACCATCAGATATTACTCTTACTCGGGAATAAATACGACTCGAGTAAGAACTTGGTACTTATTTCACACGGATTAAGTCATTAAATACGCGAAGATATCCATCAGGAAGGAATCCCAAATAAAATGGAATATTAAGTTAGAAGAGTCTCCAATCAGGAAATAACTTGATTTCTTTACGAAGACTACATTCTTATAAGGAAACAAGTCCAAATTGAACTACACTACTAGAATCCCACTCGATTTCCATAAGAGACTCCGAAACAGGAAAGAAGACAAATCAACCTCAAACAAGTAACCGAATCACAATTAAATACAAAGATCTTGTATTACTTGTACAAAGCAGATTAGGGTTCTATAAGCATATAAATAGACCCATAATTTGTCTCCAAAAGATATAGGCAATATAGCATACAACAATCATAGCAGATACAGAGAGAAAAAAAAAGATCGAGAGCTTGTAAACATCATATTTGTATAGTGGATTTTGGCTTGGTTGATCCTTCAACCATCCGTGGACGTTTCTCCGGTCATCAGAGTTTTACCACCTAAACCTTGTCTTCGTTACTCTCTCTAAATCTCTCTCTCTTTGAATTAATAGCCAAAATCCAATCCTTGTTGGCTTTTCTGATACAATCCAGAAATCGACGTCAATAATTGGCGTTAGAAGGAGGGGTGAACCTCCGAACTTGTTAAAAGCAATGGCAGGAAGTATTAGCAGTTTAGGGAATGGCTAGAAATCGCCAAACGATTTCCATGTTGGCAACTTGTCACAAGATCCTACAACAAGCACAAAAAACCAGCCTGCACACCTGGCAGGGATCCAGCAAGTTCCTCCAACCAACAGAGGTCTTACGCTGCGTTTCCAAGAGGCCTTGCAGCAATTGGTGACAGACGAATCGAGAGGAGGGATTGATTTACTGGCTGCAGGAGCACATACTCCTAATTCTCCACCCTCAAGGCTCCGTTCGGTGGTGGTTGGGCAAGGAATAACTATGCCAGAAACCAGAAGAAACTCTTCCCCAATGAACCCGGCCGGACAGGAAACACTTGAAGAGGAACAACATCACCAGAGGCTGGACCACAATCAAACAGTAAGCATTAGACACCGTAAATATGACTGGCACAGGGATCGGTTGTCATCAGAAGATAGCGATCGACCTTATCGAAAATGTCATTACCAAGTCATGCGAGAATCTCAGTATCAAAGTGAAAAGCCAGAAAGAATGACAGTTACCCAACGGTTCAACCATCGAGGAAGCCCAGTGGGGGACAGAGATGTCATGATCCAGAGCCTAACTCAAGAAGTCGAGAACAATAGGCGTCGGATGGATGCCTTGGTCAGACGTTATGGCTATAACGATTTATCTGACGACGACTCAGACAACCCATTTACCAAGGAAATCTTGCGGACCCCTTTCCTAGAAAGGTTCAGGATGCCGTACGTGGAGCAGTTTAAGAAAGACACGGACCCGAAAGAGCACGTGAGATGCTACAAAAGTGCCATGGCCTAGTATGCCCACATCAAACCCTTATTATGTCTCAATTTCCCACAAACTCTGGGAGACATGAGGTGTGGTTCGGAAGGTTACCTTCAGCAAGCATTAAGAGTTTCAGTGAACTAAGCAAGAGCTTCTTAAGGCAATTCCTGAGTAATGTTCACAGGAAAAAGTTAGTGGCTCACCTTGCTCAAATAAATCAAGGGAAAGATGAGTCACTGAAGAAATATCTAGGGAGATTCGGCCAAGGGGTATCGGAGATTGGCAGTGCAAACGATGAAGCCATAATCGCTGCATTCATCAATAACTTGCAGAATGGACGGCTATCCTTTGATTTTAGAAGAGCATGGCTGACTAGGTATGTTGACATGATGGATATGGAAGGAGGATATGCACTGGCCGAAGAAGAAGAATTAGCTACAAGAGGAAGCTATATGCACGGGGGAAAGCCTGAACAGAAGGATGCTGAATCCAAGAGGCAGAATAAAAAAGGAAAGCTAAAAGGGAACGAGTAGGAGAAAAACAAGGATGGGGGTAATGGGATCGACGCCGAGCGGTCCACAGAGAAATACCGAGGCAGATATACCAATTACACTCCTCTTCGAACAAAACAAGAAGAAATTTTAGCCATCTTGGAAGAGAAGAATATGGTGCAAGAGTTGCGGCGACAATCACAGTTTGCCCTGAGAGATATAACCAAGTATTGCAGGTTTCACAAGGAAACCGGGCATGAGACTTCAAAGTGTTTCCAGCTCAGAGATAACATAGAGACTCTTATTCGGGAAGGGCACCTGTGAGATGTGATCTTGAAAAAAGATGAGAGATTAGAAACTAAGAGAGAAGTCAAGGTTGATCACAACCCTGGTCAAAATCAAAGAACCAGCCCTGAAGCCAATCAGGTAATACATAAAATTTTTGGAGGACCCTCTACTGGGAGAAGCAACCGAGAACGAACTCAGGAAATCAGAGAAGCAATAGAAGCAAGAAATAACTTTGACGTAAACTCGGTTGAGCCAGACCTGAAAAGAGTGAAGGAAGGATGGGACCCGATAGTCGATGTTCGGCCTAATGACGCCTTGGTTATAAGTGTCCGGATTGGCCATCGGGAAGTCCAGAGAATTTTAATAGATAATGGGAGTTCAGCAGACATCCTCAATGTGGTCGTCTACGACCAGTTAAGGCTATAACGAAAAGATTTACAGCCTTTCCATACTCCATTAAGGGGGTTTGGAGGGATAGAAGTCAGGTCACTCGGGACGGTAAAACTGCCCGTGAAGATTGGAGCAGCACCTTGCCAGAGGACTGTCCTGCTCGACTTTGTGGTAGTTGACTTAGACAATTGGCCGTATAATGCACTATTAGGTCGGCCATTCCTGAATAAAACAAGGGTTGTAACCGCCATTTATGCATTAATGATCAAGTTCCCGACAAAACAGAGGGTTGGGATAGTCAAGGGATCCCAAGAGATGGCCAGAAGAGCAAACCTGTCAGTATACAAAGGCAAGAATGATGCATAATGCAGCCAAATCTGTGTAAAGAATCCTTATCATTCGAGTTGAATCCAAGGGAGGACTCAAATGAATCCAAAGCAGAACCAGTTGAAGTGATTAAAAGAACCAGATAAGGTGGTCAAGATCGGGGCTAACCTGGGAGGGAAAAATCAAGCAAGACCTCACTAATCCGCTTAAAGAATACAAGATCTTGGGAATAGTCGACCATGAAGCTCATTGGATTGCTCGACCCAATGGAGGGATTTTACCCCGACCATGCAATGCCCAATATCTGAAGATTTTCTATCCTTAAAATATATATATTTATATTAAATATTTTATTCTTTTTTCTAGTCAGAATAGTATTAGTCAGGATAAATATTAAACTGTATTTTAAATCTTTATTGATTTTTTGCAGTAATAAATAAAACTACTCGGAATTTCCGAAAGGATAGCATTTAGCTCGGGATTTCCAAAAGAAGGCATATGATAATAAGAACATGCAGATAGAATTCTCGGGACCATCAAATCCCAAATGGGCGGAGAAGCTCGTAGGATCATGCCAGCCGAGCAGGGTCAAAATGACCTTCGCAAAAAGGCAAACCCGATGCACCAGACTCTGGAAAAATGCTCGGGACGCTATCAGGAGAAATTCCGGTGAAATGCGTAGCTGTGTTGAAGCAATTTCTTTTAAAAAAAAGAGCTCAACGATTCGGCAAACCCTTGCGCATAAAAACTGGGGAGACGTCCTTGGTATTGCGTAAGGACTCGAACGTATGATCATGGTGAGCCTTGATGTAATGTTTGGGTAGCAACCGGGTATGAAACACAAGTGTAAACTTGCCTGTTTCAAGATGACTCAGTTAATAATAAAGAGCCAATTTAATAAGATACTTGGCAATTGAAGTCATTCGGGTAACAACCGGTTTAATAAGATACTCGGTTAAGTTACCCGAACCTTGAAGAAGCCAGTTTAATAAGATACTTGGCAATTGAAGTCATTCGGGTAACAACCGGTTTAATAAGATACTCGGTTAAGTTACCCGAACCTCGAAGAAGCCAGTTTAATAAGATACTTGACAATTGAAGTCATTCTGGTAACAATCGGTTTAATAAGACACTCGGTTAAGTTACCTGAACCTCGAAGAAGCCAGTTTAATAAGATACTTGGCAATTGAAGTCATTCGGGTAACAACCGGTTTAATAAGATACTCGGTTAAGTTACCTGAACCTCGAAAAAACCAGTTTAATAAGATACTTGGCAACTGAAGTCATTCGGGTAACAACCGGTTTAATAAGATACTCGGTTAAGTTACCCAAACTTCGAAGAGGCCAGTTTAATAAGATACTTGGCAATTGAAGTCATTCGGGTAACAACCGGTTTAATAAGATACTCGGTTAAGTTACCCGAACTTCGAAGAGGCCAGTTTAATAAGATACTTGGCAATAGAAGTCATTCGGGTAACAACCGGTTTAATAAGATACTCGGTTAAGTTACCCAAACATCAGCCAGTTTAATACAGCACTCGGCAACAATCAGCAATAAACAGATCAAGACCATTCAATTCAAAATAAAATAGAATATTATTGCTCCTAAAAGAACGGTTACAGTTCAAAGAATGGTTCTGTACAAGTATAAAATAATCAGAATTTTCTACAATTCTACAAAACTAAGGTTGCGAGGATTTCGAGCCTTTGCCAATACTCGGATCTGGGACCATCTCGTACTCACGAAGCAGACTCTCATTAGACGGCCAAGTGATATCGTCGACAGTATCATCCATCCACTGGCTGTAATCCTTACCCGGGACTGGCCCGACCACCGGGACTACACCCTCCACTGACTCTTGACTTGCATAAAACAAGAGAGAATGCTCGGACGGAATCTCTAAATGCATGGGATGAGGCTCTTTGCCTTGACTATGACAGTAGGCTCTCCATTCCTTCATCTGAATCTGAAGAGATTCTAAGGACCGGTCCACGTGATATTTTATTGACAGCTCCCAATTAGCTCGGGCCTTCTCAGTCGCCCTATTCTTAACTTTGAAGAACTCGCCGGCTGAAACTAGCCCACATTGAAATTCCTGAAGAAGTAGGGCATCGTAAGCAGGGGATCTTTTAAAACGATCCACCAGTTGGAATTCAAGTTCCAACCTGGCCTCTCGGGAAAGGGATTCAACTGTCAGCACTTGGCGCTCCAGATCTTCGATTTTTTGGTCATATGCCGACTTCGCCTGCTCCGTCTCCTGCTAAGCCTTGAGCATGGATTCTTCAGCAGAAGATAGAAGATTTTGAAGTGATACAACCTTCTCCTCTACTAGAGATGCCTTATCCTCAGCTTTAACCTGATTCGCCAGACAGTGATCGGCAAATATTTGTACAGAACCGACCTCCTGTTGGTAAGCTTTCTCGGCTCAAGCACGGCCCTCCTCACTCGCCTTCAGCTGAGCCTCTAGATGCCTTATTCGATCGACTTGATGTTGTTGTGTCTGAATAAGCTCAGCAAATTCGGCCACCATCTGCAAAGGAATATATTTAGAAATCTGGCATAAGCAAAACAATAAATGAGTCAGATTTAACTTACATAATATGCACCGTTTAAAACGTTTTGGTGACGTTCGGATAGTGAACCATCTCTAAAACCACTCCAGCGGTCCTCCCCGATAAAAGCCTGACCGGGGGACATCTCCCAAAACATATCTCGGGGAGAAAGATTTGAAGGAACCCCCGAAGGTTCAGCCCCCATATCTCCAACCTCGGGGGTAGAAGAAGCCCTATTCGGTTCTGAAGCGGCCGCATCTACTGATGCTCCAGCACCAACACTCGGAGCAATCTCATCCGTAATATCTTCATCGCAGGAATCAATAAATGAGACTACCCGAGGAACTTTGAGAGGACGAGACGGTGAACTAACTGCCTTTCGCTTCTCACCCTGAGAACGGTTGAAGTTAAGATCAGCGGCAGGATCTTCCTACGGATCATCCCGAAAAGACTCAAAGAATTCGGCACCTACAGGCACTTGATCCGTCAAGACGTTACCCCCGTCGCCGGCTACGAACCGCCCAACAGGCTCTTCACCTGAGCCTTCACATTGCCTCTCCCTATTAACAGGCAGTGGGGTGTCAGTTGGCTCACTTTGGCCACTTGGACCAGCAGAATCCTGAGTAGGAGGCTGAGCACCCCGATCAATGCACTCGAGAATTCGTTCCTCAGCAGTGTCGATTTCCTCATCAGGCTCGGGTGGAGCAATACCCTCATCGCCCTGACGGGAAGCTTCTTTTCTACTTGCCTTCAAAATCAACTTCACCTGGCGAGCCTGAAGATCGCTGACGACGTCCATGTCGAACACTACAAAAAAAAAGGAAAAAAAGGGAGATTCAAGTCAGAAAATGAAAAGCAGAAAAATACAACAGAAAGGGCGCCGGGTTACTTACATCGCCTGCGATGGCCCAAAATCTATCTGAAGAAGCCGAGCTTTATCAAATCTTTCTCTTTAAAAATGTAGCTCTTGCTCCTCTTCTCCAGAGTACGAACAGCTGCCTGAGTCAGCCTCTTCAGCTCAGAATCACTATAATCGATTATTTTCTTATTCAACACTTCGGGAGAACAGAAGAATCGGGGAACACTCAACACCTTTCGGGAATCCTCAGATCCAACTGTGACGTTGAGCCCGAGAGCCCCTCCAGTAAAAAACCAACTGTTCTTCCAGAACTTGTTGGATGTAGGGAATCCCCATACAAAACCCTTCTTTTTGGGGTCATCAGAGGTATCTACCTCCCGATTCACCTTTGCTTCTTTGGGGACCCAACTGTCCGATGGAGTAGATGCAAGAAAATATGTCCCCATCTTGCTAACCTGCCTCAGCATAAAGAAATGCCTAATTTCATTCTGGGAAGGCGGTGAAAGGTTCATTCGACTGAACATATGCCACATGCACATCAAGATTTTATAACTATTCGGGGCCAATTGAGCTGGGGCTATCCCTGCTTCAGCCAAAAACCAGACAATACAAGGTTGAAAGGGAAGTGTGACGCCACAGCATAGCATCGATCCATAAATCGCGACCATACCCTCAGGAGGATTCCATACGGCTCTATCCCCCGCAGAAACCAAAGTGACCGAGTCGAGCAAGTCGAATTGGGAGTGATATTTTTCTATTTCAGCTGGCCCGACCACATTCGGCTCAGTATCAAAGCCACTCGGGCGAGTGTCAGAAAAAGGAAAGACGAGACGCTCTGTACACTTTATCAACGTCACCCTCGTTAACAGTCTGTTCCCTGGTATGAACGCTGCTCGAGCCGTGCTTGTATACCTTACTTCTGCTCTGATGTTTACCCATCCTTCGAAAAGATACCCTGTGATCAGAAATATCAGAATCAGAACTAGATGGAGAACCTGATACAGGGCTGAAAGTGATGTCAGGGTGAACCCCAGAAACATCAACCTCTACGAATGGAGGTTCATCTGTTGGGATATCCCCCAGTAATCGTTTAATACAAGAAACTAACTGGAAATCCCCACATTCTAATGCATCAAAAGCGATTTTAAAGAGACAATGACGGGAAGATGGCCCTATTAAAACTAACCTTGAATTGAGATTGATGCAAGATCTTCAAACGGAGAATCGCGAACTTCTGGATAAAGAAATCTGAGTTTAAAGAAATTTCTGCTGAAAATTGTTGAGAATAGACCAATGATGTCTCTCAGCAAATAATTTAAAGAAGAGAAGGCACGAAACCCTAGGATTTCAAAGCGGAAAAAAACTTATGACGAAACTCGATGACGAGGCGGCGTTTGGATAAACGCAAAAATCATTTCTCATAAATGATATTGAAAAATGAATAGACGAGGGACGCGTGTCAAAACAGGAAGTAGCTCTCGAACACGTGTCAAAACGTCGCCATCATTTAAGATCTCGCGTGATGAAGCGAATCGAAATTACAGGGTCACTATTAAGACACGCCATTATGACAAGACGACTATTCTGACGAGTGAAAATTAAGACGATTAAAATACTCTTGCCCGAAATGAAATTCACTCGGCAAAAATATTTTAAGGGGGTATTGTCGTATGTGAATTTTACCAAGCATACACGTCATTGAAAGGAGGGAGAAAATAGCCAGGTGGATGCCCAAATGGGCACTCAGGAAATATACTACGAGGCATCATTAAAGAGAAGAAAGCCCGAGTAAGCATACATTGAATGAAACCTACTCGTAATCAGTTAACAACACTCGGGACTGGTTAAACATCGCTTCCACTCAGGCTCAAACGGTGCTACTCGGGACCATTAGGTATTACTCTTACTCGGGAATAAATACGACTCGAGTAAGAACATGGTACTTATTTCACACGGATTAAGTCATTAAATACGTGAAGATATCCATCAGGAAGGAATCCCAAATAAAATGGAACATTAAGTTAGAAGAGTCCCCAATCAGGAAATAACTTGATTTCTTTACGAAGACTACATTATTATAAGGAAACAAGTTTAAATTGAACTACACTACTAGAATCCCACTCGATTTCCATAAGAGACTCCGAAACAGGAAAGAAGACAAATCAACCTCAAGCAAGTAACCGAATCACAATTAAATACAAAGATCTTGTATTACTTGTACAAAGCAGATTAGGGTTCTATAAGCATATAAATAGACCCATAATCTGGCTCCAAAAGATATAGGCAATATAGCATACAACAATCATAGCAAATACAAAGAGAAAAAAGAGAGATCGAGAGCTTGTAAACATCATATTTTCATAGCGGATTTTGGCTTGGTTGATCCTTCAACCACCCGTGGACGTTTCTCCGGTCATCGGAGTTTTACCACGTAAAACTTGTCTTCGTTACTCTCTCTGAATCTCTCTCTCTTTGAATTAATAGCCAAAATCCAATCTTTGTTGGCTTTTCTGATACAATCCAGAAATCGACGTCAACATATATATATATATATATATATATATATATATATATTTAAAAGAAAATTATATGTTTATGGTGAATCATTTTAAAGTCATTTATGGGTTGTGTTTGCATTGGTAGACCTTTTACGGGTATATATATATAAAAGCCTTTGTAAAAAAAATTATATGTATATGTCAGATCATTTTATATATATATATATTTAAAAAAAATTATATGTTTATGGTGAATCATTTAAAGTCATTTATGGGTTGTGTTTGCATTGGTAGACCTTTTACAGTACATTTATATATATATAAGCCTTTGTAAAAAAAAAATTATATGTTTATGTCAGATCATTTTAAAGTCATTTATGGGTTGGTTTTGCATTGTCAGGCCTTTTAAACTGAGTGTGTGTGTATATATATATATGTGTGTGTGTGTGTGTGTGTGTTTGTGTGTGTGTGGTAGGCTATTTTGAAAGTCATTTAGGTCCCATCCCAGTTGTTTTTCATCTCGTTTCATTTTTTATTTTTCAAAACAATTTTAAATTTGCGTTCGTTAACCGTTTTTCTTTTTATTTTGAAAAAATAAAAAACAAAATCAGTGTTAATAGTGAAATATTTGAAAAACAAAAAATACATTTTTTGTTTTTGACTTTTTAATAAAAAATATAACCTTTTTTTTTTTTTACTTTTCTTCTTCTTATGGGACGATTCCTTATTACTTTATTCTTCTTCTCATGTTGCTTCTTCTTCCAGATTTCTTCTTCTTTTTTCAGACTTCTTCTTTTTCTTAAAGCACCTGATGTCAGAGGACCATCGATCCGCTCTTCACCGATGATTTGCCCTTCTTCGCTGTCAATCTCTTCTTCTTCTTCTTCTTCGTCGTCGATCCCTCATCCTCCTTTGATCTGGTTGTCTCTTCATTTTCCTCTTTTTTTTAATTTTTTTTATTTTTTTATTTTTTCTGTTTTTTATATGTAATAAAATAAATATTTATTTATAATTTAAGAGTTTAATTTTGATTAATTGATTTTTGATATTTTTTTTAGTAATTTGTAAAGTGTTACTTTTGTTTAATTTATAAATTACAATAAAAAATACTATTGGTTAATTATTTAATCAATGAATTTATAATTGTTATAATATTAAACAAAATGTAAAAATTGATATTTCAATTTTTGATAGTTTTCGGATAACCCACCAGACGCGTTTTTTTCGTTTTCGTTTTCATTTCCAAAATACTGCTTTCAGTATATGCTACTAGACGTGTTTTTCAGATTCTAAAATTGAAACCAAAAATACTATTTTCATTTCATTTTACTCTTTGAAAAACGGTAAACGAAAAACGCTTGCAAGACAGGCTCTTATAGGCCTGTTTTATTTTAAATCTTATATGAACCAAATTTTTAAATCAATTATTTTTAAACTACAATTTGGGGGCCTTCAGAATCAGGGGCCCTAGACGGTTGCCTCACTGGGATCCCCTAAGGTCAGATCTACATTTTCTTCATTTTTTTAAGAGAGTAGAAACGATGTTTCCATGTCATGGCGTCCAGGAGGCCGTTTTCTGGACAAATACTTGTTTTGGTGTAGAAATTCATTATCAACAATATTTTTTATTTAAATAGTAATACTATACAACCTAAAAATTTAATCCAAAATTTTACCTAAATGATGTGGTAAATAAGTTATCATCGCTACACAAATCATGAGGTGATATAGTGAATAATGTTGCAAAAACAAATCACTTACAACATCATTAGGGTTGGTTTTTGAACTAAATTTTTAGATTGATTAATATTTCTGTTCTTAAAAATCGTTGAGAATCAAGTTACCTGAAAACCTGCACACAAATCAATAATTAAAGTTTCCAATGGTATGAGTGAAGGGAAAAAAAGGTTTCAAAATGCAACGGAAGCGTGAGAAAAACAAATTAGGGTTTGCGTATAAATAAAAAAAATCCTTTTTATATAACAAGAACCTTAACCCTAGATTAATTGACGTATATAAAGTGTCGTACCTTTTTCTCGTGACGATTGAACAAGCGCCGAATTGATTCCGCAAGATCTTCCAATCCAATCACGAACGTGAATCACCTAGGAGTGTGGGCTCCTTTTCTTCAAATTGTATACCTGAGGATGGAAACAAACAAAATCTATTTCTTTGTTAGTTATAAATATCCTCCAAGAGAAAAATCAAGAATGTCCGCCACTTGTGAATTATCAATCAATTTGATTGAAACTCGCGTGAACCTTGATTCAATGTTGTACACAAAACCCTTTTGATGTAAAGGATACTAGTGTACTATCAAAAACAAAAACGTTCTCTTTTTCTCTCTTCTCCTTGGCCGAATTCCATACCCTATATCTATGAGTTGATCGAATTTTGTCTAGAGCAAAAAACTAAATTTTTCTCCCTCAAAATTCTCTCATGCTAATCCAAATTCTCTCTTGAAATTTACCTAACATGGCCGGAATTTACTCATAGAAAATCTTAGGGCTGGCCGAATTTCCTAACATGTATATATATAGGATCATAAATCTTTTCCTAAGAAGGATTTACTTGGTTGGCAAGAATCCTTTCCTTAGGTGGATTTATTTAATAGTTAAGAATCCTTATCTCAAAGGAATTCTATCATCATGTATATATATGGGTTGGCCGAAATTTCATTGGATATAGATTAGGATCACAAAACCTTTTCTAAGAAGGATTTACTTGGTTGTTAAGAATCATTTTCTTAGGTAGATTTACTTGGTGGTTAAGAATCATTTTTCTAAATGAATTCTATCCTTCACCAAGACTCCTAATCCAACTCAATAGTGTATTTGTAACCATATAAAAGACTTTCTAATTTGATTAGATAAATAATTCATTTTATTTATCTACTTATCAAATATAGCCTTTAATATTAATTCTATTACTAACAATAGTATAATTTTAGGAGACCATCTCCTAATAGGAAAAATGTTTTGACTTTTAATTAAATAATTAATTAATCAACAAATTAATTAATTTCCATTTAATTAAATAATAAAATAAAAATAATATAATTTAAGCCATTTTAAACAGCCTTGCCGCCCATACCATATCCATAAGAAAACAAGCTTAAGAATTTTGTTAAAGCCCAGGAGTCAACTAGAAAGGATGTTGAGCGAGCATTCGGAGTGCTCCAAGCTCGTATTGCAATTGTGTACGGACCTGCTCGCTTTTAGGGATGTGAAACACCTAACGATATCATGAAGGCATGTGTTATAATACACAATATGATCGTTGAAGATGAGTATGGTACAAATATAGAAGATTTAAATGATGATGAAAATCTTCGGGTGAGACCATCATTTGAACGAACAATAGGGAGTATGGAATTCATTCAAAATCATCATCGAATTCGAAACCGTGAAACACACTCTCAACTCCAAAAAGATCTTATGGAACACTTATGGAAAAATCAAGGATCACGTAGGGCCATGAATTTGATAATATGTTGATGTGGTGTTGATTTTAAATATAATTATAAGTAATTTTCTTCATGTGCTCTTGAAATATTTCTCCCACTGTGTTTGTCAAATTATAATTACAAGCCAATCGAAAACAAAACTACTACAAATTGATAAATTAAACATGCAATAATTTCTGTAAAAATACAACAATACAATAATAAAACATTTAATCTTTTTTTTAACAGCTTATGTATTAATAGAGGCCAACTAGACCAAAAGGAAAACAACCTCAAACAGAGGCCACCACACCACACGCACCCGCAACACATCAAAGACCACACATATGGCTAGAAAGCAACATACAAAAGATGAAAAAAAAAAACAAAACAGAGAGTAGAGCACCGCTCCTGCAAACCAGCTATAAATCCTCACAAACAAAATCTTGTCCTCCATGTTGGACCCCTTCTTGACTAATATTTAGACTTAAATTGCAATTAAAATCTGTCAACTATTGTTAACTCTTTTTTCAATGATCTCCATTTGACGATGATAATTGTATTGTCAAAGATGAGGAGGCATTCCGCTTGTATCCATTTGGATTATTTTCTCTACTTCTAGTAAATATTCTAAATCAATATTTTGTTTTTCTATTTCCACCATTTCTGTCTAAAAGATACTTCTTCTCAATAATGTATGCTTTTTTTTCTTCTTTTTTATCTACACGCATATCTTCTAAAATCTTCATGAGAGAATTATCATTTTTTTTTCTCTAATCTTACGTTTTTCACTTTTCTTTCCTAGTGGCCTCTCTAAATCAACAAAGTTGGTGTCAACATTACTATGTTCATCAAGATTTATAGGAGTGATTGCAGGTGATGGAGAAGATATATCGGGGAATGAAGTTGAACTCAAACACTTTTTTGTTTACTTTTTTGCTTGAATGTCATTCAATAATTTTGGATGATACCTCAATATATTCCAATAATGTTCAAATATAAATTTTGATTTGACGATTTCTTTGTAGAGTGTCTTTGCATTCATAATCTATAAAAAAAATTAACAATTCAATTTAATTCATAACGAAATAAATTTGTGTGTAGTAAGAAGAGCATATCACAATTTTAAATTTGTAGTACATATTTTTGGCCACTATTTTAAGTTTGTGGGTAGGTTGAGTTGTATGGTTGTAATTTCTGATTTGTTTGATTTAGGATGTAAGTTTTTTTTTTTTTAAACCAATGACTAATTAAATTTTAAAGATACATAAACTAAGTTGATCATACATGAGAAATCATTAAAGTTGGTAATTGGGACTTCGATGGGAAAATTTATATTTGTTAAAAATATCACAAAAATCTAATTAGAGAAAATAAATTATAAAGTAAAGGATTATACAAAATTCTACAAACAAATTCAATTGTAAATCTTTTTCTGTTTTAGAGATTTAGTGGTAATGGATGTGCACTTGTGTCAAGAATCACACCAGCAAAAATTCAAAAGAATTTGTTGTCCAAAAAAGATCTAAAAAGATTTTTAAAAAAAAAAAAATCTTGATTTCAACTACTACTTAATTTGAAAGAATCTTAACCACATTCCAAAGTTTAAAAGTAAATATTTTTCACTTTACTATTCTGTGAGATTTATTATCTACCTTGCAAGCATTTTTCGCACCTAATTAAATGACAATGTATAATGATCCTAAGTGAAAGATCGGTTATTGTCCTCCGAAAATCATGTACGGGATTTGAAAGAACAACTAGATGATTCAATCAACAACAAGATTAAAATTTATTTTTATGAAAGTTTTCTAGTGTCTTTGACTCTTTGTTAATGTCTTTTATCTTTGTTAATTACTCCATAAATTCAAAACCTTAGGTAAGGACAAAACAATAATAAATAGTACATGAATATATATATATATATATATATATATATATAAACAACCACATGTCTCCTATAACAAACTCCAAACTTTAACAATCTAACAAACAGTTATATTGAAATACCAGAATTTCACTCCAACAATCTAAAAGTATAAAAAAAAAAAACAAAATACATACATTTGCTTGTTCGTTCACATGACTTTGTTGTCTATCTTCAATTTGGGTGAAACAACCATGAAATTTGTTTGTGGTTTGTTGAGTCCTTGACGAACGTTGTATCAACGATTTGTCATCCTGATCTGATTTAAAATTCTTGTATTTGTAAAAATATTCTCACACTCGAACCCAAAAACTTTTATGTGCTTGATCGTTTCCTTACACAGCATCCAAACTAATATTCAACCATGCTAGACAAGATGTTTATCCTCCTCCACTGAAAAAGCCTCTCCGTGTTTTTCTGTGAACTATAGCCAGGTGGAATTGGTGATGGATACGATTCAACAAATTGAGAAGAATTAGGATGTTGTGCAGAAAATTCTAGATAATCCATTTGAAAAAATCCAATAAAAAATGAGTTAAATTGAAATGACAATGGTTAAATTTGTAATGAGATTTAGATGAGTTTAATGGTATTTATTGAGTAAAAATAATTTGGAAAGCCTTTAAGAAATAGAGCTTTGATGGAGTTGTTTGAAATCTTTCAGATAAATATTTGAAATAAAAAAAAGTTGTTCAAATACAATTGGTAATAATAATGGTGTGCTATAAAAAAATAATAAAATATAAATTGAAGAGAGAGAAATCACTTTATATTTTAAAAAGTGAAACAAAATCTCATTTGAAGTATCTAATCTAACGAGTCTGTTGGAGCCATATATACTGATGTGACTCATTTAATTTTCAGACAAAACTCATTTAACGAATTATCCGTGCACTATAACTTGATTTCCCTTTCCTTTACATTCTAGTTTAATAAAAGCGTCTTTAAAGATTACGTAATTTACATAGCTTTTGATTTTCATGGTGAGATGTATTCTTGTCATATGTTATAAATTTATAATAATATTATATTATATGTGTCAAATAAAAACGTTATATTATATATATTATGATTAATTGTATAAACATCTCTAGTATTATATCTAATTATATTTATATAAAAATTTTATTTATAATTACGCTAACATCCCTTACTGTTAGTATAATTTATTTTATCCTAACTTAAAATCAAAAGATAATAATAAAAATTATAAACAATCAATCACAATTGACAAAATTATTATTTTATATTTGTTTTACATAAAATATTTTCTTTCTTTTATTTCAATTTTTTGATTACACAATTTAAATTCATTTCATTTTGTTCTCTTGTTAGTTTAAACCATTCAAACCGGTCATTAATAGTAAATTTTCATAATATATAGAATCTATTTAAAAACAAAATTTATATTGACAAACAAATCAATGTGAAGGTCTGTGAATCATTGATTAAGTATTGAAATATATTGACTAAACAATTCGATGTGAGAGTTTTGAACCACTAATTAAGTATTAGAATATATTGATGAAAAAAATAGATAAATCCAATAACTAATGATATGACTATATACTACTCATGTATACTGAGAAAACATATATTTATATATATAGTTTAGCCCGATCTGTAAATATTTATTGGGTCCACTCCTGATCCATCAGTCAACCAATTTTAGATTTTAAAGTAAATAATTAAATTAGAGTTGTTTAACAAATTTATAATTAGTTTGTCCATTCTAACTATATATATTTTATTTTTACTAATGAAATTTCTCTCGTGTTAAAATGAAAAATATTATTTAATTCTTTTTAATAGTATGACCTTTTATCGATAATTTTATTTTTATATACAGTTCAATCTAAAAAAATTGCTGGTTTCAACCCGTTATACTTTTATCGGTGTCACCTAAATTGATTTTTCCCAATCTTAAGTTACATCACCAAAATTGCCTGAACGTCTCGTGAATAAGAAGCTTCATCTGTCTAGGTATTCCTGTCTCAAATCTCAATGTAGTTTTACAAAGATCTGCTAAAAGGCACAAAGGGATGGAATATATATATATATATATATATATTCTGATTTGATTTAGATATTCACCGGTTAATGTTCCCCACACTATCAAAAAATATCATTTAACAACTTAAGAAATCAAGTCATTGAATTGGGCCCTGATACGGAATAAATTGGGTCAGTTGGCTGTTGGTTCAACGATCACTTTTGGCTGTAAAAAACGGTGTAGGGACAACTTTATGTTTTGAGAATGAGCGTGGATGTTTGTATCCCTTCAAAATTGAATTTACACTTTAAATTTATAATTTTTAAAAATTTCAATATTGCCTTTAAATTAAATTATTAGGGATAGTTATTCGGTGACCAATAACTTATACCACTACTATCAAAATACCCATCGGATGAGGAATTGGTTTCAAAATAATTATTTTTAGCTAACATTGTTAATGACCATTCCATCCAATTTCATCCAATGAGTGACATTTTAGTAAATAAGGGGATGACATTAATTTATTTTAAATATTTTTTGAAAATCAAAATTTTCTTTTATTTTTTGAAATAAATAATTATATTTAGTGTGTGTATATACGTATAACATATCTCAAATACACACACACACACACACACACACACACACACACACACACACACACACACACACACACACACACACACACACATATATATATATATATATATATATATATATATATATATATATATTCAACTTATCTCAAATATATATTTTATTTTTTTTAGATTTTGTAGTTTTAATCTTCTCAAAAAAGATATATATATATATTTATATTCAACTTATCTCAAATATTTTTTTTAAATTTTTTAGATTTGGTAGCCTTAATCTTTAATATTCTCAAAAGAGAATATATATATGCCATATGTGAATTTTATCGTACGTACACGTCATCAACAAAGAAGATAAATTGCCAGGTGGACATCCGAATAGACATTCAGAAAATATCCTACAAGACATCACCGAAGAAGAGAAAACCCGAGTAAGCAGATGTTGAACAAAACCTACTCAGGGTCAATCGACATCATATACTACTCGGGATCAGTTAACGACACTCGGGACTGGTTAAATGACGTTTCTACTCGGGATCAAATGATGTTACTCGGGACCAGCGGGTATTATCCTTACTTGGGACAAATATGGAGAAAACTGAATAAAAAGCCTAGCGCTTAGTTCACACGGATTAGGTCATTAAATATACGAAGATATCCATATCAAGAAGGAATATCAATGAGAACAGAATACTGAGCTGGAAGGGTTCCCAATCCGGCAACAACTTTATTTCTTTAAAAAGACTACGCCAAACAAGTCCAAATTGGACTACATTACTAGAGTCCCATTCGATTTCAATACAAGACTCCGAAACAGGAAAGAAGACAGTCCGCTTCAAGCAAGTAATTATAATTAAATACAAAGATCTATTACTTGTACAAAGCAGCTTAGGGTTCTATAAACATATAAATAGACTTATAATCTCACCAAAAAAGATACAGACAACATTCAATAGAAAAATACAGAGAGAAAAAAGAGAGATCCATAGCTTGTAATATTATAATTTCATAGTGGATTTTGGCTTGGTTGATCATTCAACCACCTGTGGACATTTCCCCGGTCATCGGAGTTTTACCATGTAAAAAACTCGTGTCCTGGTTACTTTCTCCTTCTCTTTCTCCTTGAAATTACAGTCGAAATCCAATCCTTGTTGGCTTTTCTGATACAATTCAGAAACCGACGTCAACAATTGGCGCTAGAAGGAGGGGCCGAACCTCCGATTTAATTAAGGATAATGACAGGAAGCAGAAGCAGTTCCGAGGATATCTAAAAATCTCCAGATAACTTCCATATTGGCAGCACCTCGCGAGATCTCGCTGCAACCATGGAGAACCAACCTACATTCCTAGCGGGGATCCAGCAAGTTCCTTTAACCAGTGGAGATCTGACACAACGTTTCAGAGAAGCGTTGCAACAATTGGTGGCAGATGCAGTAAAGGAAGGAGTTGATCTACAGGCTGCAGAGACACAAACTCCTAACCTTCCACCTGTGAGGCTTCTTTCGGTTGTAGTAGAGCCAGAACAAAATGCACAGGAAGCTGGAAGGAAATCTACTCCAATCAATCAGGCTGCACGTGAAACCTCTAAAGAGGAACGACCATGCCGGAAGCAGAATCAGGATCAGACAATCTGTGCTAGACACCGCAAACATGACCGGCACATGGATCGGTCATCATCAGAAGATAACAACCGCCACCATCGCAATCATCATCATGGAATCATATGTGAAACCCAGCATCAAAATGAAGAACCTAAAAGAGGAATGACAATCACCCAGCGGTTCAAACATCAGGGAAGTCCGGTGGGAAACAGGGACGTCGTAATCCAGAGCCTAACTCGAGAAGTCGAGAACAATAGACATCAAATGGATGCACTGGTAAGACGTTATGGGTATAACGATTTATCTGATGACGATTCTGACAGTCCATTCACCAGGGAAATCTTACGTACCCTATTCCCAGAAAGGTTCAGGATGCCGCACGTGGAGCAGTTAAAGAAAGACACGGACTCTAAGGAGCACGTTAGACGCTATAAAATTGCCATGGCTCAGTATGCCCACAGTGATCCCTTACTTTGTCTCAACTTTCCACAAACTCTAGGAGACACGGGTTCAAGATGGTTTGGGATATTGCCCCCAGCAAGCATCATAAGTTTTAGTGAACTGAGCAGGAGTTTCTCAAGGCAATTTTTGAGCAATGTGCACAGGAAAAAGTCAGTGGCTTACCTATCTCAAATAAAGCAAGGGAAAGATGAGTCGCTGAAGAAATATCTGGGGAGATTCGGCCAAGCAGTATCTGAAATTAGCAGTGCAAACGATGAAGCAATAATTGCTGCATTCATCAACTATCTGCAGAATGGAAGACTATCCTTCGATTTAAAAAGAGCCCGTCTCACCAGGTATGCAGATATGATGGACATGGCAGGAGGATATGCATTAGTCGAAGAAGAGGAGTTAGCCACTGGAGAAAGCTACATGCATAGAGGAAAACCCGAGAAGGACGCTGAGTCCAACGTGCAGAACCAAAAGGGAAAACAGAAAGGAAACAGCAAAAAAAAGAGCAAGGACGGGGGAAACGGGCGTAATGCCGAATAGACCACGGAAAAATACCGAGGCAGATACACCAACTACACCCCTCTTAAAAAAAACAGGAGGAAATCCTGGCCATTATGGAAACAAAGAATATGGCACAAGAGTCATGCCATCAATCTCAGTTTACTCGGCTAGATACAACCAAATACTGCATGTTCTATAAGGAAACCGGTCATGAGACTTCCTAGTGTTACCAGCTCAGAGATTACATAGAAACCCTCATTCGGGAAGGACATCTACAGGATGTGATCTTGAAAAGGGATGAGAAATTAGAAGCAAAGAAAGAGATTGGGGCTGATCACAGCTCTGGTCGACATCAAAGGGCCAGTCTAGAGGCCAATCAAATAATACATACGATCTTTGGAGGACCATCCACTAGAAGAAGTAACCGAGAGCGAACACATGAAATCAAAGAAGCAGTAGAGGCAAGAAATAACTTTGAAATAAACTCGGTCGAGCCGGAGCCGGACCTGTAAAGGGTAAAGGAAGGATGGGACCCAATAACATTCACAGAACCAGATTCACATGCGGCCAAATGACGTCTTGGTCATAAGTGCTTGGATTGGTCACTGGGAAGTCAGGAGAATCCTGATAGATAATGGAAGCTCAACAGACATTCTCAATGTAGCCATCTACGATCAACTCAGGTTAGACCGAAAGGACCTACATCCCTTCCATACCCCACTCATAGGATTCGGGGGAGTTGATGTCAGGTCACTCAGGACGGTAAAGCTACCTGTGAAGATTGGAGTGGCACCTTACCAGAGAACTGTATTGCTTGATCTTGTGGTGGTAGACTTGGACAATTGGCCATATAATACACTATTGGGATGACCATTCTTGAATAAAACTAAGGCCGTAACAACCACTTATACCTTAATGATCAAATTCCAGACCGAACAGGGGGTCGGGGTAGTCAAGGGATCCCAAGAGATGGCCAAAAGATCTAACCTGTCAGTATACAAAGACAAGAATGATGAGCAGGTTTTGCACTATAACACATCCGAGTCAAAACGAAAAGCCACTATCATTCGAATTCGATCCAAGGGAAGAGCCGAATGAATCCAAAACTGAACCGGTCGAAGAAATCACCTTGAAAAAAGATGAACTAGACAAAAAGGTCAAGATCGGGGCCAACCAGGGAGGAAGAGTCAAACAAAGTCTCATTGATCTACTTAAAGAATACAGGGATGTGTTCGCTTGGAGTCATGAAGACATGGTCGGAATAGATGCCCGAATAATATCCCACCATCTCACAGTAGACCCGAGTGTAAAACCGGTGATACAAAAGAGAAGACCATTCAATCTCGAAAGAAGTCAGGCAACCAAACAATAAGTAGAGAAGCTACTAGCTGTAGGATCGATTAGAGAGGTCAATTACCCTTAATGGGTGGCTAATGTAGTCCTCGACCAAAAGAAGAATGGACAGCGGAGGACATGGGTAGATTTCACATATCTGAACAAGGCATGTCCGAAAGATAGTTTTCCACTTCCGAGGATAGATCAGTTTGTAGACGCTACGTCAAGCCATGAGCTGCTAAGTTTCATGGATGCCTATTTGGGATATAACCAAATCCGGATGAACAAATCTAACGAAGAAAAAACAACATTCACCATTGATCAAGATTTGTACGGTTACACAGTAATACCCTTTGGGTTAAAAAATGCAGGGGCAACATATCAGAGGCTGGTCAACAGAATCTTCACAACGCAAATTGGAAGGAACATGGAAGTATACATTGATGACATGCTGACCAAGAGCATCACGACAGACAAGCACACTTCAGACTGCGAGAAACATTTGATGTCTTGAGGAGATACCAAATGAAGCTAAATCTGAACAAGTGTTTATTCGGGGTTCTTTCAGGAAGATTTCTGGGTTTTTAAGTTCACCAAAGAGGAATCGAAGTCAACCCCAAGAAGATCCCTGCCCTGCAGAAAATGACTTCATCGAGGACACTAAAAAAAGTACAACGCCTAACAGGATGCTTAGCTTCCTTAGGTAGATTCTTCTCAAAGGCCATAGACAGATGCGCATCCTTTTTCAGAGTAATTAGGAAAGGGAAAGGACTCAAATGGAATGAAGTGTGCGAGCAGGCATTCTTAAAAATTAAAGAATACCTAGGGCAAGCTATCATCCTCTCAAAACCTCATATGGGAGAGACACTCCAACTGTACTTATCAATTACAGAATTAGCAGCAAGCTCAGTTCTAGTTAGAACAGAGAATGGAGTACAGAAGCTAGTATACTATACCAGCAAGACACTTCTACCAGTCGAGACCAGATATTCACAGGCATAAAAAATGGCCATAGCACTGGTTTCAGCAGCAAGGAAGCTAATGCCATACTTTCAGGCTCATACAATTCAGGTACTCACTAACTGCCCATTAAAACAAATTCTACAGAAGCCAGAGATTTCAGAAAGAATGACCAAATGGGCTATTGAGCTGAGTGAATTCGATATCCACTACGTCCCCAAGACATCCCTCAAAGGGTAAGCAGTGGCAAATTTTATAGTAGAGTTCACAGAGCCGAACCTAGAAGCAAAAAGGATGTTGGGAAAAAATTTCCCATGGAAATTGTATGTTGATGGCTCTTCAAACACTCATGGCAGCGGGGAATGGATCGTAGTATGCACTCCTGAAGGAGATGATATCGAATGTGCCATGATGTTTTACTTCAAAGCAACCAACAATCAAGCCGAGTATGAGGTGCTACTAGCTGGACTCATAGTCTGCATAGCTCTCGGGGCAGATGAAGTCGAGATATTCAGCGATTCATAAGTGGTTGTCAACCAAGTCCTGGATGAGTACCGAGCCAAGGATGAAGGCATGATAGCCTACCGTGACATTGTAAAACATCTCCTCTAGAAATTTAAAGAGTATAAGATTGCCCAGATCCCCAGAGAGAAGAATGAAAAGGCAGACATATTGTCCAAACTAGCGTCAGCAACAACCACAATCAGACCAAAGACTATTCCAGTTGCACATCTCCTCAAACCGAGCACAGCTGAACCGAAAAACTTAGAAATTTTAGAAATTCAAACACCGCCAGACGGCTGGATGACTCAGTTAAAAAGGTTTCTAGAAGAAGGCGTGCTCCTAGAAAATCCCTTACACGCAAAACGTATCAGGTATAGATCAGCAAGGTACACATTGGCTGGAGGGGAATTATACAGAAGGGGGTATTCCCGAACACTCCAAAGATGTGTGTCAGAGGAAGATACATATCGGATATTACAGGAAATCCATACAGGAGTTTGCAGAATCCACACTGGAGGTAAAATTTTGGCACACAAGGTACTCAGGCAAGGCTATTATTGGCCTACTCTGTTCTTTGATGCACAACAATGTTCGGAGAGTTGCAATACTTGCCAAAGGATTGCTAATGATATCCGACAACCCCCTGAGCCACTCAGAAACCTCACATCCCCATGGCTATTCACCATGTGGGGGTTGGATTTAATTGGCCCAATGCCAGCTGGGACAGGAGGTGGAGTGAAATATGCTATAGTAGCCGTTGACTATTTCACGAAGTGGGTAGAAGCTGAAGCATTGGTACATATCATAGAAGAAAACACAACAAATTTCATGAAAAATAATATACTTTATAGGTTTGGAGTTCCAAACACTATAATCACTGGCAGCGGCACCCAGTTCGATAACATGAAATTCAGACAGCTGTGCAAAGAGTACCAGATTGCCAATTACTATGCCACACCTGCCCACCTCAAACAAATGGGCAGATTGAAGCAGTAAACAAAATCATCAAGCACACACTCAAAGCGAAGCTAGATGCCAAGAAAAGAAGCTGGGTTGAAAAGCTTCCTGAAGTATTATGGGCGTATCGGACAACAACGAGAACTTCAACAGGAGAGACTTCATACACTTTAGCGTTTGGAACATAAGCTATTATCCCCGTAGAAACGTTATATACATCAACCCGAGTTAGGCTATATGATGAAGATTAGAATGTTGATATGTTGTTACAAAGTCTAGATGAACTAGAAGAGAAAAGGGAGAAGTCCCGAATATGAAATATGGCATATCAGCAAAGAGTAGCTCGCCTCTACAACTCTCATGTTCAGGTCAGGAAATTCCAACTATGAGACCTGGTACTCAGAAAGGTGTCATTGAACACAAAAAATAAAGCTACAGGTTCCCTGGCTGATAAATGGGAAGGCCCGTACAAAGTTGAAGGAGTAGCTGGCCATGGAGCGTATTGGATTGCACGACCCAATGGAGGGGTTTTACCTCGACCATGCAATGCCCAATATCTGAAGATTTTCTATCCTTAATTGTTTTTTGTTCTTTTTTTTTAGTCAGGCCAATTTAGTTAGGTTAAATATTAGCTGTGGAATTTAAAAATTTATTGATTTTGCAGTTATGAATAAAAAATCAAACTCGGGATTTCAGAAAGATAAAAGCATCAAACTCGGGATTTCCAAAAGAAAGCATATGATAACAACATATGGAAGACAAACATGATAATAAGAACATGTAAATAGTGTTAGGATTATGCTCGATAGCAAGAGTATAATATTGTAATTAACAATCTTTTCATATGAATAAAGTGATTTCTAGTTTAACAAATCTTATAGCATTTATAGTTTAATTATTATAATTGTCAAAAGTAAATAATCATAAGGTCAAAAGACTATGAGAAAAGAAGAATTGTTCATACATCTAGATATGTATGGGGTAGACACAATTCTTTAGTTAGTCTTGAATAATATTCACAACTTAAGATAGAAGGTTGTACGCCTTTATTTTGTCAAAGTTGTAGATTCTTTTGCTAGCATTTGAGTGGGATCAAATGTGTTATGATAAGTCTAAAATCATCAAAGTGTGGTGTCTTTGGGCAAAAGAATCTAGTGCACTGGGTGCATTGAATAGGATCAAAATGAAATACTTTATCTAGAACCGTCAATGGATAAAAGTTTTCATTTAAAGACAATTGAAGAGTCTATTTAAATCCTTAGATAAATGATGGATTTATGGTTGCAAGTGTTATCATTTGAGCTATCAATGAGTACGATTATATAGCATAATCTATCCTCGATAGTCGGGTGGTATTCCTTTGTTAATCGATAGAGGACTTCATTTATAGATATGGACATCGTGGCTCCATTTATTAAATGAGAGTAGAATACCATCATATGGATGTTTTGAGGTATTGGATACTAAATCTTAACGTTAAGTTTTCAATAGTGTTTATTGAAATATGGATTCTGGACAAGTCAAAATATCCAAGTTCAAAATGTGGTCATATGAGTAAATATGGTAACTTGGAGAGCTATAGGCGGTTTATGAGTTCTTGACGATTACTGGTATTCTTCACGAGGATACACTTTCTCCAATAAGGTTGTCTAGGGTAAGAGTGAGTGACATCAACTTATTCTATCTTCATTTAAGAGTTCAATTTTAGTTCTTTAGTGGAATGAACTAAAATTAAATAGATCGAACATAAGTGAATCATTTGTATATTGTGATTGGGTTGTGTCTATTAGAGCTTAAATTTAGATAGCCCGCCAAGATCCCCAATCCACACGAACTTGTATGGATCACTTGATATATTCTACCGGACCAATTTAGAGGTCCATCTAGAATTGTATTAAGGCATGAGAACTTGTTTCTTTTTTTAAGAATATGTCTAGTTCACATGTGGACTTTTTTTATTAAGGTCCAATTGATTTAATAAAATAAGAAAAATAATATATGGTCCATATATTTGGTATGGGTGGCAAAGGCTATTAAAAATAGCTTAAGTATATTATTTTTATTTTATTATTTAATTAAATATAAATTAATTAATTTATTGATTAATTAATTATTTAATTAAAATTCAAAATCTTTTTCCTAGTAGGAGATGGTCTCCTAAAACTATACTATTGTTGGTAGTATAGTTAATGTTAAAGACTATATTTGATAAGTAGATAAATAAAAGGAATTATTTATCTAATCAAATTAGGAAGTTTTTAATATGGTTACAAATACACTATTGAGTTGGATTAGGAGTCTTGGTGTTAGGATAGAATTTCATTTTGAAAATGATTCTTAACCACCAAGTAAATCAACCTAAGGAAATGATTCTTAACTACCAAGTAATCCTTCTTAGGAAAAGAATAAATTCTCCTAATCTATATCAATGAGAAATTCGGCCAGTCCATATGGAGATAGGAGAAGTTAGATTTCATTTTAGATAAGGATTCTTAACTACCAAATTAATCCACCTAAGGAAAGGATTCTTGCCAACCAAGTAAATCATTCTTAGGAAAGGATTTATGATCCTATATATGTGTGTGTGTGATTTTTGGTCAGCCCTAAGAATTCTATGATGAAAATTTTGGCCATGCTAGGTACTTTTCAAGAGAGAATTTGGCATAGCAAGAGAGAATTTTGAGGGAGAAAAATTTAGTTTTTGCTCTAGAAAAAATTCGATCAACTCATAGATAAAGGGTGTGGAATTCGGCCAAGGAGAAAAGAGAAAAAGAGAACGTTTTTGTTTTCGATAGTGCACTAGTATCCTTTACATCAAAAGGGTTTTGTGTACAACATCGAATCAAGGTTCACGCGAGTTTCAATCAAATAGATTAATAATTCACAAGTGACCGGACATTCTTGGATTTTTCTCTTGGAGGATATTTGTAACAAACAAAGAAAAGATTTTGTTTGTCTCCATCCTCAGGTATACAATTTAAAGAAAGGGAGCCCACACTCCTAGGTGATTCACGTTCGTGATTGGATTGAAAGATCTTACGGAATCCATTCGGCGCTTGTTCAATCATCACGAGAAAAAGGTACGACACTTTTATATACGTCAATTAATCTAGGGTTAAGGTTCTCGTTGCATAAAGGGAATTTTTTTTATTTATACACAAACCCTAATTTCGTTTTTCTCACGCTTTCGTTGCTTTTCTAAACCGTTTTTTCCCTACAAATAGAATACTCGGGACCATTAAATCCCAAATGGGTAGAGAATCTCGAAGAAGCATGCCAACCGAGCAAGGTCAAATGACCTTAGCAAAAAGGAAAACCCGATGCATCAGCTCTGGACGCTATCGGGAAAAATTCCGGTGAAATGCGTAGCTGTGTTAAGCGATTCAAAAAGTTTAACGATTCGGCAAACCCTTGCGTATAAAAACTGGGAAGACATCCCCGGTAATGCGTAAGGACTCGAACATATGATCATGATGAGCCTTGATGTAATGTTCGGGTAGCAACCGTGTATGAAACACAAGTATCGGTACTTGCCTGTTTTAAGATGACTCGGTTAGTAATACTAGCAAGTTTAATTAGATACTTGGCATTAAAAATAATTCAGGGAACACAACCGGTTTAATAAGATACTCGGTTAAGTTACCCGAACATCAGAAATAACCAGTTTAATAAGATATTGGCATAAAGATCGCAAGAGCCAGTTTAATAAGATACTTGGCATAAAGATCATAAGACCCAGTTTAATAAGATACTTGGCGTTTAAAGATATTCGGGTAAACAACCGGTTTAATAAGATACTCGGTAAAATTACCCGAACATTAAAGAGTTTAATAAGATACTCGGCAACAGAGTTAGGTTAAAGAAATTTCGCAAGCAATAAAATCAAACCACCAGGTTCAGAAAAGCTACTCGGAATTTTATTGATCTTTCAAAAGAATGGTTACAAAGTTCATTTATAAGAGTCATCACAAAGAATTCTTTACAACAAAATTACAAAAATCCTATCTATAAAAATCAGGATTGTGAGGATTTAGAACCCTTGCCAATACTCGGGTTTGGCACCATCTCATATTCTTGGAGCAGACTCTTATTAGAAGGCCACGCAATCTTGTCAACCGAATCATCCATCCAATGGTTGTAATCTTTTCCTTGGATCAGCCCGAAAACGGGCACCACACCCTCCACAACCGACTCTTTATTGGACTTTCCTTGAGTTGAAGGTTGCTTGGATGAATATTTGCTCTTGCCTTAAGCTTGAGGTTGTTTGACCTTGGCCTTTTTCAATTCTTCAAGGCACCTCATCTCTCTTTCCTTGACAATTTTCAAGGAGTTATCTTTGATGGCAAGTTCATCTTTTATTGCCTTCATCCGTTGGTGGCAATCTTCAATCTCCTTCTCAAACTTGGACACATCAATCACGTCTGTCTTCAAGGAGTCATTCAATTTGATCCTTAATTGAAGATTATCCTTTTCCAATCTAAGGATATCATTATCTTACTCCCTCAAAGACTTTTGAAGAGATTCAACTAACTCTTGATAATCAACCACATGATCATAAGAGTTCCCAGAGCATGGGCCATTGCTATCAAAGCCTCTCCCGCTTGTGCTTGTAAGAGTCATATCATTAAGGCTAGCTTCACTCAAGCTTGCTCCACTTTGGTTTCCAAACTCCAAGTCACCAATCTTGAACTCTTCAAGTGACACACATTTGGTAGTGGCCATGTTGATGAGGTTGTCTTTGAAGCACCGGTTGGCTTTTCTTAGGAGCATTAGCTAGATGTTGGTGCCTTTGTGGTTGAACATGAGTAACTTTCCTCAAAGGTTGATTAAGCTTTGATTGAGGCATCCTCAAGGGTTGAGATTGAGCTTGTTTCCTTAGAAGCATCTTTAAGGTTGAGCTCTTAAAGGATTCACCCACAATAAGAATCTTCTTAGGGTGTTGAGACCTAGGTGGACAAATAGGAGCAATCTTATTCACAAATGTAGGCTTGTCCAAGGATGGTGTGGTCTCATCATTTACAAAACCAAGACCTTGCTTGTCGTTTGGCTTCTTGCCAAAGCTTAACATGTGGTCAAACATCTTCGATTCTGAAGTCATCTTGGCAAGTGCACTCATTGCTTCATCAAGGTCATTCTTCAACTTGACTTCATTTTCCTTTGCACATCTCACTTCTTCATCCAAGTAAGTCACTTTATCTCTGAGTTGAAGATTATCATTTTCCAATCTAATAATATCATTATCTTTCTCCTTCAAAGAATTTTGAAGAGAATCAACCAACTCTTGATAATCAACCACATTATCACAAGAGTTTCTGGAGCGTGGGTCATCACTAACGAGGCTTCTCTCACTTGTGCATGCTCCACTTCTGTTTCCAAACTCCAAGTCACCTATCTTGAACTCTTCAAGTGATATACATTTGGTGGTGGCATGTGTTTCTTCATGGTGGGAAATAGGAAATGCAAAGTAGTTGAACTCACTATCCACCGAGCTTGTAGAGCACTCATTAACTACTTCAACTTCGCTATTACACCGAGTAACGATCAAATCAACTCCTTCATTCTTGTACTTTAAGTTAGCACACTTGGAGGCGATGTGGCCAATTCCACTACAAACAAGCCTTTTCTTTTCCTCCTTCACCTTGGAGGTCATGCCCATCTTCAAAGATTTTGTGAATCTCCTAAATCTCTCAACCATGAGAGTCATCTCCTCAAGGGAGTCATATTACTCCCTCTCAACTTTGGGGGTCAAATCTCCCTCTAACATCTCAATACCACTCATGGTGTTTAATGAATGAGATGAATGCAACAATCAAATGCAAGACACACAAACAAGAGCCTAGATCACCTAAGTATTTCTAGGAATCCGTTCTGATACCAATTGAAAATAACCCTTAAAGTGTGTGTCTAATAAACCTAGACAGGGGTGATTAACACTGAAAAATGTATATTTATTAAGGGATAATATCATCATTTTACACTTCCAATACGATTAATTCCCCAATTTTGATATATTTTCGTTCGCTTGCTTAAATAAATGTGTTGTAAAGTAATCCGTGTATTTTTCTTTGTATTTTAGAGGTAATATGGTCAATTCAGAATTATGAAGAAGTCAGATAACAAAACAAACATCATTTTCAAGTTCAGAACGTCAAAAACCCTAGGAAGGCCTCGAAGGGCATTTTTGTAATTTTGACTAATCACTTTTCACAGTTGACTTTCAGTGTTCATAGTTGACTTTCAATGTTCACTGATGCCGTGGCACATTCCTATTGGACCAAATTACGAGTGCACCATACAAGTGATTACGGGGAATCACGTTCTATTGACTGATGACTTTATCTATTGACTGATGACGTGGCATATTTCTATTGGCTCGAATTGTAAGTGCACCATACACGTGTTGCAGAGAATCATATTCTAGAAGTCGGTGCACTGTTCACTGTTGACTTTCATTGGTGTGGTACTGTTCACTATTCACTATTCACTGATGACGTGGGGAAATCTTGTCGTTCCATTCTAAATTCATCCGATGGTTAATTTTCATCCGTATTTTGTATAAAATGGGGACCTCCTCCCCTCCCCCCCATAATTTGGACATCCTGAATCTAAATATGATATTAGATTTGTGAAATTCTCTCTCTTTTGTTCATAAATACTCAGTTTAAATAAAATAACTATTGTCTAGTTAAATTATGTCTGGCTAATTTTATATAGCTGGGGCCAAATGTGATATTGATGGTATGGAAAATATGATCCAATTTTAGTATGTTTATTGTTTTTTTGCTTTCTCCCCTCTGATCTTTGTGGAGTTTTTGACTCACTGTAGACAGACAAATATTGTCTAGCACAGTGGGTACTTTTACCCATATCTATCAGATAGTGGTTTCTCCTCTCTGATCTTTGTGGAGTTTTGACTCACTGTAGACAGACAAAAGTTATCTAGCACAGTGGGTACTTTTACCCACATCTTTCAGAGAGTGGTCAGTGGAGTGGAATACCCTCCCATTAATCTGGATTAAATATTAATAATTGGATCACATTCGGATTACCAACAGTAGATCCCTTAGCCCCAGTTTTAATTTTAATTGATTTACATTTTATAACAAGCTTAGTAATTAATCTAGATAATTAATTCTACAAGGACAAGTGAACAACCTCTTTGTGGTTCGACCCAGTCTTACCGGTTAATTTATTACTTTGACACTCTTATACTTGGGAGTAGAAACACTTCTTTAGGACGTGTCAAGTTTTTGGCACCGCTGCCTAGGAGGTAAGTCCGCCTTTTCTTTATAGAAGTGATTTCTTTTTAATTTTATTTTAGTTTTGCTATTTTTTTTTCTAATCTTCCTTGTTCTCACTTTGTATTTAGTTTTGCATTTAGCCTAGATCTAGTTTGTATTTGCATATAGGTCATTTTACTTTTCACGTTTGCAGATCAATCCCCTATCTCTCATACTTTCACTTTAGTCCCTAGATTTATAGGTATTTTCATTTTAACCCCACTACTTATGTATATTTACGTTTACACCCTTAGAATTTTTTCATGTTATTTTCATCACCTTTTCTTTTATTTTCTTCATTTTTGTGTGTACTTCACCTCCAAGAACCCTCATTAAACTTGCATGAGACGTTGGTCTTGAAAATCTAGTGGTAGATTAATTAGGAGATCACAATCACCCACATTAACTAACAACATGGCTGAAAACCCACTTAGACATCCAGCAGGAAACCAAGCCGAGAACCTTTTAGACAACCATGACAACATATCTCAACACAGTAACAATCTACCTTATGTTGACCTTGACCAACACATTAACCTAAATCCACCTAGAACTCTTAAAGACTATGTGAACCCCACACGTACTTGAGCACCTTCATGCATAGCTTTCCCACCAAATGTAGTACACTTTAATTTTAAACCAGGAATCATTCAACTTTTACCCAATTTTCACGGTCTTGAATCTGAAAACCCATATTTGCATCTTAGGGAGTTTGAGGAAGTCTGTAACACTTGCACTGACCAAAATGTTTGCATGGATATAATCAGGCTTATGTTTTTCCCTTTTTCCTTAAAAGATAAAGCTAAAACTTGGTTACAAAACCTTAGGCCAGGATCAATCCAAACTTGGAATGACATGCAACAACAGTTCTTAAAGAAATTTTTTGTACCTCATAGAACAAACTCTCTTAAGAGGCAAATCACTTCATTTACCCAAAAACCTAGGGAAACACTTTACCAATGTTGGGATAGGTTCAAAGAGTTGTTAAATGTCTGTCCACATCACGGTTTTGAAACATGAAGGATAGTGTCATATTTCTACGAGGGACTTACACCCTAAAGTAGAGAAGTCATTGAGATGATGTGTAATGGGGAGTTCAGGGACAAAAATCCCAAAGAAGCACTTGACTATCTTGACCACATCGCTGAAAATGCTCAAAATTGGGACACCATTGGTTCTTCTGAGTCCATGAGCAAACCACAACCATCTCTATCTAGTGGAGGCATTTACAATCTTAGGGAAGATCATGACCTTCAAGCTAGATTTGCACCCCTGGCTAGGAAAGTTGAAGCTTTAGAAACTAAAAAAAGTGAACATGTAAAATCTGTACAAGAAATTGCATGCCATGTATGTGATTCTGATGATCATATCACTTATAGTTGCCCAACTTTACCAGCCTTAAAAGATTGCCTTCATGAACAAGCCAATGCTTTGCACACTTTCAACAAGCCAAATTTCAACCCATACTCACAAACCTACAATCCTAGCTGGAGAAATCATCCAAACTTTAGTTGGAGGAACAACAATCATGCCCAGTCTTTACAACCATTAGGTCCATCACATCAACAAACGCACTAGAATTTCCAAAACCCTCAAGGTTATACGCCTTATATCCCACCATCTAGGAAAACCCTTGAAGACACTTTGTATTCATTCATTGAGAAGCAAAAATCCATTAACAGCCAAACTGCACAAACCTTGACAGATGTTAAAGATACTTTGGGAAAGATTGCTTCTACACTCACCACACACGAAAAAGGTAAGTTTCCATCTCAACCATAACCAAATCCCAAGAGTCAGTCAAGTTCCTATGATAATAACCAACGCCCAGATCAAGTCAAATCAATTATCACTTTTTGTAGTGGTAAGGTCATCAAAAAACCTATTCTTGAATCTTGTAAAAATGATGATGAGTCATTTTCCAAGGGTAAGGAAGGGGTTAATGAAACCACTGTTGACGAAGAAATAATTGAATCCACACCTACACTCCCATATCCTCAGGCTCTTAAAAATTCACAGAAATCGAAGTATCCCCCCAGAGATTTTTGAAATTTTCAAGCAGGTAAAAATCAATATCCCTTTGTTGGACGCAATCAAACAGGTACCTTCCTATGCCAAATTTTTGAAGGAGTTTTGCACTGTGAAAAGGAAGCATCAGGTAAGAAAGAAAGCCTTTATGGTTGAACAGGTAAGTTCCATTCTTTCCAATAAAAATGTTTTGAAATATAAAGATCCTGGTTATCCCACTATTTCCTGCATAATTGGTAACTGTAAAATTGAGCATGCTTTACTTGACCTAGGTGCTAGTGTAAATTTGCTCATATACTCATTTTATTAGCGACTTAAACTTGGTGAGTTAAAGCTGACTTCAACCACAATTTGTCTTGTTGATAGGTCAATTAAAATACCAAAAGGAATATCGGAAGATGTGTTTGTACAAGTCGATAAATTTATCTACCCAATAGATTTTATTATCTTGGAAACACAACCTGTTGTTAATGAGCACAAATCAATTCCTGTTTTATTGGGTCGTCCATTTTTAACTACTGCAAATGCCTTGATTAATTGTAGTAATGGAATAATGAACATGTCTTTTGGAAATATGGAAATTAAGCTTAATTTTTCAACATGTCTAAGGAACCATTTGATGATGAAAATAAAGATGAAGATGTAGACATTATTGAAACCATTGTTGAAGATCATGTTCAAAAGGATTCTTTTAAGTCATCTGAAGTTTATTTGATCAATTCACCTGAGTCATGCACGCATTCAAATCTTGATAATTGTTTACAGGTTGTTAAAGAAGAATGAGACATTTCAGATTTTGAAGAACTGAAACAAAAAGATGAAAAGCCAAAAGAAAAAGCACCTAAACTAGATTTGAAACCCTTACCAGAGGGACTCAAATATGCATACCTTGGAGACGAGCAGACCTACCCAGTGATAATCTCTTCTAACCTCACAGAAGAGTAAGATGGTAAGTTGCTACATGTTTTAAAGAAAAATAAGAATGCAATTGGTTGGACTTTGAAGATTTGAAAGGTATTAACCCATTCATTTTTTCACATCGAATAAACTTAGAGGTAAATGCTAAAACATATCGAAAACCCTCAAGAAGACTTAACCCACACATGAAAGAAGTTGTCAAGACCGAAGTCCTTAAATTACTTGACGTGATAATTATCTATCCTATCTCTGATAGTAAGTGGGTGAGTCCTACACAAGTTGTGCCAAAAAAATCTGGAATCACTGTTGTTAAAAATGAAAAGGGTGAGTTAATTCCAACTCGTGTTCCATCTAGTTGGCGCTTGTGCATTGATTATAGAAAATTAAATGATGTCACTTGAAAAGATCATTTTCCCCTTCCATTCCTTGACCAAATTTTTGAAAGAGTAGCAAAACATCCCTACTACTGCTTTCTTGATGGGTATTCAGGATACTATCAAATTTCGATTTCATTAGAAGACCAAGAAAAGACCACGTTCACATATCCTTTTGGAACCTTTGCATTTAGAAGAATGCCATTTGGTTTGTGTAATGTTCTAGCTACATTTCAACGATGCATGCTAAGCATTTTTAGTGACATGACTGAACATTGTTTAGAGGTCTTTATGGATGATTTAACTGTGTTTGGGAATTCTTTGTATGATTGTATGAATAACTTGGAAAGAATCTTGAAACGTTGCATAGAAAACAGACTTGTGCTCAACTGGGAAAAGTGTCATTATATGACCACATCTGGAATTGATTTGGGTCATGTTGTGTCATCTAAAGGAATCGAGGTTGATAAGGCAAAAATTGAAGTCATTTCGAAGTTATCACCACCACAAACAGTCAAAGATGTGCGGTCATTTTTAGGGCATGCAGGATTTTATAGGAGTTTTATTAAAGATTCCAGTGTCATATCTAAACCACTTTGTAACCTCTTATTAAAAGATGTAAAGTTTGAATGGACACTAGAGTGTCAAGAGTCTTTTAAAAAGATAATTGACCTTTTAACATTTGCTCCTATCATAGTAATCTCCTGATTGGTCCTTGCCTTTTGAATTAATGTGTTATGCGAGTGATTTTGTTGTTGGAGCTGTCTTAGGACAGAGATGAGAAGGTAAGTCTTTTGTGATTTATTACACAAGTAAAACTTTGAATTATGGACAAATGAATTACACCACCACTGAGAAAGAATTACTTGTTGTGATATTTGCATTGGATAAATTTCGGTCATACTTGATTAGCGTTTCAACCATTGTTTTTACTGATCACACTGCTTTGAAGTATTTAATGTCTAAACAGGATGCAAAGCCAAGATTGATTGGCTGGATTTTGTTGCTAGAAGAATTCAATCTCACAATCAAGGACAAAAAAGGTGCTGAAAATGTCGTCGCAGACCATTTATCACGACTCACCGCTGAGTTGTCATTTGATAAAGCACCCATCAATGATTCTTTTCCTGATGATCTATTATTCTCCATCACAACTTTACCTTGGTATGCTGACATTGTTAATTATCTTGCAACAGGAATGATACCACTTGATTGGAATGCACAGGAAAAAAAGAAATTTTTGACCGAGGTAAAACGTTTTTACTGGGATGACCCGTACTTATTCAAGTATTGTCCTGATCAAATTGTTCAACGGTGTATTCCAGGCAATGAGGTAAGTAGTGTCATTGAATTTTGTCATTTTAAAGCATGTGGTGGTCATTTTTCGTTAAAGAAAATAGCTGTAAAAATCTTACAGTGTGGATTTTATTGGCCTACCTTGTTTAAAGATGCACATGCATTCTGTAAAACCTGTGAAAATTGTCAAAAGTTAGGGTCCATTTCTAAGCAAAACATGATGCCTTTAAACCCCATTCTTGTCATTGAAATATTTGATTGTTGGGGGATTGATTTTATGGGTCCATTTCCACCATCATTTGGATTTTTATACATTTTGGTTGCCATTGATTATGTGTCAAAATGGGCTGAAGCGATTCCTTGTCGAAATAATGATCACAAAACAGTAATTAAGTTTTAAAGGAAAATCTTTTGAGTCGATTTGGAATCCCTCGAGCCATTATCAGTGATGGAGGCAAACACTTTTGTAACAAACCTTTTGAGTCTTTAATGAAGAAATATGGAGTCACACATAAAATTGCTACACCATACCACCCACAAACAAGTGGTCAAGTTGAGTTACCAAATAGGAGATAAAACAGATCTTGCAAAAAATGGTTAACCCTGATCGAAAATATTGGTCTCTCAGACTAAATGATGCACTTTGGGTTATCGCAATGCATTCAAAACATCTTTAGGTATGTATCATTATCGTTTAGTTTATGGAAGACCTTGCCACTTACCTATTGAACTTGAGAAAAAAAGCACATTGGGCCATTAAAGCTTTCAATTCTAACCTAAATGATGTTGGTGAATTGCGCAAGTTGTAAATAAATGAACTTGAAGAATTAAGAAATGATGCATATGAAAATACAAAAATTCTTAAAGAAAAATCTAAAACCTTTCATGACAGACAAATTTTAAGAAGATCATTTGAAGTTGGTCAAAAGGTTTTGCTTTATTATTCTCGACTTCATTTATTTCCTGGCAAATTGAAATCAAAGTGGAATGGTCCATTTGTTGTGAAACACGTGTATCCATATGGTGCCCTTGACATTGAAAATCCTAGGAATGGTAATGTGTTTAAAGTAAATGGACAACGTGTGAAACCATTCTTAGAAAATATAGATTTTCAAAAAGACTCGGCCGTCCTTTCTGACCCTTGTTACAAGGGTGAGTAAACAAATATTTTACTTTTGACTTTATTTGTGTTTGCATTTATTATTTTTGTTTTTGTTCGCTTTTATATTTTGAATTTTTACATGATTAATTTCGAGGTTCAATTTTTGCTTGGTTTGTTTTGCTATATAACCCCGGTTAAGTGGAGGATAACTATACTCCATGACAATTCAAGTCGGTTTAATTTAGTTTCCCAAATAACTGATCCCCAAAACAAGGCATGGACGAATTTTTCACAAACCTACAAAAAACATTTTCCATCATTGCCCCAAAATGCTCTGAAAAAGATTTACAAAGGACGTTCCGAAAGATTACGCTTACTGATGATAAACAACATTCCTGTTGAAATTCGCTGGTTGATCGAAGCTAAGGTACATCTAGCAGGTGAGTCTGCTGATTCATTTATATCTTATATGCCTGGTTTTGGAAGAAGTGACCTTGCAAGAAAACAAAGAGCTAAGAAGTTAGGTGTCACTTGTCACAAATGTGCACTTACAACTTGCAACACACGTTGTTGTTCTTTAGGAATGGTGTCTAATAATCGGAAAGATAAAATTTTATTCATTAGGTATGGTTTGCGTAAGGAGTCATTGGATAATATCCTAACGACTCTTGATGCACATCCTAGTGGATATGTGTGAATGTGAATTGATAGATTATGGCCACAATTTCAAAAAGAACATGCACAATATAGTCTTGAATCTGACTTTAAAAGACCCTGTTTTCCAATTTATAAGAAAATTGGATGGGAAGCATATCCCCGACCCATAGAGGGCATTGAAGCCATTTCTGGACGTAAAACCGGAGGAAGATGTGAGCCACAATCACAACTACTAGTAAATATCTTTTTGTTTTTATTATCTTTTTCCTTCCACATTTAATGTATTTTGCAATTACTATTGTTTACTTTTTATTTTTGAACCATTTAGATCTAATATCATTGACAAATACGTTGCCTTATACATATAGGTGTATCATTGTGTTTCCTTTCGGGATCTATAAATACAAGCATTTGGTTTTCATTTTGCTTCAAAGCACTCATAAACATTCAAAAGAAAAATTCAGAGAGTGCATTAATGGCGTCACCTTCAACTAAAGAATTCACAAACATTTATGTGTTTGGTGGCACTAATTATAGGAAATACAAAGAGTTTGTTGAGGCTGCAACTTATCTTGGTAAGGTTTTGGCTGAGCGAAAATTACACCTAGTGTATAGAGGAGGTAACTTAGGATTAATGGGGTGTGTTTCACGAGCTGCACGATACAGAGGTAGTCAAGTTCTGGGTATTGTCTCAAAGCCGTAACAGAAATCATCGGAAAGACAAATGGCGAAGAGCTAGTTGTTTCAAGTATGCCTAAAAGATTGATTGCTATGTTACATCATGTTGATGCGTTTATAGCTTTGCCAGGTGGTTTTGGAACCTTAGAAGAAATCTTTACAATGGCATCCTGAGCGCAACTACACATCTATGAGAAACCCATTTGTTTGTTGATTGTTAATAAATTTTATAATGGTTTGCTTTCATTTCTTGATCATTCTCAAAAAAATTATTACATTCCACCTTCAATCCGAAAAATCTTTATCTCTGTTTCAAGTCTTCATGAGCTGATTAACTAGTTACAAGGTTTTAATTATGAGCCAGATCCCTCAACCTCCAAAATAGATTGGTCCATTGATGAAGAGAACAAAAAACACAGAATTGATCTGAATCTCAGTTTGAAATTGTCATATGGTTTTTATGCATTTTATTTTCCTTTATTTTGTATTTATTTTGTTGTTTAACAGGATTTTGTTGTCTCTCAAGTTGTTCAGATGCTATCTTCTAAACCTTAATTCTTTCTAAAGACATTGGGGACAATGTCACATTCTGGTTGGCAAAAAGGGATAGTTAATTCAATAACTTTAAAAAAAAATAACTTTTGACCTTTTTTTTGTGTATAGATGGCCGAGTAAGGAGATCTTTTAGATACTTATGAGATGCATCATTGTAGTTCTGATGCATTTTTTTTTCTCTCTTTTGACTATTCAAATTTATAAAATCTCTATTGTGATATCATTGACTAATCCTTTTGTTCATTCAGTCATCTTGAGAACTTTTTCGAACTATTTTGGACACACACGCACATTGACATATGATTATATGCAGTAAGTTCAGATTTTACGATATTTAGTTCTGAAACATCATTCAAGGGTAACAACCGAAGGCAGTGGTCTTGTTTAAAATATATATAGTAATAATAATAATAATAATTTTATGTGTTTTGACCAAAACTCTTACTTAGTAGCCGTTCCTCATGCCTCAGTAAGTATAGATTGTTCACACAAAACGGTGGAGTTTGGATAATAATAATAAAGTGCAGTTTCGCAGCCTCTTTAACTCGAGCAATTAAGCCTGAGGGGAGCTTCAACACCTAATGCCCTAAGAACAATTGGTTTGGGAGTCATTGACCCAAAGCTCATTACACGAGTTAAAGAGAAAGTTAAGGGAATTGTACTAAAAAAACATCAACAATACGAGTAATTAAGCCTGTAGGAGTGTTTTAACACTTAATGCCCTAAAGCCAATTGGTTTGGGAGTCATTGGCCTAAAGCTCGCTACATGGATTAAAGATGGAATGTTTGCTTTCAATTTTGTTATATTTTCTAGTTAAATAAAGACAGAAAAAAAGTAGAAGAAGAAAATGAAACTACTGCCTAAGGAAGAAGCCATGATGAGATTTCAGAAGGAAAATGTTGCTTGATTTCAATTGAATCTCATAGTTATTATGTTGATCTTTACTGAGCACAAGAAAGTTTGATTGATATCTCGATTGATGACTAATTGACAAAGGGTGAGAAAAGAGGTATAGGAGAGTTTGTTTATTTGGTAGTTTTTTAGATTTGAATTTAAGTTTTTACTATTTTCACTTTAGTTGCTAGGGACTAGCAATAAGCTGGTTGGGGGGTGCGATTAACACTGAAAAATGTATATTTATTAAGGAATAATATTATCATTTTACTTTTCCAATATGATTAATTCCCCAATTTAGATATTTTTTTGATCGCTCGCTTAAATAAATGTGTTGTGAAGTAATCCGTGTATTTTTCTTTGTATTTTAGAGGTAATATGGTCAATTCAGAATTATAAAGAAGTCAGATGGCAAAACAAACATCATTTTCAAGTTCAAAAAGTCAAAAACCCTAGGAAGGCCCCAAAGGGCAAATTTGTAATTTTGACTATTCACTGTTCACCATTGACTTTTCACTGTTTACAGTTGACTTTCCCTGTTCATTGTTGACTTTCTCTGTTTATAGTTGACTTTCACTGTTTATAGTTGACTTTTAATGTTCACTGATGATGTGGCACATTCCTATTGGACAGAATTGCGAGTGCATCGTACACGTGACTGTGGGGAATTACGTTCTAGAAGAATGATGACTTTGTTTGTTGACTGATGACGTGGTATATTTCTATTGGCCCGAATTGTGAGTGCACCGTACACGTACTGTAGAGAATCATATTCTAGAAGCCGGTGCACTGTTTACTATTGACTTTCACTATGCGGTCACTGTTCACTATTCACTATTCACTATTCATTATTCACTGATGACGTGGTGAATCTGGACACTTCATTCTAAATTCATCCGATGGTCAATTTTCATCCATATTTTGTATAAATAGGGGACCCCCCTAATTTGGACATCTTGAATCCAAATATGATATTAGATTTGTGAAATTCTCTCTCTTTTGTTCTCAAATTCTCAGTTTAAATAATATAGCTATTTTCTAGTTAAATTATGTCTGGCTAATTTTATATACCTGGGGCCAAAGATGATACTGTTAGTATGGAAAATATGATCCAATTTTAGTAAGTTTATTATTTTTTTGCTTTCTCCCCTCTGATTTTTGTGGCATTTTTGACTCACTGTAGACAGACAAATATTGTCTAGCACAGTGGGTACTTTTACCCATATCTATCAGAGAGTGGTTTCTCCCCTCTGATCTTTGTGGAGTTTTGTTTCATTGTAGATAGACAAAAGTTGTCTAGTACAGTGGGTACTTTTACCAACATCTTTTAGAGAGTTGTCAGTGGAGTGGAATACCCTCCCATTAATCTGGACTAAATATTAATAATTGGATATCATTCGGATTACCAACAGTAGATCCCTTTGCCCTAATTTTAATTTTAATTGATTTACATTTTATAACAAGCTTAGTTATTAATCTAGATGATTAATTCCACAAGGACAAGTGAACAACCTCCCTTAGGTTTGACTCGGTCTTACCGGTTAATTTATTACTTTGACACTCTTATACTTGGGAGTAGGAACACTTCTTTTGTACGTGTTAGGGGGAAAGGGGGGGGGGGGGGGGGGGGTGAATAGGTTTTAATCAAGTCAATTACCGATTTTTCTTGATTAGTCGATATTCAATATTCCAACAAAACAACAATACACCATCAAGTTTAAAAATACGAAATTATAAATAACACAAGATGTATACGTGGAAAACCCTCCAAACAGGAGAAAAACCACGGGCTGTTAAGTCTGTCACACTCGATCGCAGAAATCCACTATATGAGCAAAGGTTACACCCTCAAGTGATTTTCGGACTCTCACTCTCGACAACCTCAGGCTATGGACACCGCCACTCACCACTCTTGGTTTAGTCCTTAGTGATATTCCTTGATACACTACTCTTGGAGTGAACGCCTCTTACTTTACCCCCTTAGATCTTTTACAGTGGCACCCGACCAATTGCTTGCCAACCCTTCCTTTGGTTGCAAGACTTGAATTGCTTGTGCACTACACACTAGTAGCCACAAGACTGAATTCTCAATGAAGGGATCAACAACCTATGTGAATATGTAAAAATATTCTAAATGCAAATAATGCTAGGCAACACTAAATGCTTATCTAGGAATTAATCACTAAGTGCAAATCCTAGATATCAATGTCTAAATGAATGCTCATAAAGACTTAACTAAATATGGATATGCAATATTACAGTCTAGTTATCAAACAAAGCCATTTCAACACATGTTGTCATTAAGAATGGTATGGTCAATAAATGCAATCATCAAAATGCAATCAATATTACCTAATTAACTAGAGGCAAATATGACCTATATGCTAGCTATCACAATACAACAACCCAAACAACAACAACAATGTGTACTTGTAGTAAGAATCCTAATCTAGAGGCATACAATTCTTACAAGAGATATCTTGTTAAGCTAGAACACAAGAATGATGAATATGGTGTTCTACTTACCAAATTACATGTGTTGATGAAGACCCATACTTAGAAACATCATAGATGTAGCTAGATGATGTTTGTCACATGTAAGAATGATGGGTGTTTGGGTTTTGAGAGTTAAAGAAGCAATATTGGTGCTTTCTCTCACTGAAGAACTCTTTTTCTCACTAATATCTAGAAATTTAGAGTTCTAGGTCTAAATGGGGAAAAAGATGATGTATATATAGAGTCCAAATCAAACTACGTCATTTTGGGAGAGAAAAAAAATGATTTCCAGGCATCATAAGCGACCTTAGGGCAACCTGGATGATAGGTTGCTTTGCTCTCGGGTTTGGGTGCTAAAATATGCTTGAAAAAGTGACTTGGAAGTGTGGTCGCCCTGAGGTTGCTATGCTCTCGGGAAAAACGTGACAACACAACAGCTTGAGCTTCAAGCGACCTAAAACATGACCAAACAACATCCAAACCTTTCGTATAATATACCGTTGGAAAGTTATAGAAGTCTACTTTCTACTCAATTTACAAAACATGATTTGGATGTCTGTAGAAAGTGTTATGGTGATTTTTATGACCAAAGGTCAGATTTGGACTTTAATAAGAATGCCCAAACTCATGGAATAAAACCATGTGACCAAAGACCAAACTAAGAGAAGGGTGGGACCTTCTCAAATGGTCACTTAACACGTTAAAACAAGCATACCATCGTGCAAGTGCAGACATATCCGATCAAATAACGGAAAATGAATTAATCACACAACAACCACACTTAAAAATAAGAATGAAATGTATGATGACACATGCAACAACTCAAAAACATGTAAGTGTGTGTGTACAATAATAAATGCATGTCAATGTAAATGCATATATATGAAATGTGAGTGTATGCAACTAAATCTCTTCAATAAGAAATAAACATAAGTGAACTACCTCTTAAAGCTCACCGGGATCTTGGACGCTTACCATCAAAAGCCTAAGCTACCCATTACACATTGAATCCCCAATGTTATTTGTCAAGAAATAAGACAATCATAAAATTGAGGTTCTTACATGGAAGGTAAGAAAATTTGAGAGGAAGTTTTCTGCACATTGGCTTCTTTAAGTTCATAAAATGAAAATGAGAGAAAGAAGAGTTTATAAAGGAGAGGGAAACTTAAAAGGGGAAGTGACCAAAACATCCCCAAGTTATCCTCCTTCCTCGAGATGGTGAGTGGCCATCTCAGGGGCATAGAGGTCTCCTCCCCGAGATGGCCACGCATCATCTCAGGAAAGAGAGGCATGGTGGCATTTTGGCCATCATTCCCTCCTTCGCGCCCCTTCGCGTTCTTCGACCGTATTACGGTATTCGAACTCTGAATTTAAATCTGTTTTCAAATTACAAAACCGGGACTCTCTGATGCACATGGACGTGCAAGAAACTTTGACCAAAAAATATGAATTTGACTAGACATATGATGACGAAGACAATGCACGCAACAAGACCGGAAAGTTTAGTAACTCTTGACTTAGAACTCGAAATCAAATGTATGAGTAACCGAAATGTCTAGAACTCAATAAGGAACAATATAAGACTGAATTCAAATCCAAGATCCATGTTATACAAAAATATAAACATACAAACACATATCACACAAGAATGCTTATTTCAAAGACATAGTCTACAAACATGCATTTTCCAAAACTTGTCAATTTCATACCAATGCATGAGCATTTAATATCAAGTGTGTGAATGTATTATACAAAATGAGCACAACAATGTAGGGACACATATGGATGCAATTTGTATGTGTGCCTAAGCCCTGTAAGAGAAATGAGGTCTTTAATATACTTTTGTTGAACCAATGAAGCACATTTCTCTCTGAAGACTTATACTTTCTTGATAGATTGCCATATGTTTTTTGAAGCTTGAATCATCATCAACTTTAAGAAAACTAATCAATACAAGTGAAACATAGTTTTGATATGGAATAATACCAACACAAAACCAAAAACCTAACAATCTCCCCATTTGACAAATTCCATGTCAAAACCCCTATACAAATACACTAAAACAATAAAACAATTGCAAAGAAGATTGATCACTTAGGAGTTACAATGATTTACAATGACTCATACACTCCTAGACTAAATCTTCAACAAGTCTTGGACTTCTTCTTGATCTTCTCTTGTAGCCAAATAAAAGCAACTTAAAGCACAATGCATATCCAAGAGAAAATATATATGTTGCCATATAATCTTGGCAAGAATTTAACATGTAAATTCTAAAAAGATCCTATATCTCCCCCTTAATACATGCCACCTCAAAATATCTAGCCAAAGTCAATATAATATTTCATGCCATAAAATAAAATTTCAAGTTTCCAAAAACACTAAAAATAAATCAAACAATGCAAAAAAAAAAAAACATATAGAGAGTGAAAGAAACTAAGTAGACTAGCATATATGATTCTCCCCCTTTTTGACATGAAATGAAGCCAAAAGGATAAGAGAAGAAATGTACCTCTTGGTCAAGCCACTAGACACTTTTTTTATCAAAGAACTTTGAGCAGCGACATAATGCTTTACAGATGGTCTCATGCTTGTAGAAATACTAGCCTCCAACTCTTGAATTCTCGCATCTTGTTGAGCTACCTTTGCCTTGAGTTTTTCAATCTTCAACTTTGACTCTTCAACCTATTTCTTCAATTGTGTTGCCCAATCGGAAAGAGAACTTGTGCTTACCATACGGCTTGCCCCTTGATTTCAACTAAAGAGTCCTAATGTATCACAAGCCATTCTCTTGTTCTTGTATGACATAAATGTCACACGTTTGTCACTAAATTTTTCTAAGGGAGGTAAAATCACACCTTCCTTTTGTGACTTAACACAATGAGCCAAACACAATTGAGTTATAAGCCTCGGTAGTGCCAACTTTTTTCCCAACCTAGTTGTTAAAGCCACACTATCTAAGTATGTCAAGAGAATTTCGAAGGTTTATATGTTGATTTGTCACTAAGGCATGTACAATCTTGATTTTCTCTTTGTTAAGCTCAGTAGTGTTTGAAGATACTACAAGATTGGTACATGTAAAGAGATGCCAAAAAGCACCCACCTTAGTTAACTCACTTTGACTAATATATGTTCATTTCTTCCACTCAAAACACATGTCATCACATAGGGTTTGACTCATGATATTGAGATTTTCTATTGCATCCACATCTAGAAAATCCAACTCAATATCATTAGGCAATCCAAGAAACTCATTAATAGTCTCTGAATATACTCTAAAGACAACACCTCTTATGTCCATTAAGGCATCTAGATAGGTAGTAGTATCCTTATAATCATGATAAAATTCTTTCACAATACTATAATTAACCAGATTAAGCATGCTAACCCAAGATTCCCAATTTCTGTCAATCAAGCACCTATGAACATAAGAACCTACACAATTGTTCAAGTCAATACCTCTCTCTTGAAATAACTTCTTAGTTCCCATAACACCTAAAGGTTTCACCTTAGAGGCCTTGGACTTGGAGGATGACTTGGTCTTGTCAATGAGCTTAGAAGAATTTCCACCACCGGTTACTTTGGTTCATCCCATGACCTAGTGTAGACAAATACTAAACAAAAATTAAGTGGAAAACAACTGAAGCAAGTTTGTCACATAAAATATACATACAAAGATATATGATAAAACAATGAATCATCATGCAAGATAAAAACAATAAGTAGCATCTTAGAAGATTCATTATGTCAAGAATATGCCAACATATAACAAGATGAAACATGTGAACATTGTAGGGAAAAACCCACGAGCGGAAGCGTAGAAAAATTCAAAAAACAAAAATTAGGGTTTGCGTATAAATAAAAAATTTTCCTTTCTCAATAACAAGAACCTTTACCCTAGATTAATTGATGTATATAAAAAGTGTCGTACCTTTTTCTGGTGACGATTGAACAAGCGTCGAATTGATTCCGTAAGATCTTCCAATTCAATCAAGAATATGAATCACCTAGGAGTGTGGGCTCCCTTTCTCTTAATCTTATACCTGAGGATGGAAACAAACAAAATCTTCTTCTTTGTTAGTTACAATAATCCTCCAAGAAGAAAACAAAGAACGTTATGTCACTTGTAAATTATCAATCAATTTGATTGAAACTCGCGTGAACCTTGATTCGATGTTGTACACAAAACCTTTTGATGTAAAGGCTACTAGAGTACTATCAAAAACTAAACGTTCTTTCTTTTTTTTTCTTCTTTGTCGAACCACACACTATTTCTTAGAGTTGATCGAATTTTTTCTAGAGTAAAATCAAAATTTTCTCCATCAAAATTCCTATGGTGGCCGAATTATTCTCTTAGAAAAAAATGGTTGGCCAAAATCTCTCTTAGAAAAGCTTAGAGCTAGCGGAAATTTCCAAACCTTTAAATAGGATCATAAGTCCTCTCCTAAGAAGGATTTACTTGGTTAACAAGAATCCTTTCCTTAGGTGGATTTATTTGGTAGTTAAGAATCATTTTTTAAAAGGAATTCTATCCTCCTCTTATATATTTATATATATATATATATATATATATATATATATATAGCTGGCCGAAGTTTCACTTAATATAATTAGGGGACTTAATTCTTTTCCTACGAAGGATTTACTTGGTAGTTAAGAATCCTTTCCTTAGGTGGATTTACTTGGTGGTTAAGAATCCTTTTCTAAAAGGAATTCTATCTTATACCAAGACTCTTTATCCAACTCAATAGTGTATTTGTAACCATATTAAAGACTTCCTAATTTAATTAGATAAATAATTCCTTTTATTTATCTACTTATCAAATATAGTCCTTAATATTATTTATACTACCAACAATAGTATAATTTTAGGAGACCATCTCCTACTAGGAAAAAGATTTTGACTTTTAATTAAATAATTAATTAATCACCAAATTAATTAATTTCCATTTAATTAAATAATAAAATAAAAAATAATATATTTAGGCTTTTATGTATTAGCCTTGCCGCCCATGACAATATATAGGCATATATATTATTTTTCTTATTTTATTAAATCAATTTGGCCTTTATAAAAAGTCCACATGTGAACTAGACCCATACTTACAAAACGAAACGAGTTCACATGCCTCAATACAATTCTAGATGGACCCCTAAATTGGTCCGGTAGATTATATCAAGTGATCCATCCAAGTTCGTGTGGATTGAGGATCTTGGCGGGCTATCTAAATTTAAATTCCAATAGACACAACCCGATCACAATTAACAAATTATTCACTTAGGTCCGATCTATTTAATTTTAGTTCATTCCACTAAAGAACTAAAATTGAACTCTTAATAAAGATAGAATAAGTTGATGTTACTCATTCATACCCTAGACAACCTTATTGGAGAAAGTGTATCCTTGTGAAAAATATCAGTGACTGCCAATAGCTCATAGACCGTCTATAGCTCTCCAAGTTACCATATTTACTCATATGACCACATTTTGAAGTTAGATATTTAGACTTGTCCAGAAGCCATGTTTAAATAGACACTATTGAAAACTTAACGTTAAGATTTTATATCCAATACCTCAAATATCCATATGATGATATTCTACTCTCATTTAATAAATGGAGCCACGATGTCATATCTATAAATGAAGTCCTCTATCGATTAACAAATGAATACCACCAAACTATAGAGGATAGACTATGCTATATAATCGTACTCATTGATAGCTCAAATGATAACACTTGCAACCATAAGTCCATCATTTATCTCAGGAATGAGATAAACTCTGCGATTGTCTTCAAATGAAAACTTTTATCCATTGACGGTTCTAGATAAAGTATTTCATTGTGATCCTTTTCAATGAACCCAGTGCACTAGATTCTTTTGCCTAAAGATACCTCACTTTAATGATTTTAGACTCATCATAACACATTTGATCCAATTCAAATGTTAGCAAAAGAATCTACAACTTTGACAAGATAAAGGCTCCCAACCTTTTATCTTTAGTTGTGAATATTATTCAAGACTTACTAAAGACCTGTGTTTACCTCATACATATCTAGATGTATGAACAATTCTTCTTTTCTCATTGTCTTTTGACCTTATGATTATTTACTTTTGACAATTATAATAATTAAACTATAAATGCTATAAGATTTGTTAAACTATAAATCACTTTATTAATATGAAAAGATTGTCAAATCATTATTACACTCTTGCTATCGAGCATAATCCTAAGAAACTTATCATAAAAGAGAACAAAGTTTAGCATACTATGCTCCCCTTGATAAATGCTATATCTAGGATCAAGATAGCATAATTTTCAAATTGAAATTCACACAATCACACACTCAAGCAATTTTAAAGAAATCAAACAAAATAAGCTCCATAAAACTATGAGAGATACACTAAGATTTTCAATTTCTCTCATAATTCATCTAAAATTGCTAGAAAATCAAATACGTATAAGCAAATAGTGTGTGTGTGTGTGATAATCAACAGGTAAATCACTTCCACATCTATTCATCTTAAGTTTTTCCTTAAAAGGTCAAACTGATTATCATCCATAAATTTTTCTTTTAAGAGAATAGAACTTAACATTTGAGCGGGTGTGTGCACATCACTTGTCATCCCATTTCTGTTTTTCAACCCGAGCACTTTTGTTTTTCAACTTAACTCCTTTAAGCCTTCTTCCTTTTCTTAATAGGCTTTTTGAATCAAAGATTTTTTTATTGATTCTCTTAACTGAAAATTCTCTTGGGGTGAGAAATATCAGTTAACACCCTCAAAACCACTACCTCGGAGGTCACGGTCGGGGTAGGTACCCATGGTACCAAAATCAACTATTTAAAATGGATAACACTATAAAAGAGATATAAGATAAAATGGTACTGTTTTATTGATTGTTATTAGTTGATTACAAAGGAAGTGTATCACTCAATCTTTCTCTCTCTCTCTCTCTAAGTGGACAAGATATGGCAAACCCGTGCCTGTCGATAAGTGGACAAAGTTTTTGGTTGGTGGCCATGTTCTGTCAGCAGAACTTAGGCGACAATAGAGCTTCATTTCCAAGTGGTGAATTTCAGTCCTGATTTGTGCGTATTCAAAACCGTCATTTCTTTCGTGCATGCTCAGGCGTATTTATACTGCAGAATTTAGGTTTAGCTGGTTATTCTCCCGCCTTTAATCACTGAATCAAATCCCCTCTTATTATTTGGGATATGAAGTTTAAAAGTGGTTGACTTTAACTTAGTAACTGATTCGAAGATATCTTGGATGGAGATAAGTTTGTTTCCTCTTTGGTTTCAATGACTTCACCGGTACACCTGTAATGGTTTAATGCACGTTGGAGTGTAGTTATGATACCATGTGTTACCCTAGCGAGGTGTCTCATATAGGCTTTCGAACGTGGCACTTGCTACTTTGATCGGTGAGGTATGTTTCAGTATCAATATAGTTATCGACCATTTCGGGCCTTCATAGAAGCTTGAACTAATTGTGTTGGCACTTTTCGGTGGTGACAGGCTCTGCGGGCTTCCACTTTGCCTGCTCGGACAAGGTTGAGATTATACCTCAGTAAAGCAGGAGGGCATTACAAGACAAGTTTGGCACCCTGAAGTTCTCTTAGTGAAAGCTGAGATGATAGCTTGCTCCAGGGGAGCTGTCGAGATACCTCGATCTCAGGCAACCCGGTTCCTTCTATGTCGACCTAGCTTCGAGCTCCTAATTTGGTATATGGGGATTGACAAGGTTACGTCAGACAGGACGTGCTATCGAGGCCGACTTTTCAAACAACCTAGGTGTTTTATTTGAAATTGTAGAAGAAGACTCTGGTGGGGAGTTTGGAGAGTTTGAGGTTGTAGAAGGTCAGGCCGAAGCTGCCACCATCGTAGTAGAAAAAATGTTCACTCTTTCATATGATTTTAGGATCTTTCCAGACTCTACAGTCACCGTCAAATTAAATAACTGCATGAGGGAGAGGTTTGACATCCCCAACAGTGTCTCGATTACCGTATCCTATAGGAACTTTGACGTAATCACTCATCCACCCAATTTGTTTCTTATCATTATCGCTGCTTTCAATAGTGGGATCAGGTTGCCTTTCCATCCTTCTCTTTACCGGGCCCTTTTCGCCCTATTGCTTGCTCCCCTTCAATTGATGCTAGGGTTTTGGAGACACTTGGTGGGCTTTCTCGTGCTATGGAAGGAACAGTTTGAGAAGGATGGTATCGATAAAGAACCAGGACCGGATGAGCTGTGGCCCCTTTTCCAAGTTACTGCTGACTCCCCTAGTCCGAGGGGACAATTCTACCTCTGGGCGAAGAACCACCTGAACTTCGTAGTCTCTAGTGCTACAAAGAAGGACAACCCTTGGAAGGAAGAATGGGTGGTACTGAGTGGTGATTAGGGGAGCTCGATCTTAAACGGTGACACCGAGTACCAGGTCCCAACCCGGTTTAGCGACAAGCCAGTCTGGGAAAATGTTTCCCTTACCAATGAATCTTGAGCAATTCTAGAGGTGATCATCTCGTAGAACTTTGTTAATCAAAAGTACCCAACCTTAGATGCTTACGACCCCAGCCGGGTGAACTGGTATTTACGTATTTCCACTGCTTCCCTAGTGTGTCAATATTTCTCTACTTTTGTTACCTCGACTCCTTTGATTGTCACTCATTTATTCTAAATCTTTGTTGATTTACATAGTTTGAGTTGTTCCTCTACCAACTCAGGATGAGCCCAGCTTGCCCGGCACTCAGTTCTTTCTAAGATTTCTCTCTCTATCTAGCTCTTCTACCGCTCAGGCTGTCAAGTTCCCTCCTCTCATGGTTACGGTGAGGCATATATCGACTGGAATTCCTGGGGTACCTTCCACCACTAAAACCATGCCTCGAATGGAAGTATTCACATCCAAGCTAACCAGGGTGAGAAATCAAGGGTCTATTGCTTCTATTGTTATTGCTCCTCCTACCACTATCGCCTCTACTTCTACTGTTGTTGCTCCCATTTCACCTCATCCCCCTACTTCAATGCCTTCTTACTCTGAATGGGCCTTGAGACAACAGCTGCTACCCGAGTCAACACCAGACCCCCGTCAAGATTCTCTAAACAGAGTGAGGTCCTCAACCAATTCTTCCTTTCTTGCCCGGGTGAGGGCCTAACTGACATGACCTCCTTACCTTCTAAAACTCTGATCACCAAGGGTTCTACCCTTACAGCCGAGGTAAGAGCAGATATTTATTATGTTCCATTGTTGTTCAGGCGCTCATATTACTGGTAAATGGATGTTAGCTGACTTGGTTGTTGCATGTTACAGACTTTCAAATATAATATAGCAGTGAGCCACTAGATGTCAGCGGTAAAGAGCCGTGCTGAGAAGGTTGAATCTGATATAGAAACAGCCAAAGGGGAGCTCGGTCAGCCCGGAATGTAAGGTAGACGCTGTATCTTAGTCTGACCACGAGTGAGAAGAAGTTGAAGGATACTCTTCGTGACCTGGAAAGGTTGAAGCGCTCCATTGATCAAGAGATTCTTGTATTGAAGCGGCTCTCTACGGAGAAAAATAGATGGCATAAGTGAGTTGAGGAGCAAGCGGGAGAGATCCGTGCTTTGCAAGCCTAAGTGACCAACCTATAGGCAGAAGTGGACTCCTCATTTGGTGATGGCTATTATTATGCTACTTTCCAGGTTGCCCAAGCACTGCCTTCTCCTTTCAACCAGTCAACCATCGCAGAATGGAACTGAAAAGATATACTGGAGAGGGCAAAGAAGTCGTCCACCCCGGTTGGTGATGGGGCAGTGCCCTCTACGAATGCTGGTATTGATGAAAGTGTAGATGGTGATGAATAGCATGCTAGGGTTGTAGTGGTCTTACTTGTTCCTAAGGTTGTAGAATAAGGACTCCCGGCTGGTTAAGTTATGATAGAAGATCAGTAAGCCTCTAAAGGGGTGGTAAAGGGCCAAGCTAATCTACTTTTGGTAGAAGTAGTGACTAGGGCAGATCAAATGGATGAGCAATTTGAGGTAGGGGTGACCCCGGCTTCTCAGACCGAGATAGTTCCCCATTGAGATCGTAACTGAGGTCGCTAGGTGCCTATCGTTGAACGGCTCGAGGAGTAGGAGGGAGGTGAACATCCACCAAACGAGGGAGCGGCAGGAGTAGAACACCAGATGGAGACCGATGAATAACCCTGATTTTGATTTTATTTATGATACCTCGAAATAGAGGTGGGAACCCTGCTTAAATCATGAAACAACTCTCTTAAATCAGTTATTAAGATATTGTCTCTTTTCTCTTGAACTTGTAGCTTGGAACCTAGGGATGGGCTCCCTACTGAGTTTGATATAGCTCATTTGATTTTATGGATGATATATTCTTTCTTTCCCTTGACCATATCAATAGGTATGTGACTTAGATTGTTTGCGTTGCTAGACTTTGGTGAAATAGTACGAGGCAAATGCTTGTACACTAAGGATCATTTGTCAGTTGTGGTACCTTGGTACCCGGATAATAGCTTTGTTGAGGCCTTCCCATTTACCGACTTGAGATTCCAGTATGCACTGGGTCTAATTCGGACCTATCAATACAAAGCAACTTCAAAAAAACTGGTGAAAAGAAAAGTAGGAGTAGACCAATAAGAGGTACCAGATGGACGGGGTACTCCTCCCGGAGTACTCGTCTTAGGGCCATTTACCTTAATGATTTTTCTTTTTGGGAAAATCTAGATTCTAGGTATCCATATCCCCTAGGATCTTGGTATTTTGGAGAAACACCTTGGTCGAACTGATCCAGGTATTTTCAGTCCTTGTAGCAAAAAGGTATCATTTACGGTGATCTCGATCTAACAGGCAGTTATGCTCTGCTTTCTGGACCCTTCTTAGCGGGGGTTAGTTCTCGGCCAAGACATCAGATATTTTTAGAGATCTTCCCCGACTGATCTCTGGTCTTGTGGTCTGGTAGGCAACTATACCTTATCAACCAGACCCTTCTGAGCGTGGGGTGGACCAGACAGTTGGTGATCTGCACTGTGATTACCATGGTACCATCATATAGCTAGACGGTGTTATATACATCAGCCTCGGTGAAAATGATTTGAGCAGGCATGAAGGTTCCTACGGAACCCCGATCGACCCTGAAAATCCCTTGATCCTCATCGATCCAGGGTATCTTCCTAGTGTGGTTCTTTTCGGAATTGTTGGAGGTTCCTGCCAAGGTAGGGCCTCCACTGATAGTATGTATGACCTGGATCTTTTACAACAGGTCCTTCTGGTCTGCTTTTCCTCTTGGCCCTTTGGGTGAATGCCACAGATTGGTGCCCTAACACCTCAAGATGCCCATCGAAAGATCAAAGCTTTATAGAGTGATTGTATCTGCAAAAGAAACTCAGACACGTGATTTTAAAAAGGTGTGGATTTTTCCCGCGAACGGTGCTGAAAATTGTTAGCCAAAAATTCTATCGGGATGAGGAATATCATTTAACACCCTCAAGACCGCTACCTCGGAGGTCACAGTCAGGGTAGGCACCCTTGGTACCGAAATCAAGTGTTTAAATGAAGTGTGATAGATGATAAAGAAACACCACGAAAGAGTTATACAATGAAATGGTACTGTTTTTATTACTGTTATTAATTGATTACAAAGGAAGTGTATCACTCAATCACTTTTTCTCTCTCCGAGTGGACTGGAGGTGGCAACCCCGTGCCTGTCGATAAGTGGACAAAGTTTCCAGTTGGTGGCCATGTTTTTTCAGTAGAACTTAGGCGACAATGGAGCTTCATTTTCTGGTGGTGAATTCATTCTCGGGTTATGCGTATTCAAAACCGTCCCTTATTTCGTGCATGCTTAGGCGTATTTATATTGTAGATTTTAGGTTTAGATAGTTATTCTTCTGCCTTTAATCACTTAATCAAATACCCCCTTATTAGGCGAGATATTACATTTAAATGTGGTTAACTTTAAATGAGTAACTGATTCGAAGATATCTTGGAGGGAGATAAGTTTTTTTGCTCTTTGGTTTCAATGACTTGACCTGCATGTGTGTAATGGTTTAATGCACGTTGGAGTGTAGTTCTGATACCACGTGTTACCCTGGCAAGGTGTCTCATAAAGGCTATCAAACGTAGCACTTGCTACTTTTATCGGCGACGTGTGTTTCAGTATTGATATTGTTATCGACCATTTCGGGTCTTCATTAGAGCTTGAACTAACTATGTTAGCGCTTTTCGGTGGTGACCTGCTCTGCGGGCTTCCTCTTTGCCTGCTAGGACAGGTTAAGATTATACCTCGATGAAGCAGGAGGGCATTACAAGACAAGTTTGGCACTCCAAAGGTCTCTTGATGAAAGCATAGATGGTAGCAAGCTCCATGGGAAGTACGAGATACCTCGATCTCGAGGAACCCGGTTCCTTCTACGTCGACCTAGCTTCAAGCTCCTATTTTGGTACAGGGGGCTTAACGGGGTTGTGTCAGGCTTTAACGAGTGAATCTGGATGCATGCAAGGTATTCAGATGGTATGGGCAACCTTTTCTTGCTCCTGCAAGATCGCGTGGTGGCTGGATCTCAGGGAATTTGATATTTTGTTACCTAAGCCCGAATTTGGACCCTTGCATGTAGTCTGAAGGGTGAAAAATTTCCCTTTGGTCCTTAGCCAAATTTGGCTATTAACATATTATTTTCAACACTTCTTTGATTTTTTTTTCACATATAAACATATTCACTTCATAACGGCTTCACTCACCACAATGGTGTAGCCATTTCCTACATTAGGCAACTTAAAACAAAAATGTGTATCTCTTTTCATGAAGGTGCTCATTTAGTTCTATGTAGTTACTGAAGAAAAATGGATACTAACAGTAGGTTATCTTAAATATACTAGTCAAAAGACTTCAATGGTGTATCCACAACTTACATATTAGCAAACTCAACTTACTCAACAAGACATATAAGAGAAGCAAAGTGTATTTTTGAAAACCAAGTTTTATGGCTTACAAGTACATGATCTAAGAGCAATATATAAAGGGATTTATTCAAGATCATTACTTCTCAATAGAGTATTTTTCAAAGTATATGAAGCTCATATTTTTCAAAATATGCCACTCAACAATCAAACATATAACACAAACATCATGTTTAAGATTAATGTGAACATTATCACTAAGAGATCATAAAAGAGAAAATGTCTATGGGAACCATAAGAATGCTATACTAGATCTCTAATATGACATGCTACATGATGTGAAATAAACATAGAGTCAAAAGATGAAAACTATAAAGCAAGCTTCAGGATATAGGAGTACCTGAGCAAGCATTTTCATCCAATGTAAAGCCTTCACCCTTTTTATGAGCTCTCTTATCTTGTTTGTCTCCTTGACAACAAGTAATTGGTTTGTCTTCCAAAGAGAATAAGGGCTAAACACTTCATCTCAAACACATATAAAAATAACTTTCTCTAAAAGTCTTAACAAAAACAACATCATATAGACTCCATTGATGCAACTTCTCTAAAGTTAACCAACATATTTCAACTATCATAACAATTCTTGTGATGTAGCAAAGTTCATGTCAAGTTGTAATAAATCAAAGCAAGTGAGCACAAGTTTCACAACATGATACTAATCTTAAAGATATTCACATGTGCAACTTACGCTAATGGCAAGAGCACTCACCCTTGAACCACTTATTTTTGGGTGAACCTACATACTTGTCATTAACATTTTTCTCGACAACAATATTAAAACAAGAGTAAAGTATTTCAATGACTTGATACACAATTATATCATTGATACTTTTGTTTTCTATTTTAGCATCAAATACTTTGTCAACATTAACAATGTTTACTTTCTTCTTACTCCAAACATACTCACCATGCTTTATAACCATATCATGCTTCTCAAATCCTACAGCCTTAGTAAGCTTGTATTAAAATTCAATCTCATTATCTCTAGATGCATTTCCCTATTTTTCAATGTTCAATATATTTAAAGCATTTGGGCCTAATATGACCTATACTTTGGCCTAATATGGCCTATAGTGTTGAAAAATTGACAAATGGGAATAAAAGGTGAGATTGTACCTTCCGAAGTAGAAGTAGCAATAGTAGAAGTTTATTGAGATACCTTGTCCATTGACTTCTTCTTAGCTTTAGATCTTTTCTTCTTAGTAGATTTCTTGTCAACTTTAACATTCTCCTTTCTTGTAAAAAATGATGCTTTTATGAGCTTCTCCTCAACTATCAAGCCACTTGTACATCCTTGAGAATTAGCAAGATTCTTCACTTTTGATATATCGATTGACCTAAGTCTTTAATGGCCTCTTTAGCAATGTCGATTTCCTCAATATATTCTTTCTCCGTCTTCTTCAAAGTAGAAATGATCTTTTCTTTCTTAAGGTATATCTTTTCAACCTTTCTAAGCTACTTTGAGATCCTTTGAGTGGATCTTACAAACTCATATACTTGCAATTTGATCAAATCATCCTTCTGTTCAACCTCACTCAAAGCTTGACTTTTCTCCTTTTCAAGACTCTCCACTTTAGTCAATAGGTCAAGATAGGTTGGCTTAGAACTAGAGCACTATTAATGATTTGAATCAACTACCTTGATCAAAGATGTTTGAAAACCTTCCTCTAGTATGTTGTGAAAGACCGTGAAAGCAATAAAGTTGCTAACCAACTCTTCTTCACTTGAAGACTCTTCACTAGAGCTCTCATCATCACTAGAGTCATCATCACCCCATGTGGCCTCCATAGCCTTACCCTTTTTGTCCTTATTTGTCTTCTCAATTGGATACTCCGAAGTGTAATGACCAAACTTCCTGCACTTATAGCATTTAACTTTGTGGCTGCCCTTCGCTTTACCACTCTTATCCTTCTTTATAGATGATGATTTATTCACTTCTTTCTCCTTAGAAGATTTACCACTTGGCTTGGCATTTCTCCTCATAAACTTTTGATACTTTTTAACCAATAATGTCATCTCCTCATCATTATCATCTTCACTATCCTAATTGATGACTTTTAGAGCTACTCCCTTGCTTTTAGCTTTAGGTTTCAAGCTTGCCTCATAGGTTTGAAAAGATCCTAGCAATTCGTCGACACTCATGCTATCAATGTGTTTACTCTCTTCAATAGACGTTGCCTTAGCCATGAACCGTTTGGGCAAAGTCCTTAATATCTTCCAATTGAGTCTCTTTACGGAGATTGGTGTACCAAGTGAATGACATTGATTAGCTATGTCCAAAAGCTTAAATTGGAAGTCATCAAATTTTTCCTCCTCATTCATTTGCAACTTGTCAAGCAGAGATGTAAGCATTTGGAGCCTAGGTTTCCTCACCGCCTTTGTTCCCTCATTGGTCACTTAAAGCACATCCCAAGCTTCTTTGGAGGTCTCTAAATTTTGGATACAGGAAAATTACCTATTATCCACTCCTCTAAAGATGGCGTTCATGGCCTATAATGCCATTTAGTTGACTCAAATTCATTTGTACTCCATTCATCTCTTGGTTTAGGAACTATAGATCCATCTTCAATCGTTTTGTTAGAAGGATGGTAAGATTTTCCAACCGACATCCATGCCCGTTCATCTGTAGATCGAACGTAAGCTTTCATCCTCAACTTCCAAAACCCGTAATTATATCCATTGAGAAGTGGAGGTCTAGAGTTTGATGCTCCTTTGGACATCATCTCATCATGTAAACCCATTGCTCCAAAAACCCAATAATAAACCGAGTTTATAGCTTAGATCTCACTAAGTTTCATCTAGTGACCTGCTCTGATACCAATTGAAATTGTACAAACGCGGTTAAATTGCCTTAGGTTAACCTAGAGAGGGGTGAATAGGTTTTTATGCCTTTTTCAATCCCTTGAAAACAAGATTTTGTGTGTCTCTAGTTAGCTTGGATAACAATACTTAAGATAATAAAGCATATTCAAGTAAACAATAAGGGTTATCAAGATAAGTATTGTCAAACAAGCTTACATGTTGCAAGTCAAAGATTAACAAATAAAATTAAAACATACAATACATTTATTCTTATGAATACTCAATATATACATGTATTCTTCCAAAACGTACTATATACAAATATGTTCAATATACAAGTACAAAGATATTTACAATTTTGATCATTAGAAGTGCTAGTACATCACATTATACAACTATCTATCTTTTAAGAAATCTAACTACCAAACTTGTAGAACAATATATACACATACATATACAAATGTATGAGAGAGTTAGGAAGAATTGACACATCATGTTTTTACGTGGTAAAACCTCCGTAAAGGAAACATCCACGGGTTAGATACAACCATCGAGAACTTTTATTGAAAAGTAGATAAGAAATTCCTCTAAAGTGACCAACAAATGACACACTCCCTATTAGTAGATTGGAAATACCTCAAAAGTGATAAACAAATGGCTCACTTTCTATTGTAATCCACTATAACCAACATCGTTAAGAAGTTGGAAATTCCATTAGGATGGTCAACAAATGACTCATCCTATCCATAGACTCTATCACATCTTAACATCTCGCGTCTATCAATAAAATTCTACTATTTATCCAAGGCACTCGTGCCTCTATAAGTCTCCCATGATGGATTGTCCATACCACATGTCCCAATCAAGACTTCTTGCTTGGCTATCCAAGGCATTCATGCCTCTAACCCAGACTTCATGCCTTTTACAAGGACTTCCTATGTGATTGATGAATGCATAAATGCAAACAAGCACTTAACATAGAATATGATTATCAAACGTATCCTATGGGAACTAAACATAGGCATGAAAGTTCATATGACAAGTGTAGTCTAGTTACTATACATGAATGACAAACCTAGAGCATGTGAAAGCACTAAACACATAATCAATATCTAGAATCATTCAAGAAACTAAAACTTGAATCAAAGTATAAACATTTAGCACATATTCATGGTTTTAGTTACATACACGGAAATATGCTAAAATCATATGACAAAGTCAATTAGATTTCTGGCAAAAATCCTAGAGCATATATCATTCTCAATATTCAATTAAACTCAAGAATAGCTCTTAGAAATCAATCAAATGTTTTATTCATTAAGATATTCAATCAATTGAACCTAACACATGTAGAGACTATTTTATCAAAAAATCAATCAATTAATGTTCACAAAATAGTTTCATATAGGAAGCTAGCACAATACAATCCTAAACATGTGAAAACATAGGCAAAATCAAAACCTAACTCAACATGTGAGATTTTAATTAATATTTAATCTAGATTCAATATAGTCTAAAAATCTAATTAAAACATATAAAAAACACAAACATATGTGGAAGAACTAAGCCCAAGGTCATTGAAACATTTAGAAGCAAAAATAAAAGAAGAAATTCAATACGTTTAGAGATTATGTGCTATCCCGTTTTTGTGTGTATAACCACCAAAAACAGCACTCAAAACTCCTCAAACCTTCTTAGAATAGATATAAGAATGACAGATGAACCCTGTCAAATTTGAATCACTCAAAACGAAGCTCAAACGAAAAAGATATAGTATTTGGAATGTGAGAAAATTTGAGAGAAAACGTTCTGCACATTGGCTTCTTCAAGTTCTTTAAATGGAAAATGAGAGAGGGAAGATTTTATAAAGGAGAGGGAAACTTAAAAGGAAAAGTGACCAAAATACCCCAAGGTGGCCATCTCAGGGGCAGAGAGGTCTCCTCCTTGAGATGGCCACGTACCATCACGGGAAGGAGAGGCATGGTGGCCTTTTAGCCATCATTCCCTATTTTACGCCCATTCTAGTTCTTCAACCGCATTACGTCATCCGAACTCCAAATTTGAATCCATTTTTGAATTACAAACCAGGACTCTCTGACGCACATTGATTTCTATGAAAATTTGATCGAAAAATATGAATTCGACTCGATATACAAAGACGAAGACAATGCATGCAACGAGACCAGAAAGTTTTATAACTCTTGACTCGGAACTCAATATTAAATGTATGAGTAACCGAAATGACTGGAACTCAAAAAGGCACAGTATAAGATCAAATTCAATTCAAAGATCCATGTTATACAAAAATATAAACATACAAACACATATCACAAAAGAATGCTTATTTCAAAAACATAGTCTACAAATATGCATTATCCAAAACGTGTCAATTTCATACCAATGCATGAGCATTTAATATCAAGTGTGTGAATGTATTATACAAAATGAGTAAAACGATGTAAGGACCCATATGGATGCAATGTTTGTGTGTACCTAAGCCTTGTAAGAGAAATTTGGTCTTTAATATACCTTTGTTGAACCTATGAAGCGCATTTCTCTCTGAAGACTTGTACTTGCTTGATAGGTTGCTATATCTTCTTTGAAGCTTGAATTATCATCAACTTTAAGGCAACTAATCAATACAAGTGAAATATAGTTTTTATATAGAATAATGCTAACACAAAACCAAAAACCTAACAGTAATCAGTGATGGAGGAAGCCATTTTTGTAATAGAGTATTTACAACATTGATGAGACAGTACAATGTGAGGCACAAGGTTGTGACTCCATATCATCCTCAGACCTCGAGCCAAGTAGAAGTCAGTAACTATCATATCAAGCAGATTCTAGAGAAGACACTCAAGCCAAACCGAAGAGATCGGGCTTCTAAGTTGAATGATGCATTATGGGCATATAGGATAGCTTTCAAAACTCCAATCGGTATGACTCCATTCTCGAATACCCCTAAACAAAGCCTTTGCTCGTCCACGAGAAAAATCTAAAATGACATAAATAAGATACAAACAAACATGACTCTATCTAAGACTCTCCTAGACTTAAAACAAATAATTCAATAAGTCACATGTCCAACCAGTGATGAGATGCAAGGATGTGTGATAGAGAGAAGTAGACATTTACAAAGTAATCTAAAACAACTCGAAGGCACTTGAGGGAAACTTGCGCTATCACGAATCTCATGCCTAAGAGCTCTCTCATATTGGGAATTACTCACTCTCACACTTTGAGCATAATTCGCTTCGACTCTAAGCCTCATTTGGTTTTCTCTTCTCTTTTATTTTTACCACTCAGAGTCCTAAGTTCACACTGATTCAAGGTATGTAAATATGGCATTTATGCATAGACTTCTAATGCATTGCATACAATGTATATTAAAAAACCGATACTGACTGTGAACTAGCCTAGGAATGATTCACTATGCCATAAACATGGAAGATCAAACATCAACAAACATTCCCAATCAAGACATATCATGGATCAAATAGGACTTTTCTTTGTAATTAGACCATGGGGTTAGATGTAGTGAACAAAGAAAATAAGAAAATTTTGAGTCAAAGATCACAGATCACGTCTACGCATACTCTTACACCCCATACAAAGCTCTACTTTACAAACAATTTGCATTTACATCTAGGTTTCACATTTCACACATTTTGTGCTTACAAATTGGTACTCATATTGTGAGTACTTTTACAATTAGTTTCAAGGCTCCTTCCTTTATTTTCTTCATGGCTTTTTCTTTCTTTTTGATTTTGATTTTTTTGTTTTCTTTTCTTTTCTTTTCTTTTCTTTTTTCCATTTTTTTTCTTTTGACCTTTCTTTTACTTTTCCTTTCTTTTTGTACTCCACATCTGAAAATTTTACAATTTGGCTTGAAGTGCAATTTTGGCACTTTTACATTTTGAGTCTAAACTTGCATATCACAAAATTGCATAAACACACGCTTTCTTACACATGAGAGCTACTTACCTATCAAACACACAGCAGACAAAAGGACATAAGAATGTGTTTGGGCTCTTTAAGTAGTTTAGTGTACACATTGCCTAAGATAATTTCCACAATTAGTCTATTAAGTGAATGAATGCACCCACCCAGCAATCCACAATATATATGCAATGTATGTCCTATGGCATGTGACATTTATGACGAGAAGAGTGTTTAAAGAATAGAACAAAATGTACACTCGATTACACTTTTTGTAGGCTTGTGTTTGTGAACTCACGGGTGTCTCCACTATTAGAACAAGGCGCAAGAGCACCGAGTCCCCTCAATTTAAGCACACAAAGGATAGGACTAGCCCATGACAATGCAAGTATAACCCATGAGTGACAAAGATTTGCTACACAAGCTCACAATGCATCTATAAACTCTCCAAAAGCACACACTCAAGGCATCACATCCAAGCTAGTGAAAGTTCGAAAATATTAGTCATTGCAACAAAATTGAATTTTTTTTTATCAACATTGACTCAAAACAAATAAAAGACGACTCAACAAATGCCTCTACAAAAATACCCCCAAACCAAAACTCAACATTGTCCTCAATGTTGAAGACAGGAGAGCCCGGCCTACCGACGCAATCCTAACATGACTCAAAACAAACAAACAACCTAGGCATTAATCTTACACAATCAATTCCCAACAACATCAAAAGACTCAAAAAGGCTCAACATAAATACGGGAATATGATATAATATAATTAAAGCACATGCATCCAAGTTAGAAAAACGAAATCTTCATCAAGCATTATCATTCGAAATTGATGGCAAAGAGGCGAAACAACCCCCAAACCAATTTTCTATTATATGCTTAAAAATCTGTACAGGATATATATGCATGATTTGAAACCCACGAACCAAGTTGGGCTATAACAAAATAAACCCTGTTACTCCTATGCGTATCCACAAAAGCCTTCGGCTCATCCAATTAAAAATGTAGTAGACAATAAGCATAAAATTACGGACACCAAAAAATTGTAACATATTCACAAGTTTCAATTCTCAAATATTCACATCAACAACCCAAAATTGATTTTCAATGAAATATTCACAACCATCCATATTCACAATTGTATAATCAAGGATTTAGAGATATATTGCAAAAAAGTTGGAGTTTAGATAGAAAAATAAAACCGATGCAACTGTCCATTTGTCTACAACTTAAGTTACCGCCTTTTTTATGAGCCCTCTTGGCTTGCTCGTCCCTCAAAGACTTGCAAGTGGCTGACGGGACACGTCGTTGCGGTGTCGTCAAATATGAACATTTAAGTTTGGCCTCGCAAGGGCGCAAGTCATAGAGACTAGCACAATGGCAAGCAATTGATCGATCCACAGGGAGGTGGGATTCACCGACCGTCTCTAGTTCTAGCTATTATTACAACACTCCGAGTGGACTTGTGTGTTACGTGTGCGGAAAAGTGAATAATAATATAACTAAATAACTTATATAAATAATATATACAAAGATAGATGGAATGGAGATATGCATGATATGTGGTTACACTAGGGAAACGACTCAACCGTGATAATCCTCTTAATTATGTTCTAGACTCACCTAATCCTCAAATGTGCAAGTATATCATAGGCTCGTTTCCCCTTAATTAATCTCTAATCTCTCTCGGTGTCATAGAGATAGTATCCATATATACCCCGAAATCTCTCTCGAGCAATCCGGACAATATATATGAACCCATTAAGCACGTGGAATACAAATCGAACCCTATACGTTAGCCTAGCGGTTCTAGCACTTCCTAGTCAAGCATAGTGAATATTTATCAAAGCATTGTAAAACACGTCTCCTCTCGATACATAACATCTAACCTTGGATCAATTACAAAGTGATCAATTAAACAAAAACTTTAAGCATTGAAAACATCCATATAACTACACAAGCACAAAAGAAATGTGGGCGGTCTTTACTTCTAGGTCAAAGATTCGGTTTAGTCAACTCGCTAGGATGGCTAAACATGGGAAACAAGTTTACCTAACAACTACATGCAAAAATGTGATTGTTATATCATTAAGAACATTCAATTTGGAATAAATTTTCATCTTCTTGATTAGGGAATTTTTCCACAATCATTTCATCACCCAATCCTGTCACGTGGTTGGATAATCGTGTCTTAATACAAAGACCCATTAAGAACAAGGATATGGACCAAGATCAATTTAGCAACTAAAAGCCTTAACTGAAACCTTTTCTACTTTTTGGGGCTAAAATCCCTATTACTCAAATTACTCAATACATTGAATTTCATGTCATCCATCAATCAATCAACAATCATGGGTATCTAATTTTTACTCTAAATTATAACTACTCCTAAACCCAATCATGGACACATATTGGTTTCTAAAAATTCATACGCATATATATCATATTAAGAGCATAAAAACATATATATCCAGGAGCAAAACAAAACCCAAATGAATTTAAGTATAAAAATACATATATAGCACATGTGAAAGGCTTACAAATGCCCAAATTCGGTGTTACACATACATCAAGATATACAAATAAATGAGCAAACAAGAGCAAACCCTTGAAGACAAGTCCTCCAAAGATGCTCCAAGACTTCATAGCTCGAATTTGGCTCTTAATTCCTTTGTAATCTACTCTAAGATGGATGGAGGAAGGTGTGTAATGGTGAGGTGTATGATGAGCTCTCATGGAGGAAAAAGCTCCATGGGAGCAAGAGATGAAAGAAGATGAAGAAAATGGAAAAGAGAAGAGAAGAGAAGAGAAGAGAAGAGGCGTGAGAGGGGAAAAAAAGGGGAAGAGTTGTCTCAAGAATGATTATAAAAGGGGGTATTTATAGTGTGGGAGGTTAGGGCAAGACTTTGGGATGAAAAGACAAGAATACCCCTCTAAAAATGGTTGAAAAACACTCTTCTGCCCAGAATTGCGGTTCGTTGTTTTGTTCGTATCAACACAGTGTACCGCACATAAGTATGATTTGAGCGGCTACCAAGAAGTGTGGTTCGAGATGCTTTATGCATCAGCACAGCGTACCGCACATCACTTTTTGGAGCTTGCTGCCCATAAGTGCGGTACGAAACGTGGTACGCAACTTGGTATCGCGCAGTTGCGTACCGTATTTCTCTACGCACTGTTACGAAAACAATCATAACTTTCTTCAAAAACCTCGGAATTGCGATCTGTAAAGTGTGTTGGAAAGAAATCTTCTGAGGCTTTCCGAAAAGTGGTATAGGGAAATTCAGTTCGATCGGAGGAGAGAGATATAACTTTCCAAAGTTTAGGGGCCTGCACAAGTTATTCTAAATTCTGCCCTTTAACCTCCAAAACTCTTCAATTAAGCTCATATACCTTTTGTAGGGAACATGTACCTACACAAAGCTCACAAACACATTAAATACCAAAATATACTCGAAAACAAGAACAAAAGCTAGAAAATGGGGACTTCAAAAGGTATATAAATCACTTCGATCAGTGGCCAGTGTGTCTATTCCAAGAGATGAGTAACATAACCTTGAAGCACAATCTTAATCACAAGGGTTTACATTCACACGAATATCTCAAACCACATATACTCTCAAACTCATAATATCCAAAATCATCCAAAATAGTCATTCACCATCAACTAATCAAAAGGACAAACAAAAGCTAAAATGAATAAACCTTTGTAGGTTGCCTCCTCCCATAAGCACCTTAGTTATCGTCTTGGCGAGACGTTTCTATGTGTCCTAGTCATCACTTATGATCAAGGATCTAGCTCCTTCCAATTTTGCCTCACTACCCTTGTATTGCTTCAACATTTATCCATTCACCTTAAATGTCCGGTTATCTTTATCTTAAAGCACTACCACCCCATTTAGCATGACTTTAACAATTTGGTGTGGTTCTGACCATCTAGACTTGAGTTTCCCCGGAAAAAGCTTCAAGCAAGATTCATAGAGTAGTACAAACATTCCCGGTTGGAAATATGTCCACAACAAATTTTTATCATGGACTATCTTGGCCATTTCCATATAGATATTTGCACTCTAATATGCTTGCAATCTGAATTCTTCTAGCTCATTCATCTGTAGGCTCATTTCTTCCATTGCTTTGTCATAGTCCCAATTCAAACTCTTGATTGCCCACTATGCATGATACTCCAATTCAACTGGGAGGTGGCAAGCCTTGTCAAACACCAATCTATACGGGCTCATCCCTATGGGGGTCTTGTAGGCTGTTCAATATGCCTATAAAGCATTATTCAATCTTGTTGCCCAATCCTTTCGGGTTGAATTGACAGCCTTTACCAAGATTTGCTTTATGTGTATGTTGCTCACTTCAACTTGTCCTGAAGTTTATAGGTGGTATGGAGTAGCTACATTGTTATGAACCCCATATTTCTTCATTAGATTCCCAAATTTTTTGTTGTAGAAATGGGTCATCTATCTCTAATTATCACCTTAGGGTCCCAAACCTTACTAGAATATCTTCTTTAACAAATTTGACAACCACTTTAATATCATTTGTCTTTGTAGCAACTGCTTCAACCCACATTAAAACGTAGTCTACTCATACTAGGATATAGTTTTTCGCTTCAGATGGGGTAAAAGGTCCCATGAAATCAATCCCCCAACTAAGATTCCTAATTGACCCATCTTGTTTCATTTGCTAATATTCCCTGTGTGCTGGCACCTATCACATGCTGCACAAAATCTGAAAGCATCCAGAAACAGAGATTCCAAATAGAAACTTGACTAGAGAACCTTGAGTGCAGTCTTCCTTGTACAAAAGTGACTCCACAATACATCTCGTGGTAGAAACTGAAGATATCCCTCTATTCTAACTCTGGTACACACCTTCAGATTACCTGATCAGGACCATGCTTAAACAAATACGGCTTGTCCCAAAAGAACTACCTTGCTTTAGCTATGAACCATTTTCTTTCTTATGAATCTAACTCGGTGGAAAAACTCCATGGGCCAAATAGTTGGCTAAATCTGCATACTGACAGAGCTATTTTTAGTCGTTATAAAATGATCATAAAACAAATATTTATAATGTCCTTAGCTATGTCCTTAAAATGTGAAAACAAGTATAATGACAAGCAAGGGTATCGTCCATAGGGAAAGGGAAATCGAATGGCTAAAACCAGTTAACAATTATTAAACTAAAACTATGCATGAAAAGGTAAAGATAAATGGTTTTGGTTTTGAAATGTTAATTAACTACAATGTAACTACAATTAGGCTAGTTAATCTAACATGCAATTAGTGTTAATGAGAATGAGTGTTAAAATATGATGGATATGGCTAAGGAATTGATGGATTACACAAGCTAACGATGGGCGTATTGGTAATTCACATAAATGAACATTAATATATTGTAACCAATCTGGAGGGTATAACAATGGTTGTTTATCCCTTATGGGTTTCCAATCTAGAGGGTATAGTATTGGCTACCCACAAGTGATTGTTCATTAAAATGCACATCTATCAAATTAAGGGACTAATCTTATTATAAATTCACCAACCTAAAGGGTATAGACTTAGTGCTTAATCTCTCACAAGCAACCAACCTAGAGGGTATAGTATTGGTCACCCATTTGAAATTAGTTAGAGATTGAGATTAAAATGTCCAGATTTCACTCAAGGAGGGTACTCTTGTTCAATCCTTCCATTCAAATGAGCTTAAGAGAATCGAATAGTGGGTATACCCAATTCTCTACTCAAATAATTTCTCAAACAATTTGTAAAGAAAAGATTGTACAATCTAAGACAAAATATTATTGAAATCAACTAAAACAATGAATGAAACATATTCAATTTTTAATAAGGTAAATAAAATTCAATACAAGCCCAAGGTGCACAAATGAATCACATCAATCCCCTAGTGGGATGTTTAGCTACTCATATCTATTACAAGAATGAAACAAGGAAAAAAGGATATAAGTAAACCCATAGATGATTCCTCCTTCTTGAAGCTCCAAATGATATCCTTGATTCCTTTTGTTAAGTAGATGATATGGAAGATGTGAGAATTGAATGGGTTTTGGAGAGAAAAGAATTCCTAGATCTAGAGAGAGAAAATGGTTATGAACGAGTATATGGGCGTGTGGCTCCTAATAGAATGGATCCAATTTATAGGTGCCTTCAAAATGACTGATAACTGCTGATGTGGCAAGCCGTCTCGAGAAATGCACAGGGTGTGCGCCGGTTGAAACCAGTGCATGACCCACGTAATTACCTGGTGCTATGATTTTCCTCTCCCGGTTTAAGTGCATTGTACGGATATTTACACGTTGGTGCGCAGGTGTAGACCCATGCATTGAACTGATGCATCAATTCCAGTTTCCGGTTTTATAGGAATGCGTGGACACTTGGGCGATAATGCGCGAGTGTAGACCCGAGCAATGGCCTGGCTTTTACCTTTTTCATAGTGTACGGGTTATACGCAAATTGGAACCCGCGCAAGACCAACGCATAGCCTTGCTGCTGCTACATCAACTTTTAGACCTTTTCCCGCACAAAAATTGCATCTTTTATCCAATTATCCGTAATGTACCTAATCATCTGAAAACACAAATAATGAGCCATAAAAGACGCAAAAACCCCCGAAAATGAAACAGAGGTTAAGGAAATGAGGGCCAAAATATATAATAATTTTGGCGTGATCACATACCGCGGCTTCTCTTTATTCACCACCCATAACTGCTTATCTCAGAAATTTTCACTCGATGGAATCTCTTCCTCCTCAGATAAGCCTTCACATACCAATCTATTAAGGTAGTCTGCTACCACATTTTCATAACCTTTTTTGTCTCTGATCTCGATACCAAATTCCTATAGCAGTAAGACCCATCTGATCAACTTAGGTTTTGAGTCCTTATGTAGCAAATACCTGAGAGTTACATAATCTGAATACATTGTCACCTTTTCACCAACTAGATACTGCCTGAGCTTCTCCAATACAAAGATGACTGCCAACAACTCATTTTCTATTGTTGAATAATTTAGCTGGGTGTCATTCAAAGTCCGTGATGAGTAGTAAATTACATGGGGAACCTTGTTAACCCGCTTTCCCAGAATTGCACCCACTGTATAATCTGAGGCATCACACATCAACTCAAATGGTAGCTCCCAATTAGGTGGTAACATTACTGGTGCTTAGGTTAAGGCAAATTTTCGTGACTCAAATGTTGCCAAACACTTATCATCAAAGACAAACTCTCTATCCTTCTATAGAAGCTCACATAATGGTCTGTGAAAAAAAATATTATGGTGTGTAATATTAATCTAGAAGGGGGGTGAATAGATTTTAAATAAATATTACCAAATTTTCGTTAAAGGTCAAGTTGACGAAAAATGCCCCTATCTAGTTATAAAAATACCACAAGTGTAATAAATGTGGAAATAATAAAGACACTTGAGATATACGTGGAAACCCTCCAAATGGGAAAAACCACGGGCTGATGAGTGCGCCACACTAGAACCTCGAATCCACTAATGGCAAAGGAATTACAACCTAATCTCGGTTTAATCCACCACCACTACCTAATCCCGGTATAAGTGAACCTAGTCCATCTTGCTTGCGATTAAAACTACCTATTCCCGGAAGTAACACAAGTCTTACTTCTCAATGAAGATATAAAGAGTCCTAAGTGAATATATGATGATATTCAAAGAACAAACAAGGCTAGGGAACCCTATATGCTTATCTAGGATAATGAGATGACAATTAATGCAATCCTAGATATCAAGAGCTAAATGACATGTTCAAGAAGCTTAGCTAAACATAGATCAAACAATCCTATGAAGCTATCACAATACAACACTAAATCATGTCATCACAACAATCTCTAATTTGTATCTAGAAAATGTTCTAAAAGCATACAAATAATTGAAAAGATGATTTAGCAAGCAAAACACTTAACTTGTAAGAAGATAGTGAAGAACTTACTAAACAAGACGTGATGAAGCAACCCTATCCATTGATGCACTCTAAATGAACTTAGATGATGCAAGATGAAGTTTTTATGCACATGGGAATGCTTTGAGTGATTAAAAATGAGTTCTTGAAAGAGTTTTCCTTTTGAAATGTGTTCTAAGGAAAATATATGATATTCTGAACTCATGCACGACCTTAAACCAAAGAGTTATATATATATATGAGATCCAAACAAAGTGAGGTCATTTTTGAAAAAACATTCCTGCTTCCTCTATGTGCGCTGGTGACGTGCGTTAGTCGAGTAGTGCACCACCAACACACAGCCTAATTTTACGATAGGCGCTGGACGACTGGCGCAGCTCAGTGGCACGGCTCAATGGCGCAACACATGCGACGATCCACTGGAATGTTGCGCTGGTGAGGCTGCGCTAGTCAAGTAGCGCACCACCAGCGCACTGCTCATTTTTGCATCTTTGCGCGGGTGCAGCAGTGCAACTCAGTGGCGCAACACATACGACAATCCACTGGAATGTTGCGCTGGTGAGGTACGCTGGTCGAGTAGCGTACCACCAGCGCAATGCCTATTTTCAACACTCAAACACACACAATCAATAAGTTCAAGAGTGATGGAAAATGCATCATATTCTAATGCCAAACATGACATAAAACATTTAATTCCAATATACAAATAAATCAACAAGAGTCATTTAAACCAAAATGCACACAAGTAAACACACAACATATAAGAATTAAAGTTATGCATGAATTTGTGAATGTGTGCAACTATCTCTTCAAAGTAAGTAAGCACAAGAATTTTACATTCGGTGATTCTCCTCTTGAGGTCTTGAGAGCCTAAGCTACCCTTACATAATACCCCAAAAATATGATTTGTTCATGAAATAAGCTAATCAACAAATGAGGACTTTACAATCTCCCTCTTTGGCTATTTCATGACAAAACCACCACTCATATTGATCCTCACAAAACAAAATAAAACACTGGAAAGATATTCTACATTACAAAGAGATAAACATAAAAAAAAACTTCAAATCTTCAATCTCTTGTAGAACTATCAACCCTACACACAAGGCAAGCACAAATACATTTTCCAACCAAATGCATGTGAGATGATCAAGTGAATATAAAACAAAAGCAATTGCATTCAATAATATGAGTATGACATCGTGAAATGCTCATGCAGTGCTCCCCCTCAATGGGTTACTCCCCCTACATGTAATCTCCCCCTCAAACAAGTACTACTCCTCTTAAAGCCAATACATGCTACTCTCCTAACACCACAAAACTAGGTCAATGCTACTCCCCCTTTTTATCATGATATAGGCAAAGGAGAAGTCCCCATCCGGGTCACTCAAGGCAAAGAAAGCAAGGAGCATACAAGATTGTTGCATAATTATGTAAGCCACATTTATGCAACTCTATTAATAGGAGAGAAACAATGAGATTTATTTGAAGAAAATGTGTGAATCAACAATGCTTTGCATACAAGACATGTTGCATTCAAGTCCAAAAACAATGGTATTTGGCAAAACAAATGACAAAGGTTTCCAATATAATTCAAACCAATTTCACCATTTGTCATGAGAGAAGCAAGGATATAGAGATTTTATAGATATCAAATTTTAATGGCACTATATCCAACTTTATAAGCTAAACATGACATGAGCAACTTTGCACCCTATTTGATTTTTCCGGAAGGATACCCATATGATAGTAGCCATGTTCAACTAATAAAGAAACATAGACATCGTTGCAACATTTTAGACTCACTAGCTTCTTTTCACACAATATTTTGCATTCAACAATTGCAATCAACAATTCATGCTTTATCATTTTTCATTAGCATGTCATTAAAGAATCATGTCATGGAGATAGTTATAGGTCATTCAATATGTACTTCCTATATAGATCTCCTAGTCCAAAAAATGCATGTTTGAACATAAATATGACATGGATTGTAATCAAAGCAAAGTTCACATTTATTGAAGAAAATTCAATATAGTATATTAGTGCAACCAAGCTACTCAAGCAATCAATAAAGGAGCATAAACATTTAAAAAAAAAACAATTACATGCAACAAGTATACAATAGCTCTCTTTGCTTGAGTTCTCCTTATGGGGTCAAAGACCACAACACATCACTCCATTAAACAAATCCTAGTAGATCTACTAAGAGTCTTGAATCGAGATGCATCTAAGGGTTTAGTAAATAGATCCGCTAGTTGATTATTAGTACCTACATGCTCAAGTACTATGCATTTGCTCTCAACTAGTTCTCTAATGAAATGATAACGGATGTCAATATGCTTAGTTCTAGAATGTTGAACCGGATTCTTGGAAATATTAATTGCACTCATGTTATCACAAAAAAAAAGTAAGAGTACCTTGATTGAATCCATAGTCAACTAGCATTTGCTTCATCCAAAGGAGTTGTGTGCATTCACTCCCAGCAGCTATGTATTCGGCATCAGCCGTGGATAAGGAAATTGAATTTTGCTTCTTACACAACCAAGAGACAAGGTTGTTCCCAAGGAAAAAGCAACAGCCCGATGTACTTTTTCTATAATCACAATTTCCTGCCAAATCTGTATCACTAAAGCCTACAAGACTAGCATTAGTGTCAAAAGAGTACCAAATTCCATAGTTAGATGTCCCATTCACATATCAAAAGATTCTCTTAACGGAAGAGAGATGTGACTCCTTAGGATCCGATTGGTACCTAGCACACACACCCACACTAAGAGAGATATCGAGCCTACTTACAGTCAAATAGAACAAGCTATCAATCATGCCGCGATATAAAGTTTGGTCCACACTTTTACCACTAGCATCCTTGCTTAGCTTCAAAGTGGTGCTCATGGGTGTATCACAATGTTTGGCACTTTCAAGGCCAAATTTCTTCACTAGGTTTTTGGCATATTTAGCTTGAGATATGAAAATCCCATCATCCATTTGCTTTATTTGTAAACCTAGAAAGTAACTTAGCTCACCAACAAGACTCATCTCAAACTCATGAGACATGACATCAACAAATTGTTAGACTTTGGCGTCATTTGTAGAGCCAAAGACTATATCATCAACATAGATTTGAGCTATAAAGAGCTCATTTTTGTCTTTCTTGATGAATAGAGTCTTGTCAACACTACCTATCATGTATCCATTGTCTATGATAAATTGGGTGAGACGCTCATACCAAGCCCTTGGTGCTTGTTTGAACCCATATAAAGCTTTGTTGAGGTGATAGACATGATTAGGGTGGTGAGGATCCACAAACCCTTTGGGTTGCTTAACTAACACTTCCTCTTGCAAGAAACCATTGAGGAAGGCACTCTTAACATCCATTTGATATAATTTGAACTTGACCAAACAAGAAATGGATAAAAGAAGCCTAATGAACTCAATCCTAGCAACAAGAGCAAATGTCTCCTCAAAGTCAATACCCTCAATTTGAGAGTACCCTTGTGCTACAAGCCTAGCCTTGTTTCACACAATGTTGCCATCCTCATCGGATTTGATCCTATATACCCACTTGGTGCCTATCACATTGGTATTCTTGAGCCTAGGAACTAGAGTCCAAACCTCATTCCTCTCAAATTGATTAAGCACTTCTTGCATGGCAAGAACCCAAAATTCATCCTTTAAGGCTTCATCAACCTTCTTGGGTTCTATTTGAGAGATGTAGCAAGTGTAACTAATTAGATTAGCCATTTGATGCCTAGTCCTATTGTAGGGAAAAACTGGTTTAGAAACGCAGCGGAAGCGTGTTAAAAAATGAAATTAGCGTTTGCGTATAAATAATTTTTTTTCCATTTATGCAACGAGAATCTTAACCCTAGATTAATTGATGTATATAAAAGTATCGTACCTTTTTCGTGTGACGATTGAACAAGCGCTGAATCAATTCCGCAAGATCTTCCAATCCAATCACGAACGTGAATCACCTAGGAGTGTGGGCTCCCTTTCTTTAAATTGTATTACTGAGGATGGAGACAAAGCAAATATCTTTTCTTTGTTAGTTACAAATATCCTCCAAGAGAAAAAATCCAAGAACGTCTGGTCACTTGTGAATTATCAATCAATTTGATTGTAACTCGCGTGAACCTTGATTCGATGTTGTACACAAAACCCTTTTGATGTAAAGGATATTAGTATACTATCGAATACAAAAACGTTCCCCTTTTTCTCTACTTGGCCGAATTCACACACTATTGCTTAGAGAATATTTAATTTTGTCTAGAGTGAAATCAGATTTTTCTCCCTCAAAATTCTATGATAGCCGAATTCTTCACTAAGAAAAATATGGCTTGGCCGAAATTCCTCTCTAATGCCTTAGGGCTGGCCGAATTCATCATCCACATATATGTAGGTTCATAAATCCTTTCCTAAGAAGGATTCACTTGGTTTTCAAGAATCCTTTCCTTATGTGGATTTATTTGGTAGTTAGAATCCTTATCTTAGAAGAAAACTAACTACTCCTTTAACTATATATTGTGTTGGCCGAATTTCCCTTGTTTGAAGTAGATTAGGAGTGTTTAATCTTTCCTAAGAAAGATTACTTGATGGACAAGAATCCTATCCTTAGGTAGATTAACTTGGTGGTTATGAATCCTTTTCAAATAAGAATTCTACCACCAAGTAGTTTTACTTGGTGACCAAGAATCCTTTTCCAAAGAGAATTCTTTCCTACACCAAGACTCCTAATCCTACTCAATAGTGTGTTTGTAACCATATTAAAGACTTCCTAATTTGATTAGATAAATAACTCCTTTTATTTATCTACTTATCAAATATAGTCTTTAACATTAACTATACTACCAACAATAGTATAGTTTTAGGAGACCATCTCCTAATAGGAAAAGATTTTGACTTTAAATTAAATAATTAATTAATCAACAAATTAATTAATTTCCATTTAATTAAATAATAATAAAATAAAAATAATATATTAAAGCTATTCACCATAGACTTTACCGCCCATACCTTGTATAAAGGCCATATATTATTTTTCTCATTTTATTAAATCCATTGGACCTTAATAAAAAGACCACATGTGAACTAGACCTATTCTTACAAAAAGAAACAAGTTCACATGTCTTATTACAATTCTAGATGGACCCCTATTGGTCCGGTAAAATATATTAAGTGATCCATGCAAGTTCGTGTGGATTGGGGATCTTGGCGGGGTATCCAAATTTAAGCTCCAATAGACACAACCCAATCACAATAAAAAAATGATTCACTTAGGTCCAATCTATTTAAATTTAGTTCATTCCACTAAAGAACTAAAATCGAACTCTTAAATAAAGATAGAATAAGTATGATGTTTCTCATTCATACCCTAGACAACCTTATTGGAGAAAGTGTATCCTCATGAAGAATACCAGTAATCGCCAACAGCTCATAGACCGCCTATAGCTCTCCAAGTTACCATATTTACTAATATGACCACATGTTGAACTTGGATAATTTGACTTGTCCAGAAACCATGTTTCAATAGACACTATTGAAAACTTAACGTTAAGATTTAATATCCAATACCTCAAAACATCCATATGATGGTATTCTACTCTCATTCAATAAATGGAGCCACGATGTCCATATCTATAAATGAAGTCCTCTATCGATTAACAAATGAATACCACTAAACTATCGAAGATAGACTATGCTATATAATCGTACTCATTGATAGCTCAAATGATAACACTTGCAACCATAAGTCCATCATTTATCTCAAGATTAAGATAGACTCTCCGACTGTCTTCAAATGAAAACTTTTATCCATTGACGGTTCTAGATAAAGTATTTCATTTTTATCCTATTCAATGCACCCATTGCACTAGATTCTTTTGCCCAAAGACACCACACTTTGATGATTTTAGACTCATCATAACACATTTGATCCCACTAAAATGCTAGCAAAAGAATCTACAACTTTGACAAGATAAAGGCGCCCAACCTTCTATCTTAAGTTGTGAATATTATTCAAGACTAACTAAAGAATTGTGTCTACCTCATACATATCTAGATGTATGAACAATTCTTCTTTTATCATTGTCTTTTGACCTTATGATTATTTACTTTTGACAATTATAATAATTAAACTATAAATGCTATAAGATTCGTTAAACTATAAATCACTTTATTCATATGAAAAATATTGTTAATTATAATATTACACTCTTGCTATAGAGCATAATCCTAACACCTAACACCCTCACTAACATCTTCAATGATGTCATCTTTGTCATGGAGTTTCCTGGAATCCTATCAATAGGTTGTGTTATGTCATCATCAAGGTTAGTCTTTTCAACATTAGAAACATCAACAACCTTCTCCAAAGGGGAGTCATCAACTAGATCTACCTCCTCCTCATGGTCATTAGACTTGAGCCTAGTATCATCAATGACAACATTAGATGATTCCATTACGGTCCTAGTTGTTAGATTGAAAACTCTATAGGCTTTACTATTCAAGGCATAGCCAATGAAGATACCCTCATCACTCTTGGCATCAAATTTTCCAAGTTGGTCACTGTCATTCAAAATGTAGCATTTGCTTCCAAATGTGTGGAAGTAGCTAACATTTGGCTTTCTACCTTTCCATAACTCATAGGAGGTTTGCCTAGTATGGGGTCTTAGGAAGACTCTATTTCCTATGTAGCTTACCGTATTGACAGCTTCGGCCCAAAGATTCCTAGGGACTTTGTTGCTAAGCAACATCACACAAGCCATTTCTTGAAGAACCCTATTTTTTCCTCTCAACAACTCCATTTTGTTGAGGTGTCCTAAGAGCCGAAAACTCATGAGAGATACCTAGACTATTGCAATAGTTTTCAAAATAGGCATTCTCAAATTCCTTCCCATGGTCACTCCTAATTCTTTTAATGCTTTTAATCTTGGAGTTCATTTCATTTTGAATTTTGGAACAAAGCATTCTAAACTTGTCAAAGGTTTCAGATATTTCTCTAAGAAAATAAGTCCAAGTGTACCTAGAGAAGTCATCTACACACATAAAAATGTACCTCTTTCCACCTAAACTCTCGGTTTGCATAGGACCCATAAGATTCATGTGGAGAAGCTCTAGAGGTTCCTTGGTGGATAAATACTTGCCTTTTTTATGCATACTTTTGGTTTGCTTCCCTTGTTGGCAAGGTCCACGAATACCATTTACCTTCTTCCAAAGCTTGGGAAGGCCTCACACAATATTGAACTTATCTAAGATTCTTAAATCCCTATAGTTCATGTGACCAAGTCTTTCGTGCCACAACTCAATTTGTTCATCCTTGGACACATTGCAAGACACACCTCTAGCCTCAAGACAATAGCAATTGTCACTAGATCTCATACCTTTTAACAAGGTTTGTCCATTAGGCAATAGGATAGAACAATCATCTTTCCTAAATAGGACAGAAAGTCCTTCATCACTAAGATGTGAAATGCTTATCAAATTAGCTTTTAAACCATCAACATACAAAGCATTGGACAAGGAGGGTAATCCGGGAATGGAAATGGTTCCCTTTCCTTTAACCTTCTTTTTGGATCCATCACCAAAGGTGACATTTCCTCCCTCCTCCATCACAAGAGTCTCAAAGAAACTCTTATTTCCAGTCATGTTCCTAGAGCACCCACTATCCAAATATCAAAAATCACAAGAATGAGCTTTCAAGGCAATTTGTGCAACATGGCAAAAGTGTTCATCCTTTCTAATCCATCTAGGTGCAATATTTTTCTTCCTAGTGGTCAATGGTACATTGGCTCTAAGTGTCCTAGGATCATGCAAAATTGTTTCATTTTTCTTAGTGACATGCATCATGGCTCTAGATGTCCTAGGATCATGCAAAAGTGTTCCATTTTTCCTAGTGACATGCATCATGGCTCTAGCCTTTTTCTTCTTTATCATGCTTTCAATTATACACAATTTGATATATCTAAAGCAATTTGGTCTAATAAGACCATCAATACCACAAAAATGACATGTGGGAATAAATTTAGGAATCATACCATGTCCCTGAGGATGCATTGGAGCCTTCCCATGTCTTTGTGGTTGCCTTGATTGTTGATGAGGAGCTTTCCTTCTTTATTGATGAGGAGCTTTCCTTCTTTGTTGTTGAGCAAGACTTGATTGCTTCCTTGGTTAAGCTTCCATGATAGGTATCTTCCCTTTATGAGCTTTCAGTTGAGGAAAGTTAACTTGAGGAGCCCATGTAGGATGGCCTTGAGGTAGGCTTCTTTGTGCCACCTTCACTTGAGCACTACTTGAACACTCTCCTAGGTCAAGTTTCTTCCTAGGTGATTGATGAGAAGAAAACCCATTGAAGTTCATGCTTCTTACAAAAATGGTCTTGCTTGGAGTGGAGGACACCATGTCATCTTCAAACCCAAGCCCCTTCTTATCACTTGGCCTATTTCCAACATCTAGCATATGGTCAAGTTTCTTAGTACTAGAGTTCATCTTGGCCAACAACTCTCTAGCATCTTCAAGCTCATTCTTCAACCCTTCTTCACTCCTCTTAGATCTCACCAACTCTTCATTTAGTTGGTCAACTTGAGTTGAGAGGTCTAGGTTTTCTTCTTTTAATCTCTTGATTTCATTCTTGTTCTTTAACCTTGAACTCTCAAACTTAGCCATGTAGTCCTTGAGATCCATCATATCCACACCTCCATTTGTGGATTGTGATGAAGATCAATCATCACTTGAGTAGTTTTCCTCTTGACTTTTATACTCTTCTTCACTAGCATCTTTGCTCCTAAGAGAGGATGTAAATGCTATGAAGTTAGCCATGATTTCTTCATCATCCGAAGACTCATCTCCTTCATTAGAGTTATCATTTTCACTCCATGTGGCAGCCATCATTTCCCCTTTTTCTTGACCTTGTGATTTGCACATTCCGGGGCAAAGTGACCTATCCCACCACATTCATAGCATTGGACTCCTTTCTTCTCGGTCTTTTCTTACCTAGGCTCATTTTTGAAGGGAGCCTTTTTCTTCAAGTCTTGACCCTTGGATCCAAAACCTTTCCTCTCGGACTTGTAGAATTTCTTGAACTTCATCATTAGCAAGGCCATTTCTTCATCCGAGTCATCACTCTCCTCCTTCTCAACTTTGGTAGCTTTCAAAGCAATATCCATTTGCTTTTTCGATGGTGTGGGGTTAGGACATTTCCTAGATTCATAAGCTAGAAGCCTTTCAATCACTTCACTTGGCTTCATATCCTTAGAACCACTATTCTCTTCTAAAGCCGTCACCTTAGACTCAATTCTATCGGTTAGAGATCTCATAATCTTCTGCTTGATCTTCCTATCCGAATAAGGATCACCAAGTTGATAACTTTGGTTCACAATGTCCATCAACCTCACTTCAAAGTCATTGAAGCACTCATTCTCATCCATCTTGAGTAATTCAATTTGTGTTTGGAGAACTTGAAGCTTCAACTCCTTAACCACATCGGTTCCCTCATGTGCAACTTCTAGGATATCCCATGCCTCCTTAGCTATCATAGTATTTTGAACCAACTTGTACCGGTTCTCATCTATTGCACATAGGATGGCATACACTGTCTTCCTATTCCACTTTGATGCCTCAAACTCTTGTGCATTCCACTGTGCCTTTGGCTTGAGTACATCTTTTCCTCCATTGTAAGAGTCATCATAGGTGGAGTGTAGCCATCTTCAACCTTCATTCATACCCTATCATGAATTTGGTAAATATACGACTCCATCTTTCCTTTCCACGAGGCATAATTCAATCCGGTGAGAAGTGGAGGTCTACTGCTAGAAGCTCCCTCGTTGCCACCGTTTCCACTCATTGTGTTTAATGAATGAATGATATGAATGCAAATGTATGAATGATCAATACACACAATAAATGCAACACACACCAAAATGAGCAAGGATCACCTATGTATGTTTAGGAATTATTATGGTGTGTAATATTAATCTAGGGGGGGTGAATAGATTTTAAATAAATTTTACCCAATTTTCGTTAAAGGTCAAGTTGACGAAAATGCCCCTATCTAGTTACAAAAATACCACAAGTGTAATAAATGTAAAAATAGTAAAGACATTTGAGGTATACGTAATGGGAAAAACCAAGGGCTGATGAGTGTGCCACACTAGAACCTCGAATCCACTAATGGTAAAGGAATTATAACCTAATCCCTGTTTAATCCACCACCACTACCTAATCCCGGTATAAGTGAACCTAGTCCATCTTGCTTACGATTAAAGCTACCTACTCCCGGAAGTAACACAAGTCTTACTTCTCAATGAAGAGATAAAGAGTCCTAAGTGAATATATGATGATATTCAAAGAACAAACAAGGCTAGGGAACCCTATATGCTTATCTAGGATAATGAGATGACAATTAATGCAATCCTAGATATCAAGAGCTAAATGACATGTTCAAGAAGCTTAGCTAAACATAGATCAAAAAATCCTATGAAGCTATCACAATACAACACTCAATCATGTCATCATAACAATCTCTAATTTGTATCTAGAAAATGTTCTAAGAGCATACAAATAATTAAAGAGATGGCTTAGCAAGCAAAACATTTAACTTGTAAGAAGATAGTGAAGAACTTACCAAACAAGATGTGATGAAGCAACCCTATCCATTGATGCACTCTAAATGAACTTAGATGAGGCAAGATGAAGTTTTTATTCATATGGGAATGCTTTGAGTTATTAAAAATGAGTTCTTGAAAGAGTTTTCCTTTTGAAATGTGTTCTAAGGAAAATATATGATATTCTGAACTCATGTACGACCTTAAACCAAAAAGTTATATATATATGAGATCCAAACAAAGTGAGGTCGTTTTGGAAAAAATGTTTCAGCTTCCTCTATGTGCACTGGTGACGTGCGTTGGTCGAGTAGCTCACCACCACCGTACAACATAATTTTACAATAGGCGCTGGACGGCAGGCGCAACTTAGTGGCATAATACATGCGACGATCCACTGGAATTTTATGCTGGTGAGGCTGCGCTAGTCGAGTAGCGCATCATCAGCGCACTGCCCATTTTTGCATTTTTGCATCTTTGTGCGGGTGCAGCAGCGCAACTCAGTGGCCAACACATGCAACAACCCACTAGAATGTTGCACTGGTCGAGTAGCGCACCACCAGTGCAATGCCTATTTTCAAGATTCAAACACACACAATCAATAAGTTCAAGAGTGATGAAAAATGCATCCTATTCTAATGCCAAACATGACATAAAACATTTAATTCCAAGATGCAAATAAATCAACAAGAGTCATTTAAACCAAAATGCACACAAGTAAACACATAACATATCAGAATTAAAGTTATGCATGTGCAACTATCTCTTCAAGGTAAGTAAGCACAAGAATTTTACCTTTAGTGCTTCTTCTCTTGAGGTCTTGAGAGCCTAAGCTACCCTTACATAATACCCCAAAAATGTGCTTTGTTCATGAAATTAGCCAATCAACAAATTAGGACTTTACTGTCTAGAAATCTTTAAGAAATCTTTGATGAATCTCATGTAGAACTTTGCATGACCCAAAAAGGACCAGATATTCTTGACAGACTGAGGAGAAGGCAAACTCTTAATAACTTCAACTTTGGCTTTGTCTACCTCAATCCCCCTGTTGGAGATGATGCGCTATACATTGTTGCACTATAAAATTACACTTCTCCTAATTTAAAACCAAATTGCTCTCTTTGCACCTCTTCAAGATCGAAGACAAGTTGTCTAAGCTTATACTAAAGGAATCACCATAAACTGAGTAGTCATCAATAAAGACTTCTATGATCTCTCCTATCATATCTGAAAAAATAGAAGTCATGCACCTCTGGAAAGTCCCTGGAGCATTACAAAGCCCTAAAGACATTCTTCTATAAGCGATTGTGCCAAATGGAAATGTGAAGGTTGTCTTCTCCTGATCCTCTGGAGCTATAGCTATCAGATTATAGCTTCAGTACCCATCCAGAAAGTAATAAAATATGTGCCCTGTCAACCGCTCTAGTATCTGATCGATGAAAGGTAATGGGAAGTGGTCTTTCTTTGTTTCCATGTTCAATTTCCTATAATTTATGCACACACGCCACTCTATCTGACACCTTTGAGCTACTAGCTCGTTCTTCTCATTTTCCACCACTGTAATACCTGACTTCTTTGGCAAAACATGGATTGGGCTTACCCACTAGCTATCCATGATACGATATATAATCCTTACATTCTATATCTTCAAAACCTCTTTCTTGACAACCTCATGCATGATAGGATTCAATCTTCTCTATGCTTTTCTAGTTGGCTTAATATCTTCTTCCAGTAGAATTCTATTCATGTAAACGGTAGGTCTAATTCCCTTTATGTCTTAAATAGTCCTCATTATAGCTTCCTTATGATCTCTTAGCACTTAGAGTGCCTTTTTCTCTTGTGACTCATCCAAACTTGTGGAAATAACACCGAGTTCCTCTTTTCTTCATCAAGATAAACATACTTCAGCTCTGTTAGGAGTGGCTTCAATTCTAACACCTGGATTTTTTCTTATAGTGCCTTTTTGGCTACCTTCTCAATTCATCAAAATTAACTTTCACATATTCTATATCACACTCGGATTGTCCATCCTTGCCTCTCAGGCCCATGTGTTCAACACTCTCAGATTCCCAAACACTTTCTTATATCGCCTCTTTTAACCTAACTTCTAGCATGTTCACCCTGTGGCAGTTATATGATCCAACCGGATAGGTCATGCAGTCAAAGATGTTGAACTCAACCATTTTAGCCAAAACCTTTATGGTAAGCTTCCCTTCATGCATATCTATCACAACCCGTGATGTAGTCATGAACAAGCGTCCTAATAGAAGCCTCACTTCCTTTTCCTCTGTTCCATCCTCCATGTCGGTCACTATAAAGACTACAAGGATTATCAACTTCTTGACTTGAATCAGGACATACTCTACTATACCCCTAAGACTTCTTGAAGATGAATTCATTAGCACTAAAGACATGGCAGTAGGTCTGAGATCAATGAGTCCCAACTTTCTGTAGACCAAGAAGGGCATGAGATTAATGCTTTCCCCAGAATCTAGCATTGTCCTCTCATGATTAACCCCTCATATGGTTATGTCGATTATGAAACTCCCTGGATCCTTCATTTTCTGAGGTAGAGCCTTCTGAATCACTACATTGATGTTCTCATTCAACTGTTCCTATTGCATGGGCCTAAACATTTCTTTGTCCTTGCTTAGTTCCTTGAAGAATTTCCCATAAGCCAACATTTTCTGATTAGCATCCAACGACAAATTGACATTCACCTTGGAGAGAATGTCATATATGTCTTAAGAAGACTTCTCCATCTCGGAATTCTTCAATCTCCCGGGATAAGGTATAGGTGGTATGTAAGGATTGGGTTATTTGTGGAGTTTTGGTCTTGGTTCCGATTGAGCCATTTCATTCTTCTCATCATTGCCTACCCTTTCTTCACCCTTGTCTTCTTCCTTATGACCTTCCCTGTCTCAGTTGTGCTTTCGTTGTTTCCATCACCCAATGTATGGCCACTTTTAAGAACCACCCTTGCTTGTTTGGGTTAGCTTGGACAATTGTCTTTCTCTTTCTCTCTTATAATCGCTACCTATTGCCCTATGTATCTTTCAATCTTCCGATTAGAAACATCTACCCATTCACTTTTCTTTCATTCTTCATTATGTATATCCAACTTCTCTTGTGTTCTTCTTTCTGACTCTTGTGTTTATCGGTCTTGTTTAACAAGAATGATTGCTCAATTTTGAAGTGAAATTGTCAAACTTTATTAAGAGGCAGGAGATCTAGTGACAGTTGAAAATGTACAAATGCGTTTAAACTGCCTTAAGCATCTAGAGGACGGTGAATAGGTTTACATATGTTTGTCCCTCTAGCTAGCTTGAATAACAATTCTTAAGTTAATAAAGCATATGTAGATAAAAATATGTATTATCAAACAAGGTAATGTAAAACAAGCTTACAATTTGCTGGTGAAAGGATTACAGTGAAACTAAAAACAAAAGATACCTGTATTCTCAATATTGTTCCATATGAACAAGTACTCAATCAAAGATAATCATATAAAATAAATCAAAGTACGCATAAAATGAAATTTAAAATTTTGATCAAATAAAGTGCTTGTATGTCACATATTACAACAATCTTGTTTTTCAAGAATATGTAGAAATGAAGATTATGAAACAAGATACAAACATACACATACAATTATATAAGAAAGATAGGAAGAATTAACACATGGATTCTTTTTAACATGGTGCCTCCATTCTCATTTCACCATATGAATAGTCTAGGTTAAGACCACAGTACATTACGGAATGGACCGTAGCTGTAGATTAACCACAAATAAAAAATATAGTTGTATTTGCTATCTACGGACTTTTTAGATTGTTCATCTCAAACTGAATTACTCTGTATATGGAACTCGTATACCCAGTTAGAGATTACATCCGACAATCTTGGATGTTAAGTACACATGATATAAATGTATGAGACATGTATATAGAATGAATAAACTACTTCTTTTATTAATGTTTCATTCACATTTACAAATTATAAGCTTTAGGGCATAAGCCTCAACACTAAAGTGATCAATGAATGCAAAAATGTAAAAAAAAAAAAAAAACACTCAACATAGAATATGATGATCAACACATCCAATGGGAACTAGACATATGCATGTAAGTTCAAAACAGAAAAGTAGTCTAGTTGCTCTGCATGAATGAAAATTCTAGAACATTTGAAACACCACAAACACATTTAATTCCTAGAATGATACATGTAACTAAAACTCGAATCAAGGCATATACACAAAGCACACATTCAAGATTTTAGTGACAAACAAAAACATGCTATATTCTTGAGATATAATCAATCAAAGTTCTAGTATATATCTAGAGCATATTTTCCTCACAATATTCAGTTAAAATCAAAATATCTCTAAAAACACAATCAAATGTGCTAATCCAATATATATATTAAAATAAAAGAACCTAGCACATGTAAAGACTATTTATTATCTAAAATCAGTTAATATGAAGCATAAAGATTCCTTGTTAACAAAATTTTGGGATAGAAAATTTCAATCAACACGCTCAGACTGCAACCCGTTAGGTTGCAACGGGATAGGTACCTCTAGGTACCGTGGTTTAGTACGAATAAAGGTAGTAAGAAGTTTGGTACGGTAGGTAGGAGACAATCACCTTACCCATCAGGGCCTCAAGTATGTGAAGGAAGGGACCACCCAGTAGAGATTAAGATATGGTCGAGCAGGAAGGGACCACCCGATAACTATTCTTCTCCTCTAGGTACTTTCGATCTGGGTCGGAAACCTCATGGTTCTCCCAACTCCTGTCTATCGAATTCAGAGGAAAAAAAGAGACCCTTCTTTTTAAATATATCTTAAGAAGTGATCCAAGGAGCTTACACAGATAGCAAAGTAATACAACATAGATGCTCCGGAGAGCTTACAATAGTAGTCGATTTTTGGGTCAGATCTAGGGTCCTCTTCTTAGAGAGAGATTTGTCATATTTATAGGTTCTAATTCTTGTTGCCCACTCCATTAATTTAGTTACTCAATTTAAATCGTAGGAACATTGATTTGGGAGTTGACTATTTCCTCATTAATGGCAATGTGAATGGCTATTAAAGTGTTGATTGATCTCTCATTAATGGCGTTGTGAATGGCCATTAAAGTGTTAACTAATCTCTCAATAATGGCATTGTTAATGGCCATCAAAGAGTTGACTAATCATTCATTAATAGCACTGTGAATGACCATTAAAGAGTTTATTATCTTTATAATACGGTTTATTATCTCCATTAATGGCGTTACGAATGGCCGGAGAGGTCAACTTTCTCTTCTTTTGGTTGGAGTCTTCCTGTCAATGTTTCCAATTTTGGATGAGTGGGAGGTGCTTAGTGGATCGATCCATAATAGGTACCGTTGTGCTAGGGTATCTGGTAACTGATGTCATGGTACCGGATAACTGGTGTCGTGGTACCGGTACTTTTTGATACAAGGGAAATGTCATGATATGGCTTTAAGACTCTCTAGATCATGGCATCAGTGTTTCTCGATATTAGAGAAGCGAGATGGTACTAATCTAGGTACTATCAGGAATCAGGCCGATGGAAAAAAAAATTCTTGACCCGTGCTAAAAAATGTTGTTAATAGAAGTCCCCTCTAACTTGAACACCGATACCTAGTTGGGCTTGGAGTCAGGACATGTAATGCTTGAATAATTTTACTCATCGCTTCTTACTGATTACTCAAAATGAAAACCGTTATTTTCACACTTGGCTTAAGCGAACCAGGGTACTGGTTATTCCTGCATCCAGAGTCCTGGTACTAAGGCGAAAAGATCCAGGTAGGTAACTAAGGCCACTTTCACACCGGGTTTTTGTACGTAGGTGAAACATAGACAAATTTGGGTACCTATCATTCTTGCAAAACAAATGAGCGGCTGTAGACTGCAGATGGGGATATTCCCTTAGGTGGAATTTCTAACGCTCTATTCAGTATAAAATTTAAAAAGCAAGAAAGGTATGATATTACAAACCGTATTGCTCGATTATAAGGTCCTAGTGGCTAATCTGGGTACCTAGCTTTCCAAAACGATCATGACTGAATCATGGTACCAGGCATTCTTACATTAGGAATCCTGGTACCTAGGTAAAAATTCATAGGCAAAACATAGGCGAATCCGGGTACCTGGGCGTTGGAGGGCCCGGTACAAGAGGAACCACCACTATGATACTAGCCCAGAGGCATGCTTAGGATCCTAAAATCCCCCTGCAACTGAAATGAGGCTTTGGACCCTACTGGAATGAATATGAATTGTAGTGGCTCACCTGGGCGTTGAATGGTCCGCTATAAAAAGTAAGGAGCCATTGGCTTTCTACCGGTCGTACTGCTTCTACGATTACATAGTTGAGTGGGCTTCTCAGGTACATATGTTGAGCTGCTACCTAGGAGCATTTGAAGAGTGAATCCGGTGACATGAAAGGATATGTGTGAATAGGTGTAGGTCTAGTGGATCTGCTGGATATAAGATATACTGTTAGCAGAGCATATCTTCTGTAAAGAAGCAGGAAAGGTGCAACTCTACTGCATAGGAGCTCTAGATGTATCGGAGCGGTTGTGCTGTAGAGGAGCCCTTCATGGGCAAAGCTGCTGTTGTAGAGCTTCTCAAGTATATGAGCAGGTTCACTGCATAGGGGCAGCATAGTAGATAGGCTCCACTATACGCTGTATTTGCTCAATAACAAACAAAACTCGTTAAACGATAAAGTGAGCACCTCACGCGGTGCATAGCCGGTATATACAAATATAGAGAAATGCCATCTCAAATAATGAATAATATGCCATGAATAATGAATTTATCACCTCAATAGTAGAAAGTCGAGCTTACATGGCAACAAACTAGGGTTGATCTTAAGGATCTACAACATGATGCACTCCATATGTTCAATTTATTTACGTAGCAACATATATAAGATGAAATATCAACCAATCATAGCAAGAGTTTATTTAGATCACAAGAACCATGAAAACTCGCTAGTGATATGGAACTAGTAATGCGAAATAAAGATGCCATCATGGAATAAACATGTAGTGAATATAGCAGTTGAATATGTTAAATCACATGTAAAGTGATAATATGTAGGGGATGTAGAAATGTACATTCATGTAGAGACAAGGAAGCCACGTTTGTCAAGTGACCTTCCTACAGACGGTGCCAAAAAGTGTTAACCGAAAATTCTTTAGGATAGGAAATTCTGATCAACACCCTCAGATTGTAACCCGATAGGTTGCAATAGGGTAACTTAGCATGAATATAGGTAGTAAGGAGTCTGGTGCAGTAGGTTGGAGACTATCACCCTACCTGTCAGGGCCTCTAGTATGTAGAGGAGATATGAGGATTTAGGTTCCTTTGCTAGAGTGAGGGGCTGGTCCTGGTACCCTTTTTCTAGGTCTCCTCCGTAGTTTCCCAACCCAAATAGCAATAGAGTCGGTACTCCTCTATAGTTTCCCAACCCAATTAGCAAGGTAGGATCGGTACTCCTCTATAGTTTCCCGACTGACACACTTTGAGCGTACCTCTAAACTACTGGTGCTCTTAAAGCCAAAAGATATGAAATGGAGTGCGCGAGTCTAAATGACCCTTCATAAGTGTATGAATCACTGTAAAGTATAGTGAACACAAGTAAAGGCATAGATCCCAAGAGGAAAATCTCGGTAGTGGTAATTAATTTAGAATAAATAACTTGGTTAATAAGGATTTACCAATGAATGATTTTAACACATTTAACTAAAAATGAGACAAATGAGATACAAAGGAGTATGATAGAACATAAGTGTTAACCAAGATCTTAAATCAATAACTCTAAAACAACATCCATTTATATTTGCAAAAAAATCTAAAATAAATTAATGTTATCCCCTTATTTACCAAAATACCACTCATTTAACGAAATTGGATGGATTGACCATTAGTGTCACACTTTTTGCCAAAAATGGCCATTTTGAATCGAAATCCCCTTTGAATGGCTATTTTGATAGTATGGGAACAAATGAGTGGCCACCGAGGAAATTATCCAATAATTTTAATACCCAAAATCACATCTGCAAGCCCTGTCTTTCGTATCGAAATTGGATGACAACAAAGTTTTTGTGAGTTCAATATTTTGATTATTACTTCCAAAAATTTATAAGTCATCCATATAAAGACATATAATCATGCCTTTAATTCCTTTGAATCTGCTATATACATACTTATCAGATTCATGAATTCAGAAACCATTTGAAACAATGACTTTATAAAACTTTTCATGTCATTGCTTGGGAGCTTGTTTGAGACCTTATAACGACTTGACAAGTTTGCAAACCTTGTGCCCTTGTCCTGGAACTACAAAACCTTCAGATTGCTCCAAGTAAATTTCAAGCCAATACTATCAATGTTCTTATAGCAGCAGTTCTTGAACTGGTGTATATGTTATTATATGTATCAAAATAATCAAGGATTTCCATTTGGGTAAAACCTTTTACTACAAGCCTTGCCTTGAATTTATCAATCGTTCCATCAACTTTCATCTTCTTTTTGAAGATCCATTTGCAACCTGTTGTTTTTGACTTAGGTGGTAAGTCAACCAATTTCCAAGTCTTATTGCCCATTATAGACTCCATTTTATCATTAATTGCCTCTTTCCAAAAGGTAACATCTTTTGACTTCATTGCTTCCTCAAAAGTGAGGGGATCCAATTCAATTATCGGTGACACCATAGTTTGTCTCACATGTGTATCTCTAGTACCTTCAACTAGATACACAATGAAGTCAGGGTTAAAAAAAATAATATTTTCTTACCCTTTTACTTCTTTGTATTTCAGAAGGATCTTCATGGCAATTCGTTTAGTGTTTCTTCTTTTCCATAAGTGTATCAAAATTCATAATTTTAGGTATAGCAAAAAGTCTAGATTCATAAAAAATGGCATCTTTAGATTCTATTATTTTTTTAATCTCAACAGAATTATTAGGTTCAGTAACCAAAAACCCGTATGACTTGCTATGTTTTGCATAAACTAAAAATATACACTCGACACATTTCTCACCTAATTTATTTATTTTAGGTTATTGTAGTCTATTATACTTATACATCCCCAAACTCTAAGATAAGATAAAGTAAGGTTTCTTTTCTTCCAAAGTTCATATGGAGTAATTTTCAGTTTCTTAGCAGGCATGCTATTTAATATATAACATGCAATTAATAATGTTTCACCCCAGAATCCTTTACCTAATCCTGAATTTGAAGGCATTACATTAACCATTTATGTGAGTGTTCTATTTTACCTTTCTGCTACCCAAATTTTTTTGTAGTGTGTATGCAGTAGATGTTTCATGTATAATTCTAACACATTCACAAAAATCAGGGAATTGATATTCATCACATTTATCACTTCTAAGAATTTTAATTTTTGTGTCACATGCATTTTCTACTTCAGTTTTGTGAGACTTAAACTTATTCTAAACTCCATCATTTGAAAGCAACAAATAAACATAACAATATTTTGAATAATCAACAATAAATGTTACAAAGTACTTTTTGACACCTCTAGTAGGATTACTATGCATATCACACACATCATTATGATTTAGTTGTGATATTAAGGAAACGAGTTTTTGTAATTTTTGTTTGAGCACACACTTTGCATTTTTCATGCATGTCATAGTTATATCTAGGAATTAAATCTAAATTAGACATATCATGCAAATGCTTTGTATGAACATGACCTAATTGATTATGCCATAATGATAATGAGTCAATAATATAAACAAAGAAACATTCATTCTATTGATATTAAGCTTTAACATACCTTCATACATATAACTTTTTCCCACAAAGTTTCCACCCTTAGACAGTAAAAATGTGTTTGACTCAAACACAGGCTTAAAGCTAAACTTATTAAGAAGGCTACCAGATACAATATTTTTTCTAACTTCTGGTGCATAAAAAATATCAGTTAAAGTAAGAACTTTTCCACAAGTGAATTCAAGTTGTACTGTGCCTTTTCTTTTTATTGATGCAGTAGATGAATTCCCCATTTACAGTACACTTCTATCTTTAATTGATTCATAAGATATGAAAAGGGTACAATCCTTGTACACATGTTTTGTAGCACCGGAATCTATCCACCATGCATAGTCATCTTCGAGAACATTAATCTCAGATATCATGGCCACAAAATATGAAGTCGAACTCTCTTTTTTGTTTTTCAAGAGTCGACACTCTTTCTTAACATGGCCTGATTTACCACAATGGTAACATGAAAAAAAATACTTCTTGCCATCTAGGTTCACTTCTACAACAAATTTTCTTTTGCTGTCTTTTTCGTGTTAGGGTTGTTTAGATTCTTTCATTTCCTCAATACGAAGATGCCTGCCTAATTCTTCAAGAGAGATGTCTTCCTTTTTTATGTTTAAGACTATTCCTATAGTCTTTACATGATGGAGGAAGTTTGTTAGTAATAGAGGAAACAACAATTGACTCATCCATAACCAATTTATGCTGTTGAAATTGATTATAAATATGCAGGATCTAATGAAATTGCTCAACAACACGCCTACCATCAACCATTTTATATTGAAAATATTTAGAGGTTAAAAATTTCTTACTTGTTGCATTCTCTATCAATTATTTTGCCTCCAGGAGATCCCACATTTCTTTGGTTGTTGGTTTGTTGCATACTAATAAAAAAAAAGTATCAGACATGGCATTGCAAATGTATCCCTTGCATATGCATTCATTGTGTTCCCATTTTTGTTGAGTTCGAGATTCCGCTAATGTCTCATCCTCATGTTCCAATGGCTTCGTTGTAATGAGCACATATAAAACTTTCAGAGTTGTCAACAGAAAATGCAATTTCTTCTACCAACGCCTGAAATTTTCATGATTGAAATGATCCAATTTGATAAAATCCATAGCAAAGTCATGCAATGATGAAGCTCGTGTCATTAATGATAATGTAACGTCGTAAGATTGTTTGATATTTTCTTTCACCAAAACACTGTTAACAAATAAATACTACAAAGAGCAAATTTGGAATCCAAAATAAAAACACTAATACAACTAGCTTCAAGGCATGATATGTTGCCGTTCTCCTTCAGACGTTATTCACCTCCACCAATTATGTGATGCACTAAGTTTGCAAATATGTCTGCAGGATGCAATAAAGCTTTTGTTTGTCTACTCTGTGCACCTGCGGAAATAAATTAGAACACCTTTGAAAGTTGCAAGTCTATTTATGATAATATTCTATTTTTTGCGACGAATAGAATATTGTTGATATATGATTTTCAAAAAAAGGAGGAGGAAGAAAGTGAATCAAGTCTGTTTTGATACTGGTATGAATATCGATATATATAGACATTTGAATAATATAATATGACTGTTGAAAGAATTTGAATTATAAAATAAAAGGACACACCTTTAGGTAGACTTGATATCAGTTCAGTTTGAACCAGCGAACCTAACCAGAACCGCTTGTCAAAACTGGAACCGGAACTGGTTTTTCCGGTTTTGATTTCAAAACTGAACCGAAACCGATACTGGGACGGTTGCGGTTCCGGTGCCCTTTGGTAAGGAACCGCCCAGTTCGAAGCGGGCTGGAACCTGTAAAATATTTAATTAACAAAATAACAGTTTATTTTAAAAAATAAAATATTTAAAAGAGAATGGACATTGTAGAGTATTGGGTCATGGCCTATAACCCTTATCCAAGTAGATATATATTTTTTTGTAGGATTTAAAATGTTAATTTTTTTATATAAAAAAAGGAATCGAACCATCGGAACCGCTTGAACTGTCGAAACTGAAACCAGAACCTCATAAGAGAGGTTTCGGTTTTGGTTCCCCCGGAATCAGAACTCAAACGGGCGACATGTCTACCTTTTAGTCGATAACACATTTAGGTTGATAATAAATAGAATGATTGTGCCTTTTCACTTTATTTTCAAATGTAATTTATGTTTAAAAATTCATCTGACAATCGTCCACCAAAAACTCAACAAAAAAAATACAAAAATTTAATCAACATTTTTACATTTTAAAAATAAAATTATTTCAACTACTAATTCAATATTTTCTAAATTATACATTCAATACCTCATTTTAAATTTGGGGTATTATTGATTCAGTCCCTATGTTTTTTTGAATTGTTTTTGTTTTTACTCACTTATCCATATTTCACTAGATTGGACCCTATGTTTCCAAAACCATTCAATTCTGACCTTCTATTAGTCAAATTAAACGGTTCTAAGGGTATTTTTATCTTTTAACGTTAATATACCACGTGTCAACATATAAATAAATAAATAAATATATAAATAAATATATATATATATATATAATAATAAAATTAAACTAATATATGAATACAAATTATAATTATAAACAAATTATAAAAAATAAAATTAAAAAAAAATAAAACCAAGAAACCTGGCATTTTTCTCTTCCTCTTTTTCTCTCTAAACACAAAATCTTATCAATTCATATCTTCAATTCAAGAGTCCAAAGTCAAGGAACAATTCCCCTCTGGCGATATCGATCTCGATGACTAGGCTCGTATCTCGATCTCATCTCTCTCTCTCTCTCTCTCTCTCTCTCTCTCTCTCTCTCTCTCTCGATCTCTCTCTCTCTCTCGATCTCTATCACTCAATGGTTGATTCGTGGGTTTGAGAGGTTGGATTCTTGGGGTCGGGTTGCTGGTGGTGGTTCTGGGTTTGGTGGCCAGTGGGTTTGTTTTTTGATTTGGTGGCTATTTGGATTTCAGGTGGTTATAGGTTCGATTTGGTGGTGAACCAATTTGTTTTTCGGTGGTGGTTCTGGGTTCGATTTGGTGGTGGAGGTGTGATTCAGTTTTAGGTTTTGTGATGATTGCGGTATGGTTTGGTTCCGGCTCTTGTGGTGGTGGTGGTGGTGGTGGTGGTTAGAATCTGGGTTTGGTTGTGTGGGTGATGTTGGAGTGGAGGTGGCTGGAAATTGGTTCTTCATTGGAGAATAGATGATGGTGTTGATGACAATTTTAGATGGCTTTGGTATTGATAATGATTTGATGGTGATTTGATGGTCTTGTTGATGGTTTGGGTAGATGGTGTTGCTGGTGTTGTTAATTACGATTTTAGATGGTTTTGTTGATTGTTTGGGTAGATCATTTTGTTGATGACGATTTGTTGATGTTGTTGCTGGCGGTGGTTTTTTTTCTGTAAATTTTCTTTTATTTTATTTTTTAAATAAAATAAATATCTAAGGGTAAAATAGTCATTCAATAATTTTTATGATCGTTGACCATTAAAAATATGGTCATATGGACTAAAATGAGTGGTTATGAAAAAGATAGGTCCAATCCAGTGAAAATTGGATAAATGAGTAAAAAAAAATCAAAAAAACATAGGGACTAAATCAATAATACCCCTTTTAAATTTAAGAAAAAACAAAAAATAGTCATGAGAAATATTAAACTTTCGTCTGTAACCATTTTTAAAATTTTATTCGTTAATAGCCACTATTTAAAAAAAAAATCAGTGTACGTCAAATTACAAAAATACCTCTGGATTTGATTTTTGAGAGAAAACCAAAAATAGCCATGGGAAACATTAAACTTCCGTTAATAACCACTTTTAAAACTTTAATCATTAATAGCCACTTTTTAAAAAAATATCAGTGTAAATCCATAAATTATAAAAATACCCCTGAATTTAATTTTTTTATAAAAAAAAAGGTAGAGGCAAACTTGAAATCATGACTAAAATCTGGAACTAAACTTGAAATCAGCATTAAACCTTGAAACTTGAAATCTTGCCCAAATTGAAATGTTGAAACTTGAAATCTTGACTAAATTGAAATCTTGAAACTTGAAATCTTCTGGGTTTTTAAGTTTTTCGTTTTCAAATTTTGAAACTTGAAATCTTGCCTAAATTAAAATGTTGAAACTTGAAATCTTGACTCAATTAAAATGTTGAAACTTGAAATGTTCTGGGTTTCTAGGTATTTCATTTTCTTCCCTTTTCTCTGCATATCTCATCACCGACGGAGGGGGAGCTCGACATCGTTACAGGACGGTCGTGAAGCCCAGGTGACTGCACACCGGCACTCTGGCCAGCCGTCGATGTCGTGTGAGAAAGAAAGGATAGTAGAGGGAAAGAGAGGTGAGTGAAAGAGAGAGAGAGAAAGAAGAGAGAGAGGTGCAAGGAGAGAGAAAGAGATATTCGATGAGAGAGAGAGGAGGTCGGTGACAGTTTGTCGGTACACCGCCGATGTGAGACAGAGATCGGGGAGAGAGAGAGGAAAGGAGAGAGAAGAAAAAGAGAAAAAAAAAAGTGTTTGGGGATGGTTTTTATATGAGGGCATTCAAGTAATTTCTCAAAAAAATGGCTATTAACAAATAAATTTTTGTATGTGGGTAAAAACAAATTTTCCATAATAGTTGTGGTCATTTTTAGCAATTTCCATTTGATTTTTTCTTTAAAACTGGAAGCAAACTTGAAATCACGACTTGAAACTTGAAACTTGAAACTTGAAACCTGAAACCAAACTTGAAATCACAACTTGAAACTTGAAACTTGAAATCTTGCCTAAAAACATGAAATCTTTGATACGTCCTAAAAAGGTGTTCTTACTCCCAAATATAAGAGTATCAAAGTAATAAATTAACCGGTAAGACTGGGTCGAACCACGGGAAGGTTGTTCACTTGTCCTTATAGAATTAATTATCTAGATTAATTATCTAGATTAATTATCTAGATTAATTAATAAGCTTGTTATAAAAACGTAAATCAAATAAAATTAAAACTGTGGGTAAGGGATACACTGTTGGTAATTCGAATATGATCCAATTATTAACATTTAGTCCAGATTAATGGGAGGGTATTCCACTTCACTGACTACTCTCTGATAGATGTGGGTAAAAGTACCCACTTTGATAGACAACATCTGTCTGTCTAAAGTGAATCAAAATTCCACAAAGATCAAAGGGGAGAAACCACTCTCTGATGGATATGGGTAAAAATACCCACTGTGCTAAACAATAACTGTCTGTCTACAATGAGTCAAAAAATCCACAAAGATCAGAGGGGAGAAAGCAAAAAAATAATAAACTTACCAAAATTGGATCATATTTCTCATACCAACAGTATCACCTTTGGCCATAGCTATATAAAATTAGACATACATAATTTAACTAGAAAATAGCTATTTTATTTAAATTGAGAATTTGAGAACAAAAGAGAGAGAATTTCACAAATCTAATATCATATTTGGATTCAAAATGTGCAAATTAGGGGGGAAAGGTCTCCTATTTATACAAAATACGAACGAAAATTGACCATCGGATGAATTTAGAATAGAGCGTTCAGATTGTGCCACGTCATCAGTGAATAGTGAATAGTGAACAGTAAACGCCTCCGTGAAAAGTCAATAGTGAACAGTGTACCAGTTTCTAGAATATTATTCTCTGCAGCACGTGTACGGTGCACTCATAATTTCGGCCAATAGAAATGTGTTGTGTCATCGGTCAATAATCTTCTAGAAAGTCAACTATGAACAGTGCACCGACTTCTAGAACGTGATTATTTGTAGTCGCGTGTATGGTGTACTAGCAATTCGGTCCAATAAGAATGTACCACGTCATCAGGAACAGTGAAAGTCAACTATGAACATTAAAAGTCAACTGTGAACAGTGAATAGCCAAAATTATAAAAATGCCCTTCATGGCCTTCCTAAGGTTTTTGACATTCTAAACTTGAAAACGACATTTGTTTTGCCATCTGACTTGATCAAATTACCTCTAAAATACAAAGAAAAATACATTGATTACTACACAACAAATTTATTTAAGCGAGCAAACGAAATTATGTCTAAATTGGGGAATTAATCATATTGGAAGTGAAAAATGATGATATTATCCCTTAGTAAACATACACTTTTCAGTGTTAATCAATCTTGAAACTTGAAATCTTGACTAAATTAGAATGTTGAAACTTGAAATATTGACTAAATGAAAATGTTAAAACTCGAAATGTTTTGGGTTTCAAGGTTTTTCGTTTTATCTTGAAACTTGAAATCTTGACTAAATTAAAATGTTGAAATTTGAAATCTTGACTAAATTGAAATGTTAAAACTTGAAATATTCTAGGTTTCTAGGTTTTTCGTTTTCTTTCCCTTTTTTCTGCAGATCACATCACCGACGAAGGGGGAGCTCGACTACGATGTTGGACTGTCGTAAAACCCAGAATACGGCACACCGGCACTCCGACAAGATGTCGATATCGTGTGAGAGAAAGAGAGGTGCTGGAGAGAGAGATGTGGGAGAGAGAAAGAGAGGTTCGGTGAGAGAGAAAGGAGGTCGGTGACGATTCACCGGCCTTGGCGATGGTGCCGGTGACGATTCGCCAGCACAACACTGATGGGGAGAGGGAGAGATCAGGGAGAGAGAGAGAGAGGAGAGGAGAGGAGAGAGAAAGAAAACGAGAAAAAAAAGAGTACGTTTGGGGATGGTTTTTATATAAGGGCATTTAAATAATTTCTTAAAAAATGGTTATTAATGAATAAATTTTTGTTTGTGGTTAAAAACGAATTTTATATGTTAAATGTGGAAACAAATTTTCTTTCACGATAATTCGTCTTGGTTCTTCATCAAAGTTTTTTTAGTTTCTCTTTGTCTACTTTTAAGGTCAGTTCTCATGGATCCTATTGCATGCCACCGTCTTTTTGTTATGACTTTTGACACGATTGAGCGTGGAGACACTCAATTAGCTTCTTGTATTGTTGATTATTGGGGGAATCACCTCCTAATCAGCCTTATTTTCTAAATGTAGATGTTTTCGGGGCTTTATCCTGATGTCCTTTTCAGTTCTAGCTTTGAATCTTCTTCCAGCTCTGAGTCTTTCATTTCTAATCATCACAGAGTTCCTCCACGATCTAGGATGGGAAAGCATCGAAGTAATCGCTCGGTTTGTAAACATGGTTCAAGCGACATTTTGATTGGGAGGCAAGTAATTAATAAGAATGATGTTAAAGAAGAGCACAGTGCCTCTCGAATTCTCTTCTCTCTTGATTGTCCGAGTGCGTATGATGCCAAACCGAACTTAGTCGGGGAAGCAGAGATCGAGAAATATCGTACTCGATTTGATCTGGACGACTCAGTTTTGATTGTTGCTGCTGGAAATAAGGCCGCATGGATGGTAGCAGTTTATGGGTCTCTGCTCTGTTGCGGTGTGACACTTCCTCTTCAGCCTTTCATTGCCCTGTTCCTCACTGAGGCGGGGATTTCTCCGGCCCAGCTAGCCCCGAACAGCTATAGGATCCTGATGTGTATGTGGCATATGTGAAGCCGGATGAATTTGCCACTACCCTCTCCTCGCAAAATTAGACATTTTTATACTCTAAGGCAATCTGGTTAGACTGGGACTTACTTTCTCTTATTTAGCCAGCTAGATAATTGGATTCCTAATGGGACAAAGGTGAACCGGTGAGTCGATATCTCCTTGGACTTTAAGAAGAAAGGTTTTGTATTGGGTTTTCCTACCTCCAATAATTACTGGAAAAATAGCTGGTTTTTTACTGGAGGAAACTGGGGACACGAGACCAAGCTCTCAACCAGGGAAAATTGAGAAGTATTAAAGGTTCATCGTTTCTTTTGCTCTCTTGGTCGCTTGCTCGCTGGAATAAGTCACGCCCTGTTTTCACTGGATACCGAGTTGAGTAACCTTTCTCGGGTGGTCGTGCGTACTTTGGAGAAGAGGAGTAGGTCATATCTTTTTATTGAGAAGAAGATGATAGCTCTCGGCTTTTTTACTTAGATTTCAGCTTACTGTAGACGTTGTAAGTGGGATTTTTATCATTGCTTTTACTTTGTTGCTTTTCACCGTGCCTTTTTGCCTCATCTATTTTTTAATTCAGTGTGTGCTATGGATGTCGTTTGTGACGCCCAAGCCTTCCAAATGAAAACAATTATTCAGGCGAATGGTAAAAAGACTTCTCGTCAAAACGAAGAAGGGATTGCTTCACCTGATGATGAATCGAATGAAGATTTCGAGGAGGCAGATGAGCAGGTTCCTGAATATATTCTCGAAGAGGTTGTTCAGCCGACCGCAGGGGAATCAAGATGTCTGGGTGGCCCTATGGGACTTGATAGTGACCAAAGGGTTTCTCAGGATGAAGGCAGGCAAGGAGGGCATTCTGGTGGTGTAACATCTGACGATCCTAGTTCGATAGGTGAAGGATGTAGAAACCACCCTGCTGAATAGGTTGGCCCTCTCCCTAATCTTTTCAAATCTTTTGAAGATATCACAGAGGATCAAGTAGACCCTGCAGCTGACCTTGGCTTCCACCGTACTCGAGTTGAGAAGAGGAAGACAATTGATTATCCTGTTCGACCTCTTTTAAAAATTCCCTGAGTGGCTTTGTTCATCGAGTCGAGCGATGAAGATGCTGACATTAGGGGTTCCCCGAGTGCTCAAGCAGAGACGCCTTTAGGAAAAGAGGAACCTCTAGAAAATTTGAACAAAGGAGATTCTTTGCCCTGAGGTTGACGATGCAGGAGTGGGATCCTCGAGAAACCATACGCGTCCCACCCCCAAGGATATGCTGAGAACGATGTCATCCAGTCGGGCTTTTATTGGTAACGACCATTAGAGTCGCTTCAAGAATGATTCTCCTATGGAGCATCTACACAACATTTTTAATAGTGCGACTTACGTAAGTCTTCTGTCCCGAACTTCATCTTAAAATTCCTTAATTGAGATTTTTAACTTACTTCCCTGCAGGTGGTTGCTGTGTTTACTAAGTTTATTTAGATTCAACAACATCAAGCTGATCTGATTAGGCATCTTAAAGCTCAGTTAAATGAGAGTGAGGATAATCGTGCTCAGATTGAGGCAGCATGTCAAAGGGAGGCGAGTTCTGCCCAGGAGTTTGATGATCGTTGTTTGGAGAGACAATAGAGGCCGAGGAGAGGACCTCTGCTACAGAAGAGAGAGCTAAATCTTTGGAAGACTCTCTCTCCGTTGCCCAAGAGTCAATGCTTCGGGCCGAGCAAAAGGCTAAACAAGCAAAGTCTTCTTATGAGCGAAAGATTGAAGATCTTGAGTGCCAGACTTTGACTGTTGAATCCTTTTCTAGGGAAGCCAAGCTGAAACTTGAAGTGCAAAGGGTTGATCATTTTAAGAGGTCCCCAGTCTTTGATGCCCTACTCCTTAGGAAGTTCCAACGGGGGTTGGTCTCGGCTAGCGAATTCTTCAAGGTCAATAATCGGACGACTGAAAAGGCTCGAGCCAACTTGGATCTATCAATCAAAAGTCACGTGGATCGCTTGTTAGAGGCTCTTCGAATTCAAATGAAAGAGTGGAGAGCCTATTGTCATGGCAAAGGCAAAGATCCCCATCATATGCATCTGGATGTCCCGTCCGATCATTCTCTTTCGACTTTTTATGCCAGTCAATAAACTGGTGTGGATGGATCGGAGCCTGACATTGGACCGGTCTCTGGAATGGATTACAACAAATTGATGGATGATTAGGTTGACAAAATCACCTTGCCTTTTAATGAAATTCTCCTACATGAATACGAAATGGTGCTTGATCCGAGCATCGACAAGGGCTCCAAATCCTCAGCCCCACCTAAGGCATTTGTAAAAATCTTCAAGACTAAAAAAATTCCATATTTTGCTTGATTACTTTTTGTTGCAAATCCAGTTACGAATATTAAAACGCCAAGTATCTTATTAACTTGCCAATATCATTGTCCGAGCAACTCTTTTTAAACGCCAAGTGTCTTATGAACTGGCTAAGGTCGTGGCCTGAATAACTTCATCGTAATCTTAAACACCAAGTATCTTATTAAACTGGCTAACGAAATTTTAAGTATCAAGTATTTTATTTAACTGGCTAACACAATTTTAAGTGCCAAATATCTTTTTAAACTGGCTAACATAATTTTAAGTGTCAAGTATCTTATTAAACTGGCTAATGCAATTTTAAGTACCAAGTATCTTATTAATCTGGCTAATATTATTAACCGAGTCATCTCGAAACAGGCAAGTATATTTGTACTTGTGTTTCATACTCGGTTGCTACCCAAATGTTACATCGAGGCTCACCACGATCATACGTTCGAGTCCTTACGCAAGTCACTGAGGACGTCTCCTAGTTTTACCTGTGCAAGTGTTTACAAAATCGTTAAGCTCTGAATTGCTTAACACAGCTGCGTAACTCATCGGGATTTTACCGAGGGGGGCCGAGCAGTTTTCCAGAATCTGGTGCATCGGGTTTACCTTTTGGCTAAGGTCCCGGTTGACCTTACTCAGCTGGCATGCTCCTTTGAGCTTCTCCGCCCATTCAGGATTTTTGTCAAATTAACGGTCCCGAGCATTTTATTTCATGCAGTTTCATGTCATTACCATATGCTCAATTTTTTTCATATGTTCTTATTCTCATATACTCAGATTCTAGAATCCCGTGTCGGGCTTTTATTCATAATTGTAAAACTAACAATATGAAAATCCCAAAGGATTGCTAAGAATAAATAAAAAAACATCCTAACTAAAAAATAAAAACAAATTTCAAAGGTAGAAGATCTTTAAATATTGGGTATTACATTGTCAGGGTAAAATCCCTCTATCTGGCCGGGCAATCCAGTATACTCCATGACCAGCTATTCTTTCAATTTTGTATAGGCCTTCCCATTCGTCAGCCAACGAGCCCGCAACTCTGTTCTTCGTGTTCAGTGATACTTTTCTGAGCACCAGGTCTCCTAACTGGAACTTCCTAATCTGAACATGAGAATTATAGTGTTGGGCCACTCTTTGTTGATATGCTGCATTTTGTACTCGTGATTTCTCCCTTTTTTCTTCCTACTCATCCAAGCTTTGTAACAACATATCAGCATTTTGATCTTTATCATACAGCCTGACTCTAGGCGACATATACGATGTTTCTACTGGGATGGCAGCCTCTGTTCTGAATGCCAGAGAAAACGATGTTTCTCTAGTAGAAGTCCTTGTTGTCGTCCGATAAGCCCATAATACTTCAGAAAGTTTTCAACCCAACTGCCTCTTTTGGCATCTAACTTTGCTTTGAGCGTGTACTTGATGACTTTGTTTACTATTTCAGCTTGTCCATTTGTTTGAGGGTGGGCAAGTGTGGCATAATAATTTGCAATTTGGTACTCATTGCACAGCTGTCTGAATTTTTTATTGTCGAATTTGGTGCCGTTGTTAGTGATAATAGTATTCGGGACTCCAAACCTATAGAGTATATTTTTTTACAAAGTTGTGGTGTTTGCTTCAGTGATGTGAACTAGTGCTTCAGCTTCCACCCACTTAGTAAAATAATCAACAGCCACGATTGCATGCTTCGCTCCATCCCTTGTTTCTGCTAGCATCTGACCAATTAAATCTAGGCCCCACATGGCGAACGACCATGGGGATGTAAGGCTTCTAAGGTGTTCTGGGGGTTGCCGAATGTCATTGGTGATCCTTTGGCAAGTGTTGCAACTTTCTGAGCATCGTTGTGCATCAGTGAACAGAGAAGGCCAGTAAAAACCTTGAATGAGTACCTTGTGTGCTAAGCTTTTGCCTTCTGTATGGTTCCCACATACTCCACCATGGATTTCCTGTAGTATCTGGTGTGCATCCTCTTCTGGTACATATCTTTGGAGTGTTCAGGAAAACCCTCTTCTATACAGTTCCCCTCCAATCAGTGTGCATCTTGCTGACCTATACCTGACGCGTTTTGTTTCTAAGGGATCTTTCGGGAGTATATCTTCTTCCAGATACCTTTTTAGCTGAGTCATCCAACCGTCTAATGGTGTTCAGATTTATGAGACTTCAAAGTCTTTTGGTCCAACTATACTTGGTCTGAGAAGATGTGCAACCGAGATATTTTTTGGCCTGATTGTGGTTGTTGCTGATGCTAGTTTAGATAAACCATGTGCCTTTTCATTTTCTTCTCTAGGGATATGGACAATCCTATATTCCTTGAAGTTTTGGAGGAGTTGTTTTGTTATAACCAAATAAGCCATCATACTTTCACCCCTGGCCTGATACTCGTCTAAGACTCGATTGACGACTACTTGTGAGTCACTGAATCTCTCGACCTCATATGCTTCAAGAGCTATGCAAACTCTAAGCCCTGCTAGCAATGCCTCATATTCCGCTTGGTTATTTATTGCTTTGAAATCGAATCTCATGGCATATTCAACGTCGTCTTCCTCTAGGGTGCATACAGCTATCCCTACCCTGTTACCATGAGTGTTCGAGGAACCATCGACATATAATCTCCATGAGAAACTCCTACCCAACATTTTTTTTGCTTCCAAATTTGGTTTTGTGAACTCTGCTATGAAATCTGTCACTGTTTGGCCTTTGAGTGTTGTCCTAGGCATGTAATGAATATCGAATTCGCTCAACTCAATTGCCCATTTAGTTAATCTTCCTGAAATCTTAAGCTTCTGTAGAATTTGCTTAAGCGGACAGTAGGTGAAAACCCTGATTGCATGTGCCTGAATGTATGGCCTCAACTTCCTCGTTGCAGAAACCAATGCTAAAACCATTTTTTCTGCCTGTGAGTATTTGGTGTCAGCTGGAATAAGAGCCTTGCTAGTGTAATACACTGGCTTCTGTATCATGTATCCTATCTTCTGTCCTGACTAGAATCGAGCTTACTGCTAACTCTGTAAGAGACAAGTACAAGTAGAGTATTTCGCCCACCTTTGGTTTTGAGAGGATTGGAGCCTGACCTAAGTATTCTTTAATCTTCCGAAATCCCTGTTCACATTCTTCGTTCCATTCAAATCATTTCCCCTTTTTGACCATTATGAAAAAAGGAGCACATTTATTCGTGGACTTCGAAATGAACCTAGCTAGGGAAGCTAAGCATCTCATCAGGTAATGTACCTCTTTTAACGTCCTTGGCGAAGTCATTTTTTAAAGGGCTTGGATCTTCTCGGGATTCACTTCGATCCCCCTCTGGTGAACTTGGAACCCAAGGAACCTTTCTGAAGGAACTTTGAATAGGCACTTGCTCGGATTTAACTTCATCTGATACCTTCTCAGGACATAGAATGTTTCGCGCAGGTCTAAAGTATGTTCACCTGCCAAAATACTTTTGGTTAACATGCCGTCTATGTAAACCTCTATGTTTCTTCCTATTTGGCGAGAAAAAAATCTATTGACCAATCTTTTATATGTGGCCCCAACATTTTTTAGCAAAAAGGGCATCACTGTATAACAGTACAAACCCTGATCGTTCGTGAATGCTATTTTTTCTTCATCAGCTTTATTCATCCGGATCTGATTGTATCCCGAATAAGCATCCATAAAACTGAGTAATTCATCACCTGATGTAGCATCGACCGATTGGTCTATTCTCGTGAGTGGAAAACTATCTTTTTGGCAGGTTTAGTTCAGATCTGTGAAATCCACGTATATTCTCCATTGGACATTCTTCTTTTGGACCAAAACCACATTTGCTACCCACTGAGGATAGTTGATTTCTCGGATTGACCCTACAGTAAGTAACTTCTCCATCTCCTGCTTGATCACCCGACTTCTCTCGAGGTTAAAAGATCTTCTCTTTTGTATCACAGGTCTCGCATTCGGATTGCCAAGTGATGTGATATTACTCGTGCGTCTATCCCCACCATGTCTTCATGACTCCATACGAACACATATCTGTATTCTCTGAGCAAATTAATAAGATCTAGTTTGAACTTCTCTTCTAAGTTAGCTCCAATTTTGATCTTCCTATTTGGCTCATCTTCTTTTAAGACCACCTCCTCTGTTGGTTCATTCTTTGACGTTTCTAGTTCCTCCCTTGGATCGAACTCGAACAACAGTGAATTCTCTTACTTAATCTGATATGGTTGAGTTAAATTGCATATTTGGTGTTCACTGTTATCTCTGTCTTTGTAAACTGAGAGATTAGCTCTTCTGGACATCTCATGTGACCCCTTGATTATTCCTACCCCCCATTCAGTCGGGAACTTATCATCAGGGCGTAGGTTGCTGTTACCGCCTTTGTTTTTTCAGGAAAGGTCGACCCAGTAACGCATTATAAGGCCAAGTGTCCAGATCTACCACCACAAAGTCGAGTAACACTGTTTTCTGGTAAGGAGTTACTCTGATCTTCATGGGCATCTTCGTTGTTCAAAGAGACCTAACCTTGACACCTCTGAATCCTCTAAACGGGGTATGGAAAGGTTGCACGTCTTTTCGATCCAATCTGAGCTGATCATAAACAACCACATTGAGGATGTATGCAGAGCTACCATTGTCCACTAAAATTCTCTTGACTTCTCTATGGCCAATTCGAGCACTAATGAGGAGAGCGTCGTTTGGTCGGACATCAACCCCATGTGAGTTAGCTTTAGTGAGTATTATCGGGTCTCATCCTTCCTTTATTCTCTTCGGATCAGGGTCGATAGAATTTTGTCTTGCTTCCACTGCTTCTCGGATTTTCTGAGTCCGCTCTCAGTTACTTCTCCCAGTTGATGGTCCTCCGAAGATTGTCTGTATCGCTCCATTCACCTCAGGACTGGTTCTTTTATTCTGGCCAGAATTATGATCTCATGTATTGGTTTCATTCTGAATTTCTGACTTCTCATCTTTCTTCAAAATTATATCTTGTAGATGTCTTTCTCGAATGAGAGTTTCTATATAGTCTCTATGCTGGTAACATTTGGAGGTCTCGTGACCGGTTTCCTTATGGAAACTACAATATTTTATCATGTCTCACCGAGCAAATTGTGACTGCCGGCGTGGCTCCTTCACCAAATTTTTCTCTTCTAGTATTGCCAAGATCTCTTCTTGTCTTTTCCGAAGCAGGGTGTAGTTCGCATATTTTCCTTGAAATTTTTCCCTGGTTTGGTCAGTATTACGTCCATTTCCCCCATCTTTGCTCCTCTCTTTGTTATTTCCTTTTTGTTTCCCTTTATGGTTTTGCGACTTTGACTCAGCATCTTTTTGTTCGGGTTTCCCCATGCATGTAACTACCTCTTATTGCCAACTCTTCTTCTTCCGTTAAGGGGTATTCGCCTGCCATGTCCATTATATTTTCATATCTAGTTAGACGAGCCCTTATTAGGTCAAAAGACAAACGCCCATTATGTAAGTTATTTATGAACGCAACGATTATTACTTCGTCGTTTACGCTGCCGATTTTTGGGACCGCCTGACCGAATCTTCCTAGATACTTCTTTAGTGACTCGCATTTCCCTTGTTTCAGCTGAGAAAGGTAAGCCACCGATTTTTTCCAATGTACATTCCCTAGAAATTGTCTTGAGAAGCTTCTCCTTAACTCGCTGAAACTCCCAATACTTGTCGGAGGCAATCTCCTAAACCGTCTTGAACCTACATACCCGAGAGTTTATGGAAAGTTAAGGTACAACAAAGGATCATTGTGGGCATACTGGGCTATGGCGCTCTTATATCGTCTGACATGCTCTTTAGGATATGTATCCTTTTTGAATTGTTCCACGTGTGGCATCCTGAATCTCTCCAGGAATGGCGTTCGCAAAATGTTTCTAGTAAAAGGGCTATCAGAATCATCGTCAGACAACTCATTATATCCATATCGCCTAACCAACGCATCCATTTGATGCATGTTGTTCTCGACTTCTCGGGTCAGGCTCTGAATCACGACATCTCTATCATCCACCGGCTCTCCCCGATGGTCGACCCATCTTGTGACTGTCATAGCAGTAATCATCTCCTCTTCATCTTGCCTCCGAGTCTCATGGGCTAACCCTTACAGGGGTGTGGTTCCATAGCGACGTTTACGATGATATCGGTCACTGTCTTCTGATGACGATGACCGATCTCTTCACCGGTCGTATTTACGATGCCTATCATTGCCCGCTTGACCATGGTTTCGTCTTTGGTGGGGTCGTTCTTCTACGGGTGTTTCAAGATCCTTGTCCTGGTTGTGCGTCGTACCCCCAGTCTGGTTGACAGGATCTGAGTTCCTGACGGCTGTTATCGTATTTGGTTCCGGCCCAACCATAATCGATCAGAGCCAAGGGGGTGATTGAGGGTTTGGCGGATTTGCTTCTCCTACCGCTAATAGATCTATTCCTTCTTACGCCGCATCTGTCAGCAACTACTGCAATGCGTCACGGAAGTGACGTGTTATGTCCTCGCTGGTAGGTGGGACTTGCTGTATGCCAACCAGGGATATCAGTTGGCTCCTGGTGGTTATGGTGGGATCTTCAGTGGTTCCGCCTATATGAGCATTATCTGGAGATTTTCGAATGTCCCTGAAACTGTCCTTACTTCCACTACCAGCCATCATTTAAATAGATCGGAGGTTAAACTGCCCCTTCCTCTAGCGTCAATTGTTGACGTTGATTTCTTGATGGTCAAGAAAGTCAATAGTGTTGGATTTGGTTATGACCTGTAAAAGGAGAAAGAGAAAGAAAATGCAATTGATATGTTAGTGACACGAGTTTACGTGGTAAAACTCCGATGATTGGAGAAACGTCCACGGGTGGTTGAATGACCAACCAAGCCAAATCAACTATTAAATAATCAGTTACACAACTCGATCTCTCTTTTTTCTCTCTTACAGTGATTTCTTCTCTGTTCTGTTTACCGTCTTGCCTGTCTCTTTTTTGTTTTTCGTATCTCTCTTTATAGTAAGATTATGGGTCTATTTATACATGTATAGAACCCTAATCAGTGTTGTACAAGTAAAAGAAACTGTATTTAATTGAGAATGGTTGCTTGGTGAAGTCGTTTGTCTTCTTTCCTGTTTCTGATATCTTATGGATCGAATATGGATCGAATATGAATCTTCATGGGATTCTAGTAGCACAGTCCGTTTAGGACTTATTTCCTTATCGGTGTGCAGTCTTCTAGAAGAATAGAGTTATTACTTAACTTGGACTCGCTTCCTGTTTGGTGTTTTAACAATCTAGAAACTTTCTAAACTCTTTCCTCCTTTGATACGGGGGATGAAATACAGATGTTTACGTACCGGAGTATGATTCTAGATTCTTTCTTGGGTTTATTCACGTATGTGGATCGAGTATCGAACATCTTATTCGGGCTTCTTTTGTTGTCCCGAGTAGAACATAATCTACCAAGTACCCATATTGTAGTAATGTCATGGATAGTGTCTTCTAGATGCCAGCTTGGATGCTCATCTGGCAATCTCTTTAGGGGATTGTCTTACCTATCAGTGGCGTGTACATCCAACAAAATTTACATATAATATTTATAATCAAAGAAAAAGATCATGAACATATGTATTCATATATAAGTATCATTGTTGGATTTTTTTTATTATTCTTATTATATGTATAATTGTTTAATATGGATGTAAATGTAAAATTACTTATTTTCAGACAATTTTACTTTTAAAAAACAAACGTACTGACAATACATTCAGATGTCAGGAAAAAAGAATATCATTCAAATTTAAATTTCAGTCCCTATTCTGTATTTAAAAAATTTCAAAACTGTTCAAATTTTAGACAAAAAACCAAACCCCTTCGTTTGTAATGTTGAGCCATGCTGAATATTCATTCCTTTTCTTACACGATTTTGTAATGTTACAATTTTTGGTTATATACAAATCACATTATAAAGTTATACAAGAGAATTAAATTGAAATCAAATCACAAGGTTTAAGAGAAATGAACTAATACATCATAATGTAGAGATTTCGAAACCCATAGTTCTCGTGTTGTATAGAAATATTGCAAGTTATATACACGTACTTACTACAAGTACACAAAAATACCACCTTCTTGTCCTAAAACTCAATTACCGAGCTTCAGATTGTGAGGCAAATATTGTGCCTAATGTAGCATCCCAGATTCCAGAACCCATCTAAAAGTTATTCCTTGACTGTAGCCCTTAGCAGAGAAAGCTCTAGCTACCTTAAACTTTAGCTTAATGCAAGTAACTAGTCATCAATCTTCATCAGGCTCAGTGGAGAAGTCGGGTTCTTCAGGCTTTCGCAATTTTAGCATCTCGACATCTTTGATCTTCTGCATTCCTCTCCTTGTATTCGCTGCAAATCTTGAAGCCAGTATTGTAACCCCAAGGTTTAGTTTTGCCTGAGAAGAACTCGAACTAGCAGGATAGTGTTCCTCTTCCTCTTCCTCTTCCTCTTCCCTCGCCTCGTCTGTCTCTCTCTCATCCGAAGCAAAGGATTCTGATGCCATAAGACTATGTCCCATCATCCTTTTCTTGTGTCGACGCCAAGCAGCCTGTATGAAGCAGGCTGCCCATGTCCTCCAATGGTGGGAGTAGAACCTGAACGTATGCTGCAGCTTCTTGCTGTGGAGGCGTCTAAATTGGTTGGCCACAAACTTAAGATCTTCTGCTCGCAGGGCAAAACCTTCAACTTCAACCAGAGCTCTAACAGTACGAGTTGAAGAAGGCAAGTTGAGGGTGGATTTTGGAAGCAAAGCCCAGGAAAGTAGCTCCTCGCCACAGAAGTCACCAGGTCTCAACATAATTGTGTTGAAGAAACCAGTCCGGCCTCCGTTGGTTGTAGAACTCTCCAGTCTACCTCTGATGATAAACAGCATCTCGGTCACAGGGTCACCTTCACGAACAATATATGTGCCTTCAGTACTTAAGGAAGATACTAGACGCTCACATATTGCATCAAGCAGCTGATCATCCATTTGGGAAAAGAATGGGACCTGTAAACAAATAAGCAAGTGGTTATAATGCTGATACAAGAGCAACCTTAATGAAATTGATTACTGATTAACATGTCTATTAGAGACATGTCAGATACGAATTAATTTAGGTTACGAACATTTGACCCAATCAACTAGGTCAGTATTCTACACTGGTTGGGGGGGGCACTGGCACTACCTCGAGCAAAAAGATGGGTCTTGTTAGTTGGACAGAGATAAGATGAAACTGAAACTACTAAAGGCACAAATCTTGAGAAAAGTACTAAAGAGACTTTCAGAGAAGGTCTCCAAGCTAGACCATTAATAACTTAAGCTGCTAATCAACAAGCCATTGCCGTAGATAAAAATTATACCAAGCAACAGATTGCTTTAAGGGAATAAGCTATCCTAAGATAAAAACACAACGCTTAATTTTCATCTAAGTCAGAAAGAAGTGATTAATTTGTAGAGTAAAACAAAGGCGATGTGTGCAGTTTGTAAGATCTAATGACAAAACTTCAGAAGAAACATACCCGTCGAACAAGGTCCAAGCAGAGATGTCGTTGAATATCACGACGAAGATCAGCAGGTAAACCACGAAGGATGGTTTCTTCATCAACTCCTCGAGTCGCTAGCCACTTGTATTGAACAAAACGCCGCACCCGATGTCTCAGATCTTCAGGGAGTTGGCGATGCCCCATCCACTCTTCAGTGTCTCTGCGCTTAAGTCTCCATTCCTCAAGTCTAACAGTGATAGATTGCAGGTATGTCTATATCATGAAAATAATTTTTAACCATCAAATCATTTGGGAAAAAATAAATGGCAAGAATGTTAGAAAAAGGAAGTAGATCAAACTTCAAACTTTCAAGCAGATATTAACTGAAGACTAAAAACATATAGAGCTAAATTCTATAACTAAACGGCCAGCTGTATCAATTGCGAATTACAGACATCTAGACAAGACACTATTAATCTTTCCATATTTACTGCTTTTCCCAACGATACATGAAAAGACAATGGCAAGTACAACAAATTAAAAAAATCAAAAGATTATAGTGCCAATGGCCACCAACAGAACCTGACAAGATTGTAACATAATTATTTCACAGTAAAACTTTTAAACATTATAGTTATAAAAAAAAGTAAGTTTCGGCAGGAATAGTCAAGGATGCAGTTGTTTCTAATACCTGCATATTCCCTATCAAATGAGCAAATAGAACAAGACCAACTATAGCAATAAGTATGGCAAATAATGTCTCCCCAATGAATGTGCTTGTTGATAAATTCTGCCCGTATGAACTGAAATAATAAGAAAGCAAAAGGCTGGATCAATACTTGCAGACTAAATAACATAATTAGATGGATGTATTACACACTACACTTCATAAAAGTAAGAGAATTAGTCTCCACCGTCATTTTATTCATTGTACATGTATGTCAGAGGCAAAATTATGAAGAATTCTTCTGCAGTGCTTTGGATCATCAAGCAGAAGAGAACTAGGACCTTTGAAAATAATCAGTTACGTGAATAAAAGATTATTGATAATTTTTCCATTTGTATCATTGGTAAATTTTACTTTTATAAAAAGTGAGCATCATTCATATGTATAACCAGCATTTTTACCAAATGAATAGATGAAACAACGAAATTGACATATTCCAAAATATACTATATAAACTTTAATTTTCTATAAACGAAATTCCACCTCATACAGATTATTACCCTTTTGTGGCAATCAAATATTCATATGTAATTTTATTGTATCTTTATATAAAGGGAATTTTCAAAGATTATTGTTAAAGTAACACATTTATGTGTTAGTGTACAGTCCAGTCTATTCACATAAATACATTTCAAAATTAGCCTAGTCAAGATACAGCATCAGAGGCGGAATGAAGGAGCTGAAGTTGGATGGGACCAAGTACATTTAAGAAACTGCCTACATTATGTATGATTATACGTAAATAGGAAAACTCTCTGTTGAGGACCTAGATTGAGATCCAACAACAAAACCCTAACTTGTACCCAAAAATAGATAGATCTGAGTCAAACAACTCACAGAATTGAACGATCGACTCTCTAGAATCTGTAAGTACATTTAAGAAACTGCCTACATTATGTATGATTATAAGTAAATAGGCAAACTCTCTGTTGAGGACCTAGATTGAGATCCAACAACAAAACCCTAACTTGTACCCAAAAATATATAGATCTGAGTCAAACCACTCACAAAATTGAACGATCGACTCTCTAGAATCAGTTAACAGAATTTACCTAACCCTAACCCTAGCCCAAGCCTTTCTAAGCAATTCACTGAGAAAAGTCGATTCGAAAAGAAATTGGATGAACCCTAACAGAACCAATTTTATTGATAAAACATTCAAAAGATAACATCCCTAAAAATAATAGCTCTATTTATAATAGGACTAGTTTTCTATTTTCCTATTCTGTCATAGTCAAAATAGAAAACTAATCTAAAATATAAATTATAGAAAAACACAATCCTAATTAAAGCGTAACATAATCTTCCTCAAGTCATATCAATTGCACCCACTTCTTGTTCACTTCTATCCAAGAATGCTAACCTCTCTCCAATTCTTTTAGCTTTTCTAACGGTCTCAACACTCTCATAAGAGAAAAAACTAATTTTTTGTCAAAATTTGAAGCTGTGATAAAAAAAAAACAATAATAAAAGAAATTCTCAAATTAACCCATGACAGAGCTTCCTCTATAAAGAATAGAAAGTAGAATCATACCTAATAAGCCTAATAGAAGAATACTTTTGGTTGTTTTTGTTACTTAACAAGTCTAAATCCTCCATTTAAGAGCTCAAACAAACAATTCATAGAGAACCGACAAGTACAAAAAGGAGAGTAGGAATAAACTAAATCCAAAAAGAGTAAATTGATATAAAAAGAGATAAATGGCCTTAAAAGTGTTGAAGAATTAAGTTAGGATGATTTTATCAAAATTAATTGCTTAGTTGTCAGTATAAAGTTGGGCGGGTGCCTCATGTTTGTGTGAGGAGTGTATACAAGTGTCATGTGTTTTTTAATTGCTTGAAAATGATATAAGAAAAATAAAAATGTTTAATTACCATTAAAATAAAAAAGTCATTATTGATTTTACCAAAAATATTTAGTTTGCACAAGGGTAGAACATAGTAGAATTTTTTTTTTTAACTAAAAAATGAATATTTATATATAAAAAAAAATTCAAAAAAGCTGGGGGGCCAAGATCACCTCGGCCTCCAAAGGGGACCGCACCTGTGCAGCATACAGTTAAAAGATGCAGTAAGAAAGAATGACAATGAAATATATAAGGGTTTGTAACCATCAAAATTAACTGTAGATGCAAACAATGGAAACCGGAACTGTAAAAAATTGATAATTTATATACATAGAACTATAGAAGCATGATGTCATACCTAAGTTGCTGTAGACCCCACCACAAACAATAGAAATACTTCTCAACAAAGGCTGAGGAGACAACATTCTTTTTAACTGCATTATCAAATATGCCATAATTGAAGGTGTTGTTTCTCAGATCACATTTTTTGAAGACATCTGTACTAACAGTCCACTGCCGTTTTTCATCGTTAAGAGTATCACAATCTAAATAATGAAGATAGCATTTGATAGGGCCATCTTCCTTCTTGCACATTGATTTCCAGCAAGAGGTATGCCTGTCAATTGACAGCAAATACCATGAAGCTCCCACAACCTGCATAAAGAAGAGTGAGATTGAAGTGTGTAGACAAACAGAAGAATAATTTAATGGAGATAAAAGTAATCAGCTGAGCTTACATACATGGCTAGCCAACATATACAGTAACAGATTATATGCAGCCCCTGCCCAAGCAGTTTCTGTAACCACTCCAGTTGCTTTAATAATTTCAGAACTTAATGGAAAAATCAAATATAGTCTGGGCACATACTGAAGCAAAACAATCAGTGCAAGGGCATTATTATTGTGATCGGTTTGGGGGCTTCTTGTTGCCGGTATAATAAACCAGATGACAATCTGCAGAAAAAATCAATTTGGTTAATGAGCTACATTTTTCTCAGCTGAAGAATGTCTAGAACCAAAACATGTAAAAATAATATCATTACTGAAATTAGCAGACCACTTGGTATAGCAGCAGAACCATTCCCATCCTCGTGCCATCAATTCGAGCATTTAGTCTCAAATAAACATGCTATAGTAATTATGGATGATTAATGATGCAAGAAAAGGCTGACTTCTTTTTTTTAACACATAAAGATTGATTTCTACGTAAAGGGGTCAGCATTTTATTGAATATTTTAAAAAAACCATAAATGTACCAAAGACCGAGGAAAAAGTTTCCGATTAATAAAAAATTTCTCAAGGATTGGCCACCCCAGTACAAAAGGTAGATTCCTAAATTAATTTTCTAAGTGGCTGGTGCTGTATGATAGATAGAACCTGGCAATTTGGCATAAAGGCCAAAAGATAAAATGTTTAAGAAAACGAAGAATTTTGAAGTAGAGATGGACACAAGGATCCCAACCTTCTTGTATAGAAGTGATCCAACTTCACCCAACAGAGGGCAAGACATTAATCACACCTCAAAGGCATATTATAAGGCTACTGCCTTCTCTTCCTATCTGTCCTTGAATCATGTAAGGGATTTTAACACCACAAAAAGTTAGCTTGGCCCACAAAACAAAGTAATTATACTAAACTACAAATTGTGACTGAAGAATTCTTAAAATTAAGAAAAGGAGGATAATTAAGTAAATTAATTTTTTATTTATCATTATTAGTTTTTTGAAATGAAGTAAAGTAATTTGTTATACAGCATCATTTTTTATGGCTTGAGTCATTAGGCCAACCTTAGCATGCAGCAGCTGAAAGCTCATTTATTCTAATGCTGAAATAAAAAATCCTATGAATGCCCTGCCATATGACCATATCCCACCCCATTACAACCATGACCTGGAGTATACCTCTATTTACACCATCTTTGGTTTGCTGAATTTTCCCTTATTAGGCTAAACACATACGCATAAAATAAGTGTAAAACACTATTCCCTCAAAGGAATAAGTGTAAATACAAGCTTTTGGTAGCTACTGCATACACCCATGAAAAGCAGCAGAAACCATTGAAGGTATTATATACTTGCATCTGTTCTGTGCAAACCAAGTTTTTCCAACAGTGGAATAGAAGCAAAAGGATGTGTTACATGCTAAATTATATTCAAGTAGTACATTGTTCTATCTACTACCAACCAAAAGTGTGAGGTTCTCATTATTCATCAACATGTCGGACTGATGCTAATCAAATAAATTGACAACTGAGATGCAGTTTCATAACATCCTAACAGGGTTAACTGATCACAGTAAAAACAGGAAAGTAAAAGCTGAATATGCCAGAATAAAGATACCTGAGGGAGAGGCAGGGTTGCGATGAGATCGATGAAGAAATCGGATCTAAGATACCTCTGTGCAATCTTCTTTGGATCCTTGACGAGTTCACCCCTTCCAAAGACCCGAGAGCTTGGTGCAACATAAGCTGTCCTAAATTTTATAATCATGTGCAAAAAATAAAAAAGATCTGCTATAGTCCGAAACAAAGTCGCAACAATTCGCAACTTCAGGTCTGTCTTCACACATGAAATTTTTGCATCCCTCCCCACAGTAGGCAAGTAAAAATATAATGGGTCAACAAAAAGTGCCACCAAGCATGCGAAAATGAAAACCCGGTTCCATTGCAACACGATATCACTACCTGGGTCGAGTATTCTCTTGTGCCATGGCACATTTTCCCCTAGAAACGCCTTAGACTTTCCCATTTTTCCTGTCACAGGTAGTCGACCTCTCCCCCCCACCACCCCATTAACCACTGTAGGTAATGGAATCCTGTATGCAGAAGACGACTTTTCAAGGTGTATTGGCTCACTTTTTCCCCACAAAGTTTCTTTATGGTGTATTCCATCAGAATGAAACCTACAAAAGTTTTCGACCAACAAATTTAATGAATAATTCCATATATTTTTCAGCTGAAAATATTGACTTCAAAAGGTTTCCAGGGAATGGAAATGCATTCCACATGTAGAGATAATAACTCTGTAGAGACATGAGCTAAACCAAGATACAACCCTCTGTCAGGTTGCCAGAAAACTGATGGCAAAGAGAGAGAAATTCCCGTGCATAATGTTATTTTGAGAACAAAATATGATAACTCACAACATCAGAGCCACTTTTGTTAGACTCTATGCAGGAGCCTTATTGGATGGTAAAAATCTTTTTAGTTTTCATTTCATTTTTTTCGTATCTTGAAAATACACTTCATTAACAAGAATAGCCTGTATTTGTTTTATTTATTTTGGAGGTTAATATGACTAGGAAAAAAAAAAGGAAAAGTTTGAAGCATTCTTAAGCAACATTTCTCTTTTCTATATCCATCAAATGCTTTTTTCAGATTCATTTTCACTGGAAACCAAACAGAAAAGCAGAATATTTCAAAAAATTAAACGCACCCCTAGTTTAATCAGGTCAAGAAAATGAAAATTCTCAGATTTTCTAACCTTTACTAAACAACCAATAATGTTGTTTTGGTCTTTAAATATGTAAAGAAATGAGCACAAATTAATCTTATTTCAGTTGCTTATAAAATCCTAACATAATTTTCCCACATTTTCTCAGCTACCAAACACACAGCATACCAACAAAACAGAATTCACCATTAAGAAAGGAAAAAAAGTTAAGATAACAAAATAAGAGATTACCTTACAAGCTTGTCCTTCCTCAACTCCATTACCAAGAAGAAGAAAAGAAGGCAGAAATCTGATTGATCTCTTTTAAAACCCTAATAAAAGCAACATAGCCCCCACTCAAGTGTTGTTCAAAATTTATAATTTTTTGTTTCTCTCACTAAATCTGAGCTTTGTATGAGCTACTAAAAACTGATTTGGTGTTTGATGGATTTGTCTTTTTGGTTTATGAAGGATAGGAGGTAAGTCATGTCACATATGTCTTGTACTGTAGGGTTCTTTTTTTTTTGGGTAAAAAAAAACACTTTTTGATTTGGAAACTTGAAACAGAACACAACTATTAACACATTCAAGTCAACGAATGTTGAAATAATGACTGTAAAGAAACAGACCAAGAACAGACTCGCTGCTAATTGCAATTCTTACATGTTATTATATTATTATTATTTTTAATGAATATTATATTATTTTCTTTGACAAAATTGTTCAACAAGTTGAAAAAGTAGAACCAGAGAATTCTAGGTTGAATTTCCATAAATCAATTTTCTTCGATTTTATTTTTTTAGCTTTTTGCGGGATAGGATTTGAACCCGACTTGGTAATTTATCCGAGTTTCAAACCTATCAATAGTGGTGTAAAAATGGATCGGTCGGTCCGGTCGGTCCGGTCGGTTCAGGAAGTTCACGGGCCGTGTTGGGAACGGCCCGTGAAGGAAGAGGGTCAGGCCGCGGCCTGGTCCGGGACAGGCCGCGTGCCGGGCAGCTGGGAGGAGGCCCTGCAGGCCGGGCGTGCCAGGCCTGTCGGACCGGCCTGACGGACCGATCCGTCTGTCCGTTCAGTCCAATTTTTTTATTTTTTATTTTTTTTTTTAAATCCTCCAACTGTTGGAATTTTTTTCTAGCCTTTGGAGGAAAAAAAATTATCAAAACCCCCCCTAAAATCTTTTAAATTACATTTTGACCCACAAATCAAATTTTTCTATAAATACTTCCATCCATTTCATTTTCCATTAACTCTCTCTATCATTCTTTCAATCTCTCATTCTCTCAAATCTCAATCTATAATATATTCTCCAATTCTCTAAACTTTTTCATTCAATTTGGTTATTACTCTCTCTACAAAATTCTCTACATTTTCCATCAACACACCAAATTTTAAAGGTACAATTTTGTTATTACTTTTGGTCTAACATATTCTCATAGTAAATTTATATGTTTATGTTTAGATTTGAGTTACTTAATGAAAACATTATCTATTTAGTTAGTTAGTTTATCAATTTTTGGGCTTTAATGTTAATATTTGTTATTAATAAATTTAGAAAGTTAATTTGTATTACTGAAATTACTTTTTGTAATAAGTAAATGATGAATGTTAAGTGTAGTAATTACGTTTGATATTGTTTTTTTCATAAATTATAATTTTTCATTTGTAGATTATGTTAGTAAATTTAAGAGTAGAGGTTCAAATCATCAATTTTATATTAGTATATTATGTTAGTAAATTTATCAATTTTATTTGTAGTAGTGAACTAGTGAATTTAAAATTTTTTGTTAGTAGATTATGATTTTTTTGTTTATTTAATTTGTTTTTTAAGTAAATTAATTATTGTAAGTGTCATATTAGTTATAGTAATTATTGTTAGTAAATTAAGATTACTGTTAGTAAATATTGATTTTTAATTTGACTATTAACTACTATAGTGCTCATATTTTTATTCAGATAATGGATCCTAACCAGCAGCCTTATTTTCCGGACGGTTTGAATATGCTCAACGATGAATTTGATATTTCAGTACCGACCCATACTCAAGCGGGACCTTCTGGTTCCGGTGTTACACCAACATCACGTCCTAGAAAATTAACATCAGATGTGTGGCAATGTTTCAACATAGTCCAAATGACACTCCCAAACGGGACGTCTGGCCTCAGAGCTAAATGTAAGTTTTGTCATAAGGATTATGCTACAAGTACGGGGGGAACCGGACATTTGAGAGGCATATGCACAAATGTATGCCTGCACATGGACAGGTAGACACTACAACCCAGACACAACTTCAACGGCACCCAGTGGGTCGGTTACGATGTGGCAGTTCGACGCCATGCACGCTAGAGAGTGTTTGGCACGATACATTGCACAAACTGATCAACCGATCAGTATTGGTGAGAGTCCATTTTTTAAAGAATTAATCACATCTGCATATAACCCCCAATATGAACCTGTTCCTAGAATCACCACTAGAAATGATTTGATACGATTGTTTGAAACCCAAAGAGATGACTTAGTTACTGAAATACAGCATTTAAGTGTCTCTTTTGCATTAACTTATGATATTTGGAATGCATGTTCCAAACAGGACTATTTATGTGTCACGGGACACTATTTAGATTCTGATTGGAGGATAACGAAAAGAATTTTTTGTTTTCGTCCTATGGATTTTGCATATACCACATAAAACATTTTTAATGTGATAATGGAAGTTTTAGAAACTTATAAAATCACGCATCGCATTCTTTCAATCACATTTGATAATGCATCTGCAAATACTAGCTCTATTGCATTGTTTGTTGCAAGAAAAATCCCGCAAGATGGAGGTTATTTCCTCCATCAACGGTGTGCATGCCATATTATAAATTTAGTTGTACAAGCTGGTTTAAAGCAGGTAAGCGACCAAATAGATCCCATCAAAGATGCCATTTCTTGGATTTGCAGTTCTAATCCTAGATTCAGTGAATTCAAGAGACATTGTAAATTAAACGGTCTCAAACCCCGACAATTCCAAACTGATATGCCGGTAAGGTGGAACTCTACTTATTTAATGTTGTAAAATTGTTTGGAATATGATACAACCATTACATGTTTTTATAACATGAAATTGACCGAAACAGGACAACTTAGTCCAAAATTACTTACCACAGACGATTGGTATGTGGCAAAGATTTTTGTTCAATTTTTAAAGATTTTTTACAATGCCACTGTAACTCTTTCCAGGGTATATTACCCAACATCTTCCCAGGCAATCCATCAGATAGTGGAAATGTCTGAACTGTTAAACAGTTTTAGAGAAGATGAACATCTAGGCGCTGCAGTTGTTGTCATGGAGATAAAGTTGAAAAAATATTGGGCTAACATTCCCCTACTTTATGCCTTAAGTGCTATGATAGATCCCAGGGTTAAATTATCTGGTTTAGAAGTTTTGCTTGAGTTTATTAGTATTAATTTGTCAATAGATTATTTAGAACAAATTACTGACATTCGAACCAAGTTGTTCGAGATTTTTCGTATTTATGAGACCAGGTTTTGCAACATTGACATCCCCCAATCAACACGACCGGAGACAGAGCCGAAGCAAACAAGTTGGAGCCTTCTGAAACGATGAAAAAAAGACAAATCAGCAAGTACTTCTTCAGGGCAAAGATCTAGCCCATCTTCTTGTACCGAACTTATTAGGTACCTTGAAGCACAGTTCGATGCTGTTGAAGACAATGAAGATTTTGATTTGTTGTTATGGTGGAAGACCTATACGTATAGGTATCCAGTTCTGTCATACTTAGCACGTGACGTACTGGTTATTCCAGTGTCAACGATGTCTTCAGAACAAGCTTTCAGCACCAGTGGACGCATAATTGAACCAAGAAGAAACTGTTTGTCTCCAGAGATGGTGGAGGTATTAAAATGCCTTCGGGATTGGGAGCATGCTAAAAAAAGGTTACAAAATCTAACTGTAGATAAAGAACTTAATCTAAATTTCGACAATCTATATATTGATGACCCTTCAGGTAGTGGTCAGAGCCAGAACTAGGTTATACTTTTACATATGTATTTATTATTTACTTGTAAGTTATAAAACGGTTGCACTCTTTTTCCCTTACCAAGTTTTTATCCCACTGGTTTTTCTTGGTAAGGTTTTTAATGAGGCAATCATGTAGATATGTATTACTAAATTCCATAAGTGAAAAATAAATAAATAGTTATAACATTGTTCGTTCTCTTTATTCATTTCAAATCCTAATAATTGTTCGTTCTCTTCATTCATTTTAAATTCTAAATTCTATACCCTAAATCCAAAAAAACGTAATTTGGAAAAAAAAATTGGACCAAAAAACTAACCCGCCGGACCAGGCTCGTTAGCCTGGCCCGCCCCGCCCGCCAGAGGGGCCCAGCGGGCCGGCCTGGCACGGCACGCATGCACGGCCCGCCTGAGGTAGGCCGACTTGCCGTACCGGGCCTGCTTCTCAGGAAACAGGCCGGGTCATGACACCGTCGTGTGCCAGGCCCAGCTAGGCCTGTTTTCAGAAATGGACTGGCCAGGCCAGGCCGTGCCTAATGGGCCGGGCCGGGCCGGCCCATTTTTACACCACTACCCATTAATCTACCGGCTATTTTTATTAAAACGAAGACAAATATAATTTATTTTTTTCTCTTAATAATGCTATTCATAATACATTGAATAACTTTAAATAAATATTTATAGGTTGTTGACGGGAAATTTGCTCGAGATGAGAAATTCTTGTTAACACCCTCGAGACCACTACCACGAAAGCAGTAGCCGGGGTCGGTACCGTTGGTTCCCGACCTGTTTAAGAGAGAGAGACGAGTGGAAATAACAATAAATAGGAGCTCTATTATTGATATATTGCATTAAGATACAAATAACTATCTTGTTTGCTCACAATCTCTCGGAGGTGTAGGGTGGTGGCACCTTGGTGCCTGTCGAATAGTGGAGATGAAGGTGACCGTGTTCTGTAATCAAAATTTAGGCCCTCCTTCTATGTGTATATCTGTTGTTTATGATTTTCTGTCTCTGTCGTTCGTTTTCATCCTTTTACCATACTTGGCTTAACATATATATATCGTCCAAGTAGGTTTATAGTTTGCGAATACTCTACCGTAATCTCATGAATCCGTTCCCTTCTTATCGGGCGGGATTCGTTATTTAAATTTGAATTGTTTCCGGATTCGATGTTATCGTTGATGAAGATAAGTTTGTTTCCTTATTTGAATTTAAACTCTTGACGTGCATGTAAATATTATGTGGAGATGATCCTGTGTGCCCTCGTGTCATGGATCTTTATGGAGGTCACTCTGCCAACTGCCTGTTGCCTCGTATAGCGAGACAGATCCCTGCTTTGGCTCTGTTCTTAGAAGCTTAAGATGGATTTTCCCTGACCCTTGCCGGAATGAGGTGCTCTTGTAGACCCTCATGGGAGGTAGCTGGGGTAGTGTAGATTTAGGCATGATTCTTCCTTTATGTCCAGTAAGGACAACGGGCTTCTAGAGAGGTTGGTGGGCTTCTTTCGAAGCTCTCTTGAGCTTGGAGGCTTTCACTGGCATTTACGGGGCGGTTATGGAGCTCGACCTCAGAGCTGAGGTTCCCCGATAGATGGCCTAGAAAGCCCGGCTTCCAGTACTCTTATGGGGGTTCGTCCCGATCGTGCCTGGCTTGTCTTCTGGTAGTTTTGAAGCCGAACCGACCTTCCCTCCTCCTGCGGGGTGTCTTTACTGTCTTTCCGGGCTTCATGATTGTCGATTATGGATGAAAATTTTCTCTTTGATCCCTGGCCAAATTTCACTATTAACAGAAGTCCCCTCTGACTTGAACACCGGTGGTAGAGTTGGGGTTGGAGTCAGACTCCTTGTTTAGTTGAGAAATTTTTTCGCCATCAAGATAATTAATGAGAGCAAAATCTTCTCATTAACTACCCAACATTTTGAATTTGAAACTGAGTGTTATTCGCATAAAAATGGCTGTAATACGGCTCCAGGTGATCTTCTCGAGGATATTGCCAATAAACCTCTATTTAAGCCCGGCCTGACCGTCACTTTCTTCATACTTCCTCAAATCTTCAAACTTTCAAATTTCTTCTTCCCTGCTTTCTCATCTCTCTTACCCATCAATGTCGGCTTCCACAGATAGTGTTGATGCCTTGGTGAAGGGCTATGAGGGCCCTAGCCTAGCTCCTCTCAAACGGGTGCGAGGGATTTTAAGCGACGAGGAATCTTCCCCCCTCCGCCAGCGCCGTCGTTCTAATAGGAACGCTTCTATCCGTTCTGGCTTTTCGAACCGGCCTGACAACCCTCTAAACTTAGTCGATGAAGACTCTGACGTCGAGGAGAGATTAGATACGGTTGGGAGGGCTCAAGTCACGATGGTTCAGCTTCCTCTAGTGATAACCCTTCCTTTCGAACCCAGGGTCATCCCCGACTCTACTGTCGATCCTCAGTTGATCGTCCGTCTACAGGACAAGTATGGTATTCCTGATACTGTTTCTCTAACCATCCCTCATCGGAACTACAATGTTTTTAGCCTGCCCAAAGGCGTGCTTCCTATCCACATCGCGGCTTTTGAGAGCGGGGTGAGGCTCTCTCTTCACCCCACCCTACAGCGGGCTCTCAATGCCCTTCAACTGGCTCCATTTCAACTGATGCCCGGCTTCTAGAGGTATTTAATCGGCTTTCTGGTATTGTGGAGGGAGCAATGCGAGGTGAGCAGTATAACCAAGGAGCCCGGGGCTGAGGAGCTCGCCTTCCTTTTTCAAATCGGTAGCCTGGCAGGAGTCCTACGAGGCCAATTCTATGCCAAGGCTAATAATAGGCTCAATTTTATCATCCTCAGGGCGTCAAAGAAGGACCCTGCCTCGAAAGAAGAATGGGTATTGGAGGAGGGAGACTGGGGGAGCTCTGTCTTTGTCTGTGGGCATGAGCTCGAAGTTCCCACCGTCTTTAGTGACAAACCCACATAGGGTCAGGATTCCTTGCCTGATGAGTCTAAAGTCGTGCTGAAGACCATCCTAGCTCGAAACTATTTGAATCTGAAGTTTCCGACCGCTGACCCCTTCAATCCCCGCAGAGTAAACAGGTACCTACGGATATCCGGTGCTACCCCTCGTGAGTATCTCGATCTATATTGTTTTTTCTTTTTCTTTTTCTTTTTCCTTTTTTTTATTGGAGGTTCAGTTCTGATGATCTTGATTCTTTTCTCTAACAGTGTTTGTTGTTGCTCCAGCTTCCCGCGAAGCCTGACAAGCTGGGATACCTCCTCCTCCTTCCAGATCATCCTTGAAAGCTCTCCCGACTATTCCGAAGAAAGGAAGGTCAACCACTAAGGTAGCTGCCTCGTTCGTTCATTCCCCTCTTCTTCCCAGGTGAAGTCCCAGATGTCTCTTCTGGCATCTCAGGCTGTGAAGGCTCTAAACCGATGAGGGTCTGATTCCCAAGTCATCAATAAGTCTATTCCACCCTCTCCTCCAGAAGTTACTGCCCCAAATGATGCCCCCCGAGTTCCGCTACCCCTCTCTGCAGATCCGGTTGTATCCAGGGTAGCCGAGGTTCCTAGGGAGCCCGATACCGATTTTTCTAAGGTCGCCCGTTCTCGCCCCCACCAGCAATCGAGCTTGGAGGGTCAGGACGAGGTCTTGAAGCAATTTGTCGCATCTTGTCCAGGCGGCAGGCTTTCTAGGATGACCGCGATGCCCGTGGACATCTTGATCACCAAAGGGTCTGCCCTTTTAGCCGAGGTAATTGCCCTTTTACTTCTTCATTGAGCTGCTTGACTTGTCATTTTCTAACCTGACATTCCATTACAGGTTTTCAAGATTCAGGTGGCCATGGGGCATCAGGTAGCCTTCCTCCGTGATCGGGCAGCCAAGGTTGAGGCTGAAGCTGAGCGAGCCATGGGGTTGCTTGCACGGGCTCAGACCCTGGTCCAGGAGATGACCTCCAGCCAATAAGGAATGTAGACGCAGCTAGCTTAGCTTCAATGTGATCATGAGAGGCTGAAGCGAGCTTTTGATTAGGAGACTCTCCGGTCGAAGTGGGGGGCCAGCCAGCGGGATGACTAGAGGGGGGAGGCGAAGGCCCTAGATGTTGAAAACCAAAACTTGCAAGCTCGAATTACCCAGCTCCAAGCTGAAGTGGAAGCTTCTTTTAGCGAGGGGTATTTCTATGCCTCCTATAAGGTTGCAGAGGCTCTTCCTCCCTCATTCGATCTCACCAGCATCACCGGATGGGATAGAGCGGAGGTCATGTCACGGGCTGCGGAGATGTCTCGCCCCGAAACTGATGGAGCTGGCCCTTCTAGGGAGGGAGCTAGGAAGCAGTTGAGGTGCCAAATCTGCCTCCTCCTATTCTAACCTTTCCAGTATCTGATCCCGGTGAATCCTCGAAAGGGGTTCACAATAAGGAGCTAGAAGGAGGCCTTGCTGAAGCCCGAGATCCCCCCACAGTGCTCTCAGGAATGGAGCCAACAGAAGGCTGGAACGTGCCTAAGTTTATGCCTAGCCTTTTTGATGCAGCTATACAGCCTGAAGTTATGACGGTTATTGATGAAATTGTTGAGGAAGATCCTGTTGACCCCGGGGCAGCCGGGGCTGATCCCTAGGAGGAAGCGGTGAAGCGGTGAAGCGGTAGATGCAGCTGATCACGATGAACCGTGACTGGAGATGGAAGCAGGGGGCGAGGTCCATCATTTGGAAGAGGAAGCTGAAGACCCTCAGGAAGATGAAGAAGCTTGAGTTCTCTTCCATGTGATCTATTTTGAATGCCCGAAAAAGGGGGTGGGCATCCCATCTTCAACTGAGTTTGATCTTTTATTATTTTTCTTTTGTAGCCTAGAACCAGGGATTGGGCCCCCCTTGCATGTTGTAGCCTTGTTGGGGGATAGGCTCCCTTACTTGATAATAAAGTTTAAATCTCAGGTCTAACTCTGACTTGCATGTTCTTGCTTGGTCGTCCAGCTTTTATATCGAAACGAGCTATCTTTGGGGAAAAATAATATTAGAAAAAACCTGTTGGCATTGAGCCCCTATACTAATGAAATTCCTGGCTCCATTTCTTCTGTTGACAGTCCCCTTGTTTGATTGTGGGTCTGCTGTAGTAAGTAACCCTGTATCAAGGAGAGCTAGTGAAATAACAAGAGCATTTAGAGTTTAAGTAAATCGATCCCTTCATCCCCAAGCTCCTTTGGGGGGCTTTAGCCCGAATAGAACATTTAAGTAAAGACCTGTTTAGCCCCCTTCTTGGGCTCGGGATCAGGAGGGCTTCCGCGCTTTCAATCTCGATTCCTTCTTGGGGGGAACTGTAGCCCGACCAAGGTATCAGGAGGGCTATCTAGCTATTTCCTGGTCTTGAGATCTGGATGGCAACTATGCTCTTACACTCAGATCCTTTTTGAGGGTGGTAGCCCGACCAAGGCATCAGGAGCGCTATCTAGCTTTTTCCTGGTCTTGAGATCTGGATGGCAACTATGCTCTTACACTCAGACCCTTCTTGGTGGGGGGTGGTGCCCGGTCGAGGCATCAAGAGTAGCTAGGGGGCTTCCCTGGCTTACCCTTAGTCTTGAGGCGATAATGTCTAAACTTTCCATGTAGACCCAAATCATTGTAGGACATAGTTGAATAAGGAATAAACAGGAAAAGGCAAGCTTTATTGATATGGAAGATGGAGTACAATACTGTCAGAAAAAAAAAAGCTAGTCGAAGGTTTCCTGCTCCTGAGTCCCCTGCTCAATGGTAGAATTTCCTTAGATTATCTGTATTCCAAGTATGGTCGATGAGTCGGCCATCCATATCCTCGAGCTTGTACGCCCCATTACGGATCACCATCTTTATTAGGTAGGGTTCTTCCTAGTTGGGCCCTAGGACCTCGTCTAACCTCTTCTTGGTGTTCAAAGTCACTTTCCTGATGACCAGATCCCCTTCTTTGAAGCTTCTGGTTTTAACCCTCTTGTTGAAGTACCTGACAATCCTGCCTTGGTAGATTGCTACCTTTTCAGCTATTCGATCTTGCTTTTCCTCTAGGAGGTCCAAACTAGCTCGGAGCTTTCTTTCATTGCTTCCCGGTTTAAATTGTTGGACTCTAAAGGAGGCCAACTTGCTCTACAGGTAAGACTACTTTAACCCCGAAGGCCAGCGAATAGGGCGTTTCCCCGGTAGATGTTCTCCTTGTAGTGCGGTAAGCCCAGAAGACCTCGGGAAGCTCCTCTACCCATCTTCCTTTCTTTTGTTGTAGCTTTTTCTTCAACAACTTATTGATGGTTTTGTTCGTGGATTCCACTAAAACATTGGTCTGATGGTGGGCTATCGAAGCAAACTGAAGGTTGATTTTCAAACCTTGATAGAAATCTCTGAATCGGGCATTGTCGAATTGTTTTTCGAGGTCGGTTATGATGATAAGATGGGTTCCGAACCTGCAAACCATATTGGTCTTTATAAACTTTGTTGTGTTCTCTTCCGATATCTGGGACAGTGGTCTGGCTTCAACCCATCCTGTAAAGTAATCAATCGCTACGATAGCATGCTTGGCCTGCCCCGGAGCTGTAGGAAGCTGTCTAATCAAATCGACTCCCCACATAGCAAAGGGGTATGGCGAGCTAAGGGATGAAAAATGCTCAGGAGGAAGGTGACTCAAATTTACGGCCTTCTGGCATGCCTCGCAGGTTTGCACCAAGCTCCTAGCATCTTGATGGATGGTCGGCCAATAGTACCCCATGCGGAGAACCTGATATGCCAAGGCCTCTCCACCAATATGGTTCCCGCATTCCCCGGAATGAACCTCTCCTCAAAGCCCACTTGGCATCTTCAAGGTGTAGACATCGGAGTAGGGGAAGGGATTTTCCCCTTCGTTATAAATGCCCATCCACCATACAATGCCGGATCGAGAGCCTTTTAACCCTCCTAGCTTGGTCGGGCTCCTTTGGGAGTTTCCCATCTTGTAGATATTCTGCTATTGGTCCATCCAGCATGGCTATCGGTTCAAGGTATAAGCTTCCTTACCAGTCATAATGCTAGGTAAGGGGATTACTTAAAGAGGGACTCCATGTGGTAAGGTCTGGCCACCGTAGGCAGCTATCTTGGCTAGGACGTCAGCCTGATGATTTAGCTGTCGAGGTATCTGCTCGATTCTGAATCCTTTAAATCTGGTCCTGAGTTGTTGCACCAGTTTCAGGTAAGCGATCATGTTATCCCATTTGGCCTGATAATCCCCAGAAACTTGGTTGACCACGAGTGAAGAGTCGCTCTTGATATTCAGGTAATCAACCCCGAGCTCTATGGCAGCTTTTATCCCAGCTAGCAGAGCTTCGTATTCTGCTTCATTGTTCATGGCTTTAAATTCGAACCTGAAACAATGGCAGCATTCAGTTCCTTCAGGGTCGATGAGGACTATTCCCGCTCCTCCCTCGGACTGCCCGAAAGCTCTGTCAGTGTAGAGAGTCCATGACTCGCAGCCCTTCTGGCAGTTGCCAGATTCTGGAATCCTCTCAAGGGTGACATTTGTTACCGCGGGGGTTGCCTGATCTGAAGGTACTGAAAGCTCGGCTACAAAGTCTGCTAGTGCTTGAGCTTTTATCGTGGTACTAGACTTATACTTTAAATCGAACTGGGTAAGCTCTAAGGCATATAGAACCAGCCTTCCAGAAATATCCGGCCTTTGCAAGAACTGACGGAGGGGTTAGTCCGTCACCACTGCTATTGAATGAGCATGAAAGTAAGAACAAAGTTTCCTTGCCGAAGTCACCAATGCATAAGCGAGCTTCTCAAGCAGAATATAGTTCTTTTCGGGCTTGGTGAGAGCGCGACTCACATAGTAGATATGTCGATGGATCCTATCCCCATATTCCTTGACCAAGGCCTCACTTACAGTGGTTTCTGAAACGGCCAAGTATATTTGGAGCTCTTCTCCAGGATTTGGCTTGACCAGCAGTGGAGGGCTTGTTAGGTATCTTTACAAAGCTTGGAAAGCCTGTTCGCTCTCCTGATCCCACTTCATGATTCTTCCCTGCTTGATAGCTTTGAAGAATGGTAGGCACTTATTGGTAGACCGAGAGATGAACTTGTTGAGCGCTGCTACCTGACCGGTCAAGGCTTGAACCTGTTTAAGAGATGCGGGGGATTCTCGATTTTTTCTGGGTTAGCCTCTATGCCTCTCTCATGAACCATGAAGCCCAGAAACTTCCCCGCAGTTACACCAAATGCGCATTTGGACGGGTTCAACCTCATCTGGTTTTCCCTTAGGATCATGAAGGTCCTTCGAAGGTCGTCCAGGTGGCTTTCCGAGGTTGAAGATTTAGTTATCATGACATTGACATATACCTCCATCGACCTTCTAATTTCGGGCTTAAACAAACGGTTGACTAACCGCTGGTAAATAGATCCAACATTTTTGAGCCCGAAAGGCATCACCTTGTAGCAGTACATGCCTTGTGCGGTGATGAAGCTGATCTTTTCTTGGTCCGCGGGATGTATCATAATCTGATTGTAGTCGGAAAATAAGTTCATGAAGCTCAGGAGCTTGTTCCCTGAGGTAGAATAGACCAACTGCTCAATTTTTGACAGAGGAAAACTGTCTTTCTGGAATGCCCGGTTGAGGTCGGTGTAGTCCACTCACATGCGCCACTTCTCATTTGCCTTCGAAACCATAACCACGTTGGTAAGCCATTCAGGATAGCAGGCTTCTCGAATGAAGCCTGACTGGGTGAGTTTATCCACCTCTTCTTGAACCGCCATATTTCTTTCATTGTTGAAGTGGCTCCTTTTCTGTTTGACGGGCTTGAAGGTCGGATCCACCGCCAGTGGATGTGCAGCTAATGTCATTGGGATCCCCGGAATCTCCACATGACTCCAGGCGAAAATATCGTTGAACTCCATGAGGAGTCTAATCAAGCCCTTTTTCATTCCTGGCCCAAGGGTAGTTCCTATCTTGGCGACCTTCAAAGGAAACGGTTAGTCGAACAGGAATCTCCTCTAACTTATCAACCGGGTGGCCACTGCCCATTCCCTTCTCTGTTCTTCCATGTCGGGTACCACAAGGCCTTTTTCAGGACAATCGATGAAGCCCGCGTTTTCCAGGTTTAGTGTCGGGGTTATCCCGCCTTGGATAGTCGTTACTTGGGCGAGCTGCTTAGCTAGAGCTGTTGGGTTAGCCGACACTGCGTAGCATTTCCTAGCTGCTTGTTAATCACCCCGAACCTCTCCCACATTGTCTCCTACCGGGAACTTCAGGACATTGTGGTAAATAGACAGACCCCCTTCAGGGATGATAGAAATGGCCTCCTTAATATTGCGTTGTAGGCCGACGGGGTATCCACCACCACGAATTCGGTCATGATGTTTTGTTGAAGAGGTGCGGCTCCGATGATCACTGGTAGGATTTTTTATCCTACGGGTGTGATGGAGTCCCCAGTGAAACCGTATAATGGAGTAGTACAACTGTTGTATCACCATTGTTTCAAGTTTAGTTTTTCCAAAATGTCTTTGAACAGAACGTCGACGCTGCTACCTATGTCGACGAGCACGCGGTGCACCATGAAGTTGGCAAATTGTAATGTAATGACCATGGGGTCATCATGTGGTTGCACGGTGTTAAAAACATCTGCTTCGGTGAAGAGGATTTGAGACAGCTGGGAGGGTTTGGTCGGTCTCTGGTCGACCTTGAAGATATCCCGCCCCTCGTCCGTGCGAAGGACCTTCCTCTCAAGATTTTTCCTGGAATTGTTAGAGATTTCGGCCAGAGTGGGACCTCCGCTGATAGTATGTATCACCTGAATTGTTTGCATCAGGTCCGCCTGCTCTTCATTCCTCTTCTCAGCATGTTCCCGGATCTTGGCTTGCACCTCCCTTCCAGTTAGAATGTTCTCCCTGACTTGTTGTAAGAACTCTATCAAGCATCCTCCCCTTATCAAAGCCTCAATCTGGTTCCGCAGGTTGTAGCATTCTGAAGTATTGTGCCCTACGTCCTCGTGAAAGTCACAATATTTGTACCGATTTCTTTTATCGACCGGGGCTTTCATAGGAGCAGGCTTCTGAAACAAACCCTTATCCCGAATGGCGAGGTAGACAGTTTCTCTAGATGCATACAAAGGAGTGTAATGGTCGTACCCCCTCTCATCGTGGGCTATAGGGCCACTGTCCTAGGAGGTGGTAAAGCTTAAGGAGGAGCCCGTTTGTCTGGATACCTTTCTGATCTGGGCTGAGGAAGAGGGAAACCGTATGTTGACTTATTAGGGGGTTTGTTCCGGCTTTTCTGATCTTGCTCATGTCTGGGAGCTTCCTTCTTTTGTCGCTTTTCAGCTCTCATGTCGTCATGCTCCATCTTGACCTTGAGCTGTTCGTCGACCTCTGTCTGTTCCAAAGCCCGATCATAGGCTTCCTGGTAGGTTTCCGGAGGTTTCTTGGTGAAAGACGGGAATAGTTTTCATGTCCACAAGTTTCTTCTGAAGTTGGCGAGGGTTCCTTTTTCGGTGAAGACCCCCATCTGGATGACTTCCTTGTGGAACCGCTCGATATTACCCCGGAGAATTTCCCCTCTCTTCTGGATCACATATTGTAGATGAATCGGGTCCTTCAGTCGGGGCTTAACCCCTTGGAACTATGAACAGAAATCAGTTGATAATTTGGTAAATGAATCTACGCTCCTGGTGGGTAGTTTCCTAAACCAGGTCTTAGCATAATCCGTGAGTGTAGTGGGGAACATCTGACACATAGCGGCCCTGGTTGTGTTATGGGCCTCCATCTTTTTAACGAAACTCTCTAAGTGGCTCAGCGGATCTTCAGTCCCGGAGAACCTGTCAGCTGGCCTTTTGAACTTAGGCGGGAACTCTGCCTCCCATATCCTTCTGGTGAAGGGGGCGTTCATTTCACTTAGAGGATCTTTCTTGTCCTCCTTGTACTTCCCCTTCTTCATCAATTGGACCTCTTTTAGTAGCTCTGCCAACTGGTCTCTTAGTCGCTTGCTTTCCGACTTCCTTGAGTCGATCTCGGATTCCTCACCATCAGATCTCTCTGATGAACTGGTGACTTCTACCCGGTTCCTTCTTTGGAGGGGGCTTGCTCAGGGGCTTTATTGACTTTCTTCTTCTCTACCCCGGGCGTCCCTCCTTATAGTCGTTGGGTAGAGGATGTCTTCCCGTTCCCGGGGAAGGACATCTACCGCGGATCTGACTTGTCGTGGTTGGTAGGGTGGCAGCGCTTCGGGAACATGAGGCATGGGCCCTAGCCTATCCCAGATCGAGGTCGAGAGCCCCGCTCTGTTACTAGTTGATTCCAGAAGGGCAGGTCCCAAGCGATCAAAGGCGGGTTGCCTAGCCCCAGGCCTGCTTGATTACCCCTGATTGTAGAGACTCGTTTGTTGAATAGTGATACCCTCAGCAAGTAATCGAAGGCCGACGTTCTCTACAAAGGCCGCCGATTGTTGGTCAAGCTCGACCTGGCTTCCCAAAGGGAGATCCAGAGCCCATACAGTAGCCGACTGGGTGGGAATCTGGCTATGGAGCCCGGATTTTTTCCCTTTCCTCGGGACCTTTCGTTTCGATGTAGTTGAAGGTTGTCCCGAGGTGCCCTGCTGCCCTTGTGAGGAGCGGATCTTCATGACGACTTTGAAATAACGAACTTTTTTGAATGTAAAAAATGGGGGTGTGAGAGGTTTCCCACGGACGGCACCAGAAAGTGTTGACGGGAAATTTACTCGAGATGAGAAATTCCTGTTAACACCCTTGAGACCACTACCACGAAAGCAGTGGCCGGGGTTGGTACCGTTGGTTCCCGACCTGTTTAAGAGAGAGACGAGTGGCAATAACAATAAATGGGAGCTCTATTATTGATATATTGCATTAAGATACAAATAACTCTATTGTTTGCTCACAATCTCTCGGAGGTGTAGGGTGGTGGCACTTTGTTGCCTGTCGAATAGTGGACATGAAGGTAACCGTGTTTTGTAATCAGAATTTAGGCCCTCCTTCTATGTGTATAGATGTTGTTTATGATTTTTTGTCTCTGTCGTTCGTTTTCATCCTTTTACCATGCTTGGCTTCTCATATATATATATATATATATCGTCCAAGTAGGTTTTTAGTTTGCGAATACTCTACCGTAATCTCATGAATCTGTTCCTTCCTTATCGGACGAGATTCATTATTTAAATTTGAATTGTTTCCGGATTCGATGATATCGTTGACGAAGATAAGTTTGTTTCCTTATTTGAATTTAAACTCTTGACGTGCTTGTAAATATTATGTGGAAATGATCCTGTGTGCCCTCGTGTCATGGATCTTCATGGAGGTCACCCTGCCGGTTGCCTTGTAGAGCGAGGTAGATCCCTGCTCTGGCTATGTTCTTAGAAGCTTAAGATGGATTTTTCCTGACCCTTGAGGGCTTGAGGTGTTCTTATAGACCCTCCTGGGAGGTAGCTGGGGTAGTGTAGATTTAGGCATGATTCTTCCTTTATGTCCAGCAAGGAAGCTCTCTTGAGCTTGGAGACTTCCCCTGGCATTTACGGGGCGGTTATGGAGCTCGACCTCGGAGCCGAGGTTCCCCGATAGATGGCCTGGAGAAGCCCTGCTTCCAGTACTCTTGTGGGGGTTCGTCCTGGTCGCGCCTGGCTTGTCTTCTGGTAGCTTTGAAACCGAACCGGCCTTCCCTGCTCCTGCGGGGTGGCTTTACGATCTTTCCGGACTTCATAATTGTCGATTATGGATGAAAAATTTCTTTTTGATCCCTGTCCAAATTTCACTATTAACATAGGTAAAAGCTTTTTGATACATAAAAAAATATGCAAAAATTGTTACTTTCATGGATTTGAATGGTATGCCAAAAAAAATTGTTTAATTTTCTGTTTTTAAGTTTTTTTCTTTTTACTTTGTTTTTTTGTTTTGAAGAATTAGTTTTTTTAATGAAAAATCAAATCATGCTTTCTAGATTTATATGTACGGATGTATTGTACTTTATAGGAAAAATTCATTTCTTACTGTCCTTACATAGCATTTTTTATCATTGATAGATGAAAAAAACAATCAATTATTTTCTTTATATCTTTAAAATGATATAGCATCCGGTTTGATAGCATCCGGTTTGAACCTAATATGTAAATCCTAAATCATGAAATAATGTCATGTTACAATGAGATATTCATACCCTGGATCGGATACATTGTGCCCAGTATGTAAATGCCAAATGGAGTCATGTAACATGGAAATTGAGTACAATATTGAAAAGTGATGTATTTATAGCCAATCAAGATACAACAAATACTCTAATCGCAATGCCAACAAGAAAATACACTATTCCCTCCATAGTCCCTACGCACATACAACTAAACTAGATTTCTCTACTTCAGTACCTAATAAAAATATAGATTACTAGCTGATATACAGCCTCCAGCGAGACTCCCAATCTTTCAGCTTCTTGCTTCCATTCGGTTTAGCGATGGGTGCGTTCATTCCTGCCATTTTTTCCTTGTACTTGGCCCGAAGAGGATCATTGTATGTCCACCTGCACGTGCAATAAACAGTTACGCAAACAAATATCACAAGTCAAACCAAGTCGCAATATAGCATTTCACTTTTTCCACCTTTATTTCTTTTTATATTCGGTACCTGGTAATGACATATCCCGAAGCAAATTGAAACCTTCCCAGAGATCATGTCATCAACATCCCAATATAATTACGACCCAATATAATTACGACTAATATAACCCACCTCCCTCCTTCAATCCCTCCCTTCATTCAAGCTCAAACAGAAAACTTCAAGCAAAATAATGATGTACTATACAGCTAGCTGAAGTTAATAAATTCCATACACGTGTAAGATTAAAATTAAAGAAAGAGCAATATAATGTCTTGCTTCTAATTACTGTGCATAAATTCAAAACAATGTCCACATGAAAAACAACAGTTAGCAATCAGTAAAATTGAAGTTAACGCTTATGCAAGTTCTAAAACCGTAAAGCATCAACAATCTTAGCAATATCTCTAATATCTAAAATATCTAGAGCATAACCTCTTTCTACCACACATTCAATGTTAATTTTCTGATCCAAGTAAGAAAAAACCAATACTTGTAAGTTGTCACTAACATATGAGTATACACCATGTTTCTTCGCAACCAGATCCACAAACTAAAAGTAAATTCCAATTATATCATAACAAACATATGAGTATACACCATGTTTCTTCACTCGGATACAACCAGAGAGTCTATCTCAATTCTGAGATAAATGATGGACTTATGGTTACAAGTGTTATCATTTAAGCTATCAATGAGTACGATTATATAGCATAGTTTATCCTCGATAGTTTGGTGGTATTCATTTGTTAATCGAAAGAGGACTTCATCTATAGATATGGGCATTGTGGCTTCATTTATTAAATGAGAGTAGAATATTATCATATGGATGTTTTGAGGTATTGAATATTAAATATTAACGTTAAGTTTTCAATAGTGTCTATTGAAATACGGCTTCTGGACAAGTCAAAATATTCAAGTTCAAAATATAGTCATATGAGTAAATATGGTAACTTGGAGAGTTATAAGCGGTCTATGAGCTCTTGACGATTACTGATATTCTTCACGAGGACACACTTTCTCCATTAAGATTGTCTAGGGTATGAATGAGCAATATTAACTTATTCTATCTTTATTTAAGAGTTCAATTTTAGTTTTTTAGTAGAATGAAATAAAATTAATAGATCGGACCTAAGTAAATCATTTGTAAATTGTGATTAGGTTATGTCCATTGGAGCTTAAATTTAGATAGCCCACCAAGATCATCAATCCACACGAACTTGTATGGATCACTTGGTATATTCTATTGAACCAATTTATGGGTCCATCTAGAATTGTATTAAGGCATGTGTATTTGTTTCTTTTAGTAAGAATGGGTCTAGTTCACATGTGAGTAAGTCTAATGGATTTAATAAAATAAGAAAAACAATATTTGACCCATATATATTGGCTTGGGCGGCTAAGACTATATATAATAACTTATTATATTGTTTTTTAATTTAATATTTAATTAAATGAAAATTAATTAATTTGTTAATTATTTAATTATTTAATTAAAAGTCAAAATCTTTTTCCTAGTAGGAGTAAGTCTCCTATTGTCATATTATTGTTGGTAATATGATAAGTATCAAATACTATATTTGATAAGTAGATAAATAAAATGAATTTATTTATCTAGTCAAATTAGGAAGTATTTGATTTCTATTAAAACTCTAGTTGACAATTGGTCAAATTAGGAAGTTTTAATTTAGTCACAATTTAATTATATTCAATAATTGGTTATTGAATAAATACAATATTTGAGTTTGATTAAAAGTCTTGGTGTAAAAAAGTATTCTTCTTTGAAAAGGATTCTTGGTCCTCAAGTAAATCCACATAAGGAAATGATTCTTGCTCACCAAGTAAATCCTTCTTAGAAGAGGATTAGGTCTCCTAAACTAAAGTCAAGAGGAATTCGGCCAACCCTAAATAAATTAGGGCAAGGAATTTAGCCAAGGCAAGTTTTTAGTTAAAAAGAAAAAAGAAAAAATCGGCAAAGGCAATTATTCTAAGGAGAAAATTCGGTCAAGACAATTTTTCTGAGGAGAAAATTCGCCCTAGAAAGAATTTTGAGTGTAGAGAATTTGGTTCTTGCTCTAGATAAATTCGTCCAACTCTAAAGATTGATGTGTGAAAATTCGGCAAAGAGAAAAAGGAAGAAAGAACGTTTTATATTCGATAGTGCACTAGTAGCCTTTACATTAAAAGGTTTTATGTACAACATTGAATCTAGGTTCACGCAAGTTTCAATTAAATTGATTGATAATTCACAAGTGACTTAACGTTCTTTGTTTTTCTTCTTGGAGGATTATTGTGACTAACAAAGAAAGAGATTTTATTTGTTTCCTTCTGTAAGAATCTCAATTTTATGATTGGTTTATTTCATGACAAATCACATTGGGGATTCAATGTGTAACGGGTAGCTTAGGCTTTTGATGGCAAGCGTCCACGATCCCGGTGAGCTTCAAGAGGTAGTTCACTTGTGCTTATTTTTTATTGAAGAGATTTAGTTGCACACACTCATATTTCATATATATGCATTTACATTGACATGCATTTATTACTTTACACACACACTTACATGTATTTGAGTTGTTGCATGTGTCATCATACATTTCATTCTTAGTTTTAAGTTTGCTTGTTGTGTGTTTAATTCGTATTTCGTTGCTTGATCGGATACGTCCATGCTTACATGATGGTGTGCTTGTTTAGCGCTTTGAGTGACCATTCGAGAAGGTTCCACTCTTCTCTTAGTTTGGTATTTGGTCACATGGTTTTATTCCATGAGTTTGGGCATTCTTGTTAAAATCCAAATATGACCTTTGGTCACTCCTTTGACCATAACTCCTTCTACAGTCATCCAAATCATGTTTTGCAAATTGAAATAGAAATTAAACTTCCATACCTTTCCAACGGTATATTATACGAAAGGTTTGGATGTCATTTGGTCATGTTTTGGGTAGCTCGAATACTAAGCTATTGCGTTGTAGCGTTTTTCTCGAGAGTAAAGCGACCTCAGAGCGACCCTAGGGCGACCTGACTTCCAAGTCACTTTTTCAAGCATATTTTGGCTCCTAAACCCAAGTGCAAAGCAACCTTGAAGTGACCTACCATCCAAGTCGCCCTAAGGTCGCTTCTCACGCCCAAAAATCATTTTTTTCTCTCCCAAAACGACGTAGTTTGAGTTGGAATCTATATATACATCATCTTCTTCCCCATTTAGACCTAGAACTCTAAATTCCTGATATTAGTGAGAGAAAGAGTTCCCTAGTGAGAGAAAGAACCAAGATTTCTTCTTTAACTCTCAAAACCCAAACACTCATCATTCTTGCATGAAACAAACATCATCTAGCTTCATCAAGAGTGTTTCTAAGTATGGGTCTTCATCAACACATGTAACTTGGTAAGTAGAACACCAACTTCATCATTCTTGTGTTCTAGCTTAGCAAGATATCTCTATGACTTGTATGCCTCTAGACTAGGATTCTTATTACAAGTAGAGATTGGTTTTGATGTTTGGGTTGTTGTATTGTGATAGCTAGCATATAGGTCATATTTGCCTCTAGCTAATTGGGTTATATTGATTGCATTTTGATGATTGCATTTATTGACTATGACATGTTTAATGACAACATGTGTCGAAATGGCTTTGTTTGATAACTAGATTGTAATATTTCATATCCATATCTAGTTAAGTCTTTATGAGCATTCATTTAGACATTGATATCTAGGAATTGCACTCAGTGACATTTTTTAATTCCTAGATAAGCATTTAGTGTTGCCTAACATTATTTGCATTTAGAATATTTTTACATATTCACATAGGTTGTTGATCTCTTCATTGAGAGTTAAGTCTTATGGCTACCGGTGTGTAGTGCACAAGCAATACAAGTCTTTTAACTAAAGGAATGGTTGGCAAGCAATTGGTCGGGTGCCACTGCAAAGGGCCCAAGGGGGTAGAGTATGAGGCGTTCACGCCAAAAGTAATGTATCGGGGCATATCACTAGGGATTGAACCAAGAGTGGTGAGTGGCGGTGTCCATAGCCTGAGGTTGTCGAGAGTGAGAGTCAAAGAATCACTTGAGGGTGTAACATTTGCTCATATAGTGGATTTCTACGATCGAGTGTGGCGCACTTAACAGCCTGTGGGTTTTTGCCGGTTTGGAGGGTCCACGTATACATATTGTGTTTTTTATGTTTCCACATTTTTACACTTGATGTTTCATGTTTATTTTATTGGATGTATATTGAATATTGACTAATCAAGAAAAAATGTAATTGACTTGATTAAAACTATTCACCCCCCTCTAGGTTTATTAGACACACGTTTTAAGGGTTATTTTCACCTTCCTCAAGTATACAATTTAAATAAAGGGAGCCCACACTTCTAGGTGATTCACGTTCGCGATTGGATTAAAAGATCTTACGGATTCAATTCGGTGCTAGTTTAATCGTCACGAGAAAAAAGGTACGATACTTTTAATATATGTCAATTAATCAAGGGTTAAGGTTTTTTCTATTAAAGGGAAAACAAAATATACCAAACCCTAACTTTACGCTTCTGCCGCGATTTTGAATCGATTTTTCCCTACAATGATAAATTATCTTTTCACTCATAAATTCATAATATATAGGGATATTAATAAAAAAGACCTCAATTTTAACATATTCATCATTTTATGCCCTCTAGTTTTATTAATTACCATTTTTACATCCGTTTTTGACTTTTGTTAACATTTCTAGCCACAAACCCCAGTAAAATTGAGAATTTTTTTTGGATTAGCGTTGACAATTTCTTTTAAAAAAATAAAAAACTATACTATATAATATTAAAAAAAACATTTTGATATTGAATGGTACGACAGAATTTTAAATAAATAAAATAAAAAGTATACCTTGTTGACGGTGATTTTTGGATCGTGTAGGATTGATCACGCGTCTAACTGGTTTTTCTAGATTGTTGAAGATGTTATGGAGAAAATAGAAAAACGAGAAAAGCATGCACACATGAGTTTATGTGGTAAAACCCCAAGGTGAGGAAACATTCACGGTTGCCGGTGACGGCAAGAAGAAATCACTATGATAAAACAATTACACGCTCAATCTCTCCTTTTTGGCGTATGTCTTCTATGTGTTGCTCTCTATGTGTCGTTATGTATATGTCTCTATATTTTTTGTATGTGTCGTTATGTTATCTTTTTTATAATGAGATTATGGGTCTATTTATATGTGTATAGATCCCTAATCCTTGTTACACAAATAAGGAAAGGTGATAGTATTTAATTAGAATTGGTTACTTGTTGAAGTCGTCTTTGTCTACTTTCTTGTTTTAGAGTTTATCTTTCTGGAAGTTTTGAGTTCTTTCCTGAATAGAATTCTCCGATATTGGAGAGGAAATAGAGATATTTCCTCATTGGAGTGCGACTCTAGATTCCTTGTTTAAGTGAGACAATTCTTCTTCGTAGTTGCCTTTAATATCTCTCATGCATTGTTCAACTGACCAATTGTCTGATCCAGAGCAATCTTCTTTTGTCCAGATCGGATGGTACCGATCAAGTCATATCTACCCGATCGGCTAGTTTCCCCGGCCAGGTTAGTTATGCCCGATCGGTTAGCTTCCCTAACCATCTTGGGTAATTTTGACTTGGCTTTGAGATCATCTACTAAATGCTAGTTTCCATTCCGTAATGTACGATGATTCTATCCTGAATCATTCATATGAGATATGGGAATGGAGGCACCTTGTATGATGTGATCATATAGGATTGGGCCATGATCTATATGAATCTCTCACGAAGATCCGTTTACCAATGAGATTCATATATATCAACTAATAATGGCTATATGTGGGTGATCTTAATCTTAAGTGTCTTATCTACTCTTTCAAGTTAGATCGTGGTATTTGATATACCATGGGTGAGGTCGGATGCTATTCCCGATCAATATGCTCCGTATGTTGGGATTGTGGTTTGGCTTATGGCTGGGAAGGTTTGTACACAATAGTGGAATCCACTCTTTCTTGTGAGAAGTAGATGGTAGTTCCCTTAAGGGTTGATTCGGGGCTTGGACAATATGAGCGCTCTCCTAATTCCGTGAGAAAATAGGATTTATTTTCCATTAGAGAATCAATGGTACTTAAAGGATATATGTAATTAGAGGGGTATAACGGATATTATGACCTAGCTCTAGTTATGAACTATTGTGAAGGATCACACCATATGTAATAGTGTTGACGTTGATTTCTTGATTGTATCAGAAAAGCCAACAAGGATTGGATTTCGGCAGTGATTTCAAAGAGAGAGGAGGAGGAGAAAGTAAACAAGACACGAGTTTTTTACCTGGTAAAACTTCGATGACCGGAGAAACGTCCACGGGTGGTTAAATGATCAACCGAGCCAAAAATCCACTATGAATTTATAATGTTACAAGCTCTCGATCTCTCTTTCTTCTCACTGTATTTTTCTAAGATTGTTGTTTTTTTCCCTTTTGCGAGATTATGGGTTTATTTATATGTTTATAAAACCCTAATCTGCTTTGTACAAGTAATAGATCTTTGTATTTTCATTACAATTATGTACTTGCTTGAAGCAGATTGTCTTCTTTCTTGTTTCGGAGTCTTGTATTGAGAATGAATGGCTTCTTTCCTATTTTGGAGTCTTGTATTGAGAGTGAATGGGACTCTAGCAACGTAGTCCAATTAGGACTTATTTCCTTATAAGAGCAGTTTTTTTGAAGAAGTAAAGTTGCTGCCTGATTAGGAACCTTTCCTGTTTAATATTCTATTTTTATTGGGATTCCTTTTTGATATGGATATCTCCGTGCATCCTAATGACTTGATCCATGTGAGCTATGCACTGGGGCCTTTATTTGACTTTTATTATGTTTGTCCCGAGTAAGAGCAATACCTGCTGATCCTGAGTAGCGGCAGTTGTTCCCGAGTAGAAATGTCACTTAATTAGCCTAGAGTGTCATTAGCTGATCCCGAGTAGTATATGATGTCGATTGACCCTGAGTAGGTTTTGTTCAATATCCGTTTACTCGGGTTCTCTTCTTCGGTGACGTCTTGTAAGATATTTTCTGAATGCTTATTTGGATGTCCACCTGACAATTTATCCTCTTTGTTGATGACGTGTAAGTACGATAAAATTCACATATGACAATACCCCCTTAAAATATTTTTGCTAAACAAGGTTTCTTTGGGCAAAAGTATTTTAATTAGTTTTCAATATCTTTTCAGTACCCGAGTGAGATCTTATCATAATGACGTGTCTTAATGGTGTCCCTGCAAATTCGATTTGTCTTCTTACGCGAGATCTTTAATGATGGCGACGTTATGGAGTTCTGACGGTGAAAGCTAGTTCTCCTTCTGACACGTGTCTCTTGCCTCTTCGTTTTTCGATATCATTTATGAGAAATGACTCACGCACTTCCCCGTGCGTCGCCTACGTCATCAATCCTTATCATTGTTTTTTCCCGCCTTGAGATCTAGGGTTTCGTGCTTTTATTTCTTTAAATTCTTCACTGAGATAGTTGGTTCATTCTTAAAGATTTCTCAACAGAAAAAAATTTCTTAAACCCAGATTTCTTTATGCAGAAGGTCATGACTTTTCATTGAAGAACTTGCATCAAACTTTATTCAAGGTTAGTTTTTAATGGAGCCATCTTTCCGTCATCGTCTTTTTAATGTCACTCTTGATGCATTAGAACGTGGAGATTTCCAGTTAGTTTCTTGCATTAGAAGATTACTAGGGGAAATCCCTGCTGATGAACCTCTATTTTTAGAAGTTGATGTTTCTGGGCTTCACTCTGACGTCATTTCTAGCTCTGTATCCAGCTCTTCTTCTAGTTTTGATTCAGATATTTCTGATCACAGGACACCTCTTCGAAGGATGGGAAAACATCAAAGCAGAAGTGAAGTCCGCAAACACAAGTCGGGCAATATTCAGATTCGAGAACAGACTATTAATGAGAACAATGTTGAAGAGGCTTTCAAAATCTCTCGCCTTTATTTCTCTACTACTCGCCCGAGTGGATTTGATACCGATCCGAACGTACTCGGGCAGATGAAGTAGAAAAGTATCGTTCCCGATTCGATCTGCCCAATTCGGTCACTTTGATTCCATCGGGTGATAGAGCTGCATGGAATCCTCCTCCGGGTATGGTGGAGATCTACGGATCCAAGCTCTGTTGCGGCATCACTCTTCCTTTCCAGTCATTCATTGTCTGGTTTTTAGCTGAAGCAGGGATTTCTCCAGCTCAGCTGGCCCCGAATAGTTATAAAATTTTGATGTGCATGTGGAATATGTACAGCCGGATGAACTTATCGCCGCCATCCCTGAATGAAATCAAGCACTTATTTACACTGAGGCAATCGGGCAAGTCAGAGACTTACTTCCTTATGTCTAATTCGCCAGATTATTGGGTCCCTAAGGGGACAAAAGTGAGTCGGGAGGCTGATATCTTCGATGACCCTAAAAAGAGGGGTTTTATATGGGGATTTCCTACGACCAACAAGTTCTTAAAGAACAGTTAGTTTTTCACCGGAGGGAGTCTCGGGCTTGAAGTTACTGTTTCAGCTGGGGGTACTCAGACGATGTTGAAGGTCCCTCGTTTCTTCTGTTCCCCCGAGATTTGGAACAAGAAGAAAATCGAGTACAGTGATGCGGAGCTGATCAGACTTGCTCGGACGGCAGTTCACACTTTGGAGAAAAGGAGAAAGACTTATCTTTTTGTTGAGACAAAGATGATCGAGCTTAGCTTCTTCCAACAGATTTTAGGTCATCGCAGGCGGTGTAAGTGTTTTTTACAACTTTTTCCTTTCCATTATTATTTTCTGCTTTTTGTTTTTTGACGTGGTTCCTCTTTTCTTCTAAGTGTACGATACGGGCATCGTCTGCGATCTTCTGGCACGTCAAGTGAAGTCAATTCTTCAGGTGAGCTGGAAAGAGGCTTCTCATCAAAGCAATGAAGGCATTGCTCGCCTGAATCTGACAAGGAAACTGACGCGGTCGAAGAACAAGTTCTGGAAAATGTCCCTGAGGACATCGTTCAACCGACCGCAAGGGAGTCTAATGGTACGAGTGGCCCAATGGATCATTCCCATCCGCCTAATGAAGGGGAGAGGCAAAGCGAGGGTCCTGGTGAGAAGCCTTCAACGGTCAGAGGCTGGTGATTGAGGTAATACCTCAGTGGGACAAGTACCTGTGGATCCTGAATTTGTCGAGTCCTTTGGGGATGATACTCAGAAAGATCCCGCGGCTGATCTGAGCTTCCACCATTCTCGAGGTGAGAAACGAAAAGCAGTTAGCTCCCGACTCGCCCACTCAAGGTCCCTCGGGTGGTCTCATACATTGACTCTAGTGATAAAGATGTAATGGATGAGATTCCCCCGAGCATTGATGCTGGAGCGTCAGCGGATGCGGCGGCTTCAAAGCCGAACAAGGGTTCCCTTACCCCTGAGGTTGGAAATCTATGGGCTGAATACTCAGGGGTTCCTCCATATCCTTCTCCCCAGGATATGCTGCGGGAGATGTCATCTGGTCGGACTTTGATCTGAGACGACCGTTGGAGCCGTTTCAGAGATGACTTTCTGACTGACCGTCTTCAGAATTTTTTCAACGGTGCATCTTATGTAAGTTACCCTTTTCTTTAATTGTTTTGCTTGTTTGCCAGATTTTCAGATTTTTAATTAAACCTTTTTTGTAGATGGTGGCCGAATTCGCTGAGCTAGTTTAGACGCAGCAACATCAAGCTGATCGAATAAGGCATCTGGAAGCTTAGCTAAAGGAAAGTGAGGATCGACGTTCTCGGGTCGAAACGGCTTATCAATAGGAGGTTGGTTCTGCACAAGTTTTTACCGACCATTGTCTGGAAAAGCAGATGGAGGCCGATGAGAGGGATTTTTTGGCAGAAGAGAAAGAAACATCACTTCAGAACTTATTGTCTTCTACCCAAGAATCAATGCTCAAGGCCGAGCAGGAAGCGGAGCAGTCTAAGTCGACGTATGAGCAGAAAATTGAAGATCTGGAATGCCAAGCGTTGACAGTCAAATCCTTATCCCGAGAGGCCAGGCTGGAACTTGAAGTATAAGGGGTAGATCATTTCAAAAGGTCCCCTACCTACGATGCTCTTCTCCTTCGAGAGTTTCAATGAGGGCTGGTTTCAGCTGGTGAATTCTTTAAAGTCAAGAATCGGGTAACTGGGAATACCCGAACCAATTGAGAGCTGTCAATCAAACATCATATGGATTGGTCATTGGAGTCTCTTCAGACTCAGATAAAGGAATGGAGACCTTACTGCCATAGCCGAGGTAAAGGGCCTCATCCTATGCATTTAGAGATTCCATCCGAACACTCCCTTTCGTCCTTTTACACCAGTCAAGAGTCGGTCGTGGAGGGTGTGGAGCCTGATGTCGGGCCGATTCCAGGAGAGGATTATAGCCAATGGATGGATGACTCAGTCGACACAATTGCTTGGCCTTCTAACTAAAGTTTGCCCCGCGAGTACGAAATGGTGCCTGACTCGAGTATTGGCAAGGGCTCTAAATCCTCACAATCCTGACTTGTAGATAGGATTTTTTTGTACTTTTAACAATCTCTTTGTAAACAATTTTTTGTAAAGAGTTCTTACTGTAGCCATTCTTTTGAAAGATCAATAAAATTTCGAGTAGCTTTTCTGAATCTGGTGTTTTGATTCTATTGCATGCGAAATTTCTTTAACTTGACTATTGTTTCTGAGTATCTAATTAAACCAGCTTTTTCTGACGTTCGGGTAACTTAACCGAGTATCTTATGAAACCGGTTGTCACCGGAATAATGCCAAGTATCTTATTAAACTGGTTGTTGCAATCTTTATGCCAAGTATCTTTTAAATTGGCTCTTGTAAACTTTATGCCAAGTATCTTATTAAACTGACTCTTGTAATCTTTATGTCAAGTATCTTATTAAACTGGCTAGCTCTGATGTTCGGGAAACTTCACCGGGTATCTTATTAAACTGGTTGTCACCCAAATAATTTTAATGCAAAGTATCTTATTAAACTGGCTCTTGTATTATTAACCGTGTCATCTTAAAACAGACAAGTGAATTTATACTTGTGTTTCATACACGGTTGCTACCCGAACATTACATCATGGCTCGCCATAATCATATGTCCGAGTCCTTACTCATTATCGAGGACGTCTCCCCAGTTTTTATGTGCAAGGTTTATCAAATCGTTAAGCTTTTTGAATTGCTTAACACAGCTACGCATTTCACTGGAATTCTTCCCGATAGCGTCCCTAGCTAGTGCATCGGGTTTGCCTTTTTACGAAGGTCATTTGACCTTGCTCGGCTGGCATGCTCCTTCAAGCTTCTCCGCCCATTCGGGATTTAATGGTCCCGAGTATTCTATTTGCATGTTCTTATTATCATGCTTGTCTTCCATATGTTCTTATTATCATATGCTTTCTTTTGGAAATCCCGAGTTTGATGCTTTTCTTTCGGAAATCCCGAGTTCGATTTTTATTCATAAACTGTAAAATCAATAAAGTTTTAAATTCCACAGCTAATATTTATCCTAACTAAAATTGTCCTGACTAGAAAAAAGAACAAAAAATAATTTAAGGATAGAAAATCTTCAGATATTGGGCATTGCATGGTCGGGGTAAAACCCCTCCATTGGGTCGTGCAATCCAATATGCTCCATGGCCAGCTATTCCCTTGATTTTATATGGGCCTTCCCATTTGTCAGTCAGGGAACCTGCTGCTTTATTTTTTGTTTTCAATGACACCTTCCTGAGTACCAGGTCTCCTAGCTAGAATTTTCCGACCCGAACGTGAAAGTTGTAGTGGCAAGCTACTCTTTACTGATATGCCATATTTCGTATTCGGGATTTCTCCATTTTCTCTTCTAGCTCATCTAGACTTTGTAATAGCATATCAACGTTCTGATCTTCATCATATAGCCTGACCCGAGGTGACATATACGATGTTTCTATAGGGATAACAACTTCTGTTCCAAACACTAAAGTGAATGGAGTCTCTCTTGTTGATGTTCTTGTTGTTGTCCAATATGCCCACAATACTTCGGGAAGCTTTTTAACCCAGCTTCCTTTCTTGGCATCTAGCTTGGCTTTGATTGTGTGCTTGATGATTTTGTTCACTGCTTCCACCTGCCCATTTGTTTGAGGGTGGGCAGGTCTGGCATAGTAATTGGTAATATGGTATTCTTTGTACAGCTGTCTGAATTTCAGGTTGTCGAACTGAGTGCCATTGTCAGTGATTATAGTGTTTGGGACTCCAAACCTATAAAGTACATTCTTTTTCATGAAATTTGTAGTGTTTGCTTCTTTGATATGCACTAATGCTTCAGCTTCTCCCCACTTCGTGAAATAGTCAATGACTACTATGGCATGCTTTGCTCCACCCCCTGTCCCGGCTGACATTGGGCCGATTAGATACAAACCCCACATGGCAAATGGCCATGGGGACGTGAGGTTTCTGAGCTGATCAAGGGGCTGTCGGATGTCATTAGCAATCCTTTGGCAAGTATTGCAACTTTCTGAACACTGCTATGCATCTGAGAATAGAGTAGGCCAATAATAGCCTTGCCTGAGTACCTTATGTGCCAAAATTTTACCCCCAGTGTGGTTTCCGCAACTTCCTCCATGGATTTCCTGTAATATCCGATATGTATCTTCCTCTGACATACATATTTGGAGCGTTCGGGTATACCACCTTATGCATAGTTCTCCTCTAACCAATGTGTACCTTGCTGATCTATACCTGATACGTTTTGCTTGTAAGGGATCTTCCGTGAGCATGCCTTCTTCCAGGAACCTTTTTAGCTGAGTCATCAAACCATCTGGCGGTGTTTGCATTTCTAAAATTTCTAAGTTTCTTGGTTCAGATGTGCTCGGTTTAAGGAGATGTGCAACCGGAATAGTCTTTTGCCTGATTGTGGTTGTTGTTGACGCTAGCTTGGATAATGCGTCTGCCTTTTCATTCTCCTCCCTGGGGATCTGGGCAATCTTATATTCTTTAAATCTCTAGAGGAGTTGTTTTGCAATGTCACGGTAGGCTATCATGCCTTCATCATTGGCTTGGTACTCGTCCAGGACTTGGTTGACAACTACTTGTGAATCGCTGAATATCTCGACCTCATCTGCCCTGAGAGCTATGCAAACTCTAAGTCCAGCTAGTAGCGCCTCGTACTCGGCTTGATTGTTGGTTGCTTTGAAGTCAAACCTCATGGCACATTCGACATTATCTCCTTCCGGAGTGCATACTACAATCCCTGCCCCGCTACCATGAGTGTTTGAAGAGCCATCAACATACAATTTCCACGTGAAACTTTTACCCAACATATTTTTTGCTTCCAGTTTCGGTTCTGTGAACTCTGCTATAAAATTTGCCACTGCTTGCCCTTTGAGAGATGTCCTAAGGATGTAATGGATATCGAATTCACTTAGCTCGATTGCCCATTTGGGTAATCTCCCTGAAATCTCAGGTTTCTGTAAGATCTGCTTCAATGGGTAATCGATGAGAACTTGGATTGTATGAGCCTGAAAGTATGGCCTTAGCTTCCTTGCTGCTGAAACTAGTGCCAGAGCCATCTTTTCTGCCTTTGAATATCTGGTCTCAGCTGGTAGAAGTGTCTTGCTGGGTACACTGGCTTTTATACTTCATCTTTTGTTCTAACTATGACTGAGCTTACTGCCAGTTATATATTTGATAAGTACAGCTGGAGTGTCTCCCCCATCTGAGGTTTTGAAAGGATGAGAGCCTGTCCTAAGCATTCTTTAATTTTTAAGAATGCGTGCTCGCACTCTTCATTCCATTCAAGTCCTTTCCCTTTTCTAATTACTTTGAAAAAAGGTGCACATCTATCTATGGCTTTTGAGATGAATCTTTCTAAGGAAGCCAAACATCATGTTAGGCACTGTACTTCTTTGAGTGTTCTCGGTGAAGTCATTTTTTTTAAGGCCTGGATCTTCTCGGGGTTGACTTCGATTCCTCTTTGGTGAACTTGAAAACCCAGGAATCTTCCTGAAGAAACCCCAAATAAACACTTGTTTGGATTTAGCTTCATTTGGTATCTCCTCAAGACATCAAATGTTTCCCTCAGGTCTGAAATGTGCTTGTCTGCCTTGATGCTCTTGGTCAGCATGTCATCAGTGTATACTTCTATGTTCCTTCCAATTTGCCGTGCGAAGATTCTGTTGACCAGCATTTGATATGTTGCTCCTGCATTTTTTAATCCGAAGGGCATTACTGTGCAATTGTACAAACCCTGATCAGTTGTGAACGTTGTTTTTTCCTCGTCAGCCTTGTTCATCCGGATTTGATTATATCCCGAATAGGCGTCCATGAAACTGAGTAGCTCATGGCTTGATGTAGCGTCCACCAACTGATCTATCCTCGGAAGTGGAAAACTATCTTTCGGGCATGCCTTGTTCAGATCTGTGAAATCTACGCACATCCTCCACTATCCATTCTTCTTTTGGACGAGGACTACATTAGCCACCCATTGAGGGTAATTGACCTCTTTAATCGATCCTACAACGAGTAGGTTATCTACTTCCTGTTTGATCGCCTGACTTCTTTCGAGATTGAATGATCTTCTCTTTTGTATCACCGGTTTTTCATTCGGGTCCACTGTGAGATGGTGAGATATTATTCGGGCATCTATCCCGACCATGTCTTCATGACTCCAAGCGAACACATCCCTGTATTCTTTAAGTAGATCAATGAGGCTTTGTTTGACTCTTCTTTCCAGGTTGGCCCCGGTCTTGACTTTTTTGTCTAGTTCATCTTCTTTCAAGGTGATTTCTTCAACCGGTTCAGTTTTGGATTCATTTGGCTCTTCCTTTGGATCGAATTTGAATGATAGTGGCTTTTCGTTTTGACTCAGCTGTGTTATAGTGCAAACATGTTCTTTCTTATCCTTGTATGCTGACAGGTTAGCCCTTCGGGCCATCTCTTGGGATCCCTTGACTACCCCGACCCCCTGTTCGGTCGGGAATTTTATCATTAAGGCATAAGTGGCTGTTACGGCCTTAGTTTTATTGAGGAATGGTCATCCTAATAGTGCATTATATGGCCAATTGTCCAAGTCTACCACCACGAAGTCGAGCAATACAGTTCTATGGCAAGGTGCCACTCCAATCTTCACAGGTAGCTTTACCGTCCGGAGTGACCTAACCTCAACTCCCCTGAATCCGCTGAGTGGGGTATGGAAGGGTTGTAGGTCATTTCGGTCTAACCTGAGTTGATCGTAGACGACTACATTGACAATGTCTGCTGAGCTTCCATTATCTATCAAGATTCTCCTGACTTCGTGGTGACCAATCCGGGCACTTATGACCAAGGCGTCATTTGGCCGAACATCAACGCCGTGTGAGTCTGCTTCCGTGAATGTTATTGAGTCTCATCCTTCCTTTACCCTCTTCGGGAAAGGCTCGACCGAGTTTACATCAAAGCTATTTCTTACTTCTACTGTTTCTCTGATTTCGTGAGTTTGCTCTCGGTTACTTCTTCCAGTGGATGGTCCTCTAAAGATCTTATGAATTACTTGATTGGCCTCTGGACTGGCCCTCTGACTTCGACCAGAGCTGTGATCGGCCCTGATCTCTTTCTTTATTTTTTATTTTTCATCCTTTTTTAAGATCACATCTTGTAGATGTCCTTCCCGAATGAGGGTTTCTATGTAATCTCTGAGCTGGTAACACTTGGAAGTCTCATGACCGGTTTTCTTGTGGAACCTGCAGTATTTGGTTGTATCTCACCGAGCAAACTGAGATTGACGGTGTGGCTCTTGTTCCATATTCTTTGTTTCCAGAATGCCCAAGATTTCCTCCTGTATCTGCCTCGGTATTTTTCCATGGTTTGTTCAGCATTATACCTGTTTCCCCCGTCATTGCTCTTTTCTTTGCTGTTTCCTTTCTGTTTTCCCTTTCGGTTCTGCACCTTGGACTCGGCGTCCTTCTCGGGTTTTCCTCTATGCATGTAGCTTCTTCCAGTGGCTAACTCTTCTTCTTCGGCTAATGCATACCCTCATGCCATGTCCATCATATTTGCATACCTGGTCAGACGGGCTCTTCTTAAATCGAAAGATAGTCGTCCATTCTGCAGGTTGTTGATGAATGCAACAATTATTTCTTCATCGTTTGCACTGCCAATTTCTGATACTGCTTGGCCAAATCTTCCCAGGTATTTCTTCAGCGACTCATCTTTCCCTTGCTTTATTTGAGAAAGGTAAGCCACTGACTTTTTCCTGTGAACATTGCTCAGGAATTGCCTTGAGAAGCTCCTGCTTAGTTCACCAAAACTTCCAATGCTTGCTGGGGGCAATCTCCAGAATCATCTTGAGCCCATGTCTCCTGAAGTTTGTGGAAAGTTGAGACACAGTAAGGGATCACTATGGGCATACTAGGCCATAACACTTTTATAGCGTTTGACGTGCTTCTTTGGGTCTGTGTCTTTCTTGAATTGCTCCACGTGTGGCATCCTAAACCTTTCTAGGAATGGGGTCCGTACGATTTCCCTGGTGAATGGACCGTCAGAATCGTCATCAGATAAATCGTTACACCCATAACGTCTGACCAATGCGTCCATCTGTCACCTATTGTTCTCAACTGCTCGAGTTAGGCTTTGGATTACGACGTCCCTGTTTCCTACCGTACTTCCTCGATGGTTGAACCACTGGGTGATTGTCATTCCTCTGTCAGGTTCTTCACTTTGATGTCAGACTTCACGTATGATTCCATGATGACGCTTGCGATGGTTCCGATCACTATCTTCTGATGACAACCGATCCTTGTACCGGTCATGTTTACGGTGTCTAGTACAGACTGTCTGATGCTGGTTCTGCTTCTGGCGTGGTCGTTTCTCTTCAGGTGTTTCACATCCAGCCTGTTTGATTGGAGTAAGGTTTCTTTCAACTTTTGGTGTATTTATTTTTGGCTCTACTACCACCGAACGGAGCCTTACAGGTGGGAGGTTAGGAATTTGTGCTTCTGTAGCCAGCATATCAACTCCTTACGTTGTTGCGTCTACCACAAGTTGTTGCAATGCTTCTCAAAACGTTGTGTTAGATCTCCACTGGTTTGAAGAACTTGCTGGATCCCCGCCAGGAATGTAGGTTGGTTTTCTGTTATTGCAGCAAGATCCCGCGAGGTACTGCCAATATGGAAGTTATCTAAGGATTTTTAGACATCCCCGGAATTGCTTCTGCTTCCTGCCATTGCTTTTAATTAAGTCAGAGGTTCAACCTTCGAGCGCCAATTGTTGACGTTGATTTCTGGATTGTATATTAAAAACCAATTTCGGCTGTGATTTCGGCTGTGATTTCAAAGAGAGGGAGGAGGAGAAAGTAAACAAGACACTAGTTTTTTGAGTGGTAAAACTACGATGACCAGAGAAACGTCCACGGGTGGTTGAATGATCAACCGAGCCAAAAATCCACTATGAATTTATAATGTTACAAGCTCTCTATCTCTCTTTCTTCTCTCTGTATTTTTCTACGATTGTTGTTTTTTTCCCTTTTACGAGATTATGGGTATATTTATATGTTTATAAAACCCTAATCTATTTTGTACAAGTAATATATCTTTGTATTTTAATTACAATTATGTACTTGCTTGAAGCTGATTATCTTCTTTCCTGTTTCGGAGTCTTGTATTGAGAGTGAATGAGACTCTAGCAACATAGTCCAATTAGGACTTATTTCCTTACAAGAGTAGTCTTTTTGAAGAAGTAAAGTTGTTGCCTGATTAGGAACCTTTCCTGTTTAATATTATATTTTTATTGAGATTCCTTTTTGATACGGATATCTCTATGCATCCTAACGACTTGATACATGTGAGCTATGCACTGGGGCCTTTATTTGATTTTTATCATGTTTGTCCCGAGTAAGAGCAATACCTGCTGATCCCGACTAGCGCCAGTTGTTCCCGAGTAGAAATGTCACTTAATCTGCCCCGGGTGTCATTAGCTGATCCCGAGTAGTATATGATGTCGATTGACTCAAAGTAGGTTTTGTTTAATATCCGTTTACTCGGGTTCTCTTCTTCGGTGATGTCTTGTAGGATATTTTCTAAATGCTTATTCGGATGTCCACCTGGCAATTTATCCTCTTTGTTGATGACGTGTAAGTACCATAAAATTCACATATGACAAATAGCTATATAGATGGACACCTAGTTGTATCGGTCTGTGTAAAAGTGTCTGCAGTTGAGATACTGCAGCTTCGGGTTTTTAGTGGAATAACACTGGAGTTAATAATCAAGGAATATTAATTAAAGAGTTTAATTAATGATTCCGAGGATTATTGGTGTTCAAAATACTGTTGGTCCATTAGGTCCCCTTGCTAGCCCGATTGATTTAGGTAACAAGGGTCACGGTTAATTAATTGGATTGTCCAATTAATTGTGTTACAAAAGTGACACGTTTAAATTAATTAAATAATTAGATTATTTAATTATATTGATAATTATAAATTAATAATTAACTATTAAATGGAAGGTGTTAGTTGATATATGGATTTAGGTGAAGATAAAATAATATGATTATTTTATTTTACTAAATCATTTATCTAAGTATTTGAATTTAAGTTTAAATTTAAAATACTTATTATCACTTATAATATATTAGATATATTTGAAAAGGATAATTAGAATATATATATCAATTATAACACAAGAGATTTTATTGGATGCAAATTGGTGTGTGTACATATATAAGTATTTGTATAGGATACAAACAAGGATTTATATATATATATTTTTTTTTTATTTTCTTTTGAAAAAAAAAAAAGGATCGACTTTTTATCAAAAAAAAAAAATTGTATGTGCGTGAATCAAACACAGAAAAAGGGAGAGAGATCAAGTAATATATATATATTATTTTTCTAACTAGAATTGTTCTGGTTAATTTTCTCTTAGAAGAAAGAGTTTCTTCAATTCTCTCTACATCCTCCATTCAAGTTTTTGAGACCGTGACGTACCCACACGGAGTTACCAGTTTAGGGAGATAGCGAGGAAGATCGAATGGTTCAGACAAGTGCACATCTTAAAGTGAAGGAGCTTCCAAACGTTGGTAAGATTGGTTCAAACAGGAGCATATTGTAAAGTGAAGGAGCCTCCAAACGTTGGTATGTTTTTCTTCTCTTTATATCGATTTCAATTTCCTGCGTTTACATATTATATGTATTGGTTCCGAAAAATAATTACGATCCAAAGTTCACTGGTCCCAGATACAGATAGGATCTGTATAAAAATTTTAAAACCTAGTTCTGCTGCGTAACTGGTGAACGGGGATCCTACAGCCTCGGCTTTTTGCTTGGGATAATTCCCGACCATCTTCGCTTTTCGGTCGGTGTCCTGGCTTTTACCTCAGAATAATTCCTGACCGTCTTCGTTTTTTGGTTGGTGTCCTAGCTTTTCACTCAAGATAATTCCCAACTGTCTTGAATCTTCTACCAAGAGGTGTTCTGGAAACCTTGTCCCATTTTTCCCTGTTTTTCCCATGTAAACAAGTCATCAGGGACGTCTCTCGATTTTATCTGTTTACAAGGATTTGGCCGAATCATTAGTGTGATACTAACACAGCTAGACGTATTTCGCCAGATTTTTCCCGATAGCGTACTCGAGTGTTTTTTCCCAGTAAAACCTGACAGCTCGGGGCGGTCGGATTGCTGACGGTGCTCTATATGCACCCAGTTAGTTCGGTAGGAGCGTCAGGTCTCTAACCCCCGACTTCTCAACCTCTCGGGCACCTTCACCCACCATGGTAGGTGTCGACGATGCGAGTTTATCTTTGATAACAAAGATGATTATTAAAAGATTCGAACACCATCCTTGGCTTTTTATTAATTGATCTGAAAATTAACAACATCAAAATAAAGAATAATTAGAAAAGCTAGAAATATAAAACAAACTAAAAATATCTCAAAAATTGAAAGCAACTAAGCTATTTCTCTCAAGAGAAGTTTTTTTTTTATATTTTGAAGACTGAGTTCTGTCATCCACAAGCTCGTGTAGGGTCTACAAAAGATAATGTTGATCATCCCTTAACCGCTGTCTCGACTCGGGCTTTGCTTCTTTTCATGATTTCCTATTGGCTGATCCCCCCAACGGGGTCCTTCTGCTGATCATCAGTCTTTTTAAAAATTAAATTTTTGAGGTGACCCTCCCTGATGAGTGTCTCGATGTGGTCTCTTAGTTGGTAGCACTTTGATGTGTCGTGACCAGTTTCCTTATGGAACCTACAATATTTTATCGTGTCTCTTCGAGCGTAGGTTGATTGTCTAAGAGGATATTTGACTAGTTTCTGGCCTTTTACGATCACCAGGATTTCTTCTTGTCTTTTAATGAGGGGAGTATAGTTGGTATACCAAACTTTTTATCGTTCCCATTGTTTCTAAGATTGCTTCTGCCACTTTCCGGATGATCACCCTTTTGGTTTTTTATATAGCCATCATTTGTTTTGGCGTTCTCCCGGGGCAATCCCCATGTACATAACTACCTCTCTGAGCCAGCTCCTCTTCTTCAGCTATTGCATAACTGCCTGCCACATCCATCGGGGTCGGCGTATGTATCTGGGCACTTCCTCCTCAAATCGAAGGAAAGTCGACCCTTCTGTAGGTTGTTGGTGAAGGCGGCCACCATAGCCATATCATTGGGATTATGGATCCCCGACACTTCTTGAGAGAACCTTTTTAGTTAATCTTTTAATGATTCATTCTTTCCCTACTTGAGGGTGGCGAGGTGAGCTATTAATTTCTTCTTTTGTATATTTCCCAAGAATTGTCATGAAAAGGCCTACGTCAACTCTAAAAAATTCTTGATTGTTTCCGAAGGGAGCCTTCCAAACCATCTAGACCCTAAGTCCCCGAGCGTTTACGGGAACGTCAAGCATAACAATGGGTTATTGCAAGTGTATTGTGCCATCGCACTCAGAAAACGTCTCACGTGTTCTTTTGGATTTGTGTTTGCTTTAAATTGTTCGATCTGAGACATTCTGAATCTTTCCAAAAACTGGGTTTGGAGAATGATGTTCATGAATGGGCTTTCAGAATCATCGTCCAGTAAATCTTTAAGCCCATGACGACATTCTAATGCTTCCACCTTCTGGATTAATTTATGTATCAGGATATCTCGCTTATCTCCTGGCTTGTTATCCATTCCCGATCGATGATGGTCGGTGTGCCCATGTTGGAATCTTAGCGGGACTTGCCCCTTCGGCGTGTTCTGCGGGGTGGTTAGTCGCTGTCATCTGACGAGCTAGATTGATCCCGCCCTTGAACACCTCTACGGACTTCATCTGACTCTAAGTCCACTTGATACCGATCTTGCCTCCTCCGTCCGATAATTTCTTCATCTCCCCTTTGAGGGTGTTCCCCCTTTCCATGGTGATCCACTCTTTCTCTACTAGTCTTACGGGGAGTGCCTAGGGTCGCGTCAACTATTTCAGAACGTACCTTAGGGTCTCGGGCCACCATAGATGTAGACAATTGATATTGTGATGTCAGATTAGCAGTTGCTGTTATATTAATTCCCTGTCTAGCGGCGTCTTCAACGACTCTCCGTAGGGACTCTTGGACCTGCTGGTATGCATCTGGGGGAATTATTGGGGGAGTGTTTGTGGAGGTTATTGCAGCTTGACTAGTTGAAGTTGGAGTCACTGGGGGCAGGCTTCCTCCAACAGCGTTGGCGTCTATCGTGTTAGGATCATTACCCGCACGTGGGGTATCAACATCATTCGGAGACTGGCTTCCATCTTTGTTGTTTGCCATGTTGCTACTTCACAAGTTCTTTTTTTTTTTCGAGAACTCTGTTCACGAATTTGCTCACTTGTGCATATTCTGATGTTGACAAAACAGATAATCCACCCTCTAGCATTTTTTTTTTGCTTGCTAGAGTATCTTGTGTTTCGTCTGTTTATGTTAATTCCTCGAAGTTGAGTTCTAGCACTAGTTGTTGACGGTGACTTTTGGATCGCGTAGGATTGATCACGCGTCTAACAGGTTTTTGTAGATTGTTAAAGATGTTATGGAGAAAATAGAAAAAAGAGAAAAACATGCACACATGAGTTTACGTGGTAAAACCCCAAGGTGGGAAACATCCACGGTTGCCGGTGACGGCAAGAAGAAATCACTATGATAATACGATTACACGCTCAATCTCTTTTTTTTTGGTGTATCTCTTCTATATGTCGTTCTCTATGTGTCGTTATGTATATGTCTCTATCTATTTTGTATGTGTCGTTCAGTTATCTTTTTTACAATGAGATTTTGGGTCTATTTATATGTGCATAGAACCCTAATCCTTGTTACACAAATAAGGAAAGATGATAGTATTTAATTAGAATTGATTACTTGTTGAGGTCATCTTTGTCTTCTTTCCTGTTTTGGAGTTTATCCTTCTAGAAGCTTTGAGTTCTTTCCTGAATAAAATTCTCCGATATTGGAGAGGAAATAGGATATTTCCTTATTGGAGTGCGACTCTAGATTCCTTGTTTAAGTGAGACAATTCTTCTTCGTATTTGAGTCGTAGTTGCCTTTAATATCTCCCATGCGTTGTTCAATTGACCAATTGTCTAATCCCGACCAAACTTCTTTTGTCCTGATCGGATGGTCCCTACCAAGTCATCTCTACCCAATCGGCTAATTTCACAGACCAGGTTATTTATGCCCGATCGGTTAGTTTCCCCAACCATCTTGGGTAATTTTGACTTGGCTTTGAGATCATCTACTAATTGCCTTGGGTTGATCTTTTCTGACTCCCGTGACATGGCATATCTAATCATGTTATCAAAAAATCCCTGTAACATACCTAATTAGGGGACGTAATGAGCTTTGCCCTCAAATACATATTCTAATCATGAAAAGCACAAGAAAAGAAAAGGAAATATGCATGCGATAGAAATACAATAAGATCCTTGAAAATAAATTTAAAATGTGTGTCTAACAACCTAGAGGGGCTGAATACGTTTTAATCATGTTAGTTACCAATTTTTTATTGATTAGCCAATATTAAAAATTTATCCCATAAAGAAACATACAAAATCAAGTATAAAATGCGAAAATTAAATAACACTTGATTTTTAAGTGGAAACCCTTCAACAAGGGAAAAACGACGGACTAACCACTAAGCCACTCCGATCCTCAAATCCATTAATAATGATGTTTACAACCGGTTGACCTTTAGTCACACCATTCTCGGTCATTAACCCACCACTACTACCCAACGAGCCTTTATATTCTTGATCAATGCTTGCCAACCAACTCTTTGGTTGCAAAACTTCACTTGCTTGTGCACTAAACCTTGTAGTCACATGACTTAACTCTCAAAGAAGAGATTAACAACCTATGTGAATATATGAATATATTCTAAATGCAATTAATGCTAGGCAACACTAAATGTTTATCTATAGATTTCAAAATGACAATAAGTACAAATTCTAGATATCAATGTCTATATAAATGCTCATAAAGACCTAACTAGATAAAGATATGCAAGTCTAAATCTAGTCATCAAACAAAGCCATATCAACACAAGTTGTCACACAAAATGGCAAGGACAATAAATGCAATTAACAAATGCAAACAATAAGTCCTAATCAACAATATCTAAATACAAAGCATAGAGATTTAGCTAGTGGACAAATATGTCCTAAATGCAAGCTGTCAACAAACAAACAGCAAACATGTCATCACTTCGACTGATACACAATAAATATGAAGATTTGCTAGCCTAAGCAATAAATGACATGTTTTGATACGCTAGAACAATAAATGAGAAAGGATGTTAATTCTAATTACCAAGTAAAGACATTGATGAAGACCTATGCTTGAATGATGCTAGTGATGTAAGATGAAGATGGGTTTTGGGGTTTGGAGAGTTAAAGAATAAGTCTTGGAGCTTCACTCACGAAGAGGATTCTTCCTCTCTCTAAAAATAGGTTTTGAAGCTCTAAAAACAAATGAAGAAGAAGATGATATATATATAAGCCCTAAAATAAAACTATGCCGTTTTGAAAAGATAAGCTAAAAACAGGATATTATACGGGTCCGGTGCGCAGGTAGGGACCCGCGCACTACCAACGTATAAACATACCCGAGAGCGACAATCCTCAGTGCACGGGTACTGCATGAGTAAGGACTCGTGCACAACCCGTGCAAAAGAAATCTGAGGCAATCAAGCATCAGTGCGCGGGTAAGAGTCCCGTGCATAACCTGTGCACCAGAGACTAGGATGAGATCTCTCATCACGCTAAGAAAAGCACAACATCGTGCATGCATGGACGTTTTTGAGCAGATATCGGGAAACGAATTACACCATACAAAAACCACACCTAAGACTAAGAATGAAGTGCAAGTGATTAAAAAATGAATGCACACAAGAGCAATAAGAAACAAATGCATAACAACTCAAATGCATGTAAGAGTGTGTGTGTGTGTGTAACAACAAATGCATGAAATGTGAGTGTGTGCAACTAAAACCTCTTCAAAGAGAATTAAGAACAAGTGAATTACATTTTGAAGTTCATGAGATGATCGGAAGCAAGTCTTTCGAGAAAACCACATTTGGAGAACTTATGTTATCCGTTACACAAACATCCCCAATGTGATTTGTCATGAAATAATCCAATAATAAATTGAGGTCATTACAATGCTGCATAGATTTTGACATTCAAGGCTCAAAGGAGCAAAAGCAAATTTTTGTCAAGTTATTGGGTTTATTAGAATTTTTTTAAAAAAATATATTGGGCTGTTTTTAATATAAAGAATTGCGTTGTTTTTAACTTCAATAGAGCATAATTGGGCTTGAGCTTGATAGGTTTAGAACTAAATGAGTTTAAACTTAAATATATTGGGCCTTCTTGTTGGAAACTTATTTAATTTTTGAATGACGATATTTATATTTCTCTAAAATAGTATGTATATCACAAATTTATATATTTTAAAATTTTCAGTATTATCTTTAAATTAAATTATTAATATTTTAATTCAAAAATAAAATAATTTTTATATCTATTTTTTTTTGAATTTTTAACTAAATAAATCTTCTATTAAAAAAAGGCTAAATCAAATTATAAATGACAATGAAAAACAAAAAAAATCCAAATCAAAATGGAAAGTCAGCATGCTTTTTCCAAGAAAAGATGGAAGCAACCTCCTCCACCAAGATTAGAAAAGGATGGAGGAAGCAGCAGCCTCCTCCAAATTTGGGATGAAGATGTAGGAGATTTCTATTTTTTTTTTTTTTTTGTTTATGCTGAATTCATTTTCCCTTTTTTTATTTTGTTTTATGTAAAAAAAAAAAAAAAGAGATCTAGCATTAAAAGGTGCCAGATAGAAAACTTATACTTTAGGTATATTATATAATTTGGTTATTTTTTATATTTAAAACAATTTAAAAGGGCATATTTGGTAATGTGTGGGGTATAATGTATGATTTCAATATTTCATATTTAAAAAAATTATATTGGAGTGTACATACCAAAAGTTGTGCACATGCATTTTTTTAAGGATGTAAATATCACCACTATTAATTATTTCCAAAATTCTTGGTTGGGTTGTAGCCTAGCCAAGCCAAGCCCAGTTTCACCCATGAACCCTACCAAAATTGAATCCTATAGACTCGAACCACAAATCTAACCAAATTCGTTGAAATCAAATGCAACAACCCTCGCCAAAATCAAACCTCGACCCCATAAGTCCCTTCCACCACTGAAATTGATTAGTGAGATGCAAATGCATGAAAGAGAGAGAGGATTTTTTTAAGTTTTTTATTAAATGATCTTTTTTTTTTTGTTTTTATTAAAAGATTTTTTATTTGATTTATTAATATTAAATATATTTACCCAGTGAGAGAGAGGAGAGAGAGAGAGAGAGTATTTTTAAAGTATTTTATCAAATGATTTTTTTTATTTTTAGTTTTTTATTGATTTATTAATTTTAAAAATATTTAGCCAGTGTAGTTACAATTGTACCTTTCCTAACCTAACCGAAGAACTCTTATTCCAACAGAACAATATAATAACAATTAATTACAATTATAGGGTGCAGAATGATCATTACTAAAACCAAATAGTGTAAAAGACTAATATGTTAAACTTGAGAGTTTTTTTTAATAATATCCTAAGGTATATATTAAAAAACAAAGTGATACAATAAAATCTCCCTAAGATTTGTGTTATTCATTGTTTCCCCCCTCTAAAATCATTAAAGGTCAAAATCCTCTCCCAATAATTTGTATTATTCATAAAAACCCCCCCTTCATTCAAACAAAAACCTAAAATATCCCCGACCGTTAAGTTTTTTGTTGAAGTTTGATAACATATAAGGGTTGTCGATGAAGAACTTTAGGAATGACTACACTAACAATCACATTGCTCTCCACAACGTTCCTCCTTGAGAGTCTAAGACCTGATACATTAAAAAAAAAAGGTAGAACTGATTATGTTAAATCTTTCTCCCGTAAAAGAAACTTGGGTCAGAAGGACGTTGATCTTTCTGATAACCACTCTGCAACTCTCAAGTCAGAGAACTCACTAAATTATAGAATGTTTTTTTCTATTGTAATTTATTTTTTTACGCATTTCTTTTTCTTGCTCTTACCTAGAATGGGCTTAGTGCCTCCTTTATAAGGATTTTGAGCTATTCTTCTCTCGACATGTGTATTACATGTCTCATGATGATTGACTTGGTTTAGTTTTTACTCTTGCCATTTAGCCACTATTATTACTCACTACAAGTAAAACCGTTATTTACTACGGGCGATGCCCGTTATAGTCACGTAACGACTACGGGCATCGCCCGTTACAATGCCCATCATATGCGAGGCTGTGATGGATAATGGCACATTTCAACTACGGAGCCTGTCCGTGATAAATAAGCTCAACTATAACGGACATCGACCGTAGTGAATCTTGTTTTGACTATGGACTTCGACCTTAGTTAATCGCGTTTCGACTACGGACTCTGTCCGTGTTAAATACCGGTTGTGTTGTCGTCGTTCGCTGTAATGACAACTTCCTTGCGTGACGATGATGAATCACACAAGACTTCTAAAGTCTAGGAATCAAGCAGGTAGGTTCGTGTTTTAAAAAGCATGAACCTTTTTAAAAAAAAAAGTCTCGGGTACGGTTTTAAAAAGCTCGGTGCTTTTTAAAAAAAAAAGGCACGGAGTTTTGAAAAAAAAGTTCGGACCTTTCACAAAAATGCTCGGACACTACAAAGTTTAACTAAATAAAGACATTGTAAGAAAAAAAGCTCGGAAACTGCTTTAAAAAACACGAACCTTTGAAAACAAGTCTCGGACACTGTTTTAACAAGCTCGAAATTAAAAGAAAAAAGCTCGACTCTTTAAAAAAAAAGGCTCAGATCTATGAAAAAAATGCTCGGACCTTTCACAAAAATGCTCTGACACTACAACGTTTAACCAACCAAATTTTCCTAAAAAAAAGCTCATATGTGTTTCAAAAAGTCTCGGATTTGGTTCAAAAAAGCTCTGACATGTTTAAAAGGTCTCGAATGTTCAAAGTTAAACAAACCTAATTTTTCTAAACAAAAAGCTTTGACTTGTTTTAAAAAAACTCGAATTAGGTTCAAAGAAACTTGAAAATGTTTCAAAAAGTCTCGTAAACCCAGAATTCATTTTCGTCAAAAAAAATTCATCTTAGTCTTTAGGTTAGATAGGCATAAAGAATGGATAAATTGTTACAAGACTAGAAATATCTTGTTGTGCTGAAACACATCGACTTTCAGACAAGTTGTAGATAGATTTTCAGATAAGTTTATTGGAGAGAGAGAAATTACTGCTTTCAGTGATCAAAGTGTAGAGATGGAAGTACAGAGAAAATTAAAAATTGATTATTTAAGGTCAATTTGGGTAGTTCACAATAATAGGTGTCTTTTAAACTTAACTTATTAAAATAGTGATATCAGTGCAACGTACAAAAAAAGAGGTGACATTTCTCACTATTTTCACGTATGTTTTTATTTTCAATTTTACTATTAGAAATGAGTTTCCCATCACCTTTTCCATGTCGAGCATCATTGTCACAAAAAATCCAAGGCTAAAAATCGACTATTTGAATTGGAGTTTTTATACCTTTAGAGTTTGTGAATTAAATTAATCTACTTGAATATTCTATTTCGTGTCATTTTAATTTTGTAATCTTGCTTTTGATTTCATAATCTCGTATAGAATTCTCATTTCGGCAAGGTAATTTTATTTTATTAAGTTCAAATTAACAATTTTAAACATTATAAAAAAAATTGAAGCTATTACTTTAATTTGAACTTAACTATGTTTCGTGTGTTTATATTGATTGGTTTTATATTATATTTATTGTCTTATTGACATTTGTGGGCAATGTTTACCTTTTGAGTTTAAATGTTGTGATAAGCATTGTTTAGCGACACTTATTACTTATTATTTATTTATTATATTTATTATTAATATTTTTATAATTTTAAATTTTAGCAATTTTGAACCAAGTCCCACCGAATGAATTTTCTGACTCCGCCACTGTTTGATCCCGTGGTATTTACGTCACTAAACGAAAATGTATCGGATCTTGAGATAACACATGTTGCAATATTGAAACCAGAAATGTTCAGGTCCCCGAATGTCCTACATACATCTAATGCACTACCACGGGCTTGTTCACCTTCTACACGTCTTTCCAATGTGTTATGTTGTACATGATCTTCAAAAACATCTTCACGGTTGTCTACATGATTAGTTTTTGGCTGAAATTCTCGGTCAAAGCAATCGTCAAAATGAGGTTGAACATTAGATGCATGAAGGTCGACTGCTTTTGATGGGTCAATGCAAATATTATCTAAACTTTAAGGATTTCCATCATGTGACATGTGCCTAAGAGGCGGCGAGCGTAACTCATCTTAAATCCAATTTTCAATATTAATGGCATTAATGGAATTAGAATAAAATTTGTAAGCTAATGAATGTGGTCCGATGATCGGAATATGATGACAAGGTGGCACGTGGGTTACATGCACAACTGAAGCAAGTGGCCAAGTTCAACAACACTGCTTTATTGAAAAGTGAACTACAAAGAATGTGACACGTGTTAAGGTGTAGGAAGACTTTGACAAATGGTCCTGTAATTAGAGGACATGTGGCACTGATATGGTTACTTGGTAACCGTCAACTATTCCCGGCCACCGGAAAGGTTTTCGACAGCGGTTTCCTATGACTGTTTTCGACAGCGGTTTCTGATGATGGTTTCAGACACCGATTTTCGACAACTGTTTCTGGCAACGGTTTTTGACAAAGGTTTTCGGTAGCATATTTCGGTGACGGTTTTCGGCCACATTCTCGTGTCGTTTTTCGACCACTTTCCGGTGACGTTTTTCAACCACTTTCCGGTGAGTTTCTGGAGTCTTTTAAGCGGTTTTCGGCCATAACTAGTTGGTTTTCCGACCAAAAAAGATTAATTAATTTTTTTAATATTATTTTTATTAATTATGTTGACTAAATTTTCTCTCCAGTGGGAGTTGAATATGCCCGATGAATTTTTATAAGTCCTCAAAATTTTACTAACATATTACTAATAGTATCTATTTTTCATTTATCTATAGATTGAGAAACTATGTAACCACAGCTCATCTGACACTGATCCTCAAGAGGAGTACTCACAACTATCGGTGGAGGAATATTCACCACAATTGGTAGAAGATAATTCACCATTGTCGGATGACTCTGATCTTTAAGAGGAGTACTCACCACTGTTGGTGGAGGAAAATTCACTACAATTGGCAAAAGATAATTCACCATTGTCGGATGACTCTGATCCTCAAGAGGAGTACTCACCATTATCGGTGGAGGAAAATTCACTGCAATTGGTAGAAAATTATTCACCATTGTCAGATGAAATGTCCACAGAGGAAAATACTATTGATGAGTATATACATGAGACACTTGAGGACGATGAAAGTCAACAGTCTCCAAGAATGGAGATAGATGAAATGGATATCGAAAGATATAGGAATTTTGAAATGTCTCTTGTTAAGTTCATAAACAAACTAGAAGACCATAAAATAGATGTTAGCACTAGTTTATATGAATAGTTGTTAAGGTTTGGGGATCTCATAGTTTCTGAATGGCCTTGGAGTGATAGTGGAATAGAGCTTATATGGAAAGAAATAATCCACACACTCCTTAAGGTTCTACTAGATGAACTACGACATAATAACATTGAGATATTAGCCTCTCTAGAAGCAGATAAATTTATAGCCTTCAGTGAAGCATTAACAGCTATATTAGAATATCGAGATATTCAAGCGTATAGAAACCTCAAAACGCATGTGGCCTATAGCACGGGTGCTAATTTGAGATCACAAAGACATTTTAAAGTTAGTGAATGATGGTATGCAATATCTGCATTTAGAAGGTTTAGGGTAGATGAGAATTATTACCTATTTGTAAATGATAAGCAAAGTATCTTTGCACACTTTGAACGAATCTTGCATGAAATCCTAGAGAGTTTTAGAATTACTGATTGAGATTGTAATTCTTAGGATGTATATATTTGTAAATACTCCTAGTTTGTACATACTCTTTATTATTAATGAAATGGGATATTAGTGCACACGATTATGCAAAGTTTTATATACTTGTGCTTATTCAAAATGGGTGTTCTAAATTGTAAGAGATAATGTTTGAACTGATTTTGCACAAATGACACTAATAAATATAAATTAATGAATGTTGTAGACTTGGATGATGATCAAGAGTTTTGATTATTGTTTCGATTCATATCCTAATATTCCTCTTATTATATTTTTTAGTGTAAGTCTGTTGCATAGCATTTGTGCTAAGTGTAAAATTATTAGAAAAACATGCTAGAATAACTATTAATTAGACTATGTGTTACATAAAATTTCAGGAAATGGCTTCTGTATTTAAGTCAATTGTTGCTGAGTTGAACAAGGGAGAGAAGCTGAATGGTGACAGCTATGAGATGTGACACCAAAAAATTCAGCTAATCCTGGAAGAGCAAGAGGCTTTGGAAACTCTTAGGAACACTATGGTAGAACCACTTGATGGCAGCACTGCCCAACATAGGAGAGATATGAAAACATATCAGACCTGGAAAAGGAAGAACCTTCTAGCTCGTATAACGATGCTAAGCAGCATGACCAATGCTCTCATGTTTGTATATGAAGAGTATGACACTACGCAAGACATGTGGATTGCGTTGAAGGACAAGTTTGGTGGTACTTCTACTACCAAACTTAAGAGACTTACAATTAAGTTTGACACCTATAGGAAGTGCCAAAATCATGATATGAGGCAGCACCTGAGAGAGATGTCAAACCTGATACGTGAATTGAAGTCTGAAGGTCATACTTTAATTGATGAGCAACAAATTCAAGCAGTGATCCAGTATCTTCCTAATAGCTGGGAAAACATGAAGATTAACATGACCTACAATGATAACATCAAGACTTTTGATGATATATCACGTCATGTTGAACTGGAAGAAGAGCGCCTAGAGATAGCTAAGGCTTTCGGTCAGCTTTACATGGTTGAGTCCAGTAAGCGCAAGCCTAAGAGCTTCATATGCAAAGGAAAGAAATGGAGCTTCCAAAAGCAAAAGGGGAAGAATCCTAAACAGAATTTCAACAAGAATAAGATCGGAAATCAGAAAAGAGGCAAGAGTGCCGGTGTTAAGAAGGACGAAGCCAAGTTGAAATGTTTCTATTGTGGTAAACTGGGTCATTTTGCTCATGAGTGCACTAAGCCAAAAAAGGTACGACCCAACTTAATAACTGATAACTATGCTTTGGTTTCTAGTTCTGTTTTACTTACTGAATTTCGTCCTTTGTGGACTGTAGACTCAGGTGTTGGGGTTTATGCCCTAAAGATGTAATTTGTAAATGGATTTAAGAAATAAATAAAAGGAAAAGTTAAATTCATTCTTGTTGTGTTATTTATTTTATAACTTGTGCATATATTTAACATCCAAGATTGCCTGATGTAATCTCGAACTGTGTATATGAGTGTCATATACGGATGGATACAGTAAGAGACGTACAATCTAAAGAGTCCATAGATAGTAAATAAAGATGGATACTTTATTTGTGGTTAATCTATAGTTGAGGTCCATTCTGTAATGTACGGTGATTCTATCCTGAATCATTCATATGGAGATATGAGAATGGAGGTATCTTGTATGATGTGATCATATAGGACTGGGCCATGATCTATATGAATCTCTCACCAAGATTCGTTTATCAATGAGATTCATATATATCAACTAATGATGGCTATATATGGGTGATCTTAATTCTGAGTGTCTTATCGACTCCTTCAGGTTAAATCGTGGTCTTTGATATACCATGGGTGAGGTCGGATGGCAATTCCCAATCAATATGCTCCGTATGTTGGGATTGCGGTTTGGCTTGTGGCTGAGAAGGTTTGTATACAATAGTGGAATCCACTCTTTCTTGTGAGAAGTAGATGGTAGTTCCCTTAAGGGTTGATTCGGGGCTTTGACAATATGAGCGCTCTCCTAATTCCGTAAGGAAATAGGATTTATTGTCCATTAGAGAATCAATGGTACTTAAAGGATATATGTGATTAGAGAGGTATAACGGACATTATGACCCATCTCTAATTATGAACTACTGTGGAGGATCGCACCATGTGTAATAGCTATAATGGACACCAAGTTGTATCGGTCTGTGTAAAAGTGTCTACAGTTGAGAGAGTGCAGCTTCGGGTTTTTAGTGGAATAACACCGGAGTTAATAATCAAGAAATATTAATTAAAGAGTTTAATTAATGATTTCGAGGATTATTGGAGCTCAAAATACTGTGGGTTCATTAGGTCCCCTTGCTAGCCCGATCAATTTAGGTAATAAGGATCATGGTTAATTAATTGGATTGTCCAATTAATTGTATTTATTCGGGATTTAATTGAATAATGAGATTATTTAATTATCAAATGTTAATAGTTAAATTAATTAAATAATTATATTATTTAATTATAGTGATAATTATGAATTATTAATTAGCTATTAATTGGAGGGTGTTAGTTGATATATGGATTTAGGTGAAGATAAAATAATATGATTATTTTATTTTACTAAATCATTTATCTAAGTATTTGAATTTAAATTTAAATTTACAATACTTATTATCACTTTTAATATATTAGATATATTTAAAAATAATAATTAAAAGATATATATCAATTATATCACGTAAGATTGTATCGGATGAAAATTGATGTATATAATATATATATATATATATATGTTTTATATATTAACAGATATAGAGAAAAGGCGCGTGAAACAAGAAAGAAAAATATAATATATATATTTAAAAGTTGACTTTTTATCAAAGACATATCAAAAAGTTGAATATGTATAATTGAAAACGCAAGGCGTGGTTTTGGTTTTTTTTTAAGAAAAAAATTGGTTTTGGTTATGGATTTGGTGTATACCTGATACACAAACAAAACAAAACCAAAAAAAAAAAAAAAAAAAAAAGTTTTCCATATATCTTGAGCTTCATGTGCAGCGAGATATATAGATATATATTTATATATATCTTGTTTCATGCTTTATGTGTTTTTTGAAACACATAAAAGAAAAAGTTTCTTCAATTTACTCTACATCCTCTATTCAAGTTCCTGAGACCATGACGCGTCCACACGCAGTTACCAATTTTGGGAGATAGCGAGAAAGATCGAGTGGTTCAGACATGAGCACATCGTAAAGTGAAGAAGCCTTCAAATGTTGGTATGTTCTTCTGATTTTATTGATTACAATTTCCTGTGTTTACATATTGTATGTATTAGTTTCGAAAAATAATTACGATCCCCAGTTCACTGGTCCTAGATACAGAATATGATCTGTATACAAATTTTAAAACCTAGTTCCGCTGCGTGACCGGTGAATAGGGTTCCAACAATTGGTATCAGAGCCAAGTTTATTTTTCGGAACAGGAAATTGTTTTCGATGCTCCTGTATGTATGAATTGTGTAGGCACAATTTAAATTGATTGTATGATGTTTTTGTATATATATATATATATATATTTTTTAATTTACAAAAACATTATTGATCGTTAATTATATGGTACTGTGGATTTAAGGTTTATGGGTTGTATTATTATTATTTTTTTGTTTATATTTTTTTTTACTATTATTGTATTGTAAAAAAAAATAAAAATTGTAACCTATATTGAAGACCTGAAAAAATCGTGAAGATGGATTCATGAAATGAATCGGAGTGACCTGAAGAGATTGGAAGATATCTGAAGTTACTAGAAGACCAAGGAATGCCTTGGTAAATTTTTTGTAATTTTAGATTTCAATTTTTAGGTTAAATAATCAACAGTACTCGGTCAATTCATATATGTTTTATATTATGTGATGATAAAAGCATTGTCACGCATACATATGTCATTTAGAGTAGATGTGCCAACACAAATATATTTGATATGTCATACATGCATCATAGCCTGATATTTTATGTATTTTTTTAATGTGATTAAAATGGGCAATATACATAATTGGCTATGAATAATGAGATTAGTTTTTAATGGTTAGAAAACTTGGTAATTCTCATTAATATAAATCTAGTTATTAAACAGTTTAATAAGTTAGATTAATAAGGTCATTTATTGTAATTATGATTAATATGATTAATTACCTAATAATAAATGAATCGAATAAAGTGTTAGAGTTTTAATTGTTAAAACTTGGTAAACACTATCATAATAATCTGACCTTAATAAATAGTTTACGAAAGCTTAGATTATTCACTAATAGATTAGATATTTAACTGTTAAAAATCATAAATAATTTATTAGTTAATTAGAATTTGTTTCTAATTAGTTAATGCGCTAGATAACTTGATTAAAGTTAGTCGTTTAATCATGTAGAATCTAGGTGCATTAACGGTTAATAGAAAACCCTAAGTTTTGAATATAGTGAGTGGGAGATGGATATATGACATATATATCCCGCGGTCTCTATCATTAGTTCAATACCGTGAGATCCGAGTGGGGCCTCGTGACGGCTTTGTTTTCGTCCTCCCTAAGGAGGGTTTCCACAAAGGTCAATACCAAGGTTGACTTCCTAACATATAGGATTTTTGAGGGTATTTCGGGATTGACCGACCCTGAGGCGGCAATTCTCGAGTTAAGCTCGTGAGATCTGAAATTGTGGGTTACACTCACGAAGGTTTTGATTAAGTTTGTTAATTAAAAACCTGACTGAATGAACGATGGTTGAATGATATGTAATAAGAGTTATTCTAGAATATCATTTGATTGAGAATGTCTCGGTCCAACATGCAAAGACTTGACCGACCCTAAGGCGGCACTTCTTTGTGGTATGTTGGATTGTCGTGGTATAGTAACTAGTTTTAGGGTAGTTCTAGTTCGTTAAACATGTTCATGCATCATGTTTAAATTTATGCCAAAGCACTCGCACTTGTTTTAAACAAATGACTGAATAAATGTTTTATTTATTTCAGCAATAATGTCTTCTGCATTACTTCAAATTCTCATAAACGACATATTGACTGGTGATAACTACACTAAGTGGAAACTTAACATTAATGCAATATTGGTTACCAAAGACCTCAAGCTTGTGCTTACGGAGGAATGTCCTCCAGCGCCTGCTGCCAATGCCACAAGAACACTTCGTGAGGCATACGAGCGATGGGTCTCATCTGATGAGAAGGCCCGAACATATCTGTTGGCTTCTATGATAGACGTGATTGTCACAAAGCATGAAGCAATGACTTCAGCATTCAAAATCTTGGAGTCATTGCAAACCCAAGAAAGCCTAAAGCAAGAAGAAGTCCAAGAAAAGTAAATATGATTTACTTGTTCTTGAGTCGTGTTTAGTAGAAGATGATTCTTCACCCTGGATAGTTGATTCGAGGGCCACTAACCATGTTTGTTCTTCTTTACAATGGATTGATTCTTGAACACAGCTAGAGGAGCAAGCCTTCTCAATACGTGTGGGGTCAGGGGATGTCGTGTCGGCACGAGCAGTGGGCGTAATTAGATTAAGTTTTTGTAATAATTATATATTGTTGGACAATGTATTTTATATTCCTGGATTTACACGAAATTTGATTTCCGTTTCTAAGTTGTTAGAACAAAAATATTATATTTCTTTTAATAATAAGTCTTTTATTATTGGAAAGAATGGTCTGAATATTTATTCATGAATTAATGAAAACAAATTGTATGTGTTAAGACCGTTAATACATACTACACTGCTCAACACCGAAATGTTTAAGGTTGAAAAACGAAAAACTAAACGACATAAGATTTCTCCAGATAATGACATATATCTCTAGCATCTAAGGCTTGGTCATATCAATCTTGACCGGATAGACTGACTAGTAAAAAACGGACCTTTAAGTGAATTAAAGGTTGGCACCTTACCTATCTGTGAATCTTGTCTGGAAGGTAAGATGACTAAGAGACCTTTTACTGGAAAAGGGCTTAGAGCTAAAGAACCGCTAGAGCTTATACATACAGAAGTCTGCGGACCGATGAATGTTAAAGCGAGTGGTGGTTATGAGTATTATGTCACCTTTATAGATGACTACTCAAGATACAGATACGTCTACCTGATGCAATGAAAGTCGGAAACATTTGTAAAGTTCAAAGAATTCCGAGCTGAAGTTGAGAATCAATTAGTTAGGACTATCAAGTCACTACGATCGGATCGTAGAGGTGAGTACCTTGACCAAAAGTTTGAAGACTTCATGGTCGAGCATGGGATAGTTTCCCAACTCACAGCTCCCTGTACACCTCAACAAAATGGTGTAGCAGAGAGGAGAAATAGAACCCTAATAGAAATGGTGAGATCTATGATTAGTTTCTCATCATAACCAAATTCCTTCTGGGGATATACGTTACAAACAGCGGCATACATTTTGAATGTAGTGCCATCAAAATCTGTTCCTAAGACTTCCCTAGAGTTGTGGAATGGTCGTAAAGTTAGTTTACAATATTTTCGTATATGGGGGTGTCCAGCACACGTGCTGAAGAATAAAACTGGAAAACTAGACTCCAAATATGTTGTCTGCCTGTTTGTAGGATACTCTAACGAGACCAGAGGTGGACACTTCTATAGTCCTGAAGATAACAAAGTATTTGTATCGACAAATGCAACGTTTCTTGAGGATAATTACATTAGTGACCATAAACCTTGTTCCAAGATTGTATTAAATGAGTTGGAGCCTAGTGAGACTAGTGCTTCATCAACAAGAGTTGTTGTTCCATAAACATCTGAGAGTCAGATGGTTCCTGATCAGGATACACTACCACCTATACGTAGTGAGAGGGTTGCGAGACAACCTGAACCCTATTTAGCTATAGGTGAGGGACAAGGTGTTGTCTCTGCTGATAGTGTTGATGATCCATTGACATTTAAGAATGCAATGGAAGATCCTGGTAAAAAGGAATGGCTTAAAGCCATAAATCTCGAGATGGAGTCCATGTACTCTAACTCAGTCTGGGATCTTATAGACTTACCGGATGGGGTAAAACCCATAGGATGTAAGTGGATCTACAAGAGAAAGAGAGGAGTAGACGGGAAGGTAGAGACATTCAAGGCAAGGCTAGTGGCCAAGTGTTATACCCAGAAAAAGAGGGTCGATTATGAAGAGATCTTCTCGCTAGTAACCATGTTTAAGTCTATTAGGATTCTCTTATCCATTGCTACCTATTTCGATTTTGAAATTTGGCAAATGGACGTCAAGATTGCATTCTTGAATGACAATCTTGATGAGAGCATCTATATGATGCAACCAGAGGGATTCGTGTGTCCAGATCAAGAGCAAAAGGTTTGAAAGCTATAAAAGTCCATTTATGGGCTTAAGCATGCATCTAGATCTTGGAACATCAGGTTTGATGATGTGATCAAAACCTATGGCTTCGAGCAGAATGTCGATGACCCTTGTGTCTACAAGCGCATCATTGATAAGAAAGTAGTTTTCTTGGTCTTATACGTAGATGATATCATACTCATTGGGAATGATGTGGGAGTGTTGTCTAATGTAAAGGGCTGGCTGGCTAGCCAATTCCAAATGAAAGATTTGGGAGAGGCGAGTTATGTTCTTAGGATCCAGCTTATAAGGAATCATAAGAGCAAACTCATAGCATTGTCTCAGGCATCATATATAGACAAGATTCTTATGCGATTTTTGATGCAAAACTCCAAGAAAGGTAGTAGGTAGTCTCATGTATGCTATGTTATGCACGACACCGGACATCTGCTATGCAGTGGGAGTAGTCAGTAGATACCAGTCCAACCCAGGATTGGATCATTGGGTTGCTGTCAAGATAATTCTCAAGTATCTTCGAAGAACGAGAGACTATATGTAATGTATTTTTGGTAGGATTTGATCCCGTTAGGATACATAGATTCTGATTTTTAGTCAGACAGGGATTCTAGGAAATCCACGTATGGATCAGTATTCACCCTAGGTGGTGGAGCCATTGTGTGGAGAAGTATCAAGCAATCTTGCATTGCCGACTCCACTATGGAAGCCGAATATGTAGCCGCTTGTGAAGCTGCTAAAGAGGTTGTTTAGCTCTGTAAGTTCTTGAGTGATCTGAAAGTTGTTCCAGATCTGGATAGGCCCATCACACTTTATTGTGATAACTATGGTGCTGTGACTAATTCTAAGGAACCAAGAAACCATAAAAGATGGAAGCATATAGAGAGAAAGTATCATCTCATTAGAGAGATAGTGCAGAGAAGAGATGTGATCATCACCAAGATAGCCGCACAAGACAATCTTGCTGATCCATTTACGAAGACCTTATCGGCTAAAGTGTTTTCGGTTCGCCTAGATGGTCTAGGGTTACGAGACAAGCCTTACATGCTTTACTGCAAGTGGGAGATTGTTGGGGTTTATGCCCTAAAGATGTAATTTGTAAATGGATTTAAGAAATAAATAAAAGGAAAAGTTCAATTCATTCTTGTTGTGTTGTTTATTTTATAACTTGTGCATATATTTAACATCCAAGATTGCCGGATGTAATCTCAAACTGTGTATATGAGTGTCATATACGGATGGATACAGTAAGAGACGTGCAATCTAAAGAGTCCATAGATAATAAATAAAGCTGGGAACTTTATTTGTGGTTAATCTATAGTTGTGGTCCATTCCGTAATGTACGGTGATTCTATCCTGAATTATTCATATGGAGTTATGAGAATGGAGGCATCTTGTATGATGTGATCATATAGGACTGTGCCATGATCTATATGAATCTCTCACCAAGATTCGTTTACCGATGAGATTCATATATATCAACTAATCATGGCTATATGTGGGTGATCTTAATCCTGAGTGTCTTATCGACTCCTTCAGGTTAAATCGTGGTCTTTGATATACCATGGGTGAGGTCGGATGGCAGTTCCCGATCAATATGCTCCGTATGTTGGGATTGCGGTTTGGCTTGTGGCTGAGAAGGTTTGTACACAATAGTGGAATCCACTCTTTCTTGTGAGAAGTAAATGGTAGTTCCCTTAAGGGTTGATTCGGGGGTTGGACAATATGAGCGCTCTTCTAATTCCCTAAGGAAATATGATTTATTGTTCATTAGAGAATCAATGGTACTTAAAGGATATATGTGATTAGAGGGGTATAACGGACATTATGACCTAGCTCTAATTATGAACTACTGTGGAGGACCACACCATGTGCAATAGCTATATCGATGGACACCGAGTTGTATCGGTCTGTGTAAAAGTGTCTACAGTTGAGAGCGTGCAGTTTCGGGTTTTTAGTGGAATAACACCGGAGTTAATAATCAAGGAATATTAATTAAAGAGTTTAATTAATGATTTCGAGGATTATTGGAGCTCAAAATACTATGGGTCCATTAGGTCTCATTGTTAGCCCGATCGATTTAGGTAATAAGGGTCACGGTTAATTAATTGGATTGTCTAATTAATTGGATTGTCTAATTAATTGTATTTATTCGGGAATTAATTGTATTTATTCGAGAATTAATTGAATAATGAGATTATTTAATTAACAAATGTTAATAGTTAAGTTAATTAAATAATTAGATTATTTAATTATATTGATAATTATGAATTATTAATTAGCTATTAATTGGAGGGTGTTAGTTGATATATGGATTTAGGTGAAGATAAATTAATAGGATTATTTTATTTTACTAAATCATTTATCTAAGTATTTGAATTTAAGTTTAAATTTAAAATACTTATTATCACTTTTAATATATTAGATATATTTGAAAAGGATAATTAAAAGATATATATCAATTATAACACAAGAGATTCTATTGGATGAAAATTGATGTGTGTACATACATATAAAAATGTTTGTATATGATACAAACAAGATATATATATATGTTTTATATATTAACAGATATAGAAAAAAGGCATGGGTTGGCGTGAAATAAGAAAGAAAAATAATATATATATATAAAAGTTGACTTGTTATCATAGACATAACAAAATGTTGAATATGTATAATTGAAAACGCAAGGCGTGGTTTTGATATTTTTTTTTAGAAAAAAATTGGTTTTGGTTTTGGTGTATACCTGATACAAAAAAAAAAAAAGATATACATATATACTGGGCTTCATGTGTAGCAAGATATATAGATATATATATTTATATATATATTGTTTCATGCTTACACATAGAAGAAAGAGTTTCTTCAATTCACTCTATATTCTCCATTCAAGTTTCTGAGACCGTGATGCGCCTACATGCAGTTACCAATTCTGAGAGATAGTGAGGAAGATCGAGTGGTTCAGGCAGGAGCACATCGTAAAGTGAAGGAACCTCCAAACGTTGGTATATTCTTCTGATTTTATTGATTACAATTTCCTATTTTTACATATTGTATGTATTAGTTTCGAAAAATAATTACGATTCCAAGTTCACTGGTCCTAGATACAGATTATGATTTGTATAAAAAATTTAAAACTTAGTTCCGTTGCGTGACCGGTGAATAGGGTTCCAACATCAGGAGCCACAGACCATGTAACTAGAGACAGAACAACATTTATAGAATATCATTGGATCAGTCAGGAGACTAGATGGATTTACGTGGGGAACAACTCGAGAGTTGAGGTGAAGGGTATTGACACTTGCAAATTAATGTTGCATGGTGGTCAAATACTTTATCTCCATGATGTTTTATATGCTCATAAGATTCGACACAATTTAGTTTCAGCTATTGACCTCTTAAGTTTAGGTTACGACCTTAACTTTTATGGTGGTTGTATGAATATTATTTATAATTTTGTTCGAATTGATACTGGTTATTTATTGAATGGTTTTATTTTATTAAATACCGAGTTGGACAGTTTTAATTATGATGATGATTGTTTTTCATTAATTGTTTTCGCTAATGATGTCAATGTTGATGTGAACGTTTGGCATGCTAGGCTATTGGTCAAGATAGGATGAATAGATTGGCTAGAGAGGGACTCATAGGTTCATTTTATAAAATAAAGTTACCTATCTGTAAAAATTGTCTAGCTGGAAAAACAACTAGAAAACCATTTGAAAAGAGAACTATAGCTGAAAATCCATTACAATTAATTCACTATGACATTTGTGGACCAATGAGTGTAAAAGCAAGGCATGGTACCTCGTACTTTATTATATTTATAGATAACTTTACCCGTTTTGGTTATGTCTATTTGATTTCTCATAAGTCTGAAGCATTGGATTGTTTCAAACCATACTTGAACTTAGTAAAGAATCAATTAGATAAAAGGGTTAAATCATTACGTACTGACAGGGGACGTGAATACCTTTCAGATCAATTCAAAGAATTGTGTGATGAAAAAAGGTATTCACAGACAGTTAACTATTCCTAGGACTCCGCAACAAAATGGTGTAGCAGAAAGGAGGAATAGAACATTATTTGAAATGGTTAGGTCTACGATGGCTCAAGCAAATCTACCAGTACACTATTAGGGAGATGCTTTGCTAACTGCCACATATGTACTTAATCGAGTCCCCACAAAATTGGTCACTTCCACACCTTATGAGTTATGGACAGGTAGAAAACCTGACTTAACTTATCTGCGTCCATGGGGGTGCGCGGGTTTCGTACATGATCCATCTGACAAATATGGAAAATTTGGTGCAAGAGGAAAGAAATGTATCTTTGTTAGATACTCTGAGCATTTAAAAGGATATGTACTCATATGTGAAAACTCTGATGGAAGTGTTACTGAGATAGAATCACGAGATGTGATTTTTTTGGAGAGCGAATTTCCTAATAGAGGTGAAGTTGATAGAGATATTCGATTCTACGAATTGAGTAATCAAATCGAGGTATCAAAACTAAATACTCCACTAGAAGTTAATATGAATCTATCTGGGAATTCTGTCCCTAGTGGGAGTGATACTCCACTTGAAGTAAATACAGATATGCCCGGACCTTCTCCACGATGTCCATATCTATAAATGAAATCCTCTATCGAATAACAAATGAATACCACCAAACTATCGAGGATAGACTATGCTATATAATCGTACTCATTGATAACTCAAATGATAACACTTGCAACCATAAGTCTATCATTTATCTCAGGATTGAGATAGACTCTTTGATTTTCTTCAAGTGAAAACTTGTATCCATTAACGGTACTAGATAAAGTATTTCACTGTGATCCAATTCAGTGCACCCAATGCACTAGATTCTTTTCCCCAAAGACACCACACTTTGATGATTTTAGACTCATCATAACACATTTGATCATGCTCAAATGCTAGCAAAAGAATCCACAACTTTGACAAGATAAATGTGCCCAACATTTATCTTAAGTTGTGAATATTATTTAAGACTAACTAAATAATTGTGTCTACCTCATACATATCCAGATGTATGAACAATTCTTCTTTTATCATAGTCTTTTGACCTTATAATTATTTACTTTTGACAATTATAATAATTAAACTATAAATGCTATAAGATTTGTTAAACTTGAAATCACTTTTATTAATTTGAAAAGATTGTCAAATACATTATCACACTCTTGCTATCGAGCATAATCCCAATAGAGGGTTAGTAGACACTCCGAAAGATACATCGATCTTGGAGAATCAGTAGAGAATCTCTCGGGCAACGATGATCCCTACACGTACAAAGAAGCCACAGAAGATGTTGATTGTTGCCATTGGCAAAAGGTAATGAATTCTGAAATTTAATGCATGTTAAAAAACAAAGTCTGGTTTCTTATGGACTTGCCAAAAGGGATAAAACTCATTGGGTGCAAGTGTGTATACAAGAGGAAGAGAGGAATTGATGGAAAGGTGGAAACCTTTAAAGCTAGATTGGTATCTAAAGGTTACACATAGAAGGATGGTATCAATTATATCGAAACCTTCTCTCTTGTGGTCATGCTTAAATCCATTAAGATACTCTTATCCATCGTAACATCTGTAGACCTAGAGATTTCACAAATGGACATCAAGACAACTTTTATTAATGAAAATCTTGATGAAAGCATATATATGATACAACAAGAAGGATTCATTGAAAAAGGCAAAGAGGAAAAGGCAGGCAAGTTGTAAAGATCCATATATGGTTTGAAACAAGCATCCATATCATGGAACATAAGGTTTGATCAAGAAGTGAAAATTTTTGGATTTATTCAAAACCTTGACGAACCCTGTGTATATAAAAGGATCAAAGGCGACAAGTTGGTTTTCCTAGTTCTTTATATTGATGATATATCATTCATCAAAACTATGTAGGTGTGTTGACATCAGTAAAAGAATGGATAGCAAAATAGTTTGATATGAAGGACTTGGGAGAAGCATGTTATATTCTTTGTATCTAAGTAATATGGATAGAAAGAATGGAATGATTGCATTATCCCAATCTTTATAAATAGCTAAATCTTGTCTAGGTTCTCCATGTAAGATTCCAAGAAAGGTATGTTACCTTTCAGACATAGAATCAAACTTTCTAAGGAACAAGCTCCTAAGATTGAACATGAAGTAGAGTTCCATATGCCTCGGCAGTTGGAAATCTCATGTATGCAATGTTCTGCACTAGACAAGATATTTGTTTTGCTGTTGGCATAGTTAGCAGGTTTCAATTGAAACCTGGTCTTGATCACTGGACGACAGTTAAGCATACTTTCAAGTATCTTAAGAGAACGAGAGATTATATGCTTGTATACTCTGGAGAGGATTTAATTCCCATTGGGTATACAGATTCTGATTTCCAGTTGAATTCTGACTCTAAGAGATCAATATCAGGAATTGTGTTTACTCTTGAAGGAGGCACAAACTTACGGAGGAGTATCAAGCAATCTTGTATTGCTAATTCCATCATTGAAGCTGAGTATGTTACCGCATGCGAAGCTTCTAAAGATGTTGTCTGGCTCCGCCAATTTATGATTAACTTGTAAGTGGTTCCTGATGCGAATAAACAGATCACTATCTACTGTGACAATATTGGAGCAGTGGCTAATTCGAGAGAACCAAGAAGTCATAAGAGAATGAAACACATTGAAAGAAAGTATCATCTTCTAAGGGAATTTGGGCATAAGGGGACGTGATGATTACAAAGATCGCATCAGTAGAAAATCTAGCAGATCCCTTCACAAAGGCTCAAACACAAAAGAGTTTTGATGGGCATCTAGAGAACATAGGGACGATAGATATGACACATTTACTATAAAGCAAGCAGGAGATTGTTAGGATTTTGGTCAATAGCAAGAGTGTAATAATGTGTTTGACAATCTTTTCATACTACCAAAGTGATTTATAGTTTAACAAATCTTATACCATTTATAGTTTAATTATTATAATTGTCAAAAGTAAATAATCATAAGGTCAAAAGACTATGAGAAAAGAAGAATTGCTTGTACATCTGGATATGTATGAGGTAGACACAATTCTTTAGTTAGTCTTGAACAATATTCACAACTTAAGATAAAGGTTGGGTGTCTTTATCTTTTTGAAGTTGTAGATTCTTTTGCTAGCATTTGAGTGAGATCAAATGTGTTATGATGAGTCTAAAATCATCAAAGTGTGGTGTCTTTGGGTAAAAGAATCTAAAATACTAGGCGCATTGAATAGGATCATAGTGAGATACTTTATCCAAAACCGTCAATGGATAAATGTTTTCACTTGAAAATAATCGGAGAGTCTATCTCAATCCTGAGATAAAAGATGGACTTTTGGTTACAAGTGTTACAATTTAAGCTATCAATGAATACGATTATATAACATAGTCTATCATCGATAATTTGGTGGTATGCATTTGTTAATCAATAAAGGACTTCGTTTATAGATATGGACATCATAGCTCCATTTATTAAATGGGAGTAGAATATCATCATATGGATATTTTGAGGTATTGGATATTAAATATTAACGTTAAGTTTTCGATAGTGTATAATGAAATATGGCTTCTGGATAAATCAAAATATCCAAGTTTAAATTGTAGTCATATGAGTAAATATGACAACTAGGAGAGCTCTAGACTGTCTATGAGCTATTGGCGATTACTGGTGTTCTTCACGAGAATACACTACCTCCATTAAGATTTTCTATGGTACAAATTTAGAACATTAACTTATTCTATCTTTATTTAAGAGTTTAGTTTTAGTTCTTTAGTGGAAAAAACTAAAATCAATAGATCAGACCTAAGTGAATCAATTGTTGATTGTGATTAGGATATGTCTGTTGGAGCTTAAATTTATATAGCTTGCCGAAATCTCCAATTCGTACGAACTTGCATGGATCACATGATGTATTCTACCGAACCAATATTTAGGTCCATCTAGAATTGTTTTTGGATTTTGGAATCCAAAAGTTTTTTAGAGGTGTGGTCATGTGTGATCAAGACACGCGAGAACTCTTCAAAATACCTGGAGTGGGCGGCCAAGGATGTGGAAATCCTTGGGCGGCCCTTATGGAAGCGATTAGCATTCCATTAATAGATTAAGAATATGATTTGCACATTTTAATTAAATGAGTTCGTTTAATTATATTAATGCATTAATTTAGGGCATGTGGATTTGTGTATTTTTTAGTAAGATTGGGTCTAGTTCACATATTGACTTTTTATTAAAGTCCAATGGATTTATAAAATGGGAAAACAATATATGACCCATATATATATGGCTTGGGCTGCTAGAGCTAAATTTTTTGGCCTAATATAGTGTTTTTTCTTTTATTATTTAATTAAATAAAAATTAATTAATTTGTTAATTAATTAATTAATTAATTAAAAGTCAAAATATTTTTCCTAGTAGATGAAGGTCTCATAGTGTCATACTATTGTTGGTGTTAGGGTTATGCTCGATAAAAAGAGTATAATAATGTATTTGACAATCTTTTCATATTAATACAGTGATTTCTAGTTTAACAAATCTTATAGCATTTATAGTTTAATTATTATAACTGTCAAAAGTAAATAATCATAAGGTCAAAAGACTATGAGAAAAGAAGAATTGTTCATACATCTAGATATGTATGAGGTAGACACAATTCTTTAGTTAGCCTTGAATAATATTCACAACTTAAGATAAAGGTTGGGCGTCTTTCTCTTGTCAAAGTTGTAGATTCTTTTGCTAGCATTTGAGTGGGATCAAATGTGTTATGATGAGTCTAAAATCATCAAAGTGTGGTGTCCTTGGGCAAAAGAATCTAGTGCACTGGTTGCATTAAATTGGATCTTAGTGAAATACTTTATCTTGAACCATTTATGGATAAAAGTTTTCACTTGAAGACAATCGGAGAGTCTATCTCAATCCCGAGATAAATGATGGACTTATTGTTGCAAGTGTTATCATTTGAGCTATCAATGAGTACGATTATATAGCATAGTCTATCCTTGATAGTTTGGTGGTATTCATTTGTTATTCGATAGATGACTTCATTTACAGATATGGACACTATGGCTCCATTTATTTAATGAGAGTAGAATATCATCATATGGATGTTTTTGAGGTATTGGATATTAAGTCTTAACGTTAAATTTGCAATAGTGTCTATTGAAATATGGCTTCTAAACAAGTCAAAATATCCAAGTTCAAAATGTGGTCATATGAGTAAATATGGTAACTTGGAGAGCTGTAGGCCGTCTATGAGCTCTTGGCGATTACTGGTATTCTTCACGAGGATACACTATCTCCAATAAAGTTATCTAGGGTATGAATGAGTAATATTAATTTATTCTATCTTAATTTAAGAGTTCAATTTTAGTTCTTTAGTGGAATGAACTAAAATTAATATATCGGACCTAAGTGAATCATTTGTTGATTGTGATTGGGTTATGACTACTGAAGCTTAAATTTAGATAACCTGTCAAGATCCCCAATCCACACGAACTTGTATGGATCACTTGATATATTCTACCAGACCAATTTAGGGGTCCATCTAGAATTGTATTAAGGCATGTGGACATGTTTTTTTTTTTATAAAAACGGGTCTAGTTCACATTTGAACTTTTTATGAAAGTCCAATGGATTTAAGAAATAAGAAAAACAATATTTTGCCCATGTATAGGTGTTGGGCGGCAAGGCTATATAATATAGCTTATAATATTTTTTATTTAATTATTTAATTAAAGGGAAATTAATTAATTTGGTAATTAATTAATTATTTAATTAAAATTCAAAATCTTTTTCCTGGTAGGTGAAGGTCTCCTAATATTATACTATTGTTGGTAGTATAATTAATATTAAAGATTATATTTGATAAGTAAATAAATAAAATGAATTATTTATCTAGTCAAATTAGGAAATCTTTAATATGGTCACAAATACACTATTTGAGTTGGATTAGGAGTCTTGGTGTAGAAAATAATTCTTTTTGGAAAAGGATTCATGGTCACTAACTAAATCCATATAATGATAAGATTCTTTCCCATCGAGTAAATCCTTCTTAGGAAAGGATTTGTATGCATATTTATACTACCTCTAAATTTCGTCTAAGAGAGATTTGAAGCTCAAAATTTTGTGCAAGTCAAAGAAAATTTATAGAGGGGAAAAATTTGGCCATTGGATAATTCTAAAAAGAAAAAATCGGCCAATCCCTAATTTTTCTAAAACAGTTTTCGGCCACCATAGAATTTTGAGTATAGAGAATTTGGTTCTTACTCTAGATAAATTCATCCAACTCTAAAGATTGGTGTGTAAAAATTCAGCAAAGAGGAAAAGGAAGAAAGAACGTTTTGTATTCGATAGTACACTAGTAGCCTTTACATTAAAGGTTTTGTGTAAAACATCGAATCTAGGTTCACGCGAGTTTCAATTGATTGATAATTCACAAGTGACCTAACGTTCTTTGTTTTTCATCTTGGAGGATTATTGTGACTAACAAAGAAAGAGATTTTGTTTGTTTCCATCCTCAGGTGTACAATTTAAAGAGAGGGAGCCCACATTCCTAGGTGTTTCACGTTCTTGATTGGATTGAAAGATCTTGCGGATTCAATTCGGTGCTATTTCAGTCGTCACGAAAAAATGTACAATACTTTTTATATAAATCAATTAATTTAGGGTTAAGGTTCTTGTTATTAAAAGGGAACAATTTTATTTATACCAAACCCTAATTTTGAATTTTCACGCTTCCGTTGCGCTATTTTCCCTACAATTGGTATCAGAGCCAGGCTGTACCCTTGATTTATTGATGTATGTGTTCGTGAATCTTTTTTTTTTGTATATATGCATGTTTTAGAAAGAGATGACACTTTAGGTATTCGTATATATATTTGCGTTGGAATGTATGGATATATATATATTTTATATGTGGTTTGTTATTGTTCAATTTTGGTCATAGAATTTCAATGTATTTTTGTTTTGGGATTGTAACAAGAAGGGTGACCTATCATCACCATAATTTCCTTCTTGGTAGTTGTTAAGTTTTTTTTTTAATTTTATTTTGTTGTTGTGATGAAAAAAAACTGTATTATATTGTAATAAAAAAAACTGCAGTATTTTTTTATTTAAAGTTCTTCTATAATACATTCAAGTATAGAAGACTTAAAGTTTTGAAGAAGTAGAAGCAACCGGATCAAGTTTCCAACCGTACGAGCCATAGCAACAACGTGTGTGCGAAGAGCACGCGGCCACATTTGTTGTGGCATGGGCTGCGCACGGCAGCCCTATGAAATACATGGGATTTGCATGGCAGCCCCTCATGGGGTTGTAGGCTGCGCAAGCATATGGGAGGGAGCCAAGGGTGCGCACACCTATGGGAGGAAGCGGAGGAAGTCCAAACGACGAAGGTCACATGAAGACTTGTTCGCCAAGAAAGGAGTTTTATGTATTCCAAAACATATGTAATTTACTTGTTTTTCTAGGAAGGACCAAAATTGTAGATATTTATACTTTTGTAAATATTGCAATGTTTGTCATTGTTTGATAACATGTCATATAGAATAGGACTGTCACTCATATATCTCTTTTGGTATGAACATGCATTGAATGATTTAGGTATCTAATTGGCATCTAGATGACTTGGTAAATCATTCTATGGAATTCGATCACATGCCTTAAATAATTGAGTGGGAGAAGGTGTTTTGGAACACCTACGGCCTCCAAGTTTAGTTGAGCTTTATTTTTGTGTAATAAACTCCCAAGAAGTATTCATGAATGAAATTTAGTAAGATACTTCCTTACAATGATAGACTAGACAATTAACCCAAACGATATCTACTCCTAAAGGAGGGACATTCGTGAGGGAATATATTAAAGGTCGATAACTTGGTAACACACTCAGTGTGATTTTATTAATATCCTCCCAAGAGTTCTTGTTAATAAAATTGCAAGGCTAAAATTGAAATCGTTGGTTATTATGTTAACAATTAGGTGGGACCTAGTCCAACTAGTAAGTGGTGCAAACCCCCAAAGAAGGTGTGACATTTTTGGGTGTTGGATCAATGTTAAATTTTTACAATTGAATTATTTTATTTAATTCAAGATAAATATTCGAAAGTGTTTTATCATGATTGTTTACTTATATAATTTTTGTTGTTAAAAAAAAATCATGACCCTAAAAGATAATACTTTAACTGATGATAATTATGTCAGATGGAAAAGGAATATTGGGTTGTTGTTGCAAGCTGAAAAGCATAAGTTCATTCTGTATACTCCTAAACCACCTACTCCTACTAATGAATCTACTCATGAGCATAGAGATGAGTATTAGCAGTGGGAGTCTTCAGATGAGATGGCTAAATGTTACATTATGGCCACCATCTCCGATGTGTTGCAACAACAAAATGAAGGAATGGAGACTGCTGCCGATATAATGATGTCTCTAGAGGAGATGTTTGCTATGAGGTCTAGGACGACTAAGAGAGAGACAGTGACTGCTTTTATGAATTTTAGGATGAAACCTGGGCAGGGTGTGAAAGATCACATTATGAATAACATAGCACATCTCAACATTGCTGAACTAAATGGTGTTGAGATAGATGGTGAGATCAAAATTGACATGATTGTCAACTCACTATCAAATTCCTTCGATCAATTCAAGTTGGAATATACATTGAATAATAAGGAATACACCTTGCAAGGCCTGATGCAAGATTTTCAAAGCGCTGAGGAAATCATTATGAAAGGCAAAGGTCAAGAGGTTCATATCGTAGGTAAAGTTGCTACTGTTAAGACCCGTAAGAAGGTCAAGAAACAATAGAAGAAAAAGCAACTATGACCTACTAAGAAGGAAATAAAGAAAGTGACCAAGATCAAAGGGAAGTGTTTCTTTTGCGGTGAAAAGGAACAATGGAAAAGAAATTACCCAAAGTCTAAGGAAAAGAAGGAAGAAGGTAACATTAATTATCTTGAAACATGTTTTTTGGCGGATTCTATGGATTCTTTGATCATAGACTCTGGAGCCACTAATCATGTTTGTTTTTCCTTAAAGGGGTTCAAGGAAAGGAGAAGGCTTAATGAGAATGAATTCAACTTGTGTTTAGGCAATGGAACGTTGGTGTCTGCTAGTTCAGTGGGAGATATTGGAATTAGTTTAGATTCTTATAGGCATTTAGATATAATAGACGTTTATTATGTACCTCAATTCAAGAGGAATTTCATTTCATTTTTTTGTTTAAATAAATTTGGTTATTCGGTTACTTTTAATAAAGCTTTTGTTATTAGTAAGAATGATAAAATTATTTGCAAAGGTACATTGGAAAACGGTTTATTCTATTTACATAGAAATATCTCTCACTTGTTAGACATGAAATCAACGGAACCTAATCATAAAAGAGTAAAATTATCAAAAGATGAAACCTATCTATGGCATTTGCGCCTAGGTCATTTTAACCTTAATAGGATTAAAAGATTGGTTAGTGACGGACCTCTAAGTAACTTAAAGGTTGATGATCTACCAACTTGTGAATCTTGTTTGGAAGGTAAAATGACCAAAAGGTCGTTTATGCCAAAGGCACAAGAGTCATCGAATGTTTAGGATTTATACACACTGATGTGTGTGGGCTTATGAGCATTCAAGCTAGAGGTGGATATGAGTACTTCATCACTTTCACAGATGATCTCTCAAGATTTTGTTATATGTATCTCATGAGACATAAGTCAGATGCTTTTGACATGTTCAAAGCATTTAAAGTTGTATTGGAAAATCAGCTTGAGAAACACATAAAAATCTTGAGGTCTGATCGTGGTGGAGAATATCTATCTGGTTAGTTTCAGCAATATCTTATTGGTAATGGAATAATTTCTCAGTTTTCTGCACGAGGCACACCTCAACAGAATGGGGTGGCAGAAAGGAGGAATATAACTCTTTTGGACATGGTTAGGTCTATGTTGAGTTATTCTTCCTAATTCTTTTTGGGGATATGCTTTACAAACTGCTATGTACATTCTAAATGATGTACCATCTAAGTCGGTTCTTAAAACACTGCATGAGTTATGGACCGGGCGAAAGCCTAGTTTACAACACTTAAGGATATTTGAATGTCATGCACATGTGTTAAAAGAAAAGACAGAAAAGATGGAGTCTCGTTCAGAAACATCCATATTTGTAGGGTATCTAAAAAGAACTAAAGGATATTATTTCTATAGTCCTTCAGATCTTAAAGTATTTGTTTCGACAAATGCTAAATTTCCAGAAGAGGACTATATGAATAATTTTGTGCCTAAAAGTATAATTGACCTGAATGAGCTCTCAGGAGATATAATTCCATAAGAGGTTTCACAACCAAACCCAATTGTAAGTTTTGTACCAACACAAGATCAACAATCTACCATACCTCATCGTAGTGAGAGGGTTAATAGACAACCCGAGAGATACATCGGTCTTGGAGAATCTTCCGGACGATGATGATCCTGCAATAGAAGATGTTGATTGTTGCCATTGGCAAAAGGCAATGCAATCCGAAAATGAATCTAAGTTCAAAAAAAAAGTCTGGTCTCTTGTAGACTTGCCTAAAGGGATAATATGATAAGTATCAAATACTATTTTTGATAAGTAGATAAATAATATGAATGTATTTATCTAGTCTAATTAGGACGTATTTGATTTCTATTAGGATTCTAATTGACAATTGGTCAAATTAGGAAGTTTTTGATTTAGTCATAATTTTATTATATTCAATAATTTGTTATTGAATAAATACACTATTTGAGTTGGATTAGGAGTCTTGGTGTGGAAAAGAAATATTTTTTTAAAAAGGATTCTTTGTCACCAAGTAAATCCAGCTAGAGATAGGATTCTTGTCCACCAAGTAAATCTTCTTTAGGAAAGGATTTAAGAACCTATATATATCATCATACAAATTTCGGCCAAGGCTTATTTCAAGACCAAATTTCTACCAAGGCTAGGGTTTTACGAGAGATAATTCGACCAAGTGAGAGAATTTTGAGAGAGGAAAAAAATAAGTTTTTACCCTAGACCAAATTTGGCCAACTCATACATATTGTGTATTGTATTCGGCCAAGGAGAAGAGAAAAGGGGAACGTTTTTGTTTTCGATAGTGCACTAGTATTCTTTACATCAAAAGGGTTTTGTGTACAAAAATCGAATCGGGTTCACGCGAGTTTTAATCAAATAGATTGATAATTCACAAGTGACCGAAAGTTCTTTGTTTTTCATCTTAGAGGATTATTGTGACTAACAAAAGAAAGAGATTTTATTTGTTTCCATCATCAAGTATACAATTTAAAGAAAGGGAGCCCACACTCCTAGGTGATTCATGTCCGTGATTGGATTGGAAGATCTTACGAATTCAATTCGGTGCTAGTTCAATCGTCACGAGAAAAAGGTACAATACATTTAATATACGTCGATTAATCTAGAGTTAAGGTTCTTTCTTTTAAAGGGAAACATTTTTAAATATACCAAACCCTCATTATACACTTCCCGCCGTGTTTTGAACCAATTTTTCCCTTCACATTGAACTCAATGAGTGACTTCATGAAAAGGGCTACACACTTTGTTTATGAAGCCGTCCAATATAGAAAAGGCCTACACCATTGTGATGAGTGAAAGATGTCGTGAAGAATATATGTTTATGTTTTAAAAAAATAAAAGAAGTGTTGAAAAGAATCAATAAAAAAATCTTTGATTAAAAGCCGATAAAGAAAAGGAAGAAGGCTTAAAGAAGTTTAGTTGAAAATCAAAAAATGCTGGGGTTGAAAAACAGAAATGGGATGGCGAGCCACATGCACACACCCGCTCAAATGTTGGGTTCTATTCTCTTAAAAGTAAAAATTCTGGATGATAATCGTTTTGACCTTTTATGGAACATGCACACCCACTCAAATGTTGGGTTCTATTCCCTTAAAAGCAAAAATTTCAGATGATAATCAGTTTTACCTTTTATGGAAAAGCTTAAGATAAATAGATGTGGATGTGATTTGCATGTTGATTATCAAATTACTCCTCTACATATATTTGAAGAAAAATTCACACACACACTTTGTTTATAAGTAAATGATTTTCTAGCAATTTTAAATGAATTATGAGAGAGATTGAAAATCTTGGTGTATCTCTCATAGTTTATGGAGCTTATCTTGTTGGATTTCTTAAAAATTGCTTAAGTGTGTGATTGTGTGAATTTAATTGTGAACATTATGTTATCTTGATCCTAGATAGAGCATTTATCAAGGGGGAGCATAGTATGTTAAACTTTGTTCTCTTTTATAATATGTTCACATGTTTCATTTTGTTATATGTTGGTATATTTTTGACATAATGAATCTTATAGATGTTATTCAAATATTGCTTGATTTGCATGATGATTCATTGTATCTTCATATATTTTATTTTGTGACTAACTTGCTTTGGTTGTTCCCACTCATATTTTCTTTATGTGCTAAGTATTTCTCTACATAAGGTCATGGGACGAACTAAGACTACCGGAGGTGAAAATTCATTTAAACCCAAAGATAAGTCCAAGTCTTCCTCTAAGGGATCCAAGTCCTCTAAGGTGATGTTGGAACCCCGTTCACCAGTCACGCAATTGAAGTATGTTTTAAAACTTTTAATACATATCGTAAATGATCTGGGACCAGTGAACTTTGGATCATAATTCTTTTTCAGAACTTATACATATAAAAATTATTACAATAATAAAATATATGTATATATAGGAAATTGTAATCAATATAAATAGAAGAAAATCATAGAACCTTACCGACGTTTGGAGGCTCCTTCACTTCTTGTAATACTCCTTGTCTGAACCAATCCTACCAAGGTTTGGATGCTCCTACACTTTACGGTGTACTCCTATTTGAACCACTTGATCTTCCTCACTATCTTCCGGAACTGGTAATTGCATATGGGAGCGTCACGATCTCAGGAACTTGAATGGAGGATGTAGAGAAAATACTTGAAGAAACACTTTCTTCTCAAGAGGAAAAACTTGAACCGTTCTAGTTCTAAAAAAAACATTATTATTCTTTTTTTTTGTCTTATTAGTGTACGCTTATTCTAATTGCATCTTATGCAATTTTATTTTATATGCACCAATTTGTATCATATACAAATCCTTGTTTTTCCTCATTTGTCTTTTTCTTTTAAAGAATATATATATCAAATATATATATTTTTCCTTTTTAATTGATATCTTGTTTTGGTCGGTTTTCAAAGAATATATATCATATATATATATATATATATATATATATATATATATATATATTATATTTCCTCTTTTAAAAACCTCATGGTATCTTTTTATTTAAAACAAAATCTTTATTTTATTTTTATTAAAAGAAACCATCTATTTTGAATTTAAACTATTTAAATTCAAAAATTAAAAAATAAAATAATCATATTATATTATTTTATTCAAAAAAAAATATCAACAAACATCCTCCATTTAGTGATTAATAACATAATTAAATAATCTCATTATTTAATTTATTTAATCACCAATATTCATTAATTAAACAAACTCATTATTCAATTAATTTCCCAACTAAATACGTGTCACTTTCGTAACACAATTAATTGGACAATCCAATTAATTAATCGTGACCCTTGTTACCTAAATCGATCGGGCTAGCAAGGGGACCTAATGGACCCACAGTATTTTGAGCTCCAATAATCCTCAAAATCATTAATTAATATTCCTTGATTATTAACTCCGGTGTTATTCCACTAAAAACCCGAAGCTGCACTCTCTCAGCTGCAGACACTTTTACACAGACCGATACAACACGGTGTCCATCGATATAGCTATTACATATTGTGTGATCCTACACAGTAGTTCATAATTAGAGCTGGGTCATAATGTCCGTTATACCCCTTTAATTACAGATATCCTTTAAGCACCATTGATTCTCTAATAGACAATGAATCCTATTTCCTCACGGAATTAGGAGAGCGCTCATATTGTCCAAGCCCCAAATCAACCCTTAAGGGAACTACTATCTATTTCTCACAAGAAAGAGTGGATTCCACTATTGTGTACAAGTCTTCCCAACCACAAGATTCGATAAAGGTAAATTTAAGACCTCATTTCTCTTATAAGACTTAGGCACACACACACATTGCATTCGTATATGTCCCTGCATCGTTGTGCTTATTTTGTATAACACATTCACACACTTGATGTTGAATGCTCATGTATTTGTGTTAAAACTAGGATTAGAAATTGCATGTATTTGAACTATATCTCAAAAATAGCATTCTTGTGTGATAGTGTGATATGTGTTTGTATATTTATATGTTTGTATAGCATAGGCATTGGAATTGAATTTGGTATTATATTATTCCTCATTGAGTTCCGGTCACTTCTGTTACTCATACATTTGATTTCGAGTTTCAAGTCTTACGAAACTTTCCAGTCACTTTACATGCATTGTCTTCTTCCTCATGTTTCGAGTCAAATTCAAAACTTTTGGCCTACATTTCATAGTCTTCCATATGGGTGAGAGAGTCCTAGTTTGTAATCTAAAATTGGATTCAAATTCAGAGTTTGAAGGCCGGAGAACGTTCGAAGAACGCGGGAGGAGCACAAGGGAGTGAGGCGATGGCCAAAGGCAATCAAATCCCATCTTCCCTAGATGGCACGTGGCCATCTCGGGCAAGAAGCCTTTCTGCCCCTGAGATGTCCATGCACCATCTCAGGGAGGCAATAGGCATAGGGCTGTTTTGGTCTTTTTTCTTCTTTCTTTCCCTCTCCTTTAAATATCTCTTCCCTCTCATAATTTCATTTGAAGAAGTTGAAGAAGTTGATGTACAGAAAATTTTCTCTCAATTTTTCTCACTTTCCAAACACTATATCTTTTTCGTTTGAACTCCGTTTTAAGTGATTCAAGTTGGAGAGTGTTCGTCCTTCAATCCTCTATCATTTTCAAGGAGGTTTGGGAAGTTTTGATCACTTTTTTTGGTGTATACACACACAAAAACGGGACTGCACATTATCTCTTAAGGTATTGAATTTCATCGAATTTTTAATCCTAAATGTGTTCAATTACCTTGGGCTTCCTTCTTCCATATGTGTATGTGTATTTTAAATAGTTTAAATAGAGTTTTAGACTCTTTTGAAGCTAGGTTGAATTGGATTGAAAATCTTACATGTTGAGTTAAGCTTTGAATTTTGCCTATGTTTTCACATGTTTGGGATTATATTGTGCTAGCTTCTATCTAGGACTATTTTGCGGACTTTGATCTATTGATTTTTTGATAAAAATCGTCTCTACATGTGTTAGGCCTTTTAATTGAAAATATATTGGATTAACACACGTGATTGAGTACTTAGAGCTATTTTAGCTCTGATTGAATAATTGTAAGAAAAATATGTTTTAGGTTTTTGCTATAACTTTGATTGATATCATTTTATGATTCTAGCATGTTTTTATGTTTTTGTATTTGTTACTAAAACCTTGAATGTGTGCTAAATGTATATCCTTTAATTCAAGTTTTATTTTCATGAATGATTCTAGATATTAAATGTGTTTTATAGTGTTTTCACTTGTTCTAGAATTATCATTCATGAATAGTAACTAGACTACATTTGTTTTGTGAACTTTCATGCATATGTCTAGTTTCCATATGATATGTTTTATCATCATATTCTATATTGAGTGCTTGTTTGTGTTTATGCATTCAATGATCACAAAGGAAGTCCTTGTAAAAGGCATGAAGTCTTGGCTAGGACATGTGGTCCGGATAGCTAAGCAAGGAGTCTTTATTAGGACCTATGGTCCGGATAATCAAGCATGGGAGACTTTCTAGACGCATGGGTGTAGAAAAACTTGCGGCGGAAGTGAAAAGTTTGATTGGTATATCTCAAAATTTTCTTTTAAAAGAGTGGATCTTAACCATTGATTAATTAACATAAAATAAAAGGTATTGTACCTTTTCACATGACGATTGACGTTGCGTCTGATTGAATCTGAAATATCTTCCAATCCAATCACGAACATGAATCGCCTAGGAGTGTAGGCTTCCTTTATTTGAATTTTGTACCTGAGGATGGAAAAAAAAACCTTTATCTTTTTGTTAGTCACAATAACCCTCCTAGAGCAAACAAAGAACGTTTGGTCACTTGTGAATTCTCAATCTTTTAATCGAAAACTCGCGTGAACCTAATTCGATGTTGTACACAAAGCGTTTTGATATAAAAGCTACTAGTGCACTATCGAAAATAAAATGCTCCCTTTCTTCTTCGTCTCTTGGCTAAATTCTCACACATCTTTTCTTGAGTTGGATGTTTATTTTAAACAAATAAAAAAATCTCAAGACCATTAGCCTTGGCCGAAATCTCTTGATGAAATTTATAGGTGGCCGAAAATCCTCACACATGAAGGATTTGTGTTTCACCAAAACTTCTATCAACTTTAGAATTCAACTCTATCCCAAATCATTAGTGTATTATCCAATAACTAGTTATTGAATATTAATTAAATTGTGACTTTACCAAAACTTCCAATTTGATCAACTGTCAATTAGAATTTTGATATATATCAAAGACTTCTTAATCTGACCAGATAAATGAATCCTTTTATCAAATAAAATCTTTGATACTTATCATACTACCAACAATAGTATGACACTAAGAGACCTTCTCCTAGTAAGAAAAAGATTTTGAATTTTAATCAATCAATCAATCAATTAATTAATTAATTAACTTCCATTTAATTAAATAACAAAATAAAACAATATATTAGGCTAATAATTTTAGCCTTGCAGCCCAAGCCTAATCTTTGGACAATATATTGTTTTTCAATTTTATTAAATCCATTTGACTTAAATAAAAAGTCCACTTGTGAACTATACCCATTTTTACTAAAAAAGAAACAAGTTCACATGCCTTAAATTAATACATTAATATAATTTAACAGCCCATTTAATTAACATGTGCAAATTATATTCTTATTGTATTAATGGAATGCTAATCTCAACCCATTAGGGCCGCCCAAGGATACCCACATCCTTGGCCGTCCATTCCAGGTATTTAAAGAGTTACCTCGTGTCTTGATCACACATGACCGCACCTCTCCTAAAACTTATGGATTTCGAAATCCAAAAACAATTCTAGATGGACCCAGAAATTTTCCAGTAGAATATATCAAGTGATCCATGCAAGTTCATGTGGAATGAGGATCTTGATGGGCTATCTAAATTTAAGCTTCAATAGACAAAACCTGATCACAATCAACAAATGATTCACTCAGGTTCAATCAATTAATTTTAACCTATTTCACTAAAGAACTAAAATTGAACTCCTAACTAAGGATAGAATAAGTTAATGTTCCTCATTCGTACCCCAAACAACCTTATTGGAGATAAGGTATCCTCATGAAAAGACCGCTGATGTGAAAAAACCGTAGTTATAAAAACGTTACTCGTAAGTGCATGAATTGTGAGGATATCGTACATCGGCAAGAAAGGATCGTTCTCACAGGGAAATGTGATTTATTGATTTAAAACTAATTTTAATTAAAGATAAATTAAAGTAACCAAAAGATTGTTTGAAGATTGAATTAAAACTAAAACTAAATAAAATTAAACTAAGAAAGCAATTGAGGAGATTTGGATTTGTGATCAATGGAAAAAAAAAACACTAGGTCATCAATGATCCCCAATTATGAACACTCAATGTATGGAATTAATTTGTAAACAAGATTCAATCTACTCTAGGGTTAATTCTTTATCTTTAATGTGGCTATTACCGTTCGGTCGCGGGTTGAGTCACGTGTACCCAACCGTTATTCACCCTATGGTCAAGATGTGAACAATGATCGAAAACCCATTAGGTGCAAGAAAAAGAACCAAATTCTATTACTTTGCCTTGGTCAGGCTAAAGATAAAATTCATTCAAAAGATCATTAATTAAGATTAAGTTTGTCAACTCTTACCCTATTTCTTAGATAGTCTTAATCTTAAAATCAAGTCAAATAATCATTCACCCTTTGGTCAAGGTGTGAATAATAATTACAACTAATGAGGATTAAGCAATTAAGAACAATGAATAAATCAAGAATTGAATTGAAGAAATAATAATATTAATCCAAACATGAGCATTCGTAAAAGGTTCACATTGATTCCCTAGTTATGGAATTAGTTACACATCATGAAAATAGAAAGAGAAGAGATAGAAAAGATAAAACCCAATGAATACTTCAAGTCTTCGATTGAAATCTTCTTAATCTTCGATCTTCTGATGTGTAAAGATGATGAGAGAATTGTGTAAGGTGTTGCAAAAGAAAACAACGGTTGAGAAGGCTAGTGTCCTCTATCAAATAGGGTTTCAGAATTCCCTAGAAAACTTGTGCACGACTGCTCCCCAGACCATGGCACGGACACCTTGCATAGGCCGCATGACTCCAAATGTTGTACTCTCTGATCGTTTCTGTCGCGTAGACTAAGGCTTATGATGGTATTAAGAAGCGGTATGGACCGCGGTCCTGAAAGATGGCACCCCTGGACTTCTCAGCTGGCTATGCTGCGGTTGAAGCACTACACGGGCAGTGACCTGCACAACAGTAGCTGACAAATTTACCCATTTTCTTCTCGTTAAACTATATTCTTTACAAATATCACCAAACACCTCATAACCAAAGAAAATGACCTACACATGCTCAATAAACAAATTAAATACCCTAAATTACTCGAGAGACAAGCTTATTACATAGGAAATAGGGGAGAAAAACATATATAAAATATACTGATCAAATACCCTCAAACCTATCTTTTGCTAGCCCTCGAGCAAAACTAGAAAATAAAAATCAAAAACTAAATCTGAAAATAAAAATCCCAACTAAGCCACTTTCGTAGGGAACACGATAGCATTGAACGTATGCTACAAACATTTAAATACTAATCATCTAAAATGCATTCTAAATGTGCCCATATTGAAACAATGCATGCAAAAGCCGATACCTAAAGACTAAAGATAAGTCACAAAACTGAATGCATTGCTCAATTTTTATTGAAAAGCCTATACTCAAGACGTTCAAGTTTTAGAGTCACATTTGCTAAATGCCATAGATGTAATTCACCTCGACTCTAATTCTCATAGGATATCACTCTTTATTTCACACATAACCTAGGCAAATACACTCAACAAACATATGCAATAGAATTTACGCACAAGAAATTTTAAATCTTGATCGCATATGAATATATATAAGAAAGAACACTTGATTTTATATGTAAAAGATCTCTTGAAAAGAATCAAGCATTATGAAAAAGAAAGACACATGATTCACTTCTACTTTCATAGCAAGGATAACTAGCAATTCAATTAGACTTTCATTAAGGTTGTAATGGGGCCATGGGTGAAGGTTATGAAAGAATGTGAAATTAGGAATTCAAAAACCTAGGACCATACCATGAGAGTCTTCAATTACCTTTACAGCTTCGCACAAATCTCATGGTCTTCATTGATATTGTTGTAAGTGGAATATTGCCACTTATTACTGTCCATCTCTTCAAAAATTCACCATTTTCTTCTTGTCAAACTACTTTTGAGTGGATACAACTTTGCAATTTATTGACTTAATTACATTCCTTAACAATCGATTTTTTGATACTCTCAATACACCATTTATTTTGGTGGCAACTCTTTTTTTTTTTAAATTTACTTCACACTCTAGAATCAGAAGTGTACATAAAAATTTATAACCTTCACACTCTTTTGGATTGAATGCAGCTCTTCCCTCATCGGCCTCCGGTTGAAATTTGCACAAAATTTGCATACAAAACTATCACATATCATTCACATTCTCAAAGCATGATCCCAGTCTATAAGGTTTGGCTATAATATAGGCTACATGGGTTAAGTTAATGTGGTGAAGAAAGAAAAATGCTTATAGTGTTAGGCTTCAAATAGGGCTATGGAGCACACACACAAGGGTTGAAATATCTAAGGCCTTTTAAGTAGTTCAAGCACACATAGTCTAATCATCACTTCCAATGGTTCAACTTACTCAAGATCAAAATTAACATATGAATTCTTTTAATGATTAAAGTTCTATAATGCTCAATGTACAACCTATAGAGATCAAATGTAAATGCTAAGAACCTACTGAGTATATAAAAAGTAGAACAAAGAACCCTCATAATGTGTCATTTATATACGCTTTTTGGCTTAGTGAACTCACAAGGGTAGTCTCCACTATTAATCATGGTTATCTAACTAAACTTCCTATCCACTATCACATCAAGAGCATGTCATGAAAATTTAAAAAAAATGTAGTGCACTACTCTAAGTAGCAAGAAGTTAGTGTAAACTCAGTGATTAATGCATATTATCTCTAGGGCACAGATCAAAGCATAATATCATGGATCATACCCCCAAACCTAAGCTCAACATTGTCCTCAATGGTGACAAGTGAGAAAAGTCGTAAGTGGTAAAATAAATTCAAAACAAAATTAAAGAATTAAAAGAAATACTAATAATACTAGAATCCAAGTTAAAACACATAAATATGAATAAAATAAAAATAAAGTCAAAATAAAAACAAAAATAGTTTAAAAGAAAAATAAAGAAAAATAAGACTTGAAAATGAAAGAAAATGCATATCCTCTAAAGTCCTCCATCCTCATCTAAAAGATGTAGAATCTCGGTATCCTGGTCTAAATCACGATCACAATAATGTGGCTCTATAGGCTCTCTAAGTCCGAAGCTATGCTGATCATACCAAGAGCTGCCTCCTACCTAAAACTCATGTGGGGAACTGGAGGCTAGAAGGGTACATTTCCATCATTAGCCATAGAAAACCAGCTAACCATCGAACGCAACTCAGTAATACTCACCTCAACGTTGTCAAAGCACGTATTCATTCGCCCCTCTAGTGCACTGAATTGACCATCCATGTGGTCCCACATAGCCTAAAACATAGAATCAAAATATGTACTTCCTGGTTGAGCGGTATCTGGCTGAGTGACTGGAGAAACGTCTTGTTAAGCATCAAGAATCGGATGGGCAACCTCCATCTGTAACTACTCTTCTAGCATCTAGGGCCTCTTGAGCCTCTTTTGACTCACAGCGACGTCGCCGCTCTCCATACTACCTTATGGTAGGTAGTCCCTAATCGTTACACACCTGATCCACAGTGCCAACACCAATATACTGGGTGCCTTCTCTTCCAGTCTGAAATCTACTGGGATACCTACCACCCTATAAAAAGCTATGATCATGCAAAGGAATACCATGGATGAAGAATTCTCACACCCGCTGTTATAGATAGCTCAAAAAATCACTCGGCCAATGACAATTGGTCGGCCAATCACAATCCGATATAGTAACCTGGCAAGCTTATAAAACAACTCTGTCTGATGCTGCATAGGCTTCAAGGAATAGGATAAAAATATGCTCCATAACGTAACATCGACCATCAGATCCCTCTGGTATAATCGAACTATCAGGTTCCACTCCCCATGTCCATCTAGCCGGAGTACAGCCGTCATCCTCCTTTGGTACTGATTGAACTCATCAATGACCTTTATCCCACTATTAGTGTTAACTTGGACGTCTGGGGCTACAAAATATTGGTGATGTCCTCTGGCGAGATGTGAACTTCAATTCCTTGGACCAAAATCGGACCTCCATTCAGAAACCTCTCCAAAACCATACTCACGTAAAACTCGGCCACTATGCTTTTATTTGGCTTGGGAGGCCTCTGGACAAATCCTACCCACTGGAGAGTAGCCATAACCCCTGACACCGATGTTTCCACCAAACTCGGCATATCAATACCTTTTTCCACAATCTAAGGCAACCTCTAAAATTTTGAAATTCAGTCCTAAAAATCCTTATGTTGAGCCAGGCATGAGAGAGCGGCCTCTTTTCCTCTGAAAGTGTTGCCTACCTATAGTCTTTTGTTCAAATTTGTATTGGTCGTCTACACACATAAAACGAGCAAACAAAACCAAAATAAGCCAAGTTTATATATAAACTTCGGCAGCAATTCGACTTAATTTTTGACCAAATTTTCAAATAATCACATCATTCTCAAATAACACATTCCATAGGCACCCTATAAGCAAAATAAATCCAATTCAACCCAATGGCATCACATTAAGCATATATGCACCAAAATCAAACCTTTTCCCCAAATATCCCTAAAATTTGAAATTTCAAGCATAACCAAGTGAAAATTCCATCAAATAGACTTAATCATGTAAATACATCAATCTAAACAAAGCCCATCAACTATTTATGCAAGAAATTCGAATGAAAACAATAAATCACAACAAATCCCTTTCAACCTACACATTCATGATAACCTACATTGAATAAACACAAAAGAGAAAAATAAACCAAAAAAAAAGGAAGAATAAGGCATACCTTTAATCCTTAGTGAAAAGTAGTGAAGATTCCAAGGTGGTTTGTGAGAAAATAAAATTTGAAAAGAAATAAAAAGAGGGAAGAAGAGAAACTGGTCGTGTGTAGAGAAAAAAGAAAGAGAAGAAAACAACCAGACCACACACTTATATAGGTGTGCAAAATTATGCCCTACCACAATCTGGGTCACTTACCTGGGCAGCGGTTGTGCCTAATTTTACATTCCTGAAATGTTAAAATGCACTGCTTTACTAAAGGTACCAAGGTACCACAGTGTAGACCGAGGCGTAGACATGGTTTACCAAGTGGTACGTCCAGCGGTTCTATCCAGTGAATACATGCTATGAAAGCTACGGTGCGGACAAGTTGCCTTGGGAGTGGTCCACCCAGTGGAAAACTCTAGTTGATACATGTATGTTACTCCGCACTGTAGACAATACACCTTGAGAGTGGTCCACCCAACGAAAAACTCCAAGAGATCATTGCTTGCTGGGCCACGGTGCAGGTAGGGAGCGATCCACCCAGCGGTATCCGACATAATTTGTTTCCAGACCTCATCTGCATAGCTCAGATATACACACATTAAAAGCGTCTGTTCTTGCCATTAAAAACTTTAAGATACCCCCAAACCTGAATTTAACATCGTCTCTGAATTAAGTTCAAAACTAAGAATAGGACAATGTTCAATTCTAGCTACAAGGGTACTTGAAACACACACTAATCATGACTCAAGAAGAAAGCAAAAATAAAAATAAAAATAAAAGAATTAACCCTGGGTAGGTTGCCTTCCACCAAGCGCTTTATTTAACGTCTAGGCAAGACGTATGAAAGCAATATGGCTCTTTGAGCTCCAGCAATTCAATGGCACAACTGTCTGTTGGTGCGCCCTAGTAAGGTTTCAGTCTGTGGCGATTGACCTTAAACGGTCTTTCGCTCTTTGAAAAATCTATTTCTATTGCCTCATTAGGAAGGACTTTAGTAACTTGGTATGGTCCCATCCATTTCGATCTCAACTTCCCTGGAAACAACTTCAAACATGAATGATACATAAGGACTAACATTCCTGGATGGATTTCCTTTGGGAGAATCTTGTTATCATGTAATTCTTTAGTCCTCTCCTTGTATATATTTTCAATCTCATAAGCATTATTCTGAAGCTCCTCAAGCTCACTCATTTGTAAACTCCTATCTTCTCCAACCTTACATAAATCAAAATTCAACTTCTTCAAGGCCCAATAGGCACTATGTTCCAACTCCACTAGCAAGTGACATGCTTTCCCAAATACTATTCTATAAGGACTCATCCCAATCGGAGTTTCATAAGTAGTTCTATATGCCTACAAGGCATCATTAATCTTGAGTGACCAATCCTTCCTATTTGGTTGCATCGTCTTCTTTAGGATCTGCTTAATATGTCTATTACTCACTTACACATGCCCTGATGTCTGAGGATGATACGGAGTTGCTAGCTTGTGCTTAACATTATATTTCTTCATCAACGAGGTAAACACCTTATTGCAAAAGTAGCTTCCACTGTCAAATATTATTGCACGAGGAGTCTCAAATCTGGAGAAAATATTCTCCTTGATAAACTTCACCACCACCTTGCTATCATTCGTCTTGGTTGCAATTGCTTCGATCCATTTTGACACATAATCTACTATAACCAAGATGTAATTGTACCCATATGAGGATGGGAACGGTCCCATAAATTCAATTTCCCATACATCGAATATCTCCACAACCAGTTGACTTGATAATGGTATCTTATCCCTTTTCCCAGTGTTTCCTGTTCTCTGACATCTGTCACAATAAATACAAAAATTATAAGCATTTTTAAATAATGAGGTCCAGAACAAACTTGATTCAAGAACTTTCTGAGCAGTCTTCTTCACACTAAAATGCCTTCCACAATGAAGATTGTGGTAAAATTTCAACACATATGGTTGCTCTTCCTCTGGTAAATATTTTTGAATGATCTGATCGGTGCCAAATTCGAACAAGTATGGTCCATCCCAAAAATACTGTCTAGAGATGGAAAGGAACCTCTTCCTTGCTTGTGAGCTCAGATCATGTGGTATGATTCCATTAGCAAGGTAATTCATAATGTTAGCATACCATGGATCTTTTCCACCTACTGCTAGTAATTGTTCATTTGGAAATTTCTCATTGATGGGTATGGTCTCAGCATGTTCTTCCCCTCATTCATCTTCCACCAATCGAGAAAGATGATCCGCCACCAAATTCTCGCTGCCCTTTTTATCCCTGATTTCCAAATCAAATTCTTGCAACAAAAGGATCCACCTGAGTAATCTCAGTTTTGCTTCCCTTTTTGGTTAGAAAATACATTAATGCAGCATGATTAAAATAAACAATGACCTTAGACCCTATCAAATATGACCGAAATTTTTCTAAGGCAATAACAACGGTAAGCAATTCTTTTTCTGTGGTGGAGTAATTTAATTGTGTATCTTTCAAAATGCGACTAGTGTAGTAAATAACATATGGAAATTTACCTACCCGATGTCCTAAAATAGCACCTACAACATATTCAAATGCATCACACATCAATTCAAAAGGAAGAGACCAATCAGGGGGCATGATTATAGGAATATGTCAATTTATTTTTTAGAGTTTCAATGCATACAAACAATCATCATCAAACACGGATGTAGTATCCTTAGTTAACAGGTTACATAGGGGATGACTAATTTTTGAAAAATCTTACTTAAAACGCCTATATAAACCTGCATGACCAAGAAAACTTCTCACACCCTTCACCGAAGTGGGAGGGAGAAGTTTTGCAATTACTTCAATTTAGAACAATCTACTTCTATACCTTTTTCAGAAACAACATGCCCGAAAACTATTCCAGACTTAACCATAAAATGGTTTTTTTCCTAACTAAGTGTCAAATTAGTCTCCATGCATCTTTTTAAAACTAGAGTTAACATGTCAAGGCAGTGGTCAAAAGAATTACCAAAAATAGAAAAATCATCCATAAATACCTCAATAAATTTCTCTAACATGTCGGAGAATATTGACATCATGCATCTCTAGAAAATAGCTGGGGCATTGCATAGCTCGAAAGGCATTCTTCGATATGCAAAGGTGCCAAAGGGACATGTGAACCTTGTCTTTTCTTGGTCCTCTAGAGTAACTGCAATTTGATTGTAGCTTGAAAATCCATCCAGGAAGCAATAGTAAGCATGTCCCGCCAAATGCTTTAGCATCTGATCAATGAACGGTAAAGGAAAGTGATCCTTTTTTGTTGCCGTGTTGAGCTTACGGTAATTTTTGCACACTCTCCATCCCATTGTCTTCCTTGTAGGAATCAACTCATTGTTTTCATTAGCTACTACAGTGATCCCTGACGTTTTTGGAACAACATGATCTGAGCTTACCCATTTAATATCATATATTGGGTATAAGATACGTACCTTGAGTAGCTTCAGAACCTTTTCCCGTTCAACCTCCTTCAAGTTGGGATTTGGCCTTCGTTGAGTCCCTCTGAAAGGCTTTGTATCTTCTTCTAACAGAATTTTATGCATGCAAATGGTAGGGCTTATTCCCTTAATATACATTATAAAGGTGCTCAATGAACATAAAGCCGCAAATGATTGAGGCTTTATGTTCCTTGAGCACCTTTATTAGCTTCTCTTCTTTTTCTTCATCTAGGTCAGAAGCTATAATTACTGGAAGTGTCTCATTCTCTCTTAAGAAAGCATACTTGAGGTTAAAAGGGAGTTGTTTGATCTCTAATGTAGGGGGAGAGATCGTAGATGGAATTAATGACTTGTTATTCCCTTCTTCAATTTTCATACCTAATTCTTCAATCTTGTATTATTCTTCTATATCCTCTTCTTGTTAACTTTCTTCATCATCCTCAAAAACATCCTTCACCCAATCAAGTAACTCGTTGAGGCTTTCATTGGATAGCTCCTCTTGAATTATTGAATTAACTACCTCAATCGAGCAACAATCGACCGAATAGCAACCATCGACCGCCTCAGGTAATTTTAATAAGTAAAAAACCTTGAAATCCATAGTCTCATCCAACACAGTCATTGTGAGCTTTCCATTTTGTACATCAATAAAAGTTTTTGTAGTCACTATGAAAGGTCTTCCCATTAGAATTGGTTTGCTACCTTTTTCCTTGGCTCCTTCATCCATGTCAAGTACTATAAAATCAGTAGGAATAATAAGATAATCTACCTAGACCAAAACAACTTCAACATAACCTCTAGGGTATCTAGCTGAACCATCCACCAACAAAAGTGATATTGTCATTTTCTTTAAATCATTCAACCCCAATTGCTCATAGATATTGTATGGCATAAGATTGATGCTAGCTCCTAGATCTAACATTGCTCTCTCTATGGTGGTACGTCCAATCATAATATTGATACAGAAACTTCACGAATCTTGGAGTTTTGGTTGTAACGATTTTTCAAGGACTGCATCGGCACTTCCGATCATGAACTCTTGATGATCGTCTAGTAACATTGGCTTGTGGCTGGCATCTTCTGAATCATCTCCAATAGAAGTAAGTTGGCATTGACCTTTGACAGGATGTCATAAATACCTTTGTATGATTTCTCCAACTTTCTCTTTTGTAGTCTTCCTAGGAATGGAATTGGAGGAATATATGGATTATTAGACTTGTGTAGAAGTGGTAATTTTTTAGATTCTTCCACCACTACTTCTTCCTCTTTCTTTTGTGCCATGTTCTCTCTCATGAGTGATCTGAAACATTAGTAGATTTATTGGAAAGTTCAGCAAATCTATCATTGACTAATACCTTACCATTTCGGAGAACTGTCATGGACTTTATTTGCTCAGTATGGCTTGGAAACTTTCTTGGTTCACTCATTTGCTTAGCTTCAGCCAGTTGCCCAATTTTTGTTTGATCTTCCTCAATGAAGCAGCAATATTTTGAAATCTCACATAATGATATTGTTGGGAATCTTTGAACATCTGTTGAGTGTCTTGTAACCTTTTATCTTGCTGATTCATTCTCTGGTCCATAGTCTGTATAAATTACTTCATTGTATATGTTGGAATTATGCTCGATAGAAAGAGTGTAATAATGTATTTGACAATCTTTTCATATAAATAAAGTGATTTCTAGTTTAACAAATCTTATAGCATTTATAGTTTAATTATTATAATTGTCAAAAGTAAATAATCATAAGGTCAAAAGACTATGAGAAAAGAAGAAATTGTTCATACATCTAGATATGTATAAGGTAAACACAATTCTTTAGTTAGTCTTGAATAATATTCACAACTTAAGATAAAAGGTTGGGTGCCTTTATCTTGTCAAAGTTGTAGATTCTTTTGCTAGCATTTGAGTGGGATCAAATGTGTTATGATGAGTCTAAAATCATCAAAGTGTGGTGTCTTTGGCAAAAGAATCTAGTGCACTAGGTGCATTGAATTGGATCACAATGAAATACTTTATCTAGAACCGTCAATGGATAAAAGTTTTCATTTGAAGACAATCGGAGAGTCTATCTCAATCCTGAGATAAATGATGGACTTATGGCTACAAGTGTTATCATTTGAACTATCAATGAGTACAATTATATAGCATAGTCTATCCTCGATAGTTTGGTGGTATTCATTTGTTAATCAATATAAGACTTCATTTATAGATATGGACATCATGACTCCATATATTAAATGAGAGTAGAATATCATCATATGGATGTTTTGAGGTATTGGATATTAAATCTTAATGTTAAGTTTTCAATAGTGTCTATTGAAACATGGCTTCTAGACAAGTCAAAATATCCAAGTTCAAAATGTAGTCATATGAGTAAATATGGTAACTTGGAGAGCTATAGGCGGTCTATGAGCTCTTGGCGATTACTGATATTCTTCACGAGGACACACTTTCTCCATTAAGGCTGTCTAGGGTATGAATGAGAAAAATTAACTTATTCTATCTTTATTTAAGAGTTCAATTTTAGTTCTTTAGTGGAATGAACTAAAATTAATATATCAGACTTAAGTGAATCATTTGTTGATTGTGATTGGGTTGTGTCTATTAGAGCTTAAATATAGATAGCCCGCCAAGATCCCCAATCCACACGAACCTGTATGGATCACTTGATATATTCTACCGGACCAATTTAGAGGTCCATCTAGAATTGTATTGAGGCATGTGGACTTGTTTCTTTTTGTAAGAATGAGTCTAGTTCACATGTGGATTTTTTTTTTTTACTAAGGTCCAATGGATTTAATAAAATAAGAAACTAATATATTGGCCCATATATGTGTGTTGGGTGGCAAGGCTATTTAGAATAGCTTAATTATATCATTTTTATTTTATTATTTAATTAAATGGAAATTAATTAATTTGGTAATTAATTAATTAATTAATTAAAAGTCAAATCTTTTTCTAGTAGAAGATTGTCTCCTAATATTATACTATTGTTTGTAGTATAATTAATATTAAAGAATATATTTGATAAGTAGATAAATAAAAGGAATTATTTATCTAATCAAATTAGGAAGTTTTTAATATGGTTACAAATACACTATTGAGTTGGATTAGAAGTCTTGGTATAGGATAGAAATCCTTTTAGAAAATGATTCTTAACAACCAAGTAAATCCTTCTTAGGAAAGGATTTAAAATCCTAATATATTATATGAAGAATTCAGCCAGCCCTATATATATAAGAGGAAGAATTCGGCCAGCCCTAGGTGAATTCATAGAAAGAATTTCGGCCAACCCTAGTCTTTTAGAGAGAAGATTTCGACTACAATAGTAATTTTGAGGGAGAAAATTTCTATTTTACTCTAGACAAAATTCAATCAACTCTAAGAAATAGTGAGATTCGGACAAGAAGAAAAGGAAGAAAGAACGTTTATTTTTCGATAGTACACTAGTAGCCTTTACATTAAAAGGTTTTGTGTAGAATATCGAATCAAGGTTCACACGAGTTTCAATCAAATTGATTGACAATTCACAAGTGACCTAACGTTCTCTGTTTTTCTTCTTGGAGAATTATTGTGACTAACAAAGAAAAAAAATTTGTGTGTTTCCATCCTCAGATATACAATTAAAAGAGAGGGAGCCCACACTCCTAGGTGATTCACGTTCGTGATTGGATTGGAAGATCTTGCGGATTCAATTCGGCGCTTGTTCAATCGTCACGAGAAAAAGGTAGGACACTTTTTATATACATCAATTAATCTAGGGTTAAGGTTCTTGTTATTACACAGGGAAAATTTTATATTTATACTGAATCCCTAATTTTAATATTAAAATTTTCCACGCTTCCGCTGCGCGTATTTTCCCTACAGTATCTTCCAATGACAAGTTCGTGGGTTGATACATAGGATTCTGCTAAGCACCAGTATTGTACTGTCTCTAACCATAATTGTTATTATTGTTGTTGTTTCCCTACTAGTTCCCGGTGCCTTGATTATTGGTCCAAGAGAAGTTTGGATGATTTCTCCACCCGGATTATAGGTATTTGAAAAGGGATCATTCGGAGGTCTCGAATTGAAATTGTTCATGGCTTGCACTTCTTCCTCATCATTAGGTTCAAGACCTCTTGCTTGGCAAGCTTCCATACCATACCCCGGTTGCTCATATCCCTGGTGTCTTGTTTCTCTCAATTGTCCCACCTCATTGACAAGTAACTCGATATACTTTTACATTTGTGACATTTGCAATGAGTTTCTAAAATTAGCATCTAATTCATATATCCCCTTCTTTCTTTTATAACTCTTCTCTCAAAAAAATTGGTGAGTTTTTCAAAGATTGATTACAAATCTTCCGGAGTCTTGTCAGTCATGGATCCTCTACAAACATTATTCACCTAAAACTGATGAGATGTCATTTAGTCCATCATAGAACCATTGACAAAGTTGGTGCATTTGATATATGTGCTGAGGATAATAAAAAAAAAGCATCTTGTAGCACTCCCAAGCATCATAGAAAGTCTCTTGGTCCCCTTAGAAGAAATTAGTAATCTTGGACCTGATCTCACTTTTTTTCTGGGGAGAGTAGAACTATTTAGCTGCTCTACCACCTCCTCCCATGTTGTCAGTGAAGCTGGAAGTAAAGTCAGGAGCCATGTCTTCACCTTGTACTTTCAAGTATGTGGAATACACCTCATATGCAACTGGTTTTCTATCACCCTACTTTTTGGTAAACCTTAAATATTACTGTATAGAATTCTCTGAGGAATTTAAGCATATCTTCGTTCGCTAGCCCATGGAAAACGGGTAGCAAATTGTAGTTAAAACTCTTCAGCTCATAGTTCCTTGCTACCTTATCTAGTGCAATGCCCAAAGGATGATTATAAACAATAGGCCTGTTGTAATCCTTCATGGTCTTGATAGGCATAGCTGGGGGAACTGGAACCTGTTGGATGTTATGATTTCCATCGTCTGCCATTGCTCTTGGTCCAATAAGATCAATGTTGTCGTTTAACGGTAGTAATTCTCCTTGCAGTGATATTCTACCTTGCATTCACCGTTGAAACCTGTAACAAAAGATAGTCACACAATAAACTACGAAAAGAAAAAAAAAAAAAAACTAAAAATTCAAAAATTAATGACTTGACTACCTGATTAACTAAATCTATTAGCTAAAACAAAAACTAGAATTAACCAATAAATTCAACTTGATCCTCGGCAGCGGTGCCAAAAACTTGAAGTGTAAAAACCGTAGTTATAAAAAAAATACTCGCAAGTGCACGAATCATGAGGATATCGTACAACGACAAGTAAGGATCGTTCCCATGAGGAAAAGTGATTTATTGATTTAAAACTAATTTTAATTAAAGATAAATTAAAGTAACCAAAAGATTGTTTGAAGATTGAATTAAAACTAAAACTAAATAAAATTAAACTAAGAAAGCAATTGAGGAGATTTGGATTTGTGATCAATGGAAAAAAAACACTAGGTCATCAATGATCCTCAATTATGAACACTCAATGTATGGAATTAATTTGTAAACAAGATTCAATCTACTTTAGGGTTAATTCTTTATCTTTAATGTGGCTATTACCGTTCGGTAGCAGGTTGAGTCACGTGTACCCAACCATTATTTACCCTATGGTCAAGGTGTGAACAATGATCGGAAACCCATTAGGTGCAAGAAAAAGAACCAAATTCTATTACTTTGCCTTGGTCAGGCTAAAGATAAAATTCATTCATTCAAAATATCATTGATTAAGATTAAGTTTGCCAACTCTAACCCTAATTCTCAGGTAGTCTTAATCCTAAAATCAAGTCAAATAATCATTCACCCTTTGGTCAAGGTGTGAATAAGAATTACAACTAATGAGGATTAAGCAGTTAAGAACAATGAATAAATCAAGCATTGAGTTGAAGAAATAATAATATTTATCCAAACATGAGCATTCACAAAAGGTTAACATTGATTCCCTAGTTATGGAATTAGTTACACATCATGAAATAGAAAGAGAAGAGAAAGAAAAGATAAAACTCATTGAGTACTTCAAGTCTTCGGTTGAAATCTTCTTAATCTTTGATCTTCTAATGTGTAAAGATGATGAGAGAATTATGTAAGGTGTTGCAAGAGAAAAAAATGGTTGATAAGGCTAGAATGTGTGTCCTCGATCAAATAGGGTTTCAGAATTCCCTAGAAAACAAGGAATGTTCAGGACCGCTCCCTAAACTGTAGCACGGACACCGTGCACAGGCCGCAGTACTCCAAACGTTGCACTCTCTGAACATTTCTGCAACGTAAACTGTGGCTTAGGCTAGTACTAGAAAGCGGTATAGATCGTGGTCCTGAAAGATGGCACGTCTGGACTTCTCTACTGGCTATGTTGCAATTGAAGCACTGCATGAGCAGCAACCTATATAGCGGTAGCTGACAGATTTGCCCATTATCTTCTCGTTAAACTTCATTCTTTGTAAATATCACCAAACACCTTATAGCCAAAGAAAATGACCTACGCATGCTCAATAAACAAATTAAATACCCTATATTACTTGAGAGACAAGCATATTGCATAGAAAATATGAGAGAAAAACATATATAAATTATATCGATCAACCGCCTATAGCTCCCCCATATACCATATTTACTCATATTACCACATTTTGAACTTGGATATTTTGACTTGTCCAGAAGCCATGTTTCAATAGACACTATTAAAAACTTAACATTAAGATTTAATATCTAGTACCTTAAAATATCCTTATGATGATATTCTACTCACATCTAATAAATGAAGCCATTATATCCATATTTATAAATGAAGTCCTCGATTAACAAATGTATATCACCAAACCATCGAGGATAGAATCTGTTATATAATCATACACATTGATAGGTCATTGTAACATAAGTCCATCATTTTTCTCATGATTGAGATACACTCTTCGATTGTTCTTAAGTGAAAACTTTTATCCACTGACTGTTCTAGATAAGGTATTTCACTTTGATCTTATTCAGTGCACCTAGTGCACTAGATTCTTTTTCCCAAAGACACTACACTTTGATAATTTTAAACTCATCATAACACATTTGATCTTACTCAAATGCTAGCAAAAAAATCTACAACTTTAACAAGGTAAATGCGCCCAACCTTTATCTTAAGTTGTGAATATTGTTCAAGACTAACTAAAGAATTGTGTCTATCTCATACATATCCACGTGTACGAACAATTCATTATTCCTCGTAGTCTTTTAACCTTATGATTATTTACTTTTAACAATTATAATAATTATAATATAAATGCTATAAGATTTGTTAAACTAGAAATCACTTTAATAATATAAAAAGATTGTCAAATATATTATTACATTCTTGCTATTGAGCAAAATCCTAACAATCTCCCACTTACTCTATAGTAAGTGTGTCATATCTCTCATTCTCATGTTCTCTATGTGCTCATCAAAACTCTTCTATGGTAGAGCCTTTGTGAAATAATCCGCTAGATTTTCTGCTGACGTGATCTTAGTAATTGTCACGTCACCCCTATGCACTATTTTCCTCATAAAGTGATACTTTCTTTCAATGTGTTTCCCTCTCTTATGGCTTCTTGGTTCTCTCGAATTAGCCACTGCAACACTATTGTCACAGTAGATAGTGATCTGCTTATTCATATTAGGAACCACTTCCAAGTCAATAAAAAATTGGTGGAGCTAGACAGCCTCTTCAACAGCTTCACATACGATAACATACTCATCCTCCATGGTGGAATCAGTAATGCAGGATTGTTTGATACTCATCCATATAACTGCGCCTCCTCTAAAAGTAAACACAGATCCTAATGTGGATCTCCTAGAGTCAAAATCCAACTGGAAATCAGAATCTTTATAGCCAACTGGAATAAAATCCCCCCTAGAGTATACAAGCATATGATCTATCATTCTTCTGAGATACTTGAAAATATGCTTGATTGTTGTCCAATGATCTGGACTGGTTTCGATTGAAACCTGCTAACTATGCCAACAGCAAAACAAATATCTGGTATAGTGCAGAGCATTGCATACTTGAGACTTCTGACTGTCGAGGCATATGTAACCCTACTCATGAATTGCTCTTCAGGCTCATTATTAGGAACTTGTTCCTTAGAAAGTTTGATTCCATGTCTGAAAGGTAACATACTTTTTTTGGAATCTTGCATGGAGAACCTAGACAAGATTTTATCTATATATGAAGCTTGGGATAATGCAATCCTTCTATTCTTTCTATCCCTTATTACTTGGATACCAAGAATATAACTTGCTTCTCCTAAGTCCTTCATATCAAATTGTTTTGCTAACCATTCTTTTACTAATGTTAATACACCTACATCATTTTTTATGAGTAGTATATCATCAACATAAAGAACTAGGAAAACCAACTTGTCGCATGTAATCCTTTTGTATACACAGGGTTCGTCAAGGTTTTGAATAAATCCTAAACCTTTCACAGCTTGATCGCACCTTATATTTCAAGATTTGGATGCTTGCTTCAGTCTATGTATGGATCCTTGCAACTTGCATACCTTTTCCTCTTTGCCATTTTCAATGAATCCTTCTAGTTGCATCATATAGATGCTTTCGTCAAGACTTCCGCCAAGGAAGGCTGTCTTGACTTCCATTTGCCAAATCCCTAAATCTAGAGATGCTGCAATGGATAAAAGTATCCTAATGGATTTAAGCATGGCCACAGGAGAGAAGGTTTCCTCATTATCGATACATTCCTTCTGTGTGTAACCTTTAGCTACCAATCTAGCTTTAATGGTTTCCACTTATCCATCCATTCCTCTCTTCCTCTTGTATACCCACTTGCACCCAATGGGTTTTATCCCTTTAGGCAAGTCTACAAGAGACCAAACGTTATTTTTGAACATAGACTCAATTTCAGATTGCATTGCCTTTTGCCAATGATGACAATCAATATCTTTCAAAGTTTTCTTGTACGTGTAAGGATCATCGTTGTCCAGGAGATTCTCCTAGACTGATGTATCTCTCGGGTTGTCTACTAACCCTCACACTACGATGAGGAATTGTAGGTTGTGTATCTTGTGATAGTGCAGAACTTGCAATTGGGCTAGGTTGTGAAACCTCTTGTGGAATTGTATCTTCCGAAAGCTCATTCAAGATAATTCTACTCTTAGGCACAAAATCATCCATATAGTCCTTTTCTAGAAATTTAGCATTTATCGAAAAAATACTTTATTATTTGAAGGACTGTAAAAATAATATCATTTAGTTCCCTTGGATACCCCACAAATATGCATATTCCTGAATGGGACTCCATCTTTTCTGTCTTTCCTTTTAACACATGCACATGACATCCAAATATCCTTAAGTGTTGTAAACTAGACTTTCACCCAGTCCACAACTCATACAGTGTTTGAGGAACCGAATTAAATGCTACATCATTTAGAATATACATAGTAGTTTGTAAAGCATATCCCTAAAAGGAATTAGGAAGCGTTGAATAACTCAACATAGACCTAACCATGTCCAAAAGAGTTCTATTTTTCCTTTTAGCGACCTCATTTTGTTGAGGTGTAACTGGCATAGAAAACTGAGAAAATATTTCATTTTAAGTAAGATATTGCTAAAACTCACCTGATAGATATTCACCACCACGATTAGACCTCAAGATTTTTATATGTTTCTCAAGTTGATTTTCTACTTCAGCTTTAAATGCATTGAACATGTCAAAAGCATCTGACTTATATCTCATGAGATACACATAGCCAAATCTCGAGCAATCATCCATGAAAATGATGAAGTACTCATATTCACCTCTAGCTTGAATGCTCATAGGACCACACACATCAATGTGTACTAATCATAAACATTCAGTGGCTCTTGTGCCTTTGGTTGTGAACGATCTTTTGGTCATCTTACTTTCTAGACAAAATTACAAGTTGGTAGATCATCAACCTTTACCAATCTTTGATCCTATCAAGGTTAAAATGACCTAGGCGCAAATGTCTTAGGTTGGTTTCATCTTTTGATAATTTTACTCTTTTATGATTAGGTTCCATTGATTCTGTGTCTAACAAGTGAGAGATATTTCTATGCAAATAGAATAAACCGTTTTCCAATGTACCTTTACAAACAAATTTGTTATTCCTACTAATAATAAAACCTTTATCTAAAGTAACCGAATATCCAAATTTATTTAAACAAGAAACTGAAATTAAATTCCTCTTGAATTGAGGTACATAATAAACGTCTTTCAAATCTAAATGCCTACTAGAATCTAGATTAACTCTAATATCTCTCACTGCATTGGCAGACATCAACACTCTATTGCCTAAAAGCAAGTTGAATTCATTCTTATTTAGTCTTTTCCTTTCCTAGAACCCCTAAAAGGAATAACAAACATGATTAGTGGCTCCAGAGTCTATGATCCAAGAATCTATAGAATCTGTAAGAAAACATGTTTCAAGATATTTTACTTTACCTTATTCCTTCTTGATTTGAGACTTTGGGCAATTTCTTTTCCAATGTCCTTTTTCACCTCAAAGGAAACACTTCCCTTTGATCTTGGTTACTCTCTTGGTCTCCTTCTTTATAGGCCTAAGTTTTTTTTTCTTCTATTGTTTCTTGACCTTCTTACAGGCTTTAACAGTAACAACTTTACAAACCATATGAATCTCTTGACCCTTGCCTATCACAGGGATTTTCTCAGTGCTTTGAACATCTTGCATCAGACCATGCAAGGTGTATTCCTTATTGTTCAAGGTGTAGTCCAACTTGAACTGATCAAAGAAATCTGACAGTGAGTTGACAATCATGTCAATTTTTATCTCACCATTCATCTCAGGACCATTAGTTCAATAATGTTGAGATATGCTATGACTTTCATCAAGTGATCTTTCACAGCCTGTCCAGGTTTCATCCTAAGACTCATTAAAGCAGTCACTGCCTCACTTTTAGTTTTCCTGGACTTCATAGCAAATATTTCCTCTGGAGACATCATTATATCAGCAGTATCCCCATTCCTTCATGTTGTTGTTGTAACACGTCGGAGATGGTAGCCATAATGTAACATTTGGCCATCTCATCAGAGGCTTTCCACTGCTAATACTCGTCTCTTTGCACTTCAGTAGATTCATCAGTAGGAGCAGGTGGTTTATGGGTAGACAGAACAAACTTGTGTTCTTCAGCATGCAACAACAACCCAGTTTTCCTTTTCCGTGTGACATAATTATCACAAGTTAAAGTATTATATTTTAGAATGTTGATTAGGGATGGGGTCATGATTTCTGAATAAAACAAAAATTATATATAAGTAAACAATCATGATAAATCACTTTCAAATATTTATCTTGAATTAAATAAAATAATTTCATCGTAAAATTCAACGGTGATCCAACACTCATAAATGTCATGCCTCCTTTGGGAGTTTAAAAAATATACTAGTTAGACTAGGTCTCACCTAATTGTTAACATACCAACCAGCGTTTTCAATTTTAGCTTTGCGATTTTATTAACAATAACTCTTGGGAAGATATCTATAAAACCACATTGAGTGTTTACCAATTTATCGACCTTCAATATATTTCCTCACGAAATTCCCTCCTTTGAGAGTAGATGTCATTTGAGTCAATTGTCTATTCTATCATTGTAAAGAAGTATCTTGCTAAATTCCATTCATGGATACCCCTTGGGAGGTTATAACATGAAACATAAAGCTCAAGTAAACTTAAAGACCATAGGTGTTCCAAAACACCTTCTCCCGCTCAATTATTTAAGATGCGTGACTGAATTCCATAGAATAATTTACCAAGTTATCTAGATACCAATTTAGATACCTACATCATTCAATGCATGTTCATACCAAAAGAGATATATATGAGTGACACTCCTATTCTATATAACATGTTATCAAACAATGACAAACAATACAATATTTAGGAAAAATAAATAGCCACAATTTTGGTCCATCCTAGAAAAGAAAGTAAATTACATTTGTTTTGAAGAAACAAAACCCCTAATCCTAACTTGGCAAACAAGTCATCAAGCGGTCATCCGTCCAAAAGTCTCATTACAAATCACTTGGGTGACCATGGCCTTGCGCATTTGCCCCGTGTATAGCACATTTACTTCCACACCATGGGCGTGCGGATGCACCCAGTCCCTTGGAAGGGCCACACGCTGCCGCACTGCAACAAGCATAGCTGCTCGCTTGGTCACGTTCGTGCTTATCGCCTTGGTGCGCACTGGTTACCTCGGGTTACATCGTTGCTAATTTTCTACTTCCAATTCTTCAACTCTTCTAATCTTTGAAATTTGAATATATTACATCAGATCTTTTTTTTATTACAACAATAGAATAAAAATAAATAAAATAAAAAACTTAGCAACTACCATGAAAAAAAATATGGCGCTGATAGGCCACCTTTCTTCTTACAATCCCAAAATAAAAATACATTGAAATTCTATGACCAAATTCGAGCAATAAAAATCATATTATAAAAGAAATATATATATATATATATATATATATATATATATATATATATATATATATATATCCATACATTCCAATGTAATTATGTATGTGAATACCTAGAATGTCATCTCTTTCTAAAATATGCATATTTACAATAAAAAGAAATAGATCCACGTATATATACATTAATTAATCAAGGGTACAACCAGCTCTGACATCAATTGTATGAAAAAACACACAGCGGAAGTAAAAAGTTTGATTGTTATATTTCAAAATTTTCTTTTAAACGAATGAATCTTAACTCTTGATTTATTAACATATAATAAAAGGTATAGTACATTTTCACATGACGATTGACGTTGCGTCGAATTGAATCTAAAAGATCTTTCAATCCAGTCACAAACATGAATCACCTAGGAGTGTGGCTCCCTTTCTTTGAATTGTGTACCTGAGAATGAAAAAAAAAATCTAATTGTCAATTAGAATTTTGATATATATCAAAGACTTCTTAATCTGACTACATAGATGAATCCTTTTATTTATCTAATTATCAAATAAAGTCTTTGATACTTATCATACTGTCAATAATAGAATGACACTAAAAGACATTCTCCTAATGAAAAAAATATTTTGACTTTTAATCAAATACTTAATTAACTAACTTCCATTTAATTAAATAATAAAATAAAACAATATATTAGGCTAATAATTTTAGCCTTGCCACCCAAGCCTAATCTATGGACAATATATTATTATTTTCATTTTATTAAATCCATTGGACTTTAATAAAAAATCCACATATGAACAAGATCCATTCTTACTAAAAAAGAAACAAGTCTGCATGCCTTAAATTAATACATTAATATAATTTAACAACTCATTTAATTAAAATGTGCAAATTATATTCTTAATGTATTAATAGAATGTTAATCGCACCCCATTAGGGCCGCCCATGGATTCCCACATCTTTGGCCACCCATTCCAGGTATTTGAAGAGTTACCGTATGTATTGATCACACATGACCGTACCTCTACTATAACTTTTGGATTCCAAATTCCAAAATCAATTCTAAATGGACCTAGAAATTAGTCGGGTAGAATATATCAAGTGATCCATACAAGTTCGTATGGAATATGGATCTTGGCAGGCTATCTAAATTTAAGCTTCAATAGACATAACCTAATCACAATCAACAAATGATTCGCTTAGGTTCGATCTTTTAATTTTAACTCATTCAACTAAAAAACTAAAATTGAACTCTTAAATAAAGATAAAATAAGTTAATGTTTATCATTTGTACCCTATACAACCTTATTAGAGATAATGTATCCTTGTGGAAAATACCAGTAATCACCAAGAGCTCATAGATAGCCAATAGCTCTCCTAGTTACCATATTTACTCATATGACCATATTTTCTCATATGACCATATTTTCTCATATGACCATATTTTAAACTTGGATATTTTGACTTGTCTAGAAGCCATGTTTCAATAGACACTACTAAAACTTAACGTTAAGATTTAATATCCAATACCTCAAAATATCCATATGATGATATTCTACTCACATTTAATAAATAGAGCTACGATATCCATATCTATAAATGAAGTCCTCTATCGATTAACAAATGTATACCACCAAACCATCAAGGATAGACTATGTTATATAATCGTACTCATTGATAGCTCAAATGATAACACTTGTAACTATAAGTTAATCATTTATCTCAAGATTGAGATAGACTCTACAATTGTCCTTAAGTGAAAACTTTTATCCACTGATGATTATGGATAAAGTATTTCATTGTTGGATAAAAGTTTTCACTGTGATCCTAATCAATGCACCTAGTGCACTAGATTATTTTATCCAAAGATACTATACTTTGATGACTTTAGACTCATCATAACACTTTTGATCTCACTCAAATGCTAGCAAAAGAATCTACAACTTTAACAAGGTAAATGCGCCCAACCTTTATCATAAGTTGTGAATATTGTTCAAGACTAACTAAAGAATTGTGTCTACCTCATACATATCCAGATGTACGAATAATTCTTCATTTCTCATAGTCTTTTGACCTCATGACTATTTACTTTTGACAATTATAATAATTAAACTATAAATGCTATAAGATTTGTTAAACTAGAAATCACTTTATCAATATGAAAAGATTGTCAAATACATTATTACACTCTTGTTATTGAGCATAATCCTAACAATGGGTGCCTTGGATAGAAAGTAGACTTTTATTGGCAGACCCGAGATATTAAGATGCGATGGAGTCCAATAAATGGTGAGTCATTTGTTGACCATTCTTGAGGAATTTTCAACTTCTTAATGATATTGGTTAGAGTGGACTCTAATAGAAAGTGAGTCATTTGTTGATCACTTTTAAGGAATTTCCACTCTACCAATAGGGATTGGGTAGATGTAGAGTCCAATAGAGTGTGTGTCATTTATTTGTCACTTTTGAGGAATTTCTTATCTACTTTCCAATAAAAGTACCCGATGGTTGTATTCAACCCGTGGATGTTTCCTTCTTGAAGGTTTTACCACATTAAAAAAAATACATGTGCCAATTCTTCCTACATCTCTTATATACTTGTATGTGTATGTTGTAACCATGTTTCACTTTGTTCATTTTTAGATATTCTTATAAACAAGATTTTTGTAATATGTGATATACAAGAACTTCATATGATCAAAATTGTAAATGTATTTGTATGTGTATATTGGATATATTTGTATATAATAGCACTTGGAAGGATACTTGTGCATATTCAGTATTAATGAGAATACAAGTATTGTATGTTTGTTAGTTTTATTTGTTAGTCTTTCCTCTTGCAACTTGTAAGCTTGTTTGACAATACTTGAAGTGATAATACATATTGCTTACTTACATATGTATTATTATCTTAAGTATTGTTATTCAAGCTAACTAGAGGACAAACCTAAGTTTGTTTCAAGGAATTGGAAATGGTGTAATAACCTATTCACTCATCTTCCCTTTAGGTTAGCCTAAAGCAATTTAACAGCGTTTGTGCAATTTCAACGCCGCCACCACCTACAAACCTCCAATCCACCAAACTCACACCACCACCACCACCTTCAAACCTCTAATCCACCAAATCCACACCGCCACCACCTCCAATACACCAAATTCAAACCGCCACCTCCAAATCCACCTAGCCACCACCATCATTGTCATCTTCACCAAACCCTAATCTAATCCACCACCACTCAAACACAAACTCTAGACAATGCCGCCACCGCTCAACCACACCCTATGCAATCAATCCACAAAAACCCTCACCATCCTCATACAAAACAACTGCAAAATCAAAATCCAAAATCCATAACCACCATCCACCCAAAAATCAATCATGCTCAAACAAACCCAGAGCATCCATCGAAGAGAAGAAAGAAGAAAAATATAAAGAAAAAGAGAGAGATCGCGGAGAGTGGTACTGGCGAAGAAAAAGAGAAGAGAATAAATTGTATGTGTTTAATTTGGTGGTGGTGAAGAAAGAGAGAAGATAAGAAATTGTTTGTGCTTAATTTTGCTTTTAATTTGTTATTTTTTTAATTTGGATTTGGTGGTGGTTTGGGTTTGGATTTGGTTGAGGCAAGACGAGAAGAAATTGTTTGTGTGTATGTCTTTTGGAATGGTGTGGAGAGATGAACAATGGAAGCTAGGGTTTGGTGTTATTATTTGTTTGATTTTGCTGGAGGTAGAAGAAGATATCATTTAGTATTGGGCTAAGGTTGCTTCGAATAAGTGGGTGTCATTTAGTATTGGGTTGGGTTGCTTAGATTGGTTTTTTATTTTTATTTAATTTTAATTTAAAATTTAATTTGTTTTTGTTTTTTATTTTTTATTTAATTAAATATAAAATTACCATACTGTCCTTCATCAGAAACCTTCATTAAGGGTATTTTGGTTATTGTACCCTTTATCGTGTAATTTCAAGAAATTTCTAACGGAAGGATTAAAGTTATAATTCCAAAACCTAGCGGATGAAACTCAGATAAACGTAAACTAGAGGGACTAAAATCTTAATATCCTTTTTTTTTATATTGAGATGGACGATGCCTTTAAATTAATTTATTTATTATTTTTCAATTATTAATATATAATTAATTATGTAAGTTACCAGTTTACCCTTGCAACAATGACGGAATCTTTGAAAACCCTAACAGAACTGGATGGCAGGGACTAAAATATATTTTTGGTAACTAGAAGGACCTGTTACCATAATACTAAAAATTGGGAGATAGATTGGCTATTAGGTCAAATTAGAGGAACGAAAATGAATTTCACCTTAATTTAAATCATAAAAGGTAATAAGTTATATAAAAAAAAAATACAAACAAACAGCCCGTAATTGGTTGTTTGGTATAGCCGGATAGAGAAATCAAAGTTGTCTGATTTCTAGTAAAGTTAAACATAATAATGTAATTCCTAGGAAACCAGTATATTTATGGTTGGTTGTACATGAGAATGTTGTGTTAGATTATTGGGAATATAATATAATTGTGTTCGGTTGCATATGGAATTTTTTTTTGGATTTAATAACCATTTGAAAAAATAAGATTTATCATATAATAAATAATTTTGAAATTTAAAAAAAATATTATTAAATAAAAATTAAAAAACCATATCACGATCTTCTTCTTCTTCACTGAACACCTCTCAATCTCCTGTCAAAAAAAAAAAACCAATCTCTCTTATCTCACTCTTCTCTGTTGATCTGATTTCTAATTTCTTGCTCCGTTTTAAGCTTAAAAGTGCTTCACCAACACAACCTTAACTATTACTCCAAATCCTGCCCTAGATTCAACGACATCATGCGAGATACAATCACTAACAAGCAAATCACCACAGCCACCGCCACACTCTATCGATTCTTCCACGACACCATCCTTAACGACATCAACGTCAATTGCCCAAACACCATCTCATGTGCCGACATCCTTGCCATTGCAACTTGCGATCTCATCAACATGGTCGGTGGACCTCACTACAACGTCGTATTGGGTAGGAAAGACGGTAAAATCTCGAAAGCTTCCACCGTCGACGACAATCTCGCAAAATTGACCATGCCCATGTCGCAGATTTTAGATATCTTTAAAAAGAGAAACCAGAGAATCTGGATTTAGGTTTGATGATGATGAATTGGATGATGGTGGTGGTTTGGCTTGGGTTTCATTTGGATTTGAATCTGAATGATGATGATGGATAGGTGATTAATCTGAATAATGGGAAGGGTTATGTGGATCGAAACGGATACACATTAATAATTATTTATCTCATTTATCTATATATTCTTTTACCAATTTAGCACATCAGTTGACACATGTGTAAAAAATTATGATTTTAGTTATGATACCTAACATTAGTCGTAATAGGAATTAGATGGAGGGTATTGTGAAACTCATCCGAACATCACATTACCCTTAGAAGGTAATGTGATTCCTCGGGACTTACTTTCTTGAGAATCAAAAAAATACAAGGATAATGTGATTTCTATGGAATTTACTTTTTTACGAATCAAAAAATACAAACTCATAATAAAAATGAGAATGTTATCAGATTCTCGTTCCCATAAAAACATTACCCAAATACCAAACGGTTCCTTTGTGTGTAAAAATCTAAATATACATGCCAAAAAACAAAATTTTCAAAGCTATTCACATAGAGTGGGTTAAGTTCCAAAAACAAATTAATATTTTCTTTTAAAAAATTATTTTAAAAAATTAAATAATGTCACTTTGGATGCTAAAATTGACAATAACAGAACATTTTCTAGAGCTGAAATGCTGGATAAAAATAGAAAACCGTATAATTATTTTGACTACTTTTAGCTATTTCTTCTGTAAAATCAATGGTGGAACCGTGGAAGGGTTTGTAAGAGAAGCTTATCCCTCTCCATGGTCTTACCACGAACCACATCACATTTTCCCATGATCCCATCATCCACAGTACACCTTTTTTTTAGCTACTGTACTTTTTTTTTTTTTAACTACTGTATCATTTTTCTAATAAGCTAAAAATCAAATTTTTTTATTTAAAAAAAAATACATATCTTAAAACACTTTTTTTTAAGCTACTGTACTTTTTTTAAAAAAAAACTACTGTATCATTTTTCTAATAAGCTAAAAATCAAATTTTTTTATTAAAAAAAAATATATATCTTCAAATAAAATACTAATCGAAAAACAAACAAATTGATTTCTCTTAATTTAATATATAAGAGACAGTAAGTTAGGTGAAAAAAACAAACAAACAGCCCCTACAATTATCATATTATGAAGTGATGTTAACTGTGCAACAGTTGTCCAAATAGTTCAGTCTCATGCCTCTGTCCAAATAGTTCAGTCTCATGCCTCTGTTCAAGTTTCTTCTCTCAAGGATTGGATCGAAGATAACTCTTGACTCTTCATGTGAACCTGCTATTGTTTGCACTTAGTTCTGCCAATTCACATAAGTTAGCCTTGTTTAAATCAACATTAAAACCACACTAGAGTTTTGACACCAGACAATATTTAAATGTAAGCAGAAATATAAAACTCAAATGCACAAAGCAGAAACTAATTTTCCTGTCATAAATTGAAAAGTTTGATTAACATCAAGAGAATAAGAACATGAATCAACTAATTTGTAAACTTCCTACTGCTGTTAAACTTCTTTTTTTAAGTTGGACCTGTAAAAGTTAAATATCTTCTGTACAAGCCTACCTGTGTATCAATTTTTTTTCCCTAAACCAATATGTGCCCCCTTCTTCTATTAACACAGATCAGATCCTGGTGCTAAGAAAACTTCAAGCTCAATCAAAGGTACCCCATTCTCTATATTCATTTCAAAGAGACTCTTCCTCGGATTCATGATGATAATGAGATTTTCGATGTGCAGCTGCATCAGCAAGGCCCTGAAGCAAGTTGATGACTTCGGAAGTGTCGTCAAGATAATATCTTGCCATGCTTGGTTTCTGACCAACTGTGCAGGCAAACACTTCCTTTATGGCTGGCAAGGACAGCTTGGCAGCCGAACGTTCAATGGTCTCGAACATATCCTCATCCGAACGATCATCTCCAATGCACAGCACAAAATCTGGTGACTTCCCACTACTTTCCATGGTGGAAATCAGCTTCTGTACAACCATACCTTTGCTAACACACTGGAAATTCACCACATAAAACCACCCTTTAGAATTATAAGAAGAAGCATTTTCAAACACATTTTTCCTAGAATTCCAACCTATAAACAAAACTGACAATTTCAGTGCACCAAAAGCTATCATTTCAAGTCGCATCATGATTAAAATTATGTTAACAATAAACAACAGAAACTAATTCATGGAATTTCACTAATTAATGAAATTAAAAATCTTATATACCTGTGGTTTAACCTCAACAATTTGTTGGCCTTTTTTGACCATCACAGGCTCATTAGCAAGAACATTCTCCAAGTGATCAAGAAGCTCCTTAGCCTGGCATGTACCAAAATGAGGGTCTGAATCTTGGTGATGCCACACCATTGCAGTTTCTTTATGCTCTATGAACGAGCCATCAGTTGTCTCTGTATAAAGCTCCATTACAGGTTCTGCAATCTTCTTCCAATCAAAGTCTGTTGTCAACAAGCTCGTCTCCCATTGCGAATCCCTAGTCCACCTACCGATAAATTAAACAAGAATAACCATCAGAGAAAACTAATACTTCAAAATTCATTAAATCAGTAAAATAATGAATTGAAACATTACCTAGTAAAGTAACCATGTTCAGCTGAAATTCCCAGTTTCTCACATGGAGAAAACCACTGGCTCAAAGAATCCTTCCCTCTGCCACTGACTATAAAAACAACATTTCTAGGATCACTGCATAGATCATTCAAGATTGAAATGACTAGAGAAGTTGGTGTTTTGTCGACTGATGCCTGAGACATGACAGTTCCATCATAGTCCAAAAGGATCAATCTGCTATTGGTTGTCTTGTAAGCATTAACGATTTGGTGAGTCCCAATCTTCCTAAATTCAGGTCCCAAAGCAACAATCCTGAATCCGAAACCCAACCCAACTCCCCAACACCTTTTGAACAAGTGCTCTCTACATGATCTTTCGAGGTCTTGATCGAAACTCCTTGCCCAATAAGCAACATCATGAGAACTAATGTACTTATAATGCTTCTCATGTCGCATTTGCTTATCCCATCCGCTCATTCTTATAGCCGAACTCATGGCATCAGCAACGGCATCTACATTCCAAGGATTGACACGAATAGCGCCACTAAGAGACGGCGAGCAACCAATGAACTCAGAAACAATAATGACACTCTCCTTTTCATCATCAGCAGTTCCTAAAAACTTATCCAAAACAGGACTGCTCTGCCTGCTAACAGTGTACTTGTAAGGCACCAAATTCATCCCATCTCTCACACAATTCACAACACAACAATCTGCAATTGTATAATAAGGTACCTTATCTTGTGTACTAACAGGCCCTTTAACATTAACAATCGGGTCATAACCAGGTTTTCCAAACTTGGTATTGATTTCATCAGCAATCTGATTGATTTCATTCTCTACATCTTGAACATCCTTACCGCTGCTCCTAGCCGGATTGGTAATCTGAACCAAAACCACCTTCCCTCTGAGATTCGGATTCTGTTCCAAGAGGTTCCCCATAGCCAAGAACTTGAAACTAATACCCTTAAACAAATCCATATCATCCACACCCAAGATGACAAATTTCCCATCAAATCTCTCCTTCAATTCCTTAACTTTCACTGCTGTCTCCTCCATTGACAAAACAGATTGAAGCTGAACCATATGAATCCCAACAGGCTGGATCTTGATACTCACAGTCCTACCATAATAATCTAAACCAATGTAACCCCTTTTGGACTCGTAATTCAACCCCAACATCCTACTACAACATGACAAGAAATGCCTTGCGTAATCAAATGTATGGAAACCAATAAGATCACAATTCAACAAAGATTTAAGAATCTCATCTCTAACAGGCAGAGTCCTGTATATCTCCGATGTAGGGAATGGACTGTGAAGAAAAAAACCGAGTTTTATTCTGTGAAAACGTTTTCTAAGAAAAGAAGGAAGTACCATTAGATGATAATCTTGTATCCAAACGTAATCTTCATCTGGGTTTATCACCTCCATCACTTTATCGGCGAAGACCTTGTTGGCTGCCACGTAGGCCTGCCACTCTGCTCGATCGAAACGGGCACCGTGACTCGGCGTCAGAGGAAGCATGTAGTGAAACAGAGGCCAAAGATAGTGTTTGCAGAACCCATGGTAGTACTTTTTGTGCACATCCGCTGAGAGGAACGTCGGCACACACCGGAATCTGTCGAACAAGACGGCGGAGACGTCGTCTTGATCGGAGACGTCGACTTCGGCGTTCAATGAGCCGATGTAGACGACCTCCGTGTCGGGTGAGAACCCGTCTTTGAGTTGCAAAACGAGGCTGTCGTCGTCGTACCTGAAGGACCACTTTCCAGTCTCATCGTCGCGAGAGGCTCGTATCGGCAGCTGGTTCGCTACAATGATTCTGCGCTCACGAGCCGCAACAGAGGAATCTTTGTCTTGTTCACCTACGTCGTTTTCGAATTCGGAGATGACTCCACGCACCGTCATGACTCTTGGGATCCGACTCAGAGCCACAAAGTCATCAAACGAGATCAAATTCAATAGGTCCAAACAGGACTTGGAAATCATATTATATATAAAACCACAGATCAAGAAAACGAAACAAAAGAGATTTGCTTTTTCTCAAGACTCTGTTTTCTGGGTGTTTTTATAAGGTATTAATGGAGCTTTTAAAAGGTAATTAAATCTTCGTCTTGATACAATTTCCATAACAGAGAACGCTCGCTGGATTGAATTGTGTTTTGAGAGAAAAATAATTATAAAAGGAAACTTGAAGCCGTGAGGATAAGGACGAAGCGAGAGAGAGAGAACCGACCCGAGAAAAATCAAATTTATACGAGGTTTTTTTCTTTCTTTCTTGAAGAGGTGGAATTGTAATTGGACGGTTGTGATTGGATGAGATTTTTGATCATACGCGTACTAGTATTAGTGGGGTCTGTTGTATACTTGTATGTGATCACACTTCACACGTACTCACTGTAACCGAAGTCTCTCTGTAGCCTACCACTGTTTCTCTATTACCGGAGTAGCCGGTTACTTTTTGGATTGCTAAATATTATATGAATTGGTAAGTTACTTTATTGGACAATTAATATGGATTTTTTTTTTTAGGACAATAAATATGAGATTATCTACTTCTACTACCTGTACGTAAACTAATTAATTTTTAAAATTTTGAATGTTGAATTTTTTTTTGGATAAACATAAAATAAATCAATGTAAAAAAAATATATAAAATAAGTATAGTTAAGTATCTCTTATTTTAATATGCATAATAAATATTAATCTATATATTTTTAATCTGTTATAAAATTTTAAGAACATGATTAATCTCAATGAGATAATCAGATAAATAATTTAGTTAATTTACATTCTATTACACATATTTATAACTGATTCTAATAATTTCTTCCAAAAAAATAAAATTGATTCTAATAATATAAAAGGTTATTATAGTATTTTTATTTTTCTTTTTCTTTTTCTTATAAAAAAAATGTAGGTGATCACAAGATCCTATTAGCAAAAAGGAAATTATTGATAAAGGTTTTAGTTTTATTATATATTATGCATTATAATAAAAGAGATACGTTATTATATATAAAATTTAATGCTTGATTTCGTGGGATTTTATTATGATTAGAAATACAGTATCATACTATTTAAAATCGTGGTGGAATTTGTGGTAAATTTACCGATTAATAATGGAAATAAATATTAAAGATCTTTTTTATAGAAAAGGAAAAACATAAAGGACACGTGTCAGGATAAAATTACGGCTGTCATAAGATTTACTCGGTCACGGTATGGAAAATAAATAAAAATAAAAAAACACTTGGATACAGTTTTATACAGTTGACACGTGTAGAGATAACAAGTCTAAAATCTCAAGTCTCGTGTATATATATATATATATATATCCGTGAGACTCTTTCTATTATGTATATCAAAATTAATTAAATTATTAATTCAACGATTTTATTTTTTTTATAAAAATATACTTTCGTTTAGGGATATACATTTGGAGAATGGGGATGGATATAGGTCCCCATATTCCCATTCCTATTCCCATCATCATCCTCACTTCTTATACCCTTCCCTCATCCCTCCCATTTTCCCATTTGAAGAAAATGGGGATGGGGAATTTTAGGGGAGGTATATCCATCCCCATCCTCATCCCCATCCTCATTTCCCTATTTTTCTCTCTCTTTTTTTTTGTATTTCTCCGTTTTTCCGTTTTTCCGTTTTTCCGTTTTTCCGTTTTTCCATTTCGCCATTTTACTTAAAATTATAAATTTAACTAAAAAAACAAACATTCCATTAGAAATACAAAATAAACCCATTAATATATTGCAAATATAAATATATATTATAGTTAATAATATATATTAAAATTATATTTATATATGTTCAGAGAAAATGGAAAAATGGGACGAGGGATCCTCATCCCCATCCTCATATCAATATAATTGTGGGAAAAATGGAGAAATGGAAAAATAGATCCTCTCTATTTTCCCATTTTCTCCAAAAAAAACTCCCTCGGAAATTGGAACCCCGATACAAAATATGCTTTTCTACTTTCGTCTTTGGATTTGGTTGGAAGCTTTTTTGTGTTAGAGATGTTATGTCTACAGTCTACCTACTTGGTACTTTCGACAAATCTAAAAGTGTTCTAGAAGTTCCCACGTGGGTTATTACAAGGAAAACGTGGCGTGTCTGGGTCGTCCAACGAAGCCAAAGTCACGGACCTGATTTTGACTCCTGGTACGCCGTATCAACGGCTCTAATTGCGCCACACTCAATTACAACTAACGGAGACACTACAACTACGTAGCTTGCCCGGAAATTTCCACGCCAACATGCCGACTTGACACTGCTATTATTAGAACATTTTTCTATTTGTTTCACGGCAATCCCCTCCTCTTCTTTTCCCTTATCATTCAGTTTAATCTATTGACGTGTCTATTATAAAAAATTAACAGTTTAGATTGACTCTACTCATTTTTATGTTTTATTCGACCGAAAGGGAGAATTAATCTATACACTATTAATTTAGGTAAACACAATGTGGAAATAAAAATAGGAAATTAATAGATATTGTCATAATAATAAAGTGATGAGGGGATCCAAATCTGATACGAACCTACTGGGTAGAACTCATCCTTAAAAATCGGCTTGTAAGGAGAGGGTGCCCAATGAGTTATATACCATTGACTAATCTCATACTTAGTCAATGTGAGATCGACTAATCTCATACTTAGTCAATGTGGGATCCTAACATTCCACCACGCTTCCGCAGCCGTCGTCCACGGCGGCCCATCTTTCACAGCTGGATGACTTCGCGGATCCCGCTTTCTTTGGTAGCAGCCCTCCCCAGGTCGCCCCATCCGCAACGAACCCGCTGCTCGGCGTGGTGTAGGCTCTGATACCAAATGATACAAACTCACTGGGTAGAACTCATCCTCAAAAACCGGCTTGTAAGGAGAGGGTGCCCAATAAGTTATATACCATTGACTAATCTCATACTTAGTCAATGTGGGATCCTAACAAAATCCTCTCTAATGGTATTTCTATTTTAGAGTAAGAACATTAAAATTGAGTACCATCATATTCTGTTTTTAAGAAAATTTATTAGAGTTTATTATATTTTGTATTCTAAATTTAGAGTGTAAATATGAAACTCTAAATTTACTTGTAATCTCTATTTCATTTTTACCTGTATATTTATAATTATAAACAAATATTTGAGAAATTCGATTAATACAAAATAATTTTTCATTTATAAATTTTTTTATCATAAAAATTATACCATTAGAAATGTCATATCTAGATCTCTAAAATGAAACTTATATTCAATATTTATTTTTATTTAATAATTTTTCATTCATCAATACATACTTATTCTTACTATACTTTATATTATTTGCAATTTTACATATTAATAATTATAAGTTAGTAACAAAATAAAGACCAACACTTGATTAAAAAAAAATTAATAAAGACCAACACATAGTATCATTAAAACTTCCAAATGAAAATAATTCACCTTATATTTGGAAATTATGAGTGTTTTTTTTTTAAATTTAATGTTTTTAAAATTTTAGTTGAAAAATGAAATTATATAAAAGTAATTTATTGAAAAAAGTAAATATATATAATGAAAATATAAATTATTTGAAGATAGAAATATAAATAGAGAGTATATTGGACTGAAATTTTTTTAAAGATAAATTCTGGAACAAATATTTATTTTTAGAACTCTATTATAGAGATAGAGATAGATTATGAGTCAGGTTATATTAATTCAAATTTCTGATTCAAATTTTTAACTTTAATGTGTCAACTACACATTTATCCATTTGCTCTTTAATCTAATAATTGAGATATTGAAGTAAAAATATTGAGTTAGAAATTTGAATTGATATAGTTTGACTCTTGTTTTAATTACATAAATAAATGACATCACTATTTAATCGGTTTTGAATTTTTATTTGCAATGATTTAAAAAGAAAAAAACGTTTGCAATTGAATCTCAATATTTTAAAATTAAATTATACTCTTAAAGTTGTTACTGTTTACATAAACTTCGATTCAGGAGTTTGTTAAGACTTACAAAGATTAATCATTTCTTAGAGCATTACCAACCATGCTAGCTATGTATATGCTCTTTAGTCAAAATAGTAATTTTTTCACATTTTTCCATTTATTAGTTACTGTTTATATAAACTTCGATTCAGGAGTTTGCTAAGACTTACCAAGATTAATCACTTCTTAGAGCATTACCAACCATGCTAGCTATGTATATGCTCTTTAATCAAAATAGCTAATTTTTTCACAGTTTTCCATTTATTATTACAAAGATTAATGTTTAGCCTAAAATAGGGAGAATGGTTGGAGAGACTTATTCAAAAATTTAATGTTTTAATTTTTGACAATATCTATTAATTAGGGATCAGGTATTTTTTTTTAAAGCTTTCGTTATTGGTAGGATTCGAACCGCTAATCTGAGAGTTATTTACCCAAACCTCAAGCTGGTCATTTAGTCAAGTCTCATGCTCGTTCATTTACCAACTGAGCTTAGTGATGTAAATTCAGGCCGGTCCGGCACACCGTGCCCGTTTTGGAAAACAGGTGCCCCGCACCCGTGTGCCAACTTAGACGTGCCAAACGAGCTGGCCCACTTTTATTTATTTTTTTAAATAAACTTATTAATAATATCTTAAAGTGTGGACATCATAGAGTATTTGGTTGTGATCAATAACCCTTATCCAAGTAAATATGTTTTCTTTTACTTTTACCTCATTTTTATATAGGATAAACCTCTTTTCATTTCTCTTATTTATCTGATGTGGGGATGTGAATTGAATTTCCATTGTCATTTATTGATAGAACATAATGATATTCTCTTGAGTCCATTTTTTTCTTTAAATATGGAAAACATTGAGAGAGTTGGGAGGTCTATTAAAACTAAATAATGGTTTTGTTCAAAAAAACAAACAAACAAACCATCTATTGATATTATGCAATAATTTCCATCTTTTTCATCTATGAACAAAAATCATATATATATATATATTATCGCATTCAAATATTATTCTTGATCATAATAATTGCTTATAACCATTGTTATATTCAATCTCACATCCTACATCGGATAAATAAAAGCATTGAATAGAGGTCTAACCAATATAAAAAAGAGGGAAAGGTAAATGAAAACTTACTTAGCTAAACAAGGGTTATGAACCATGGTTAAATACTATACAATATCATTTATCTTTTAAACATTTTATTTTTTATAAATAAATGTCTGTTTTAAAGTTTTTTTTAAAATAATTCAGCGAGCCCGCTGTGTCAAGCTTGCATGGCGTGCCCCGATCTAGGGCTCGGTATGTACCGGGAATGTGGGATGTGCTTAGCACGGCACGCCCCCTAAGGGGGCCATGCTAGGTATGACCTACCTTTCTTGGCAGGCCAGGCGAGCCAACCCATCCAAACCCACTCCACATTCACACCATTAACTGACATGTCGTGCCAGGCACAACCTGCCAGGCCAGACCCAAGGGGGGAGCCCAGTGAGACAACCATCAAGGGCTCCCGATTGTAAAGGGCCCCATATTATAGCTTAAAAAAAATGAATGTAAAATATAATCCATCTAAGATTTTAAACAAAATTGACCCATTAATGGCCTTAAAAATGGTCTACCATTCAAGTATAATTTTTTTTTTAAAAAAAGCTCACTAATGGAAACCCAACTTACAAATAAATTTAAAAATGGTTCGTCATACACATAATTTTTTTTTTAAAATGCCCACTAATGGAAACCTATTTACCATTCTTACAATAACAACGGTGGATAAATGGTGGCGGTGAATTGAATCCTAGTAACACTAATTTTTGTCACAAATAATCTTCTTTATATCTCTGAAAAAAAACTCAATACTCTCATAAAACAAAAATTCAGAAGTCATTATATTGTTTCAAATGCCTCATTTTATTATATTGATTTTTATAAGTATTCATAAGAGAAAAAAAATAAACATATTTATAATATCGAGGATCTCATTTTCTACGATCTGTCTTGGATTCCGAAATCTCAAAACCAACCCTACAACCTGTCTTTCTTTACAGACCAGGCGAGCCGGCCTCTCCAGACCCGCTCCACGTTACGCCGGTAACTGGGTTACGTCTCTTTCAACGAAAAATTAAGTGTATTTAAAACAAGTATTTATATTAGAATATTATCCAACGAGGATGACGTGGAATATTATGAATGGCCGACGTGGCAGGCCAGGGATGGAAGTGACCGTTGTGTGTCAGTCCGTCAGGGTCGAGACCTTTTGGGAGGAGGAGGAGGATCGGAGGAAAGAGCGTTTTTCAATTTTCCATTTTATCTAATTTGGGTTTGAATTTTGGGCATCCACGTGTGAGTTTGTTTGATAAACATAGAACAAAAACAACGACATGTTATCGAGCGGGACCCAACATAGGATGGGATAAGGTCCAGGGTCCCACTTTATCCACAAAGGCGGACTAGCGGAGTCGTTGTCTTGAGATTTTTATGTTATTGAATAAAGTGGCTGGCACACCTTCCTCTTCAATGTCTGACAAATTCGGTACACCTCTCCCCATTTTCAATTAACACTGCGCAAATTTTTTATTTATTTTTATTTAATATAATTTCCATTTTTTTTTATGTATCATGACAATTAAAACAATTTTACCCAATAAAATCATTTATGTAAACAAACAATCGTGTCAAATCAGTAAATAAAATATAATCGAGGAATGGAGCCGGAAATTGTTTCCGATAGAGACATCCTCAAATAATGAGTTATATAATATATTTAAGAAGGTATATTAATAAAAACATTAATAAAAAAATACCGTATTTATTTTTCTTTTGACATATTAATAATTTAATTACAAGTTAATTTATAAAGCTGAAATATCTAAAATTATTCTAAACATAATATAGAAAAACCTTTAGACCATTTATTCATGACTAAATAATAGTATTTAGGAGTTAGAAAATTAATTAAAATTAAATTGTACTCATAGTATTTTTCTAACATCTAAAAACCATTTTAATTTTTAAAAATTAAAACAGTTTATTTAATAAAATATCTTAATAGTGAAACATAAATATATGTATATGTTTCATGTTTTAGTTATATAAATTAACACATTGATTATTTAAAAATAAATAACACATCAAAAGTATAATATATGCAATTAGGATGAATGATATAAGTAGGATTGTAAGAGAAAACAAAATTATTTGAATGAGAAAATAATATTAGTTGAGATAGAACATATTTGATATAATTAGATTTTCATTTATATTTATGTTTCATTGAAAGAAATACTATATATAAAATCAAAGATATTTTTAAAATGTGATTTGTTGGAAAAATATTAGATGTCTCGTTTATAGAAAACTAGAAAAAAAAAAGAAATAGAGATAAAAATGCAAAAACATGAAAAATAAAAACATAAAGAAAAAATAAAAAAATTAAGGATGTTATAAAAATTAAAACAAAGGTAAATTTATAAAATTTCAAATTTCAAATTTAAGGGGGGCAATGGCTCCCCCTCGTCCTACACTTCATTCGTCCTTAATTATAATGATCTCAATTCAAACACGATCGTTTATTTAAGAGTGATATTATTTACATCTCAAATATCTAACATTGCCGTTAAATAAAACTAAATAAATATAAATACACTTCATATATCAAATAGTTACAATATTCACCATTTTAAAAATGCATAATATCTTTTGTTTGAAATATTACCAATTAAACTTAAATTGTGATTATTTAAAATATAATATTAAATAACTATTATAAATAAATAAATAAAAGGATAAGGATCTTTACCTCACCTCACTTCACCTCACCTCATCTCGTCTCATACCTATTTTTATTGATCTCATGACACATCAACATTAAAATGAATGAATGATTAATTTTTACTATTATTTTATCTACAACTAATCACATGATTTGAAAAGGTGAGGAGAGAATCCATCCAAAATAAAATAGTTTAAAAATAGATAATCATTTTAATTATTTAAATAAGCTAAAATAACAAAGAAATAAATAAAAGAGGGTGTTGGGAGTCTTGGGACTTATGGTGTGTTTGAGAGGGCTTTTCAAGTAGAGCTTTTGGATTAGATCTTTTACAAATATAACTTTTATTAAGTAGAAGTTCTGATAAAAAGCCGTATGTTGTTTGATATTCATTTTAAAAAATGCTTTAAATTAGTAGATTGGTCGACTAAATATATCTAAAAGAGCTTTTGTTGTTGAAAAGTACAAAAATGGACATTGATAAAGTATTTGTAAGACCATCTCCAATCCAAAAACTTAATTTTGTGCAACTTTTACACTAAAATGGTGCAACTTTCATACTATTAATTTTTTTTCCATCTCCAATCCATTGTGTCAAATGTTACACTAAAAAGAATATTCCTTTTCTTTTCCTTTTTTTCTATTCCCAGTAATTAACATTCACCCCATAATTAACATTGTTGACGTCAATTTCTCGATGGATGAGAAAGTCAACAACGTTGGATTTGGTCATGAACTATCAAAAGAGAAAGAGAATGTAATCGAAGTTATTATGACACGAGTTTACGTGGTAAAACTCCGATGATCGGAGAAACATCCACGGGTGGTTGAATGTACAACCAAGCTAAATCCATTATTTAAACAAAGAATTACACCACTCGATCTCTCTTGCCTCTCTCTTGTAGTGAATACTTTTTTGAATCTGTCTCCTTTTTTCATAGTAAGATTATGGGTCTATTTATACGTGCATAGAATCCTAATCCTTGTTGTACAAGTAAGAAAAAAGAATTGTATTTAATTATACTGGTAACTTGTCGAAGTCGTCTTTGTCTTCTTTCCTGTTTCTGAGATCTCATGGATCGAATATGAATCTTTATGGAACTCTGGTGGCATAGTCCGTTTAGGACTTATTTCTTTATCGGTGTGCGGTCTTCTAGAAGAATAGAGTTGTTGCTTGATTTAGACTCGCTTCCTGTTTGGTGTTTTATCCTTCTAGAAGCTTTCTAAATTCTTTCCTCATTTGATACAGGGGATGGAATACTGATGTTTGTGTATCGGAGTACGGTACTGATTTCCTCTCGGGTTTATTCACTTGTGTAGATTGCGCTTTTGAACTTCTTTACTCGGGCTTTTATATTGTCTCGAGTAGTACTGAACGTGCTGAGTACCTGTATTCGGATTTACTTGGGTTCTTTTTCCTTAGTGATGTCATTGATGATATCTTCCAGGTGCCAGCTCGGATGCTCATTGATGATGTCCTCCAGATGCCAGCTCGGATGCTCATCTGGCAATCCTTTTAAGGGATTGTCTCACCTGTCGGTGACGTATACATTCAATAAGATATACATATAACAATACCCCCTTAAAATACTTTTGTCGAGTAGAATTCATTTTGGTGGAAGTATTTTAATTGCTTTGAATTCCGACTAGCCTTTTGCCTTTTCTTTCTTAATTTCTCATTAATGAAGGAATAATAATCCTTAAACAATTCGCTGCATTAATGACGTGTCTTAATGGCAACCATGTATGTGCGATTTGTCTCTTCACGCGAAATCCCAATGATGGTGACATTTTGAAATCCCGACGGCTTGGTCAGTTCTTTCCATAACACGTGTCCTTTAACCGTATGGTTTCTCTGATAACATTTATGAGATATGACCCGCTGATTATCGGATACGTTGTTTACGTCACTGAACGTTCCTTCTATTCTTCCAATTTTTCCCCGCTTCTCAAAACCCTAGGATCTCGTGCATTTTGATCATTGAGTGATTTATTTAAATTGAGGAGGTTGTTTTTATCGTTCATTTTCACAGAAAATAAAGGCAAAAAATCCAGGATCTCTTATACAAGTTCATCTAAGTTCTCCGCTAAAGTTTTTTTCGATTCCTCTTCGACTACTTTTAAGGTCAATTTTCATGGATCCTGTTTCATGACATCGCCTTTTTGTTATAGCTTTCGATGCGCTTGAGCGTGGAGATTTTAAATTGGTTTCTTGTATTCGTAGATTATTGAGGGAAACACCTTCTGATCAACCTTACTTTCTAAATGCTGATGTTTCCGGGCTTTATCCTGATGTTCATTTTAGCTCTAAGTCTTCCATTTCTGAACGTCACAGGGTTCCTTTATGATATAGGATAGGGAAGCATCGGAGTAATCGTACGGTTCACAAACATGGTTCGAGCGATATTCAGACCGGGAGGTAAATAATTAACGAGAACGATGTTAACGAAGAGCATCGGGCCTCTCGGATCCCTTTTTCTCTTGATTTTTCGAGTGCGTATAATGCCGAACCGAATGTGGTTGAGGAAACAGAGATTGAAAAATATCGTGCTCGATTTGATCTGGATGACTCAGTTTTAATGGTTCCCGCCGGTAATAGGGCCGTATAGAACCCTCATCATGGCATGGTGGAAGCTTACAGATCCATGCTTAGTTGCAGTGTGACTCTTCCCCTCTAACCTTTTATTGCTTTGTTCCTTACTGAGGCGGGAATCGCTCCGGCCTAGTTAGCCCCGAACAGCTACAGGATCCTGATATGTATGTGGCATATGTGGAGCCGGATGAACTTGCCACCGTCATCTCCTCGTAAAATTAGACATTTTTATACTCTAAGACAATCTGGTCAGACTGTGACTTTCTTTCTTCTATCCAGCTAGCCAGATAGCTGGATTCCTGAGGGGGTGAAGGTGAACCGGGGAGTCAATATTTCCTCGGATGTCAAGAAGAAAGGTTTTGTTTGGGATTTCCCTACCTCGAACAAGTACTGGAAAAATAACTGGTTTTTCACCGGAGGAAACTGGGACAGAAGATCGAGCTCTCAACCGGGGAAATTAGGAAGTATTAAAGGTTCCTCGTTTCTTTTACTCTCCCGCTCGCTGGAACAAGTCACAACCTATTTTCACTGATGCCGAGTTAACTAACCTTGCTTAGGTGGCTGTGCGTACTTTAGAGAAAAGGAGCAGATCCTATATGTTTGATGAGAAGAAGATGATAGCTCTCGACTTTTTTTACTCAGATTTCAGTTTACTGCAGGCGTTGTAAATGATTCTTTCTCAATGCTTTCATTTTGTTGTTTTCCATTGCCTTTTAACTCAATCCTTTTCGAATCCAGTGTATGATATGGATGTCGTCTGTGGCGCCTAAGCCTGACAAGTGAAATCAATTATTCAGGTGAGTCATGTAGAGACATCCCTTCAAAACGAAGGGATTGTTTTACCTGATAATGAATCAGATGAAGGTTCCGAAGAAGCAGATGAGCACATTCCTGAATCTATTTCTGAAGAGGTTGTTCAACTGACCGCGAGGGAATCAAGCGGTCTGAATGGCCCTATGGGACTTAGTAGTGACTAAAGGCGGACAAGGAAGGCATGCTGGCGGTGTAACATCTGACCCTCTCCCTAATCTTTTTGAATCTTTTGAAGATATCACAGAGGATCAGATACATCCAGCAGCTGACATCGGCTTCCACCGTACTCGAGCTGAGAAGAGAAAGGCAACTGATTCTCCCGTTTGACCTCTTCCAAAAGTCCCTCGAGTGGTTTCATTCATCAATTCGAGCGATAACGATGCTGACATTAGGGGTTCCCCGAATGCTCAAGCTGAGGCACCTTTGGGAAGAGAGCGAACTCCAGAAAATTTGAACAGAGATTCTTTACCCCTGAGGTTGAGGATACAGGAGTGGGATCCTCGGGAAATCCTATACGTCCCACCCCCAGGAAATGCTGAGAACGATGTCATCCGGTCGGACTTTTATTGGTGACGACCACTGGAGTCGCTTCAGGATGGTTTTCCTACAGAGCGTCTTCACAATATTTTTAATAGTGCGACTTACGTAAGTCTCCTGTCCCGAACTTCATCTTAATATGCCTTAATTTTGATTTTTAACTTACTTCCCTACAGGTGGTTGCTGAGTTTATTCAGACGCAACAACATTAAGCTGATCGGATTAGGCATCTTGAAGCTCAGTTAAAGGAGAGTGAGGATAGCTGTGCTAGAATTGAGGCGGCCTATCAAAAGAAGACGAATTTCGTCCAGGAGTTTGTCGATCGTTGTTTGGTGAGCCAGATGGAGGCCGAGGAAAAAGCTTCCACTATAGAAGAGAAGGCCATATCTTTTCAAAACATACTCTCTACCGCTTAGGAGTCGATGCTCAAAGCTGTACAGAAGGCTGAATAGGCAAAATCGTCTTATGAGCAAAAAATTGAAGACCTTAAGAGCCAGACCCTGACTGTTGAATCTCTTTCGAAGGAAGCTCGGCTGGAACTTGAAGTTCAAGGGGTTGATAGTTTCAAGAGGTCCTCAACTTATGATGCCCTACTTTTCAGGGAGTTCCAACAAAGGTTGGTCTCGACTGGCGATTTTTTCAAGGTCAAGAATCGGGCCATTGAAAAGGCTCGAGCCAACTGGGAGCTATCAATCAAAAATCACGTGGATCGCTCGTTGGAGGCTCTTCGGATTCAAATGAAGGAGTGGAGAGCCTATTGTCGTAGCAAAGGCAAAGATCCCCATCATATGCATTTTGAGGTCTCGTCCAAACATTCTCTTTCGACTTTTTATGCCTGTCAAGAAGCTTGTGCGAACGGATCGGAGCCTGATGTTTATCCAGTCTTTGAAGTAGATTACAGCGAATGGATGAATGATTCGGTTAATACAATCGCCTGACCTTCTAATGAAAGTCTCCTTCATGAATATGAAATTGTGCCTGATCCGAGCATCGACAAGGGCTCCAAATCCTCAGCCCCATCTTAGGCATATTTGTAAAAATCTTCGGGATTAATAAAATTCCATATTTTGCTTGATTGTTTTTTGTTGCGTACCATGTTACGAATATTAAAATGTCAAGTATCTTATTAACTTGCCAATATCGTTGTCCGAGCAACTCTTTAAACGCCAAGTATCTTATGAACTGGCTAGGGTCGTAGCCCGAATAACTTCGTAATCTTAACGCCAAGTATTTTATTAAACTGGCTAATGCAATTTTAAGTGCCAAGTGTCTTATTAACTGTCTAACATAATTTTAAGTTCAAGTATCTTATTAAATTGGCTAACATAATTTTAAGTGCCAAATATCTTATTAACTGGCTAATATTATTAACCGAGTCATCTCGAAACAGGCAAGTAGATTTGTACTTGTGTTTCATACTCGGTTGCTACCCAAACGTTACATTGAGTCTCACCACGATCATACGTTTGAGTCCTTACGTAAGTCACTGAGGACGTCTCTTAGTTTTGTCTGCGTAAGGGTTTACCGAATCGTTAAGCTTTGAATTGCTTAACACAACTGCGGAACTCACCAAGATTTTCCCGACGGTGCCCCAAGCCTTTTCCAGAATTTGGTGCATCGGGTTTGCCTTTTAGCTAAGGTCTTAGCCGACCTTACTCGGCTGGCATGCTCCTTTGAGCTTCTCCGCCCATTTGGGAATTTTGCCAAATTAATGGTTCTGAGCATTTTATTTTATGCAGTTTCATGCTCATCTTTTTCTTGTTATTATCATATGCTCAAACCTTTCATATGCTCTTATTATCATATGCTCAGATTTCTGGAATCCCGTGTCAGGTTTTTATTCATAATTGTAAAACTAACAATATGAAAATAATATGAAAATCCAAAAGGATTGATAAGAATAAATAAAGATAAAAAACATCCTGACTAAAAAATAAAAACAAATTTAAAGGGTAGAAGATCTTTAAATATTGGGCATTGCATGGTCGGGGTAAAATCCCTCCATCTGGTCGGGCAATCCAGTATGCTTCATGACCAGCTGTTCCTTCAATTTTGTATGGGCCTTCCCATTTGTCAGCCAACGAGCCCACAACTTTGTTCTTTGTGTTCAGTGATACTTTTCTGAGCACCAGATCTCCTAAATGGAACTTCCTAATCCGAACATGAGAATTATAGTGTCAGACCATTCTTTACTGATATGCCGCATTTCGTACTCGGGATTACTACCTTTCTCTTCTAACTCATCTAGGCTTTGTAACAACATATCAACATTCTGATCTTCATCGTATAGCCTGACTTTAGGCAACATATACGATGTTTCTACTGGGATGATAACCTCTGTTCCGAATGCCAAGGAAAATGGAGTTTCTCCTATAGAAGTCCTTGCTATTGTTCGATAAACCCATAATACTTCAGGAAGTTTTTTGACCCAACTGCCCTTTTTGGCATCTAGTTTTGCTTTGAGCGTATGCTTGATGATTTTCTTTACTGCTTCAACTTGTCCATTTGTTTGAGGGTGGGCAGGTGTGGCATAATAATTTGCAATCTGATACTCATTATACAACTGTCTGAACTTTTGATTATCAAATTGAGTGCCATTGTTAGTGATAATAGTGTTCGAAATTCCAAAACTATAGAGTATGTTTTTTTTCACAAATTTTGTGGTATTTTCTTCCGTGATGTGTACTAATGCTTCAATTTCCACCGAATTCATGAAATTATCAATGGCCACAATTGTGTGCTTAGCTCCACCCCTGTTTCTGCTGGCATTTGACCGATTAAGTCTAGTAGCCACATGGCGAATGGCCATGGGGAAATGAGGCTTCTAAGTTGTTCAGGGGGCTGCCGAATATCATTGGCGATCCTTTGGCAAGCATTGCAACTTTCTAAACATCGTTGTGCATCCGAGAATAGAAAAGGCCAGTAAAAACCTTGCCTGAGTACCTTATGTGCCAAGCTTTTGCCTCATGTATGGTTTCCACATACTCCGCTATGGATTTCTTGTAGTATCCGGTATGCATCTTCTTCTGAAACACATATTTGGAGTGTTCAGAAAAATCCTCTTCTGTACAGTTCTCCTCCAATCAGTGTGTATCTTGTTGACATATACCTGATGCATTTTGCTTCTAAAGGATCTTTCGGGAGTATATCTTCTTCCAGGTACCTTTTTAGCTGAGTCATCCAACCATCTAACGGTGTTCAGATTTCTGAGACTTCAAATTCTTTTGGCTCGACTATACTTGTTCTGAAAAGATGTGCAACCGAGATATTCTTTGGTCTGATTGTGGTTATTGTCGATGCCAGTTTGGACAAAGTATTTGCCTTTTCATTTTCTTCTCTAGGGATCTGGACAATCCTATATTCCTTGAATTTTTGGTGGAGTTGTTTTGTTATGCCCAAATAAGCCATCATACCTTCATCTCTAGCCTGATACTCGTCTAAGACTTGGTTGACGACTACCTGTGAGTCACTGAATATCTCGACCTCATCTGCTCCGAGAGCTATACAAACTCTAAGCCCTGCTAGCAATACCTCATATTCCGCTTGGTTGTTTGTTGCATTGAAATCGAATCTCATGGCACATTCAACGTCATCTTCCTCTAGGGTGTATACTACGATCCCTGCCCCGTTGCCATGAGTGTTCGAGGAACCATCAACATATAATCTCCATGAGAAACTCCTGCCCAACAATATTTTTGCTTTCAGATTAGGTTCTGTGTATTCTCATACAAAATCTGTCACTGCTTGGCCTTTAAGTGATGTCTTGGGCATGTACTGAATATCGAATTCGCTTAGCTCGATCGCCCATTTAGTTAGTCTCCCTAAAATCTCAGGCTTTTGTAGAATTTGCTTAAGCAGGCAGCCAATGAAAACCTGGATTGTATGTGCCTGAAAGTACGGTCTCAATGTTAGGATTATGCTCGATAGCAAGAGTGTAATATTGTAATTAACAATCTTTTCATATGAATAAAGTGATTTCTAGTTTAATAAATTTGATAGCATTTATAGTTTAATTATTATAATTGTCAAAAGTAAATAATCATAAGGTCAAAAGACTATGAGAAAAGAAGATTTGTTCATACATCTAGATATGTATGAGGTAGACACAATTCTTTAGTTAGTCTTGAATAATATTCACAACTTAAGATAGAAGGTTGGGCACCTTTATTTTGTCAAAGTTGTAGATTCTTTTGCTAGCATTTGAGTGGGATCAAATGTGTTATGATGAGTCTAAAATCATCAAAGTGTGGTGTCCTTGGGCAAAAGAATCTAGTGCACTGGTTGCATTAAATTGGATCTTAGTGAAATACTTTATCTTGAACCATTTATGGATAAAAGTTTTCACTTGAAGACAATCGGAGAGTCTATCTCAATCCCGAGATAAATGATGGACTTATTGTTGCAAGTGTTATCATTTGAGCTATCAATGAGTACGATTATATAGCATAGTCTATCCTTGATAGTTTGGTGGTATTCATTTGTTATTCGATAGATGACTTCATTTACAGATATGGACACTATGGCTCCATTTATTTAATGAGAGTAGAATATCATCATATGGATGTTTTTGAGGTATTGGATATTAAGCCTTAACGTTAAATTTGAAATAGTGTCTATTGAAATATGGCTTCTAGAAAAGTCAAAATATCCAAGTTCAAAATGTGGTCATATGAGTAAATATTGTAACTTGGAAAGCTGTAGGCCGTCTATGAGCTCTTGGCGATTACTGGTATTCTTCACGAGGATACACTATCTCCAATAAACTTATCTAGGGAATGAATGAGTAATATTAACTTATTCTATCTATATTTAAGAGTTCAATTTTAGTTCTTTAGTGGAATGAACTAAAATTAATATATCGGACCTAAGTGAATCATTTGTTGATTGTGATTGGGTTGTGTCTATTGAAGCTTAAATTTAGATAGTCCGCCAAGATCCCAAATCCACACGAACTTGCATGGATCACTTGATATATTCTACCGGACCAATTTAGGGGCCATCTAGAATTGTATTAAGGCATGTGAATTTATTTCTTTTTTGTAAGAATAAGTCTAGTTCACATGTGGACTTTTTTATTAAGGTCCAATGGATTTAATAAAATAAGAAAAATAATGTATGGCCCTTATATATGGTATGGGCGGTAAGGCTATTGAGAATAGCTTAAATATGTTATTTTATTTTATTATTTAATTAATTTGTTGATTAATTAATTATTTAATTAAAAGTCAAATCTTTTTCTTAGTAGGAGATGGTCTCATAAAACTATATTATTGATGGTAGTATAGTTAATGTTAAAGACTATATTTGATAAGCAGATAAATAAAAGGAATTAATTATCTAATCAAATTAGGAAGTCTTTAATATGGTTACAAATACATTATTGAGTTGGATTAGGAGTCTTGGTTGAGGATAGAATTTTTTTTTTGAAAAGGATTCTTAACCACCAAGTAAATCTACCTAAGGAAAGGATTCTTAACTATCATGTAAATCCTTCTTAGGAAAGGATTTGTGATCCTAATCTATATCATATAAAATTCGGCCAGCCCATATATATATACAAAAGGATAGAATTCCTTTAAGATAAGGATTTTTAACTACCAAATAAATCCACCTAAGGAAAGGATTCTTGCCAACCAAGTAACTCCTTCTTAGGAAAGGATTTATGATCCTATATATATGTGTGTGTGATTTTCGGCCAGCCCTAAGAATTCTATGATGAAAATTTCGGCCATGCCTAGGTAATTTTCAAGAGATAATTTGGCATATCAAGAGAGAATTTTGAGGGAGAAAAATTAGTTTTTGCTCTAGACAAAATTCAATCAACTCATAGAAAAAGTGTGTGGAGTTCGGCCAAGGAGAAAAGAGAAAAAGAGAACGTTTTTGTTTTCAATAGTACACTAGTATCCTTTACATCAAAAGGATTTTGTATACAACATTGAATCAAGGTTCACGCGAGTTTCAGTCAAATTGATAGATAATTCACAAGTGACCGGACGTTCATGGATTTTTCTCTTCGATGATATTTGTAACTAACAAAGAAAAGGTTTTGCTTTGTCTCCATCCTCATGTATACAATTTAAAGAAAGGGAGCCCACACTCCAAGGTGATTCACGTTCGTGATTAGATTGGAAGATCTTACGGAATCAATTCGGCACTTGTTCAATCGTCACGAGAAAAAGGTACGATACTTTTATATACGTCAATTAATCTAGGCTTAAGGTTCTCGTTACATAAAGGGAAATTTTTTTATTTATACGCAAACCCTAAATTTCTAATTTTCATTTTCTCACACTTCCGTTGCGTTTTGAAACCGTTTTTTATCCTACAATTGGTATCAGAGCCTGGTTGTACCCTTGATTAATTGATGTATGTGTTCGTGAATCTTTTTCTTTTATTGTATATATGCATGTTTTAGAAAGAGATGACACTCTATGTATTCACATATATATTTACATTGGAATGTATGGATATATATATGTTTTATATGTGGTTTGTTATTGCTCAATTTTGGTCATAGAATTTCAATGTATTTTGTTTTGGGATTGTAACAAGAAGGGTGGTCTATCATCGCCATAATTTCCTTCTTGGTAGTTGCTAAGTTTTTTATTTATTTTGTTGTTGTAATAAAAAAAAACTGCAGTATTTTATTATTTAAATTCTTCAGTAATACATTCAAGTTTCGAAGACTCGAAGGTTTGAAGAATTAGGAGTAACTGGAACAATTTTGGGACCGTGTGAGCCGTAACAACGAACATGCGTGCGAAGAGCGCGCAACCACGTTTGTTATGGCATGGGCTACGCACGACATCCCTTTTGGTAGCCATGGGCTGCGCATGGCAGCCCTTTATGGGTTTGTGGCATGCGCACGCCCATAGATAAGGGCGAGGGGTGCGCACGCCCATAAGAGGTAGCCGAGGGAGTCCGAACGACGAAGGTCGCGTGAAGACTTGTTCACCAAGAAAGAAATTCTTGTATTCCAAGATATATGTAATTTACTTGTTTTTCTAGGATGGACCAAAATTGTAGCTATTTATATTTTTTGTAAATATTGCAATGTTTGTCATTGTTCGATAACATGTCATATAGAATAGGAGTGCCACTCATATATCTCTTTTGGTATGAACATGCATTGAATGGTTTAAGTATCTAAATTGGCATCTAGATAACTTGGTAAATCATTCTTTTGAATTCGATCACACGCCTTAAACAATTGAGTGGGAGAAGGTGTTTTGGAACACCTACGGCCTCCAAGTTTAGTTGAGCTTTATGTTTCGTGAATAACCTCCCAATAGGTATTTATGAATGGAATTTAGTAAGATACTTCCTTACAAGGATAGACTAGACAATTATCCCAAACGATATCTACTCCCAAAAGAGGGATATTCGTGAGGGATTAAATGGAAGGTCGATAACTTGGTAACACACTTACTGTAATTTTATGAATATCCTCCAAAGAGTTCTTGTTAATAAAATTGCAAGGCTAAAATAGAAAACGTTAGTTGTTATGTTAACAATTAGGTGGGACCTAGTCCAACTAGTAAATGATGCGTACTCCCAAAGAAGACGTGACATTATGGCTGTTGGATCACCATCGAATTTTTACGATTGAATTATTTTATTTTATTCAAGATAAATATTCAAAAGTGCTTTATCATGATTATTTACTTATATATTTTTTGTTAATATTAAGAAATTATAACCCCATCCCTAATCAATATCCTAAAAGATAATACTTTAACTGATGATAATTATGTCACATGGAAAAGGAATATTGGGTTGTTGTTGCAAGTTGACAAGTATAAGTTCATTATGTATATTCCTTAACCGCCAAACTAATGAATCTACTCAGCAGCAAAGAGATGAGTATCAGTAGTGGAAGTCTTTAGATGAGATGGCTAAATGTACATTACATTATGGCCATCATCTCCAACATGTTGCAACAGCAACATGAAGGAATGGAGATTGATGCCGATATTATGATGTCTCTAGATAGGGATTCATCTGGTTGGTAAATTTGCTACTGTTAAGACCAGTTAGAAGGTCAAGAAACAACAGTGGAAAAAGCAACTTGGGCTTTCTTAGAAGGAGACCAACAAAGTAACCAAGATCAAATGGAAGTGTTTCCTTTGTGGTTAAAAGGGTTAAAGGAATAGACTGAATAAGAATAAATTCAACTTGCATTTTGGCAAATGAGTGTTGGTGTCTACTAGTGTAGTGGGAGATATTAGAATCAATTTAGATTCTAGTAGGCATTTAGATTTAATAGACGTTTATTATGTACCTTAATTCAAGAGGAATTTAATTTCAGTTTCTTGTTTAAATAAATTTGGTTATTCGGTTACTTATAAAGCTTTTATTATTAGTAAGAATGACAAATTTATTTGCAAAGGTACATTGGAAAACGGTTTATTCTATTTGCATGAAAATATCTCCTACTTGTTAGACACGGAATCAACGGAACCTAATCATAAAAGAGTAAAATTATCAAAAGATGAAACCTACCTATGACATTTGCGCTTAGGTCATAGTAACCTTAATAGGATTAAAAGATTGGTAAGTGACGAACCTCTAAGTGACTTAAAGGTTGATGATCTACCAACTTGTGAATCTTGTTTGGAAGGTAAAATGACCAAAAGGTCGTTTACGACTAAAGGCGCAAGAGCCATCGAATGTTTAGGATTGATACACACTGATGTGTGTAGACTTATGAGCATTCAAGCTAGAGGTGGATATGAGTACTTCATCACTTTCATGGATGATCACTCAAGATTTGGCTATGTGTATCTCATGAGACATAAGTCGGATGCTTTTGATATGTTTAAAGCATTTAAAGCTGAAGTAGAAAATCACCTTGAGAAACGCATAAAAATCTTGAGGTCCGATCGTGGTGGAGAATATCTATCTGGTGAGTTTCAATAATATCTTATTGATAATGGAATAATTTCTCAGTTTTCTGCACCAGTCACACCTCAACAAAATAGGGTGGTAGAAATGAGAAATAGAACTCTTTTGGATATGGTTAGGTCTATGTTGAGTTATTCAACGCTCCCTAGTTCTTTTTGGGGATATGCTTTACAAACTGCCATGTATATTCGAAACGATGTACCATCTAAGTCGGTTCCTAAAACACCGCATGAGTTGTGGACCGGACGAAAGCCTAGTTTACAACACTTAAGGATATTTGGATGTCCTGCGCACATGTTTAAAGGAAAGACAGAAAAAATGGAGTCCCGTTCAGAAACATACATATTTGTTGGGTATCCAAAATGAACAAAAGGATATTATTTTTATAGTCCTTCAGATCTTAAAGTATTTGTTTCGACAAATGTCAAATTTCTAGAAGAGGACTATATGAATAATTTTGTGCCTAAAAGTAGAATTGTCCTAAATAAGCTTTTAGGAGATACAATTCCATAAGAGGTTTCGCAACCAAACCCAATTGTAAGTTCCGTATCAACAGAAGATCAACAATCTACCATACCTTGTCGTAGTGGGAGGGTTGTTAGACAACCCGAGAGAAACATCGGTCTAGGAGAATCTGTAGAGAATCTTTAGGACGATGATGATCCCTATACGTTCAAGGAAGCAATGGAAGATGTTGATTGTCGCCATTGGCAAAAGGCAATGCAATCCGAAATTGAATCTATGTTCAAAAACAAAGTCTGGTCTCTTGTAGACTTGCCTAAACGGATAAAACCCATCGGGTGCAAGTGGGTATACAAGAGGAAAAGAGGAAAAGAGGAATGGATGGTAAGGTGGAAACCTTTAAAGCTAGATTGGTAGCTAAATGTTATACACAGAAGGAAGGTATCGATTATGAAGAAACCTTCTCTCCTGTGGCCATGCTTAAATCCATTAGGATACTCTTATCCATTGCGGCATCTCTAGACCTAGAGATTTGGCAAATGGACGTCAAGACAGCTTTTCTTAATGGAAGTCTTGACGAAAGCATCTATATGATGTAACCAGAAGGATTCATTGAAAAGGGCCAAGAGGAAAGGGTATGCAAGTTGCAAAGATCCATATATGGATTGAAGCAAGCATCCAGATCCTGGAACATAAGGTTCGATCAAGCCGTAAAAGGTTTTGGATTTATTCAAAACCTTGATGAACCTTGTGTATACAAAAGGATTTAAGGCGACAAGTTGGTTTTCCTAGTTCTTTACGTTGATGATATACTACTCATCGGAAATGATATAGGTGTATTGACATCAATAAAAGAATGGTTAGCAAAACAATTTGATATGAAGGACTTAGGAGAAGCAAGTTATATTCTTGGTATCCAAGTCATAAGGGATAGAAAGAATAGAACGATTGCAATATCCCAAGCTTCATACATAGATAAAATCTTGTATAGGTTTTCCATGCAAGATTCCAAGAAAAGTATGTTACCTTTCAGACATGGAATCAAACTTTCTAAGGAACAAGTTCCTAAGAGTGAGCATGAATAAGCAATTCATGAGTAAGGTTCCATATGCATCGGCAGTTGGAAGTCTCATGTATGCAATGCTCTGCACTAGACCAGATATTTGTTTTGCTGTAGGCATAGTTAGCAGGTTTCAATCGAAGCCTGGTCCTGATCACTAGACGACAATCAAGCATATTTTAAAGTATCTTAGAAGAACGAGATATTATATGCTTGTATACTCTGGAGAGAATTTAATTCCCATTGGTTATACAGATTCTGATTTTCAGTCAGATTCTGACTCCAGGAGATCAACATCAGAATCTGTGTTTACTATTTGAGGAGGGACAGTCATATGGAGGAGTATCAAGCAATCTTCTTTTGCCGATTCCATCATGGAAGCCGAGTATGTAGCCGCATGCGAGGCTGCTAAAGAGGCTGTCTGGCTCCGCCAATTCCTGATTGACTTGGAAGTGGTTCATGATGCGAATAAGCAGATCACTATCTATTGTGACAATAGTGGAACAGTGGCTAATTCGAGAGAACCAAGAAGTCATAAGAGAGGGAAACACATTGAAAGAAAGTATCACCTTTTAAGGGAAATTGTGCATATGGGTGACTTGACGATTACTAAGATCGCGTCAGCAGAAAATCTAGCGGATCCCTTTACAAAGGCTCTTCCTTAAAAGAGTATAGATGGACATATAGAGAACAAGGGGATGAGAGATATGACACATTTGCTATAGAGCAAGTGGGAGATTGTTAGGATTATGCTTAATAGCAAGAGTGTAATATTGTAATTAACAATCTTTTCATATAAATAAAGTGATTTCTAGTTTAACAAATCTTATAACATTTATAGTTTAATTATTATAATTGTCAAAAGTAAATAATCATAAGGTCAAAAAACTATGAGAAAAGAAGATTTTTTCATACATCTAGATACGTATGAGGTAGACACAATTCTTTAGTTAGTCTTGAATAATATTCACAACTTAAGATAGAAGGTTGGGTGCCTTTATCTTGTCAAAGTTATAGATTCTTTTGCTAGCATTTGAGTGGGATCAAATGTGTTATGATGAGTCTAAAATCATCAAAATGTGGTGTCTTTGGGCAAAAGAATCTAGTGCACTGGGTGCATTGAATAGGATCACAATGAAATACTTTATCTAGAACCGTCAATGGATAAAAGTTTTCATTTGAAGACAATCGGAGAGTCTATCTCAATCCTGAGATAAATGATGGACTTATGGTTGCAAGTGTTATCATTTGAGCTATCAATGAGTACGATTATATAGCATAGTCTATCCTCAATAGTTTGGTGGTATTCATTTGTTAATCGATAGAGGACTTCATTTATAGATATGGACATCGTGGATCCATTTATTAAATGAGAGTAGAATATCATCATATGGATGTTTTGAGGTATTGGATATTAAATCTTAACGTTAAGTTTTTAATAGTGCCTATTGAACCATGGCTTCTGGACAAGTCAAAATATCCAAGTTCAAAATGTGGTCATATGAGTAAATATGGTAACTTGGAGAGTTATAGACGTTCTATGAGCTCTTGGTGATTACTTGTATTCTTCACGAGGATACACTTTCTCTAATAAGGTTGTCTATGGTATGAATGAGTAACATCAACTTATTTTATCTTTATTTAAGAGTTCAATTTTAGTTCTTTAGTGGAATGAACTAAAATTAAATAGATCGGGCCTAAGTGAATCATTTGTTGATTGTGATTGGGTTGTGTCTATTGAAGCTTAAATTTAGATAGTCCGCCAAGATCCCTTATCCACACGAACTTGCATGGATCACTTGATATATTCTACCGGACCAATTTAGGGGTCCATCTAGAATTGTATTAAGGCATGTGCACTTATTTCTTTTTGTAAGAATAGGTCTAGTTCACATGTGGATTTTTTAATTAAGGTCCAATGGATTTAATAAAATAAGAAAAATAATGTATGGCCCTTATATATGGTATGAGCGGTAAGGCTATTGAGAATAGCTTAAATATATTATTTTATTTTATTATTTAATTAAATGGAAATTAATTAATTTGTTGATTAATTAATTATTTAATTAAAAGTCAAATCTTTTTCTTAGTAGGAGATGGTCTCCTAAAACTATATTATTGCTGGTAGTATAGTTAATGTTAAAGACTATATTTGATAAGTAGATAAATAAAAGGAATTATTTATCTAATTAAATTAGGAAGTCTTTAATATGGTTACAAATATATTATTGAGTTGGATTAGGAGTCTTGATTGAGCATAGAATTCTTTTTTTGAAAAGGATTCTTAACCACCAAGTAATTTACCTATGGAAATGATTCTTAACTACCAAGTAAATCCTTCTTAGGAAAGGATTTGTGATCCTAATCTATATCATATAAAATTCGGCCAACCCATATATATATATACAAAAGGATAGAATTCCTTTAAGATAAGGATTCTTAACTACCAAATAAATCCACCTAAGGAAAGGATTCTTGCCAACCAAGTAAATCCTTCTCAGGATTGATTTATGATCCTATATATATGTGTGTGTGATTTTCGGCCAGCCCTAAGAATTCTATGATGAAAATTTCGGTCATGCCTAGGTAGTTTTCAATAGAGAATTTGGCATAGCAAGAGAGAATTTTGAGGGAGAAAAATTAGTTTTTGCTCTAGACAAAATTTAATCAACTAATAGAAAAAGGGTGTGGAATTCGGCCAAGGAGAAAAGAGAAAAGGAGAACGTTTTTTTTTTCAATAGTACATTAGTATCCTTTACATCAAAAGGGTTTTGTGTACAACATTGAATCAAGGTTCACGCAAGTTTCAATCAAATTGATTGATAATTCACAAGTGACCGGACGTTCTTGGATTTTTCTCTTGGAGGATATTTGTAACTAACAAAGAAAAGGTTTTGCTTTGTCTCCATCCTCAGGTATACAATTTAAAGAAAGTGAGCCCACACTCCAAGGTGATTCACGTTCGTGATTGGATTGGAAGATCTTACTGAATCAATTCGGCGCTTGTTCAATCGTCACGAGAAAAAGGTACGATACTTTTATATACGTCAATTAATCTAGGGTTAAGGTTCTCGTTGCATAAAGGGAATTTTTTTTATTTATACGCAAACCCTAAATTTATAATTTTCATTTTCTCACGATTCCGTTGCATTTTGAAACCGTTTTTTTCCTTACGCTCAACTTCCTTGCTGTCAAAACCAACGCTAATGCCATTTTATCTGCTTGTGAATACCCAGTTTCCTCTAGAATAAGAGCCTTGCTAGTATAGTACACTAGCCTTTGTATCCCGTCTTCTGTCCTGACTAGAACCGAGCTTATTGCGTAAGGGACAAGTACATGTGGAGTATTTCTCCCACTTAGGTTTTGAGAGGATGAGAGCCTGACCTAAGTTTTCTTTGATCTTCAGGAATGATTGTTCACACATTTCATTCCATTCAAGCCCTTTCCTCTTTTTGATCACTTTGAAAAAAATGAGCACATCTATCTGTGGACTTCGAAATGAATCTGCCTAGGGAAGCTAAGCTTCCTGTCAGACGTTGTACCTCTTTTAATGTCCTTGGTGAAGTCATTTTTTGAAGGGCTTGGATCTTCTCGGGATTCACTTCGATCCCCCTTTGGTGAACTTGGAACCCAAGGAACCTTCCTGAAGGAACCCCAAATAGGCACTTATTCAGATTTAACTTCATCTGATACCTTTTCAGGACATCAAATGTTTCGCGCAGGTCTGAAGCGTGCTCGTCTGCCGAGATACTATTGGTTAACATGTCGTCTATGTAAACTTCCATGTTTCTTCCTATTTGATAAAGATTCTATTGACCAATCTTTGATATGTTGCCTTAGCATTTTTTAACCCCAAAGGGGCATCACTGTATAACAATACAAGCTTGATCGGTCGTGAATGCTGTTTTTTCTTCATCAGCTTTATTCATTCGGATTTGATTGTATCCCGAATAAGCATCCATAAAACTGAGTAATTCATGACCCTAATTTTCTTATTTCTCACGCTTCAATTGCGTTTTGAACCGTTTTTTACCTACATTCACATTCCCTAGAAATTGTCTTGAGAGGCTTATGCTCAACTCCCTGAAACTCTCAATACTTGCCGGAGGCAATCTCCTGAACCATCTTGAACCTGTATCCCCGAGAGTTTGTAGAAATTTAAGGCACAATAAAGGATCGCTGTGGGCATACTAGGCCATGGCGCTCTTATATCGTCTGACATGCTCTTTAGGATCTGTATCCTTTTAGAACTATTCCACGTGTGGCATCCTAAATTTTTTCGGGAATGGTGTTCGTAGAATGTTTCTAGTAAAAAGGCTATCAGAATCATCGTCAGACAACTCATTATATCCGTATCGCCTAATCAACGCATCCATTTAACGTCTGTTATTCTCGACTTGTAGGTCAAGCTTTGAATCACGACATCTCTATCTCCCACCGGCTCTCCCCAATGGTCGACCCATTGTGTGACTGTCATAGCAGTCATCTCCTCTTCATCTTGCCTCCGAGTCTCATAGGCTAACCCTTATAGGCGTATGATTCCATGGCGACGTTTACGATGATATCAGTCACTGTCTTCAGATGACGATGATCGATCTCTTTACCGGTCGTATTCACGGTGCCTATCATGGCCCGCTTGATCGTGGTTTCATCTTTGATAGGGTCGTTCTTCTGCGGGCATTTCATGATCCTTGTCCTGGTTGCATGTCGTACCCCCAGTCTGGTTGATTGGACCTGAGTTCCTAACAACTACTGGTGCATCTGGTTTCGCCCTAACTACAACCGATCGGAGCCTAGGAAGTGATGGAGGATTTGGCAGGTGTACCTCTCCTGCGGCTAATAGATCTATTCCTTCTTATGCCACATCCATTAGCAACTGTTGTAATACATCACGGAAGCGAAGCGCTATACCCTCACTGGTTGGAGGGACTTGCTGGATGCCAACCAGGGATATCGGTTGGTTCTCGGTGGTTGTGGTGGGATCTTGAGTGGTCCCGTATACATAATCATTATCTGGAGATTTTCGAATATCCCTGGAACTGTCTTTCCTTCCGCTACCAGCCATTACTTAAACTGATCAAAGGTTCAAACCCCTTCATTCTAGCGCCAATTGTTGACTTTAATTTCTCGATGGATGAGAAAGTCAACATCGTTCGATTTGGTTATGATCTATCAAAAAAGAAAGAGAAAGTGAATGCAATCGAAGTTATTATGACACGAGTTTACGTGGTAAAACACCGATGATCGGAGAAACATCCACGGGTGGTTGAATGCACAACCAAGCCAAATCCACTATTTAAACAAAGAATTACACCACTAGATCTCTCTTGCCTATCTCTTGCAGTTAATACTTTTTTGAATATTTCTCCTTTCACAGTATGATTATGGGTTTATTCATACGTGCATAAAATCCTAATCCTTATAGTACAAGTAAGAAAAAAGAATTGTATTTAATTAGACTGGTAACTTGTTGAAGTCGTCTTTGTCTTTTTTCCTGTTTCTGAGATCTCATGGATCGAATATGAATCTTTATGGGACTCTGGTGGCATAGTCCGTTAAGAACTTATTTTATTATCGGTGTGCAGTCTTTTAGAAAAATATAGTTGTTGCTTGATTTGGACTCGCTTCCTGTTTGGTGTTTTATCCTTCTAGAAGCTTTCTAAATTCTTTCCTCCTTTGATACGGGGGATGGACTACTGATGTTTGCGTATCAGAGTATTGTATTTATTTCCACTCGGGTTTATTCACTTGTGTAGATCGCGCTTTTGAACTTTTTTACTCGGGCTTTTATGTCCCGAGTAGTACTGAACGTGCCGAGTACCTGTATTAGTACCGAGTACCTATATTCGGATTTACACGAGTTTTTTTTCCTTAGTGATGTCATTGATGATGTCTTCCAGATGCCAGCTCAGATGCTCATTGATGATGTCCTCCAGATGCCAGCTCGGATGCTCATATGACAATCATTTTAAGGGATTGTCTCACCTGTCGGTGACGTGTACATTCAATAAGATATACATATAACAAACGTAATATTGTAAAAGTTGATATTTGTGTACTTAATTTTAGTATTATATATACTTAATTTTAGTTTATTATAAATGTTAATATAAATGATAATTAAATTAAAACAAACATAAATTAAACAAAATCATTAAATAAGGCACATAGATACAATTGGACACAATTGGAATAAATTTGACTAAATAAGGGTAAAGTTGTTAATAAACAAAACTTTTAAATAATAAAAAGGGATATAGTTGAAAAATAATTATTGAATAAGGGTAAAGCTATAATTAAACAAAACTTTTAAATAATAAAAAAGGATATAATTGAAATAAATTTTATTGGAAAAGGGTAAAATTGTGATTAAACAAAACTATAGATATTAAAAAAAATGGAAAAAACTTGTGTTAAGTTTACAGTGTTGCGTCATATCTGGTGCAACACTGTAGCTCAACTCAATTTGGCATAGAGGGATGGCGCTCGGTTGGAGAGAAATTTTTACTTTATTTTAGAGATTTGCTCTAAAATGCCTTTCGGTTGGAGATAGCTTAAAGGAAAAGTATATGGTGAAATATATAAAGTTTATAGAGGGTAGTTGAGACTATTTATCTCATTTTAAAAGCTTAAAAAAAGCTTCTTAAGAGAAGCTTAAAAAAAGCTTCTTAAGAGAAGCTTAAAATTTTGCGATTCTTCTAAAGTACATAAAATATCTTTTTTAATATTAAAAAAAACACTTCTCAAGTTTTTCCAATTAACAAAAAAAAAATCATCAAAATAGTTTTTAATATTAAAAAAACACTGTTGGCCCCTGGAAAAGCTATACCAAACGCTAGTGGTCGAAAAATCGGTTGAAAAAAACGGCCGATTAATCTGTTAGATTTCTCTAGTCGGTACCTTAGTGTGACGAAAAGGCTAAAATCGGCTAAATTAGTCAGCGACCGGTTAATCGGTCAAATTGTCAATTAATCGGTCAAATCGGCTAGGCAGAGTCAAAGTCAAAGTGTTGACTCTATCTAATCCTTTAAAACAAAACTACACAATTATTCATAATTATATTTGTATTTATCCTTTATTTTTTTTATGCAGTTCAATGGTAGAAAATGTATGGATCTCAAACACCTAACTTGCAAAAAGTAGCAATTAGGATCCTCTCCTTAACTAGTAGTTCATCTGGATACGGAAAAAAAAAAATTGAGCACTTTTGGGGTGTAAGTCATAAGTGATATATTTATATTTTTATAATTTATACTATAATTATGTTTTAAATTTTATAATTTATTGATTTATTATACTTTTATATTATGTAGATACATACGAAGAAAATGAATTGACTAGATGTGGATCTGTTGAACAATTTAGTATGTGTCAAGTTTGATGCTGAATTGATGAGCATGCATGCATAGAAGGTTAAGAAACAAGAAGAAGAAAGTTGAGGTGCTAGAAGCTAAGTGTTGCTAGTAATGCACACGAATGGTTTGTTGATGATGGTGATGAAGAAGTAGAGCCCGGTTTAGAATCGAATGATGATACATATGAGGAAATTAAAGTTCAGTTTGATTTCGGTGAAGAGCGTGCCGATATTCTTAAAGGAAGAGACAAAGCGTAAGAGCTTGTTTGGTTAGACTTTTGAAAAACCCTCTATTTGTAAAAGGTCTACTTGTAGCAGATCTATTAAAATTAGAGTTTTTGAAAAAAAAAAATTATAGTTATTTGGTTGGTAGACTTTTTTTTAATAAAAAATGTCTATTTTGAGAAGTTCATCTCTATAAGCTTCTGCCTAGTAGATGTTTAAATTCTACTAACCTTTACTAATTAAAAATAGACTATCTCAAAAGTCCAACCAAACAATTATAAAAAACTCAAATATAGGCGTATAGAGCTTTTGAGACAGTAGAAAACCCAACCAAACAAACAGTAAGAAACTTAGATAGTTTCTTCATTTCTTGTTTTATAATTTACATTTTGAATGTTGTTAACTTATTGATGTTTATTAGAACTTAGAATTTGGAATTTGTCATTTGATTTGTTTGTGTCTTTATGATTTGATTGGATTGGATTGGTTTGTAATTGCATTTGAATGAGTGTTTGTGGATTTGGATTTGTTTACGATTGTATTTTGATCAGTAATTTGACATTTGTGAATTTGGAATGAATCTTGTTTGAATTTAATCATTGGAATTTGTTTGTGATTGGATTTTTAAGTAGGAAAATAAATAAAAAGTAAAAAATTCGTCGGCCGACTAGTCGCACATTAATCGGTCTAGGCACTAGGCGTTGGGTCTTTATCCGACTAGCGCATATCGCTTACTAGAACACTGCCAAACACACACTTAGGAGCTTCCTCCCTACTTTTATTATTCTTATTTAATAATTTACGGTATTTAGATATAAGTAAAAGTTCTTAAAAATGACCCCCATGTTTTATATGAATTTTGTTTCTAACCGTACACAAAGTTTTAACTATTCTTAACCAAATTATAAAATTTGTTTTCACCAAAATAAAAAATTACTAAGGTCCCATCCTGCAGCTGTTTTTCAGTCCGTTTTCAATTTTATTTTTCAAAACCGATTTCAAAAATGCGTTCGTTAACCGTTTTTCATTTTATTTTTGAAAAAAAAAATAAAATAAAAAATGAAAAACAAAACCATTGTTAAAAGTGAAAGATTTGAAAAAAACAAAATACTTGTTTTTTGTTTTTTTAATATAAAAAAAACCATTTTTTTTAACTATTAATTGTACTGTTATGTGTTTGATATGGCTAGGACAAGACGATACAAGATTTTCAAATGACCAAAGTGCCCCTCATATATAAATATATATATATATATATATATTCCAGAATAATTTATTTCCAACTAGAAATAAAAATATTCATACAAATATATATATATATATATATATATATAATATATCTATATTAATACTATATATATTATGATATATATATATATATATATATATATATATATATTTATAATGTTATTATATACAATAATATATTATATATTTATATAGAATATAATGTAATATATTATGCATTTTTATATATAGAAATATAATATAATATAATTAAAAAATATATTATTATAATATATGTAATAATATTTAATATATATTTTATATATTATTATTAATATAATATATACAATTATATTTTTATTATATAATAATATATATGTATATATTGTAATTATTTATTTATAATTTGTTTAGTTTTGATTAATTCATCTTTTTTTATGTTTTTTTTAAATAATTTTTATTTGTTACTTTTGTTTAATTTAAAAATTACAATAAAAAATTTATTGGATAATTATGTATTCAATTTGTTTATAGTTGTAATAATATTAAACAAAATACCAAAATTAATATTTCAATTTTTGAAAGTTTTCGGTTAACCTACCAGATGAGTTTTTTCCGTTTTCATTTTTAAAACACAGTTTTCAGTATATGCTACCATATTCGTCTTCAGAATTCGAAACTAAAACAAAAAATACTGTTTTCATTTCATTTCATTTTTATTTTCAAAAAACAACAACTGAAAAACGTTTACAGGACGGACCCTAAATATCCTGCAATGTTTTGTTTTTTCTATTTTATGCAACAAAAAAACGAAAAACCTAAAAGAAAAAAGCAAAACGTAATATCTTAAAGAAAAACTTGACAACTAAATAAAATGTGATGTCTATATCTCGACATTTGAAAAAAAAAAATACTAAGACATCCATCTAAACCATTGTTTTTTTCCTTTTTTTTCATATGAAAAGCGAACATTGCCACCGGGAATTGCACGCACCAATGGTGTTGTTGCCAGCGAAGCGAGCACTTCCCAAGCGAAGTCGTTTGGGCATGTGTTGCCCTCAACGCACCTAAGGGGAAATGTCACACATTGAGATGATGCCGTCTTCGAGCAGTGCTTACCATGCGGGGAAAGGTGGGTGGAGAGGGATGAGAATCAAGTGTGGGGGAAGAGAGACAAGAAAGAGAGGGGAGCGACTAGAGAGTTTCAGGAGTGTTTTTATAGTGGAAATGGTGAGATATGTCACCTTTTTGTGTGTGTGTTGTAATGATCTCACCGTTTTAATAACTTAAGTTTAAAAGACACCTATTATGGTGAACTATCCAAATTACCCTTAAATAATCTATTTTTATTCTCATTGTGCTTCTATCTACACTTTGAAAATGATAACTCCTCTCTCTTTCCAAAATAGTTGTCTGAAAATCGATCTACAACTCATCTCTCGCCAAAAAATTTGTCTCTTTCCAGATTCTGTTAAAAAAAATAACATATTTTTGTGATCTTCTTTTATACATTGTCATATATTTTTGTATGGTTTAACAATGTATCCATTCATTATGATTTGTTGTCCCAATCTTTGTATGAACATGTATGAACATTTAGTCTCAGATTCTGTTCGAGACTTTTTTAAAATACTTCGAGCCTTTTTTATTAGTGTTCGAGCTATTTTGATATGATTCTGAGTTTTTTTATACTCTTCCGAGTTTTTTTGATTCGTCTCCGAGTTTTTTTTATCAAAAAAGCTCGAATCAAGTAAAAAAAAGCTCGGACACTTGGTAAAAAAGCTCGGGCACTTGGTAAAAAAGCTCGATTCGAGCTTTTTTACCAAGTGCCCGAGTTTTTTTTTTAACTTGACAAAAAGGCTCGAATCAAGTAAAAAAAAGCTCGGGCACTTGGTAAAAATGCTCGAACCCATTAAAAAAAACTCGGGCACTTGGCAAAAAAGCTCAAGTGCCCGAGTTTTTTTACCAAGTGCCCGAGCTTTTTTTAAGCTTGGCAAAAAGGCTCGAATCAAGTAAAAAAAAGCTCGGGCAATTGGCAAAAAAACTCGAATCAAGCATTTTACCAATTGCCTGAGCTTTTTTTAATGGGTTCGAGCTTTTTTGCCAAGTGCCCGAGCTTATTTTTACTTGATTCGAACCTTTCTGCCAAGTTAAAAAAAAGCCCGGGCACTTGGTAAAAAAGCTCGAACCCTTACCAAAAAAGCTCGAGACTTTTACTGGGTTCGAGATTTTTACTAAAGGCTCTGAGCCTTTTGTAATTATATTTCGAACATATTAAGTACTGACTAGAAAAAAAAATCTCTGAATGCGTCTGCGTAGCGCCTGAGTTTCAATGAAACTTTCTCTTTCTATTTCATAACTCTTATTGTAAAAAAATGAATGAAAGATTCTGATGAAACAACTATTGGGGGCATTTTTATCCGTTCACCATAATATGTGTCTTTTAAACATAAGTTATAAAAGCAGTGATAGTGTTGAAACATCACCTCCAAAAAGTGCTATTTATTTTTTGAGCCCGTTTTTATATGGGTAAATTAACAAAAATGTAGTTATTTTAACATTTAAACTTTATTAAGTAGTTAAAAACAAATGTATAATGTTTATAGGCGTTATTTCTGATTTTTTCGCCTTAAATGAAAACTAAAAGAAAATTTTATTTTTATCTTTTTAAAATAAATGAGAGGATGTTTGTAATAAAATATGTGGATTGGAATATACTAACAAAATAAAAAAAATTAAAATTTTTAATGGGCAGTGTATACAAAAGAGGGTGTTGATACAATATTTTTCAAATGCACAAAAGTAGGCACTTTATTTTTGAAAATAATATTAGTGACCTAAACCCAATAAAATTCATGTCGTGTCAACAATTGATACTTTAATCCTAATTGTAAACCCTACATACCCACACATTGAGGTAGTGGGTTGAAGTCGTATCCCATATATTAAATTCCAAATATGTACTTAAAAAATATATGAGCAACGTTAGGTATTCTATTATTTTTTTTTCTAAATTCCTTTTCAATTGGTGTAGACATATGAGGTGTCAACAACACACCACTCACCACGTAATATCATGATTTACAAGATGTTGACACCTCATGTGCCAACACCATTTGAGAAGAAATTTGGAAAAAATCTAGAAAGCCTAAAATTACTTAAAATATATTTATTATTTTGTTGGGATTGAAGTAGCATGGTTGTATGTTTTCTCGGCAAGGAAGGAAATTATTATGTTGCTCTTGTAATAAACAGACATGGCCTAAAATCACAGGATGAGATCACCTACCATGTTATTAAGTGAGTCCAAAATTAAATGGCACTCTTTGGGACACCTTTTTCAACACCGTCTTTATTTTAATAGTATATGTTTAAAAGACGCATATTATGGTCAGCAGACAAAAATGCCTCCACGATAACCTTATTCACCATTTTTTTTTTCTGTTTCAAAATCCTCCATCGATGGAGGTGGAACTGACGAATCGACAAACACTCGTACACCAACGACGATGGTGGACACACGTACACCAACCATGACCAAACACAATAGCGACTTTTGATTTCTCTGAAAAAACAAAGTATGTAACTTTATCTGAAAACGAAAGGTTTCGAATTGGGGATTCAGTGTTAGAGAATGTTATGAGGATTTTTTGGTAGCATGACATGTCAGCAAAGACAGCGGATAATCCAGAATATATGGCAGACCATGTCATCAGAGAATAAAAACAGTCTCTAATGATTGGTGATTGGCCGGATGAACGAAGCGGGCAAAATAAACTTGATTGGGTATAGTAAACCAATCGGGTAAAATAAGCATGGTCGGGAAAGTCAACTGGTCAACATTCACCTCACCCAAGTCAAAGTCGATGTCATTGGACAGAGTGATCAAACTAAACCGATCGGTCAAGATAGGTCTAAACCCGATCCAACAGCAAAACCGATCGAGGAAAGAGGACCCGATCAGGTAGGAAAATGATTGGCCAAGAGATTCACATTCAAGATAGTAAAACAAGATCAACTACGATTAAAATATAAAGAATAATCTTACCTAAACAAGGAATCCAGAACTATATTCTAATAAGGAAATATTAATATTTCCTCTTGCATATCAAAGAGCCCAGATCAAGCAATAACACTGCTTTTGTAGAAGATTGTATACCAATCAGGAAATAAGTCCTAAATGGACTACTCAACTAGAAGTCCTACTAAGATTGTAATTCAATGTGCAAGATCTCCTAAACAGGAAAAGAGTTAAATATGACTTCAATAAGTAACAAATTCTAGACATTTCTTTACTTATTCAACAAAGATTAGAGTTTTATGCACATATAAATAGACCCATATTCTTATTGTATTAAAGAGAGAGATTTAACTATCTAGGTATCATGAGGGATCTGACGATCTATATATCGATCTATATGTAAAAAAACATAACAACTGAAAGAGAGAAGGAGAGATTGAGTGTGTAATCATTTTATTCATTGTGAATTTCTTCTCACCGTCACCGATATCTGTGGATGCTTCCTCGCCTTGGGGTTTTACCACATAAAATATGTTTTATTCTTGATTTATCTTTTGTTTCCTACTTTTCTACATTATCATTCACAAATACGAGCAAACTGCATCGCATTCACATGGAGAAAGAGACTTGATTATTCAACCCTAGACTGGTTAAAGCTTCGATCTGCCTGCGTATTAATGTTTGGAGGTTGGCTTTTTAACGATAAAAAAATCACCTTCAATAATTGGCGCTAGAAGGAGAGGGAAGAACTCAACTTCGAGGAACCCTTATGAATAGACCATAGAAAGAATTTCGATATGGATCCTACATTTGAAGTATCCCAACAAACGACTGTTAGAAGTGTTAGGAGCCCATAACAGGAGCTACGACCATGACCAAATTCAGAGGAAGAAGATTCACGAAGCGTTATAGTGTCAAAAATCCATCAGAGGAATTGCATTCCCATTCCGACATCTTATAAAAGAAAAAAAAAGGATGTGAGTTGTCGCGAGTCAAGGAATTCATGACCAATGGGCACCAAAGTGATCATATCTCCCACTATGAAACTCGGATTCATGAACAGTAAGAACCGATAGAAACTAAACATCCAAGGCTCTCCAAGCATATATGGTTTGTAGCCTAGTTCTATCTGAGTAATTTTTGGTAGCTCCTGCAATATTGAAGAAAAAAGATCATCGACAAATTTCGGATTTGATCAGCAAACACTAAAATAGGAATATCTCCCTCTATAGAAGTCAAAATCACAATCCATAAAAACCATTGAAAACTAGACATCTAGAGCTTTCCAAAAATACATAGTTCGCAATTTGGTTCAACTTGTGGAGTATTTTATAGCCCCTGAAATATAATGCATGCTTAATTAGTATGTCTGACAACTTTTATGGCTCTTCGCATGTTGTCTATCATAGATTTATAGGTGTTGAATTTATAATCATTAATAGTACTATGCATGAGTTAATCGCTTCCAAATATTTGGTCTCATTAAGTACATGATTATTTTTACTTGTACAAACACTACTCACATGATTGGTATAGAAAACAAGTTGAAAATGCTAGCTCAGGAATCAAGTCTTGCCTCAGCACGAGGGAATCGAATTTCATCTCAATGCCTTTAAAGGTTTCAACAAACGAGAGACCATATGACCTTGGTAACCTGGTCAGAGATGGAAGAGTAGCATTGGCCTGATATTGCTAACAACTGCCTTTATCAATCTGGGTTTGAATTCTCCGGTTAATATAAAGATTTTGTTCTATCAGATATGTTATGCCTTATAAGAATAAAACTCGTTTATGACTAACCATTATCATTTATACTATGAGAAAGCAAATCTTATTTTTTATACTCAATAACTGTAAATGGAGCCTGGCAGATGCTTTAAATTTTTTTGAGTAAGTGTCACTCCTCAAACGGTCATTAAATGTCGTCCCTTGACTAACAATTTGATAAGAATTTTTATAGTAAAGGGTTTATCAAGTTTGACTTAGATAATGGTACTTTCTGAAAGCTTCTTGAACAGACCTGCAATAAAACTCCATACCATTATTGCAATTGTCAATTACTGGATGGCGCCACACTATTGCCTGTCAAAGATAGAATATACTCGGCTAAAGATTCTGGTCGGCCAAAGATAGAATTTGGTCAATTAAAGTTTCTAGTCAGCCAAGGATAAAGTCTGGTATGTCAAAGGTTCCAGTCGAAAAAGAAAAAAAAAAGGTGGCAAGGTTTGTGAAAAAAGATCAAGCAAGACGAGATGTCAAAACTTAATGAAGTTATTATAATGGGTCACATCCATAAAAGTCAAGAGCATCCCAGCAACTACAACATAAACAAATGAAACACCAAGACAAACAAGCCTGACAAAAAAAAAGGGTGCTAGAGGATGAATTATCTGTTGTATCAGTGTCAAGATATACACAAGCGAGCAAATTTGTAAATAGAGTTCGGTAAAAAAAACACAAGATGCACTTAAAGAAAAGCCCACATCGATGAGAGTTGAAAACTGAACCCATGATGGTAGAAAACATCACGATTCGATTATCAGTTGAGTCGAATAAGCTATCTGTTATCATATGAATCGATAACAATTGAAGAATTTATAGGATAAGCAACTAGACTTCGGAGTTGTGAGAGGTTCATTAGACTCAACTCGAAAAAGATAACTTTCCAAAAGATTTCCGGGTTTAACATATCGATGAAGAATCCAAACCGTGATCACTTCAAAGCGAACATCAACTAAACGGTGAGCAATCGGCCGTCGAAAGCATACAATGGCTTCACAGAAACCTCACACCAGGCTCCAAGTCACTCAAATGGGTGGCAATATAATTAGTCGATCAGAACCACATGTGCGGCAATTAAAAGTTTACAATATTTCGCTTCCACAGGCTCACCAAGATTATTTAGAAACATTTCTACCATATACAACCGGCAAACCAAGCAGCAAAACCTGAGTGTTAGCCTATTTGGTTTGCCGTAGCTCTTCAATTTGGTGGAACTACTCAGCTCATCACAACTGCTTGGTTCACCAAAGGTATTCAGCCATTGTAGATATGTTAGCTCACGGTTCTATCAAATACCCCAACCGGTTACTTAACAAAGCATTAAAAAAAGAGAGGATGTGATGTTAAAAGCATTTCGTTAGAATAAACCTACTTTAACAACTGTTGTGGGGCTAGGGGGTAGCGCAACACAGCAAAGAAGCATGCTACGTACAAAAAAAAATCGCAGATGTAAATCATTTTTTAGCAAAGTCATTTCTCTAACCTAGTGATTCGACTGATGCATAAAAAAAAAACAGATCGAGCCAAAGCTGATCAGTGTAATAAGATAATTGATCGGTCCAAAGTTAATCAGTGTACTAAGATAACTGATCATGCCAAAGTTGATCAGTGTAATAAGATGACTTATCAGTCTAAAAGTTAATCAGTTTAATAAGATAATTGACCAGTCGCAAAGTAATCAGTATAATAAGATAACTGATGTGAATATAAAAAAAAGATGGACTAGAACGGAAGTGGGAGTATAAGACAAAAGCTTGTAGATTAATCACCACCTTTCAGCACATGGAAAAGTCGAGTAGCAGCAGACCATCTCAAATCTCAACGGTTTGATCAAAGGATTTCTTGCGACCAAAAATCCAGTCATTCCTTGCAAAAAGAAAGGAATTAGATGGATTGTTGCAATTCATGAAAGATGACAAAGATCGTTCGGTTAATCGAATGTTTGACGATATTCGTAGCGTCACCGCTCTACATCAGAGATAGAAATGCCTACTACATAGATGGGTTAATATTCTTTAGACTACACGATCGAATAGCAATAACGAGGAGAAACAGATCTTGCTCAAATAGGCATCTGCCCTCAAATAAGCGTTAAAGATCAGACCAAGTCTGACTAAACGTCTAAAAAAAATAAAAGACCCCATTAAAGGAGAAATTCTCGAGATGAAATTCAAGTAAAAGTATTTGAGATCTGTGTCCACCACACAAAGACATGCCCAAACACCTGAGTTTGCAGGGGCCAAAGGGTGCTCAGGGGGCCAAATGAGGAGGCCAAAAGCAAAGTAAAAAAAAAAGGACGGTGCATACTCACCGAAACTAATTGGGTGTATTAAAAGCATTGTTAGAGTGCGTTCAGGTGATTAGATACCTGATGGGATATGCAGAAAGTTGGATGGGGTCATGAAATTCTTATACTTGAATGCCAGTTAACTACATACTCGGCTAAGATAGGTTAAGCTAATGAGATGCAGATCATCCCCTATCGCAACGAATCTAAAGTAACAGATTAATGGGAGACATCCTAGTGACTTAATTGCTAGATAAAAGACAAGTGTCTATAAATTAGATACCGTGAAAATGGTCTCGAAGAACATTAATTGGTAAATATCAATACTGATTGTGAGCAGCCCAAGCAAGCAAGGTTAAAGATTGTTCACACAACCAACCAGAGATGATCAGTTAAACAGATAATCGATCGGGTCAGACCAAGTTCGGTCAATTAATTTGATAATTGATCGGGTAAAAAACAATCAGTTAATTAGATAACTGATTAGATCAAGGATGGTCAGTTAATAAGATAATTGGTCAGATCAAAGATGATTAGTTAATAAGATAACTAGCCAGACCAAGTTCGACAGTTAATAAGATAACTGATCAGGTCAAAGACAAATCAACTAATAAAATAGTTGATCAAGATCAAAGATGGTTAGCTAATAAGATAACTGATCGAGCCAAAAACGATCAACCAATGAGATAATTGATCAGATAAAAAATGATTAGCCAACAAGATGACTGATCAACTCAGCGATCGGTTTAACAAGATGACTGACTGGCCACAAAATTGATCAGTGTAATAAAATACTTGATCAGACTGAGGTAATAAGATACTCAGTATAAAAACCAATCAACAAAATACTTGGTTAGGAATACAGTTTGCTACGGGGTAATCGGGCACTCGAACAAACCAGTGAACTAAGCCAATGGGTTACTCAAACTTGAAACCATCCAAAGTGACATTTGGTTCAATTAAGTGAAATGAGATACTCAACTTAGGTAGAAACAAACACTACTTGGCAAATGATGAGACAAACTGAGACTGACTCTATCGAATCAACACAAAAGCCAATTGGAACCATTAGCCAGAGTAGAGATAACTGATCGGTTTAATAAGATAACTGATCGGTCGTAGAGTGGTCAGTATAATGAGATAGTTGATCGGTTCGAAGGTGTATAAATACAATTTAGGATTTCGACTTACTTGTATTCAATTTCGACCATTATTGGCTTTTCTGCAATTGTTTCTCTGGTTTTTATACTTCTCGTAAATTGTTCTAGTGGCTCGCTCGGCCGACAGATAAGAATTTAGGCTTTCTGGCTCAGGATAATCCGAACACTCATTTTGCACCGCGGGGGTCTTCACTCGCCGTATCAAAATTTCCTCCCACCATCTGGGGTTCTTACTTGATTTTAAGCCAACCTCAAGGCGTTCAGCTCAAGTGACCTAAATCTTGCATTTGAAAACCTCCTGAATGTTTTTCTTTTTGTGCATTTGTCCACTTGAGCCTTATACCTACACATTTTAAACTTAACAGGAATATAATTTAAGCACAAAAAGTCTTTACCCCCTTTCTTTTCAGAATGCCAGATCGCTGACAATATTTTATTTGCACCCAATTAGTTTTAGGGCTGATATTGCTTTATCTGTGTCTAGTCAGATTCCTTTCCAGTCGATCTTTCTCAATCTGATCAAATATCTCATTGGACTCGATCATCTAAGTATCTCATTAGACTCATTATTCTGATCAGATATCTTATTAAACTCGATCATATGAGGAAGATCAGTTATCTTATTGAATTGATCAGTTGTGCTTTAACGGATGATTGGTATTTAAGTTTGTTTGCTCGGGCTTTCTCACAATGAAGAATTGATCAGGTCTTGATTGGTTGTTTGGCTGACTTTTAGTGACATGGCATACTTAGTTACCGATAATTCAGTAACAATGTTGGCTTCTCAGCCGACCAATCTTTACCAATTACGATACCTTCTTAAATACTTGAGCTAAGCCTCTTAATCTACTTTCTGAAAGGATCTGCTCGGTGAGCTATTGAGCATATTGTCGACTTTTGTTTCAAGCTGAGCAGCTCACTTAATTGGACCAAGTATTGAACCGGTATTAAGTCTGAGTTGCCCATTGACTTAGTTAATTTGTACGCTTTACTATATCTGATCGATTTGCCCAAGTATCTCTTTATCTTGTAACAACCGAACTCTTAGCCAAGAATCTCTCCAATTTATTTTATACTGAGTATCTCATTACCCCAGTCTAACCAAGTATCTTTATTAAACTGGTCACTTCTAGGTCTAATCAATTACCTTGTCGAGCTGATCACTTTGGATTTGATTAGTTATCTTTATCAAACTGATCACCTTGTAGTTGATTGGTTATCCTATTGAATTGATTGCTTTGAGACCGATCAATTATCTTACTGATCTGACTTTTCCTTTTGCAAAAATAATAGTCAAAAGGTCTAAAAAAAGGGAGACCGATCCATAAAAAAATCGGTTAAAACGAAGATCGATCCATAAGAAAGAATCTGCTTTGCGAAAGATATAATATGTTTGACCAAAAGATAGAGCTTGTTCGGCTAAAGATTCTAGTTGGCCAAAGATAGAATCTAGTTGGTTAGAGTTTCTAGACAGCCCCAAAGATGGAGTTTGATTTGCAAAAAAGGCCAACAAACAAGGTAGAAAGTCTACCCGAATCAATAAAAAGAGAGGAGGGGGGAGCTAATGTGCCTAATGTATGGTTTCTGTTGGAACCCCGTTCACCGGTCACGCAACGGAACTAGGTTTTAAATTTTTTATACAGATCATATCTGTATCTGGGACCGGTGAACTTTTGATCGTAATTATTTTTCGGAACCAATACATACAATATGTAAACACAGGATATTGTAATCAATATAATCAGAAGAAGATAAACTTACCAACGTTTGGAGGCTCCTTCACTTTTCGATATGCTCCTGTCTGAACCACTCGATCTTTCTCGCTATCTACCGAGATTGGTAATTGCGTGTGGACGCGTCACGATCTTAGGAACTTAAATGGAAGATGTAGAGAGATTTGAAGAAACTCTTTCTTCTATATTTTTCAAAAACATACAAAACATGAAACAATATATATATTTCTAAAGCTTGCTTCAATCTTCACAAATATATATCTTATATTTATAGAAAAACCCACGCCTGCTTATGCTTTTTCTTTGACAAATATATATCTTATATTTATAGAAAAACCCACGCCTGCTTATGCTTTTTCTTCGACAAATATATATATTTGACTATTGCCTTGCTTTTTCAGAAACCAGTTCACGCACTGCTTCACTATATATATATATATCTTGCCTTGCTTTTTTGCATATATTTATATCAACTAACTACTCACGCCTGCTCTTGTTTTTCACAAAAATATATATATGTCTATTTTTACTTCTACACACCCACACGCCTCCACTTCTTTTATTTCACTATATATCACTTGTGTATTCAAGTATTTGCATCCTATACAAATTCTTCTTTTGTCTAATGTTTTATATGCACACACACTAATTTATATCCAATTCAATATCTTGTGTTATTAATTGATATATATATATTTTAATTATCCTTTTCAAATATATCTAATATATTAAAAGTGATAATAAGTATTTTAAATTTAAACTTAAATTTAAATACTTAGATAAATGATTTAGTAAAATAAAATAATCTCATTATTTTATCTTCACCTAAATCCATATATCAATTAACACCCTCCAATTAATAGTTAATTTATAATTCATAATTATCAATATAATTAAATAATCTAATTATTTAATTAATTTAACTATTAACATTAATTAATTAAATAATCTCATTATTCAATTAATTCCCGAAAATATACGTGTCACTTTCGTAACACAATTAATTGAACAATTCAATTAATTTACCGTGACCTTTGTTACCTAAATCAATCGGGCTAGCAAGAGGACCTAATGGACCCACAGTATTTTGAGCTCTAATAATCATCGGAATCATTAATTAAACTCTTTAATTAATATTCCTTGATTATTAACTCCGGTGTTATTCCACTAAAAACCCGAAGCTGCACTCTCTCAACTGTAGACGCTTTTACACAGACCAATACAACTCGATGTCCATCGATATAGCTATTACATATGGTTTGATCCTCCACAGTAGTTCATAATTAGAGTTGGGTCATAATATCCGTTATACCCCTCTAATTACATATATCATTTAAGTACCGTTGATTCTATAATGAACAATAAATCCCATTTCCTTACGGAATTAGGAGAGCGCTCATATTGTCCAAGCCCCGAATCAACCCGTTAAGGGAACTACCATCTACTTCTCACAAGAAGGAGTGGATTCCACTATTGTGTACAAATCTTCCCTGCCACAAGCCAAACCGCAATCCCAACACACGGAGCATATTGATCAGAAACTGTATCCGACCTCACCCATGGTATATCAAAGACCACGATCTAACCTGAAGGAGTCGATAAGTCACCCAGGATTAAGATCACCCACATATAGCCATCATTAGTTGATATATATGAATCTCATCGATAAACGGATCTTGGTGAGAGATTCATATAGATCATGGCCCAGTCCTATATGATAACATCATACAAGGTGCCTCCATTCTCATATCTCCATATGAATGATTCAGGATAGAATCACCGTACATTACGGAATGAACCGCAACTATAGATTAACCACAAATAAAGTACCCATCTTTATTTGCTATCTATGGACTATTTAGATTGCACGTCTCTTACTATATCCATCCGTATATGACACTCATATACACAGTTCAAGATTACATCCGGCAATCTTGGATGTTAAATTTATGCACAAGTTATATAATAATCAACACAACAAGAATGTATTGAACTTTTCCTTTTATTTATTTAATAAATCCATTTACAAATTACATCTTTAGGGCATAAACCCCAACAATCTCCCACTTGCACTAAAGCATGTGAGGCATGTCTCGTAACTCTAGACCATCTAGGTGACCCGAAAACACTTTAGCCGTTAAGGTCTTCGTAAATGGATCAACATGATTGTCTTGTGAGGCTATCTTGGTGACGATCACATCTCCTCTCTGCACTATCTCTTTAATGAGATGATACTTTCTCTCTATATGCTTCCTCTTTTGTGGCTTCTTCGTTCTCTGGAATTAGCCACAACACCACTGTTATCACAATAAAGTGTGATGTGCTTATCTAGGTATGGAACAACTTCCAGATCACTCAAGAACTTACGGAGCCAAACAGCCTCTTTAGCAGCTTCACAAGCGGCTACATATTAGGCTTCCATGGTGGAGTCAGCAATGCAAGATAGCTTGATAGTTCTCCATACAATGGCTCTTCCACCCAGGGTGAATACAGATCCAGACGTGGATTTTCTAGAATCCCTGTCTGATTGAAAATCAGAATCCGTGTATCCTAAAGGGATCAAATTCTGCCCGGAATACACTAGCATATAGTCTCTCGTTCTCCAAAGATACTTGAGAATTGTCTTGACAACCCAATGATCCAATCCTGGGTTTGACTGGTATTTGCTGACTACTCCCACTGCATAGCAGATGTTCGGTCTCGTGCATAACATAGCATACATGAGACTACCTACTGCCGATGCATAAGGTACACGTCTCATATCCTCAACTTCTTGAGGTGTCTTATGATACTGTTCCTTAGACAAGTGAACTCCATGCCTGGAAGGTAAATTACCTTTCTTGGAGTTTTGCATCGTAAATCGTATAAGAATCTTGTCGATATATGATGCCTGAGACAGTGCTATGAATTTTTTCTTACGATTCCTTATAAGCTGGATTCCAAGAACATAACTCGTCTCTCCCAAATCTTTCATTTGGAATTGGCTAGCTAGCCAGCCCTTTACATCAGACAATACTCCCACACATTCCCAATGAGTAGGATATCATCTACGTATAGGACTAAGAAAACTACTTTCTTATCAATGATACGCTTATAGACACAAGGCTCATCGACATTCTGCTCGAAGCCATAGCTTTTGATCACATCATCAAACCTGATGTTCCAAGATCTAGATGCTTGCTTAAGCCCATAGATGGACCTTTGCAACTTGCAAACCTTTTGCTCTTGATCTGAAAACACGAATCCCTGTGGTTGCATCATATAGATGCTCTCATCAAGATTGCCATTCAAGAATGCAGTCTTGACGTCCATTTGCCAAATTTCATAATCGAAATAGGCAACAATGGATAAGAGAATCCTAATAGACTTAAACATGGCTACTGGCGAGAAGGTCTCTTCATAATCGACCCCCTCTTTCTAGGTATAACTCTTGGCCACTAGCATTGCCTTGAAGGTCTCTACCTTCCCGTCTACTCCTCTCTTTCTCTTGTAGATCCACTTACACCCTATGGGTTTTACCAAATCCGGTAAGTCTACAAGATCCCATATTGAGTTAGAGTACATGGACTCCATCTCGAGATTCATGGCTTTAAGCCATTCCTCTTTATCAGGATCTTCCATTGCATTCTTAAATGTCAATGGATCATCAACACTATCAGTAGAGACAACACCTTGTCCCTCACCTATAGCTAAATAGTGTTCAGGTTGTCTCACAACCCTCTCACTACGTCTAGGTGGTGGTGTATCCTGATCAAGAACCATCTGACTCTCAGATGTTTATGGAACAATAACTCTTGTTGATGAAGCACTAGTCTCACCAGGCTCCAACTCATTTAATACAATCTTTGAACGAGGCTTATGGTCACTAATGTAATTGTCCTCAAGAAACGTTGCATTTGTCGATACAAATACTTTGTTATCTTCAAGACTATAAAAGTATCCACCTCTAGTTTCATGGGAGTATCGTACAAACAGGCAGACATCATATTTAGAGTCTAGCTTTCCAATTCTATTCTTCAGCAAGTGTTCTGGACACCCCCATATGCGAAAATGTCACAAACTAGCTTTACGACTATTCCACAACTCTAGGGGAGTCTTAGGAACAGATTTGGATAGCACTACATTCAAAATGTATGCCGCTATTTGTAACGCATATCCCCAGAAGGAATTTGGTAATGATGAGAAACTAATCATAGATCTCACCATTTCTATTAGGGTTCTATTTCTCTCTCCGCTACACCATTTTGCTGAGGTGTACCGGGGGCTATGAGTTGGGAAACTATCCCATGCTCGACCATGAAGTCTTCAAATTCTTGGTCAAGGTACTCACCTCCGCGATTCGATCGTAGTGACTTGATAGTCCTACCTAATTGATTCTCAATTTCAGCTCGGAATTCTTTGAACTTTTTAAATGTTTCCGACTTTCGTTACATCAGGTAGACGAATCCGTATCTTGAGTAGTCATCTATAAAGGTAACATAATACTTATAACCACCCCTTGCTTTAACATTCATAGGTCCGCAGACGTCTGTATGTATAAGATCTAGCGGTTCTTTAGCTCTAAGCCCTTTTCCAGTAAAAGGTCTCTTAGTCATCTTACCTTTCAGACAAGAATCGCAGACAGATAAGGTGCCAACCTTTAACTCACTTAAAGGTCCGCTTTTTACTAGTCTGTCTATCCGGTCAAGGTTGATATGACCAAGCCTTAGATGCCAGAGATACGTGTCATTATTTGGAGAAATCTTATGTCGTTTAGTTTTTGGTTTTTCAACCTTGAACATTTCGGTGTTGAGCAGTGTAGTATGTATTAACGGTCTTAACACATACAAATTGTTTTCATTAATTCCTGAATAAATATTCAGACCATTCTTTCCAATAATAACAGAATTATTATTACAAGAAATAGAATACGATTGTTCTAACAATTTAGAAACGGAAATCAAATTCGTGTAAATCCAGGAATATAAAAAACATTGTTCAATAATAAAAAACTATTATTATTACAAAATTGCAATCTTATTGCTCCCACTGCTTTTGTAGACACAACATCCCCCGACCCCACACGCATTGAAAAGGCTCTCTCCTCTAGCTGTGTCCAAGAATCAGTCCACTGCAAAGAAGAACAAACATGGTTAGTGGCTCCCGAATCAATTATCCAGAATGAAGAATCATCTTCCACTAAACAAGCTTCAAGAACAAGTAAATCATCTTTACCTTTTGTCTTTTTCTTCTTGGCTACCTCCTCCAGGTATTGAGGACAGTTCCTCTTCCAGTGCCCGACCTTATCGCAATGGAAACATTTTCCTTTGCCTTGGTCGGTAGAGGCACCCTTCTGTTTGCTTTGGGCTTTCTTAGGTTTGAGCTTACCCTTCGCCTTCCCAACAGACTCTTCCTCTATTTATTATTTAAGAAGGAAGATGGTTCAACAACATTTGCCTCACCGGTCTTTCCCTTATTGTCCTTAATTAAAGACTCAAAGGTAGCAAGCTCATTGAGCAACTGTGTAAGACTAAACTTTAATTTGTTCATCCCATGGTTGCTTTTAAACTGATCGAAACTCTTCGAAAGAGTCGTTAGTATGAGGCTCACTTGACTGGGTTCGTCAATGGCCCCGTCATTGACTTCTGCCTTGTTGAAGTAGGACATCATGCTCAGGACATGTTCCCGAACTGACGTACCTTTCTTCATACGAGTGAGCATAGCGGAACTAACAACTTCATGTCGCTTTTGCTCGAAGGGCTACCCGAACATAGCTTGCAATGACTCCATGATTTAGAATGCTGAAGTCATTGCTTCATGCTTTGTGACAAGCACGTCTGTCATAGAAGCCAACAGATATGTTCGGGCCTTCTCATCAAATGAGACCCATCGCTCGTATGTCTCACGAACAGTTCGTGTGGCATTGGCAGCAGGCGCTGGAGGACATTCCTCCATAAGCACAAACTTGAGGTCTTTGGTGACCAATATTGCATTAATGTTAAGTTTCCACTTAGTGTAGTTATCACCAGTTAATTTATCGTTTGTGAGAATTTGAAGTAATGCAGAAGACATTATTGCTGAAATAAATAAAAACATTCATTCAGTCATTTGCTTAAAAACAAGTGTGAGTGCTTTGGCATAAATTTAAACATGATGCATGCACATGTTTAACGAACTAGAACTACCCTAAAACTAGTTACTATACCACGACAATCCAACATACCACAAAGAAGTGCCATCTTTGGGTCGGTCAAGTCTTTGCATGTTGGACCGAGACATTCTCAATCAAATGATATTCTAGAATAACTCTTATTCCATATCATTCAACCATCGTTCATTCAGTCAGGTTTTTTAATTAACAAACTTAATCAAAACCTTCGTGAGTGTAACCCACCATTTCAGATATCACGAGCTTAACTCGAGAATTGCCGCCTTAGGGTCGGTCAACCCCGAAATACCCTCAGAAATCCTATCCGTTAGGAAGTCAACCTTAGTATTGACCTTTGTGGAAACCCTCCTTAGGGAGGACGAAAGTAAAGCCGTCACGAGGCCCCACTCGGATCTCACGGTGTTGAACTAATGATGGAGACAGCGGGATTTATATGTTATATATCCCTCTCCCACTCACTATTTTAAAATTAGGGTTTTCTTTTAACCATTAATGCACCTAGACTCTACAGGATTAGATGACTAACTTTAATCAAGTTAACTAGCGCATTAACTAATTAGAACCAAATTCTAATTAACTAATAAATTATTAATGATTTTTAACAATTAAAAATCTAATCTATTAGTGAATAATCTAAGCCTTTGTAAACTATTTACTAGGGTTAGATTATTATGTTAGTGTTTACCAAGTTTTAACTATTAAAACCCTAACACTTTATTTGGATCATTTATTATTAGGTATTTAATCATATTAATCCTAATTACAATAAATGACCCTATTAATCTAACTTATTAAACTCTTTAATAACTAGATTAATATTAATGAGAATTACTAAATTTTCTAACCATTAAAAACTAATCTCATTATTCATAGCCAGTTATGTATATTATCCATTTTAATCACATTAAAAAAATACATAAAATATCAGGTTATGATGCATGTATGACATCAAATATATTTGTGTAAGCATATCTAATCTAAATGACATACGTATGCATGACAATGCTTTTATCATCACATAATATAAAGCATACATGAATTGACCGAGTACTGTGGATTATTTAACCTAAAAAATTGGAATATAAAATTACAAAAAAAAATCCAAGGCATTCCTTGGTTTTCTAGTAACTTCAGATATCTTCCAGTCTCTTCAGGTCACTCCGATTCATCTCATGAATCCGAAACGGGAAATCTGTACGGAACACACTAGGCAACACTTGCCAACGGAACCGTGCGTGAACAGTACCCTGTGAACAGTGCATCCGTGAACAGTACATCGTGAACAGTACCTCCCTGGTGAACAGTACCCCCGTGTGAACAGTAACGCCGCCGTGAACAGTACTGACGTCGCGAGCGTTTCCAGTTTTTCGTTTACAGGTTACAATTTTTGTATTATTATTATTTACAATACAATAACAGTAAAATAAATAAAATAAAAATTATACAACCCATAAACCCTAAATCCACAGTACCATAAAAAATTACGATCAACCATGTTTAAATTAAACAATTTAATTATAAACATTCATACAATCATAAAGATGATGCCTACACATTCATACATACAGGAGCATCAAAAACAATTTCCAGTTCTAAAAAATAAATTGGCTCTGATACCAATTGTTGGAACCCCATTCACCGGTCACGAAACGGAACTAGGTTTTAAAATTTTTATACAGATCATATTTGTATCTGGGACCGGTGAACTTTTGATCGTAAGAACCAATACATACAATATGTAAATACAGGAAATTGTAATCAATATAATCAGAAGAGGATATACTTACCAACGTTTGGAGGCTCCTTCACTTTTCGATATGCTCCTGTCTGAACCTACTCGATCTTCCTCGCTATCTCCCGAGATTGGTAACTGCGTGTGGGCGCGTCACGATCTCAGGAACTTAAATGGAGGATGTAGAGAGATTTGAAGAAACTCTTTCTTCTATATATTTCAAAAACACACAAAACATGAAATATATATTTCTAAAGCTTGCTTCTCTTCACAAATTTATATCTTATATATATATATATATAGAAAAACCCACGCCTGCTTATGCTTTTTATTTGACAAATATATATATATTTGACTATTGCCTTGCTTTTTCAAAAATCAGTTCACGCACTGTTTCACTATATATATATATATCTTGCCTTGCTTTTTTGCATATATTTATATCAACTAACTACTCATGCCTGCTCTTGTTTTTCACAAAAATATATATATGTCTGTTTTGACTTCTACACGCCCACATGCCTCCACTTCTTTTATTTCACAATATATCACTTGTGTATTTAAGTATTTACATCCTATATAAATTCTTCTTTTATCTAATGTTTTATTTATATACATACCAATTTATATCTAATGTAATATCTTGTATTATTAATTGATATATATATTTTAATTATCTTTTCAAATATATCTAATATATTAAAAGTGATAATAAGTATTTTAAATTTAAACTTAAATTTAAATACTTAGATAAATGATTTAGTAAAATAAATAATCTCATTATTTTATCTTCACCTAAATCCATATATCAATTAACACCCTCCAATTAATAGTTAATTCATAATTCATAATTATTAATATAATTAAATAATCTAATTATTTAATTAATTTAACCATTAACATTCATTAATTAAATATTCTCATTGTTCAATTAATTCCCGAAAATATACGTGCCACTTTCGTAAGACAATTAATTAGACAATTCAATTAATTTACCTGTGACCCTTGTTACCTAAATCAATCGGGCTAGTAAGGGGACCTAATGGACCCACAGTATTTTGAGCTCTAATAATCATCGGAATCATTAATTAAACTCTTTAATTAATATTACTTGATTATTAACTCCGGTGTTATTCCACTAAAAATCCGAAGCTGCACTCTCTCAACTGTAGACGCTTTTACACAGACCGATACAACTCGGTGTCCATCGATATAGCTATTACATATGGTGTGATCCTCCAAAATAGTTCATAATTAGAGCTGGGTCATAATGTCCGTTATACCCCTCTAATTACATATATCCTTTAAGTACTGTTGATTCTATAATGAACAATAAATCCTATTTCCTTACGGAATTAGGAGAGCGCTCATATTTTCCAAGCCCCGAATCAACCCTTAAGGGAACTACCATCCACTTCTCACAAGAAGGAGTGGATTCCACTATTGTGTAGAAACCTTCCCAGCCACAAGCCAAATCGCAATCCCAACATACGGAGTATATTGATCGGGAAATGCATCCGGCCTCACCTATGGTATATCAAAGACCACGATTTTACCTGAAGGAGTCGATAAGTCACTCAGGATTAAGATCACACACTTATAGCCATCATTAGTTGATATATATGAATCTCATCGATAAACGGATCTTGGTGAGAGATTCATATAGATCATGACCGAGTCCTATATGATCACATCATACAAGGTGCCTCAATTCTCTTATCTTCATATGAATGATTAAGGATAGAATCACCGTACATTACGGAATGAACCGCAACTATAGATTAACCACAAATAAAGTACCCAACTTTTATTTGCTATCTATGGACTATTTAGATTGCACGTCTCTTACTGTATCTATCCGTATATGACTCTCATATACACAGTTCAATATTACATCCGACAATCTTGGATGCTAAATTTATGCACAAGATATATAATAAACAACACAAAAAGAATGTATTAAACTTTTCCTTTTATTTATTTAATAAATCCATTTACAAATTACATCTTTAGGACATAAACCTCAACAGTTTCTACTCTACATATCGATATCAACTCCTAAATGATAAACAATGCTAGGGGGTAGATTTCGAGCAATATTTAAACCCGGAGAACAAGAGCCTCCAACTTGCCATGAACATGATATATATGGTAGTGGCCTTAGAGGGTGGATGCTAAGAAGCACAATCTTAATGGAGTGTAATCTTACTTTTCTGAGAGCAACAACATCTACTATATTTTTCTCAACTTGTGAGGAAAAACACTACTCAGGGAAACCTTGATTTGGTTTTCTTGTGGTCTTCAACTTTGAAATTTTCAAGCTGTCTCGAGCACCAAAACTTTGAAAGATCGTCAGAACTTGCCTTTAAAGGATATCCTAGCGAAGCTTTAGGTGGTGGAGTACTGTACGGTGAAAGAAAAGATGTTTCGGGTAGAAGCAGTGCAAAGAAGACAAGATCAGGCTAAGACACCCTGCCTAGAAAAGATTTGACATTAGTAAGATACATTCAAAGATGGATTCAAGAAAAGGATGAAAAGAGGATCCGAGCGCTAGTAAGATCCGCTCAATAACGGATCCAAGCGAAGCCGAACCATGATGAAAAATGGATACGAGTGACAATAAGATCCACTTAAAGATGGATCAAGTAAAGTTGAATAACGCTAAAAGTGAGTCTCAGATTCACCCAGATAAATGAGAGGATCTGAGCGTAAAAAAAAAATCAAAGGAAAAATTATTGAAATCTCCTTCGTCGAGTCGCCAAGAACTCATCTCAAGGATTTAAGGGGTATTGTTGTAGGGATTTTTTAGTAGCATGACATGTCAACAAAGATATTGAAAAATTCAGAATATATAGTAGACCATATCATCAAAGAAGAAAAACAATCTTCAATGATTGACGATCGATCGAATGAACCGAGCAGGTAAAATAAACCTGATCAGGTATAGTAAATAAATCGGGTAAAATAAGCACGGTCAAGAAAGTCAATTGGTCAATATTCACCCAAGTCAAAGTTGATGTCACTGGACAAGGTGGTCAAACTAAAATGATCGGCCAAGATAGGTCTAAACCCGATCGGGTAGTAAAACCAATCGGGGAAAGAGAACCCGTTCAAGTTAGGAAACAATCGGTCAAGAGAAGCTCAATCAAGATAGTAACACAAGTTCAACTACAACTCAAATACAAAGAAAAATCCTACCTAAACAAGGAATCTAGAACGACATTACAATACGAAGATATTACTATTTCCTCATGCATATCAAAGAGTCCATGAGTCCAGATCAAATAATATCTCTGCTATTCTAAAAGATTGCACACCAATAAGGAAATAAGTCCTGAACGGACTACTCAACTAGAAGTCCTACGAAGATTCTAATTCAATACGCAAGATCTTCTAAACAGGAAAGGAGTTAATTACAACTTCAACAAGTAACAAGTTCTAGTTAAACACTACTACATTTTCTTAATTGTTCAACAAGGATTAAGGTTCTATGCACATATAAATAGACTCATATTCTTATTGTACTAAAGAGAGAGATCTAACGATCTAGGTATCAAGGGATCTAACGATCTATTTATCGATCTATACGTAAAAAAGCATTTTATGCTTGATTTATCTTTTGTTTCCTACTTTTCTAGATTATGTGTAATAGACTCATATTCTTATGAGTAATCATTTTATTCATAGTGAATTTCTTCTTACCGTCACCGACAACAGTGGATGTTTCTTCGCATTGGGGTTTTACCACGTAAAATACTTGTTATGCTTGATTTATCTTTTGTTTCCTACTTTTCTAGATTATCATTGACAAATAAGAGCAAATCGTATCACACCCATGAAAAGAAAGAGGCTTTGATTATTCAACCCTAGACTGGTTAAAGCTTCGATCTGTCTGCGTGTTAATGTTTGGCGGTGTACTTTTCAATGATCTAAAAATCATCGTCAACAATTGGCGCTAGAAGGAGAGGAAGAATTCAGCTTCTAGGAACCCTAATAAATAGACCACAAAAAGAATTTCGATACGGATCCTACATTTGAAACACCCTAGCAAACGACTATTGGAAGTGTTAGGGATCCCGCAGGAGCCACGACCACGACCAAATTTGGAGGAAGAAGATTGACGAAGCTTCATATTGTCAAAAATCCGTCTGAAGAATTGCTTTCCCATTCCGACAGCTTACAAAAAAAAAAGTCTCAGACACACAAACACAAAGTCTTGGACAACATACAAAAGTCTCAGAAAACTAAGTGATTGTTATTATCATCCCCACTCGAAAATCTCAACACTCAACAAACTTAATAATAGAAGATTCAAAACCAAACCTCCAAGTGCATCAACGTAGTGTCACTAAACTAATCCATTGAAGATGCATCGATAATGTTATGAAGTTGGTTTTGTTTGAGTTAATAATAACTATACAGATTAAAATGAGAGAAAAATTAAAATAAAAATAATAATTTAAAACATATGTAAATTAAGGACATTTTTTAAAATCACTTTATTATATTTTAAATATAAATTATTAAAGTGATATCCCTCATATAACACCAATTCAAAAAAATGTCATAAACCGCTATTTTCTGAATATGAAGTAGAAGAAAATCTTGAATGAGACAGTCATGTGGTGAGATCATCAGAACGTCTGATAAGATTGTAACAAATTAAAATTTTATAATTCATTTTTAAATTTTCAAGGTAAATGATGTAAATTTTATTGGAAATCTCACCATATGATGTTCTCATTCAAATAGTCAACGTCACATTGAATTCTAAAACATCATAGTAGGTGTTGGTTCCAAGGTTGGCGATTTTTTTAGTTGTTTTTATAATGTTTGTGGGGTATGTATGTATGTATTTTTTTATTTTATTTTTTGTAATTTTTGATAACTGGCTTTAACATCTATATAAATTGTCTCACGAAGGAGGCACGAAAAAGGAAGGTGCAAACATATTGACATACTGTATATATCAAAATAGTATTTATATTGCAATTGTATTGACATATTATATCAAAATTGTACTGTATTTTTTCTAACTTATATTGCAGTCATATTGAAATATTATATCAAAATTGTACTGTACTTTTTCTATCTCAGACACATTTTAGACATATCTATAGATATATTTATAATATATTAATATATATTACTATATTTTTATCATATATATTGTCGTATGTGAATTTTACCAAGCATACGTATCATCGATAAAAGGGAGAAAATTACCAGGTGGACACCCAAATAGGTATTCAGAAAACATCCTACAAGGCATCATCAAAGAGAAGAAGCCCGCATAAACTAGTATGGCAAGACCTACTCGGGATCAACTAAACTACTCCGAATCAATTAAACGTATTCGGGGTTAGCAGAAATGCATTTTCTACTCGGGCTCAAACGGCGCTACTCGCGACCAGCCAGTGTTGTTCTTACTTGGGATAAATGTGAACCAAATAAGAAACTTGGTGTTTAGTTCACATGAATTAAGTTATAAAATAAACAAAGATGTCCATCAGGAAGGAATCCCAGAGAAAACAGAATACTGAGCTAGAAGAGTCCTCAATAAGGAAACAACTTGATTTCGTTACAAATACTACATTTTTATAAGGAAACAAGTCCAAATTGGACTGCACTACTAGAATCCCATTCGACTTCCATACAAGACTCCGAAACAAGAAATAAGACAATCGACCTCAAGCAAGTAAATAATTCCAATTAAATACAAAGATTCATTACTTGTACAAGGCAAATTAGGGCTCTATAAACATATAAATAGACCCGTAATCTCGCCCAAAAAAGGATATACACAACAAGCAACAGAAAAATACAGAGAGAAAGAGAGATCGAGAGTTTGTAAAACATCTTATTTTCATAGTGGATTTTGGCTCGGTTGATCATTCAACCACCCCGTGGACGTTTCTCCGGTCATCAGAGTTTTACCACGTAAAACTTGTGTTTTGGTTACTCTCTCTAAAATCTCTCTCTTTGAATTAAATTGCCGAAATCCAATCCTTATTGGCTTTTCTGACACGATCCAGAAATCAACGTCAACAATTGGCGCTAGAAGGAGGGGCTCGAACTTCCGATTTAGTAAAAGCAATGGCAGGAAGCAGAAGTAGTTCTAGGAATGGCTAAAAATCACCGGATAATTTCCATGTAGGCAGTACGTCACGAGATCCTGCAACAAACACAGAAAACCAACCTACACACCTGGCAGGGGTTCAGTAAGTTCCTCCAACTAGTAGAGACCTGACGCTGCGTTTTCGAGAGGCGTTGCAGCAATTGGTGGCAGACACAGCCAGGGATGGGGTTGACCTACTGGCTGCAGAAGCACAGACCCCAAATCTTCCACCTGCAAGGCTTCACTCGATGGTAGTAGGACCAGGAATAACTATACCGAAAACCGAAAGGAACTCTACTCCAATCAACCAGACTGGAAATGAGACACCTGAAGAAGAACGACCATGCCAAAAACAGTACCAGGATCAGACAGTCTGTACTGGACACCGCAAGCATGACCGGTACAGAGATCGGTCGTCATCAGAAGATAGCGATCGACCTCATCGTAAACATCATCACGGAATCATGCGAGAAACTCAGCATCAAAGTGAAGGGCCAGAAAGAATGACAGTTACCCAACGGTTCAACCGTCGGGGAAGCCCGGTAGGGGACAGAGATGTCATTATCCAGAGCCTAACTCAAGAAGTTGAGAATAATAGACGTCAGATGGAGACATTGGTCAAACGTTATGGCTACAATGATTTATCTGACGATGACTCATATGGTCCATTCACCAAGGAAATCATGCGGATCCCTTTCCCAGAAAGGTTCAGGATGCCGCACGTGGAGCAGTTTAAAAAAGACACGGACCCAAAAGAGCACGTGATACGCTATAAAAGTGCCATGGCCCAGTATGCCCACAACGATCCCTTACTATGTCTCAATTTCCCAAAAACCGTGGGAGACATGGGTTCGAGGTGGTTCGGGAGGTTCCTCTCAGCAAGCATCAAAAATTTCAATGAACTAAGCAGAAGCTTCTCAAGGCAATTCCTGAGTAATGTTCACAGGAAGAAGTCAGTGGCTCACCTTGCTCAAATAAAACAAGGAAAAGATGAGTCACTGAAGAAATACCTAGGGAGATTCAGCCAAGTGGTATCAGAGATTGGCAGTGCAAACGATGAAGCAATAATTGCTGCATTCATCAACAACCTGCAGAATGGAAGACTATCTTTTGATTTGAGAAGAGCTCGGCTGACCAGGGATGCTGACATGATGGATATGGTGGGAGGATACGCACTGGCCGAGGAAGAAGAGTTAGTTATAGGAGAAAGCTATATGCATGGAGGGAATCCTGAGCAGATGGATACCGAATCTAAAGGGCAGTATCAAAAGGGAAAACATAAGGGAAACGACAAGGAGAAAAGCAAAGACGGGGGTAATGGGCGTAATGCTGAACAATCCACAGAGAAGTACCAAGGCAGATACACCAATTATACCCCTCTTCGGAAAAAACAAGAAGAAATCCTGGCTATCCTAGAAGAAAAAAACATGGTGCAAGAACCACGGCGACAGTCTCAATTTGCCCGGAAAGATACAACCAAGTATTACAGATTTCACAAGGAAACCGGTCACGAGACTTCAAAGTGTTTTCAGCACAGAGATTACATGGAGACTCTTATTCGGGAAGGGCACCTGCGGGATGTAATCTTGAAAAAAGATAATAGATCAGAAACTAAGAAAGTGGTTAAGGCTGATCTCAACCCTGGTTGAAATAAAGGAACCAGCCCTGAAGCCAATCAGGTAATACATACAATATTTGGGGGACCATCTACTGGGAAAAGCAACCGAGAACGAACTCAGAAAATTAGGGAAGCGGTAGAAGTAAGGAATAATTTTGACTTGAACTCGGTTGAGCCGACCCTAATAAGATAAAGGAGGGATGGGACCCGAATATTCATTGAGGCAGATTCTCATGGCGTCGATGTTCGGCCCAATGACGCATTGGTCATAAGTGCACGGGTTGGTCACCGGGAGGTCAGGAGAATCCTAATTGATAATGGGAGTTCGGCGGACATACTTAGTGTACTCGTATACGATCAACTCAGGTTAGAAAAAAAAGATCTACAACCCTTCCATACTCCACTCAGAGGATTTAGCGGGATTGAGGTAAGGTCACTTGGGACGGTTAAACTACCCGTAAAAATTGGAAAGGCACCATGCTAAAGAACTGTCCTACTCGACTTCGTGGTGGTAGATTTAGATAATTGGCCGTGTAATGCACTATTGGGTCTACCATTCCTGAATAAAACAAGAGCCTTGACATCCACTTATGTATTAATGATCAAGTTCCCGACAGAACAGGGGATCGGGGTAGTCAAGGGATCCCAAGAGATGGCCCGAAGAGCAAACTTGTCAGTGTACAAAGACAAAAACAATGATGAACATGTGTGCACCGTAACGCAGCCAGGTTAGCCCAGAGAATTCTTATCATTTGAATTTGATCCGAGGGAAGGGTCGAATGAAACTGAAACTGAAACTGAACCAGTTGAAGAAGTGATATTAAAAGAAGGAGAACCAGACAAGGTGGTCACGATTGGGGCTAACCTGGGAGGAAAAGTCAAGCAAGACCTCACCAAACTGCTCAAAGAATACAAAGATGTGTTCGCCTAGAGTCACAAAAACATGGTCGGGATAGATGCCTGAATAATGTCTCACCATCTCGCAGTAGACCCGAATGCGAAACCAGTAAGACAAAAGAGAAGATCCTTCAATCCCGAATGGAGTCGGGCAATCAAACAAGAGGTGGAAAAGCTACTTACTACAGGATCAATTAGAGAGGTAAACTACCTATAGTAGGTAGCCAATGTAGTCCTTATCCAAAAGAAAAATGGGCAATGGAGAATGTGCGTAGATTTTACGGATCTGAACAAGGCATGCCCAAAAGACATCTTCCCACTTCCAATGATAGACCAGCTGGTGGACGCTACAACATGCCACGAATTGCTCTACTTCATGGACGCCTACTCGGGATACAACCAGATCAGGATGAACAAGGCCGACGAAGAAAAGACAGCTTTCATAACAGATTAGGGTTTATACTGTTACACAGTAATGCCTTTCGGTTTGAAAAATGCAGGAGCTACATATCAAAGGCTGGTCAACAAAATCTTCACTCGACAAATAGGAAGAAACATGGAAGTGTACATTGATGACATGCTGACTAAAAGCGTCCCGGTTGATAAGCATACCTTAGACCTCCGAGAAACATTTGATGCCCTAAGGAGATACCATATGAAGTTGAACCCGAACAAATGTTTATTCGGTGTTCCTTCAGGGAGATTCCTGGATTTCAGGTTCACCAAAGAGGAATCGAAGTTAACCCCGAGAAGATCCAGGCCCTGCAGAAAATGACCTCACCAAAAATATTAAAAGAAGTACAGCGCCTGACAGGGTGTTTAGCTTTCTTGGGAAGATTCATCTCAAAAGCTACTGACAGGTGTGCGCCTTTCTTCAAAGTAATCAAAAAAGGGAAATGACTCGAATGGAATGAAAAGTGCGAACAAGCATTCTTAAAAATAAAAAAGTATCTTGGATAGGCTTCAATTCTCTCAAAACCACAAACGGGAGAAGTACTTCAGTTATACCTGTCAATAACTGCGCTTGCAGCAAGCTCAGTCTTAGTCAGAACAGAAGATGGAGTGCAGAAACCAGTGTATTATACCAGCAAGGCACTCCTACCAGCTGATACCAGGTACTCACAGGCAGAGAAAATGGCCTTAGCATTTTTTTTACGGTGAAAAAACTGAGACCATACTTTCAGGCCCATACAATCCAGGTTCTCACCGACTTCCCATTAAGACAAATTTTACAAAAGCCAGAAATATCAGGAAGACTGACCAAATGGGCAATCGAGTTAAGTGAATTCGACATTCATTATGTCCCCAGAACATCACTCAAAGGACAAGCTGTGGCAGGCTTCATAGCTGAGTTCATAGAACCAAACCTAGAAGCAAAAAGAATGATGGGTAAAAATTTCCCATGGAAACTGTATGTTGATGGTTCTTCAAACACTCATGGCAGCAGGACAGGGATCGTAGTATGCACTCCAGAAGGAGATGATGTCGAATGTGCAATGAGATTTGATTTTAAAGCAACCAATAATCAAGCCGAGTACGAGGCACTATTAGCTGGACTAAGAGTCTGCATAGCTCTCGGGGCAGATGAAGTTGAGATATTCAGCGACTCACAGGTAGTCGTCAACCAGGTTCTGGATGAGTACCAAGCCAAAGATGAAGGTATGGTAGCCTACCGAGACATCGTAAAACAGCTCCTTTAGAAATTTAAAGAATATAAGATTGCTCAGATCCCCAGATAGGAAAATGAAAAGGCAGACGCATTGTCTAAGCTAGCATCAACAACAACCACAATTAAACCAAAGACCATCCCGGTCGCACATCTCCTTAAACCAAGTACAGCTGAACCGAAGCACTTAGAAATTTTAGAAATCCAAACACAGTAAGACGGTTGGATGATTCAGCTGAGAAGGTTTCTGGAAGAAGGTGTGCTCTCGGAAGATTCCATACTAGCAAAGAGAATTAGGTATCGAGCAGCAAGATACACCCTGATCGGAGGAGAATTATAAAGGAGAGGGTTTTCCCGAGCTCTCCAGAGATGTGTACCAGAAGAAGATGCACACTGAATACTTCAAGAGATCCATGGAGGAGCTTGTGGAAACCACACTGGGGGAAGAAGTTTAGCACACAAAGCGCTTAGGCAAGGCTATTATTGGCCTACACTTTTCTCAGATGCACAACAGTGCTCGGAAAGCTGCAATACTTGTCAAAAAAGTACCAACGATATCCGGCAACCTCTGAAAGACTCAGAAACCTCACAGCTACATGGTCATTTGCCATGTGGGGTCTAGACCTGATTGGCCCAATGCCAGCTGGAACAGGGGGTGGAGCAAAACACGCCATAGTAGCTGTTGATTATTTCACAAAATGGGCAGAAGCTGAAGCACTAGTACATATCACAGAAGCAAACACCATAAATTTTGTGAAAAAGAATATAGTTTATAGGTTTGGAGTTCCAGACACAATAATCACAGACAACGACACCCAATTTGATAACCTAAAATTCAGACAGCTGTGCAAGGAATATCAGATTGCCAATTACTATGCCACACCTGCCCACCCTCAAACCAATGGCCAGGTAGAAGCGGTAAACAAAATCATCAATCACACTATCAAGGCAAAGTTAGATGACCAAAAAGGTAGCTGGGTTGAAAAGCTACCCGAAGTATTATGGGCATACCGAACGACGACAAGAACTTCAACATGAGAGACTTTGTACACTTTAGCATTCAGAACAGAAGCTGTTATCCCCATAGAAACATCGTATACGTCACCTCGCGTCAGGCTATACGATGAAGAATAGAATATTGATATGTTATTACAAAGTCTAGATGAACTAGAAGAAAAAAGGGAGAAATCCCGAATAAGAAATATGGCATATCAGCAAAGAGTGGCTCGCCACTACAGTTCTCACGTTCGGATCAGGAAATTCCAGCTTGGAGACCTGGTACTTAGGAGGGTGTCATTGAACACGAAAAATAAAGTTGCAGGCTCCCTGGCAGATAAATTGGAAGGCCCATACAAAATCGAAGGAATAGCTGGCCATGGAGCATATTGGATTGCTCGACCCAATGGAGGGGTTTTACCCCGACCATGCAATGCCCAATATCTGAAGATTTTCTATCCTTAAATTTTTCTCTTTCTAGTCAGGTCAATATTAGTTAGTGTAAATATAATCTATGGAATTTAAATCTTTGTTGATTTTTTGCAGTAATAAATAAAAATACTCGGAAATTTCGAAAGATAGGCATCGAGCTTGGGATTTCCAAAAGTAAGCATATGATAATAAGAACATATGGAAGAAGAGCATGATAATAAGAACATGCAAATAAAATTCTCGGGACTATCAAATCTCAAATGGGCGGAGAAGCTCGTAGGAGCATGCCAGCCGAGCATGGTCAAAATAACCTTAGCAAAAAGGCAATCCCGATGCACCAGACTGGAAAAATGTTCAGGACGCTATCGGGAGAATTTCCGGTGAAATGCGTAGCTGTGTTGAGCAATTTTTTTTTTTAAAATGAGCTCAACGATTCGGCAAACTCTTGCGCATAAAAACTGGGGAGACGTCCTTGGTATTGCGTAAGGACTCGAACATATGATCATGGTAAACCTTGATGTAATGTTCGGGTAGCAACCGGGTATGAAACACCAAGTATAAACTTGCTTGTTTCAAGATGACTCGGTCAATAATAAAGAGCCAGTTTAATAAGATACTTGACAATCAAAGTCATTCGGGTAACAACCGGTTTAATAAGATACTTGGCAGTTAAAGACATTCGGGTAACAACCCGTTTAATAAGATACTCGATTAAGTTACCCGAACATCGAAGAGCCAATTTAATAAAGATACTTGGCATCTAAAGTTATTCGGGTATCAATCGGTTGAATAAGATACTCGGTTAAGTTACCCGAACATCAACCAGTTTAATACAACACTCGGCAACAATCAGCAATAAACAGATCAAGACCATTCAATTCAGAATAAAATAGAATTTTATTGCTCTTAAAAGAATGGTTCTTTACAAGAGTAAAAAATAAAGAATCAAAGAATTTTCTACAAGTTCTACAAAATTAAGGTTATGAGGATTTCGAGCCTTTGTCAATACTCGGGTCTGGCACCATCTCGTATTCACGGAGCAAGATTTCATTAGACGGCCAAGCGATAGTATCGACCGACTCTTGATTAATGTAAAAGGTCGAGAGGGAGTGTTCAGACGGAATCTCCAAGTGCATGGGATAAGGCTCTTTGCCTTGGCTACCGCAGTAAGCTTTCCATTCCTTCATCTGAGTCCGAAGGGACTCCAAGGACGGGTCTACGTGATGTTTAAATGACAGCTCCCAATTGGCTTGGGCCTTCTCAGTCGCCTTATTCTTAACTTTAAAGAACTCACCGGCCGAAACTAGTCCGCGCTAAAACTCTCGAAGGAATAGGGTATCATAAGCAGGGGATATTTTAAAGCGATCCACCACTTGTACTTCAAGTTCTAGCCTAGCCTATCGGGATAAGGATGCAACAGTCAACATTTGGCAGTCCAGGTCTTCAATCTTTTGCTCATACACAGACCTCGACTGCTCCGCTTCCTTTTCGGCTTTGAGCACGGATTCTTCGACAGAGGATAAGATATTTTGAAGTGAAATTGCCTTCTCCTCTACCAAAGACACCCTATCATCGGCCTCAACTTGCTTCGCTAGGCAATGATAGATAAAAATTTGTACAGAGCCGACCTCTTGCTGATAAACCTCTTCGGCCCGAGTGTGGCCATCCTCACTTTCCTTCAACTGAGCCTCCGGACGCCTTATCCGATCAGCATGATGTTGCTGCGTCTAAACTAGCTCAACTAATTCGGCCACCATCTGTAAAGAAAAGTAAGATTAGAAATCTGGCAGACAAGAAAAAACTTTAAAGAAGCCAGATAACTTACATAAGATGTGCCGTTGAAAACATTTTTAAGACGCTTGGTCAGGGAACCATCCTGAAAGCCACTCCAGCGGTCCTCTCCAATGAAAGCCTGACCGGAGGACATCTCCTGTAGCATATCCTAGGGAGAAGGATATGAAGGAACCCCCGAGGGTTCGGCCCCCAGATTTCCAACCTCGGGGGTAGGGGAAGCCCTGTTCGGTTCTGAAAATGGAGAAGGAAATGAAGGAACCCCTGAGGGTTCGGCCCCCATATTTCCAACCTCGGGGATAGAAGAAGCTTTGTTTGGTTCTGAAGTCGCCACATCTACTGACGCTCCAGCGCCAACACTAGGGGTAATCTCATCCGCGACATCCTCATCGCTGGAATCAATGAATGAAACCACCCAAGGAACTTTAAGAGGGCGAGTCGGTGAACTAATTGTCTTCCACTTCTCACCCCGAGAAAGGCGAAAGCCGAGATCAGCTGCAGGGTCCTCCAGAACATTGTCCCTAAAAGATTCGAAGAAGTCGGGGCATGAAGGCACTTGTCTAGTGGGGGAATTACCCCCGTCACTAGCGTCAGTCCTTACGGAAGGCTCCTCACCGAGACCTTCACTTTGCCTTTACCGGTCGCCAAGCAGCCGAGTATCGGTCGGGCCACTCGGACCGCTAGTCTCCCCAGTGATCGGCTGAACGTCCTCAAGGACGTATTCGGGAATCTGCTCCTCAGTGGCATCAATCTCTTCATCAGATTCAGGCGGGGCGATGCCTTCACCACTTTGACGAGCCGTCTCTTTCCGACTCGCCTGAATGATTGTCTTTACTTGGCGAGCCTGAAGATCACAGACGACGTCCGTATCAAACACTAGAAAAAAGGAACCACGTCAGATTGCAAAACAAAACAAATATATGTAAACATTGAAAGGAAAAGGTTACGAGAATCGCTTACATCACTTGCGTTCGCCCGAAATTTTTCTGAAGAAACTGAACTTAATCATCTTCGAATCAACGAAGAGATAAGACTTGCCCCTCTTCTCCAGTGTACGAACTGTCACCCGAGCAAGCCTGGTCATCTCGCTATCACTGTAATAGATATTCTTCTTGTTCCATGCCTCAAGGGAACAGAAGAACTGAGGGACTTTCAGCACCATTCTAGAATCCCTGGATTTAAGGTAGACTTCAAGCCTGACATTCCCTCCGGTAAAAAACCAATTGTTCTTCCAGAACTAATTGGATGTAGGAAACCCCCATATGAAACCCTTCTTTTTGGGGTCGTTAGAAATATCAGCATCCCGACTCACTTTTGTCCCCTTAGGAACCCAACATTCTGGCGGATTAGACATAAGGAAGTAAGACCCCGTCTTGCCCGACTGCCTTAATGTAAAGAAATGCCCGATTTCATTTGGGGACGGCGGTGAAAGGTTCATCCGGCTGTACATGTTCCATATGCACATTAAGATTTTGTAGCTGTTCGGGGCCAGCTGAGCTGGAGCAATTCTTACTTCAGCTAGAAACCAAGAAATAAATGGCTGAAGAGGAAGAGTGACGCCACAGCAAAGCATGGAGCCATAAATCGCCACCATGCCCGGGGGAGGATTCCACACAGCCCTATTCCCTGTAAGAACCAGAGTGACCGAGTAGGGCAGGTCGAATCGGGAGCGATATTTCCCTATTTCAACTGGCCCGACCACATTCGGCTCAGTGTCAAACCCGTACGGACGGTCAGTAGTAAATATAAGGCGAGACGCCCTGGATGCCTCCCCAACTTCGCTCTCGCTGACAGTTTGCTCCCTGATCAGAATACCGCCCGAGTCTTGTTTACGGACGACGCTTCTACTTTAATGTTTTCCCATCCTTCGAAGAGTTACCCTATGCTCAGAAATATCAGAATCAGAACTAGATAAACTCGATACAGGGCTAAAAGTAACGTCAGAGTGAAGCCCATAAACATCAACTTCTAAAAAGGAAGGTTCATCTACTGGGATATCCCCCAGTAATCGTTTAATATAAGAAACTAACTGGAAATCCCCACGTTCTAACGCATCAAAAGCGATTTTAAAGAGACGATGAAGGGAAGATGGCCCCATTAAAACTAACCTTGAATTGAGATTGATGCAAGATCTTCAATTGAGAATCGTGACTTTCTGCTTAGAGAAATCTGGGTTCAGAAAATTTTCTTTTTCTGTTGCTGAAAAATTTGAAGATAAACCAGCGCAAACTTAATGAAGAACTTAAAGGGGTGGTGACACGAAACCCTAGGGTCTCAAGGCGGGAAAAACCTATGACAAAATTTGATGAAGTAGGCGACGCTCGGGGAGACACAAAGATCATTTCTCATAAATGATATCGAAAAACGAAGAAGCGAAGGGCACGTGTCAAAACAAGAACTAGCCCCCAGCCGTTAGAGCTTCAAAACGTCGCCATCATTAAAGATCACATGTGAGGGGGTGAATAGAAATTACAGGGTCACCATTAAGACACGCCATTAAGATAAGACGTTTACTTTGGCACAAATATTAAAAATTGAGATGATTAAAATACTCTTGCCCGAAACAAAATTTTACTCGGCAAAAGTATTTAAGGGGGTATTGTCGTATGTGAATTTTATCAAGCATACGTGTCATCGACAAGAGGGAGAAAATTGCCAGGTGGACACCCAAATAGGCATTCAGAAAACATCCTACAAGGCATCATCAAAGAGAAGAAGCCCGAATAAACTAGTATGGCAAGACCTCCTCGGGATCAACTAAACTACTCCGAATCAATTAAACGTATTCGGGGTTAGTAGAAATGCATTTTCTACTCGGGCTCAAACGGCGCTACTCGCGACCAGCCAGTGTTGTTCTTACTCGGGATAATTGTGAACCAAATAAGAAACTTGGTGCTTAGTTCACATGAATTAAGTTATAAAATACACGAAGATATCCATCAGGAAAGAATCCCAGAGAAAACAGAATATTGAGCTAGAAGAGTCCTCAATCAGGAAACAACTTGATTTTGTTACAAAGACTACATTCTTATAAGGAAACAAGTCCAAATTGGATTGCACTACTAGAATCCCATTCCACTTCCATACAAGACTCCGAAACAGGAAATAAGACAATCGACCTCAAGCAAGTAAATAATTCCAATTAAATACAAAGATTCATTACTTGTACAAGGCAGATTAGGGCTTTCTAAACATATAAATAGACCTGTAATCTCGTCCAAAAAAGGATATACACAACAAACAACAGAAAAATACAGAGAGAAAAAGAGATCGAGAGTTTGTAAAACATCTTATTTTCATAGTGGATTTTGACTCCGTTGATTATTCAACCACCCGTGGACGTTTCTCCGGTCATCGAAGTTTTACCACGTAAAACTTGTGTCTTGGTTACTCTCTCTAAAATCTCTCTCTTTGAATTAAATTTTCGAAATCCAATCCTTGTTGGCTTTTCTGACACGATCCAGAAATCAACGTCAACATATATTTTTATGATTGAAATTATATTACTTATATGATAAAAATATAGTGATATTTGTTAACATACTGTAGATATATCTATAATGTTTGTTTATGAAAGAAAAATTGATAATATTATATGTGCACACTATAAATAACGTAAAATTAAATAATAATAATAATACAGATTTGACTATGCAAGTGCAAATATCTTGAGTCATTAGACTCATTACTCATTGGATTTGGATGATCAGTGGTTTTATTCATTTAAGGCAATTATGAGATAAGGCTCTAAAAAACAACACGTGAAGAAAAGAGAGAAAATAAATTTAAAAACCAAAACGAAAGGTGGAGAGATAACACTAATTTGGTGTTATATGTAACTTTTATCGAAAGCACACGTCATCGTAAAACCACGTAAGCAAAGACACTTCATCAGAGAATTGTCAGATCATTGTCTCGGAAGGTGACTAAGTCCCCGTCAGGAATATTCAGTTGAAGCCCGAGTACGTCCGAGTAAGGATGAACTCAGAGCTATCGCATACCTGGTCCTACTCAGGACAACAAAGAAGATCCCATAAAGTTAGATCCCTAGTTCAGGCAACGAGACTCCCAAGATATTAACAACACTACATACTTAATGCAAACAAGGAGTTCTAGAAAGAAAAAAATATCTTCTCCAACGAACGGAGTTCCAGAAAGAAACAAATACTCCAAGTTATGTAAAAGATTAACACAATTAATGCCATTAAGTAGACAAACCCAAATAGGAAAAAGCTCTCTTTTACCAATCTTTGGCTTGTACGCCAATAAACAAAACCCTAGACAGTCATGTATAAATACGTGTGTAGAGCATATTGAAAAGCGAAAACAGAAAGTGAGGCTAGAGAGATTGAACGTTGTAATACTTCTTTATTGGATTTGACTTGGTTGCATACGCAACCGTCCTTGGATGTTTCTCCTATCATCGGAGTTTTACCACGTATTTCTGGTTTTCGTTCAGTTATTTTTCGTGATATTTTTTGCTATTACAGGTTCCATAAATTCACACTGTTGACTTTCTTGACCATCAAGAAACTGCCGTCAACAATTGACGCTAGAAGAAGGAGCGGTGCCTACAATTAAGTTTGCCTTAAATGAAAAACACCCTTGAGACAATGGCCAACGACGGAAATAGAGATGGTTCCAGGAATGTCTGAGACTCGCCGGATGATATACAGAGAGTTAATACCTCTCAAGATCCTACGAGGATCACGGTTGGGGATCAATCAGTGCCTATGGCAGGCGTCCAGAATGTCCCTCCAACAAACGAAGACATCGCACGACGATTCAGGGAGACATTGCAGCTGTTACTGGCAGATGCAACCAGAGAAGGAGTAGATCTGTCCACCACAAAGGGGTTGATTCCATCAAGCCAACCGCCTCTCTTAAATCATTCGTTAGGAAGACTCCGGTCGATCATAGTCGGACCAAAGTCAAATGCACTAGGAACAAACACGAATATGGATTCTGCCTTTAAGATAAAGGATACACCACGAGAACAAACTGAACTCGTGAAGCACATACAAAGGGCCGACATCGGAGGAGTAATCATGATCAATCAGGGAATGACCGACATCATAAATATACCTGATGAAGGGACCAATCATCATCATTGAACGACGATTATCATTGCTGAAAGTGCCATAGGGGAACTATATGGCTACAAGGCTTGATTCTAGAAAACCAGGGGCAAGACGAAAGATAGCCCATAACAGGCTTAACTATCACTCAGGAATTTGACCGTTAGGGGAGCCAGTAGGTGAGAGGGACATCTTAATACAAAGCTTAACCCGAGAGGTTCAGAATAACATGCAACAAATGGACGCATTGGTTAGACATTATGGACGCAATGAATTGTCGGATGATGACTTTGATAGCCTATTCATAAACGACATCCTCTAGAAAACTTTCCCAGAGAGATTCAGGATGTCGTATGTGGAGTAATTCAAGAAAGATACGGATCCTAAAGAGCACATCAGGCGATACAGGAGTTCCATGGCTGAATATGACTACAGTGATGCCTTGTTGAGCCTGAATTTCCCCTAGACTTTGGGAGATGTAAGGTCCCGATAGTTTGGCAGACTGCCTAGCTCAAGCATTGGAAACTTCTGCTAATTAAGGAAAGCCTACTCAAGGCAATTTCTCGGTAATGTACATAGGAGGAAATCAGTAGCTCATATTTCCCAATTAAAGTAAGGAAATGATGAGTCATTAAAGAAGTACCTGAGGAGATTCAGTCAGGCGGTGTCAGAGATTAGGAGTGTGAATGATGAAGCAATCATCGCCGTATTTATAAACAATTTGCAGAACGACCGATTTTCCTTTGATTGAAGGAAGGCCCGCCTTACCAAGTATGCGGATTTGATGGATATGGTAGGTGGATATGCACTAGCCGGGGATGAGAAAATTGCAATTGTGAGTCACTTCATGCATGAAGGGTGCCCCGAAGAACCAAACCCCAAGGAGGCTGAATCCCGGTCCCAAAGCCAGAAAGAAGGTAAGCAGAATGGTAGCCATAAAGACGACAGAAACAAAGATGGGAACAGCTAGTGTAGGGGCACCGACGAAACGAAGGATAAGTTATAGGAAAAATACACAAATTATACTCCTCTCAAGAAAATACAAGACTAGATCTTGGCTATCTTGGAAGAGAAAAACTTGGTACAGTGAAATTCCCTAGAAAGTGTGTATCTATAACCTAGAGGGGGGGGGGGGGGGGGGGGGGGGGGGGGAGGTGAATAGGTTTTAATTCGATAGATTACCAATTTTGCAAATTAATCAATATTAACAATTCTACCCCAGTCTACTTAAATGCTCAATTAAATGACAACAAACATAAAACAATAACATCATTGAAAATATACGTGGAAACCCTCCAAATGGGATAAACCACGGGCTATTTAGAGCGCCACCCTCGATCCTCAAAATCCACTATTGAGTAAAAGTTTACAACCTAGGTTGACCTCCCGTCTAACCCTCCAGTTACTAACCCTTTCACTCTACCCAACGGGCCTTAATAGCGATTTTGGATCACTAGCCTTGTGCACTAACCACTTAGCCACAAGCTAAAACAACAATTAAGAGATAATGGCAACCTAAGTGAATATGTAAGAATATTCAATATGCAAAAATGCTAGGTCAATACATCATGCTTATCTTGGATTAATAATGACAATTAAAGCAAATCGTAGATATCAATGTTCTAAATGCAAAGGCAAGAAGAGTTAGCTAGAAGGGTAAAATCGTCCTAAATGCTAGCTATCACAAATTAATGCATCTCAACCAATAATCAATACACAAACATGTCATAAAAGCAATTAAACATTCAAACAAGCATTTAATATGCAATAAAGACTAAAAACCTAGGCATACATGTCTTTGTAATGAAACTATGAAGTCTAGAGCATGTAGAAGTTACCTAGTCAAGAAGAAGATGATGTTTCATGCTTGAATGATCCTAGAATGAAGCTAGATGATCATGAGATGAAGTAGGGTTGAGTAAAAATGGCTTCTTGGAGCTTCTCTCTCTAAAGAACAATATCTCTCACTCAAAAATAGGTTGTTAAGCTCTAAAAAACGAGTTGGGAAAAAGATGATGTATATATATGAAGCCTAAAGTGAAACTGCATCGTTTTGGGAGAAAGATAACCAAAACACGTAAGGACCACTGGCTGTACCGCGGTTCATGCAAGTGTCCAGACCGCGGCAAGAGAGTGGTGTATCGTCTGGACAACGCCGCTCTGTAGGCCGCTATGCATGCAGTGTGCACAGACCGCGGTCTGGACAACGTGCATCCTCTGTGAAACTCCGCTTGGGAGGCCACGACATAGGTAACATGCACAGACCGTGGTAGACACAACGCGCATCCTCTACCAAACACCGCGATGCAGGCCGCGGTGGGGGTACTGCATGTAGAGCGGACTAGACTGCGGTAAGGAGGAAAAAATCCTCTTTCTAAGGCACAAACATACATTCACACTCAAATAAAAAAATAAGACACACAAGGCACTCAAAATGGAAAATAAGCATGCAAGCAAGATAATTAAAATAAAATGCATGAGTGTGAGTGTGAGTGTGTGTACTAAATCTCTTCAATGAAGTTAAGCAATTGATTTTACCTTTGATGCTTGAGCTTGGTTACGAAAAATGAAGCCCTAAACTACCCTTATATATTGATCCCAACATGTGGTTGTCAATGAAATAAGCCAATCAAAAACCGAGGAACTTACATACAGGAACCTCGACGACAGTCGTAATTCACTCGAAGAGACACTATAAAGTATTATTGTTTTCACAAAGAGAATGGACACGAAACCTCCAAATGTTACCAGTTCGAAGACCACATCGGGACCCTTATCCGAGAAGGGCATTTACAAGACATTTTTTTGAAAAAGGATGAAAAGGTGGAGGCCTAGAGAGATAACAGGCCAGAGGATCGAAGTAGAAAGTGGAGTCCGAGAAAGGCCGAGGAAGGGGCAATAAACATAATTTTTGGAGGACCTTCGACTGATGCAAGCAACATAGAACAAGCTTAAGAAATCTAAGGAGCAATGGACACAAGGAAAAATCTTGATGTAAACTCTATCGTGCCCGACCTAAAACGGATCAAAGAAGGATGGGACCCAATAGTGTTCATTGAAGCTGATTCTCAAGGAGTAGACGTCCGACCAAATGACATGTTAGTTATAAACGCTCGGATTGGCCAACGAGAGGTTCACCGAATATTAATCAACAATGGAAGTTCAGCAAATATACTGAATGTAGGGGTGTTCGACCAGCTCCGGTTGACCCCAAAGGATTTGTAACCTTTCCATACACCGCTTTAGGATTTGGAGAGGTTGAGGTCAGATCGTTGGGGACCGTGGAGTTGTTGAAAAAGATTGGAAACTCCCCTTACCAGAAGACAGTGTTACTTAAATTTTTGGTAGTAGACATTGAAAATTGGCCTTACAACGCTTTGTTGGGCTGACCATTCTTGAACAAGACCAAAGCATTGACTGCTAGTTACACTTTAATGATCAAATTCCCGACTGAGTGGGGGGTAGAAACCGTCAAAAGGTTATAAGAAATTGTGAGAAAGGCAAATCTCTCAGTTTACAGAAGTCGGGAAGATGAACATCAAGTATGCACCCTTTCACAACCCGATCAAGCAGTTACTAGGGTACCCTTGGAATTTGAGCTCGATCCAAGGGAAGAACATGAGACATAAAAAGATGAAACAATCGAGGAGATAATTTTGAAACAAGATGAGCCGACCAAGAAAATCATGATTGAGACTAATTTAGGTGAAGATGTCAAGACAAGTCTCGTCAAGCTGCTTCGAGAATACAAGGACATATTTACTTGGAGCCTTGAAGACATGGTGGGAATAGATACGAAGGTAATATCACACTACCTAGCTATCGTCCCAAGAGTTAAACCTGTTATTTAGAAAAGAAGGTTGTTTAACCAAGAAAGAAGTCAGGCAATTAAAAAGATGTAGAAAAGTTGTTTCGAGCCAGAGAGGTGAAATATCCACAGTGGGTAGCCAATGTTGTGTTGGTGATAAAAAAAAAATTGCCAGTAGGGGATGTGTGTGGACTCCACAGATCTAAACAAAGCTTGCCATAAGGATAATTTTCCCCTACTAAGGATAGATCAACTGGTGGATGTAACATTAGGTCATGAATTGCTAAGCTTAATGGATACTTATTCAGGATACAACCAAATCCGAATGAACAAAGAGGATGATGATAAGACAACATTCACAAGCGACCAAGGGCTATACTGTTACAGAGTGATGCCTTTCGGGATAAAGAATACTACGGTAACATACTAGACGTTGGTGAACAAGATATTTGTAAGGAGAAACATGGAAGTTTATTTATATGATATGCTGACCAAAAGCATCACGGCAACAAGGCATGCAACATACTAAGGGAGACTCTCAACGTATTAAGACAGTACCAGATAAAGCTTAATCCGAGTAAATGTGTGTTTAAGGTACCGTTAGGGAGATTCTTGGGTTTTCAGGTTCATCAAAGAGGAATCGAAGTATATCAAGAAAAGATTGAGGCTCTCTAAAAAATGGTCTGTACATTGAAAGAAGTTCAACGATTGATAAGATGCCTTGCTTCACTCGACAGGTTTAGCTCTAAATCAATTGACAAGTGTGCACCATTCTTTAAAGTAATCAAAAAGGGCAAATGGCTTGAATGGAACACAGAATGTGAGCAAGCATTTCAAAAGATAAAAGAATACGTAGGCCGAGCACCAATTCTATCCAAACCAAAAACAAGAGAAACTCTATACATATATCTGTCCCTCACGAAGCTGGCGATAAGTTCAGTGCTGGTAAGGATGGAAGATGGGATACAAAAACTAATATATTATACTAGCAAAGGTCTACTCACGGTAGAGACAAGGTACTTACGGGCAGAAAAGATGGCCTTGGCCTTGGTTTCAGTCGCCAAAAAAATAAGGCCTTATTTCCAAGCGCATGCGGTAGAGGTGCTTATCGACTGCCCACTTAAATAGATTCTACAGAAACCAGAGTTTTCATAAAGATTGATAAAGTGGCGATCGAGCTGAGCTAGTTTGACATAAACTATGTACCCAGAGCATCATTCAAAGGACAAGCTGTGGCGAATTTTGTAGCAGAATTCATAGAGCCTTACCAGAAGATCAGGAAGATGATAGAAGGAAAGATTTTTTCATGGAAATTGCATGTTAATGGTTTGTCGAATACTCATGGCAGCGGGACGGGGATTGTATTATCCACTCCAGAAAAAGATGATATTGAATGTGCAATGAGATTCGACTTTAAAGCAACGAACCACCAAGCAGAATATGAGGCACTATTGTCAGGCCTCAGGGTGTGCGTCGTACTCGGGGCAGATGAAGTAGAAATATTCAGCGACTCTCAGGTTATCGTCAATCAGATTCTGGACGAATACCAAGCTAGAGATGAAAGCATGGCTGCTTACTTGGACATCGTCAAGCAGAATACTAACAAAGCTCTACTCCCGACAGAGACAAGGTACTTACGGGCAGAAACGATGGCCTTGGCCTTGGTCTCAACCGCTAGAAAATTAAGGCCTCATTTCCAGGCACATACGGTAAAGGTGCTTACCGACTACCCACTTAAACAGATTCTACAGAAACTAGAGTTGTCAGAAAGATTGATAAAGTGGCGATCGAGCTGAGCTACTTCGACATAAAATATGCACCCAGAACATCATTCAAAGGACAAGTTGTGGCAGATTTTGTAGTAGAATTCACACAGCCCAACTTGGAGATTAGGAAGATGTTAGAAGGAAAGAATTTTTCATGGAAATTGCACGTTGATGGTTCATTGAATACTCATGGCAGCGAGACAGGGATTGTAGTATCCACTCTAGAAAAAGAATATATTGAATGTGCAACGAGATTCGACTTCAAAGAAATGAACAACCAAGCAGAATACGAGGCACTATTGGTAGGCCTCAGGGTGTGCATCTCACTCGGAGCAAATGAAGTAGAAATATTCAGCGACTCGCAGGTTATCGTTAATCAGATCATGGACGAATACCAAGCTAGGGATGAAAGCATAGCTGTTTACTTGGATATCACCAAGTAGCTCCTTAGACGATTCAAGGAATTCAAGATCACTCAGATCCCTCGTAGCGAGAATGAAAAAGAAGACGCTTTGCCCAAATCAGCGTCATCCACAACGTGCATCAGATCTAAAACTGTTCCAGTGGAACACCTACTCAGGTCGAGTATATCCGTGTCAGAAGACCTCGGTGTGGCAAAAAATCGGGCTCAACCAAACGGTTGGATGACCCAGTTGAAGAAATATTTGGAAGAAGATGTGCTCCCAGAGGGTCCCTTAGAGGTAAAATGTATCAGGTATAGGTCAACTAGGTACACTATGATCATAGGAGAACTGTACAGGAGAGGATTTTCTAGGGCACTCCAAAGATACGTAGCAGAGGAAGAAGCAAAACAAGGTAAGATGAGGGAAGTCCATAATTGAGTGTGTGGGAATCATACAGGGGGTAAGAGCTTAGCACACAAGGTACTCATGCAAGGATTTTACTGGCCTACCTTGTTTTTGGATGCACAACAATTCTCGGACAGTTGCAATACTTGTCAGAGAATTGCCAATGATATCTGGTAGCCCCCAAAATACTTAAGAAGCCTCACTTCACCTTGGCCGTTCGCTGTGTGGGGTTTAGATCTGATCGGACCAATGCCAGCGGTAACGAAAGGAGGTATGAAACATGCGATCGTAGTAGTTGACTTTTTCATAAAGTGGGTAGAAGTAGAAGCATTAGTGCACGTCTTATAAGCAAACACCACCAATTTTGTGAAGAAGAATGTACTCTAACGATTCGGAGTCCCAAACACTATAATCACTTACAACAACATTCAATTTGATAATAAAAAATTCAGACAACTTTGTGCTGAATACATGATCTACAACTACTAGGTCACACCTGCTCATTCCCAAACGAATGGGCAGGCAGAAGCAGTGAACAAGGTAATCAAACATACCCTTAAAGCAAAACTGGATACGAATAATGGCAGTTGGCCAGAGAAACTACCAGAGGTTTTATGGGCATACCGAACAACTGCGAGAACTACTACAAAGGAAACCCCATTTACTTTAGCATATGGAATGGAGGCCATGATCCTGGCAGAGACATCTTACATATCCTTTAAGGTCCAGCTATATGACGAAATGTTGATGCATAATTACAGAACCTGGATGAATTGGAAAAAGCAAGAGAGAGGTCCCGTGTACGAAATACGGCATACCAACAAAGGGTAGCCAGATATTGTAACTCGTATGTTTGGGTTAAAAAATTTCAACTGGGAGACCAGGTGCTTAGGAGAGTATCCTTAAACACCATAGATAAAGTGGTTGGGTCCCTCACCGACAAGTGAGAAGGATCGTATTTAATTGACGGGATAGCATGAGATGGAGTATATTGGATTGCCCGACTAGGGGGAGGAATCTTACCACGACCTTACAAAGCCCAATACCTGAAGATATTTTATCCTTGAGGGATTTTTGAATCAACAAATCTGCAGTTTAAGTTTTTAATTCAGTTTAAGTTTCAATTTTTAGCTAGTTTTTGTTTCAGATTTAGTTTGAATTTTCTAAAATTAAGTGTTTCTATTCAGTTTAGTTTTTGTAGAATGAATAAAATTCCCATGCGAAACCCTTATGAGAACATTTGAGAATGAAATGACTTAAAATCAAATAAAATGCTCGGGTGCCATTAATTTGGTGAAATTAAACCCGAATGGATGAAGAAGCTTAAGATAGTATGCAGTTGAGCGAGGTTAAAATCTAAACCTCAATAAAAAGGCAAACCCGAAACACGAGCATGTTTGGAAAATGGTTCGGGTGCCGCTGGGGTAAACGTGGTGAGTTACGCAGCTGTGTTAGGTAATTCACTATCCAACGATTCGGCCAACCATTGCACAGATAAAACCAGGAGACGTCCTTGGTGACTTGTGCAAGGACTTAAGTGTATAATCGTGGTGAGCCTATGTAACACTTGGGTAGAAACTGGGAAAGACATAATTTTGAGTTGAATAAGATACTCGATTTAATTATGAATCTATTCGGTTAAAAACACTATAAAGTTAAATACGATACTTAGCATCATAAAAAGATACTCTATTTTATTATAAAGTTACTCGCCAATTAAATAAGACACTTGGCATCACATTTGGCATCACTCAAGGTGATTTAGACACATTCAGCTCAAACATCATTCATGGAATTTCAAACCGTGAAGAGCTATGTAAGAATTTAAAATTCAAAAAATCATTGTATTAAGTTGTAAACTGAATACAAGTAAAATACATACAACAGTCAAGTTAGTGTTGGGGGTTTCGAGCCACTACCACTTACACCCGAGTCAGGTACCATTTCATACTCATTCAAAAGACTTGCATTCAAAGGCCAAGTAATCTCATCCACTTCGTCATTCATCCAAGTTCTATAGTTCTTTTTGGTAATATGACCAACGTCGAGTTCTTCTCCATCTACCCCGCCCTTCTCAATTGCATGGAAAGTTGAAAAGGCGTGCTCAGTAAGGACTTCAAGATGCATGTGAGGGTCATTACCTCAGCTACGGTAGTAGGCTCACCATTCTTTCATCTAAGCCCGAAGGGCTTCCAAGGAACGATCAACATGATTCTTTACCAACAATTCCCATTTTGATCATGCCTTGTCTGTTGCCCGATTCTTCACTTTAAAGAATTCACCAGCCTAGACCATCCCACGTTGAAACTCCTTAAAAAGCAAGGCATCATAGGCTGGAGACCTTTTAAAATGATCGACATCTTGCACCTCTAACTCTAATTTGGCCTCTTTGGAGAGGGATTCAATGGTTAACGCCTGACGTTTAAGATCTTTAACTTTGCACTCGTTAGATGACTTAACCTCTTCAGCCCCTTGTTCAATACGAAACATCGATTCCTGAGCAGCAAATAGTAAACTTTCAAGGGACTTTGACGTTTCCCTAACAAGTGAAGCCCTCTCCTCTACTTCAAACTGCCTTGCTAAGCACCTATCTGCATGTTCCTGGCTCATGTTGATTTTCTTCTGGTACAAAGCTTGAACCCGAGCACGGTTGTACTTGCTCTCTTTTAACAGAGCTTCCAGACATCTTATTCGGTCAGCCTATGACTGTTGGATCTGGAAAGCCTCAGAGACTTCGGCTACCCTCTAGAAAAATGAGGTTATTATAAACTGAAATTCAAACTGAAATTCAAACTGAAATTCAAACTGAAAGAGCAGGAAATGTTCAGCAAAGGATACGTACGTAGGTAGCACTATTAAAGAAATTTTGAAGCCGCACGGATGTAACCCCACACCTGAAATGGCTCTAGTGGTCATCCTCGATGAAGACACGACTCGAAGACATGGCTTTCAGCATGTCCAAAGGGGAAGGATCTGTAGATTGACTTGATGAACCTGCACTGACAGTATTAGTAGAAGTGTGGGAATCTTCCTTACCCAAGTTGTCAAATGGGTATCCTCGAGTAAATGAACCAGATAAATCATTTACAACTTTCTCAGTCTGGACACCCATATGATCTTTTACACTAATATCTTCATCACTGGAAGATTTAATGAAAGCCACAACCCTAGGAATTTTCAAGAGAGGTCGATTGGCGAAAAAGATGTTTTTTCTCTTCCCAGCTTGCCTGAAACGAGTGTCGAGATCAACAACAAGATCTTTATTATCAACCTCTACCATAGTAGGAAAAGATTAAAAAAAGGTGGGATAGGATGGATCAGTTGGGTCAGCGGAAGACTCCTTGACTTTTTCCTTTCTCATTACAGATCGTTTAGCAGCAGCCTCGGCAGCCAGACCTTGTTCTACAGATTCCTCGGTGTGACTAGAACCAACAATTGTCTCACATGCTGCGTGGTCTTCTACATCCCAGTCACCAGACACTCTTTTCTCACTGCCATAACTGTTCGGGCTCCCAGGCCTACTCGATCCACCTACAGTCTGTTGGGGAATTTCCTCGAGGGTGTACTCGGGTGCCTACTAATCAACTTCAGCATCTTCAGAATTCTCATTTGATTCATTGTCAGACGAAGAAATTCCTACCGGTTCTAGGCAAACCTTCTCTCTACAACTTGCCCGAATAATAGATTTTACCTGACGAGCTTGAGCCTCGCATATAATATCTGAATCATACAATGGAAATTTAGGGCTGGTCAAGAACAAAAAATACAAAGGTATAAAATGCCAACTCACAACGCTTACGACGGGCATAAATCTGAGTAAAGAGGCCAACCTTAATTATCTTCTTCTCATGAAGAAAGGTATGAATTACTTCACTTTTCCAGAGGTTGCACGGTAGCTCTGGCCAAGTTATCCAATTCCCCAGTTGTAATAGTAGAGGGTGTGTAATTCCAGACATCAGGTGAGCAAAAGTAACGAGGGACTTTCCGGGTAACTTGAACACCATCCAGATTAAAATCGATTGAACGTTCTGTTCTTTCAGTTTTTGTTAGAGGTGGGAAAACCATAAATGAAGCCCTTCTTCTTGTTTTTAGTAGACATTTCGACCGTCCCATCAATGTTTACTCCATCCAGGATCCAATTATCAGGCTGACTAAAAAATAGAAAGTAGGTCCTCGTCTGACCAGATTGCCTTAAAGAGTAAAAGTGCCTCATTTTGTGAAGAGTAGGTGAGGGTAAGCCCATTCTCTTCTACATGTGCCACATGCATATCAAAATCTTGTAACTATTTAGGGCGAGTTGGACTGGAGCAATCCCTGCTTCAGCCAGGAATAGAGTGATGAAAGGTTGAAGAAGAAGTGTCACGCCACAACAAAGCATTGCTCCATAGATAGCCACCATCCCGGATGGAGGATTCCATTCAACTCTATCCCTAGCTACTTTCAGTCAGACAAGATCTGCATCCAAGTCGAACCGACGAAAATACTTCTCAATCTCAGCCTCACCAACTACATCTGGTTCAACGTCGTAAGCGTAAACACGCTTATTAGTAAAATGTATGCGAGACGCACGATGCTACTCATCTACATCATTCTCATTCAACACTTGAGCCCCAACTCGAGCAACGGGACGTTGGATTGTATGTTTTCCCATTCTTTTCCAAGAATGAAAATTGTTGAGAAGAAATAGATGGGTCATATTGGGACTGGGTGTACGAAGATTCAGAATCAGAAGCGGGGAAACTTCATGATGAAGCTCCAAGACATTAGCGTTCAAGAAATAAGGCTGGCCATGGGGTGTATCCCCCATCAACCTATAAATACAAGAAGCCGTAAAAGTATCGCCTTTTTCGATAGCCTTCATTGCAACAACAAAAAGGAGATGCCTAGCAACAGGATCCATGAAAACAAACCTTGTGTTGTAACTTTGAGTTGTTTGATGATCGAACGAACAAACCTAGAAGAATCTTTGACTTAAAATGAATATAGCAGGATCTGCAAATAAAACTGGAGAGTGGGGAAGAAGAAGAAATTTTTAGGGTTTTTTCTCTCTTAGACTAAACAAAGACAAATGATCTAAAAAATTACTTCATGCTGGTTTAAATAGAATGGCTTCGAAATTTGAAACTCGGGGTTAAAGTCGTGGAAAAATGGGAAACGAAAAGGCATAAGAAGTGATGGGGATGACGTATCAGTTGACAAAGAGTCATGTCCCATTAATGTTATTAATGCCTTCAGGAACAACAAATTGAAAGACGACAAGTGGCATTAGAAGGAGGCTTCAGGCCGCCAGATCATCTAAATGTCACGATCAGCGGGATTTTATGTGAAAAGACAAAACATGCTTGCATAGACGCCATTAAGACACATCATTAATATTTTGAAGTAACGAGGAATAATAATAATTTCCTGATTTATGAAGTATTAATGAGGAAGGACAACCAACGAAGCCATCACAGTCAGGCAAACGTGTTTAAAACTTTTGTCAAGTGAAGAATAAGCTCTACTCGATAAAAGTATTTTAAGGGGGTATTGTTATATTTAACTTTTGTCAAAAGCACACGTCATCGTAAAACCACGTAAGCAAAGACACTTCATCAAAGAATTGCCAGATCACTATCCCGAAAGGTGACCCCGTCAGGAATATTCAGTTGAAGCCCGAGTAGATATGAGTAGGGATGAACTAAGAGCTGTCGCATACCCGATCCTACTCATGGCAATAAAGAAGATCCCAAAAAGTTATGCCCTAGTTCAGGCAACAAGACTCCCAATATATTAACAACACTACATACTTAATGCAAACAAGGAGTTTTAGAAGGAAACAAATATCTTCTCCAACGAACGGAGTTCCAGAAGGAAACAAATATTTTAAGATATGTAAAAGATCAACACAATTAATACCATTAAGTAGACAAACCCAAATAGGAAAAAGCTCTCTTTTCCCAATCTTGGCTTGTACGCCAATAAACAAAACCCTAGCCAGTCATTTATAAATACCTGTGTAGAGCATATTGAATAGCGATAACAGAAAGTGAGGCTAGAGAGATCGAACGTTGTAATATTTCTTTACTGGGTTTGATTTGGTTGCATACCCAACCGTCCGTGAATGTTTCTCCGATCACCGGAGTTTTACCACGTATTTTTGGTTTTCGTTTAGTTATTTTTTGTGATATTTTTTGCTATTACAGGTTCCATAAATTCACACTGTTGACTTTCTTGACCATCAAGAAACTGTTGTCAACATTTGGAAATTGAAAAAAATAAATAATAAACAAGTATGGATGGAATACAATCATAAAGTTTGGTAATCAGATCTGGAAATTAAAATTACAGTGCATTTAGATGAGGTTGGCAAGCTTATGGGTTCAAGTTTGTTTTCCTCCTTAAAATTCTAAATTATTGTAATATATCAAAACAAAATTTGAACAAAAAAATTAGAATGCGTTTACTATTCATAAATCTCATGAGGAAAAAAAATCAATGATTTATGAGTTATGATTTCTATGTTTGTTAAATTAGTTGGGAATCAATTATGTGGGCCGCACTCACTCTCATACACTCATACACAAAAGAGAACTTTATTCTCCTTCACATTTAAGGAATCGAATTCCATATTCGATTGAACTTGATTCCCTTTCAGTATCATTTAGTATACGTGCTTTTAAGTTTTGAGTCGAGACTTATGGCTATTTTGTTATTGTTGTAACTTTCTAAAAAAACATAGTTAGCTATAATAAAAAATACCGGGTTATTCAGGGCTAGCCCAACATCATTTGAGGCTTTAGGTGAAAAAGTAAAATTAGGTCTTCTTGCATTGAATATTAATTTACTAATTTTTATAATAACATTGTTGTATTTGCAATTTAATTTAATTTATTTTACGAAAAAGAATTTAAACATGTTAATTGATTTTTTTTTCTAATTTCTAAAACTTTATTAAAACTTTTGATTCTCGAAAAAAATTAAATCAATAAATATTTTATAAAAAACAAACATTCTGTATTTCAAGATATTTTATAAGTAAGAGAATAATTTTATGATTATTTATGTGGTGTTATCCATAATAAATTGTTGAGTATGACTTGAATTTTCAGTAGTTACTAAACGAGATTCGCCAATACAGAGACTTTCTGAAGATATGAGATACGTTTGGAAGTGTGAGATCGAGTTTGATGGAGGTTTGAAGACCTGAAGAACTGGAGAAATGAAGACCAGTGAAAACCGTTGTGGGTAACGTTGTGAAAGGCATAGCAGTTCCCACATCGGTGAACAACGCTGTGGAATTTATACAGCCGAATGGACATCGGTGTTATTTCCGATGGTTTACGCTATGACTTTGATAACGGTAGAGACAACAGTCTTGCTGACGTGAAATATGGATCACGGTTTTCTGAATGGTCAATTTTAACACGGTTCAGGAAGCGGGTGGCCAACCGCAACTTGAATCGTAGTCAAACACAAGCATGCGTTGAATCAGGAAATATTATTGGAAAAAGAAGTATATTTTTTCTAGAAGTTCTTATGCATATAGGAAAAAGATTTCTCCTTACAAGAAAACTTATCATAAATAGGAAATATATTTATGTGAAATAAGGAAATCCTACAAGTATAGGAGATAGATTTCCTTGTAGGTTTAAACTCCATGTAATTCATATAGATAGACCATAATAGCTAGGTTATTATATGTGGAGCAAATTAGCAAATATTAGAGAGATTTCAAAGAGTGGGCATTGGGTGTAATTGGGTCTGGAGTATTTTAGAGAGAGAATCTTGAGTGTGTGGTTGTAATAATTTATAGAATTCTTTGTTTTGTGTGTGATTGGATTTGATTATTTCTTTCCTCTTAATTTTTCTTTTGCTATTGTTTGTTTGTGTTCTATCCGGCAACGCTTCCGGGTAGTGATTTGTTTGCTAAAATAAACTCGCTTAAAAAAATTATTATTTTTCTCTAAAGTTTAATAGGAATATTTTTTTTGATTAATTCCAACTATAATAGTTTTAGTAATTATTATTTGGAAAAATGAATATTATTGTTCAATTGAAAAAAAAAAACATTTGAATAATAATAATAATAATAATAATAATAGAAGTGTTTAATCTTAAACTAAAATAATAATATACTATTTCCTAAAACACTAAAAACATAATTTTTTTAATTTTTAATTTTAAAAAATGGGGCCTTTATAAATGAGCTAGGCAAGTGAGACGTTAGACAATTTCCTCATTTTCATACCGATTGAGCCGACTCTGACGTTATTAAGATAATCAGGTAAATATTTAGTTAATTGTATTTTAAAATTGTTGTGAGACTCAAAAACTATGTGCAAATATTTACTCATTTTATTTCAAAAGTATGTAAGTATGTATGAGGACTAAAATATGATATTGAAATGCAGTTTTATTTTATTTATTATCAAAATTTTAAACCGAATTAATATAGAATCATAATATTTTATTAAAAAAATTATAATTATAATTATGCTTATAATTATAGCATCCTTCTAGGGGATGTCACGATCCCACATAGTTTGAGGAGGCGGGGTTTTTTTTTTGTTATAAGTCTTAATTTGTTTTTTGGTAAAAGTACTTATATAGCTATATATAATTTTTGGTAAATAAAAAAATGTGTTTTAGTTTATTTAAGTTTTGATTTGTTAGATAAATGATAAAAGCGTCTACATATTAAATTAATAAGGTTAATATAGACAATTCAAAAATTCCATATAAATTATATTATATATGATTTTTGAAAAGTAACACTTTACATGCTTACCAAAATTTGCTGGAGATAAAAATGATTTAATAATTACTTTTGAGGACTTTACTAGATACGTTTTATTGTCAGAATTATGAAAAAAAAGAAAGAAGAAACTAATATACTTCGTTAAAAAGAATCACAAATCGGCCCTTAATAGGTCTATAAAGGTCTATATCAAGCGGAGACTTAAGACCGTTTGTTTTTTCTCTATAAGAGTTATTGTCTCTTATATTTTAAATTAAGATAAATCAGTTTGTTTATTTTTTCGACCTATATATTATTTTAAGATATATATGTTTAATAGAAAATGTAAAAAAATTTGGCTTTTATCTTATTGAAAAAACGTTATAAAGTTTTTTTTTAAAAAAATATTTCCATAAATATTCTATAAGAATTCATATATTTATAATTTTTTCCTCACATAATAAAATCCTAAAAATCATTTTTTTTTAAAATCAAATAAGTCTCCACCAAGTGGATATTTTAAGACTTAAAAAAAACTGAAAAAAAGAAAACATTAATTTGGAAATATGGGATGGAAAGCATTAATTTTGTAGAGAGAATATGACAAAATAACAACAGATAAGAAGATTAGAAATGTGAACTCCAAGAGCATGTTTGTGTCAAAGACAAAGACGAGACAAAAAAAAAACCCTAAAATGATGCTAGTTATACTAATTTTATCTTATGAGATAGGGCTATTGATTGGCAAATTTAAATAACAATTGACAATAACACTAATCTTGTCAACTACAAAAAAAAAATAACAATTAAAATACTTTATGACAATAACACTAATCTTGTCAACAAAAAGGAATCTTTAGAAGAAGTATTGCAATAAATTTACCGGAATCTACCAATTTCAAACATATACTTTATGTTTAATTCGTTTAATAATTGACATAACTTATCATTTATAAATTCATACACACAAAATAAAATTGATAAGTATCTATTTTAAATGACTAATTCGGTGTCTATTTGAAAGAGTTTGTTTACAGGATAAAAGTGTCTTTATAATTAAAAAAACTCTTTTCAATTTTTTTTATATCATTTGGTTGTCATTCAGTAGAGCTTTTGGATGATTAAAAAAGTTGCTTTATATATTTAGAGAAGATCAAATTTTAGGACATGTTTACTAATCTGGAATCCAAGATGGGAAAGAGAATTAAGATCTTGATTTTCGAATTCATGTTTTTATTAAATTTTAAAGGAAATAAATTCCGTAGACCCCACACACATATCAGTAATTAAGTTCATGATTGAAAGAGAATTTGATTCCCCTCACTCACCTAAGAAATCAAGTTCCTTTTCCTGATTGAAAAGGGAATTCAATTTTTTTTACCAAAATATTTCCACTTATTTTTACTTTATATATAGGGGTGAATTCATAAAGAGCCACAAAATTTATCGGTTTATTGTTTTTAGCCACCAATTTATTTTTTACTGTTTTTATCATTTTTGACCGTTTTTGGATAAAAATACCCTTGAGAAAATAAAAATTAAAAACAAGTTTCAAACGTTTTTTTGTTAGGGTTAAGCTATATCACGCAAAAAAACAAGAAATATAGAGAAAGGAAGAGAAAAGGAGAGATTGTCGTAGCACCTCTCGCCGTCGTCGTCGCTCTCGCCGAATCCGCCACTCAAGGTCATCGACGCAGTCTTCAGCTACTGTCCCCCGATGTTGCTGCCTTCATTCATTGAAGCCACTGCTCTTGGTCGTCGACGCCATCGACCTCGTCGATCATCAAATCTAGTTAGTTTCATGGAGGTTTAATCCCTTATTTTTCAATCAAAGGTAACCCCAATAATTATATGGCTTTAATCCTCTTTTCTTGGGTTTTTTTTCTACTCATTTTAGTGAAATTTGATTCTGGATCTATATGGTTTGTTGGTTTAATTTTATATAGGAGGGTGTTCAATTCTAAGGGTGAGTTAATTTGGTCTTGCTTGATTGAAGTGGTATATAAAGTTATATTATCTTGGTTGAATCAAGTTATGTTAATGTTAACTTTTGGTAGAAAAGCTTTAATACGCCAAGGCTTATATTGTGTCTTGTGGAGTAAACTTTACTAATTCAGAATTATTTAATCTTCGATTTTTTTTACATAATTCTGAGTTTAGATTTAGGAGCTTAATTGGCATATCAAAAATTTTGCTAGTGCCTTTTATATGGTGAGAATAAGTCGAGGTTACAATTAAAATTCATGTAAAATGGTATATAGTTTGTGTTATACAATTGGTTGTAAGTGTACAGAAATATATGGTTCTTATAAATGCATTATGAGATCTTCATTTTTTGTCTGCATAAACAATCCTAGGAAGGAGTAGGGGTTTCATAGTTATCATTGCATGAGGAATCATTACTTTGGACTAGGAAGTTAACCCCTCATCAACACTTGAATAAATCCATGTTTTCTAAATAAGATTAGACATGTTTTCTAAATCAATTGGTGTTCATGTGAATTATGTGAAGGGTGAAGTGTGAGAGAAAGGGAGGCTTGAGATTCATATTGAGTGGAAGTTTTCAATTTTTATCAAGTTCTTGTGACTAATGTGGGCCTGGATGGTGAAGTTATTGCTGTCAAAGTGAAGGGATCAAAATCAGGATGGATACCAATAGCAAGGAACTGGGGACAAAACTGGAAATGCAATGTCAACCTTATCGGGGAGCCTCTATCTTTTGTGGTGACCACCATTAGCAGGAGAACACCCACATCCAACAATGTTGCTCCCGCAAACTGACAGTTTGGTCAGACGTATGAAGGGAAACAATTCAAGCATGGAAAGCTTTTAAAGACTACAAATATGTGTAATTTTAATGAAATATGTCTAAACAGTACTAGTTCCCAATTTTATCTTTATGATCAAGATTGGAGAGCATAATATTGATGAAATGTGTAATATTTGTAAAGGTCTTCAAAGAGAAACTTGGATTCTCTTGTATGAGTATGACTATCCTTGATATGGATGACATCGTTTTTCGAATTGGCTTGACTTATGCAATTTTACTTCTACAAGAAAAATCTGATTGTTGATTTACATGACTAGCAAATGTTCTTGTTCTATAGACGCTGCCAAAACTTCATATGCACGTAAGTCACAGGCTTGCAATAAACAATAAAATGCTTTTAGTTCAGCTATTGCAATAACTTCATTTTTAGCTAACATGTAGCTTTAGTATCAACTGGCATGTAACTTCTAGCATGAAACATTATTGGAACTGTGTATGAAAACACTCTTCATACCGAGTTGATTAAATATGCTGGCATGTAACTTTATTTTTTAACTAGTATGTAACTTTAGCATCAACTGGCATGTAACTTCTAGTATGTAACATTACTGGAATTGTGTATGAAAACACTCTTCATAATGAGTTGATTAAATATGTTGGCATGTAACTTCATTTTTAACTAGCATGTAACTTCAATATCAACTGAAATGTAATTTTTAGCATGTAACATTACTGGAATTATGTATGAAAACACTCTTCATAATGAGTTAATTAAGTATGTTGGCATGTAACTTCATTTTTAACTAATATGTAACTTTAGTATCAACTGGCATGTAACTTCTAGCATGTAACATTACTGGAATTGTGTATGAAAACACTCTTCATAATGAGTTCATTAAATATGTTGGCATGTAACTTCATTTTTAACTAGCATGTAACTTCAATATCAACTGGCATGTAACTTGTAGCATGTAACATTACTGGAATTGTGTATGAAAACACTCTTCATAATGAGTTCATTAAATATGTTGGCATGTAACTTCATTTTTAACTAGAATGTAACTTCAATATCAACTGGCATGTAACTTGTAGCATGTAACATTACTGGAATTGTGTATGAAAACACTCTTCATAATGAGTTGATTAAATATGTTGGCATGTAACTTCATTTTTAACTAGCATATAACTTCAAATTGAACTAGCATCTAACTTCTGGCATGTGAAAATATTGGAATTTGTTTTTATACCTTGTGTTTCAACTGTGAAAATCAATACTAACTGGCATGTAACTTCAAATTGAACTAGCATGTAACTTCTAGCATGTAACAATACTGGAATTCATTTTTAGACCTTGTGTTTCAACTGTGAAAATCAATACTCACCGGCATGTAACTTCAAATTACACTGGCATATAACTTCAAATTGAACTGACATGTAACTTCTAGCATGTAACAATAGTGGAATTTATTTTTAGACCTTGTGTTTCAACTACGAAAATCAATACTAACTGGTATGTAACTTTAAATTACACTGGCATGTAACTTCAAATTGAACTAGCATGTAACTTCAAATTGAACTAGTATGTAACTTCTAGCATGTAACAATACTGGAATTTATTTTTAGACCTTGTGTTTCAACTATGAAAATCAATACTGACTGGCATGTAAAATCAAATTGCACTGGCATGTAACTTTAAATTGAACTAGCATGTAACTTCTGGCATGTAACAATACTAGATTGAATTTCATCAGTGTACTAAATTCAATACTGAAATTTGGTTTTCAAAATAATTCATTCAATACTGGAATCTAACTTAATAAAGTCTACAATACAAAATATTGTATCTAACGTTGAATCCAATTGACATGTAAATTTATACAACTACATATAATTTGAAATTAAATAACTCGCATGCTACGTGGTGGTCTGCTTCTCTACATCTGTTATCTACGAGGTCGGTTTGGTAGGATGAATGGTGCAGTCCTTTGTTGATTGTGACCGGGTGGTTGTGCTGGTTGTGCAAGCTCTACTACATCTCATACAATTTGGCGGTATAATGATAAATTACCTATCAACGACAAAACAAAGTGCAATCAATAAACAAGATCCAATTCATAAACAGATCAAATCCAAGTGATCATTGACCAATCAAATACAATTATGATAGAACTTTTAACACACAAAAACACAACTGTAAACAAAGATATCATTTATCGTTTTTATTTTGTTCTTTTTTGAGTGACAAAAAAAAAACCAAAGACATCACTTGTTAGTTATAGAAAAATCAAAACAATATCTATCTCCTACATTATAAGCAATCAGTCCAAGTCACAGGTCTCTTCAAGCTACACAAAACACACCTAGTGTAAACCACAACATTAGTCACTAAGCGTAAAACAAAAACCCTGGATGAAGTTTAATTTTCTATGATCAAATTCACAACAAATAAGAGATATGAACGGTAAACAAAGATATGTTTTTGTACTTGACAAGGATGTAAACTGTCCAGTAAACATGAGAAGGAAACATCCCAACAATCACCCCAGAATTCCCTATAATCAGTATTAGAAAGCTACATGACCCACAAGTATACCTGCAATAACATTTAAAAAAACCTCAAAAATCCCATATTGGGAATATTTTTCCATGTAATTATTAAACCTCAAGAAATATACTTTTACAAGAATCAATAAAACATAACAAAATAGATACACAATTGAGAAGAACGAAGACTCAAAACCCAATAAAAAAATTGAAAATGAATCGAACACATAAGTATGGACAATCCAGACTATAAGACTATATTTTAAATTTTAAAATTGCAAGGAATTGAGCCATTCTAACTAACTGTACCATTCTAATTGAACCATTCTAACTAACTAACACATAAACAGAGAAAAGAACATATCACAAAGACATCAATAACAAGCAATAAATTAACATAACCAATCTCAAAGTCTCGAAATATCATTGAGCATCATCATTTGATTCCGAAAACAAAAATGAATCATCTTAACATACAAAATTACAACTTCATTATAAATATACAATGAAAAAATAAACACAACAGCAAAGTAAACAAAAATATTGAAACTTTACCAAACAAGACACGGAATCGATTTCGGAATCGAATTAAATTCAACACAATAATATTTTTTTTAATAAACCCTATTTTTTCTTAATGATAATAGTGATTAAGTGTTGTATTTGTAAGAAATCACCTGAAAATCGAAAATCTATTGCGGTGTTGCTTTTTGAACACACAACTGGTCACAATGTTGACGGGCTTGAAAGGTCGCTTCAAGCGGCGTCATCGATGAGGAATAAAAGCCTAAGGCGAAGGCGCGACGTTGACAAGCTCCAGAGAACGGTCGCTGCAGTTGGCGGCGCCGACAGCCAAGGGGGCGACAACGATGGACTACGATCGCCGAAGATCAGAGAGCCAAAGAGTGAGATCTGATTTTGAAATTAACAAGAGAGAGAGATCCGATTTTGAAATTAACAGAAGAATGAGAGAATTTTTTGGGTGGCTGAAGTAAAGATAAAAGGAAGGGTAATTTTATCTATTCAAGTCAAAAGATGATAAATATAATCAAATATAATTTTTTAGCTAAAAACAATAAACCTATAAATATTTTGATCATTACTTGCAATTTCCTCTTATATATATATATATATATATATATATCATAAATTTTCAAGCCAGAGCGTACTGATATAAATTTGTCAGTGTGTTGGATGTTGACCATTAGATTTATATACTTTGACTCAAAGTGTATGCACTTGTCAAAACTTCTCCATAATCAATAGTCCACTTGCAACGCACTGATATAACTTATATCAGTACGTACTGATTGGAAAACCACTGATATATATATATATATATATATATATATATATATATATGTGTGTGTGTGTGTGTGTGTGTGTGTATGTATATATATGTGAATTGTGAATTAAAAAAAAGTTTGATGAAAATCAAAACACTATACTACAACAAAATTAAATTGTGAATTGACATGAATTACATGTTGCTTTTGCTTTGGAATTTTTTTTAAAATAAGAAACTTTTTTATTTATTAGCTTTAATCATAAATCTACGTTATGAATATCATGTGAACCATCAAAATTTACATCTGCAGTGTTGTTGTTGTTGCTGTTGTATATGAGCTTTCTAACTTGGCACTCTTGGCAAGCATTTATTACATTTTTTGTGCCTGAATGTAAAGTCAAAATGCAAGAATAAAAAATGTTCTACTTCTGCAATTAAACTCTCTTTATTGAGACACCATAATCAAAATCAACAACCTATTACCTAGAACTATGGTCATGTACCAAGTATAGAAATCATGTGTCCACATTGGTGAAATCCATGAAGAACACAACAGATGCACCTTCAAAAGCTGCAAAAGGTGGAAAATTTTCACACAAATTTTCACCAAATTGCAGGCATGTAGTAATTGAAGAAGAAATAGAGGCAGTTACAAAGGCACAATTGGCTCAAAAAGAAAAGTCACAATATATAATATAGAGGGAATTGCAAGAAATGATCAAAAAAATTATTGAGTTATTGTTTTTAGCCAAAACTTTATTTTTGGTTATAATTAGTATCTTTAACCATGAACTTCCAAATATGCCTTCATTTTTATTTTATGTGACCCAAGTTTTCCCACCCAAACCTTTCACTTATCAGTTAAACCACCTCCAAATATTTTGAAATCCAGATTTCTCAAGCTCTCTCTCTCTCGATCTCTCAAACTCTCTGTCTCTGTTTATTCTCTGATTTGTTGGCTTCTTCTTTCTCAAACCGTGATCTCTCTGAAAATCGATTTGCTTTTTCTCTCTCAAACCATGTTCTCTTTTGCTTATTCTCTCTCAAACCGTGTTCTCTCTATCTGAAATCCAAGTTTCTTCTCTCTGAAAATCGAGTCTACAAATCGGGTCTGAAACTCATGGGTCTTCGTCTCTACAGGTAAATCGTGTCTCTGAACTGATTTCGGTCACCATATTCTTAAAGGTAGATCCAGATCCAAAACCTAGCATTCAACTATGTCTTGAAGTAGTTGAAGGTATGTATCCCTTTCCTACTTGGTTTTTACAAGAATGAACAAGTTTAATTTGAAGAAAAAGAGGATGGTTTCGATTTTGAGTGAAACCCATGTACTGTCAATTTTTGTTCTCAGGTTAAAAGATAGGCCGTTTTATTGTTACATGGCAATTCAATTTAATGTTACATGGCAATTCAATTTAATGTTACATGTCAGTTTATTTGTAAGTATCATATCTGCAATTTCGATTTGGAGTGAAACCCAACTATTGTAAGTTTTTGTACCCAAGTTACATGGCAGTATTTTTTAAAGTTACATGCATGTTTATTTTTTGTACCCAAGTTACATGCTAGGTTATTTTTAAAGTTGCATGCTAGGTTATTTGTGAAGTTACATGCTAGGTTATTTTTGAAGTCACATGCTAGGTTATTTGTGAAGTTACATGCTAGGTTATTTTTGAAGTCACATGCTAGGTTATTTTTGAAGTCATATGCTTGGTTATTTATGAAGTTACATGCTAGGTTATTTATGAAGTCACATGCTTGGTTATTTATGAAGTTGTATGGTGTGTTATTTATGAAGTTACATGCTAGGTGATTTGTGAAGTTACATTCCATCCAAGTCCTATTTTGTTACATGTAAGTTCATTTTAAAGTTAACAATTACTTGACTTGTAGGGATATGGATGCAACAAAATTGGCCATCTATCATGGTGGAAGTTGGGTGGGTAATTGTTACGAGGGTGGTATGACAAAATGGGTCAATGTTCCTAGATGTGTGAGTTATGATGGCTTGGTGAAGTTGGTAGAAGATGTTGCCAAAGTTGATATTGCTAGGTACATACAATTATAGTCATTGGCATTCACAATTAATGGTACTGCTCATCCGAGAATTGAGAATGACAATGATGGTCATGTATGATGAATGTAGATAAGCTATTACCTGAGGTTTTTGTCTTTGTTTATGCGAAGGAAACGACAAATTGTGTGCAAGATGACAACCTATGTAACCTACCTACTTCGGTAACTAGCAGGATGTGGGTCCATTCCAACTGTAGACCCAAGTGTATATAACGATGAAACCATTGACAATGAAGAGAATAGTCAGTGGATGGACACCGATAACAGTGATGATAACTCGATACCCGACATTGACAGAGGTAGTCACGACGACAAAGATTGCCATGATGGAGTGGGTTGTGGTTCTGAAAGTGTTAGAGGACATGGATGTGTTGGTCCATCGAGTTTTGCTACATTTAGCGGTGTTTCCTTTTGAGAGGATGGTTTGGGTGACGATGTTGATCAAACTTCTGAACATGCTTCCCCACGAGCTTGGATTATTCCTAGAGCCGAAAGGTATTCTTTTGAACCAATTAGCACAGAGGAAGCTTGTTCAGATGATGGCCAGTTATACAAGGGTAGAATATTTCAATGCAAGAAAGATCTGAAGCGAACGTTGAATATGTATGCTTTGAAGGAGGGATTTGAAGTCCAGATTATAATGTCTAGCAAGACACGTTATAAGGCTAGATATAAGGATGGCAAGTGTGAATTCCATTTATGTGGAATTAAGATGCAAAAGGGAGAATATTAGGTGGTTCGAATGTTTGTAAAGGATCATACGTGCAATATCGATGGTTTCCACACACGTCTCCGACAAGCAAATTCCTGGACTGTCGGTGAACTATTAGCACCAAAGTTGCAAGTACACATGCACTCTCTAAAACCCAAAGACATCATGGTCAAAATGCAAGTGGAACATGGACTACATTTGTTGTATTCAAAGGCTTAGAGGGCAAAGGATCATGTAGAGGCATATGTTTTTGGTCCTCCCAAAGAATCATTCAAACTCTTGCCTGCTTACTGTCATCTATTGGTAGAAGTAAATCCAGGGACTATTACGACGTTGAAAACAAATGTTGCAAATCAGTTTGAATATATGTTCATTGCTCATGCAGTATCATTTCATGGATTTCATACCGTGATTCAACCAGTTATTGCCATTGACTGTACTCATTTGAAGGGTAAATTTTCTGGTATTATGTTTGTAGCTATATGCTTGGATGCAAACAACCAGGTTTTTCCTTTGGCATTTGGCTTTGGCGACGTTGAAGATGAAATGTCATGGACATGGATTTTAAATGAGCTTAAAAATGCTATTGGTAGTCCTGAGGATTGCATGATCATATCTGACCGCCACCTTGGTATCTAGGTTGCAATGGAGAAAGTGTACTCTAACTTACCATATGGATATTGTGTGTTTCACATGGCTCAAAACATCAAAAAAGATTACATAAGGAAATATGTGAGACTTCTTTTCAAACAAGCATGGAAGGCATACCGGAAATCTGAATTCAAGGAAGCGATGTTGGAGATGATAAAGGTTAATAGGGTAGCATTCAAAGAATTAATGAATGCTGGCCCCGAAAGGTGGTCTCATGCTTACTCTCATGTTAGGCGTTATAGGTTGATGACCTTTAGCAGTGCCGAGTCAATGAATTAATGTTTGGTATGTGCTCGCTAAATGCCAAAAACAACCATGATTGAGTTTATTAGAGACATGCTCCAGAAATGGTTTTATAAGCTTCGGACCAAGGTTGAAAAAACTCGGACAGAATTGAATCCATGGGTCGACTGAATTAATAAAAGAAAGAAACATTGATTCAGAAAAGTACACGGTTCGTCCAATTGATTCTATTAACTTCAATGTTAAGGATGGAAATAAAGATGGTGTGGTGAACCTTTCTGAAAAGACTTGTAGCTGCTCGAAATTTGAAGTTGATAAACTCTCATGTCGACATGCATTAGCTGGAATAATGTTAATATCCTCTTCTTCCTTTGTAATTTTCCTTCTTACCTATTTTGATTCAATTAATTACTCATAATCTTTTCCTTTGTAGGTATGCAAAGAAACCTATACCCGATTATTGTGGGGATTGCTACAAAACCACAAGTTGGGTTGAAGCATATGCTGGGAGCATTTTCCTGGTTGGGCATCCTAGTGATTGGAATATTTCTGAAGATGTGTGATCAAAGGTTCTTCTTCTGCCTCCTTTTCGTGTGCAAGCTGGAAGACCAAGAAAGAAGAGATTTAAATCTGTCGGAGAACATGGCAATGGAAAGACCAGAAATTGTACGATTTGTAAAAAATTGGGTCACAGCCCACAGAATTGTAGGAATGCACAACCTTGTCAGGCTCCGCCACCATGCCCATCCGCATCATCTGTAACATTCATAACATCAAAGCGACCACGTAGACCTTACAGGTGCAGAAAGTGTGGAGATGAAGGCTATAATTCCTAAAAGTGTCCATTGGCACCGGAAGAAGTTGGTACAACCTAGATTTTACCGTATCAGTAATGATATTATAATTCTAATATGTTTGGGTGAAATACTTTTTTTATGTAACCAAGATTCATAATGTCTTCAAAGTGCTTTGACATTGCATTCATTAGTTCCCTTATTGTTTTCAAAGAGTCCGTCGAGTCATCACCCACCTAAAGTGTACAAAGAAAAAAAGCTTGAGTATCGGTTTCTAGTTTACTTAACAAAATGATTTTATCGGCTAGTAATCAAATTACTGGTGACATGACTGAAGATGTACGTGTTCTTTTTATCCTTCCTCCCCTTTTTTCTTTTTGAGGAGACATCTTCCTCTTCATCTGTTTAGGTTGGGATTGACCTCCATCATTAGCATTATCATTATCATCATTACCATCATCATCAGCATCATCATTAGGCCATTGCTCACCATCATCATAATTGAGTGGAACAAACTGTGGTCCCCTGGACAAATTCGTGTCCACACCAACCAAGGCTATAACTTCTCATCGTCAGTTGGATTTAATACCTCCAACACAACATGCTGTATAGTTAACAGAAGTATCATGATTTTTTAAAGTACTAATATCAAGAAAACTGAATTTTAGGTTAGGAAAGAAAAAAACATACCTTTCCATCCTTCACTTCTTGTTCATACTTTACAAATTTGACAAAGAAATTGTGAGGCCTCTAAAAAATCCTCCAGTTCTTCAAATGGGGATGTGTGTGACATAAGTTGTTCCCCACTAATTCAAATAATGAGTTGTAGACTTCATTGCCCAGAACTGGCATTTCACAAATTTGTAACAATTTAACTGCACAAGTTCCAGTAATGTTACATGCTACAAGTCATATGTAATATGCTAGTTACATGCTAGTTCATTTAATCACAAAATTTTGAAGACTAATCTAGTTCACAATTCCAGTAATGTTACATGCTACAAGTTACATGTAACATGCTAGTTCATTTAATCACAAAATTTAGAAGACTAATCTAATGCATAATTCCAGTAATGTTACATGCAATAAGTTACATGTCAGTTTAGAATGAAGTTACATGCTAGTTAAAAATGAAGTTATATGCAAGTTGATTTAATCACAAAATTTGGAAGACTAATCAAATGCACAATTCCAGTAATGTTACATGCTACAAGTTACATGCTAGTTTAGAATGAAGTTACATGCTAGTTGAAAATGAAGTTACATGCTAGTTCATTTAATCATAAAATTTGGAAGACTAATCTAATGCACAATTTCAGTAATGTTACATGCTACAAGTTACATGCCAGTGAAAAATGAAGTTACATGTTAGTTAATAATGAAGTTAAATGACAGTCAGGTTGAGATTTATGCCCTAAAGATGTAATTTGTAAATGGATTTATGAAAAAATAAAAATAAAATTTCAATTCATTCTTGTTGTGGTGTTTATTTTATAACTTGTGCATATATAAACATCCTAGATTGCCAAATGTAATCTCGAACTGTGTATATGAGTGTCTTATGTGGATTGATAAGAGAAGTGTAATCTAAAGAGTCCATAGATAGAAAATAAAGTTGTGTACTTTATTTGCCGTTAATCTATAGTTGCGGTCCATTCCGTAGTATACGGTGATTCTTTCATGAATCATTCATATGAGATATGAGAATGGAGGAACCTTGTATGATATGATCATATAGGACTGGGCCATGATCTATATGAATCTCACACCAAGATCCGTTTACCAATGAGATTCATATATATAAACTGATGATGGCTATATGTGGGTGATCTTAATCCTGAGTGTCTTATCCACTCCTTCAGGTTTAATCGTGGTTTTTGATATACCATGGGTAATGGCGGATGCAGTTCCTGATCAATATGCTCCGTATGTTGGGACTATGGTTTGGCTTGTGGTTGGGAAGGTTTGTACACAATAGTGGAATCCACTTCTTGTGAGAAGTAGATGGTAGTTCCCTTAAGGGTTGATTCGGGGCTTGGATAATATGAGCGCTCTCCTAGTTCCGTGAGGAAATATGATTTATCGTCCATTAGAGAATCAACGGTACTTAAAGGATATATGTAATTAGATAGGTATAACGGACATTATGACCCAGCTCTAATTATGAACTATTGTGGAGGATCACACAATGCGTAATAGCTATATCGATGAACACCGAGTTGTATCGGTCTGTGTAAAAGTGTCTGCAATTGAGAGAGTGCAGTTTCGGGTTTTTAGTTGAATAATACCAGAGTTAATAATAAAGGAATATTTATTAAAGAGTTTAATTAATGATTCCGAGGATTATTGGAGCTCAAAATACTATGGGTCCATTAGGTCCCCTTGCTAGTCAGATCGATTTAGGTAACAAGGATCACAGTTAATTAATTGTATTGTCCAATTAATTGTGCTACAAAAGTGACTTGTATTTATTCGGAGATTATTTATTTAATTAATGTTAATAGTGAAATTAATTAAATAAATAGATTATTTAATTATATTGATAATTATGAATTATTAATTAACTATTAATTAGAGGGTATTAGTTTATATTAGGAGTTAGGTGAAGATAAAATAATAGGATTATTTTATTTTTTTCTAAGTCATTTATCTAAGTATTTGAATTTAAGTTTAAATTTAAAATACTTATTATCACTTTTAATATATTAGATATATTTGACATATTTGAAATGATAATTAAGAAATATATATATCAACTATTAACACAAGAGTTTGCATAGAATGCAAATTGGTGTGTATATTAAACAATAGTCAAAAGAATAATTTGCATATGATGCAAATTACCTGATATATATATATTGTTTAACGAACAAAAGAAAATAGGTGAAGATATGTTTTTTGCTCTGTGAATTGCAATTGGCAAGCATAGTTTGGTGTGTGAAACAAGACAAAAAAAACATATAAATATATATTGTGCTTATATTGTGCTTCGTGTGCAGTGAACAATCTATATATGTATATATATTTCTTGTTCCATGATTTGTGTGTTTTTGAAACACATAGAAGAAAGAGTTTCTTCAATTCTCTCTACATCCTCCATTCAAGTTTCTGAGACCGTGATGCGCCCGCACGCAGTTACCAGTCCGGGAGATAGCGAGGAATATAGAGTGGTTCAGATGGGAGCATATCGTAAAGTGAAGGAGCCTCTAAATATTGGTAAGATTTTATTCTTATGATTATATCGTTTTCAATTTCATGTGTTTACATATTGTATGTATTAGTTCCGAAAAATAATTATGATCCCAAGTTCACTGGTCCCAGATACAGATTATGATCTGTATAAAACTTTTAAAACCCAGTTCCGCTGTGTAACCGGTGAACGGGGTTCCAACAATTCCATATCTACAATTTGAACAAAATTATGAACAATTAAACTTCAAAAATAAAATTATGGACAAATGCTTATAAATAAGATTTGAAAGCTCACCAATACGACCCAAGGGAAGCCGTATAAGTTATAGTGTGCGACGACCTTCCTTGATGCATTTACAGACCGGAAACCTTGGCTTAGGTAGTGTATTGTCATCATATACACATATCTTCCCCATGGAAAAGAATTGAAGGATTCTAGATCCTCCACCAATGCAAACAGCCATAGTGACACTTTCCTCCTTAAATCTTGTCTAAACAAAACATTACTGGCAATCAATACCAGGGCCATCTTCAAACCATCATTTTGTTGTTCAAATTGACCACCCATAAACTTTTCCCATACTTGTTTCAATTGTACATTCTCATCCCTTTCAAAATATCTATCGTGGATCCCATCAGGGATGACACGATAAGGCTTCAAAAAAATGTCTGACATCACCCCAAATCTTAGGCTGTGACCAAACAAAATTCTCTTTTCGTGAATTTGCAACTTTACCTCCTACTAAGAAATGGAATTCATCCTCAAGGGTCACTTCAGATATAGATATTTGCCTCAACATTAAGTTATTTAGTACGCCCGTAGAAAAAGTCACCTCTTTTGGGATGACAAGAAGGTGCCCAAAACATGTCTTCCGTAATTGATCCAACTGTCCTATCTTTTTAAGAACTTTAGCAATATCCGCCAACCCTTTTAGATTGAAGTACAAATTAGTTGTGGACTTTTTTTAACCATGAATGAGGAAATCATCATAATTCATATTTTTCATCTACAAAATCACAACAAAAAATACATTACTGTCACTGAAATAGATCTATATAACACACATAAGTTTGATTAGGTTAATCAATTTTGGTTCATTGTTTAAAAATCTTTAATCTATCACTATTAAACAAGTCCCTTTCTTCTCATCATAAAATCTCAGTTCTTAGTACAATTTTAATTTAAACCGTCCTATTTTTTCAACATTTTTTACTGCAATGTAACCTAATTAAATGTCACTAATTGTTAGTTCCTCAGTTTTTGATTGGCTTATCTCGATTGACAAACCACATTTGGGGATAATTATGTAAAAAGAGTTTAGGTCGGTTTTGCTCGTGATCAAGTTCAAGCTTCAAAGGTATATCACTTGTTTAACTCTTTGAAGAGATTTAGTTGCACACACACACTAACATTCATTTATATTGACATGCATTTATTCCTTGCTTCTCATTGCTCATGTGTGCATTCCTTCACAATCACACTTGCACTTAATGTATTTTTTTATTGCATCTATGATTGCATTTATGTTTCCATGATCATGCATTGCTTTTAATCATATGATTACTTATTGTGTGCATTGAGTTAGATTTGGTTTTGTTATTTTGAGTAATGTGTCTAGTTTCGAAAGAATGGTTTTCAATGATTTAAGTATTTTTCAAAACTGACCTTTGTATGGTATTCTTACCATAACATTTTATACATTGCTTCAAAATGAGTTTTGAAAGTTTCTATACAAACTAGACAACGGTATATTATTCGTAATATTTCATGACCGTTTGGATTGGTTTTGAAATCTCCAAATTGACCATAAAAACAGGGCATCTCTGTTGTTGTCTCTTTCTGACCTTTGGTCACTCATTTTACCATAACTTTTCTACAATATTCTATATAATATTTTGTTAATTGGAGTATAAAGTAGACTTCCATACCTTTCCAATGGTATATTATACGAAAGGTTTCGAAGTTGTTTGGTCACGTTTTTATATGCTTGAATTTCAAGGTGAAGTGTTGAGAGAAGATTTCGCTCAACGTTTCGCCCCCTCCAGGGGCGAATCCAGCAGCGAAAATTGTGGCAGCCCTTTTCGTTCTCAAACTCTCCCCCTCTTAAAGGAGCAAAACCTGCAGCAAAAATTGTGGCAGCCCTTTTCCTTCGCAAATGTTTCGCCCCCTCAAGGGGAGAAACTAGGGGTGAAAAACCTGTTTGGGCAAAAATGTATTTTCTTGTGTAGCTCATTTTTACACCTTATATATTTATCATCTTCTTCCCAAATCAGACCTATTGCTCTGAAATTGAATCCCCAAGAGAGAGAAATTGAATCCTAGAGAGAGAGAGAGCTCCAAGAACTTATTTTTACTCAGCCAAACTTCAAATCACAATCATCAAGCATCATCAAGCCTCTTTCAAGTATGAGTCTCTTGTTTGTTCATGACTAGGTATTCTCTACATGCTCTAAACTTTATAGTTTCATTACTATGACATGTATACCTATGTTTTAACTTTTATTGCAAATTAAATGCATGCTTGTGTGTTTAATAATTTTTATGACATGCTTATGGTATTGGTTGTTGGTTGAGAGTATTGACTAGTGATACCCAGAATTTATGACAATTTTACCCTTCTAGCTAATTCTTCTTGCCTTTGCATTTAGAACATTGATATCTAGGATTTGCTTTTCTTGTCATTATTAAACCTAGATAAGCATGAATGTTTTGACCTAGCATTTTTGCATATATATTATTCTTGCATATTCACGTAGGTTGTCATTATCTCTTCATTGTTGATTAAGCTTGTAGCTAAGTGGTTAGTGCACAAGGTTGGTGATCCAAAATCACTATAAAAGGCCCGTCGGGTAGAGTGAAAGGGTTAGTAACTGTACTGGGTGTGACGGGAGGTCAATCTAGGTTGTAAACTTTCATTCAATAGTGGATTTTGATGATCGAGTGTGGTGCACTGAACAGCCCGTGGTTTTTCCCATTTATATTGTTTCCACATATATATTGCCTGTTGTTATTGCTTTATGTTTATTGTTATTTACTTGAACACTTGGTAGAATGGGGTAAATTTGGTAATGTTGATTAATTCACGAAATTGGCAATCAGTCGAATTAAAACCTATTCACCCCCCTCTAGGTTTATAGACACACACTTTCTTGGGAATTTCAATTGGTATCAGAGATGGTGCCTAGATATACTTAGGTGATCCTTGCTCTGTTTGTGTCTTGCTTTGTGCATTTTTTTGTTGCTTGCATTTTGTGTGCTGCATTACGTTTGCATCTCATTCATCAATTACCCTCAAACACTATGAGTGGAAACAGTGGTAGTCATGAGGGAGCCTCTAGCACAAGACCCATATTGCTCAATGGGGTGAATTATACGTCTTGGAAGGGCAAGATGGAATCGTATATTTGCCAAATTGATGACCGGGCTTGGATGGCAATAGAAGATGGTTATGCTCTTTCGAAGATGACTGTCGATGGTGTAGAAGCTCTCAAGCCTAAGTCTAGTTTGAGTACTTAAGAGTTTGAAGCATCCAAGTGGAACAATAAGGCTATGCATGCCATCCTTTGCGATGGACGATAATCAATACAAGTTGGTCCAAAACACTAGAATTGTAGAGGAGGCTTGAGACATTCTTCAAACGGTTCATGAGGGAACTGAAGTAGTCAAGGACTCAAAGCTGCAAGTCCTCCAAATGCAATTTGAGATGATTTAGATAGAGGAGCATGAATGCTTCAATGAATTTCAAGTGAAGTTGATGGATATCGTCAATCAAAGCCATCAACTTGGTGACCCCTATTTGGATAGGAGAATCAAGCAAAAAATTATGAGGTCACTTCCATCAAGGTTCGAATCAAAGGTGACAGCACTTGAAGAGAATAGTGAGTACAAGAATATGAAGCCAAGTGAAGTCATTGGAAGACTTCTAGCTTATGAGTCAAGATGGAACACCACACCCACACCTCCGAAGAAGCAAAAGAGTATTGCCTTGAAGACCACCGAGGTTGAAGAAGAGGAGGAGGACTCGGATAAAGAAATGGCCCTCATGGTTAAAAGATTCAAGAAATTCATGAAGTTTGAGAGGAAAGGATTTGGGTCCAAGGGAAAGGAGGTGAAGAAGAAAACTCCTTTCAAGAAGATGGAAAGGTCTCAAGAGAGTGACTCCAAGAAGAGCATTCAATGCTATGAATGTAGTGGCTTTGGTCACATTGCACCGAAATGTGCAAATTTGAAGAAAAGGAATAAAGGGAAGGTGATGGTGGTCACTTGGAGCGATAGTGAAGACTTAGAAGAGGGAGAAAAATCTTTGGATAATGAAGATAGAGTTGCAAACTTCATTGCCTTCACAACATCACATAATGGCAAGGAAGTTGTAAGCGATAAGGAAAAAGTAGATGACTCTAGTGATGAGAGTACCTCCTCTAACTCTAGGTTTGAGATTGATGAGGAAATGGAATATGTGGACTTTATGAAGTTTTTTTGAAAAGTCTAGATTGAAAAAGAAGAAAGAGATTCAAGAGTTGAAAAAGGAGAATCTAGAATTGACTTTCAAGATAACTCACTTGAGTGAGAAAGTAAATAGTGGAAAAGAGTTAGAAGAGAGCTTGAAATTGGAGCTTGTGATCCCTAAGTACAGTGAAGAGAACTTGAAGATTGAGCTTAGGGAAGCAAAAGAATTGGTTGTCAAGATGACATTCGAAACCGAGAAACTGGACAAGATGCTATCAAGTGGGAAAAATCCTAGTGATAAAAAGGGCCTAGGATATGTGGAAGGTAAGGATGCCACTTCCTTGAAGAAGACCATCTTTGTCAAGAGTCAAGAGGTTAGAGAGGTTCAAGCTTCACACCAATAAATGAGATCGAACGAAATTGGAGAATCATCAAAGCAAGCTCAAATGAAGGCTCAAACGAAGGCTTAAACAAAGCCTCAAGCTAAAGCTCATCCACAAAAGGCTAGAGCTCATCAAACAAGACCTCAACTTCCAAGGAGCTCTCAAAGTCAACAAAGGACTTTTCACCCACAACTGAGAAGGAAAGCTAATTTGGCTCAACCACAAAGGGGTGTTTCAAAGAAGAGATTCGGCTCAACACCAAAGGACAACTCAAAGGAGAGGAAAGTCTTCCATGCTTGCACAAGGATATGGTGTGAATTCTTAATTTACTCCCATTTGTCATATTGTGGTGTTAAAGGTCACATAAGGCCGAATTGTTTTAAATTTATTAAGTTGTGTCGTTTAGAAAGCATTATTGAGAAGAATATGCTTAGAAGAGCCAAAATGCATGCACCTTGGAATTTTAGAGCAAATGAACCCATTGTTGGAACCTTGTTCACCGGTTATGCAGCAGAACTAGGTTTTAAAATTTTTAATACAGATCATAATCTGTATCTATGACCAGTGAACTTGGAATCGTAATTATTTTTCAGAACTAATACATACAATATGTAATCACAGGAAATTGAAATTGATATAATCAAAAGAACACACCAACGTTTGGAAGCTCCTTCACTTTACGTTATGCTCATGTATGAACCAATCTTACCAACGTTTGGAAGCTCCTTCACTTTACGATGTGTTCCTGTCTAAACTACTCGATCTTCCTCGCTATCTCCCGGGACTGGTAACTATGTGTGGGCGCATCACAGTCTCAGAAACTTTAATGGAGGATGTAGAAAAATACTTGAAGAAACTGTTTCTTCTGAATTTGGTGTATTGATTTCACGCAAACAAAAATTGCATCTCATGCCAAATTTTTTTTTTCTTTTTGCGTCGCCTATTCAGCACTTGAACGGTTTTTTTTTTAAAAAAAAATCTCACGCAGTTGCTCACAAATCTATATCTATTTTTTTATGCACCGCTGCTCTTTCCACCTGCGTTTTATATTTATATATATATATATATTCAACTTTTTGTTGTGTGTTTGATAAAAAGTCAATATATACATATTATATTTTTCTTTCTTGTTTCAGGCCAACACTGCCCTTTTTCTATATATGTTAATATATAAAACATATATATCATATATATACATCCATACTTGTATCATATACAAACACTTTTATATTTATGTGTACACATCAATTTGCATCCAATACAATCTCTTTTGTTATAATTGATATATATATATATATATATATATATATTAATTATTATTTTTAAATATATCTAATATATTAAAAGTGATAATAAGTATTTTAAATTTAAACTTAAATTTAAATACTTAGATAAATGATTTAGTAAAATAAAATAATCCTCACCTAAATTCATATATAAACTAACACCCTCCAATTAATAGTTAATTAATAATTCATAATTATCAATATGATTAAATAATCTAATTATTTAATTAATTTAACTATTAACATTCATTAATTAAATAATCTCATTATTCAATTAATTCCCGAATATATATGTGTCACTTTTGTAACACAATTAATTGGACAATCCAATTAATTAACCGTAACCCTTATTACCTAAATCGATCAGGATATCAAGGGGACCTAATGAACCCACAATATTTTGAGCTCCAATAATCCTCAGAATCATTAATTAAACTTTTTAATTAATATTTCTTGATTATTAACTCCGGTGTTATTCCACCAAAAACTTGAAGTTGCACTCTCTCAACTGTAGACGCTTTTATACAGACCGATACAACTCGGTGTCCATCGATATAGCTATTACACATGGTGTGATCCTCCACAGTAGTTCATAATTAGAGTTGGGTCATAATATCCGTTATACCCCTCTAAATCTCTAATTACATATATCATTTAAGTACCGTTGATTCTATATTAAACAATAAATCCTATTTCCTTATGGAATTAGGAGAGCGCTCATATTGTCCAAGCCCCGAATCAACCCTTAAGGGAACTACCATCTACTTCTCACAAGAAGGAATGGATTCCACTATTGTGTATAAACCTTCCCAGCCACAAGCCAAACCACAATCCCAACATACGGAGCATATTGATCGAGAACAGCATCCGACCTCACCCATGGTATATCAAAGACCACAATCTAACCTGAAGGAGTCGATAAGACACTCGGGATTAAGATCACCCATATATAGCCATCATTAGTTGATATATATGAATCTCATCAGTAAACGGATCTTGGTGAGAGATTCATATAGATCATGGCTCAGTCCTATATGATCACATCATACATGGTGCCTCCATTCTCATATCTCATATGAATGATTCAGGATAGAATCATCGTACATTACGGAATGGACCGCAGCTATAGATTAACCACAAATAAAGTACCCAGCTTTATTTGCTATCTATGGACTCTTTAGATTGCACGACTCTTACTGTATCTATCCGTATATGACACTCATATACAAAGTTTGAGATTACATCCGACAATCTTGGATGTTAAATATATGCATAAGTTATAAAATAAACAACACAACATGAATGAATTGAACTTTTCCTTTTATTTATTTCATAAATCCATTTACAAATTACATATTTAGGGCATAAACCTCAACAATCTCCCACTTGCACTAAAGCATGTGAGGCATGTCTCGTAACCCTAGACCATCTAGGTGACCTAAAAACACTTTAGCCGGTAAGGTCTTTGTAAATGGGCCAGCATGATTGTCTTTTGAGGCTATTTTTGTGACGATCACATCTCCTCTCTACATTATCACTCTAATGAGTTGATATTTTTTCTCTATATGCTTCCTTCTCTTGTGGCTTCTTGGTTCTTTAGAATTAGCCACAACACCACTGTTATCACAATAAAGTATGATGTGCCTATCCAGATCAGGAACAACTTCCAGATCACTCAAGAACTTACGGAGACAAACAGCCTCTTTAGCAGCTTTACAAGCGGCTACATATTCGGCTTCCATGGTGGAGTCAGCAATGCAAGATTGCTTGATACTTCTCCACACAATTGCTCTACCACCCATGGTGAATACTGATCCTAGAATCTCTGTCTCACTGAAAATCAGAATCTGTGTATCCTAACGGGATCAAATCATGCCCGGAATACACTAGCATATAGTCTCTCGTTCTCCGAAGATACTTGAGAATTGTCTTGACAGCAACCCAATGATCAAATCCTGGGTTGGACTGGTATCTACTGACTACTCCCACTGCATAGCTGATGTCCGGTCTCGTGCATAACATATCATACATGAGACTACATACTGTAGATGCATAAGGTACACGTCTTATATCCTCAACTTTTTGAGGTGTCTTAGGATACTGCTCCTTAGACAAATTAACTCCATGCCTAGAAGGTAAATTACCTTTCTTGGAGTTTTGCATCGAAAATCGCACAAGAATCTTGTCGATATATGATGCCTGAGACAGTGTTATGAGTTTGTTCTTACGATTCCTTATAAGCTGGATCCCAAGAACATAACTCGCCTCTCCAAAATCTTTCATTTGGAATTGGCTAGCCAGTCAACCCCTTACATCAGACAACACTCCCACATCATTCCCAATGAGTAGGATGTCATCTACGTATAGGACCAAGAAAATTACTTTCTTATCAATGATGCGCTTGTGGACACAAGGGTCATCGACATTCTACTCGAAGCCATAGGTTTTGATCACATCATGAAACCTGATGTTCCAAGATCTAGATGCTTGCTTAAGCCCATAGATGGACCTTTGTAGCTTGCAAACCTTTTGCTCTTAATCTGGAGATATGAATCCCTCTGGTTGTATCATATAGATGCTTTCATCAAGATTGCCATTAAAAAATGCAGTCTTGACGTTCATTTGCCAAATTTCATAATCGAAATAGGCAGCAATGGATAAGAGAATCCTAATAGGCTTAAACCTGGCTACTGTCGAGAAGGTCTCTTCATAATCGACCCCCTCTTTCTGGTATAACCCTTGGCCATTAGCCTTGCCTTGAAGGTCTCTACCTTCCCGTCTACTCCTCTCTTTCTCTTGTAGATCCACTTACACCCGATGGGTTTTACCCTATCCGGTAAGTCTACAAGATCCCAGACTGAGTTAGAGTACATGGACTCCATCTCGAGATTCATGGCTTTAAGCCATTCCTCTTTATCATGATCTTCCATTGCATCCTTAAATGTCAATGGATCATCAACACTATCAGCAGAGACAACACCTTGTCCCTCACCTATACCTAAATAGCGTTCAGGTTGTCTCACAACCCTCTCATAACGTCTCGATGGTAGTGTATCCTGAACAGGAACCATCTGACTCTCAGATGTTTGTGGATCAACAACTCTTGTTGATGAAGCACTAGTCTCACCAGGCTCCTACTCATTCAATACAATCTTAGAACGAGGTTTATGGTCCCTAATATAATTGTCCTCAAGAAACGTTGCATTTGTCGATACAAATTATTTGTTATCTTCGGGACTATAGAAGTGTCCACCTCTGGTTTCCTTGGAGTATCCTACAAATAGGCAGAGCACAGACTTGGAGTCTAGCACATGTGCTGGACACCCCCAAATACGGAAATATCACAAACTAGCTTTACGAGCATTCCACAACTCTAGAGGAGTCTTGGGAATAGATTTGGATGGCACAACATTCAAAATGTATGCCGCTGTTTGTAACGCATATCCCCAAAAAGAATTTGGTAATGATGAGAAACTAATCATAGATCTCACCATTTCCAATAGGGTTCTATTTCTCCTCTCCACTACACCATTTTGCTGAGGTGTACCAGGAGATGTGAGTTGGGAAACTATCCCATGCTCAACCATGAAGTCTTCAAACTCTTGGTCAAGGTACTCACCTCCACGATCCGATCGTAGTGATTTGATAGTCCTATCTAATTGATTCTCAACTTCAGCTCGGAATTCTTTGAACATTTCAAATGTTTCCGACTTGCGTTGCATTAGGTAGACGTATCCGTATCTCGAGTAACCATTTACAAAGGTGATATAATACTTATAACCACCCCTAGCTTTAACATTCTTCGATTCATAGACATTTGTATGTATAAGCTCTAGCGGTTCTTTAGCTCTAAGCTCTTTTCCATTAAAAGGTCTCTTAGTCATCTTATTTTCCAGACAAGATTCGCAGACAGGTAAGATGGCAACCTTTAACTCACTTAAAGGTCTGTTTTTTACTAGTCTGTCTATCCGGTCAAGGTTGATATGACCAAGCCTTAGATGCCAGAGATACGTGTCATTATCTGGAGAAATCTTATGTCGTTTAGTTTTTGGTTTTTCAACTTTAAACATTTCGGTGTTGAGCAGTGTAGTATGTATTAACAGTCTTAACACATACAAATTGTTTTCATTAATTCTTGAAAAAATATTCAGACCATTCTTTCCAATAATAACAAACTTATTATTAAAAGAAACAGAATATTTTTGTTCTAACAACTTAGAAACGGAAATCAAATTCCGTGTAAATCAAGGAATATAAAATACATTGTCCAACAATATATAATTATTACAAAAACGTAATCTAATTACGCCCACTGCTCGTGTTGACAAGACATCCCTTGACCCCACACGCATTAAGAAGACTTGCTCCTCTAGCTGTGTCCAAGAATCAGTCCATTGTAAAGAAGAACAAACAAGGTTAGTGGCTCTCGAATCAACTATCCAGAGTGAAGAATCATTTTCCACTAAACACGACTCAAGAACAAGTAAATCATATTTACTTTTCTTGGACTTCTTCTTGCTTTGGGCTTTCCCTTCGCTTGTATGCCTATTGAACAGTTTGTGTGGCATTGGCAGCAGGCGGTGGAAGACATTCCTTCGTAAGCACAAACTTGAGGTCTTTGGTGACCAATATTACATTAATGTTAAGTTTCCACTTAGTGTAGTTATCACCAGTTAATTTGTCGTTTGCAATAATTTGAAGTAATGAAGAAGACATTATTGCTGAAATAAGTAAAACATTCATTCAGTCATTTATTTAAAACAACTGCGAGTGCTTTGGCATAAATTTAAACATGATGCATGCACATGTTTAACGAACTAGAACTACCCTAAAACTAGTTACTATACCATGACAATCCAACATACCACAAAGAAGTGCCGCCTTAGGGTCGGTCAAGTCTTTGCATGTTGGATCGAGACATTCTCAATCAAATGATATTCTAGAATAACTCTTATTCCATATCATTCAACCATCGTTCATTCAGTCAGGTTTTTAATTAACAAACTTAATCAAAACCTTCGTGAGTGTAACCCACCATTTTAGATCTCACGAGCTTAACTCTAGAATTGCCGCCTTAGGGCCGGTCAATCCCGAAATACCCTCAGAAATCCTATCCGTTAGGAAGTCAACCTTGGTATTAACCTTTGTGGAAACCCTCCTTAGGGAGAACGAAAACAAAGCTGTCACGAGGCCCACTGGGATCTCACGGTGTTGAACTAATGATGGACACCGCGGGATATATATGTCATATATCCCTCTCCCACTCACTATTTTAAAATTAGGGTTTTCTATTAACCGTTAATGTACCTAGACTCTACAGGATGAAACGACTAACTTTAATCAAGTTATCTAGCGCATTAACTAATTAGAAACAAATTCTAATTAACTAATAAATTATTAATGATTTTTAACTATTAAAAATCTAATATATTAGTGAATAATCTAAGCTCTTGTAAACTATTTACTAATGTCGGATTATTATGTTAGTGTTTACCAAATTTTAACTATTAAAACTCTAACACTTTATTCGGTTCATTTATTATTAGGTAATTAATCATATTAATCCTAATTACAATAAATGACCCTATTAATCTAACTTATTAAACTCTTTAATAACTAGATTAATATTAATGAGAATTACCAAGTTTTCTAACCATTAAAAAACTAATCTCATTATTCATAACCAATTATGTATATTGCCCATTTTAATCACATTAAAAAAACATAAAATATCAGGCTATGATGCATGTATGACATATCAAATATATTTGTGTAGGCATATCTAATCTAAATGACATACGTATGCATGACAATGCTTTTATCATCACATAATATAAAGCAGACATGAATTGACTGAGTACTGTGGATTATTTAACCTAAAAACTGGAATCTAAAATTACAAAAAATTCCCAAGGCATTCCTTGGTCTTCTAGTAACTCCAGATATCTTCCAGTCTCTTTAGGTCACTCCGATTCATCCCATGAATCCATCTTCGGGATTTTTCCAGGTCTTCAATATAGGTTATTTTTTTTTTAACAATACAATAACAGTAAAAAATATATATATAAACAAAAATAATAATACAACCCATAAACTCTAAATCTACATTACCATATAATTAACGATGAATCATGTTTTTGTAAATTTAAAAAAAAAAATGTGCATACAAAAACAACATACAGTCAATTTAAATCGTGCCTATACAATCATACATACAGGAGCATCGAAAACAATTTCATGTTCCGAAAATAAAATTGCCTCTGATACCAATTGTTGGTACCAATTCCTATCTCATGGGTGTGGGCACGGTCCCAACTCCTTAGGGTGACACCCACAGATACCTATCAGAGCACTCCTCTAAGAAGCCCCTGGGCAAAGAGCCACGCTTCGTCACACGATCACGCGTGAGAGTTCCTGTGGATCGGCAAGTCACCACTGCCTTTGCTCTGATACCAATTGTTGGAACCCCGTTCACCGGTTACGCAGCGGAACTAGGTTTTAAATTTTTTAATACAAATCATAATCTGTATCTATGACCAGTGAACTTGGGATCGTAATTATTTTTCGGAACTAATACATACAATATGTAATCACAGGAAATTGAAATCGATATAATCAGAAGAACATACCAACGTTTGAAGGCTCCTTCACTTTACGTTATGCTTCTGTCTGAACCAATCTTACCAACGTTTGGAAGCTCCTTCACTTTACGATGTGTTCCTGTCTGAACCGCTCGATCTTCCTCGCTATCTCCCGAGACTGATAACTGCATGTGGGAGAGTCACGGTCTCAAGAACTTGAATGGAGGATATAGAGAAATACTTGAAGAAACTCTTTCTTCTCAATTTGGTGTATTGATTTCACGCAAACATAAATTGCACTCATGCAAATTTTTCTTTAATTTTTTTTTTGCATCACCTTTTCAACATTTGAACAGTTTTTTTTTTAAATCTCACGCAGCTGCTCACAAATCTATATCTATATTTTTACGCACTGCTGGTCACAAATATATATATATATATATATATATATATATATATATATTATATTTTTCTTTCTTGTTTCACGCCAACACATGTCCTTTTTCTATATATGTTAATATATAAAACATATATATCATATATATACATCCTTACTTGTATCCTATACAAACTCTTTTATATATGTGTGTATACACCAATTTGCATCCAATGCAACTCTTGTGTTATAATTGATATATATATTAATTATACTTTTTAAATATATCTAATATATTAAAAGTGATAATAAGTATTTTAAATTTAAACTTAAATTCAAATACTTAGATAAATGATTTAGTAAAATAAAATAATCCTATTATTTTATCATCACTTAAATCCATATATCAACTAACACCCTCCAATTAATAGTTAATTAATAATTCATAATTATCAATATAATTAAATAATCTAATTATTTAATTAATTTAACTATTAACATTCATTAATTAAATAATCTCATTATTCAATTAATTCCTTAATATATACGTGTCACTTTTATAACATAATTAATTGGACAATCCAATTAATTAACCGTGACCCTTGTTACCTAAATCGATCAGGCTAGCAAGGGGACCTAATGGACCCACAGTATTTTGAGCTCCAATAATCCTCGGAATCAGTAATTAAACTTTTTAATTAATATTCCTTGATTATTAACTCCGGTGTTATTCCACTAAAAACCCAAAGCTGCACTCTCTCAACTGTAGATGCTTTTGCACAGGCCGATACAACTCGGTGTCCATCGATAAGGCTATTACACATGGTGTGATCCTCCACAGTAGTTTATAATTAGAGCTGGGTCATAATATCCGTTATACCCCTCTAATTACATATATCCTTTAAGTACCGTTGATTCTATAATGAACAATAAATCCTGTTTCCTTACAGAATTAGGAGAGTGCTCATATTGTCCAAGCCCCGAATCAACCCTTAAGGGAACTATCATCTACTTCTCACAAGAAGGAGTGGATTCCACTATTGTGTACAAACCTTCTCAGCCACAAGCCAAACCTCAATCCCAACATACGAAGCATATTGATCGGGAATAACATCCGACTTCACCCACAAAGACCACGATCTAACCTGAAGGAGTCGATAAGACACTCAGGATTAAGATCACCCACATATAGCCATCATTAGTTGATATATATGAATCTCATCGGTAAACGGATCTTGGTGAGAGATTCATATAGATCATGGCCCAGTCCTATATGATCACATCATACAAGGTGCCTCCATTCCCATATCTCATGTGAATGATTCAAGATAGAATCATCGTACATTACGGAATGGATCGCAGTTATAGATTAGCCACAAATAAAGTACCCAGCTTTATTTGCTTTCTATGGACTCTTTAGATTGCATGTCTCTTACTGTATCTATCTGTATATGACACTCATATACACAGTTCGAGATTACATCCGGCAATCTTGGATGTTAAATATATGCACAAGTTATAAAATAAACAACACAACATGAATGAATTGAACTTTTCCTTTTATTTATTTCATAAATCTATTTACAAATTACATCTTTAGGGCATAAACCCCAACACCCATGGCTCATAAAAGTAGTAATGTTCCCTCTAGGTGGACTAGAAATGATTAATATTGTTGTCATGTGGCTTAAGTAGCCTTGAATGCCAAAGCCACCAACACTTTATACATAGATAGTGGGTGTTCTAGGCACATGACTGAAAATAAAAGTTTCTTCAAGACTCTTGTGATGGAGGACGGTGGACTTGTCACCTTTGGTGATGGTTACGAAAGAAGGTTATAGGGAGTGGAAACATATCCATTCCTGGTTTACCCTCCTTATCTAATGCTCTTTATGTTGATGGTTTGAAAGCAAATTTAATTAGTATTTCACATTTAAGTGATGAAGGGCTTTCGGTTATGTTTGGCAAGGTTGGTTCCCCTATTCTTAAAAAAGATGGGCAAATCCTTTTGAAAGGCAAGAGATCAAGTGACAATTGTTATTGTCTTGATTCTAATGACATCTCTTGTAACTTGTCTAATTGTGGCATCAAAGGTTTGGCCACATGAATTTCAAAGACTTGAAAGTGCTTGAAAAATTGAATGTTGTGAGAGGCCTTCCCAAGTTTGGAAAGAGGATTGAGGGAGTTTTTGGACCTTGTCAACAAGGAAAGCAAACTAAGAGTGTGCATAAGAAGGGTAAGTATCTTGCCACTAAGGAGCCACTGAGCTTTTTTATATGGACCTTATGGGCCCATGCAAATTGAGAGTCTCGGTGGCAAGAGGTACATCTTTGTGTGTGTTGATGATTTTTCTAGATTTACATGGACCTACTTTCTTAGAGAAAAATCTGAAACTTTTGAAAATTTTAAAATGCTTTGCACTAAAATTCAAAATGGGAAGGATTCTCACATAAAATGCATAAAGAGAATTAGAAGTGACCATGGGAGAGAATTTGAAAATGTTTGCTTTGAAAACTTTTGTGATAGTCTTGGCATCTCCCATGAGTTCTCGGCTCCTCGAACTCCTCAACAAAATGGGGTAGTAGAGAGGAAGAATAGGGTCCTCCAAGAGATGGCGATGTTGCTTAGCAACAATGTGCCTAGGAATCTTTGGGCCGAGGCCGTCAATACGACTTGTTATATAGGCAATAGAGTTTTTCTTAGGCCCGAAACTAGGTAAACCTCTTATGAATTGTGGAAGGGTTGGAAGCCAAATGTTATCTACTTCCACTCATTTGGAAGCAAGTGTTACATTCTAAATGACCGTGATCAACTTGGCAAGTTTGATGCTAAGAGTGATGAGGGAATTTTCATTGGCTATGCCCTAAATAGTAAGGCCTATAGAGTTCTTAATTTGAAGACTCGAAATGTCATGGAATCATCTAGTGTGGTCATAGATGATTGTAGGCCTAAGGTTAGTAATCATGATGAGAGGGTTAGTGTATTTGATGATTTTCACTTGGAGAAGATTGGTGAGATTTCAAGTAATGAAAGTCAAATCTTGAAAAAGAGGTCTCTCAATCTCTTGATAGAGATCCTACTTTGGACTTTAAGGAACCCACTTTTATGGTTAGACATCTCCACAACAAGATTGACGTTCTTAGAGATGTGAATGAGGGGGTTAGGACTATGCGTTAATTAGCCAATCAAATTAGCTATACTTGCTACACCTCTCAAATTGAACCCAAAAAGGTTGATGAAGCTTTAAGTGATGAGTTTTGGGTTCTTGCTATGTAAGAAAAGCTAAACCAATTTAAAAGAAATGAGGTTTGGACTCTAGTTCCTAGACCTAAGAACACTAATGTGATAAGCACCAAGTGGGTCTATAGGAACAAATCCGATGAGGATGGCAACATTGTGCAGAACAAGGCTAGACTTGTAGCACAAGGGTACTCTCAAATTGAAGGTATCGAATTTGAGGAGAATTTTGCTCCCGTTGCCCGATTAGAGTCCATTAGACTTCTCTTATCCATATCTTGTGTGCACAAGTTTAAATTGCATCAAATGGATGTTAATAATGCCTTCCTCAATGGATTCTTGTAAGAGAATGTGTTTGTTGAGCAACCCAAGGGGTTTGTGGATCCACACCACCCCAATCATGTTTATCGCCTCAAGAAGACACTATATGGGTTGAAATAAGCACCGAGGGCTTGGTATGAGCGCCTCACTCTTTATCATGTTGACAATGGCTATTCTAGAGGAAGTGTTGACAAGACTTTGTTCATCAAGTGCACTAAAAATGAGTTATTCATAGCTCAAATTTATGTTGATGACATCGTTTTTGGTTCCACCAACAACTTGAAAGTTAAACAATTTGTGTATGTCATGACTCATGAGTTTGAAATGAGCATGGTTGGTGAACTAAATTACTTCCTAGGCTTGCAAATCAAGCAAATGCATGATGAGATCTTCATATCCCAAGCTAAATATGCCAAGAACCTAGTGAAAAAATTTGGCCTTGAGAATGCCAAGCATTGTGACACACCTATGTGTACCACATTGAAACTTAGCAAGGATGCAAGTGGGAAAAGTGTGGATCAAAGCCTATATCGGGGCATGATAGGGAGCTTGCTATACTTGACGGCTAGTAGGCCCGATATAGCCTTTAGTGTTGGTGTGTGTGCTAGGTACCAAGCCAATCCTAAGGAATCTCATCTCTCCTCCGTGAAGAGAATCATTCGATATGTGAATGGGATATCCAGTTATAGAATATGGTACTCTTTTGACACTAATGCTAGCTTAGTTAGCTTTAGTGATGCAGATTGGGCAGGTAATTGTGATGATAGGAAGAGTACATCGGGCGGTTGCTTCTTCCTAGGAAACAATCTTGTGTCATGGTTTTGTAATAAGCAAAATTCCATATCCTTTTCCACAGCCGCTGCCGAGTATATAGCCATTGGGAGTGCTTGCACACAACTCTTATGGATGAAGCAAATGCTTGTGGATTATGGCTTTGAGCAAGGTACTCTAACCCTTTATTGTGATAACATGAGTGCCATTTATATTTCAAAAAATCATGTCTAACATTCTAGAACCAAGCATATTGATATTAGAAATCATTTCATTAGAGAGCTAGTTGAGAGCAAATGCATTGCACTTGAACATGTGGGCACAAATGATCAACTAGCGGACTTGTTTACTAAACCATTAGATTATACTAAGTTTAAATCTCTTAGTAGGTCTATTGGGATTTGTCATATGCATTGATGAGTTTTGGTGATTGACCCCATATGGGGAGCTCAAGCAAAGAGAGCGAACTTGCATTTCAATAAGCAAATAATTGTTCAATTTTATGCTTTTTAATAAATTGCTTGAGTATTCTGAGTGCATATATTATTATATGAATTTTTATTCAATAAGTGTGTTTTTGCCTTATTTGAAATTCATGTCTCATTTGTGTTCAAACATGTATTTTTGGACTAGGAAATTTGATTGGGAAGTACATTTGATTGACTCAAAGTTTATCTCCATGTTTATGAAAACTTGATTTTGACAGCTTAAATTGGTATGCATGATGAATTTATTGAATGATTTAAAATGATTGCATATTTGTGTGAGAGTGACTTTTGAGACTTCAATCAATAAGGATATTGTATCCATTTCTAGGATTTCACAATCTAATAGTCTCTCTCTCTTTACTTGTTGAATGAGACTATTATCATACGGGCATTTCACCCGGAAAAATCTAAAAGGGCGCAATAGTCACTCATGTCTTGTTTAACTTGTAAAGCTTGATAGTTGCTCTTATGTTTTGTTAAACTATATCTTGTTTTTCCATTGAAAAATTGGTGCATATTTGTTTGACTTCTCTTGGAACCTCATGTGTTTTTTCCTTTGCCAAATACCATGCTTTTGGAAGTTGATGTTGCATGTATTTCATTCAAGGCAATCTTTTCACACATGTTCCAAAAATCAAACTTTCTTGAATTTCTCTCTCTCTTAATTAAATTGCATAAAGTTGTTGTATATGATGATGCATTTACATTGTAAATATCTCTCTTTGCTAAAGCGTCCCGGTTGGGGAATACTCCTTTGCCTATCTTGTGACAAAAAGGGAGAGTAATGTTGGATTTAGGGGGAGTTTGTGTTGTTTTTGCATATAAAAGGAGAATTCTGTTTTTAGGCGGAGTTGACTCTTTTAGGGGGAGCTTTTGTATGTGCATTGTTGATTACATGTCACTTGTTTCTATTTCATGCAAATTGCACTTGTTTTTATTTATCTTGATCACCTCGTATACACTTGTCTTGGAAAGTGTAGTTCTTTGTTTTGTAGGGATGATCATTCTACAAGAGATAGAAGATTTGAAGATTTAGCTTTAGGTATATCTTTGTAATATAGAATGTGTTTGTTGACCTCTTATTGTTTTTATTTTTGTGAGGATACTTTGTGAGTGAGTGGTTTTGTCACGAAATAGCCAAAGGGGGAGATTGTTAGTTCCTCGGTTTTTGATTGGCTTATTTCGATTGACAAACCACATTTGGGGATAATTATGTAAGGGGAGTTTAGGTCGGCTTTTCTCGTGATCAAGTTCAAGCTTCAAAGGTATATCACTTGTTTAACTCTAACTCTTTGAAGAGATTTAGTTACACATACACACTAACATGCATTTCTATTGACATGCATTTATTCATTGTTTCTCATTTCTCATGTGTGCATTCCTTCACAATCACACTTGCACTTCATGTATTATTTTATTGCTTCTATGATTGCATTTATGTTTCAATGATCATGCATTTCTTTTAATCATATGATTACTTATTGTGTGCATTGAGTTAGATTTGGTTTGGTTATTTTGAGTAGTGTGTCTATTTTCGAATGAATGATTTTCAATGATTTAAGTATTTTTCAAAACCGACTTTTGTATGGTCTTGTTACCACATTTTATACATTGCTTAAAAATGAGTTTTAAAGTTTATGTACAAACTAGACACCCATACCTTTCCAATGGTATATTATTTGTAATATTTCATGATCGTTTGGATTGGTTTTGAAATCTCCAAAGTGACCATAAAAATAGGGCATCTCGGTTGTTGTCTGTTTCTGACCTTTGGTCACTCATTTGACCATAACTTTTTCTATAGTCATCCAAATCGCATTTGTTAATTGGAGTAGAAAATAGACTTCCATACCTTTCCAACGGTATATTATACGAAAGGTTTCGAAGTTGTTTGGTCACGTTTTTATATGCTTGAATTTCAAGGTGGAGTGCTGAGAGCAGATTTCGCTCAACGTTTCGCCCCCTCCAGGGGCGAAACCAAAAGTGAAAATTGTGGCAACCCTTTTCGCTCCCAAACTCTTCACCCCCTCAAGGGGCAAAACCAGCAGCGAAAATTGTGGCAGCCCTTTTCGCCCCCAAACGTTTCGCCCCATCAAGGGGCGAAATTAGGGGCGAAAAACCTTTTTGGGTAAAAACGTCTTTTCTTGTGCAGCTCGTTTTTACACCTTATATATATCATCTTCTTCCCAAATCAGACATAGAGCTCTGAAATTGAATTCCCAAGAGAGAGAAATTGAATCCTAGAGAGAGAGCTCCAAGAACTTATTTTTACTCAACCAAACTTCAAATCACAATCATCAAGCATCATCAAGCATCTTTTAAGCATGAGTCTCTTGTTTGTTCATGACTAGGTATTCTCTACATGCTCTCAACTTTATAGTTTCATTACTATGACATGTATACCTAGGTTTTAACTTTTATTGCAAATTAAATGCATGCTTGTGTGTTTAATAGCTCTTATGACATGCTTGTGGTATTGGTTGTTGGTTGATAGTATTGATTATTGATAGCTAGAATTTAGGACGGTTTTACCCTTCTAGCTAATTCTTCTTGCCTTTGCATTTAGAACATTGATATCTAGGATTTGCTTTTCTTTTCATTATTAAACCTAGATAAGCATGAATGTTTTGACCCAGCATTTTTGCATATAGAATATTCTTACATATTCACTTAGGTTACCATTATCTATTCATTGTTGATTAAGCTTGTAGCTAAGTGGTTAGTGCACAAGGTTGGTGATCCAAAATTACTATAAAAGGCCCGTCGGGTAGAGTAAAAGGGTTAGTAACCGTATTGGGTGTGACGGGAGATCAATTTAGGTTGTAAACTTTCATTCAATAGTGGATTTTGAGGATTGAGTGTGGCACACTGAACAGCCCGTGATTTTTCCCAATTTGGAGGGTTTCCACATATATATTGTGTGTTGTTATTACTTTATGTTTATTGTTATTTATTTTAACACTTGGTAGAATGGGGTAGATTTAGTAATATTGATTAATTCGTGAAATTGGCAATCAGTCGAATTAAAACCTATTTACCCCCCTCTAGGTTTATAGACACACTTTCTAGGGAATTTCACTAATCATATACACTAATCATATGCACTAGTATAATAATAAAACTTTTCTTAACTTATCTAAACCAAATGAAAACAGGGAAACAAGCATAATAATTTCAACTTTTTTGTGAATTAAACTTTTCTAATAAAATAAAAAAGAGAAGCCGATTCTTACGGTGGAAACAAGCATAATAATTTCAATCAAAAACAGAAGCCAATTAAAATTTTCTTAACTTTTCTAAACAAAATGAAAGAAGGGAAACAAGCATAAAAATTTCAAGCATGTTCAAAAGTACTACGGCGACGGGGAAGGACTGACACAGCAACGGAAACCGTCTGCTCCTGTACTCGACGGTGACGGGAAACGAGAGACACGGCGACGAGAAAAGGCAACGGCTGTAATCGACGCCAACGGAGACCAAGTGACATGGCGGCGGGGAGAGACGGCTAGAGGCAGCGACGAGGAGCGACGAAGGGGAGCGACGACAGTTCTCTCTTTCTTTTTATCTCTCTCTCTCTTTCTCTCTCCTTCTATTTTTTTACTAACCCTAATCGGTTTTACTTCATGTAAAAATAATAACATAAACAGAAAGAGTTAATTTTTCACCACCCATTTCAAATCTAGGGGTACTAATGTCCAAAACTGGTTGAAATTGATAAAAACAATAAAAAATATATTGGTGGTTTAAAATAATAAACTCATAATTTTTTTGGCTACTTATGAATTCACCATATATATATATATAATAGTAATTGAAGAAGAAATAGAGGCAGTTACAAAGGCACCATTGGCTCAAAAAGAAGTAATAAAGTCAATATATATATATATATATATATATATATATATATATATATATATATAATATTTTCTACATAAGGGTATTTTTGTAATCAACTTTGTATAAATTTGATTCTATATATAATTCTAAGAAAGTAAACGCAATAATGGAATTTAGTAACTTTTAGTAACTTAATTTCGATTCCCTTCTATTCCCTTTCCAATGGAACTTGTTTCCGATTCTTTTCATTCCTAATTAGTAAACGCGCCCTTAAGCTTTTATAACTAGATATTTTTAAGCTTTTCTAATAAAACTAAAATGTATAATATATCCCTATCATTTAAAATAGTTTTTGAATATATTGGTTATCCTACCATTTTAAAAAGTTTTTTCTAATTGACAACCAAACGATCGATATCTTTCTGTTAAAAGCCCTACTTGTAGAAGGTATAAACAATGAACCATTGTTTTTTTATATATTTATATTGTACATGAAAAAGTTAGGTTTTTTTTTATTGAAATTGAAAAAGTTAGCTTTTATGCAGATTAATAAATTAATGAATTCAACATGCATGACACTTGTCTCCACTCTCCATAATCAAAATTTATATGAGGCCAGGTCTTAATTAACTGTACATATTAATTAATCTTTTTTGCTTAATAAAATAAAACATATAATATAACAATATAAACAAATCCCACATTCTCACCAAATTCTTTGGCATAAAGCATGCTAAGTTTTTGACTATTGTTTTATTTAATTAATATGAAATTTATTGGAGTCGGGCAGTCTAAACCCCAATTAGAAAGTTTGTGATAGGATTAAACAAAATCTTTATTAGATAAAGTTTGGATTTAGGGACGATTAATTTAAAATTTGATCTTTGTTTAAAACATATTGTTTTAATGACCTGTCTAATTTTATTTCTTAATTTATTCTTTATTTTATTTTTTTATTAAAAATATATAAAAAATTAATTTTAATCATAAACATTGACTGAGTTAATCTAAAAAAAGGTTATGCAATATACCGTCTTAAAATGGATTCATTGAGGATTTATGGTTTGAGAGTAAGGACGTGTAATATAACTTTATCCCATTTTAAATTAACTGAATTTGATAGGTACGGATTGAATTGAATGGTACAAACATCTGTCGTATTAATTATACCAAATGATAAATTAAAACATCAACTCTAATATAATTTATTATGAAAACATAGAGATAAAATTTTGAGAAGTGAAATTAGTACACTTAACTTCATTTGTAAGGTCATCTCAAATGCTCAAATGCATGTATTATTATCGATGCTAAATTTGTTATAAAAAAATATAAAATGTAATATTTGATACAACAATTTAGCATTGTGTTCCGATGTATATTTGTATTTAATATGAAATTTTTATTATTTTATTAATTAAAATTATAAAAGTCAACACTTACTATTAATGAATTCAATAAATTGCTGAAGAATAATTAGATGAAACATATTTTGATTGAAATATCGTTAATGTATATTAAATTTAAGTTATTTTAAATATTTAAAAAATATATAATGGTATTTTTATAATTAAAAAAAGAGTATTTATTGTTATATCAGATTTGATATATACTATATTATGTGTCTAATTTAAAGCACAATATAGCATATATCAAATTTGATACAGTATTTGACACTGTATTTGAGAGAAATTTTTACATTATATATTAAATTTTAGTATAAACATATTAATTTGACACAACATTGGAGATGATATATGGTTTTTTTAAACCCAAGTCCCAATGAGAAGAAACCCGGAAAAAACAACAACTTAATAGATAAGGAATAGAAGGAAAAAAAAGACCTTCTAAAGTGGATCAGATTGTTCAACATTGTTTCTTGGAACTGCACTCAATTATGGAATTGTTATGGTTACTCTGCTTGGTTCTGGTATCTGGTATCTAGGCAAGGGCGAAGCCAGAACATTATAATAGGGGCTAAACTAATTATAACTTTTTTTATTAAATAACGAAAATATGAGAAAATTATATTAATTAAAAATCAGAGATACATTTAGATAGGAAAGGACATACCCGTCAATTTTCATATTCTAAATATGAATTTCAATACATGCAAGTTTGGAACATGTTGATAAGCTTCCAAAAGTATTTTCTTTTTTTTTTTGGTTTGTCTCATACTCTGTTACGCTGCTGATACTCTGTTTCATAACTTTTACTTTTTATTTGTATTTACTTTTGGTTGTTTTTAGTTAAATTAGGTTGGTAAATAGATTTGTAAAGTAAGTAATTGTGAAAAACTCAAATAGAATGGTAAAATTGTGAATATCTAATAACTTGTAATTTTTTTTAAAAAAGCTAGCCTGGGCTACAGCCCAGGCTACTTTCCGAGTACATCTGCCCCTGTATATAGGCCGGTGGATTTGTCAACCAGATCAATTATTTACACAATAAGCTGCCGAAAAAGTTGGATTTCAAGGACTCTAGTTCTTGTTTCGCGGGTCCATTCGTTTTGTGCTTCATCTATGGATTGATGGATGCTGGTATTAATGAAATGTTTGTGTTTGATGTGAAATTCAGATCTGTCTTAGAGGAAAGATTATCCCAAAATTCCCAATTGTTTTTCTTGACTCTTGGTAGAGAAAGACATATGTATTAATATTGCGGTCATATTCTATTAATTTGGGCACCTCCTTTGTTGTAAGATTTAGCATGGATCCAAATTTATGTTTAAGAAAGGGATAATTATCTGGGTGACTGTTATATTGGGTCACTGTTATTAAAATGACTATTGCATGGGGAATTTATTTTAAAGTGACCAATTTTTACGAACACAGCTACACTAATGATTATTTCATCCAAAATTCCATTAAGTGAGGGACATTTTAGAAACTAAGGGGATGACATTAATTTATTTTAGATGTTTTTTAAAAATAAATTTTTTCTTTTGTTTTATGAAACAAATAATTATATTTAGTGTGTATATATGTATAGCAAATCTCATAGCAAATCTCAAATATATATATATATATATATATATATATATATATATATATAGTCTTTCTATTGTTAGTTTAAACTGACGTAAACTATATCAGTTTCTTAGAAGTAGATCATTGGTTTAAAAGATGCATATAACCAAGTAAGCATTTAAATCCAATGGACCCCATGTAAGAAACTGATATATCTTATATCAGTTCGAACCGACAATAGAAATTATATATATATATGAGTAATGCTAGACTTCTCAATTTTTTTTTCTAAATTTCTTAATAAATGGTGTTTTCAGGTGTCAACATCTTTCAAATTATGAGATTATATGGTGAGCGGTATGATGCTGACACCTCACGTGCCAACATCATTTGGGAAGGAATTTTGAAAAAAAATTGGAAAACCTAACATTACTCATATATATTTATTTTTTGAGAAGATTAAGACTACAAAATCTAAAAAATCTAAAAAATATATTGGAGATAAGTTAAAAAGAAACATTATATATATAGGTATATATATGTTTGAGATATGCTATATATATATACACACTAAATATAATTATTCATTTTAAAAATCAAAAGAAAAAATTGATTTCCGAAAAACATCTAAAATAAATTAATTTCATCCCCTTATTCATCAATATACCACTCATCGGATGAAATGTGATGGAATGGTCATTAATGTAACAGTATTTGTAAAAAAAAAGTCATTTTAAAACTAGTTTCCAATATTATGACCATTTTGATAGTTGTGACCCAAATTGATGGCTACTGGATATTTATCCCTTTAAGAAATTTGTGAAAATCATAAAGCATAATAGTGATGTTATATTTACTTACAAAAAGAGCCAAAATAGTACCTTACTCTTTCGCCTTTTGAAGTTCGTATTTTTGATTTGCAGAAATTATTGTAAACCTAACAAATTGATGCCGACTATATCAATTCTTATTATTATACTTAAATTTTAGGGTTAAAATCATTTCATACCTCTAGATTGATCTATTAGCCGTTCTGGTCCCTCTAGTTTCAATATTCTTCTGGTAGGTCCAAACGTTTACTTGGTTTAGGGATTTTTTTGATAGCATGACAAGTCAGCACGATTAGATATGACACGTCATAAAAGTCAGTCAGGGAAGATCAACCCAAGATAATTAATAGATGATCTCAAGGCCTAGTTAAGATTACCTAAGATGGTTGGAAAACTAACCGATCAGGCACAAATAACCTAGTCGGAAAAACTAGCTGATCAGATAAAGACAACTTGGTCGGGACCATCCGATCGGGATAAAAGAGGTTTGGTCGGGATTAGACAATTAGTCAGTTAAACAATGCAAGGGAGACATTAAGACAACTATGACTCAAATACGAAGAAGAATGTTCTTACTCAAACAAGAAATCTAGAATCATACTTCAATAAGGAAATATCTTTATTTTCTCTTCAGTGTCAGAGAATTCTATTCAGGAAATAACTCAAAGCTTCTAGAAGGATAAACACCAAACAAGAAACAAATTCAAACCAAGTAATATAAAGGCTCTTCTAGAAGATTGTGCACCAATCAGGAAATAAATTCTAAACGGACTATTCAACTAGAATCCTACGAAAACTCTAATTCAATGCACAGGGTCTCCGAAACATGAAAGAAGACAAAGACAATACAAAAAAAATAAATTTTCTTGACAGTTAGTTCTTGAAAGTTTTAAAAAACTGTCAAATAATATTAATTTTTTGACAGTTCTTAAAAACTATCAAGTCCTATTGATAGTTTTTGAAAAAACTATCAAGACTAGTTGACAGTTTTTTAAAACCGTTAATATTTCACAAATTTTAAATTCCCTCTACTATTTTCAAATATTTTAATCCCCACAAAAATTAAAAGAACAATTTGGTAATTTAAATATTTCTACTAATACTGCCATCCTATTTGCTTAAAAAATTGATTAAGGTTGGTTCCAGGCCTCTTTCTCCATATATTTATCCTTTATTATGATCTTTGTTTTTTGACTATCAAAACCGGCTATTTTTAGGTGAGAATCTTACCAAAAGTTGTGTATTTCTTCTTTATTAATTATTTATATCGATTACTAATCCTAACTCTTCTTAAAGTTTGCAAATCGAAACTCCAAAATCAAGAACATATACATGATTTTTCATTAGGTTTTGGCCATTTTTTTTTTCAATTAAATGCTTTTGTTGAAGATTTCATTTAAGGAGATTAACTATATATTTTGACATTTGTGCTTTTTTTAACTGAGATTTGTGTTTTATAGGTTAATCCGTAAGCTTATATGTTGACTTATAAGGTGCTTCATTTTTTTTCCCTCATATATGTTACATGTTTGTAAAAATTCTTAAGCGAACTAACAATGCCTGTGTTTTATATTTTGTTAAAAAAAAAAATCCCCTAAATGAACTAAAATCTTAAGTGAACTAAATTGTTTGTACTTTTTTTTTCTTTCGAGAAAATGCTTTTGTAGGGAGATTCTATTTAAGAAGATTAAATATGTATTTTGATATTTGTGTTTTTTTTAAACTATATTTGTGTTTGATATTTCTTTTTTACTTTTTTTTTTTGTAGGAAAATTTATGAGCTTATTTATTGGCTTATAAAGTGCTTCCTTTTTTCCATTTTCCTTTTCTAGTTGTATTGTATTTTACTGTTGTATGTTACATGTTTATAAAATTTCTAAGTGAACTAACATTCTCTATGTATTTTTTCTTTGTTAATTATTTTTTCTTATGTTAGCTAATATTGTAGTATTTTTGTTTTTTGTTAATTTTTGTTAAAAACAAATCTAGTACAAAGCATGAAACTTGCATTTACATGAATACTCAATTTGGAGATTAATTTTTGTACTTTTTTTTTTAAGAAAATACTTTTGTAGAAAGATTCCATTTAAGGATATTATATATATATATTTTGATATTTGTGTTTTTTAACTATAACTGTGGTTGATATTTCTTTTTCATTTTTTCGTAGGAAACTTTGTGAGCTTATCTTTTGGCTTATAAGGTGCTTCATTATTTATTTTTCTTCCATTTTTCTTTTCTATTTGTTGTAAAATTTCCTAAGTTTACAAACATTGTAGTGTGTTTGTTCTTTGTTAATTTTTTTTTCCTAAGTGAACTAACATAGTACATAGTATAAAACTTGCATTTACATGAATACTCAACTTGGGCTGCATTAAAATTCTAACCTAAATTTTTCTTTTTCATCTTTTTGCCTTGTCTTGTCAAGAAAAATGCTTTTGTTGGAAAGATTCCATTAAAAGAAATTAAGTATACATTTGATTTTAGTGTTTAGAATTTTTTTTGCTGGGAAATGATTATGAGCTTTTCTTTCGGCTTATAAGATGCTTCTTTTACTCTTATTTTTTTTTTCTATTTGTGTTATATTTTACTATTGTATGCTATATGTTTATGTAATGAATTTATAAAGGGATTATTATGTTATATAGTAGTTGGCTTAAAATAATTTTTCTTAATTTTGTGCAGGTCAGCTAGTATGTAAAATTTACGAGAGTTGATTGGAGAGATTGAAACTACTATGTTGCGAACTTGTCAACTCTTTAGCTTGATGATCTTATGAAATCAATTTAGATTTGTACAATGACCTTGAGAATGATGGTTTAAGTTAGCTTTTTTTTTACTGTAGTTTGATGTTGGATTATTGCTTCATGTAATGAAATTTTGTAGTGTTGGATTTTGAATAAGCTTTTGATGTCATTTATATGATTTATATTATAGATTTTGTTTATTTGATTTTTTGTAAGATATTAATTATATATAGGAAATTTTAATAAGATTCCTGACAAAATATATTTTGTATTGTTGACCGTTTTTGACTATGAAATGAAGAAGTCTTGACAGTTAAAAACTGTCAAAAGGTGCTTGACTGTTTTTTCACTGCCAATATCTTTCTTGACATAGCCTTTCTTGATAGTTTGAAAACTGTCAACAAGTGTGATTATTGACAGTTTGAAAACTGTCAAGAAAATTGTTTTTTCCTGTAGTGAGACGACTTCAACAAGTAACCAGTTCTAATTAAACACTATCACCTTTCCTTATTTGTATAATATTGATTAGGGTTATATGTACATATAAATAGACCCATAATCTCATTGTAGAAAGAGATACAAGAAGACATAGAAACTATACAAGAAAGAATGAGAGAGATACGTCAAAAAAGGAGAGATTTAGTGTGTAATCATCCTATTCATAGTGAATTATTCTCACCGTCACCGATAATCGTGGATGTTTCCCCACTTTGGGGTTTACCACGTAAACTTATGTGTGCATGTTTTCTTCTCTTTTTTCTATTTTCTTCATAACATCACTGTCAATTTACAAAAACTTGTTAAACACATGATCAATCCTACGTGATCCAAAAATCACCGTCAATAACTGGCGCTAGAAGAAGGGCATAGAACTCAACTTCGAAGAACCCTTATGAACAGGCCACAGAAGGAATTTCGATGTTGATCAACTACAGGACCCGTAGTAAGAGTTGCGGTCTTGACCAAATCCAAAGGAAAAATATTGTGAAAGCAATAATCAAAACTTCAAAATAGAGTTATTACAATGGGTAACATCCATAAAAATCAAGAGTATCGTAGGGACTATGACATAAACATACGAAATACCAAGACACTCTAGCAGGCCTAAAAAAAGAGTGCTAGAGGGTGGATTATCTGTTGTATCAGCGCCGAAATATATGCAAGAGAGCGAATTCGTAAATAGAGCTACAAAAAATAAAAACCTTCTCTTGAGAGAGATAGCTTAGTTGCTTTCAGTTTTCGTTTGAGAGATTTTTAGTTTGTTTTTTATTTTTAGCTTTTCTAATTATTTTTGGTTTTGTTAATTTTCAAATAAATTAATAAAGAAGCCAAGAATGGTGTTTAAATTTTTTATAATAATCATCTTTGTTACCAAAGATAAACTCGTAGCGCCGACACCTCCCATGGTGGGTGAGGGCGCCCGAGAGGCTGAGAAGTCGGATGTTAGAGATCCGACGTGCCTGTCGAACTGACTGGGTGCATATAGAGCATTGTCAGCAATCCGACCACCCCGAGATACTGGTTTTACAAGGAAAAAACACTAGGGTACAACATCGGGGAAAACCTGGTGAGATGCATTTGGTTGTGTTATGATTGCACTAACGATTCGGCCAAACCCTTGTAAACAAATAAAATCGGGAGATGTTCTTGGTGACTTGTTTACATGGGAAAAATAGAGAAAAATGGGGCAAGGTTCTCATAACACCTCTTTGCTGAAGACTCATGACGGTTGAGAATTATCTCGAGCGAAAAAGCCAGGACATCAACCGAAGAATCAAGACGGTCGGGAATTATCCTGAGCAAAAGGTCGGGACACCGACTGAGACTGTCGGCGTAGCTCTTTTACCAGATTCTTCTATTCCAATATGGCCAGGATTTCTTCCTATTTTTTTCAGAGAGAGGTGTAGTTTGTGTATTTTCCTCAGAATTTCTCCGTGGTCTGGTCGGCATTACGCTCGTTTCCTCCATCCTAGCTTCTTTCTTTGTCGTTTCCTTTTTGTTTTCCTTTTTGGTTCTGTACCTTTGACTCAACATCATTTTGTTCAGGTTTTCCTCCGTGCATGTAGCATCCTCCGGTGGCTAACTTCTCTTATTCGGTTAGTGCATATCCTCCCGCCATGTCCATCATATATGCATATCCGGTTAGACGCGCCCTTCTTAAGTCAAAAGATAGCCGTCCATTCTGTAAGTTGTTTATGAATGCAACAATTATTGTTTCGTCATTTGCACTGTCGATTTCTGATACCGTCTGACCGAATATCCCCAGGTATTTTTTTAACGACTCATCTTTCCCTTGTTTAACTGAGAAAGGTAAGCCACTGATTTTTTCCTGTGTACGTTGCCTAGAAATTGTCTTGAGAAACTTCTACTTAATTCACCAAAACTTTCGATGCTTGCTGAGGGCAATCTTCTAAACCATCTTGAACTTGTGTCTCCTAGAGTCTGTGGAAAGTTGATACATAGTAAAGGGTCGATGTGGGCATACTAAGTCATAGCGCTTTTATACCGTCTGACGTGTTCTTTAGGATCTGTATCCTTCTTGAACTGTTCCATGTGTGACATCCTGAATCTTTCTAGAAATGGGGTTCACAGGATGTCCCTAGTGAATGGACTATCAGAATCGTCCTCAGATAAGTCGTTGTACCCATATCGTCTAACCAGTGCAACCATTTGACGCCTATTGTTTAGGTAACCCCAACTGGATGTTGTGAGGCCATCTTTAGTCAACTTAGGCTAGCTTAATCTAGTTAACTTTGGTGAAGTGGCATCTCTGACTCCCGCACATTCATGTAATAATGCTGACTTGTCATTATTTCAGATTTTACTAATAACACTATAAATTCAAGAGAAAAAAAGAATAAATTTGAAAACGATAAATCAAAACAAAGGGAGTGAAATGAATAAACACTAGTTTTTATATAATATCAACAAAAAAACCAATCCTTCATCAAATATTAGCACTCTTCATTTCAATGACCCTGGTTTTCTTTCTCAAATTAAGGTCTTCAATTTCGATTAACACATCTAATCCTCTAATCGAAATCCAATTTCGACGTCTAATGTCTTTTGCTCACCATTATTAAAAAGCTTCATCATTTAATGGATGTGGTGTGGCTAAAAGTACATTGATAATAACTATTGACAAATAAAAATAAATAGTATTTTGCTTAAAATTGGTTTTAAATATTTAAATTTTTTAGTAGTAAATTTGGCTAGGGGATCAAAGAGAAATTTTCCACTTTCCTAGCTTGAATCAAAGCCCAAATTCGCGATTCACGGGACCCCGAACGAACCATAAAACTACCTCGTAAAAGCAAGGAAGGATCACCGGGCTTCGGAACTATTAGGGATGAAGCTAGGCATGACTAGGTCGAGCCCTCACGCGAACACTGGAATCCGGGCTTCTCGAGACCACCTATCTCGGAACCTCGTTTCCTGGGGTCGGACTCCAAAACCACCTCGTGAAAGCGAGGAATGATCGTTGAGCTCAAGAAGCACTCGAAGTGAAGCCCGACACAAATAAGAATGAGCTCTTTCCAGGTCAAGGCTTCCTGAGGTCAAATTTAAGTCATAGCCTAAGCTAGAAGCCCTCCAACCACTCCAGAAGCCTACAGCCCCTGTCAGATACGAAGAGAGAGCCTCTAAGTGGATCAGATTCATGCTATAGCTAATTAGCTAAGGGACGCCCGTAGCCTACCTAGACATGAAAGAAGAATCTCGCCTAATCTACACTACCCCCAGTAAGTGCGCACAAGGTCGTCCCAAGCTTCTGAGAATAGAACTAAAGCATGGATCTACCACGCTCTGCGAAACAATAAGCAGCTAACTTGATGACCTCTATGAAGAATCATGTCATGAATGCACACAAGATCATATCTACACTATAACGAACATTAAATTCTGCATACGTGTAAGACAAGAATTTGTTTCCAATGAGGAAAGAAACATATCTCCACCAACGATAATCTTAAGTCCGTTATACACTCGAAGTCAACGACTTTTAAATAAAGGATCCCGCCCGATAAGGAGGGAACGGGTTCAGAGAATCAATGTGTGAGATACACCTGTTCAAATTATTTTGGCCATGTATAAATATACCCAAGCATTCCCACGAGAGGGTAGAGAAAAAGACGATGAGAGAAAAAAGAAGGAAAAGGGCCTAAATTCTGTGATTAGAACACGGCCGTCATTGTTTCTACTACTCGACTGGCACGAGGTTACCACGCTTCTATGTCCCAGAGTGATTGTGAGTGTATGTGAGATATTTCTGTCTACCACGAGTGATCAATGACGAAGCTCTCATTTGCTATCACATTATCATTCAAATATTCGTTTCTATCTTAACAGGTCAGATATCCGAGGTACTGACCCCAGCCACCACATCCGTGGCAGTGGTCTCGAGGTGTTAGTTGAAATTTCTCATCTTGAACAAATTTCCCGTTAACAAAATTAATTTTAAATAAACAATTTAAATATTTTAATTTTTTCCAAAATTTAATTTAAATAATTATTTTAACCAATCCAATTCTATGTAACCATTTTATCTAGATGAGGTAGGGCTATTTAGTCCCATATTTTTTTTTAAATTGTTTTTCTTTTATTTTTCATTAATTAATTATAAAATTTGGGGGGACTTACATTTTGGTCCTTATGTTTTAAGGAATCATTGCTTTTTAACCCCACTTATGTGTATAAGGGTCTTTAGTCCTCATCTTTTTGGAAAACATCAAGAAGGTCCCTTTGACCAAAAACTTGGAAGTCAAAGTTAACAGATAAGTTAAAATGATAGTGTTGCCCATTGTTATCAGGTGGACTGTCCTTATCACCATGCTGCCAGAAAAGAGCATAGCAAATAAACCATACTGCTCATTGGAAGATTGAACATAAAACCATTTAAAGTTTTTACTTTTCTAAATTTACCCTTTGAATTATTTAATAAACAAAAAATCCAAAAATTTTAAAAATTCAAATTTACCATTTTTTTTCCTTATTTTTAGTTCCATAGTAACGTGTTCTACTGCTCAAATTTTTTTCTAAAGCAATTTTATAATACCCATTTTTTTTTAATCTTTTCTTCCATAGTATTGATCCGTTTGTTCAGATTTTCTGTTTTCAAAGCATTTTTATAATACCCCATTTTTTTTTTCTTATATTGCAATATTTTCCATATTATATATATATATATTTTTATTTGATGTATGTGAACACCTAGGAATTCAACAATATCAAATATGTAATGCATCCCCTGGATCCATTAAATGACATCGTAACATTCGTCGTCATTCATATTTTTCTCAAGAATCCATTGCCATCAAACATAAATAAAACATAGTAGAGAAATATTGTATTTCAAACATACCAATGTGAAATGTTTTGAGCAAAAAAATGGCAACATAATCTACTACCATATTTCTCATGTTATAAAACACTACAGACATAAAGTAAATGCCTTGAAATGTTAATAAAAACCAAATAATAAATCCGTAAGAATCACAAAAATCCACTTCTAAATCCTTCAAAGAAGACTAAAAGAGAAGCTGTGAGCACATATCAGGGACTGGAACACTCACATCGGTAGGTATGTTTGTTTGACCTTGCATAAATGGGAGTGAATTTGTAATGTATTGGATGTTAAAATACTAAAAAGAAAAAAGAAAAAAAAAGGAGCTTAGTGTTGTACCTGATTCGCTCCACTTAAAGTTGCAGTTTCAGGTGTTGTATTTTTTTTGTTTTTTTTTTGTTGCATACAATCAAATTAATTAATTTAGTCTCAGATTAAAAAAAAAAAATCTTTAGTTTCAAATTTAATAACTATAATGCATAACTAAACAATGTTTTGTCTAATCTTTTTCTTTGATTGGGTTCAACCATCTTTGGTACATGTCCTTTCGTTGCGACCTATAGTCCCACATTTCTTGCACTTGGAAAACGTCCTACCTTCAGATTCTCTCCTTCTATTCTTCTGTGACCTACCAACAAGAGTGTCTAAGTGGTGGCTTAAGTGAAACACCATCCAACGCAGGCCAACGAGAAGTATCTGGAATTGGGTTTATATCCCCACTGTAAGCGTTTTGGAAAGCTTCCTTGAGTAATACCAATGTACAAAATCATGTGCACACTGTCTATTATAAGCCATAACAGCCATTACATGCATGCATGGGTAGCCACTAATTTGCCATTCACCACAGTCGCATGTCTTTTCTCCAATGTTGACGATCCATGTTCTGTAGAAATTGTCCGTTGTCTCATGAAACTCTCCCCTACCCTGTATGACTTTCAACTTTCTGGCTTCTTTTTTAGTTTCGTTCAGCCTATCTCGTGTATATGAAGTTATGGTATCACTCAGCTTCTTAATTTCAACCCACTTATCTGTGAACCTCACTATTACCTTCCTTCTGATAGTCTCAAACAAGGTGAGTATTGGCTTGTCTCTATCCTCTTTAATCCAACTATTAAAACGTTCGGACATGTTATTAGTTACATGGCCCGATCTGATTTCCTCCTCAAAGTTATGTCTTTCCCATTTTTTGGTTTGCTTTTCATCAACCAAATATAAGCCTCTCAGAAACTTCACATATTTCTTTCATGATATCATTACAACCAGCCACATGACCTACTCTAGCTGCACACCATACTTTCTTTCCCAAATCAAGAGATTTGAATTTAGCATTATAGTTAGCAAAAATATGCCCCAAACAGTACCTATTCTTTGCCGCAGGCCATTCTGACTTCAGTGCAACCAAAATACCTTTCTGCATATCACTTATAAAACAAAACCTCTTGTTTGACATCCCAATTAAGTGCCTCATGCAGCAACTTCAAAAACCATTCTTAACTATCCTTACATTCAGTCTCACACACTGCATAAGCTATAAGGAATATTTCACTATCCGCATCAAGAGCTAGTGCTGTCAACCTAACCCCAACATATTCGCTTGTCAAGTGACAACCATCTATGATAATTAATGGCCTACATCCATTCAGAATCACCAGGTCTGCAATGCACGGAAGCTCATAAATAATCGTCGAAATCTTGGATTTTCTCCAATGATTTCTTGGGTATTCATAAGTGCCCAGATTCATAACAAGGCACATGTCCATATCATTGTATATAATTCAATATGATCAGCTCTTAAATTCTTCAACACTCTCTTCTTTGCTCTATAAATAGAGTGTGATGAAGCTTGAACACCAAATTTATCTCTCAACTTATTCTTTATTATTACTGCTTATATGATTGAATTTGAGAGTATCATGACACCAAATGCTGCAACTATCCATTTGGAATTAGCTTCCCTATTCACAGGCTGCCTTTGACATAAACTATGGCTGCCAGTAATACTCCTAATCATGAACGTGACTCCATCAGTCAATGTAGATGCATGTGACCTCTAATCACAATTTTCATTCAAGCAGGTCACAATATATCTGGTTTTGTCATTTTTTAGTTTATTTAACTGAAAACCCTCTTATATTGCAAATCTTCTTATCACATCTTTGACTTCTTTTGAATTACTAAAAATCAAATGGAACCTATTAGATTAGGAGTCCATTCATTACAGATACAATAACGAGTCATCTTTGTTGGACCATCTTCTTCATCAAATGAGTTATCCCAACAAAATTTGTCACCATCGAGATCACAACGACCATGAATGCCACCCATAACATTCCCTTCATCCAAACTGTCAACAAGGCTAACGTTGGAGTCACTTACTAGTTCTAAAGGTTGATACTCATAATCGGGTTCTACATCGGATCTGTCTACCTCATCAGAGCCATTATCCACCTCATGTATTGCATCTTCCTCTATGGTTGGGTTCTGGTGTTGTGTCTTTGGTTTGGGGGTTCGTGTTTGTAGTGTATTCTGGTAACTCGATGTCATTTTCCTCAGGGAACTCCACAGCTAAAGGTAATGCATTGATGTGGAAATGAATGATAGGGTTGTTGTGTCTATCAAACTCCTCAAACGCATGCATCAACTCCTAATCAGACACGAGTGTATATTCTAGTCCATTACAAGGAAACACAATACATAACTCCCACTTCTCCCATGTCTGGATACTCTCTCCTAAAAACTCCTTCTTTGCATCGTTGATGACTCTGCACTCTCTGGTTTCCAAGATACCCATATCACACAATTCGTTACCTTTTCTCACATAGACTCTAAAGGGCATCATTTTCCTATTACAAGAAAATAAAAATAAAGCATAGTCACAAGATATTACATACTTATCTATTACAAAACAACAAACAAAATGTTAAATGTATGCATTACTCAAAAACAAACAAATACTAATACCGACAGTAATTGACCCAGGAAAGAAAATTAATAAATCAATTTTATTAAAAAGTATACTATAGTTTATGCACTAATAAAATTATAAAGTGGACTAACCAATAGACAAATTTATTAAGGACTCATCACCCAACACATAATATTACAGTCTGATTGTCAGAAAAAAAAAAAAGAGAATATTATAGTCTGTACAACACTCTTACTGTTATACAAATAAAAACTGACCTAACCACTTTATACACAAACAACCACAAGTAGAATCCTAATAACTAACCTTACCATTTTATACATAATCAATTCACAAGCAGAATCCCAAACAAAAACTGACCCTACCGTTTTATACACAAACAAAAAAAACTATTAAAAAACTGTGAAATTAACGTAACAAAGTACAATTAAAAAAAAAAACTCCAACAAAGTTAATAGATTCTGTCCCCCATACTATACCCGATACAATTTTGACCCAACCACTGGCTCAACATACAGAAATATTAGCACCACAAAAAAACCTATAAAACCTTACAAAACACACAATAAACCACTCACAGAACCCACGTAACCCCACATTGAAAAAGAAAATCAAATTACCTTAGAGTGGTCTAATATCTGATTGTCTTTTGCGCGATGGATCCGTTTTCGGTTGGGTCTTCTTCGCTTGACGGGTCTGTTGCTACTTCTTTGCGACTTGATAAATCGATGAGCGTGAGGTGGCTATGTTGTGTCGATTCAATTAGAGAAAATCGGTGTAGGTTCAGTGAGGGGTTCGCTGTTGTGTCTTTTTAGTGAGAAGGTCAACAAGGAAGATCTAAGGTTTGGTTGATTGGTTTTGACCAAAGATTAGATTTTCACTTTTCACTTTTCTTTTTAATATTTTTTCTTATTTTAATCTATTTTAGAAATTAATTTAATTTATAGACTCAATAAATCGTAAATAAATACACGTGTTATTAACTATTAAAACATTACTAAAAGTGTCATTTTACCCACAGATATGTTAACTTGATTGACCATCGATTAACAGAGGAACCTTTTCGATATATTTTTAAAAAGATGAGGACTAAAGACCCAAGTACACATAAACGGGGTAAAAAAACAATGATTCCTTAAAACATAAAAATCAAATTGTAATTTCATCTCATATTTAAAAATATTATTAAAAATCAGTATTTCATTTAATATTAATTTTAAATATTTATAAAAAATAAAAAAAAAATATTTATTTAAAATAATTTAATTTAATTTTATATTAATCAATTTCACACCGCATAAAATATATGATAAAATTATTTTTTATTCAATCTTATTTACACCAAACGAAAAGATATGACTATTTTAATCTAATTTCGTACAATACAATCGTAAGAAAATAATCATATCCTGTATATCAAATCAATCCTTAATATAAATTGAAATAAAAAACATGGTCATTGTAGCCACGTGGAGGATGTCTATTGGATGGTTAAAGATAAAAACAATACAGGTGGAGTTCTAACAATACAGCACAGTCCAAGCTGCCTTCTTGAAGAGGAGAGAATTTGGATTGAAGGCCCTCTGGGCTTCTTCAAACATTCAAAATTCACCGTTTTTAAACTTTTCAATGTTCTTTTCTTTGAATACAAACTACAAAGCACTCGCAAAGGCATAGAAGCTTATCAAGTTCAAATCCAATGTTTCCTTGAGCCTTTACGTATCAAAAGTGTTTTTTATAATTGTATATACATTTTTTTTAAAATAAAATAATTTAAAAGTACTTTTGTGATGTGCTTGAGATCGATTTTAGTACGTAATAAGCCCAAAGTATATTTGTTTTTTTGTTGGACATTTTATTTTGTTTGATTGAAAATAAAAAAACACGCATGCTAGCAATTTGGACCTTGACACTGCAACCTGTGGTTAGCATGAATCAAATTATAAGGATCAGGTTGAACTTATTTATACCAGGTCAAGGATCGTGTTAACTTATTGAACCTATTTAATAAATGAATCGTGTTTGGGTTGATCTTAATGAATTGAGGTAACACGATTATTAAGGGTATATTTGTAATTTTATATTAAAAAAGGGAATAATTATAATTTTAGATAAATTTACATGAAAATTTTGAGTTTTATTGAAGGGGTCAAAAAATTATTAGCACTATTTGAGGGGTGTGTTGTGCAAATATCACCACTTTACTAATGTATGTTTAAAATGCACCATTTAACGTGTTCAGACGAAAATACCCTGAAATATTAAAACAGTGAGGAATTTGTCGTTTTCTAAGTCAGAGAGAAGCAACAGTCAAACCGATGGGAAACTAATCGACGGTGAAGTGACCGGAACGAGATTACACGAGAACAGCTGCGATTGAGAAAGATAAGATTTTTTTTTTCATCGCTTTTGTTGTTGTTAACTTGCATTACATGTTAGAATTGAGTTTTGTTGATAGAAATTGTAGAAGCCGGTTAAAATAGAGATCTGAGAATGGTTGTGGTTTAGGTTAGGGTTTGTAATTTGGTTGAATATCAGTTGAGGAATATGAAATCTAGGTTATCGAGACTTTTTGCAAGAGAATCGAGTTTATTTGTTGTTGAGTCGATCTTTTGTTTTCATGAAAATTAGGTTTGGGTAAGTCGAGCTTATTTTGTAATGTTTCGAGCTTTTTTTGAATTGGATCGAGATTTTTTGAAAGGGATCGAGCTTTTTTGAAAAGGAATCGAGCTTTTTTGAAAGGGATCGAGCTTTTTTTTAAAAAAGGATTCGAGCTTTTTTCAATAGGGTCGAGCTTTTTTTTAATTGGATCGAGCTTTTTTGAAAGGGATCGAGCTTTTTTGAAAAGGGATCGAGCTTTTTTCAATAGGGTCGAGTTTTTTTTAAATTGGATCGAGCTTTTTCATCATGACATCGAGCTTGTTTTAAATAAGATATAGCTTTTCTTACATAGGATCGAGCTTATTTGTTATGGGATCGAGCATTTTTTATAATTGGACAGAGCTTTTGTGTTATGGGATCGAGCTTTTTTCTCCTGGGATCGAGCTTTTTTCTTTTTTAGGATCGAGCTGTTTTTATATTGAATCGAGACTTTTAATTTTGGTTATGAAATTTGATCTGTTTAATGATGTTGTATTTCTGTTACATTGCAGATGAGAAATAGGTTGAGGGATTCGCTTAAAACTGCAGAAGGAGACTGGTACGAGGGCAAATTGATTTTACACAACCATTTTGATGCCCTTGGACATATAGACGACGCGCTGAACCGTGTTCCTACAGAATTTGCAGATGAAGATCGGTGTCGGTTCATAGCGTCATGTTTCGGGCATTTCCTGACGATGCATCGGGAGATGAAGTTTTCGGGTGGTATTATCCATCTGTTGCTTTTGAGGGAGCTACATCATAACAGCCTAACAGATGAGATGCAGTTCATATTAGGGAACCAGTCGGTAAGGTTTTTGAAGGTGGAATTTTGCCTAATCACCGGACTATGGTTTGGAGTTGTACCAGACACGACCAAGTATGTAACAGTGGAGAATGACATACATCAGCGGTACTTTCCTGGAGCCGATGAGGTGTCGTTGGAGGAGATTAGGGGTGTTGTCACCGTCGCAGAGTTGGTAAAGGCGTACGATGCTGTCAAGCTCTACCTCATATATATGCTGAACTGGATACTGATGGGGGTGGATGAGAGATTCAAGATTCCATTTTGGCAGTTTAGGCTGGTTGAGGATCTCGATGCATTCCCATGGGGTGCCCACGTGTACAGACATTCTATTTACTCATTCAAGCATGCGCTTGACGGGCGACGAGACAGGTTCGAGCGATGCCAGCAGGAAAAGGGCGCTGACGTACACACGGTGGAGACCTACAACATATACGGTCTATCTCATGCCTTATTGGTAAGAACTTCGAATTACAAGTTGTACTTTATTGGTGTTGTCCTAAATGTTATGGTTAGTTATCGGACTTATCTTTGATGCAGGTATTTGCTTTCGAGATGATCCCTGATTTGGTCAAAGAGTTTGGTGCCCGAAGGGTTACTGATCTGACTCCCAGTATTTTGAAGTGGGAGTTGACAAAACAACCGAGAGGGAAGAAGCTAGCAATGATTTTCAATGCCAGGGTATGTATTTAATTTGTTAATGTTTTTATTAGTTAGTATTTGTACAATTACATTGTTCTAACTAATATTTCAGATGTTTGCGAGGAAGGAACTGGTGCCCACACCAGCTAAGAGACAGGCACCGTACTATGCCGGGCTAAACGAGGGAGGAAGCCTGTATGTAGAAGATGACATGGATGATATGCCGCCTCCGGTCCCTGATCAGACTACCTTTAGCGGGATCAGTGGTACAGAAGGTGGGGGTTTAACAGACAGGACCAGTGACAGTGAGGGATCCGAGCCCGCTGATAGGGGTTTAAGGCCTAGTGACAGTGAGGGATATGAGACATACCCTCAACGAGAAAGGTATAGGCATAGGCTGGTTCAGTTTACCACCCCCCGACATGGTACATCTACATAGGTAAGTTGAAAACAAAGTTTAGTGTTTTTTTATTAACACGTGTTGATAGTTTTATACTAACAATGTAGACATGATTTCAGGCTCCTTGGGCAGATCTTTTGAAAGATGTGCGTGAAGCCCTTCGGAAGAGTGAGGAGGATCGACAACGTCAACACTTGAAGTTGGTGGATATGATCCGGAAGAGTGATGAGGATCGTCGGCAACAACACCGAGTGTTACTGGATATGATCCATGGGCTTCATGGATCGACCATGCGTACACACCGGGATGGCCCCCCACATCCTGATCCAGACTTTATTCCCGGAGATTCGACTGATAAGACCCGCCTACCGGAGGGGTAGGTCGGAAGAGGCAACCTCAGTCGTATACCAACGACAGTAGGCTTGCTTCATGTATAACAGTCGGGTCAGACCCTCCAGCTGTCCTATCTGGGTCCACCCAGGCTCAGCGGTCCCCCCACCTCCCAGCACGATGATTCAGCCACAGTGGTCCCCTCCCCCACCCAATATATCTATGCCGTCGACGGGGTACCCTCCCCCACCCAGCACGTCTGTGGTGTCGGCTCAGTCCCCTACCCTACCCAGGACGTCTGTGTGTCGACGCGATCCTTTTCCCCACCCACCATATCAACCTAGGCTCAGCGGTACCCTCCCCCAGATAGCATGACGACCCAGGGTCTGCGGTCCCCTCCACCGACCATCATATCGATTCAGCCTCAGCGGCCCCCTTCACCGCCCAACACATCGTCCGAGCTGCAGAGCTCATTGGAGGTTGGAATACCACACAATAAGCGTTTAGTTAAGCGCGGATGGCAGTTGATGAGCCCTTACACAGATTCATGCCGGCTAAAGAGGTTAAGGACATGGCCCGAGTCCGTGGAACATATTTTTGACCCCCTCGGACTAGTGGACGCTGACCAACTTGCGGCATACAAAGCCTTCAAGAGGAACATCAATGGGGAACTGTGAGTCCAACTTCTTCTAATAAAAATGGTTGTATATTTAATGTTTATTCAAATTTACTTAAAGCTAAGCTAATTCAATCATTAAAAAGACGTGATGTGGACGTGATGGCACCAGTGGTCGCCAGATGGTTCATACGTATGCAGTCCAACTTCATGGACTTGGAGGACACGGTACGTACTTACGTGATTCTCACATTAACGTTTGTGTAAGTAATGTTGTATTGTTAACAATTCATTAGTTATATTGTAAGTAATGTTGTATATTGTTAACAATCCATATTATTCGCAAGCTTCAGCGAGGATTCCCCACTGTGTACAACCAGAGGATAAACGTATTGGATACACAATTTTATGTAAGTAGTTATAAATTTTTGGAATCGAATCGCATTTTATGGTTTTGTATTATTAATACAATATTGTCAATGATTGTATGTACAACCACTTATGTTGTACATGTGGGAGAGGATGATGCCTCGTGATTCGCACGGGGCTGTGACCATGACAAGGTGGAATGTGTTACAGTTCCGATGGTTGGAAGAGGACCTTCAGACAGTCCGTGGAGCAACCACGAGTGGAAACCGCTCATGGCACGAGGTTGACCTGGTAAGTGTTAGACATTGGAAATTATTTAAAATATAAACTGTTTGTATATCCTGACCTAACACCATATGCATACTATTACAGGTCCTGATTCCGTGCAACGTTGGGGGCCAACATTGGCTGGTGGTAACCGTCGACCTTATTCTCGGGAAGATTGACATATTTGGCCCCTGGAGACAGGAATTCCCTTATTATATCAGGCACCAGCAGGTTCGGCCATTACGATGGTTTTTACCCTCCATGTTGAATGATGTGGGGTTCCACACTGCACGATGAGGTGGTCATCGGATGTTCTCTCAGGAAAATAAGCCCTTCGCGGTCAACGTGATGCCTACTTCAACAGTCCCCCAACAAAAATAATCATAAGACATTCAATTTCATTCACGTGATTAGATATTCTTTAAGAACGATTTGTAACGGTGTTTTATGTGTCCAATTGCAGAGGTAACTGTGGTCCCCATACTTTAAGAATTATCGAGTACTTACTGGTAGGTTGAAGGCCTTTTGATTGGTCAGAGGACGACATGGGGATCATTCGGGAGAAAATGGCTGTGGAGATTTTTAGTAACTCCAGGCCCAACTAGTGATTGGTTTTATATTACCATTTTTTATGTACAAAGACATGTAATTAATTCATGAATATTAATTCATTCATTATTCATTCATTAATAAGTAATTATTGCACTTCCAAATTATTACAATCATATGCAATTCCAAATGTTTACAATGTAATCAAAACTTTGTCATTCATTCCCTATTAGAGTCAATGTTAGGGCACGTCTGTTTGTTGTGTCCAATTGAATGGCAGATGCTACACTTGAGGCGGTATTCATCAGAAACACCTCTTCTTGGACCTTCATTAATCATAGGTGGATTAGAACATCTCCTGGATTAGAACATCTCCTGGAATTATACTCTGGTTGTCCACATCTTCTACAGGATTGTGTAGTTGTCCTCTCCGAAGACGAGACATGGTGACCCACCTCGGGCGTCCTGCTTGTCTCCTGGAGTTTGGATTTAAAATCACCCTCTGAGCAATGTCAGATGGCACAACCCAAGTGGAAGGATCTCCCACCGGCATAATAGGAATCGAGTATGCGTCAATAAGTGTCCGTCTCTTGTAGTAGTCTGAACAGAAAGTTGTCAAATTCAAGTTTGACTCCCTGTAAAAAACATTGAAAACGATCAGCTTCACGTTTCAATAATAATCACCTCACATTAAAACTTGAAAGTAATGTACCGTGCCGTCGCAAGAGCGTGAGAACATGGAAAATGATCCATTTGGAATTTGTTGCAAGTACAAGTCTTCCGGGCTAAGTCAACAGTCCACTATTTTCCAGACCGCTTGACCGAGAAAATATTCCAGTCTACTGGATTTACGGTCAAAAAACCATACTTCTCCACAAGTTTTAAGAGCACACGATGTGCTACGTCAGTCAACTGATGACGCATGGTTTGTGCAGCTCTATAGCTATCGTGAAACCACAGTTGTAGCATATTCCTAATGAACTCAGCCAAAGTCAACATAGGCAGTTGGCGTGCAAATTTTAGGCATGAGTTTATGCATTCTGCAGCATTTGTTGTCATCACCCTGTACCTTCTTTTCGGGCAGTGTACACGGGACCACTTGTGTGGACTGGCATCAATTACATAATCATATGCATTCTGGTGCAAGTTTCTTAACTCTTCCATATGCCGGTTATATTCAAACTCGGTGTATACGTGGGCTGCTTTGTCCATTATTGCCGCAACATCCTTCCTATGAAATCACTTCTTAATATTTTCAGCAAAGTGTCAGCAACATATGGTATGGGTGGCATAAGGGAACACTTTAGAAATCCCTCCTTCAATGCTTGCATGCCTATCGGAAATGAAAACTAGCTCATCAACATGACCTAGGGCACCCTTCAAGCAATCCAAAAACCATTCCATGAAAGGTTGTTTTCTGAGTCGCCGTACCCAAAAGCAATTGGATACACATGTTCGTTCCCATCTTATGCTGTTGCAACAAACATTGTACCCCGGAATCGTCCCTTTAAATGGGTACCATCAACGGCAATGGCTGGACGCATACACGTCCGGAATCTTCTAAGCGAGGCACCAATTGACATGAAAAAGTACAGAAATTTACCATCTTCGTCGCACTGTAAGTCAATGATTGTGCTGGGATTTTTTTGTTCAAAAATGTAACCAAATGATGGAAGCAGTTGAAAGGTTTTCTCGTGCGTTCCATATGTCAGTGACAACACATAATAGAGGGAGGAGTGTGCCTTACTGTACATGATTTGGATTCCATACATTGATTTCATGTCGGCGATTATGTCCTTCGGACGTATGAGTCGACCATCTTGTTGTTGAAGTCTAGGTGCAATAACTTCTCCAATTATGACTGCACTAGCTTGTCGGTGCCGGCGGTGAATTTCCTCTAACGGACAAGTGTGTTCGTTGACAAAATTTCTTACTTGAAAGTATATGCCTTCATCTCTCCTCACCGCTCTTAACTTCCATGTACAATTTCCCATCAAACAAACTAGATGTAATGTTGTCTTATTGGACCTTTTCACCTTCTACTCGAAGTTCTGCCGTATTGTAAAATGGCCTACTAGTCTCTTCAAATCCTTTTTCTTTGGAAAAAATTACCTTTTATATATCATGCTTATAGGTTCATCTTCAACCAAGTTCCTGCTTCCACCCATACCAAACGAGTATGATTCTACTCCTGGAATAACCCATGTTGTGGCATTATCAGAATCATCTGGAGTTACGTTAGCTCGGACCTCGGAGGTCCCAGCTATATTTGGTTCACTGGAACTAAATCTGTGTACATGTCTTGCACATCTTTGTGTTTGGAAAGGTTCTTCATCATCCTCATTGTCTTTTACATTTTCTATAGAATTGAAATTGCCCTCATTATCCACCTCTTGATTCACCCCAACATTCAGTGTTGTATTTTGCTCATTGTTGATATCATTGTAGATCTCATTGTATTAGTGGTTGTATTGCCTACCATTCATCTCAATTTGACAACCAAATACATCATCGAATTGAGGTCCTAGTATATTATCATGGGCGGCTACTTCTGGTGGGACATCACATATGTTTTCCTGACCATCAATCCGACTTCTTTCTGTGAACAACTGGTTGCTTCCGCCTGACGATCAAAATTGTTGGGTGTTATCACAATGAGGGATATCTTCACCAATGACACCTCCTGCTGGCCTCTCGATTAGACTAACACATACTTAAGAGATTACCCTATCTTCCCCTAGCATAAACTGAACATCATCATTGTTTCTTATAAATGTACGACATGTAGTCCTAGGAACAATTGATAGAGACTGTAGATCAACACTGTATTTGTTCTTATCAAACTTCACAATGGTTTGCATGATCGACACCAGTTCGTTGTAACTCAAATTCTTTGACACATACAAACCTTGGTTATCGGAACCTAAATACCTCTGATTTTCGTCTGGTAATTGCTCTCATCGACCGTTGTAAGATATGACTATTCTCACGCTATCCATTATCCTGTCAAAATCATCATCAAAAATCATTATTAAGAAATAAATATTTAATATTAAATTTACAATTATAAAGGATTAAACAAAAATCAAAAGTATAAGCGCTCGAGTTTTTTCTTTACTGATCGAGCTTTTTTTATACATGATCGAGCCGTTTTTGTACATGACCGACCCGTTTTTGTACATGACCGACCTGTTTTTGTACATGATCGAGTTTTTTTTAACGGGATCGAGCTTTTTTTATTCAGGGCCGAGCTCTATTTGTACATCACCGAGCTTTTTTTGTGCGGGATCGAGCTTTTTAAGTGAGGGATCGAGCTTTTTATGTGAGGGATCGATCTTTTTTTTTAGGGATCGAGCTTTTTTTTTTGGATCGAGCTTTTTTTGTGAGGGATCGAGCTTCTTTTGTGACGTATCGAGCATTTATTTTATGGATCAAACTTTTTAAAATTTGATCGAGCTTTTTTTCAAATGTTTCGAGCTTTTTTTGAAATGCTTTCCAGCTTTTTATGCCCAAGATTTTAAACTTGTTTGCATCACTTCAAATCAACTCGGCCAATATATATACAAAAAAATATGCATACATATTCATTCATTATTTTTTAAAAGTTTACAACTCCCAGACATAAACAAAAACAAATGAGACAACATGTTTATAAATGTTCATACAATGTTATACCACACAGAAATACAAGAAAAAATAGAAATGAATATCAGAAATATTAATTTACCTTCTTGTTCAATATCTGGAACGGAGCTTGTTTTCTGAAGAGATACCCGGAGTAGTTGATTGATTTTTAGACAACTTTTTTGGACGACAGCTTTTAAAGAATAAAGAATCGATTATTTAAGGGCGATTTCGGTAGCTCACCATAATAGGTGCCTTTTAAACTTAACTTATTATAACGGTGACATCACTGTAACTCACCAAAAAAAAAAGGTGACATTTCTCACCATTCCCAATTTATTAAATGTATCTAACAGATCACATAAATGCACAACCCATACAATAAACTGGATATACGGGTTGTGGTTTAATAATCGATTCGTGTTATTTTTTTATGACTTGAGAAAGAAAGATTCGAAATTGAGACATTAACCATTATTGAGAGGTGTGAAAAATTAACGGATCATGTTAGGTTTTCCAATTGTGAAACTATAAAAAAAAGATTAATATAGAAAAAAAAAATTAAAAGTGTTTTTTTTTTTAAAGAAAACATAAGAGAAGTGATTTTCTAAAACACAATTGTAAATAAAAAACACATAATAGGCAATACTTCTCAAACACAACATTATTATTATTATTATTATTTCTATCATGAAAAGTCAATTCACGAAAAACGTCTGTTATATTTCAGATTTTAAAATATTATTAACACAGTAGTGAAAATTGTAAGAAATGTCATTTTTTTTATAAGTTACAGTGATGTCACCAGTTTAATAAGTTAAGTTTAAAAGGTTATTATTATGGTGAACTACCGAAATTGCCCTTAAATAATCGATTATTTATTCTTTAAAAGCCTCTCTCTCCAAAAAAGTTGTCTGAAAATCAATCAACTACTCCTTTATCTCTCTAAAAAACGAGTCTCTCTCCAGATATTGCATAAGAAGGTAAACAAATATTTCTGATCTTCATTTTTTTTCATGCATTTCTGTATGGTTTTACAATGTATGAACATGTTGTCTCTATTTTTTTGATATGTCTACTAGTTGTAAACTTTTAAAAAATAATGTTTGAACATGTATGCATTTTTTTTGGTATTTACATTTGGGCGAGCTGATTTGAAGTGGTACAAACAAGTTTAAAATCTTGGACATAAAAGCTCGAAAGAATTTTAAAAAAGTTCGAAACATTAATAAAAAAGCTAGAGCAATTTTTAATAAAGCTCGATCCCGCACAAAAAAAAGCTTGATAATGTACAAAGAAAGCTCGATCCCTAAAATAAAAGCTCGAGCCATTTTTTAAAAAAGCTCTAGTCATATTAAAAAAAGCTCGATCATGTACAAAAAGAGCTCGATCCCTCACAAAAAGCTCGATCAAGTTCAAAAAAGCTCGATCATGTACAAAAAAGGCTCGATTATGTACAAAAAAACTCAATCCCTAACAAAAAAAGCTCGATCGCTTACACTTTAGATTTTTGTTTAATCCTTTATAATTGTAAATTAAATATTAAATATTATTTTCTTAATAATGGTTTTTGATGATGATTTTGACAGGACAATGGATAGGGTGAGAATAGTCATATCTTACAACGGTCAATGGGAGCAATTACCCGACGGAAGTCAGAGGTATTTAGGTTCTGATAACCAAGGTTTGTATGTGTCAAAGAATTTGACTTACGACGAAATGGTGTCAATCGTGCAAACCGTTGTGAAGTATGATGAGAACAAATATAGTGCTGATTTACAGTCTATATCAATCGTTCCTGGGACTACATGTCGTACATTTATAAGAAACGATGATGATGTTCAATTTATGCTAGGAAAAGATAGGGTGATCCCTCAAGTATGTGTTAGTCTAATTGAGAGGCCATCAGGAGGTGTCATTTGTTAAGATATCCCTCATCGTGATAACATCCAACAATTTCGATTGTCAGGCGGAAGCAACCAGTTGTTCACAGACAGAAGTGGGGTTGTTGGTCGAGAAAACATGTGTGTTATCCTACCGGAAGTAGCCGGCCATGCTGATATACTGGGACCTCAACATGACGATGTCTTTGGTTGTCAAATTGAGATGAATGGTAGGCAGTACAACCACCAATACAATGAGATCTACATTGACATCAACAATGAGAAGAATACAACATCGAATGTTGGGCTGATTCATGAGGTGGATAATGAGGGTAATTTTAATCCGGTAGATAATGTAGAGAACAATGAGGATGATGAAGAATCTATCCAAATGGAAAGAAATGTAAGACGTGTAAGACATGTACAGAGATTTAGTTCTAGTGAACCGGATATAGCTGGGACCTCCGAGGTCCGGGCTAATGTAACTCCAGATGATTCAGATAATGCCACAACGTGGGTTATTCCAGGAGCAGAATCATACTCATTTGGTATGGGTGGAAGCAGGAACTTGATTGAAGATGAACCTACAAGCATGATATATAAAGGGCAACTTTTTCCAACAAAAAAGGATTTGAAGAGACTAGTAGGCCATTTTGAAATGCGGCAGAACTTCGAGTGGAAAGTGAAAAGGTCCAATAAGACAACATTACATCTGGTTTGTTTGATGGAAAATTGTACGTGGAAGTTAAGAACGGTGAGGAGAGATGAAGGGACATACTTTCAAGTAAGAAGTTTTGTCAATGAACACACTTGTCCGTTAGAGGAAATTCACCGCCGCCACCGACAAGCTAGTGCAGTCATAATTGGAGAAGTGGTTGCATATAGACTTCAATAACAAGATGGTCGACTAATGCATCCAAATGACATAATCGCCGACATGAAATCAATGTATGGAATCCAAATCATGTACAGTAAGGCACACACCGCCCTCGATTATGCGTTGTCACTGACCTATGGAACGCATGAGGAAACCTTCCAACTGCTTCCATCATTTGGTTACGTTTTGGATCAACAAAATCTCGGCACAATCAGTGACTTATAGTGCGATGAAGATGGTAAATTCCTCTACTTTTTCTTGTTAATTGGTACCTCACTTAGAGGGTTCCGGACATGTATGCATCCAGTAATTGCCGTTGATGGTACCCATTTGAAGGAACGATTTTGGGGTACAATGTTTATTGCAACAACACAAGATGTGAATGAATAGGTGTATCCAATTGCTTTTGGGTACGGCAACTCAGAAAACAACCTTTCATAGGAGTGGTTTTTGGATTGCTTGAAGGGTGCCCTGGGTCATATTGATGAACTGGTTTTCATTTCCGATAGACATGCAAGCATTGAAGCAGGGATTTCTAAAGTGTTCCCTTATACCACCTATACCATATTTTGCTGGCACTTTTATGAAAATATTAAAAAGTGATATCATAGAAAGGTTGTTGCTGCACTAATGGACAAAGCAGTTCGTGCGTACATCAAGTTTGAATATAGCCAGCATATGAAAGAGTTAAGAAACTTGTACCAGAATGCTTATTATTATGTAATTGATGCCGGTCTACACAAGTGGTCCCGTGTACACTGTCCCAAAAGAAGGTACAGGGTGATGACAACAAATGCTGTAAAATGCATAAACTCATGCCTAAAATTTGCATGACAATTGCCTATGTTGACTTTGATTGAGTTCATTAGGAATATGCTACAACAGTGGTTTCACGATCGCTATAGAGCTGCACAATCTATGCGTCATCAGTTGACCGATGCAACACATCTTGTGATCTTAAAACGTGTGGTTTTATGATCATAAATTCAGTAGACCGGAATATTTTCTCAATCAAACGGTCTGGAAAACAGTGGACTGTTGACTTAGCCCGGAAGACCTGTACTTACAACAAATTCCAAATGGATCATTTTCCATGTTCTCACGCAGTTGTGGCCATATGGTACATTACTTACAAGTTTTAGTGTGAGTTGACTATTACTGAAATGTGAAGCTCATCGTTTTCAATGTTTTTTACAGGGAGCGAAACTTGGATTTGACATCTTTGTGTTCGGACTACTACAAGAGACATACACTTATTGACGTGTACTCAGTTCCTATTATACCGGTTGGACATCCTTCCACTTGGGTTGTTCCATCTGACATTGCTCAGAGGGTGATTTGAATCCAATCTCCAGGAGACAAGCAGGACGCCCGAGGGCGGGTCGACATATCTCATCTTCGGAGAGGACAACAACACAATCGTGTAGAAGATGTGGACAACCAGGGCATAATTCCGGGAGATTCTCTAACCCACATTTGATTAATTAAGGTCCAAGTAGAGGTGTTCCCGATGAATACCACCGCAAGTGTAGCATCTGTCATTCAATTGGACACAACAAACAGACGTTCCCTAACATGGACTCTAATAGGGAATGAATGGCAAAGTTTTGATCACATTGTAAACATTTGGAATCGTATAAGATTGTAATAATTTGGAATTGTATGAGTTGTTCGTTAACTTATTTTGTACTTAAAAAAATTGTATCAGATTGTCAATGTTTGCTATGTGTTTTGTACATGTGATAACAGACACTGGAAACAAAAACATTAAAATAAATTGAAATAATATTACTGAATTACAATGTCTTTGTACATAAAAAATGGTAGGAAATATAAAAAACTTACAACAATAAATATACAACCAATCACTAGGCGGGCCTAGAGTTGTAAAAAATTTCCACTGCCATTTTCTCTCGAATGATCCCCATGTCATCCTCTGACAAATCGAAAGGGTGTCGACCCGCAGTAAGTACTAGATAAGTCTCAAAGTATGGAGACCACATTTACCCCTACAATTGGACACATTAAAATGCGTTACGAATCGTTTTTAAATAATATCTAAGCACATGAATGAAATAGAATGTCTTACCATTTTTTTTGTTGGGGAACTATAAAAGTGGAGACCACGCTGACCGAGAAGGAATTATTTTCCTTGGGGAACAGTCGACGACCACCTCATCGTGCAATGTGGAACCCCGCGTCATTCAACATTGATGGTAAAAACCACAGTAATGGCCTGACTTACTTTTTGCTGATATGAACATGAACATCCTGTCTCCAGGGGTCAAATGTGTCCATCTTCCCAAGAATAAGGTCGACAGTCACCACCAACCAATGTTGGCCCCTAACGTTGCACAGTATCAGGACCTGTAATAGTATGCAGAAGGTGTTAAGTTATGACATACGAACAGTTTATACTTTAAATCATTTCCACCGTCTAACACTTACCAAGTCAACCTCGTGCCATGAGCGGTTTCCACTCATGGTAGCTCAATGGACCGTCTGTAGGTTTTCTTCCAACCATCGGGACTGTAACACATTCCACCTCTCCGTGGTCACAGCCCTGTGAGAATCACGAGGCACCATTCTCTCCCACTGTAACAACATAAATGGTTGTATATACAATCATTGACAAAATCTTATCAACAATTAAAAACCAAAAAACGAGATGCGATACCAATAATTTATAACTACTTACATAGAATTGTGTATCCAATACGTTGATCCTTAGGTTGTATACAGTAGAGAATCCTCGCTGACACTTCTGAAGAATATAGAGGTATGCGTCCATATGCTGACAATAAATAAAAGTAATGAATTGTTAACAATACAACATTATCTAAACAAACGTTAATTTGAAAATCACGTAAGTACGTACCATGTTCTCCAAGTCCATGAAGTTGGACTGCATACAAATAAACCATTTGGTGTCCACTGGTGCCAGCACGTCCATATCATGTCTGTTTAATGGTCTTATTAGCTTTATCAAAATTTGAATAAATATTAAAACACTGCTAAATTCATAGATGAAGTTGTACTCATAGTTCCAGTTGATTTTTTTCTTGAAAGCTTTGTATGCAGTAAGATGGTCGGTGTCCACAAGTCTATGGTGGTCAAATATGTGTTCTGCGGACTAGGGCTGTGTCCTCAACCTCTTCGGCCGGCATAGATCTGTGTAAGGGCTCATCAACTACCATCCGCGCTTAAGTATACGTTTCTTGGGTGGTACTCCAGCCTTCGACGAGCTCTAAAGCTCAGTCGATGTGTTGGGTGGGGGAGGGAACCGCTGAGCCTGGGTCGATGTGCTTGGTAGAGGAGGGGACCACTGAACCTAGGTCGATGTGCTGGGTGGGGGAGGGGACCATTGAGCATGGGTCGATATGCTAGGTGGGGGAGCGAGCCGCTGTGGCTGGATTGATGTGCAAGGTGGGAGAAGGGGTTGTTGCGGCTGGATAGATGTGCTGGGTGTAGGAGGGGACCGCTGCGGCTGAATCAATGTGTTGGGTGGTAGGTAGAGCTCGGGTTGGGTCGACCCAGATAAGACAGCTGGAAGGTCAGACCGGACTGTTGTATGTGTAGCAGGCCTATTATCACTGGTACTTGACTGAGCTTGATTCTCCGGACCTGCCCCCCTGGTAGGTGGGTCCTTACTATGTCCACTTGTCCTGTCTATTTCTCCCGTATACCCACCAGTCCTGTCTCCGGGACTAAAGTCTGGATCAGGAGGTAAGGGGTCATCCCTGTGTGTATGCATGGTCAACTCCTGAAGCCCCAGATCATATCCAGTAACACTCGGTGTTGTTGCTGACGATCCTCGTCACTCTTTCCGGTCATATCCACATACACCAGGTGCTGACGCTCTCGATCCTCCTCACTCTTCCGGAGGGCTTCACACATATTATTCAACAGATCTACCCATGGGGCCTGAAAACATGTCTACATTGTTAGTACAAAACTATCAACATCACATGTTAATAAAAAATAAAACTTTCTTTTAAACTTACCTCTCCATCATGTCCAATGCCCTCACGAGAATCCCCTGTACATGAAGCATATCCAGGGGTGGTAAACTGAACTAGCCTATGCCTTTTTTTGCTGAGGGTCTGTCTAATATCCCTTAATGTCACTTGGCTTTAAACCCCTAGCATCGGGCTCAGACCCCTCACTGTCACTGGTCCTGTCTGTAAAACCCCCACCCTCTATCCCACTGTTCCCACCAAAGGTAGTCCGATCAGGGACCAGAGGCGAAATCTGAAGCTTGTCCTCCTCTACATATAGGCTCCCCCCATTCGTTTAGCCCCGTATAGTATGGTGCCTGTCTCTCAGCTGATGTGGGCACCAGTTCCTTCCCCACAAACATCTGAAATATTGGTTAGAACAATGTAACTGTACACTTACTAACTAATATAAACATTAACAAATTAAATAATGCCCTGGCTTTAAAAATCTTGGTCAGCTTCTTCCCTCTCGGTTGTTTGGTCAACTCCCACTTTAAAATACAGAGAGACAGATCCGTAACCCTCCGGGTGCCGAACTCTTGGCCCAAATCAAGAATCACCTCGAAAACAACTATCTTCATCAAAGACAATACGATAAGTATCCATAACATTTAGGACAACAACAATAAAGTACAACTTGTAATTCGAAGTTCTTACCAACAGAGCGTGAGATAGACCGTATATGTTGTAGGTCTCCACCGTATGTACGTGAGTGCCTTTTTCTTGCTGGCATAGCTCGAACTAGTCTTGTCGCCCATCAAGCGCATGCTTAAATGAGTAAATGGAATGCTTGTACACGTGGGCACCCCACGAGAACGCATCGAGATCCTCAACCAGCCGAAACTGCCAAAATGGAATCTTGAATCTCTCGTCCACCCCCATCAGTATCCAGTTCAGCATATATATGAGGCAGAGCTTCACAGTATTGTACGCCTCTCCAAACTCTGCGATCGTGACAACACCTCTTATCTCCTCCAAAGAGACCTCATCGACTCTAGGAAAGTACTGCTGATGTATGCTACTCTCCACTTCTGTATACCCGGTTGTGTCCGATACAACTCCATACCGTAATCTGGTGATCAAGCAAAATTCTACCTTCGAAAACCTCACCGACTGGTTCCCTAACATGAACTACATCTCATCTATTGGGCCATTATGATGCACCTCCCTCAAAAGCAACCGATGGATAACACCACCAGAAAACTTCATCTCCCGATGCATCATCAGGAAATGCCCGAAACATGACGCCATGAACTGACACCGATCTTAATCTGCAAATTCTACAGGGACCCGGTTTAACGTGTCGTCTATATGGATAAGGACTTCAAAATGGTCGTGTCGAGTCAATTTGACCTCGTACCATTCTCCTTGTGGAGTTTTAAGCAAATTCCTCAACCTATTTCTCATCTACAATGTAACAGAAATACAACGTCATTAAACAGAAAAAATCTCGAAACCAAAATTATAAGTCTCGATCCAATGTAACTACAACTCGGTCCTAAAAAATATGCTTGATCCTAGGACAAATAAGCTTAACACTTTAAAAAAAAAGCTCGATCCTATGACAAAAATGCTCGATCTTATGATAAAAATGCTCGATCCAATGTAAAAAAAACTAGGTCCAATTAACAAAAAACTCAATCCAATGTAAAAAAAACTCGGTCCTATAAAAAATAAGCTCGATCCCCAGACAAAAAGGCTCGATCTCAAATAAAAAAGTTCAATCCCAAACAAAAAAGCTCGATTCTATATAAAAAAAAACTCGATCTTATTTTTAAAAAAAGCTCAATCCCATGATGAAAAAGCTCGATCAAATGTAAAAAAAACTTGAGCCTATTGAAAAAAGCTCGATCCATTTCAAAAAAGCTCGATCCCATTAAAAAAACTCAAACCTTTATAAAAAATGCTCGATCCTATGAAAAAAATGCTCGATCCCATAACAAAAAAGCTCGATCCCATAATAAAAAAACTCGATCATATGTAAAAAAGCTCGATTCCATGATGAAAAAGCTCGATCTAATGTAAAAAAAGCTCGATCCCATTTTAAAAAAGCTCGAATCCTTACAAAAAAAGTTCGACTTACCAAAACTTAATTTTCACAACAAAAAAAAACTCGACTCAACTACGAATAAGCTCGATTATCCTTCAAAAAGTCTCGGTAACCCAGAATTTTATCTTCCTCAACAGATATTCAACCAAATTTCAAACCCTAACCTAAACCACAACCATTATTAGATCTCTATTTTAACCCTAATCTACAATTTCAATCAACAAAACTCAATTCTAATATGCAATGTAAGTTATCAACAACAAAAACGTGGAAAAAAAACAAACTCATCTTATCTTTGTCAATCACAGTTGTTCTCATATACTCTCGTTCTGGTCACTTCACCGTCGGTTTCACTCTTGTTTTTCTCTGACTTAGAAAACGATAAATTTCTCTCTGTTTTAATATTTTGGGATATTTTCATCTGATCACGTTAATTGGTGTCTTTTAAACATACATTATTAAAGTGGTGATATTTGCACAACACCCCCAAATAGTGCCAATCATTTTTCGAGCTCTAACATACTATGATGTTATATTTAAAGAAATAATGAAAAACTTTTGGTTGATTCGACACATATACACGTTTACACTTGATTGGATAAGTTGTGGCCATGCAATTGAATTGGTTGTACTGATCATGATCATTATTGTTTTGTAATGAAATGTAATATGGATAATATCTAATCCAACTGTAGAAAGGTGTTATTGACAATTAACTAATGACGAATGAGCCCACCAAGATTTTGCTCAAGATAGGGTAGATAAAAGGACTTTCTATTAATATTTCTGGTCGGTGATGTATTTAGGTTTACGAAGAAGTGGATTTTTGAAAGGGAAAATTGGTGATCGACAATTCAGACTCTAATTTCTATGGACCAACTTTCCATTTTCTTTCATAGGATTATAGGAAGTTGTCAAAAGCTGTTCATCAATTTAGCTTTCTCCAACCTTTTTTTTTTCTCTATTAAATGAAAGCGATTCTCATATTGGGATGCGCTCTTTCATTTTCCATATTTTGGGTGGACAATTATCTATCTTTACGCTTATGATCTGAATAAATATATGACTATGATTGAAAAAGAAAAATGTTAAAGAAGAAGATATTTAGTTATTTACCATAAATTAATGATAATGCCCATGAGTTTTAATATATTTAATAAAAAAAACCCAGGAGATGTATGTGTAATGAATTTGCTTATTAACAGGAACACTGCATGGGATGATTTTAATCTAGGCTCAGCTTGACATTGCTTCCCCAACTGTTTTTGGAGTCAAAAGTGATTCTGGACCTCAGACAAGGTGTTTGGTAAAATCATGGGGAAGTGCTTTTGGTCACTTTTAGCTTCTCCCAACTGAGTTTTTGAGAAGCTACAAATACAAGCTTTTGGATTTTGGCTTATGCTTTTAGAAAACGGGCTACAGCGATATCAAATGAAATTTTATTAACTTTCCAACTTTGTCCTTGCCTTTAACGAAATTTAACAAAAAAATTGGGCTTATATTTTTGTACAAAAAAAAAATGTTTCCATAATTAATTCAATAAAGTAAAATAAAAATTAAATAAAAAATAAAGTAGAATAAAATAAAGAAATAAATAAATAAATAAATAGGACTAATTAATTAAATAAAGTAGAATAAAAAATAGAGATAATTAATTCAATAAAGTACCATAATTATATAACACTTAACACTAAATACAAATAAACAAAAAAAATATAAAGTATAGCAAATTAGTACCATTTAGATGTCTTTGTCCTTTTAGTAATTTTACATACTCACAACACTTTTTATATCAGTTTACCAAACACATTGAAATTGTTTTTAGTTCTCACAGCATTTTTGAAAATCAGTTTACCAAAAGCAATTCCAAAAGCAATTCCCCTCACAGCAATTTCAGAAGCACTTCTCTCCACAGTACAGCAATGCCAAACTGAGCCCTAATCACATTAAATATTTGCTTCTTGCTAGCAAAAATCAGAATCAATCAACACTACTATAAAAAGTTTAACTTGAAACATTAAGGCCTTTACCATTTGACTACAAGATTTAATTGGTTAATAATTGCACAATATTTACATATAACCTATATGAGTTGTTATAAATAAAAAAACCTTGTTTGATAAATTTAAATTTACTTAACTAATCAAAATTCTAATTTCTACTACATACATATATTAAAAAATATTTATTGGAATATTTAATAAAATTATATTTTTAAAAACATATATAGTCGAGTTATGAGTAGGGATGACAATTTGACCCGCACCCCTCGGGCACCCGCCCGAACCCGATCCTATAGGATCGGGTGTGGATGGTGAATTTAAGATCCGTAGACCTGCGAACCCATTTAATGAAAAATCCAGTGGGTTCGCGGGCGGGTGCTGGTTAGAAAAACGAACCCGCGGGTTGGACCCGCAAACCCGCATAAATAAAATACTTGTATATAAACATACATAGACATTTGAATTATTTTTAATCGTTTTATTTTTATAGCTATTATTGTTTTGTAATGTATCAAGTAGGGAATTATAAATGAAAATTTAATTCAGTTAAGTATTCAATAGATGATTACATGTGGAAATTTATAAATAACAAATCGCGAGTTCGCGGGTTCCTGGGTTACGGGTTTGTGGGTATCCCGTGGGTGAAGCATCCACCCATGAACCAACATTGTTTCGCGGGTTCGCGGGTGAGGGTATGGGTGCAGCCATAACCCGCGAGTTCAAACCTGCTCGCGAACCCGCTTACCTACGCGGGTTCGAGGGCGGCGTGGGTGAGGAAAATTTTCGCGGGTGAGGGTTTGGATTTTACAAAACCCACCCGAACCCGACCCGTTGCCATCCCTAGTTATGAGTCTATACTCTATAAGAGACTAGTAAAATCAAATGTAATAAGCATGATTTGAAATACAACACTCACTACAGGGGAGATATTTCTCTCCATGTATCTTGCAATTTAATGAACAAATGTAAGACTCAGATGCTTAATTTATATGGGCAATTGAATTATTAACCTGTCACTCAGTATGAAATAAGAGGGTGCAAAATAAATATATATATATATTTTAATTTCTTTTTAAGATTTTTGAAATAAATGATTTAAAAGAAAATTTATTTGATTTAAAATTTTACTTATCCAAAAAAAACAATTTTTAATTTATTTAAGTGATCAGTTTTAAGGGAAACTGATATCTTATTGTAAAATAAATCCATATCGATTTGCCTAAAAACTGTTATCCTTTAAAACCGTAATATTTAAAACATCAGTTTTATATGAACCAATGTCTAAACGTTTTTTTTTAATATCAATTTTTCCAAAAACCGTTGTCTTTTCAAACTGCAATATTTAAAACATTAGATTTTTAAGAACCGATGTGTAAAAGTTTTTTTTTTAAAATCGGTTACCTTAAAACCGATGTAAAGCACCGATGTCTTTTAGTATTTTTGTAGTAGTGTAAGGGCTTAGGCCTAGGAGGTTAGCTTCGTTTACTTAGCAATTTAGGCACCAATCTTTTCTGTAAATTTGGCAGTTTGATTCTTGAACGATCCAAGTCCTCAACAACATTCTACTCTGTAATATACATGTCTTGTCAATATCTAATTTCCAGGATTAATCAAAACTGTGACACTCTAAAACCATCTTGCATGACTTTTAGGGGAATTCATGGATGTTGAAACTTTAATGGAAAATTCCTAATATTTGTACACAAATTCTCTATTTGGTTTGGTTGTTTGGATATCATAAGAAATTTCGTATTTCACAAATAGTTGGACTTACATTGACTTAAATTTATGATTTTAACATCTAATTATTTATTTGTTTTTATCAACGGTGGAAACTCAATAATATTAGATGAAGAACAAATAAATGGTCCAACTCTAATTCAAACAAAAACACTTTCTAAATATAGCCTAAACACAATTTCAAATTTTGTCAATTTTTTTTTTGACAAAGCTGAAAATTGTTGTTAATCTTTTAAAAGACTTTTGAAGGGTCAAATGTTGTTAAAATTTAGTACATTGAAAATGTGTTTAATGCTTATACAATTAACCTAGAGGCTAAGGGATGAATAGGTTATCTACCAATTAAATAATGATGTTACTAAATTCTTGATTAGTCAATTTTAATGGTAAACAACACTATAATAAAATAAAGTGTAAAATTGAGGAATTTTAAGACACTTTATTTTTATGGGGGAAATCTCAAATTGGTAAAAACTCACGGGACTAGACTCATTAATAACTTAAGCCACATAAATCCACTGAATGAAAAGATGGTTACACCCTTAAGTGATATATAGAGTCTCACTCAACATAATCTCATGCTATGGTCACTTCCCACTCACTACTCATGGTCTAATCCTACTGATATCCTCTGATCCACTACTCTTGGCGTGAGCACCTTTTAATATATCCCATAGGCCATTTATAATGGGTCTTAGCACTTGCTTTCCAGCCAACACATTTGGTTGCAAGACTTTCCCTTTGCTTTTCAACCACCACTTGTGACAACAAGATTTGAACTCATTGAAGAAAGTTAAATGCCTAAGTGGAAAATAAAGGAATGCACGATTGCAAAATATGCTAGAAAAACATATAATGCAAAACTAGATGTTGAAATTAACTACCCAACAACCTAGTTATCAACTAACCCTCAAACAATCTCTACAACTTCAAAGATATGCAATTGATGTGAAGTAGTAAGTAAAGAACAATAAATGAGAAAGGGATTTGTTCTTTCTTAACAATGGGGAAGATTAATGAAGACCCATGAGTGATTTGAACAATAAATGCACACGGGAGATGGTTGGAGAGTCAATGAACGAAACTTGAAAAGCTTCTCTCTCAACTAGGTGTAGAGAAATCTACCAAATAACCTAGTTATTAAAACAATCTCCAAACTTCAAAATATATACAATCAATATAATTGTTGGGGTTTATGTCCTAAAGATGTAAATTGTAAATGGATTTAAAAAATAAATAAATAAAAAAAGTTCAATTCATTCTTGTTGTGTTGTTTATTTTATAACTTGTGCATATATTTAACATCCAAGATTGCCGGATGTAATCTCGAACTGTTTATATGAGTGTCATATACGGATGGATACAGTAAGAGACGTGCAATCTAAAGAGTCCATAGATATCAAATAAAGCTGGGTACTTTATTTGTCGTTAATCTATAGTTGCGGTCCATTTCGTATTGTACGGTGATTCTATCCTGAATCATTCATATAGAGATATGAGAATGAAGGCACCTTGTATGATGTGATCATACAGGACTGGGCCATGATCTATATGAATCTCTCACCAAGATCCGTTTACCGATGAGATTCATATATATCAACTAATGATGTCTATATGTGGGTGATCTTAATCATGAGTGTCTTATCGACTCCTTCAGGTTAAATCGTGGTCTTTGATATACCATGGGTGAGGTCGGATGACAGTTCCCGATCAATATGCTCCGTATGTTGGGATTACGGTTTGGCCTGTGGATGGGAAGGTTTGTACACAATAGTGAAATCCACTCCTTCTTGTGAGAAGTAGACGGTAGTTCCCCTAAGGGTTGATTCGGGGCTTGGACAATATGAGCGCTCTCCTAGTTCCGTAAGGAAATAGGATTTATTGTTCATTATAGAATCAATGGTACTTAATGGATATATGTGATTAGAGGGGTATAACGAACATTATGAACCAACTCTAATTATGAGCTACTGTGGAGGATCACACCATATGTAATAGCTATATCGATGGACACCGAGTTGTATCGGTCTGTGTAAAAGCGTCTACAGTTGAGAGAGTACAGCTTCGGGTTTTTAGTGGAATAACACCGGAGTTAATAATCAAGGAATATTAATTAAAGAGTTTAATTAATGATTCCGATGATTATTGAAGCTCAAAATACTGTGGGTCCATTAGGTCCCCTTGCTAGCCCGATTGATTTATGTAACAAGGGTTACGGTTAATTAATTGGATTGTCCAATTAATTATGTTACAAAAGTGACAAGTATATATTCGGAAATTAATTGAATAATGAGATTATTTAATTAATGGATGTTAATAGTTAAATTAATTAAATAATTAGATTATTTAATTATATTGATAATTATGAATTATTAATTAACTATTAATTGTAGGGTGTTAGTTGATATATGGATTTAGGTGAATATAAAATAATAGGATTATTTTTATCTTACTAAATCATTTATCTAAGTATTTGAATTTAAGTTTAAATTTAAAATACTTATTATCACTTTTAATATATTAGATATATTTGAAAAGAATAATTAAAAGATATATATCAATTAATAACACAAAAGATTGCATTGGATATAAATCGGTGTGTGCAAGAAACAATAGTTAAAAAATAATTTACATAATATACAAATACTTAATACATATATGATATATATATATAAAAGGAATAGCAAGCGAGATTGATAATCGGTAGTCATATAGCAAAAGCAACAATTATATATATACTGCAACAACAGTGCGTAGTCATATAATAAAAGCAACAGATAAATATTGATAAAGCAAGCAGCAATGATATATATTTTTTTTTGGGTGAGCAGTGCATAGACATAAATATTTGAAAGAAGTAGCGTGATATATATTATATATATTTTGTTTCATGTTTTATGTGTTTTTGAAACACATAGAATAAAGAGTTTCTTCGATTCTCTCTACATCCTCCATTCAAATTCCTGAGACCGTGACGCGCCCACACACAATTACCAGTTTTGGGAGATAACGAGGAAGATCGAGTGGTTCAGACAGGAGCACATCGTAGAGTGAAGGAGCTTCCAAACATTGGTAAGATTGGTTCAGACAGGAGCATATAGAAAGTGAAGAAGTCTCCAAACGTTGGTAAGTATATCTTCTTCTGTACTTGCATATATAATATATTATAAAAAATCAACCTCTTATATATATATATATATATATTATTTGTATCCTATACAAACACTTATATAAGTGCACACACCAATTTGCATCCAATGCAATCTCTTGTGTTATAATTGATATATATATATATATATATTTTTTAATTATCTTTTTCAAATATATCTAATATATTAAAAGTGATAATAAGTATTTTAAATTTAAACTTAAATTCAAATACTTAGATAAATGATTTAGTAAGATAAAATAATCACCTAAATCCATATTTCAACTAACACCCTCCAACTAATAGTTAATTAATAATTCATAATTATCAATATAATTAAATAATCTAATTATTTAATTAATTTAACTATTAACATTCATTAATTAAATAATCTCAGTATTCAATTAATTCCCGAATATATACGTGTCACTTTTGTAACACAATTAATTGGATAATCCAATTAATTAACCGTGACCCTTGTTACCTAAATCGATTGGGCTAGCAAGGGGACATAATGGACTCACAGTATTTTGAGCTCCAATAATCATCGGAATCATTAATTAAACTCTTTAATTAATATTCCTTAGTTATTAACTCCGGTGTTATTTCACTAAAAACCCGAACCTGCACTCTCTCAACTGCAGACGCTTTTACAAAGACCGATACAACTCGGTGTCCATTGATATAGCCATTACACATGGTGTGATCCTCCACAGTAGTTCATAATCATAGCTGGGTCATAATGTCCATTATACCCTCTAATTACATATATCCTTAAGTACCGTTGATTCTATAATGAACAATAAATCCTATTTCCTTTCGGAATTAGGAGAGCGCTCATATTATCCAAGCCCCGAATCAACCCTTAAGGAAACTACAGTCTACTTCTCACAAGAAAGAGTGGATTCCACTATTGTGTACAAACCTTTCCAGCCACAAGCCAAACCGTAATCCTAACATACGAAGCATATTGATCGGGAACTGCATCCGACCTCACCCATGGTATATCAAAGACCACGATCTAACCTGAAGGAGTCGATAAGACACTCAGGATTAAGATCACCTATATATAGCCATCATTAGTTGATATATATGAATCTCATTAGTAAACGGATCTTGGTGAGAGATTCATATAGATCATGGCCCTGTCTTGTATGATCACATCATACAAGGTGCCTCCATTCTCATATCTACATATGAATGATTCAGGATAGAATCACCATACATTACGGAATGGACCGCAACTATAGATTAACCACAAATAAAGTATCCAGCTTTATTTGCTATCTATGGACTCTTTAGATTGCACGTCTTTTACCGTATCCATTCGTATATGACACTCATATACACAGTTCGAGATTACATCCGGCAATCTTGGATGTTAAATATATGTACAAGTTATAAAATAAACACAACAAGAATGAATTATACTTTTCCTTTTATTTATTTCATAAATCCATTTACAAATTACATCTTTAAGGCATAAACCCCAACAATCTCCCACTTGCACTAAAGCATGTGAGGCATGTCTCGTAACCCTATACCATCTAGGTGACCCGAAAATACTTTAGCCGGTAAGGTCTTCGTAAATGGATCAACATGATTGTCTTGTGAGGCTATCTTTGTGATGATCATATATCCTCTCTACATTATCTCTCTAATGAGATGATACTTTCTCTCTTTATGCTTCCTTCTCTTGTGGCTTCTTAGTTCTTTGGAATTAGCCACAACACCATTGTTATCATAATAAAGTATGGTAGGTCTATCCAGATCTGGAACAACTTCCAGATCTCTCAAGAATTTACGGAGCCAAACAACCTCTTTAGCAGCTTCATAAGCGGCTACATATTCGGCTTCCATGGTAGAGTCAACAATGTAAGATTGCTTGATACTTCTCCACGCAATGGCTCCACCACCCAGGGTGAATACTGATCCAGACATGGATTTCCTAGAATCCCTGTCTGATTGAAAATTAGAATCCGTGTATCCTAATGGGATCAAATCCTGTCAGAAATACAATAGCATATAGTCTCTCGTTCTCCGAAGATACTTGAGAATTGTCTTGACATCAACCCGGTGATCCAATCCTGGGTTGGACTAGTATCTGCTGACTACTCCCACTGTATAGCAGATGTCCGGTCTCGTGCATAACATAGCATACATGAGACTACCTACTGCCGATGCATAGGGTACACGTCTTATATCCTCAACTTCTTGAGGTGTCTTAGGACATTGTTCCTTAGACAAGTGAACTCCATGCCTAGAAGGTAAATTACCTTTCTTAGAGTTTTGCATCGAAAATCGCATAAGAATCTTATCGATATATGATGCCTGAGATAGTGCTATGAGTTTGTTCTTACGATCTCTTATAAGTTGGATCCCTAGAACATAACTTGCCTCTCCTAAATCTTTCATTTGGAATTGGCTAGCCAGCCAGCCTCTTACATCAGACAACACTCCCATATCATTCCCAATGAGTAGGATATCATCTACGTATAGGACCAAGAAAACTACTTTCTTATCAATGATACACTTGTAGACACAAGGCTCATCGACGTTCTGCTTGAAGCTATAGGTTTTGATCACATCATCAAACCTAATGTTCCAAGATCTAGATGCTTGCTTAAATCCATAGATGGACCTTTACAACTTGCAAACCTTTTGCTCTTGATCTGGAGACACGAATCCCTCTGGTTGCATCATATAGATGCTTTTTATCAAGATTGCCATTCAAGAATGCAGTCTTGACGTCCATTTGCCAAATTTTGTAATTACGAAATAGACAGCAATGGATAAGAGAATCCTAATAGACTTAAACATGGCTACTGGCGAGAATGTCTCTTCATAATCGACCTTCTTTTTCTGGGTATAACCCTTGGCCACTAGCCTTGCCTTGAAGGTCTCTACCTTCCCGTCTACTTTTATCTTTCTCTTGTAGATCCACTTACACCCTATGGGTTTTACCCCATCCGATAAGTCTACAAGATCCCAGACTGAGTTAGAGTACATTGACTTAATCTCGAGATTCATGGCTTTAAGCCATTCCTCTTTATCAGGATCTTCCATTGCATTCTTAAATGTCAATGGATCATTAACACTATCAGCAGAGACAACATCTTGTCCCTCACCTATACCGAAATAGCGTTCAGGTTGTCTTACAACCCTCTCACTACGCCTAGGTGGTAGTGTATCCTGATCAGGAACCATCTGACTCTCAAATGTTTATGGATCAACAACTCTTGTTGATGAAGCACTAGTCTCACCAGGCTCTAACTCATTCAATACGATCTTAGAACGAGGTTTATGGTCACTAATATAACTGTCCTCAAGAAACGTTGCATTTGTCGATACAAATACTTTGTTATGTTCGGGACTATAGAAGTGTCCACCTCTGGTCTTCTTGGAGTATCCTACAAATAGGCAGACCACAGACTTAGAGTCTAGCTTTCCAGTTCTGTTCTTCAGCACGTGTGCTGGACACCCCCATATGCGGAAATATCGTAAACTAGCTTTACGACCATTTCATAACTCTAGGGGAGTCTTAGGAACAGATTTGGATGACACCACATTCAAAATGTATGCCGCTGTTTGTAACGCATATCCCCTGAAGGAATTTGGTAATGATGTGAAACTAATCATAGATCTCACCATTTTCATTAGGGTTTTATTTCTCCTCTCCGCTACACTATTTTGCTGAGGTGTACCGGGAGTTGTGAGTTGGAAAACTATCCCATGCTCAACCATAAAGTCTTCAAACTCTTGGTCAAGGTACTCACCTCTACGGTCCGATCGCAGTGACTTGATAGTCCTTCTTAATTGATTCTTAACTTCAGCTCGAAATTCTTTGAACATTTCAAATGTTTATGACTTCCGTTGCATTAGGTATACATATCCGTATCTTGAATAGTCATCTATAAAGGTGACATAATACTCATAACCACCTCTAGCTTTAACATTCATCGGTCCACAGACGTCTGTATGTATAGGCTTTAGCGGTTCCTTAGCTCTATGCCCTTTTTCCAGTAAAAGGTCTCTTAGTCATCTTAACTTCCGGACAAGATTCGCAGACAGGTAAGGTGCCAACCTTTAACTCACTTAAATAATATATTATAAGTATATCTTCTTATGTTTTTTTTTCTAAGACGTTTTGGGCGCCGTTTTGTGATTTCGAGCCTTCTCCGATCAGATTCTGATCTTACATTCTTGAACAAAGTTGTAGGTCGTAAATTTTTATGCAACTTGAAATCAAGAATCTGGTGATTTGGAGTTGTCTTTATAGAGTTACGTCCATTTTAGGTTTCTGCACTGGTTTGTCTTTTATTTTAGGGTTACACCGCCGTTTTTCTTTTTTGGCCCTATTCCGATAAGATTCTATTCATTTTCCCTTCTTCAAGATTGTAGATCGTTATTTTTTATGTAACTTATAATCAAGAAACTTGTGATTTAGTGTTTGCGGCACTGAGTTACGTATGTTTCAAGATTTCTATTTTGGTTTGTTTTTTGGATAGATGACGGATCTCTAAATATAGTGAATAGTGGTCACTGCTACAGTGTTTCGTCAATGCTACAGTGTTTCCATTACATGCTATAGTGATTCACTACAGTATTCTGTCACTGCTACAGTGTTTCCGTTAGATGCTACAGTGATTCGCTACAGTGTTTCTGCTACAGTGATTCGCTACAGTGCTTTTACTACAATATTATGCTACAGTGATTTTGCTACAGTGTCGGCTCTATGGATCCTATGTGCATGGAGGTCACTTTGTGTTCTTCGATAGCAGTGGCTTCCATCTCGACTAGTCAGGTTGGTTTGAGTACGGTAAGTGGAGTGAATTCCTCTTCCTAGGTTGTTCCTCTCACATCTGGTGAGGTGTGTGCTAGAGGTAAAGTTGTTGTTAGTGGGGTGGATCCGCCTGTGGGTAGCTCCTTGCCTACATCATCTATTAGGGGTTCTTCTTTTACAGATCTTTTTAAGACTGCCCCGATTCCAGGGGATTATGTTTCTGGTCCTTCGATTCTTTCGAAAAAGGGTGGTTATATGGCTGTTTGGGTGGATCCCTCTGCTTATAAATCTAGATTGGAAGCTTGTAAGTATTCTCTCATTGGTCGGGTTATCCTTTCTAGTGGTGAGAAGCCTTGGAAGTTGGTTGATCTTAAAGCCAAGTTGCAGTCTGTTTGGAAGCTGAACTCTGCTTGGAGGCTGATTTTTTTAGGTAAGGGGTACTTTCAAATTATGTTGAATTCAGATGTTGACAAGAATATGGTTTGGAGTTTGGGGTGGGTCTCTTAGTCTTAAACCAGGTGTTTTACGGCTTCAGCCTTGGATTCTAGATTTTAATCCGGTATTACAAAAGTCTTCAAATGCTTAGTTTGGGTCCGCTTTTATGATCTTTCATGGGAATACTGGCATCCAAAGATTGTCTCTGATTTAGCTAGAGGGATCGGAGTGCCTTTACGACTGGATAGGGCTACTGTGGAAGGTGATTTTGGACATTTTACACATGTTCTGGTGGATATTGATGTGTCTAATGTCCCTCAATCTTCTTTGCTTCTTGAGAGAGATGATTCTCATAGTTCTTTTATTTCAGTGGAATACGAGAATCTTTCGGCTTTCTGTTCTACTTTTTCCTCAATTGGTCATTTGCCCAATGCTTGTCGTTGGAACAAATCCGACAAAGTGATTCCTGTTAACTCTGGTAAGCCTGATTCAGCTAGAGATGGTCCAACCACGATTGTTGTTGATGAGGGGTTTCAGATTCCCTAAAACCGTGCTTCTAAACTAGTTTATCGTCCTATTTCTGGTACTCGAACGGAAGTTCCGGTTTCTAATGTCTTTGCCACCATTCAACAGGATTTAGGGTCTCTGGATTCTATAATGGTTCATTATTCGGCAGGTTCAGATCCGGTTTTGAGTATGGGTTCTTCTACTAGTGTAGTTGCTTCACCAAGTTTAACTTCTTCGGTGGGTCCTACTATTTCAGTGGTGGCTGCACAGGTTGGTCAGCCCCAAGAAGGGGGGCTAAGCGATGATTCTCTTAATGATGTTTTGTTAGCTTCTTCAGATCCGGTTGTTTCAGCTATTTTATCTGATTCTACATCTTTAATGGTTTCACATGGTCAGCAATCTGGGAGTGTTAATGTAATCCCGATAGTTCCTAGGTCCTCAGCAGTAGTCCCGGTTTCTAATGTCTTGGTAGTTCATGACTCTCCTGTGAATATTAGGTTTGATTTGAGTTTGGATTTGTTAGTGGGTCAGGCTTCTTCCTTTTCGGGATCTGAGATGATATTGGAGTCCTCTTCTACTTCGGGTATGGTTTCTGATGGTCATTTCACTACTCTGAACCAGGCTCTTCCAGTCATAGATTCATTGGTTCAGATGGTTCCTACTATTACCTTTCTCACTTCAGCGTCCGCCGATTCCGTATGCTGCTTATGGGGTTAGGAATGAATGTTCAGGATCTTCTTAGATTTACTCTTCGGTTATTGCTTCTACCCAGAGTTCTAGACTTTCGGCCTCTGACTCCTAGGCTGAGCTCCGTCTCATTGCTGGTTCTTCATGGGCTTTTCAAACTGAGGTAGAAGGATTAGATGATAACAATATTTCTCAGAGGACGACGATAATTACACGTAGGATGACGAAGCTAAAGTCCAAGATACGGACTTCTTTTGGCATTTCCAATGATTAGGGTCCTTTCCTGGAATTGTCATGGTATTGGGAATGGGTCTACGAGGCATGTGCTTATAGATTTGTGTCTTTTACATCGACCTTCTTTAGTTTGTATTGCTGAGCCTATGGTAGCTTTTATTTCTATTTCTTCTTATTTTTGGTCTTCTCTCGGTCTTCATTTAGTGGGCTTGAATGATAGGGGTGGTCTTTTACCGACGATTTGGGTATTTTCTTGTGATTCTTTTTCTGATGCTCATATTGTCATGTTTCATGAGCAGCAACTTACCGTTTCGATCATGGTTAACTCTCTGTTGCATTATTTCACTTTTGTTTATGCGAGTACGTCGACGGTTGTCCGAAGATCGCTTTGGCAGTCTCTCTAGGACATGGTCAGCTTGGTTTTTTCATCTTGGTTGGTTATGGGTGATTTTAACGCGGTTTTGGGAGCTCATGAGTCTTTAGGCCTTCATTCTCCAGCTCGTAGCTCCTGTGAGGATTTCAAGTCTGTTATTGAGGATTATGATTTGGTTGGTGTTCGATCCTAGGGTGCTCGTTTTACTTGGGCTAGGGGTCGTTATCCCCGTACTAGAGTTTAGAGGATGTAAGATAGAGCTTTGGTTTCTAAGGGTTGTATTTCCTATTGGCGGGACATTTCTTTTGTGGCTTTCCCTCGTAAATTTTTGGATCATTGTCCGTTGGTGATTCGGTTGTCGGATATTGTGAACTTTAGTCCTAGGCCTTTCAGATTCCAGAGCATGTGGTGGGATCACCCAGATTTTATGGCTTTAGTTCATCGTATTTGGAGTTCCTCTTATGTGGGTAATCCTTCTTAGCTGGTTATCAACAAGTTGAAGAGGTTAAAGAATGCACTAAAGACTTGGAATTGGGAGGTTTTCGGGATCTAAATTCCAAGATTTCTGGGAAATCAGCAGAGCTTCAGTCTATTCAGCTTCAGATGTCTAATATGGGTTTTTCTGAGAAGCTTTTCTTGGCCGAGTCTCGAGTTCATCATGAGCTTGATGTGTTGTTACGTAGACAAGAGTACTTTTATCGTGATCGGTCAAGAGTGAAGTGGCTACAAGATGGTAACCGTAATTCATCTTTCTTTCATGCCTCTGTCAGACGTACACAGTACCAGAATGCTTTGTCTTCTCTTTCGATTAATAGGGTGTTTAGTGATGACTGTTTGATTATCAGGGATCATATCATCGAGTTTTATTCTAATCTCTTTTCTTCGGATTCTTCTAAGGTTGAGACAGATTTCTCGGTGGTGGAGGATGTGACTCCATCTTTGGTAACTGATGTGGAAAATGCTTTTCTGATTAGCATTCCTTCAACGGACGATATCCCTGATACAGTTTTTGCTATGGATGCAGCCTCTGCTTCTAGGCCAGACGGTTTCTTTGGAAGGTTCTATCAGCGTTGCTGGGAGGTGGTGGGTAGTGACGTGGTTCTTACGGTTCAGGACTTTTTCTGTACAGGGGTTATTTTTCCAGGATTGAACTCCAGTTTCATTGATCTTCTTCCGAAGCAGAAGGATTCGATTTTGATAGACCAGTTTCGTCCGATTGTGCTTAGTAACTTCTTGTTCAAAATCTCTTCCAAAATTTTAGCAGATCGGTTAGCTCAGATTGCAGCTAGGATAGTCTCTCCTCATCAGTTTGGGTTTATTCGGGACCGTCACATTGAGGACTGTATCACTTTAGCTTCTGACTGTGTGAATGTGTTGCATAAGAAGTGTTATGGAGGTAATTTAGCCATGAAGATAGATATCCATAAAGCTTTCGATACTTTGGATTGGTCTTTTCTTCGTAGAGTGCTTCAAGCTTTTGGGTGTTCTCCAATTTTTATGGATTGGATTGACTGCATCCTAAGATCTACGAGGCTTTCGATGTTGATTAATGGGTCCTCAGAGGGTTATTTTCATTGTTCTAAAGGGGTTCGTCAGGGTGACCCTCTATCCCCTTTCTTGTTTGGTATTGTGGAGGATTTCCTTAGTAGACTATTGTCGAGGATGGTTGAATTTTCTCAGTTATTGCCTATTTCTTCTTCGAGAGGATTTTCTGCTTCTACTCATTTGCTTTATGCAGATGATGTTCTGATTTTTTACAGAGGCACGGTTCAGAATCTGAAGAATATCATGAGTGCTTTTGAGGTTTATGGTAACATTTCAGGTCATCTGGTTAATTGGGGTAAGTCATCTATCTATTTTGGATCTTCTTTTTCTCCTTCCCAGATTGGTAGATTGCAGTCCTTGGTTGGTATGCAGATTGGTCGGTTGCCTTTCTCATACTTGGGGTACCGTTATTTCGAGGAAAGCCCAAGAAGTCCGTGTTACAACCTATAGCTGATAAAATCTTGTCTAAGTTTGCTAATTGGAAGGGGAAAGCCCTTTCTTTGGTCGGTCGTGCTATTCTGATCAAGTCGGTCATCACGGGATCCTTTGTGCATTCATTCATGATATACTAATGTCCTTCTTCTTTGCTACAGTTGGTTAATCGTAAGTTGAGAAATTTTTTATGGACAGATTCTTGTGAGGAGACTAAATTGATTCGGGTTGCTTGGGGTCATTGTTGTAAGCCTTACTCTCAAGGTGGTCTTGGTTTGAAGGATCTGAGGTTACTGAATGATTCTCTTTTAAAGAAGCTCACCTGGAAGTTTATGACCTCTAAGAGTTTTGCTTTTTCATTTATGAGGGAGCGGTATCTCACGCAGCTTCCGAAATCTCATGGGGGGTATGTCACTTTATCGATTTGGCCTTCTTTCCACTTTCACTATTCAGATCTTCTCAAACAGGGCATTTGGCTCATTGGAGAGAATTCTCAGAGAGATTTTTAGCGCGATAATTGGTTGGGGGTTCCCATTATTGAGCTTCTGGGAATTTCTGATTACTTGGCTACCCTTTTCAAGGTAAGTGGTTTCTTGATGATAGTTTTCGAGTCTGTTTTCCATATCTATGTTCTCGGATCGATAGCGTTGCTATCTCTCCAGTTACAGATTCTTTGATGTGGGTTCATTCTCGGGATGGGCAAGTTTCTTGCAAGTCAGCTTATTCCTGTAAGATTCGTGATTCTCTGCAAGTCCCTTGGTGGAGAGATGTTTGGTGTCATTTTATCCCTCCCTCCTGGTCAGCTTTGACATGGCGTCTTTTGTTGAATCGGCTTCCTACAGAGGATCGCTTATGTAGGGCTGGGTTTCACTTAGCTTCCCGATGCAGTGTTTGTGGGGTTAGCAATGAGTCGTCTGATCATCTTTTCATTCGATGCCCCTTAGCGGTTGCTCTTTGGGAGGCGGTTTTCTCAGCTTTTCAGAGACGTATTTCTGCCAATACGTGGAGTTCGTTCTTCTCTCAGGTCATGTCAGTTTTGTTTAGCGAGCAGGTGCATGTTTTATGAAAGACAGCTATTCATACTGTGGTTTGGAGTGTGTGGCTTGCCCGTAACCAGTGGATTTTATAGAGTAAGACTATGGATTTCAGATCTGCTTTGTCTTTTGTTTGGCGTGCAGCGTCTGATGCTAATCGGTTAGAGATTGAGTGTATGCGTAATTGTGTAAATGGTCTTTTGATTCTTCATCGTTTTGATCTTCGTGGCCGTCCGGCTAGGGCCCCTATTATCAGGATTGTGATTTGGTCGCCTCTGGCTCCTGGTTGGACCAAAGTTAATACTGATGGTGCCGTCTTGAGTTCTCCAGGTGCTGGGGGTTGCGGGGGTATTTTCCGTAATTGTAGAGCTTTTGTATTTTGCTGTTCCTCTTGATCATGTGTTTGCATTTGAGGCAGAACTTCTTGCAGCTTCAATAGCTATTAATTTTTCTTGGCAGAATGGGTGGCATCGGATCTGGCTTGAGAGTGATTCTTCTTATGTGGTTCAGTTGCTCTCCTCACGCTCTGAACAGGTTCCTTGGTTGATTCGGCAGGCTTGGCAACACTGTATCTATCAGATATCAAAAATGGAGTTTCAGGTTTCTCATATCTTTAGAGAGGGGAATCAGGTTGCAGACGCTCTTTCTAAGCATGCTTTGGGGTTAGAAATTGATTCGTGTATTGGTTGACAATGATTGCATGGGTAGAGAGTCTTTTCGTTTTTCTTGATGTTTTTTGTTTTTATGGCCTGCTTGCCAATGTTTTTGTTAGGATTGTTTCCCATGGTTTTTATGTTTTTTCTGGAGTTTGTTACTCTTCATTTTATTCTTTTTATATTATTGATGGATACTGCCCTGGCGTTTTTCAGCATATGATCGCTTGTGATGATTTTTCTCTCTAGGTCAGTCCAATTTTATAAAAAAAAAACAATTAATGAAGGGAAAGTTTGTTCTTACCTTACAATGGAGATGTTTAATGAAGACCCATGCATGATTTGAACAATTAATATACTTGGGAGAGGGATGTAGAGTCAAAGAACAAAGCTTGAAGCTTTTCTATCTAGAAACTCTAGCTTCTCTCACATGGAGGTGTAATTTATGATTTTCACTTGGACGGACCGAATCGCAGAAAAGCGCGACAGTGCACCAACTCGATTTCTTAGCGACTCAAAACATGACCAAACGATAGTGAAACCTATTGTGTAATTACTATTGGAAAGGTATGAATGTCTGCTTTATATTCCCTTTTACAAAACAAGATTTGAGTGTCTGTAGAAGGTTATGGTCATTTGAGTGACCAATGGTCAGATTTGGACAACAACAAACTTCTCTTGTTTTAGTGGTCTCTTTAGGGACTTCAAAACTAATCTAAACGGTCAAAGAATATTATGAATAATATACCGTTGGAAATATATAAGTGTCTAGTTTATCAAGAAATTTTCAAAAATGAATTTGAATATTGTATAAAATGTTATGGTCATAAGACCATACAAATGTCAGTTTTGAAAAATATTTAAACCATCGAAAAACCAATCTTTACAAAATAGACATTTAACTCCAAATGAACAGATCATATCTAACACATATCAAACATCATGCAAAAAATAAGATATCACATGATAAAATTAAATGGATGATCACACAAATCAAATGTGTGAGCCTGTTAGAATGAAGACCAAATCAACATGGAATGTCATGAATAAACATGACAGAATCGAATGATGCAACAATCCTAGTTATTAATCAAAATGATTAATGCATGAACATGTGAACAATATATGTGTATAAGTGTTGCACAATGATGCAAGGACACAAGTATGTAAATTGTTTGTGTGTCTGTCAAGAGAACAAGTCGAGTAGATGTACCTTTGAAGCTCGACTCTTGAAGATCTTGGGATGCCAGAAAAGTTGTCTTCGATCACAACCACACTGTTGATAACCACATGAAGAATCTAAAATTCCCATACAAAAGCACCCCACTAGTTTTGATATTGAAATAAGTCAATCATAGAGTAATTGCACTTACATCCATAGTACATCATATATATAATATTGACGAGGTGAAAAATGCACAACTTTGATTTTGGAAAAATATATACATTTACGCCTTCTTCTACTCATTTTTATCATTTTTGACTTATATTTTCATACCGTAACAACTTTTTGGAAGAATTTCTGTTTTTAGTATTCTTGAGAAAAATAGGCTTTTCTTTTTTATTGTCCAACCAATTTTAGTGAAATTTAATTGATTCTACATAAAACCAATCAAGGAATTTGTAAGAAATGCTACAAAAAAGATAATATAAAATTTCCCAAACCATCAACGAGAATTGCAACATTTAAATCAATGCAAACAACAAATTAAGTAAGAAATGACTTACCATTAAGAAAGTAAATCATTTTTAGAGCTACCCATAATATCGTGGATGACATTATCCAATTTCTTTATATAAGACATTAATAAGCATTGTAAAGGTAAGCAATCGATAATAAAGCACTACGGTTTTCATTATAATAAACATAAGGCAATGTTACAAGAAGAAATTACAAAATAGATTAATAAAATGAGGAAAGACTACACTCAGCCATAGATTGTAGCTTACTTGATTCTTGAAGACCAAACTCCAACATTGAATCTCTCAAAGAAAAATACCATATAATCATCATAATAAGGCCTTTTATAAATTGAAAATATCATGCAAGACTCAAGTTAAACATGGTAAATGATTCAGAAAAAAATATGGAAACAAAATCAACTAAAAATCAACACTGAAATTCCAATATTTACCTTTTAATCTGGAGGGTGTCCAAACAATGTCTTCTAAGAGGTTATTAACATCAAGTACAAAAATATTCTTGTACCTATATGTTGGCCTGAGTTTGATTGGGTGGAAAGATGTGAATGAGGTGAGGTCAAGTGAATGCAGTTGGCAACCACATCACAAAGTCTAGATTACTACAACCACTAACAATACCTGGCTAGTTTTTTCATTCAAAATTGATGATTGTTTATACACCTCTAGCTCAATCTGAAAGTCATTCACAATCGACTTAGTCCATTTCTTTTCATCTTGTAAAAACCTATATGTTATCACTATTCCTTGATGAATTGGTCTACTCCACCAGCATTGTCTCTTTCATATTCTCCAATACTTTCCTTTTTGGGCAGTTTGAGAAATGAAGAGATGATGGATGAGTGGTCTAAGATGCCCTAGCTTTCCGTAAAAGTGACATGTTGGACTGAAAGGAGAGATTGTACCATGTCTAGGATTTTTCATGGGGGCATTACAATTCCTATGAGGTTTCCTTTGTTGATGAACATGCTGGCTCCTCCTTGGTGGTTGATTCATGGTTGATTGCCTTGAAGTTTTTGCTTGTTGAGAAGGTTGAGTAGCTCTATCTTCCTTCAACAGTTGATGTAACCTAATCCTTTGCATTATTGAAGGTTGATCTTACATGATACTTCCTGGTACCATCTTCAATGTAGTACTCTTGGATGACTCTCCCAACTCAATGGTTCTTCTTGGATGTGGAGGAGATATGGGTTTATTAACTACCTTACCCTGCATAAAAATAGTCTTCTTTGGTGAAAGTGTTTCCTTATCACTCATAAAGCTGAGACCTCTCTCGTCATTAGGCTTCTTCCCATAGCCTAGCATGATATCAAGCTTCTGGGTACCCGAAGTCATCTTACCAAGAGATTCTTTAACTTTCTCCAGCTCTCTTTTCAAGTTTTCTTCGCTCTCTCCTGCTATCCTCAATTCTTCATCCTTAGATTCTACTTGCATCTTGAGAATTTCAAGCCTCTCCAACCAGTCATGCAAAGTCATAGTCCGATTACACATATTTCTCCTAAGCCTATCTGTGAAATGACAAGGGGTGTTGTTCTCAATTGTCATATTTAAGGCTTCACAAAGACTTGAGCTTTCTTGTTTGATCTTGACAACTTTACGGGGTAGCTTTCTTTACAAATACCTTGAACTTTATTCTAAAGACATCATTCTCATTTTCATTCTCAAAAATGTCAATGTCCAAATTGTGTTGAGTACTTGCCTCACTATTTGATGCTTCCAATTTCGAGTCATCATCATCACTTGACACTTCTTTATTTGAGTAGATCTCATCATCAAGACCATCACCTTGGAATTGATAACTTCTAGCATCATATACTATTTCTTCTCTTTCAAGATTAAGATCTAAACCATTGTTCTCTTGTTCATCATTATCCATATGAAAGGTGGCGAAAGCTATGAAATTGGCCATATTCTCCACATCATCTAAGGATTCCTCCTTTTCTTCAAGGTCATCATTATCACACCAAGTAGCAGCCAAAGCTTTCCCTTTCTGCCTGTCCTTCAAATTTCTACAATCCGGAGTAATATGACCTATGCCTCTACATTAAAAGCATTAAACTCCCTTCTTTGATGGCTTTTCTTAGATAGTTCCATTTTCTTGAAAGTGCTATTCTTCTTGAAGTCTTTTCCTTTTGACCCAAAGATTTTCTTATCTTTCTTCAAGAATTGCTTAAACCTCTTCACTAGAAGAGCCATGTCTTCATCTGATTTAGTATCCTTCTTGTTGTGCTCAGAGTCTTTCAAGATTATCCCTTTTTCCTTCTTGGGTTGAGAGATGAGCTTTCTTACCTCATAAGCAAGCAACTTCCCAACGACTTGCTTGGCTTCATAGACTCGTACTTAATATTTTCTTCTATGGTCGTCATATTGGCTTCAAATCTATTTGGGAGAGACCTCAAAATCTTTTGGTTGACTCTTGAGTCAGAGTAGGTTTCTCCAAGTTGGTGGCTTTGATTGATGATATCCATGAGCTTGATTTGAAATTCATTGAATGACTCATGCTCCTTCATCCTAATGGTTACAAATTGAGCTTGAATGAAGCTTTGATCCCTTCAAGGTTTGAGTGCCTTCATGTGCTGTCTCTGATATCTCCTAAGCATCATGTGCATTATTGGTGATTTTGATGAGTTTATATTGGTTCTCATCCATTGTAGAAAATAATGCGTGTATTGCCTTGTTGTTCCACTTTGAAGCCTCAAACTCTTGGATACTCCATTGTGATTTTGGCTTTAACACTGTATTTCCATCTCCAGAAGTCATAATACAATGGGTGTATCTTTCTTCAATCACCATCCACACTCTATCATCAATGGCCGACAAATAAAATTCCATCTTCCCTTTCAATGATGAATAATTCATGCCAGTGAGCAATGGTGGTCCTGTGCTAAAAGCACCCTCAAGATCTATTCTACTCATTGTATTTAGTTGAATGAATGCAATGATCAAAATGCACACAAATGCAAGACACACAAAAATGAAGCAAGGATCTCCTACGTTTGTCTAGGAACCTGCTCTGATACCAATTGAAAATAAGATAGGTGTGTCTAAAATAGCCAGGGGAGGGAGGGGTGTGTGAATGGGTTATTAATAAAATATTTACCTATTTTTTAATTATACAAGATTAACAATTAAAACCCAAAATAAACAACAATAAAAATCAAGTAAAGTATTGAAAAAAAAAAAGAACAATTGACTTTTACATGGAAACCATCCAGCTGGAAAAACCATGGGATTACCCACACTAACCATTTGGGATCTCAAATCTACTATTTGAACACTTGATTACCACCTGATCGGACCAAAATTGTTATATATTTTGGCCCTCATACCCTTACTCTTTGCCTCGTTTTCAGGTAGTTTTGAGTTTATCATATGGCTTTTCTGTTCTTATTGCAGGCATTAGGTGAAAATAAGAGTATGAAGTCCAAAAGGGGAAAATTGGGCAGAAAAAGGAAGAAGTTAAGACCATAGTGCACGGGTCCCTTACCCGTGCATAAACCGTGCACAAAAACTTGAAGAATTGAAGAATCGCTTAGTGTAAGGTACTACACCGGTCCTTACCCGGACATAACTCGTGCAGTTGCCCAAACCTGAGAGCAGATCAGGTGTGAAACCCTTAGTGCATGGGTCATGCACGAAATCTTACTTAGACATAACCCGTGTATTACACCCAGATCAGGGAGCATGAAAGAGACTGCACGGGTCTAGCACGGTTCCCTTACCGGTGCACAACCCATGCACTACTTGCATAAGCAAATTAAACCTATTTAAGGACTCATAAATATGTTATTGATTTTGATCAATACACACCCACACACCATTTACATCACACATTTTCTCTCTCCGGATCTAGGAAACACTCGCTCCCTTCACATAAAAAACCCATACATTGAGTCTTGGATTTTCTACTTAACAAGGCATTAGGAGATTGGAATTCAAGCATTCAAGGAAGGAGAACCTCTCAATAGCTATACTCTCACTCTCTTCTCCTACTTATTTCATTGTATTTAGCAAAAGCAACTAATTATCCCACTAAGGGGTTGATGTGATTCTTTTTTGAATTTTGGGTAATGTAATGAATTCTATATTTTCTTTTATCAAATATGTTTTATTTATTTTTTTAATTGATTTCAAAGATAATTTGTCTTAGATTGTACACTCCTCTCTTTGCAAATTGTTTGAGAAACTACTTGAGTAGAGAATTGGGTATGCCCTCTATTTGATTATGTAATGCTCATTTGGATGCAAGGATTGAACAAAAGTACCCTATTCAATTGAAATCCAGACATATTAGTCTCAATCTTTATCTAATCTCAAATGGATGACCAATTCTATACCATATAGGTTGGTTTCTTATGAGAGATTAAGCACCAATTCTATACCATCTAGGTTGGTGAATTTATAAAGAGATTAGTCCCTTATTTTGATAGATGCACTTTTATGAACAATCACTTATGGGTGACCAATACTTTACACTCTAGATTGGAAATCCATAAGGGATATACAACCAATTCTATATCCTCTAGATTGGTTACAAAAGTTTAATTTTACATTCAAGAGAAATCTAACTTTACCAATTATTTGTATGTTGGATCCATCAACATCTTAGTCCATTTATTATACATTTTTTATCTACTAACATAGTTGCATGTTAATTAGTTTATATTTAGTTTTCATTTTAGTTAATTTGAAATCATCAACCATTGCAATTTACTTTTATCGCATCTAGTTCTAAAGTGATAATTTGATCATAGCTATTACTTGATCTTTGTGAACGATACCCTACTTGCCAATTTATTAGTTAGTTGTTTTGAGTACAATTTGGATTTATAAATTTTGTTTGACAAATATTTTCATACATAGCAAAATGGCATTAGTCAAAATGATGGCGTTGCCAGGGATTGAAGTATGTAGTTGTGATTAGGTTTAGCTTTAGTTAGTTGTTTATTGTTTTAGTTTTCTTTTACCTTGATTTTCTTTTGTTTTGTGTAGTTTCAGGTGTTTAGGTTTATGCACAGAAGGTGTTCATTTAGAAGACTAGTTTTTCCAACCCAAGATAATATCAATTGAATCATTAGGATAATTAGACAAATTGAGAGTAATCGGTTGGAAGAGGAAATGGTTGAAGAGAAACCGCCAAACATGTCGATTGAAGAATGAGAAACACATGAGGATGATTTAGGAATAACATTTAGGGAGTACAATCTCCCATCAATAGGAGATGAGCATCCTACTGCTATTGTCCTAGATGACATCATTAGAAAATACGAGTTGAAGGGAATGCATGTGAAGTTGTTGCCATCATTCCATGGGCTACCTACCGAGGACTACTTACAATTTATGAAGCAGTATGACACGATATTAGAAATATTTCCGATCATAGTCTGAAACACAGTATTGACTAAGGGACAACTCTAGATGAGATGTTTCCAGTACTACTTAAAGGACCGTGCTATGCAATGGTATATGGCATTGAGGCCAAGAACGCTCACGACATGGCCTCAAGTTTACAATGTTTTCTATAACAAGTTCTTCCCAACTGCTATGGCTAGAAAGTTAAAGATAAAGATTTCCATATTCAATGAGTAGGACAGGGAGCCGTTTCAAAAAGCATGGGAGAGATTCCATCTCTTGCTAGCATAAGTGCCACCACACACCTATCTGTACGAATTTAAGGTCACTTCTTTCTACCAAGGTCTCTCCACTATCACTTAGATGATGGTGGACAATGCTTGTGGGGGTACAATTGTTGATAAAATGGCCCTAGAGGCTTATGAGATTATGGAGAGGTTGGCCCAAAATTCACAGTAAAGATCCTTCAACACAAGAAGATGTTGCATGATAGAAATTGATGGATGCACAAGTGTTGTAATTAAATTTCTAAGATAACGAATGAAATTCAATCTGTGAAGGATTTAGTGTAGAATCTGTACAAGTCCAGTGCCAAAGTGAACCAAGTTATGAGTGATTCAATGATGGGGAAGGTCAATGTGAGCAAGAGGAGGCTCAAGTGTTGGGAGGCTTCCAATGATAGAGAAATGACCCTTACTCCAATACGTACAATCCATGTTCGAAAAATCAACCGAATTTTTCATGGAGCAATAACAATAACAATAACACCAACTAGAACCAAGGATTTAAGAGTCAAGGTTATAACAGATACAATAATCAAGGTTGTCTAAGCAACCAGTGGTAGAATACAGAGAGCCACCATCAAACAAATTCCAACAACCAATATGGACAATTTCAAACCAAGATCAAGACATTTGAAGAAATGATGAAAGAGTTGGCACATAGCCACCAGAAATCAAACAAATACTTCAACAACACTCAAAATGCAACTCAACAAAAACTGCAAAATTATATTGACTCTAATGACCAGAGGAACGTTGGCATTGATGCCTTACTCAGAAGAATAGAGACTCAATTGACTCAGATAGCAAAGTCCATACTCAAGCTGGAAAAAGGAAAATTAATGAGTGGGAATGAACATGCAAAGGTTATGGAAGTGGTGCAAAGTGAGAATGAGGAGTAAGATAAAGGAGAAGTTGCTCTAGAGTCATGCAAAGTGGATAAAAATTCTGAGAATAGAGAGCTAGGTGAATGGGTAATAACTACAGGGGATAATGAGCAGTTGATGAATGAGACTATCCCATCAAAGTTGAAAGACATTGAGAGTTTCATTATTTCGGTGAACATAGAAAATTCAGGTGTCATGGAGGCAGTGCTTGATATGAGGGCCAACATCAGTATGATGCCCCTTCAAGTTTACAGACAGTTGAAGATTGATTCTATTAAGCCTACCTACATCACCTTGAGAATGGTTGACAATTCTACTCAGGCCCCGGTTGGTATAATTGAAGATGTGCAATTGGATGTACATTGGCTCAAGGTACCAGTTGACTTTGTGATTTTGGAAGTAAGAGAAAAGGGAATTCAAGATCATGATTGGAAGTTGCTTTTAGGTAGGTCATTCATGGCCACAACAGGAATGATTATGAATGTAGTTTCAAGACATTTATCTTTTAGATGTGGTGATAGGAGAGTAGAATTCTATGTGGATGGACCTAATGACAAGGTGAGTGAAGGATGATATTTTCTAATGGAGAAGCCGAAAGATCGAAGGAAGAAAAGGAAGGTTGGTAAGCTTGTAATTACAGTTGATTTAGCATGTGAAATGGAGGAAGGACGTCTTGACGGTATTGAAGAAAAGGAAGCTTCAAAGGTAGAAGATGTAATTTTTGATGAAGAAATTCTTGAAGAGATATCTAGAGATTTGAGAAAGAAAAAGAAAAGGAGTTAGAAGATAAGGACAAAAAGCTTCCTCAAGAAATCAAACTTCTTAAGGAGGAGAATGAGACTTTGAAGAAGAAAGTGCAAGAACTGTCCAACCTCAACAAAACGATTGAGAAGAAAATTATAAAAGTTGAGGGTGAAAAGAAGGCGATATCAAAAGACCTAGTTAAGCTTGCTAAACTCTCAGAAAAGTTTGAAGAATAATACACAAGAAAAACTAGAAGGCTATTGATGGAGGCTGAAAAGAAGTCAAATGCTTTAGGAGAGGTAAATGAAGTGCTCAAAAAGAAAGAGGAGACCTTAAAGATTACAAAAGTGAAGGATCGTCATTACATAGTTCAACTAGATAAAGTAGAGAAAGAAGTCAAGTTACTCAAAGTGCAACACTTAAGGGGACCTCAAAGCTTCAACCAAAGAGGGAGTTTTCCTTATACCATTCCAACTTGTTATTTTTGTTCAAGGAAGGGGCATGTTCAAGCCTACTGTTTCAAATTTCAAAAGCTCAAAGTGAATAGGAAGAAGTCTAAAAAGAACCCACCAAAAGTCAAGAAAGTTTGGGTTAGGAAGACTTAGTGGATAGAGTAAGGTCAAATGGGTTAGAAAGGGTAAGAGAGTCAAGAACACCCATTTGGGTAGTTCATAAGAGTGTGATCCCAATTCCATCAAAACCACCTTTACTTGGCTGAAGTTACACCCAAGTTGCATGTCTATGACCATTTTGATGCATGTTTTGTGCTACACATTTTAATTTCTTGTTGCCTCTATGATGACCTTCATCTCGATTACTTGAGCTTGATTGTTTATGGGTAGATTCAAGTCGGAAGAAAATCTATTGTGTAATGTGTTTATAAATTTTGCCATTTATTTTTATTTTTATCTTATGATTAATGAAATTAGTGCAAGAAAGTTGTTTATGGATATACTTTTCATGTGTTGGGAATCAAGTCAAAAAATGGAGAGTCCGAAAAAGAAAGAGGTAAGTGTAAGTGCAAATGGGTAGAAACAGGTGTAGTGCACAAGTAGCTGACCCGTGCACATCCCGTGCACTACCCATGCACCGGGAGAGAAGAATTCAAGAAATTGGTTGTGCACGAGTAACTGCACGGGCCCCTACCCATGCTAGACCCGTGCACCGTGAACACACACACACACACACACACACACACACACACATATATATTTATAGCATGTCACTTTCGTGGTAGGGCTCAACAAAACAAACAAAGACACTTTTATCCCTTTTCCTTCTCTTCGAACCCTAATGGTATTTTGTAAGACTCAAGTTTTTAATTTTCAAGATCAAAGGTATGATTTTTTCTCTAATAACTTGTTCCCGATTGTTCAAATTTGAATTCCACACTTTTCTCCTCTCAATCTCTTCTAAAATAGCCATGAACTCTAACCTATGAGTGACCCACAAAATTTTCATTCTTAGTGAATATTCTTTGATGTTTATGTTGGGTTTATGTTTCTATTACATGTAAGAGTGAGTTTGATTGATTTTCAATGATTAATGATCACTTTTGCATATACATTGGAAATTTTAGGGTTTATGTAAATTTATGTGAATTGTCGTGAATTGAAGTTAATTGGCAATGAATTTGTAGTTTTCATGAAATTAATTGATGTTGAAACTATTCCATGAGCAAAATGTTTATTATTTGTGTATATTGTGCATTTTACCATGGCAAAAATTGAACAAAGAAGTACAATTCTGGGTAATTGCAAGTGTCAGTCACCCGTACACAACCCGTACACGGGCTATGAGGCCTATTGTTATATGTTTGAAATTTTTCTGCTTAAACTATGTACACATAAGCTTTCTTTTTGCTATGATGTTTTCTTAACTGTGTGTTTTATTTTGTAGATGACAAGCAGAACTAAGGCCTTAGCTAAGAAACTCGGTGTTAGTGGGAGCAAAAAGAAGAAAACACCCACTCCTACTCCATTGCCTCCAAACACATTGAACCTTGAATATGAAAAATGTTTATAGTACTTTAGATGGTGGGATATGGTAGTAGAATGGGGAATTGATCTATTCGAGCTTGTACACATCCCAATCTCGGAGATGGTAAACCAAAAGAGGTGGCAAACATTTGTTTGTACTCCTCCCAATTTCTACAGAATGGTCGTACAAGAATTTTATGCTGGAATGATACATGATTACTTCATCTGGGTTGTTCCAGTCATTGTGAGAGGGGTCAAGGTTTGGATGACATTTTTAGACATTCAGAGTTATTTCAGAACTGAGCTTCTAGATGATTGTAGGGTTATTAAGAGAATTAAAGATGGAGTCACTTGGGATGAGAGTTTTGTGAAGCAAATTGTAGAGCTAGCAAATGAACACATCATCGTACCTATGGATTTTTAGGTGACATCGGCATACCCAATCAAGCACTCCAATCATAAGATAGACTTGGGTTTCTGGAATGTGTTTATTTCCCACTCCTTAGGCCCCGCAGATATAGGACCTATGTAGCCTTCGGGACTTCCATAATCCTACATTGCTTCATGCATAGTTAATCCCTAAACGTTGCTTGGATAGTGAAAATATAGATCTTAATGGTTGGGAACAGAAGATTGGATAAGCTGGCTCTGACTTTCCCATGATTGATTACTGAGTTCTGCAGGCAGACTGAGGTGGATTTTCTGGTTGATGATCTTGAGTGGCCTCAGGTGACTTGATTTTGAGATATATTTTATGGTTGTTAACCTTTGTGATTAAGAATTATGCTTCAAGGTTAGGTTCTTCATCTCTTGGATTAGACACACCAACAACTTATAAGTCATGGAGGGACGAGCAAGCGAAGAGTGCTCAAAAAACGGGTGAGAACCTACTCAAAATTTGATTTCATGAATGCAACAACCTCATTTTCATCTCTTTATCTCAATCTCAATCTCATGCACTTTATCTCTCTATTTTTGTTTATAGACATATGTGAATAATTGGTGAATATGGATATCTTATTAAATATCATTTTTGGTTTGAATGTGTGGATAATTATGAATGGAAACAAATGTGAATGTTGATACATTATGGTTTCCAAAATTTTTGCATTTATTGATTATTTTCGTTTTTGATTAGATGAGCCGGAGGCTCTTGTGGATATTGCATATGGTTTATAGATTTTCTTTTCATATTGCCCGATTCGGTTTGGGGGTTTTTAAATCATTCATGTATCATGTATTGATTTTGAGCTTATAGTACAAAATAGTTTTGGGGTCGTTTTATCCCCATTCCAACAATTTTGATTGTGAATGCTTGACGTGGTTAGGATTTTGTACTTAATTGCCATATTTATCTATTATGCCTTACTTTATTTATTATCCTATTTTTGATTCTTTTTATTTTGTTGGGGCATTGGTTGTGATTTACTAGTGCCTAGGTTTGTTATGAGTCGGTTAGGTGCGCGCCGTTAGACCGGACTCTTTTGTCTTCAACATTGAGGACAATGTTGGGTTTTGGTTTAGGGGCGTAGACGCCTTTATTGAGTCATCCTTTTAGTTATTTTGAGTCATTTTTAATTATTTTGGTCCAATTTTTTTTCGTTTTGTCACAATGGCCAAATTTTCGAGTTTCAACTAGCAAATCATAGTCACTCATGGGTTATACTTGCATAGTCATGGGCTAGTCCCATCTTTCGTGTGCTTTATTTGAGAGGACTTGATGCTCTTGCGTATTGTTCTAATAGTAGAGACAACCCGTGAGTTCACAAACACAAACCTATTTAAAAGCGCATTGAGTGTATAATTTTTTCTACTTTTTAAACACTTTTCTCGTCATATGCGTCACATGCCATAGGACTTACTTTTCATACATATAATGGATTGCTTGATGGATTCATTCATTCCCATGATAGACTAATTATGGAAGTGATTTTAAGCAATGTGTGTGAAATTAACTATTTAAAATGCTTAAACACGTTCCTTTATCCGTTATGTGTGCTTCAAAGCCAAATTTGCGGCCAAACACTTATATTTCATTTGGAACCAAGATAAACCATATAGACATAGCCAAACACAAGCCTACCTTTATTGCCAATCATGTCGGATGTGTGTGGTTGAGGGATAAGAGATCTAATGTAGAGATAACATGTATGTAGGCAATTATGTAAATTGTGCATGAAATGGCTAAATATGTAAAAGTGCCCAAATTTCCACTTAAGAGACAAATTGTAAAACTGGTATGTGATATTGTGCAAAGAAAAGCAAAGAAAAGAAAAATATCAAGCAAAAAGAAAGAAAAAGGCATAGTAAAAAAAAGGAAGAAAGATCATAGTGAAATTTAATGTTAAGTATTCATAAAGTAAAGTACAATTATGAAGCACAAATGTGCATCTAAGGAAATGGCTAGTCGCTAAAGTGTAATTAATGTGTAATAGAGCTTTGTATGGGGTGTGTGAGTATGATTAAACATGATTGGTGATCTTTGAACTCAAATTTCCTTATTTCTTTGTTCACCGTGTCTAACCCCATTGCCTCGTTACAACCAAAGGGAAAAGTCCTATTTGATTTATGATATGTCTTGATTTTGAGTGTTTGTTGATTACTTGATCTTCCATGTTCATGTCATAGTGAATCATTCCTAGGCTAGTTCATAAACATTATCGGGTTTTGAATATACATTGTATGCAATGCATTAGAGTTCTATGCATAAAATCCATCTTTGCATACCTTGAATGAGTGTGAACTTAAGACTGTGAGCGGTAAAATGAGAGTTGAATCGGATGAGGAGTAGAGTCAAAGCGAATTATGCTCAATGTGTGGGAACGAGTTGTTCCCGATATGAGAGCGCTGCTAGGCATGAGATTCATGATTGTGAAAGTTCCCCTCAAGTGCCTTCTAGTTGTTTTAGATTGATTTGCATATATTTACTTCTCTCTATCACACATCCTTACATCTCATCATCGGTTGGACATACGACCTGTTGAATTATTTGTTAAGTCTAGGAGAGTTTAGATCGAGTCATTATTCTATTCCTTTCTTATTTGTTTTGTTTTATGATATACTCGAGGACGAGCAAAGATTTGCTTTGGGGGTACTTGATCGGACCAAAATTGTTTTATATTTTGGCCTTCGTATCCTTACTCTTTGTCTAGTTTTTAGATAGTTTTGAGTTTATCTTGTGACTCTTTTGTTCTTATTGCAAGCATTAGGTGAAAAACAGAGTACGAAGTCAAAATGGGGCAAATGAGGTAGAAAAGGAAAAAGTGAAGACCATAGTGCACAGGTTCCGTACCAGTGTACTAACCGTGCACAAATTGTACACCGAAACTTAAAGAATTGAAGAATCCCTTAGTGCACGGGTATTGCACAGATATTTTATGGGTCCTTACTCGAACACAACCTGTGCAGTTGCCCAAACTAAGGAACGGATCAGGTGTGAAGCCCTTAGTGCACTGGTCCTTACCTGGACATAACCTATGCACTACACCTAGACTAGAGAGCATGAAGGAGACTGCACGGGTCTAGCACGTGTCCCTTACCTGTGCATAACCCATGCACTACATGCATTAGATGCTGTCACATTAGCAAATCAGACTCACTTCGGGACTCATATATATAGGATGGATTCAAATTTTAAAACACACACCTACATACCATTTACATCACACTTTTTCTCTATCTAGATCTAGGAATAACTCACTCTCTTCACATCAAAAACCCACACATTCATTCTTGGATTTTCTACTCAACAAGGCATTAAGAGATTGAAATTCAAGCATTCAAGGAATGAGAACCTCTCAATGGCTCTACTCTCACTCTCTCCTCTTACTTATTTCATTGTATTTAGCATGAGTAGCTAATCATCCAACTAGGTTGTTGATGTGATTCTTTTGTGAATTTTGGGTATTGTAATGAATTCTATCTTTTCTATTTAATCTATCAAATATGTTCTATTCACTGTTTTAATTGATTTCAAAGATAATTTGTTTTAGATTATACACTCCTCTCTTTGTAAATTGTTTGAGAAATTACTTGAGTAGAGAATTGGGTATACCCTATATTTGATTCTCTAATGATCATTTTGATGGAAGGATTGAACATGAGTACCCTTTTCAAGTGAAATCCGGATATATTAATCTTATTCTTTATCTAATCTCAAATGGGTGACCAATTCTATACCCTTTAGGTTGGTTGCTTGGGAGAGATTAAGCACCAATTCTATACCCTCTAGGTTGGTGAATTATAAAAAGATTAGTCCCTTATTTTGATAGATGAACTTTTTGAATAATCACTTGTGGGTGGGCAATACTATGCACTCTAGATTGGAAACCTATAAGGGATATACAACCTTTTAGTCAAAAATTCACTCAAGGTTAGGAATTTCAGTTAGCACCCTTAGAACCTCTACCCTGGTTGATCGCGGTCGGGGTTAGGTACCTTCAGTACCAGATGCATGTGTAAGCTTAATAAGAAAAATATGAACAAATGATATGGTGGACTAATCAATGTATTTTTTTATTATCTATAAATCAAGATACAAATCTTGTACATCGAAATAGGACACTCAATCACTCTCTCTGTATTTCGCTCAGATGAATGGAGATGGTGAACTCGTTTCTGTTGATAAGTGGATACTACTCACAACGACGATGACTCTTAAGGTTTTTTTCTTTCTTTTTTTCTTTTCTCTTTCTCCCATTTTTCTCCTCTCTTTCCTCTTGATAATCTCCTCCTATTTATACATAAAGTCTAGGGTTTTCTCTTCACGTACAAGTCAGGAGGTCAACAAATTGTTCCTCTTTCCCCATCTGATGGGATTTTTTGTTTAATGTCATTGATCCTGGAGAATAGACGGAGAATATCTTGGCAGGAAAACGGTGTTTGTTTTCCTTTTAAACTCTTCAATTATGACGGTGTACACATGGAGTTCACCTGTAATGTTTGGTGAATAATCCGACGTCATCTGTTGATGGTGTATCACATTAGAACCTCGACCTGATGGTGTATCAGGGTACCTCGGGGTTCCAGTTTGTTGATGGGGTACCCTGAGCTATCATCTTGGCGAGGTGGCATTGGACAAATGGAGATGGTGAGGTACCATTCCGGTGGCGAGGTGCTTGGTTGATATTTCTGGAGCTTTACGATCTCTTAAGAGCTTTACGGATATCTTATTTCCTGCTAGAAAGGTAGAATACGTACCTCGACAAGAGTGCAGATCGTTGTCGTGGTGCCTAGGTACCAGCTGAGGGGTCCACGAGGGTGCAATAATTTTGTCATGCTCTTACAATGATGTCGAGATCCCTGGGTCATGCTGGACTTGGTACTGCGAGGTAAACTACTACGCCATGTGCCTATGTAGTACATGGAGGTGTTCTCTGGCTCTGACCAAGTAGAAAATTTCCATTTGACCCCTTACCAAAAATGGCTATTAACATAACCTATTTTATACCCTCTAGATTGGTTACAAAAGATTAATAATACATTCATGAGAATTCTAACTTTACTCATTATTTGCATGTTGGATCCATCAACCTCTTAGTCCATTTGTCATACATTTTTAATTTACTAACAAAGTTGCATGTTAATTAGTTCATATTTAGTTTTCATTTTAGTGAATTTGAAATCATCAACCATTGCAATTTACATTTATCACATCTATTTCTAGAGTAACAATTTGATGATAGCTATTACTTAATCTCTGTGGATGATACCCTACTTGCCACTATATTGGTTAGCCATTTTGAGTGAAATTTGGGTTTATAAATTTTGTTTCACAAATACTTTCATACATAGCAAAACAACATTTGTCACCACCTGAGTTGACAACCCAGTCGCACTATTCTCAGAAGCAACTCAAGCTACTCTACCCGGGGGACTTTATAGTGATTCTAGTCAAATTGCTTTCCCATCAACCCATGATTGCAAGACTTGCTTGCTTGTGCAACGTCACCTAGAAGCCACAAGAATTTGACTCTATTAAGAGATTAAGTCTAAGTGAATAAGTATGAATATTTAAGATGCAATATAGTGCAAGACCACACACAATACGCTTCACTAGAGATTAAGATGCAAATCTAACAATCCTAGTTATCAAGGTGTCTACATGGACAAACATGCAAAATTTTCTTAACAAGAAATGAAACCTAGTCACTATGCAATCAAACAAACCTTAATTAAGTCATGGCAAAATAGTTGTGCAAACAAGAAGAAGTATATGCAAGAAATATGTAATTAACTAACACCTAAGCACTCTATATGTCAAAAAGGACCAAGCTTGGAAACATAGAACAATATATGAAGTTAGAAATGAGTTCTGCTTACCAAGTTATGAAGCAAGTAAGAACCATGAGATAAAGATGCAAGATGAAGTTTAACAAGTCTTGGATTTGGAGTTTGTTGAGACAAAGATGAAGTTTTTAAGGCTTCTCTCATTGGATACTTTGTATATCTCACAAGGGATTTAAAATTCCAGAATTCCTAAAGAATAAAGAGCAAGAGGAATAAATATAGGAGTTGACAAAACTACGACGTTTTGAACAACAAGGGGCTGTCGCGGTTTTGACCATCGCGATCTACTAAGACGGCAGACGACAAACGGCAAACGGCAATCGGCTGCGGTAAGGTAAACGAAACATCGCTAACATGCGTAGTCTATTTTTTCCACGGTGGTCCAAGATGGCACTTGAACCATGACCGCTCCCAGAAAGATTACTACGGTTGATTTGCCACGTTCTACCAAGACGTCGCTTGGACCACAGAAATAACTATCGCTAGCTCATCGATGTCTCCGACGACGACACTACAACTGCGGAAATAATTGATGTTCGCTTGCCATTATCTACCAAGACGGCACTCTGACCGTGACAATGAGAGGAGAGGCCTTCTTATGTACTCTAAAACACTAACATGTATGCAATGTGTACAAGTGTGTGAGTGGTGGCAATGCACACATAAATAGGCAATAAAAGACACAAATAGATGACATACACGTGTATGTGTGCACCAAAAAAACTCTCCAAGAATCAAATTCAAGTGTCATACCTTTAAGCACTTGATCCTGAAGATCTAGGGATGTCAAGAGAAACTTGATCATGAACACGTCAAGCACCTAATCTACACTGACATTAAAATTTCCATTTGTGGTTTGTTACTGAAATAAATCAATCGTAAAAAGGTGGCACTTACACTCCCTATATTTTCTTTCTCACTTTAATTTCAATGGTCAAAATCAGTCCACCTCATTAAAAATGAATGGTCCAAATTCAACAAAAAAACTGAGCCCCACCATGAATTGTAAAAAATAAAATTTTAAATTTATTTGAAAATAATAATATTTCCCTTTTAATTAAAAATAATTAAAATAAATAAGGAAACATTATTAGGGAGGCTTCTTGGAGTATTAACTCTTTACATGGCTTCTCATTATTTATAATTACACCAAACTCTTTGCATGTAAGGGAAATATAAGGTGGTTTATTGGGGATTCTCTTACATGGTAAAATTTGCACACGATTACAAGATGATATTTGAACTCGCTTATGTTGGGATTATGCTCGATAGCAAGAGTGTAATAATGTAATTGAAAATATTTTCATATTAATAAAGTGATTTCTAGTTTAACAAGTCTTATAGCATTTATAGTTTAATTATAATTGTCAAAAGTAAATAATCATAAGGTCAAAAGACTATGAGAAAAGAAGAATTGTTCATACATTTAGATATGTATGAGGTAGACACAATTCTTTAGTTAGTCTTGAATAATATTCACAACTTAAGATAAAAGGTTGGGCGCCTTTATCTTGTCAAAGTTGTAGATTCTTTTGCTAGCATTTGAATGGGATCAAATGTGTTATGATGAGCCTAAAATCATCAAAGTGAGGTGTCTTTGGGAAAAAGAATCTAGTGCACTGGGTGCATTAAATAGGATCATAATGGAATACTTTATCTAGAACCGTCAACGGATAAAAGTTTTCATTTGAAGACAATCGGAGAGTCTATCTTAATCCTGAGATAAATGATGGACTTATGGTTGCAAGTGTTGTCATTGAGCTATCAATGAGTACGATCTTATAGCATAGTCTATCCTCAATAGTTTCGTGGTATTCATTTGTTAATCGATAGAGGACTTCATTTATAGATATGGACATCGTGGCTCCATTTATTAAATGAGAGTAGAATACCATCATATGGATGTTTTAAGGTATTTGATATTAAATCTTAACGTTAAGTTTTCAATAATGTCGATTGAAACATGGCTTCTGGACAAGTCAAAATATTCAAGTTCAAAATGTGGTCATATGAGTAAATATGGTAACTTGGAGAGCTGTAGACGGTCTATGAGTTCTTGGCGATTACTGGTATTATCCACGAGGATACACTTTCTCCAATAAGATTGTCTAGGGTATGAATGAGTAGCATCAACCTATTCTATCTTTATTTAAGCGTTCAATTTTAGTTCTTTAGTGAAATGAACTAAAATTAAATAGATCGGACCTAAGTGAATCATTTGTTGATTGTGATTGGGTTGTGTCTATTGGAGCTTAAATCTAGATAGCCCGCCAAGATCCCCAATCCACATGAACTTGTATGGATCACTTGATATATTCTACCGGACCAATTTAGGGGTCCATCTAGAATTGTATTGAGGCATGTGGACTTGTTTCTTTTTGTAAGAATGGGTCTAGTTCACATGTGGACTTTTTATAAAGGTCAAATGGATTTAATAAAATAAGAAAATAATATATTGGCCCATAAATATTGGTATGGGCGGCAAGGCTATTTAGAATAGCTTAATTATATTATATTATTTTATTATTTATTAAATGAAAATTAATTAATTTGTGGATTAATTAATTATTTAATTAAAAGTAAAAAAAAAATTCCTAGTAGGAGATGGTCTCCTAAAATTATACTATTGTTGGTAGTATAATTAATATTAAAGACTATATTTGATAAGTAGATAAATAAAATGAATTATTTATCTAATCAAATTAGGAAGTCTTTAATATGGTTACAAATACACTATTGAGTTGGATTAGGAGTCTTGGTGTTAGGATAGATTTCCTTTTTGAAAAGGATTCTTAACCACCAAGTAAAATTACCTAAGGAAAGGATTATTAACTACCAAGTAAATCCTTCTTAGGAAAAGAATTAAGTCTCCTAATTATATTAAGTGAAATTTCAGTCAACTATGTATATATAAAAGGAGGATAGAATTCCTTTTAAAATAGGATTCTTAACTACCAAATAAATCTACCTAATGAAAGGATTCTTGCCAACCAAGTAAATTCTTCTTAGGAGAGGACTTATGATCTTATATATATAGGTTTGGAAATTTCGGCCAGCTCTAAAGGTTTTCTATGAGTTGAATTTCGGTCAAGCTAAGCAATTTATAAGAAGAGAATTTGGCCTTGCAAGAGAGAATTTTGAGGGAGAAAAGTTTAGTTTTTGCTCTAGACAAAATTCGATCAACTCATAGATATAGAGTGTAGAATTCAACCAAAGAGAAAAAGAGAACGTTTTTGTTTTTGATAGTACACTAGTATCCTTTACATCTAAAGGGTTTCGTGTACAAAATCAAATGTGTTTCCCTACAGAAATGGACTATATGAATAATTTTGAGCCTAAAAGTAGAATTGTCCTGAATGAGCTTTTAGGAGATACAATTCCACAAGAGGTTTCGCAACCAAGCCCAAACGTAAGTTTTGTACCAACATAAGATCAACAATCTACCATACCTCGTCATAGTTGGAGGGTTGTTAGACAACCCGAGAGATACATCAGTCTAGGAGAATCAATCGAGAATCTTCCGAACGACGATGATCCCTATACGTACATGGAAGCAATGGAAGATGTTGATTGTCGCCATTGGTAAAAGGCAATGCAATCCGAAATTGAATCTATGTTCAAAAACAAAGTCTGGTCTCTTGTAGACTTGCCTAAAGGGGTAAAACTCATCTGGTTCAAGTGGGTATACAAGAGGAAAAGAGGAATAGATGGAAATGTGGAAACCTTTAAAGCTAGATTGGTAGGTAAAGGTTATATACAAAAGAAAGGTATTGATTATGAAGAAACCTTCTCTCCTGTGGCCATGCTTAAATCCTTTAGGATACTCTTATCCATTGCGACATCTCTAGACCTAGAGATTTGGCAAATGGGTGTCAAGACAGCTTTCCTTAATGAAAGTCTTGACGAAAGCGTCTGCATGATACAACCAGAAGGATTCATTAAAAAATGCCAAGAGGAAAGGGTATACAAGTTGCAAAGATCCATTTACGGATTGAAGCAAGCATCCAGATCCTGAAACATTAAGTTTAATCAAGCTGTGAAAAGTTTTAGATTTAATCAAAACCTTGACGAACCTTGTGTACATAAAAGGATTAAAGGCAACAAGTTGGTTTTCCTAATTACTTTACGTTGATGATATACTACTCATCGAAAACTATGTAGGTGTATTGACATCAACAAAAGAATGGTTAGCAAAACAATTTGATATGAAGGACTTAGGAGAAGCAAGTTATATTCTTGGTATCCAAGTTACAAGGGATATAAAGAATAGAACGATTGCATTATCCCAAGCTTCATACATAGATAAAATATTGTCTAGGATTTCCATGCAAGATTCCAAGAAAGGTATGTTACCTTTAAGACATGAAATCAAACTTTCTAAGGAACAAGTTCCTAAGAATGAGCATGAAGAGCAATTCATGAGTTGGGTTCCATATGCATCGGCAGTTGGAAGTGTAGGGAAAAAATAGTTCAAAACTCAGCGGAAGCATGAGAAAATTAGAAATTACGGTTTGCGTATATAAAAAAAAAAATTCCCTTTTAATAACAAGAAACTTAACCCTAGATTAATTGATGTATATAAAAAGGATCGTACCTTTTTTTTCGTGACGATTAAACTAGCATCGAATTAAATCAACAAGATCTTCCAATTCAATCATGAATGTGAATGACCTAGGAGTGTGGGCTCCCTTTCTTTAAATTGTATACCTGAGGATGGAAACAAACAAAATATTCTTCTTTGTTAGTCACAAAAATCCTCCAAGAGAAAAGCCAAGAATGTCCGGTCTCTTTTGAATTAACAATCAATTTGATTGAAATTCGCGTGAACCTTGATTCGATGTTGTACACAAAACCCTTTTGATGCAAAAGATACTAGTGTACTATCGAAAACAAAAACGTTCCCTCTTTTCTCTATGCTTGGCCAAATTCTTCACACAACGAGTTGGACGAAGTTTTTTTGTATTTTTTTAATAACAGTAAAAAAAACAAATAAAAAACAACTTTTCACACAAAAAACTAAGGCTTGGTCGAAATTTACAAGCAGTATATATAGGAGACCAAATCCTCTCCTAAAAAGGATTTACTTGGTGGTTAAGAATCTTTTCCTTAGGTAGATTTACTTGGTGTTTAATAATCATTTTTTAAAAAGAATTCTATCCTACACCAAGACTCATAATCCAACTCAATAGTGTATTTGTAACCATATTAAAGACTTTCTAATTTCATTAGATAAATAATTCCTTTTATTTATCTACTTATCAAATATAGTCTTTAATGTTAATTATACTACCAGCAATAGTATAATATTAGGAGACCATCTCCTAATAGAAAAAGATTTTGACTTTTAATTAAATAATTAATTAATCACCAAATTAATTAATTTCCATTTAATTAAATAATAAAATAAAATAATATAATGAAGCTATTCTAAATAGCCAGTATATTATTTTCTTATTTTATTAAATCCATTTGACGTTTATAAAAAGTCCACATGTGAACTAGACTCATTTTTACAAAAAGAAACAAGTCCACATACCTCAATACAATTCTAGATGGACCCCTAAATTGGTCCAGTAGAATATATCAAGTGATCCATACAAGTTCGTGTAGATTGGGGATCTTGGCAAGCTATCTAAATTTAAGCTCCAATAGACACTACCCAATCACAATCAACAAATGATTTACTTAGGTCCGATCTATTTATTTTTGTTCATTCCACTAAAGAACTAAAATTGTACTCTTAAATAAAGATAAAATAAGTTGATGTTACTCATTCGTACCCTAGACAACCTTATTGGAGAATGTGTATCCTCATGAAGAATTCCAGTAATCGGCAAGAGCTCATAGACCGCCTATAGCTCTCCAAGTTACCATATTTACTCATATGACCACATTTTGAACTTGGATATTTTGACTTGTCTAGAAGCCATGTTTCAATAGACACTATTGAAAACTTAACGTTAAGATTTAAAATCCAATACCTCAAAACATCCATATAATGGTATTCTACTTTCATTCAATAAATGGAGCTACGATGTCCATATCTATAAATGAAGTTCTCTATCGATTAACAAATAAATACCACCAAACTATCGAGGATAGACTATGCTATATAATCGTACTTTTTGATAGCTCAAATGATAACACTTGCAACCATAAGTCCATAATTTATCTTAGGATTGAGATAGACTCTCTGATTGTCTTCAATTGAAAACTTTTATTAATTGACGATTCTAGATAAAGTTTTTCATTTTGATCCTATTCAATGCACCCAGTGCACTAAATTCTTTTGCCCAAAGACACCACACTTTGATAATTTTAGACTCATCATAACACATTTGATTCCACTCAAATGCTAGCAAAAGAATCTACAACTTTGACAAGATAAAGGTGCCCAACCTTTAATCTTAAGTTTTGAATGTTATTCAAGACTAACTAAAGAATTGCGTCTACCTCATACATATCTAGATGTATGAACAATTCTTCTTTTCTTATAGTCTTTTGACCTTATGATTATTTACTTTTGACAATTATAATTATTAAAATATAAATGATATAAGATTTGTTAAACTAGAAATCACTTTATTAATATGAAAAGATTGTCAATTACAATATTACACTCTTGCTATCGAGCATAATCCTAACAATCTCCCACTTGCTCTATAGCAAATATGTCATATCTCTCATCCCCATATTCTCTAGATGCCCATTAAAACTCTTTTGAGGAAAAGCCTTTGTAAAGGGATCCACTAGATTTTTTGCTGACACAATCTTGGTAATCGTCACGTCCCTCTCTTATGAATTCTTGGTTCTCTCGAATTAGCCACTGCTCCACTATTGTCAAAATAGATAGTGATATGTTTTTTCGCATTAGGAACCACTTCCAAGTCAATCAAGAATTGGCGGAGCCAGACAGCCTCTTTGGTAGCCTCGCATGTGTCTACATACTCGGCTTCCATGGTGGAATCGGCAATACAAGATTGCTTGATACTCCTCCATATGACTACCCCTCCTCCAATAGTAAACACAGATCCTGATGTTGATCTCCTGGAGTCAGAATCTGTATACCCAACGAAAATTAAATCCCCTCCAGAGTATACATGCATATAATCTATCGTTCTCATAAGATACTTGAAAATATGCTTGATTGCCGTCCAGTGATCAGGACCAGGCTTCGATTGAAACCTGCTAACTATGCCCACAACAAAACAAATATCTGGTCTAGTACAGAGCATTGCATACATGAGACTTCCTACTGCCAAAGCATATGGAATCCTACTCATGAATCGCTTTTCATGCTCATTCTTAGGAACTTGTTCCTTAGAAAGTTTGATTCCATGTCTGAAAGGTAACATACATTTCTTGGAATCTTGCATGGAAAACTTAGATAAGATTTTATCTATGTATGAAGCTTGGGATAATGCAATCGTTCTATTCTTTCTATCCCTTATGACTTGGATACCAAGAATATAACTTGCTTCTCCTAAGTCTTTCATATCAAATTGTTTTGCTAGCCATTCTTTTGTTGATGTCACTACACCTACATCGTTTTCGATAAGTAGTATATCATCAATGTAAAGCACTAGGAAAACCAACTTGTCGTCTTTAATCCTTTTGTATACACAATGTTCAGCAAAGTTTTGAATAAATTCAAAACTTTTTATGGCCGATCGAACCTTATGTTCCCGGATCTGGATGCTTGCTTCAATCCATATATGGATCATTGCAACTTGCATACCCTTTCCTCTTGGCCATTTTCAATGAATCCTTCTAGTTGCAACATATAGATGCTTTCGCCAAGACTTTCATTAAGGAAAGCTATCTTGACACCCATTTGCCAAATCTCTAGGTGTAGAGATGCCGCAATGGATAAGAGTATCCTAAAGGATTTAAGCATGGCCACAGAAGAGAAGGTTTCTTCATAATCAATACCTTCCTTTTGTATATAACCTTTAGCTACCAATCTAGCTTTAAAGGTTTCCATCTTTCCATCCATTCCTCTTTTCCTCTTGTATACCCACTTGCTCCCAATGGGTTTTATCCCTTTAGGCAAGTCTACAAGAGACCATACTTTATTTTTGAACATAGATTCAATTTTGGATTGCATTGCCTTTTGCCAATGGCAAAAATCAACATCTTCCATTGCTTCCTTGTACGTATAGGGGTCATCGTCATCCGAAAGATTCTCTACAGATTCTCCTAGACCGATGTATCTCTCGGGTTGTCTAACAACCCTCCCACTACGACGAGGTATGGTAGATTATTGATCTTGTATTGGTACGGAACTTACAATTGGACTTGGTTACGAAACCTTTTGTGGAATTAGATCTCCTAAAAGCTCATTCAGGACAATTCTACTTTTAGGCACAAAATTGTTCATATAGTCCTTTTCCAGAAATTTAACATTTGTCGAAAAAAATACTTTAAGATCTAAAGGACTATAAAAATAATATCTTTTGTTCCTTTTGGATACCCTACAAATATGCATGTTTCTGAATGGGACTCCATCCTTTGTCTTTCCTTTTAACACATTCGCAGGACATCCAAATATCCTTAAGTGTTGTAAACTAGGCTTTCACCCAGTCCACAACTCATGCGGTGTTTTAGGAACCGACTTAGATGGTACATCATTTAGAATGTACATTACGGTTTGTAAAGCATATCCCTAAAAAGAATTAAGGATCGTTTAAATAACTTAACATAGACCTAACCATGTCCAAAATAGTTCTATTTCTCCTTTCAACCACCCTATTTTGTTAAGGTGTGCCTGGTGCAGAAAACTGAGAAATTATCCCATTATCAATAAGATATTGTTGAAACTCACCAGATAGATATTCTCCACCGCGATCAGACCTCAAGATTTTTATGCGTTTCTCAAGCTGATTTTCAACTTCAGCTTTAAATGTTTTGAACATGTCAAAAGCATCCGACTTATGTCTCATGAGATACACATAGCCAAATCTTGAGTGATCATCCGTGAAAGTGATGAAGTACTCATATCCACCTCTACCTTAAATGCTCATAGGTCCACACACATCAGTGTGTATCAAACCTAAACATTTAATGGCTCTTGTGCCTTTGGTCGTAAACTACCTTTTAGTCATTTTACCTTCCAAACAAGATTCACAAGTTTGTAGATCATCAACCTTTAAGTCACTTAGAGGTCCGTCATATACCAATCTTTTAATCCTATCAAGGTTAATATGACCAAGGCACAAATGCCGTAGGTAGGTTTCATCCTTTGATAATTTTACTCTTTTATGATTAGGTTCCATTGATTTCGTGTCTAACATGTGAGAGATATTTCCATGAAAATAGAATAAACCGTTTTCCAATGTACCTTTACAAACAAATTTGTTATTCTTACTAATAATAAAACTTTTATTAAAAGTAACCGAATATCCAAATTTATTTAGACAAGAGACCGAAATTAAATTCCTCTTGAATTGCGGTACATAATAAATGTTTATTAAAATTAAATGCCTACAAGAATCAAAATTGATTCTAATATCTCCCACTACACTAGTAGATACCAACGCTTCATTGCCTAAATGCAAGTTGAACTCATTCTTATTCAGTCTATTTCTTTGACCCTTTTCACCACAAAAGAAATACTTTCCTTTGATCTTGGTTACTTTCTTCATCTTCTTCTAAGAAGGTTCAAGTTGCTTTTTGTTCTGTTGTCTCTTGACCTTCTTACGGGTCTTTAACAATAATAACTTACCAAGCATATGAATCTCTTTACCCTTGCCTTTCACAAGGATTATCTTGGTGCTTTGAATATCTTGCATCAGGCTTTGCAAAGTGCATTCCTTATAATTCAAGGTGAAGTCCAACTTGAATTGATCAAAGGAACCTGATAGTGAGTCGACAATCATGTCAATTTTGGTCTCACCATCTATCTCAGCACCATTCAGTTCAGCAATGTTGAGATGTGATATGACTTTCATAGCCTGTCTAAGTTTCATCCTATGATTCATGAAAGCAGTCACTGCCTCTCTCTTTGTCATCCTAGACCTCATAGCTAATATCTTCTATAGAGACATCATTATATCGGCAACAGTCTCCATTCCTTCAAGTTGCTGTTGCAACACGTCGGAGATGATGGCCATAATGTAACGTACATTTAGCCATCTCATCTGAAGACTTCTACTACTGATACTCATCTCTTTGCTCCTGAGTAGATTCATTAGTTTGGTGGTTAAGGAATAGACATAACGAATTTATGTTTTTCAACTTGCAATAACAACCCAATTTCCTTTTCCATGTGACATAAATATCATCAGTTAAAGTATTATCTTTTAGGAAATTGATTAGGGATGGGGTTATGATTTCTTTATATTAACAAAAAATATATAAGTAAATAATCATGATAAAGCACTTTTGAATATTTATCTTGAATAAAATAAAATAATTCAATCGTAAAAATTTAACGGTGACTTAACACCCATAAATGTCACACCTCCATTGGGAGTACACACCATTTACTAGTTGGACTAGGTCCCACCTAATTGTTAACATAACAACCAACGTTTTCTATTTTAGAATTGCAATTTTATTAACAAGAACTCTTGGGAGGATATAAATAAAAGTACATTGAGTGTGTTACCAAGTTATCGACCTTCAATATAATCCCTCATGAATATCCCTCCTTTGGGAGTAGATATCGTTTCGGTTAATTGTCTTGTCTATCATTGTAAAGAAGTATCTTGCTAAATTCCATTCATGAATACCTCTTGGGAGGTTATTTACGAAACATAAAGCTCAACTAAACTTGGAGGCCGTAGGTGTTCCAAAACACCTTCTCCCACTCAATTGTTTAAGGCGTGTGATCGAATTCCAAAGAATTATTTACCAAGTTATCTAGATGTCAATTTAGATACTTAAACCATTCAATGCATGTTCATACCAAAAGAGATATATGAGTGGCACTCCTATTCTATATGACATGTTATCAAACAATGACAAACATTGCAATATTTACAACAAATATATATAGCTTCAAATTTCGGTCCATCCTAGAAAAGCAAGTAAATTATATGTCTTGGAATACAAAAAACTCCTTTCTTGGCGAACAAGTCTTCACGCGACCTTCGTCGTCTGGACTCTCTCGGCTGCCACTCATGGGCGTGCGCACCCTTGGCCATTACCCATGGGCGTGTGCATGCCACAAACCAATAAAGGGCTGCCATGCGCAGCCCATGGCTACCAAAGGGCTGCTGTGCAGCCCATGCCACAACAAACGTGGCTGCGCGCTCTTCGCACGCACGTTCGTTGCTGCGGCTCGCACGGTCTCAAACTTGTTCTGGCTGCTTCCAATTCTTCAAACCTTTGAGTCTTTAATACTTGAATGTATTACAGAAGAATTATAAATAAAATAAATACTGCAGTTTTTTTATTACAATAGTGCAGTTTTTCTTTTATTACAACAACAAAATAAAAAAAAAACACTTAGCAACTACCAAGAAGGAAATTATGGCGATGATAGACCACCCTTCTTGTTACAATCTCAAAACAAAATACATTGAAATTCTATGACCAAAATTGAGCAATAACAAACCACATATAAAACATATATATATATCCATACATTCCAATGTAAATATATATACGAATACCTAGAGTGCCATCTCTTTCTAAAACATGAATACATAAAAAAAAAAAAGATTCACGAACACATACAACAATTAATCAAGGGTATAACCTAGCTCTGATACCAATTGTAGGGAAAATACGGTTTTAAACACAATGGAAGCGTGAGAAAATTAGAAATTAGGGTTTGCGTATATATATATATATATAAAAAATCTGTTTTAATAACAAGAACCTTAACCCTAGATTAATTGATGTCTATAAAAAGTATCGTACCTTTTTTTTCCGTGAAGATTGAACTAGCGTCGAATTGAATCCGCAAGATCTTCCAATCCAATCATGAACATGAATCACCTAGGAGTGTGGGCTCCCTTTCTTTAAATTGTATACCTGAGGATGGAAACAAAAAAAATCTTCTTCTTTGTTAGTCACAATAATCCTCCAAGAGAAAAACCAAGTACGTCCGGTCACTTTTGAATTATCAATCAATTTGATTGAAACTCGTGTGAACCTTGATTCGATGTTGTACACAAAACTCTTTTGATGCAAAGGATACTAGTGTACTATCGAAAATAAAAACGTTCCCTCTTTTCTCTATGCTTGGCTGAATTCTTCACACAATGAGTTGGACGAAGTTTTTTTTTTATAACAGTAAAAAAACAAATAAAAAACAACTTCTCACACCAAAAACTAAGACTTGGTCGAAATTTAATAGTAGTATATATAGGAGACCAAATCCTCTCCTAAGAAGGATTTACTTGGTGGTTAAGAATTCTTTCCTTAGGTAGATTTACTTGGTGTTTAAGAATCCTTTTCTAAAAAGAATTCTATCCTACACCAAGACTCCTAATCCAACTTAATAGTGTATGTGTAACCATATTAAAGACTTCCTAATTAGATTAGATAAATAATTCCTTTTATTTATCTACTTATCAAATATAGTCTTTAATATTAATTATACTGCCAACAATAGTATAATATTAGGAGAACATCTCCTAATAGAAAAAGATTTTGACTTTTAATTAAATAATTAATTAATCACCAAATTAATTAATTTCCATTTAATTAAATAATAAAATAAAATAACATAATTAAGCTATTCTAAATAGCCTTGCCGCCCAACACATATATATGGGCCAATATATTATTTTCTTATTTTATTAAATCCATTTGACCTTTATAAAAAGTCCACATGTGAACTAGACCCATTCTTGCAAAAAGAAACAAGTCCACATACCTCAATACAATTCTAGATCGACCCTTAAATTAGTCCAGTAGAATATATCAAGTGATCCATACAAGTTCATGTTGATTGGGGATCTTGGCGGGCTATCTAAATTTAAGCTCCAATAGACACTACCCAATCACAATCAACGAATGATTCACTTAGGTCCGATCTATTTAATTTTAGTTCATTCCACTAAAGAACTAAAATTGAACTCTTAAATAAAGATAGAATAAGTTGATGTTACTCATTCGTACCCTAGACAACCTTATTGGAGAAAGTGTATCCTCGTGAAGAATACCAGTAATCGACAAGACCTCATAGACCGCCTATAGCTCTCCAAGTTACCATATTTACTCATATGACCACATTTTGAACTTGGATATTTTGACTTGTCCAGAAGCCATGTTTCAATAGACACCATTGAAAACTTAACGTTAAGATTTAATATCCAATACCTCAAAACATCCATATGATGGTATTCTACTCTCATTCAATAAATGGAACCACGATGTCCATATTTATAAATGAAGTCTTCTATCGATTCACAAATGAATACCACCAAACTATCGAGGATAGACTATGCTATATAATCGTACTCATTGATAGCTCAAATGATAACACTTGCAACTATAAGTCCATCATTTATCTCAGGATTGAGATAGACTCTCCGTTTGTCTTCAAATTAAAACTTTTATCCATTGACGGTTCTAGATAAAGTATTTCATTTTGATCATATTCAATGCACCTAGTGCACTAGATTCTTTTGCCCAAAGACACCACACTTTGATGATTTTAGACTCATCATAGAACATTTGATCCTACTCAAATGCTAGCAAAAGAATCTATAACTTTGACAAGATAAATGTGCCCAACCTGTTATCTTAAGTTGTGAATGTTATTCAAGACTAACCAAAGAATTGTGTCTACCTCGTACATATCTAGATGTATGGACAATTCTTCTTTTCTCATAGTCTTTTGACCTTATGTTTATTTACTTTTGACTATTATAATAGTAAGGACCTTAATTTTAAGATTGGCTTATTTCATGATAAACTATACTACATTGGGGATGATTGTGTAATGGGTAGCTTAGGACCTCATTGGCAAGCTTCCAAGTATCTCTATGACTTCAAGAGCAAAAGGTATATTCATTTGACTTTTCCTTTTGAAGACTTCAGGTGCACACACACACACTTCATGCATGCTTTGTTGATCTTGTATTTGTGTTGATATTGTTTATATGTGTGCATCTCTTCACAATCACACTTGCACTTCATTTGTAGATTTAAGTGTGGTATTGTATTGTGTTCATGCTTTCATGATGGTGTGCTTGTTTTAGCATTTTGAGTGACTATATGAGAAGGTCTCATTCTTCTCTTGGTTTGGTTATATGGAGTAAGGTGTCTAGTTTCAAAAGAGTGTATTTCAATGATTTAATGTTTTTCAAAACTGACCTTTGTATGGTCTTGTGACCATATCTTTTTATAAAATGATTCAAAATGTGTTTTGAAAATTTTTGTAGAAACTAGACACCCATACCTTTCCAACGGTATATTATTTGTAATATTTTATGACCGTTTGGATTTGTTTTGAAATCTCCAAAGTGACAACAAAAATAGGGCATCTCTGTTGTTGTCTGTTTCTAACCTTTGGTCACTAAAATTACCATAAATTTTTCTACAGACATTCAAATCATAATTTGTGAATTGGAGTAGAAATTATACTTCCATACCTTTCCAACGGTATATTATACGAAAGGTTTAGATGTCGTTTGGTCATGTTTTGGGTCGCTCGAAGCTCGAGTTGTTGTGCTGTCTCTCGTGTACCGTGGCCTAGATAGCTATTAATGCCATGCCTAGCCAGCGACCTAGGCAGTGGTAATATCCAGCCATGCCATGCTGCACAGACTGCGGTCTGGACACTTACCTAGGCCACAACATGCACAGCGGTCGTGCGGGACTTTGTCTCCCAAGTCCAAAACGATGCCGTTTTGTGTAGGGCTTCTTTATATTTGTTTTCTTCTTCTTCCTTGCCTTCTTAGAGCTCAAAGAATACATTTTTAGAGTGAGAGAGCCTCCATTAGAGAGATAAAGCTTCAAGCTTTGTTATTTGACTCTCCAAACCCCAAACTCATTTTCATCTTGCATTCAAGCATCATTCCAAGCATGAGTTTTCATTGATTGGTAAATAGAACCACCATTGTTGTTCATTTATTGTTCTAGCTTACCAAGACATGTCTTTTATTCCTAAATTAACATTTCTTCATATTAATTGCATATTTGTTGAAATTATGACATGTTTGGGGTTTGTATTATGATAGCTTGCATTATTAGGTCATTTATTCCTAAATAGCTAATCCATGAATGTTCATGTATACATAATTGATGATTATGTTGACTTTGTGCATCTAGTCTAGTTTATGAACATTTTTGTGTATGCCTCATTGATTGCATTTCTTGATTGTAAAATTGCCCTTGATTATTATTTGTTGTGACAACTTGTGTTGGTTTGACTTTTATTGACAATTAGGTTGTTAGATTTTATCTACACATCTAATGAGTCCTTGGTATGGGCATGTAGGCATTTTTTGATAACTAGGATGTTTAATTGCATTATCTACATCTAGTTAAGCATTTTGTGTATGGTCTTACACATAATTGCATTTGAGCATAGTGTCATATATACACTTAGACCATATACTCTTCATAGAGTCATAGTCTTGTGGCTTCTAGGTGAAGTTGCACAAGCAAGTCTAGTCTTGCAACCAAGGTTAGGTTGGCAAGCAATTGGTCGGGTATCCACTGTAAAAGGCCAGAGGGGTAGAGTAGGAGGTGCTCTCGCCAAGAGTAGTGGATCAGGGGATATCACTAGGGATTAAACCACGAGTGGTGAGTGGCGGTGTCCATAGCCTTAGGTTGTTAAGAGTGAGAGTCCGAGAATCACTTGAGGATGTAACCTTTTATTCTTATAGTGGATTTCTGTGACCGAGTGTGGCGTATTTAACAGCCCGTGGTTTTTCCCATTTAGAGGGTTTCCATGTATACATCTTGTGTTATTTATATTTCCGCACCTTACACTTGATGTTGTAAGTTTGTTTTATTGGGTGAATTTTGAATATTGACTAATCAAGAAAAATTGGTAATTGACTTTGCATCAAACTTTCTAAGGAACAAGTTCCTAAGAATGAACATGAAGAGCAATTCATGAGTAGGGTTCCATATGCATCGACAGTTGGAAGTCTCATGTATGCAATGCTCTACACTATACCAGATATTTGTTTTTTCTGTGGGCATAGTTAGCAGTTTTCAATCGAAACCTGGTCCTGATCACTGGACGGCAGTCAAGCATATTTTCAAGTATTTTAGGAGAATGAGAGATTATATGCTTGTATACTCTTGAGGAGATTTAATTCCCGTTGGGTATACATATTCTGATTTTCAGTCAGATTCTGACTCCAAGAGATCAACATCAGGATCTGTGTTTACTATTAGAGGAGAGGCAGTCATATGGAGGAGTATCAAGCAATCTTGTATTGCCGATTTCACAATGGAAGCCGAGTATGTTATCGCACGCGAGGCTGCTAAAGAGGTTGTCTAGCTCCGCCGATTCTTGATTGACTTGGAAGTGGTTCTTGATGCGAATAAGCAGATCACTATCTATTATGACAATAGTGGAGAAGAGGCTAATTCGAGAGAACCAAGAAGTCATAAGAGAGGGAAACACATTGAAAGTAAGTATCACCTTCTAAGCGAAATAGTGCATAGGGGTGACGTGACGATTACCAAGATCGTGTCAGCAGAAAATCTAGCGGATCCCTTTACAAAGGCTCTATAACAAAAGAGTTTTGATGGGCATCAAGAGAACATGGGGATGAGAGATATGGAACGTTTTCTATAGAGCAAGTGGGAGATTGTTAGGATTATGCTCGATAGCAAGAGTATAATAATGTATTTGACAATATTTTTATATTAATAAAGTGATTTCTAGTTTAACAAATTTTATAGCATTTATAGTTTAATTATTATAATTGTCAAATGTAAATAATCATAAGGTCAAAAGACTATGAGAAAAGAAGAATTGTTCATACATCTAGATATGTATGAGGTAGACACAATTCTTTAGTTAGTCTTGAATAATATTCACAACTTAAGATAAAAGGTTGGGCGCCTTTATCTTGTCAAAGTTGTAGATTCTTTTGCTAGCATTTGAGTGGGATCAAATGTGTTATGATGAGTCTAAAATCATCAAAGTGTGGTGTTTTTGGGCAAAAAAATCTAGTGCACTGGGTGCATTGAATAGGATAAAAATGTTATATTTTATCTAGAACCGTAAATGGATACAAGTTTTCATTTGAAGACAATCAGAGAGTCTATATCAATCCTGAGATAAATGATGGACTTGCGGTTGCAAGTGTTATCATTTGAGCTATCAATGAGTGCGACTATATAGCATAGTCTATCCTCGATAGTTTGGTGGTATTCATTTGTTAATCGATAGAGGACTTCATTTATAGATATGAACATCGTGGCTCCATTTATTGAATGAGAGTAGAATACCATCATATGGATGTTTTGAGGTATTGGATATTAAATCTTAACATTAAGTATTCAATAGTGTCTATTGAAACATGGCTTATGGACAAGTCAAAATATCTAAGTTTAAAATGTTGTCATATAAATAAATCTGGTAACTTGGAGAGCTATAGGCGGTCAATGAGCTCTTGGCGATTACTGGTATTCTTCACGAGAATACACTTTCTCTAATAAGGTTGTCTAGGGTATGAGTGAGTAACATCAACTTAATCTATCTTTATTTAAGAGTTCAATTTTAGTTCTTTAGTTGAATGAACTAAAATTAAATAGATCGGACCTAAGTGAATCATTTGTTGATTGTGATTGGGTTGTGTCTATTGGAGCTTAAATTTAGATAGCCCGCCAAGATCCCCAATCCACACGAACTTGAATGGATTACTTGATATATTCTACCGGACCAATAGGGGTCCATCTAGAATTGTAATAAGGCATATGGACTTGTTTCTTTTTGTAAGAATGAGTCTAGTTCACATGTGGACTTTTTATAAAGGTCAAATGGATTTAATAAAATATGAAAATAATATATTGGCCCATATATATTTGTTGGACGGCAAGGCTATTTAGAATAGCTTAATTATATTATATTATTTTATTATTTAATTAAATGGAAATTAATTAATTTGGTGATTAATTAATTATTTAATTAAAAGTCAAAATCTTTTTCTATTAGGAGATGGCCTCGTAATATTATACCATTGTTGGTAGTATAATTAATATTAAAGACTATATTTGAAAAGCAGATAAATAAAAGGAATTATTTATCTAATCAAATTAGGAAATATTTAATATGGTTACAAATGCATTATTGAGTTGGATTAGGAGTCTTGGTGTAGGATAGAATTCTTTTTAGAAAATTATTTTTAATCACCAAGTAAATCTACCTAAGGAAAGGATTATTAACCACCAAGTAAATCCTTCTTAAGAGAGGATTTGGTCTCCTATATATACTACTTGTAAATTTCGACCAAGCCTTAGTTTTTGGTGTGAGAAGTTGTTTTTTATTTGTTTTTTTATTGTTATATATAAAAAAAAACTTCATCCAACTCATTGTGTGAATAATTCGGCCAAGCATAGAGAAAAGAGGGAACGTTTTTGTTTTCGATAGTACACTAGTGTCCTTTGCATCAAAAGGGTTTTGTGTACAACATCAAATCAAGGTTCACGCGAATTTCAATCAAATTGATTGATAATTCAAAATTGACCGGACGTTCTTGGTTTTTCTCTTGGAGGATTATTGTGACTAACAAAGAATAAGATTTTGTTTGTTTCCATCCTCAGGTATACAATTTAAAGAAAGGGAGCCCACACTCTTAGGTGATTCATGGTCGTGATTGGATTGGAAGATCTTGCGGATTCAATTCGACGCTATTTCAATCGTCACAAAAAAATGTACGATACTTTTTATATACATCAATTAATCTAGGGTTAAGGTTCTTGTTATTAAAAGGGAATTTTGTTTTCATATACGAAAACCCTAATTTCATTTTTCTCACGTTTCCGTTGCGTTTTGAACCATTTTTTCCCCACAGTACTCATATCCACCTCTAGCTTGAATGCTCATAGGTCCACACACATCAGTGTGTATCAATCCAAAACCTTCAATGGCTCTTGTGCCTTTGGTAATTTTACCTTCCAAATAAGATTCACAAGTTGGTAGATCATGAACCTTTAAGTCACTTAGAGGTCCGTCACTAACCAATCTTTTAATCCTATTTAGGTTAATATGACCTAGGCGAAAATGTCGTAGGTGAGTTTCATCTTTTGATAATTTTACTCTTTTATGATTAGGTTCTGTTGATTCCGTATCTAACAAGTGAGAGATATTTCCATGCAAATAGAATAAACCGTTTTCCAATGTTCCTTTGCAAACAAATTTGTTATCCTTCCTAATAATAAAACATTTATTAAAAGTAACCAAAAATCCAAATTTATTTAGACAAGAGACCAAAATTAAATTCCTATTGAATTGTGCTACATAATAAACATTTATTAAATCTAAATGCCTATAAGAATCTAAATTGATTCTAATATCTCCCACTATACTAGTAGACACCAACGCTCCATTGCATAAATGCAATTTGAATTCATTTTTATTCAGTTTATTTCTTTGACCCTTTTCACCAAAAAGGAAACACTTCCCCTTGATGTTGGTTACTTTCTTGTCTCCTTCTAAGAAGGCCGAAGTTTCTTTTTCTTCTGTTAGTACTTGACCTTCTGACAGATCTTAACAGTAGCATCTTTACCAAGCATATGAATCTCTTGACCCTTGCCTTTCACAAGGATTTTCTTGGTGCATTGAACATCTTGCAGCAGGCCTTGCAAGGTGTATTCCTTATTGTTTAAGGTGAAGTCCAACTTAAACTGATCAAAGGAATCTGACAGTGAGTTGAAGATCATGTCAATTTTTGTCCCATCATCTATCTCAGCACCATTCAGTTCAGCAATGTTGAGATGTGCTATGACTTTCATCATGTGATCTTTCACAGCCTGTCCAAGTTTCATCCTAAGATTTATAAAAGCAGTCACTGCCTTTTTCTTAGTAGTCCTAGACCTCATAGCAAACATCTCCTATAGAGACATCATTATATCGGCACCAGTCTCCATTCCTTCATGTTGTTGTTGCAACAAGTCAGAGATGGTGGTCATAATGTAACGTACATTTAGCCATCTCATAAGAAGACTTCCATTATCGATACTCATCTCTTTGCTCCTGAGTAGATTCATTAGTAGGAGTAGGTGGTTAAGGAATAGACATAACGAATTTATGTTTTGCAATAACAACCCAAGTTTCCTTTTCCATGTGACATAATTATCATCAGTTAAAGTATTATCTTTTAGGATGTTGAATAGGGATGGGGTTATGATTTTATTTTTATTACAAAATATATAGAAGTAAATAATCATGATAAAGCACTTTTGAATATTTATCTTGAATTAAATAAAATAATTCAATCACAAAAATTCAACGGTGATCCAACACTCATAAATGTCACACCTTCTTTGGGAGTTCGTAACATTTACTATTTTGACTAGGTCCCACCTAATTGTTAACATAACAACCAACATTTTCAATTTTAGTCTTGTAATTTTTATTAACAAGAACTCTTGGGAGGATATTAATAAAATTACATTGAGTGTAATACCAAGTTATCGACCTTCAAAATAATCCCTCACGAATATCCCTAATTTGGGAGTAGATATCGTTTGGGCTAATTGTCTAGTCTATCCTTGTAAGGAAGTTTCTTGCTAGATTCCATTCATGAATACCCCTTGGGGGGTTATTCACGAAACATAAAGCTCAACTATACTTGTAGACCATAGGTGTTCCAAAACACCTTCTCCCACTCAATTGTTTAAGGCTTGGACCGAATTCCAAAGAATGATTTACCAAGTTATCTAGATGCCAATTTAGATACTTAAACCATTCAATGCATGTTCATACCAAAAGAGATATATGAGTGGCACTCCTATTCTATATGACATGTTATCAAACAATGACAAACATTGCAATATTTACAACAAATATAAATAGCTTCAAATTTCGGTCCATCCTAGAAAAGCAAGTAAATTATATGTTTTGGAATACAAAAAACTCCTTTCTTGGCGAACAAGTTTTCACGCGACCTTCGTCGTCCAGACTCTCTCGGCTGCCTCTCATGGGCGTGTGCACCCTTGGCCCTTACCCATGGGCGTGCACATGCCACAAACCCATAAAGGCTGTCATGCGCAGCCCATGGCTTCCCTAGGGCTGCCGTGTGCAGCCCATGCCACAACAAATATAGCTGCGTGCTCTTCGCACGCACGTTTGTTGCTATGGCTTGCATGGTCTCAAACTTGTTCCGGTTGCTCCTAATTCTTCAAACCTTCGAGTCTTCAAAACTTGAGTGTATTACAGAAGAATTATAAATAAAAATACTGGAGTTTTATTTTGTTACAACAAAATAAAATAAACTTAGCAACTACAAAGACGGAAATTATAGCGATGATAGACCACCCTTCTTGTTACAATCCCAAAACAAAATTACATTGTAATTCTAGGACCAAAATTGAGCAATAACAAACCACATATAAAACGTATATATATATCCATACATTCCAATGTAAATATATATGTGAATACCTAGAGTGCCATCTCTTTCTAAAACATGCATATATACAATAAAAAGAAAAAGATTCACGAACGCATACATCAATTAATCAAGGGTACAACCAGGCTCTGATACCAATTGTAGGGAAAAAACAGTTCAAAAAAGCAACGGAAGGGTGAGAAAAATGAAAATTAGGGTTTCCGTATAAATAAAAATTTCCCTTTTAATAACAAGAACCTTAACCCTAGATTAATTGATGTATATAAAAGTATCGTACCTTTTTCTCGTGACTATTGAACAAGCACCTAATTGATTCCGTAAGATCTTCCAATCCAATCACGAACGTGAATCACCTAGAAGTGTGAACTCCCTTTCTTTAAACTGTATACCTGAGGATGGAGACAAACAAAATCTTTTCTTTGTTAGTTACAAATATCCTCCAAGAGAAAAATCCAAGAACGTCCTGTCACTTGTTAATTATCAATCTATTTGATTGAAACTCGCGTGAACCCGATTTGATTTTGTACACAAATCCCTTTTGATGTAAAGGATATTAGTGTACTATAAAAAAAATGTTCTCTTTTTCTCTTTTCACCTTGGCCGAATTCTACACCTTATAACTTAGAGTTGATTGAATTTTGTCTAGAGTAAAATACTAAATTTTTTTCTCTCAAAATTCTCTCTTGCCAAGCAAAATTCTCTCTTAGAAAATACTTATATTGGCTGAAAATTTCACTCTAAAATTCATAGGGCGTGCCAAAATTCACAAGGATATATATATATATATATATATATATATATAGGATCACAAATCCTTTCCTAAGAAGGATTTACCTGGTTGGCAAGAATCCTTTCCTTAGGTGGATTTATTTGGTAGTTAAGAATCCTTTTCTAAAAGGAATTCTATCCTCTTATATATATATATTTATGAGCTGGCCGAAATTCTCAAGAATATAATTAGGAGACTTAATTCTTTTCCTGAGAAGGATTACTTGGTAGTTAAGAATCCTTTCCTTAAGTAGATTTACTTGGTGGTTAAGAATCCTTTTCAAAAAGGAATTCTATCCTTCACCAAGACTCTTAATCAAACTCAATAGTGTATTTGTAACCATATTAAAGACTTCCTAATTTGATTAGATAAATAACTCCTTTTATTTATCTACTTATCAAATATAGTCTTTAATGATAATTATACTACTAACAGTAGTATAATTTTAGGAGACCATCTCCTATTAGGAAAAAGATTTTGACTTTTAATTAAATAATAAATTAATCAACAAATTAATTAATGTACATTTAATTAAATAATAAAATAAAAATAACATAATTTAAGCTATTCTTAATAGCCTTGCCGCCTAACACATGTATATGGGCCATATATTATTTTTCTTATTTTATTAAATCCATTGGACTTTAACAAAAAGTCCACATGTGAACTAGACCTATTCTCACAAATAGAAACAAGTTCACATGCCTTAATACAATTCTAGATGGACTCCTAAATTGGTCCAGTAAAATATATCAATTGATCCATGCAAGTTCGTGCGGATTGAGGATCTTGATGGGCTATCTAAATTTAAGCTCTAATCGACACAACCCAATCACAATCAACAAATGAGTCACTTAGATCCGATCTATTTAATTTTAGTTCATTTACCTAAAGAACTAAAATTGAACTCTTAAATAAAGATAGAATAAGTTGATGTTTACTCATTCATACCCTAGACAACCTTATTGGAGAGAGTGTATCCTCTTGAAGAATACAAGTAATCGCCAAGAGCTCATAAACCACCTATAGCTCTTCAAGTTACCATATTTACTCATATGTCCACATTTTGAACTTGGATATTTTGACTTGTCCAGAAGCCATGTTTCAGTAGTCACTATTGAAAACTTAACGTTAAGATTTAATATACAAAACCTCAAAACGTCCATATGATGGTATTATACTCTCATTCAATAAATGGAGCCACGATGTCCATATCTATAAACGAATACCACCAAACTATCAAGGATAGACTATGCTATATAATCGTACTCATTGATAGCTCAAATGATAACACTTGCAACCATAAGTCCATCATTTATCTCAGGATTGAGATAGACTCTCCGATTGTCTTCAAATGAAAACTTTTATCCATTGACGGTTCTAGATAAAGTATTTTATTTTGATCCTATTCAATGCACCTAGTGCACTAGATTCTTTTGCCTAGAGACACCACATTTTGATGATTTTAGACTCATCATAACACATTTGATCCCACTCAAATGCTAGCAAAAGAATTTGCAACTTTGACAAGATAAAGACACCCAACCTTTTATCTTAAGTTGTGAATTTTATTCAAGACTAACTAAAGAATTGTGTCTACCTCATACATATCTAGATGTATGAACAATTCTTGTTTTCTCATTGTCTTTTGACCTTACGATTATTTACTTTTGACAATTATAATAATTAAAATATAAATGCTTTAAAATTTGTTAAACTAGAAATCACTTTATTAATATGAAAAGATTGTCAAATACATTATTATACTCTTGCTATCGAGCATAATCCAAACACAAATGCCATATGTAGGTTTCATCTTTTGATAATTTTACTCTTTTATGATTAGGTTTCGTTGATTCCGTGTCTAACAAGTTAGAGATATTTCCATGCAAATAGAATAAGCCGTTTTCCAATGTACCTTTGCAAATACTTTTGTCATTCTTACTAATAATAAAAGATTTATAAAAAGTAACCGAATAACCAAATTTATTTAAACAAGAAAATGAAATAAAATTCCTCTTGAATTGAGGTACATAATAAACGTCTATTAAATCTTAATGCCTATAAGAATCTAAACTAATTCTAATATCTCCCACTAAACTAGCAGACACCAACGCTCCATTGCCTAAACACAATTTGAATTCATTCTCATTAAGCTTTCTCCTTTTCTTTGAACCCCTGTAAGGAAAAACAAAAATGATTAGTGTCTCCGGAGTCTATGATCCAAGAATTCGTAGAATCCGCCAAAAAACATGTTTCAAGATAATTGATATTACCTTCTTCCTTCCTGTCTTGAGATTTTGGGCAATTTATTTTCCAATATCTCTTTTCACCACAAAGGAAACACATCCCTTTGATCTTGTTTACTTTCCTTGTCTTTTTTTTTGTAGGTCCTAGTTGCTTTTTCTTCTGCTGTTTCTTGACCTTCTTACGGGTCTTAACAATAGCAACTTTACCTATGGTATGAATCTCTTGACCCTTGCCTTTCATAAGGATATTTTTCGCGCTTTAAACATCTTGCATAAGGCCTTGCAAGGTGTATTCTTATTATTCAAGGTGTAGTCCAACTTGAATTGATCAAAGGAATCCGACAGTGAGTTGACAATCATGTTAATTTTTGTCTCACCATCTATCTTAGCACCATTCAGTTTAGCAATGTTGAGATGTGCTATGACTTTCATCATGTGATATTTCACAGTCTGTCCAAGTTTCATCCTAAGATTCATAAAAGCTGTCACTGCCTCTCTCTTAGTCGTCATAGACCTCATAGCAAACATCTCCTCTAGAGACATCATTATATCGGCAACAGTCACTATTCCTTCATGTTGCTGTTGCAACACGTCGAAGATGGTGGCCATAATGTAACATTTAACCTTCTCATCAGAAGACTCCCACTACTGATACTCATCTCTTTGCTCCTGAGTAGATTCATTAGTAAGAGTAGGTGGTTAGGGAATAGACATAATGAATTTATGTTTTGTAATAACAACCCAATTTTCCTTTTCCATGTGACATAATTATCATCAGTTAAAGTATTATCTTTTAGGATGTTGAATTGGGATGGAGTTATGATTTCTTTTTTATAACAAAAATTATATAAGTAAATAATCATGATAAAGCACTTTTGAATATTTATCTTGAATTAAATAAAATAATTCAATCATAAAAATTTAACAGTGATCCATCACCTATAAATGCCACGCCTCCTTTGAGAGTTCGCAACATTTAATAGTTGGACTAGGTCCCACCTAATTGTTAACATAACAACCAATGTTTTCAATTTTAGTCTTGTAATTTTTATTAACTAGAACTCTTGGGAGGATATTAATAAAATTACATTGAGTGTAATACCAAGTTATCGACCTTCAATATAATCCCTCACGAATATCCCTCATTTGGGAGTAGATATCGTTTGGGCTAATTGTCTAGTCTATCCTTGTAAGGAAGTTTCTTGTTAGATTCCATTCATGAATACCCCTTAGAGGGTTATTCACGAAACATAAAGCTCAACTACACTTGTAGACCATAGGTGTTCCAAAACACCTTCTCCCACTCAATTGTTTAAGGCGTGTGATCGAATTCCAAAGAATGATTTACCAAGTTATATAGATGCCAATTTAGATACTTAAACCATTCAATGCATGTTCATACCAAAAGAGATATATGAGTGGAACTCCTATTCCTGATCATGCTTCCGTTACCGGTTACCGTTCCATTCTGCCTATTTAAACCCAAGCCCCTAATCAATCCTTCCACACTTCCAAATCTTTTTCTTTCAAAATTCAAAAAATCCCTAAGCTTTTCTGTCTTATTCACTTCTTTTTAGTCTTCTTCTCTCAGATTATGAACCAAAGCGTTTTTTCTACCATGTCGAACTCTGATCGTGACAGTGTCAAAAGACTAGTGGAAGATGACTCTCCGAGTCTCGCTGGTAGAAAATGAGCTCGGGAAGAGGATAGTTAGGAGAACGATTTTCCCTCTTTACAATCATGTAGTCATTCCGGTCAGAACACCACCTTGGGGACTGAGTTTTCAAATAACCCTAGTACCTAGTTGGAGATAGTTAAAGAGAATTCAAATAAAGAATTTGGCAGTACTAGGGCTAGTAGGGAACAGGTCGAGGTCGCCTTCGTCGCACCAGAAGAGGTACTTCCCTCTCTCACGATTTCTTGATCATTCTTGACTCCACTGCAACGACTGAATCGAGCAATTGTTTAAGGGAAAAATTCATCATTCCTAATAACATTACAATCGTTATTCCCTATAGAAGGTATAACGTGTATAATCCTCCCTCCAACATTCTCCTTGATCATACCGCTATTTTCGAAAGCGAGGTGAGGTTGCCTCTCCATCAATCCCTCCATATGGCTATTCATGCCTTTCAGATTGCTCCTTTCCATTAGACACCGGGTTTTGTAGGCATCTTGTGTGTTTCCTCATTCTATGGAAGGAGAAGTACGAGAAGGCAAATGTCGATAAGGCACCAGGATTAGATGAGCTGTGGTTTCTTATCTTGATTACTGATCCGGCTCCTAGTCCTTAGGGACAGTTCTACGCTCGGGTGAAAAACAACATGAAGTTTATTGTACCAGACGCTACCAGGAAATATGCTTCTTAGAAAGAGGAATGGGTAGTGGTTGGCGGAGACTGGGGAAGCTCCATCTACATTGGGGGGATGGAGTTCCAAGTCTCTACCAATTTTAATGATAGGCAGGTCTGGGGGAAAGCTTCTCTGCCTACTGAATCAAGGGCGATCTTGAAGCGATCATTGTACGTCAGTATGTCAACCTAGAGTATCCTATCTCGGATGCTTATGATCCAAGATGGGTGAACCAGTACCTGAGCATCCCTACTGCTTCCCCAGGTATAATGGACCTCTTCGCTTTTATTGTGTGTGTTTCCTGCTAGTCATTGGTGTAATCTAAAGCTTTATTGTTTTTTGTAGTTTCTGTTATTCCATCACTGGTTCTGAGAGAGACTAGACTGCTAGAAGATTCACTTCCTTTTCTGGTTCCTACTCCACCTGAGTCCCCCATAGCCTAAACTACTAGGACTCCCCCTCTTACTATCACGGTAGTGGGTGGTGGGCGAATCTCTGTTGGGTTTCCCAGGATACCTCTCTTCTCTCCTTCCGGTCTCACATCTTAAATGGATGTATTCGTATCCTGGTTGACCAGGGTAAGGGGTCAGGGTTTTGTTGCTTTTGCTTTCGCTACTGCTACTACTTTTTTTACTGGTACTACTCATTCTACAGCTACTGCTTTTAACTCTACCATTGCTACTGCTGCTGCTATTGTTCCACCTCCCCCACCTGCTTAAGTGCCTTTAAAGACAATAGGAGGTTCAGAAACTGCTACTGCCACTACTGTTACAGCTCGTCAAGATCGAACTCGATCTCGACCGAGGTTTACCAATCATAATGAGATCTTTGAGTCCACTGACCTCGATGCCTTCTGAAATCCTGCTCACCAAGGGCTATGCCCTTATAGCTGAGTTAAACAAGATAATTTGGTTCACTTTTTTCTACCCCACATCTTCTTGCATTTGGACGATAGCTAACTTGGTTTATGTGAGTTACAGACTTTAAAATACAATGTCATGGTGAGCCATTAGATGTATTCATTGAAGAGGCATGCTGAAGACGCTGAAGCAAAGCTTGAGAAGGTTCAAGGCGAGCTCACTCAGTTGCAGACTGACAACCAGGGTTTGAGCCAGACTCTGGACCAAACCATTAAATCCCTCGAGAACGCCCAAAGTAGCACCGAACGAAACAAACACACATTAAGTGTCAAGGTCCTTCAGTCTAAACGTGGTGCCTTGGAGCGGGACCAAGCGAGGGACAAGGTTTAAGAGCTAGAAAGAGAGATCCATGCTCTATGTGACAAGATGGCCAGCTTGGAAATTGAGGTTGACTCTTCTTTTAGGGATGGTTATTTCTATGCTGTATTTCAGATGGCCCATGCTCTACCTCTTTTTGATCTGGACATTATCGTAAATTGGATTAAGGAGAAGATTCTGGAAAACGCTAGGAAGAAGTCAGCCCCAACTAGTGATTGAGCTGGTTCTTCTCGTGACACCGGAGTTGTTGGACAGGTAGATGACCATGACCTATAAACCATCTCATCCCTTTTATCAGGCAAGGGGGCCATTGGCATGAATCCTCCCACTAAGTCCCTAGTCAAAACTGTCTCCCAAGTTGAGAAAGGGGTCATGGCTTTTCCTGTCAAGGTGGTGGGGGAAATTCCCACTGAGCGAGAGTCCATGGAGGTTAAAGCTACTTTACCTGGCCAAATTGAGGCAGTAGAGGGTCAACCTACTCTTGAGGGGGTAGTAGAGACCCATCTTGCTACCAATGTGGCATATGAGGATCTTCTAAGAGCAAAGGAAGTAGATGAGGGAGCTGAGGTTAGGCTGTGGTGGCTCTTTAGATCGAACTAGTCCTAGTTGAGATTCTTACTGAAGCTGTACAAGTGGAGATAAAGAAGCAGATTCCAAGAGATAAAGCAGCGGAAGGAGGCCACCAGAGAAGAGCTGTTGAGTGATCCAGTATTCTGATTATCATTCTTTATTATTGTTGCTCAGAATTAGGGTTAGCACTCTGCTTGACCATGAACCAGACTTATCAGTTCATGGTATCCTTTTTTGACAACTATATAGCTCGAAAATAGGGGACTGGCTCCCTGATTTTCTTTATGTATTCAATAAGTAGGGATGGGCTCTCTGAATGCTATGAATGATAACTTCTTCTTTCTTCATTCCAGTATATAGTTGATATTTATCTTGGTTGAATGCGTCCTGATTTATCTCTTAACTTGATTTAGGAGCAGTCCCTTGGGTATACCTGACTTAATAAAATCCGGTAAAGAAAAACATAAAAACTTACCAAGTATAAAATGTCAAGTAGAGCAGGTGATTGGATTTAGCTCTAGATACTTTGTCCGACTCTAAGCCTGCTAGCCCTGGTATGTAGAGCCCTTATCTTCATGATCCCCAAGTTTCGTAGTGAGGCCGTTATTGTAGCTTGGACTATTTCTACATCAAGACTTTGTCGAAATTGCTTATAGTAAAAGCTTGGACACCAGAGACCTTTCCATGTGTGGTACTTCGATGCCCAGATGGTACAGTGGTCGAGGTGTATATCGTTCCTTGATCAAGTCCCTATTGTTCACCTGATGCAATCGAACCTGATAACACAAGAAACTTGAAAAATATGTGAAGAATAAACTGGAGTAATAAGTGACTGGTACCAGACATATATGGTACTTAGTCGAGTTGATCCTGGTGGGATCTTTTAAAAGTTACTATCTTTTTTTAGGATAATCAAAGTATTTAGTTTTCACATATTAGGAATTGTGACACTTAGGTGAAAACACTGATCAAACTAATCAAGGTACCCTTCGTCCTTGTACCTGGGAGGTACCTCACCATGGCGATTTCAATCTAGCAGGCAACTATGTACTTACGCCTAGATCCTTCTTTGGGGTGATTGCCTAACCAAGGCATCAGGATTATCGTTCGACTGTCCTAGTCTCGTGATTTGGCTATAACTACGCACTTATGCTCAGGCCCTTCTTAGTAGGGGTGATGCCTAACCAAGGTATCGGGGTGGCCATATGGACAATCCTGGTTCATGGCAATCATGGCAAAATCCTGTGGTGAAAACATATAAAAGTGGAGATGGAGAAACAAATGGATATTTTATTAATAATGGTAGTACCAAACGTTCACGAAATGCTAGTTCCTATATTGTTTCAAGATAGAAATGGTCGACCTAGAAGTCCTCGGTCTTTTATGGATAAAACCTTTTTAAACGGTCTGAGTTCCAGGTGTGGTCGATAGGATGCCAATCCATGTTCTCAGGCTTGATGGCTCTGCTTAGGGTCACTACTTTTACCAAGTATAGGCTTTCCTAATTAGGGCCCAGAACCCCGTCTGACCAGATTCTGGTGTTCTGGGTCACTTTCCATAGTACTAGGTCTCATTCTTTGAAACTGCAAACTTTAACCTTCCTATTACAGTACCTTGCGATTCGACTCTGATAGACTGTAACTTTTTCTGCCACATTATCTTACCTTTCCTCTAGAATGTCTAGCTTAGCCCTTAGCTTGACCTTGTTGCTTTCTGGCTCGAAGTGTTGAACCCAGAATGAGGTCAGCTTGTGCTCGATAGGTAGGACTACCTTGACCCCGAATGCTAAGGAGTAAGGCATCTCCCCGATCGCGGTTCTCTTGGTGGTCCGGTAGGCCTAGAGTACCTCGGTAAGCTCTTCTGCCCACTTGTTTTTTTTAATGTAGTTTCTTCTGCGGGAGCTTTGTGATGGTTTTGTTTGTAGCTTCTACCAGGCAATTGGTTTGGGGATAAGCTACTGATGCAAAACGGATTTCGATACCTAGGTCTTTACAACTTCCCTAAATAGTGTGTTGTCAAACTACTAGTCTAGATCAGTAATGATGGCCATCGGGGTACCAAATCTACAGATAACCTTTTTCCTAATTAATTTGGTGGTGTTCTCCTCAGTTATCTTGGAGAGTGGTTCTGCTTTCACCCACCGGTTAACATAGTAGATCACGACTATGGCATGCTTAGCTTGACCAAGAGTAGTAGGGAGTAGTCCAATCAAGTCAGCTCCCAAATGGCAAAGGGATGGGGGGAGCTGAATGAGGAGAGATGTTTCAGAGGCAGATGGTTCAGATTAGATGTCCTCTGGAAAGGTCCACATGATTGTACAAACATCCTCGCATCATAGTGTATAATTGGCCAATAGTAACCCATGCGAAACACCTGATATTCTAGTATTTCTCCTCCGATATGGTTCATATATTCGCTCAAATGAACTTCCTTAAGTGCCCAGCTAGCATCATCAGGATGTAAACACCGAAGTAGGGGAAGTGATCTTCCTCTACGGTAGAGGTACCCATCTACCAGGCAGTAGCGGACTGATGTCCTTTTGAGCTTTCGATCTTGCTCTAGGTCCTCTAGATGCTTTCCTTCTTGGAGGTAACCAAGTATCGGGTCCATCCATTTGGGGTGACGATCCACCGGGTTTATTTCTTGGCCTGCTGCTATACTGGATTGAGAGATTATCAAGAAAAACACACCTTTAGGTAGGGATGATTCTCTTGGTGAGGGATCTATTCTATCCTAAACCCCCTTAAACTGGGCCTTGAGCTGCTGGACCAATCTGAGATGAGCTATCATATTATCGCCCTTCACCTGGTATAGTTTGGTGACCTGGTTGATGACGAGCTTCGAATCGCTCTTCATATAGAGGTAGTCAACTCCCAGTTGAATAACTGCTTTCATCCCAGCAATGAGGGCCTTATATTCTGCTACGTTGTTGGTGGCCTTGAACTCAAACTTGAAGCAATGGCAGCATTCCGTCTATTTTGGATTAATAAGGACGATGCCTGCTCCACTGCCTACTTGGCTAGATGCTCTATCAATGTAGAGGATCCAGGCCTCCCAGTTAGTTGGCCAGCCTCCGAGCTTTTAACATTTCTGAGGGATTAAGTCTAGGTTTACAGTGGTACTAGGATCAGGAAAAGCTAAGAACTCAGTCGTAAAATCTGCTAGTGCTTGGGACTTGATGGTAGTCCTTGCCTTGTACCTAATGTCAAACTAAGTGAGTTCGAGAGCCCAGAGTACTAACCTTCTAGATATGTCAAGCGTTTGTTAGAACTGGAGGATTGGTTGATTGGTTACTACCAATGGTATGTGCCAGGAAATAAGGACCGAGCTTCCTCGTCGAGGTCACCAAGGCTTAAGCGAGCTTCTCCAGGAGAGTGTAATTCTTCTCTTGCTTGGTCAAGGCATGGCTCACATAGTAGATAGACTGTTGAACCCCATCTCCACATTCTTTAACAAAGGCTCTACTAACTACTTTCTCAGACACAGCCAGGTTGATTTGTAGCTCCTCTTCAGGTTCCGGCTAAGCTAGTAGCGATACTTCTTTAATGCTTGGAAGGTCTGCTCACTGTCTTTGTCCCACTTCAATTTTTTTCCCTAATTAATTGCTTTAAAGAATAGGAGGCACTTGTCAGTAGACCGTGATAAGAAACGATTGAGCACTACTACTCGACTGGTTAATACATGTAACTATTTAAGGGAGCTGAGGGATTCCTGGTCCATGATGGCTCTGATCTTTCTAGGGTTCACCTTAATGCCCCTTCCATGGACCATGAATTGTAGAAACTTCCCTACAGTTACCCTAAAGGCACATTTGGCAGGGCTCAACCTCATCTGATTATCTTTGATGATTTAGAAAGTTCGACGAATATGGTTGCCGTGCTGGTCAACCTCTGCCCCTTAGTGATCATGTCATTAATAAAAACTTCCATCGTCTTCCATATCTCATGCTTGAAAAAATGGTTGACCAGTCGTTGGTAGGTGGCTTCTACATTCTTGAGACCAAAGGGCATGACCTTATAAATGTAAAGGCCTTGCCTAGTGATGAAACTGGTATTGTCTTGGTCTACGGAGTGCATCATGATCTGATTATACCCTAAGAATGCATCCAGGAATCTTAAGAGCTTGTTCACTGATGTGTAGTCTACCAGCTGATCGATCTTTGGTACTGGGAAGTAATTTTTTTGACAGGCGCGGTTGAGGTCGGTGTAGTCAATGCACATTCGCCACTTTCCATTGGCTTGATGACTATGACTATGACCATGTTAGCGATCCACTTCGAGTATCAAGATTCCAGGATGAACACTGCTTTCAGTAGTTTGTTAACCTCTTCCTATACTATAGCATTCCTTTCGGGATTGAAATATCACCTCTTCTATTAAACATGCTTGAAGGTGGGGTTCAAGTACTAGTTGGTGAGCTGCTAAGGAAATTAGGATTCCTGGTATCTTATCAAGTATCCATGCGAAGATGTCACTTTACTCGTACAGTAGCAAGATCAATCCTTCATTCACCCCCACTTTCAGTGTGGCTCTGACCTTGACTACCTTGGAGAGGTCATCCTCTCTGACTTGTATTTCTTCTAACGTATCAAATGGGAGGCCATTGGCCCCCCACCTGTCTTCATCTATAACTTCTTCTGGTCGGATCTTTGACTCGGTCTCCTCTATTGCTACTCTAGCCTCCCCCATAAAGTCCGAGGTATCTAGACCCTATTCTGATGGCATCTGTTTTTGTATAATTGATATCTGCAAAACTATTTGGGTAAGGCCACTGGGTTAGTCGATACAACGTAGCAATTGCAAGTTGCCTACTTGTCATCGCATACCTCACCTACCTTGTTTCCCATCGAAAACTTTAGGACGTTATGGTAGATGGACATGACCCCTTTGAGGGCTGATAGGAAAAGCCTTCTTAGGTTAGCGTTGCAAGTTAACGAGGTGTGTACTACCACGAAGCCAGTCATTAGGTTCAGATGTAGAGGTTTAGTCCTGACGATCACTGGTAGAATTTTTGATCCCATTAGCGTAATTGAGTCCCCAGTAAAGCCATATAGGGGTGGTGCAACTGTTGTAACACCACTGCTTCAAGTTGAGTTTTTCAGGTTGTCTTTGAAAAAGATACCCACGCTGCTACCTGTATCAATCAGTACACAGTGGACCAGGCAATTGGTGATCTATACCGTGACCACCATGGGTTCATCGTACGGTTGCACGGTGTTGTATACATTTACTTCATTAAAAATGATATAGGCTAACTTGGAGGTTCCTGCCAAGCTTTGATCTACCTTGAAGATATCTCGCCCCTCTTCAATCTGGGGTATCTCCATGGTGTGATTCTTTTTGGAACTGTTGGATTTACCGGCCAGAGTAGGTTCTCCACTTATGGTGTGTATGACCTGGATTTGCAACATCAGGTCCTTCTACTTTCCTCTTCTTTTCTCCTTATCTTCCGGAATCTTGGCCTACACATTCCTCCCTGTGTGAATGTTATCCCATACCTGCTGTAGGAACTCTACCATGCAGCCACCTCTTAGCAATGCCTCATTCTGGTTTCATAGGCTATAGCACTCCGAGGTATTGTACCCGACATCCTCGTGGAAGTCATAGTATTTATAGCTATTGCTCATGCCGGTAGGTGCTTTCATCAGACCAGGCTTCTTGAACAGTCCCTTATCACGAATGGTGAGGAAGATCATCTCACGGGATGTGTTCAGTGGGGTGTAGTGGTTGTAACCCCTCTTGTCCTGGTCTGTTTGCATCAAAAGGGAACGTTTTTGTTTTCGATAGTACACTAGTATCCTTTGCATCAAAAGGATTTTGTGTACAACATCGAATCAAGGTTCACGTGAGTTTCAACCAAATTGATTAATAATTCAAAACTGACCGGACGTTCTTGGTTTTTCTCTTGGAAGATTATTGTGACTAACAAAGAAGAAGATTTTGTTTGTTTCCATCCAAAGGTATACAATTTAAAGAAAGAGAGCCCACACTCCTAGGTGATCACGTTCGTGATTGGATTGGAAGATCTTGCGAATTCAGTTCGACACTAGATCAATCGTCATGAAAAAAAAAGTACGATACTTTTTATATACATCAATTAATCTAGGGTTAAGGTTCTTTTTTATTAAAGGGGATTTTTTTTATTCGCAAACCCTAATTTTATAAATTTTGATTTCTCACGCTTCTGTTGCGTGTGGTTTTCCCTACAATTGGTATCAGAGTCTGGTTGTACCCTTGATTAATTGATGTATATGTTCATGAATCTTTTTCTTTTTATTGCATATATACATATTTTAGAAAGAGATGACACTCTAGGTATTCGCATATATATATATATATATACAAAGGAATGTATGGATATATATATATGTTTTATATGTTGTTTGTTATTGCTCAATTTTGGTCCTAGAATTTCAATGTAATTTTGTTTTGGGATTGTAACAAGAAGGGTGGTCAATCATCGCCATAATTTCCTTTTTGGTAGTTGTTAAGTTTGTTATTATTTTGTTGTTGTAATAATAATAAAAAAAAACTTCAGTATTTTTTTTATAATTCTTTTGTAATACACTCAAGTTTCGAAGACTCGAAGGTTTGAAGAATTAAAAGCAATCGGAACAAGTTTTTGACTATGCAAGCCGTAGCAACGAACGTGAATGCGAAGAGCATGCAACCACGTTTGTTGTGGCATGGGCTGCACACGGCAGCCATATGGAAGCAATGGGCTGCGTATGGCAGCCCTTTATGGGTTTGTGGCATGCTCATGCCCATGGGTAAAGGCCAAGGGTGCACACACCCATGGCAGGCAGCCGAGGGAGTCCGGACGAGGAAGGTCACGTGAAGACTTGTTCTCCAAGAAATGAGTTTTTTGTATTCCAAGACATGTAATTTACTTGATTTTCTAGGATGGACCAAATTTGTAGCTATTTATATTTTTGTAAATATTGCAATGTTTGTCATTGTTTGATAACATGTCTTAAAGAATAGAAGTGCCACTCATATATATCTTTTGGTATGAACATGCATATAATGATTTAGGTATCTAAATTGGCATCTAGATAACTTGGTAAATCAGTCTTTGGAATTCGTTCACACGCCTTAAACAATTTAGTGGGAGAAGGTGTTTTGGAACACCTACGGCCTACAAGTTTAGTTGAGCTTTATGTTTCGTGTAATAACCTCCCAAGAGGTATTAATGAATGGAATTTAGCAAGATACTTCCTTACAAGGATAGACTAGACAATTATCCCAAACGATATCTACTCTCAAAGGGGGGATATTCGTGAGGGATTATATTGAAGATTGATAACTTGGTATAACATTCAATGTAATTTTATTAATATCCTCCCAAGAGTTCTTGTTAATAAAAATTACAAGGCTAAAATTGAAAACGTTGGTTGTTATGTTAACAATTAGGTGGGACCTAGTCCAACTAATAAATGTTGCGAACTCCCAAAGGAGGCGTGACATTTATGGATGTTGGATTTTTACGATTGAATTATTTTATTTTATTCAAGATAAATATTCGAAAGTGCTTTATCATGATTATTTACTTATATAATTTTTGTTATTAAAAAAAATCATGACCCCATCCCTAATCAATATCCTAAAAGATAATACTTTAACTGATGATAATTATATCATATGGAAAAGGAATATTGGGTGGTTGTTGCAAGCCGAAAAGTATAAATTCATTCAGTATATTCCTTAACCACCAAACTAATGAATCTAACTCAAGATGCAAAGAGATGAGTATCAGTAGTGGAAGTCTTCAGATGAGATGGCTAAATGTACGTTACATTATGGCCACATCTCCGACATGTTGCAACAGCAACTTGAATGAATGGAGACTGCTACCGAATAATGATGTCTCTAGAGGGGATGTTTGCTATGAGGTCTAGGACGACTAAGAGAGAGGTATTGACTGCTTTTATGAATCTTAGGATAAAACCTGGACAGGATGTGAAAGATCTCATGATGAAAGTCATAGCATATCTCAACTTTGCTGAACTGAATGGTGCCGAGATAGATGGTGAGACCAAAACATGACATGATTATCAACTCTCTATCGGATTCCTTTGGTTTGTTCAAAGTTAGACTACACCTTGAACAATAAGTAATACACCTTGCAAGGTCTTATGCAAGATGTTCAAAGCGCCAAAATGATTCTTATGAAAGGCAAGGGTCAAGAGATTCATATAATTGGTAAAGTTGCTACTGTTAAGACCTGTTAGAAGATCAAGTAACAACAGAAGAAAAAACAACTTGGGCCTAACTAGAAGGGGTTTCGGGAAAGGAAAAGACTGAATAAGAATGAATTCAACTTGCATTTAGGCATTGGAGCATTGGTGTCTACTAGTGTAGTAGGAGATATAAGAGTCGATCTGGATTCTAGTAGTCTTTTAGATTTAATAAACTTTTATTATGTACCTGAATTCAAGAGGAATTTAATTTCAGTTTCTTGTTTAAATAAATTTGGTTATTCAGTTACTTTTAATAAAGCTTTTATTATTAGTAAGAATGAAAAAATTATTTGCAAACGTAAATTGGAAAACGGTTTATTCTATTAGCATGGAAATATCTCTCACTTATTAGACACGGAATCAACAGAACCTAATCATAAAAGAGTTAAATTATCAAAAAATGAAACCCACCTATGGCATTCGAACCTAGGTCATATTAACCTTAATAGGATTAAAAGATTGGTAAGTGACGGACCTCTAAGTGACTTAAAGATCGATGATCTACCAACTTATGAATTTTGTTTGGAAGCTAAAATGACAAAAAGGTTGTTTATAACCAAAGGCACATGAGCCATCGAATGTTTAGGATTGATACACACAGATGTGTGTGGACCTATGAACGATCAAGATAGAGGTGGATATGAGTACTTCATCACTTTCATAGATGATCACTCAAGTTTTGGCTATGTGTATCTCATGAGACATAAGTCGAAAGCTATTGGCATGTTCAAAGCATTTAAAGCTGAAGTTGAAAATCAGCTTGAGAAAAGCATAAAAATCTTAAGGTCCGATCGTGGTGGAGAATATCTGTCTAGTGATTTTCAGCAATATCTTATTGATAATGGGATAATTTCTCAGTTTTCTGCACCAGGCACACCTCAACAAAATGAGGTGGTAAAAAGGAGAAATAGAACTCTTCTGGATATGGTTAGGTCTATGTTGAGGTATTCAACGCTCCCTAATTCTTTTTGGGGATATGATTTACAAACCGCAATGTACATTCTAAATGACGTACCATCTAAGTCGGTTCTCAAACACCGCATGAGTTGTGGACCGGGAAAAAGCCTAGTTTGCAACACTTAAGGATATTTGAATGTCCTGTGCACGTGTTAAAAGGAAAGACAGAAAAGATGGAGTCCCATTCAGAAACATGCATATTTGTAGGGTATCCAAAAAGAACAAAAGGATATTATTTTTATAGTCCTTCAGATCTTAAAGTATTTGTTTCGAAAAATGCTAAATTTCTGGAAAAGGACTATATGAATAATTTTGTTCCTAAAAGAAGAATTGTCCTGAATGAGGTTTTAGGAGATACAATTCCACACGAGGTTTCGCAACCAAGCCCAATTGTAAGTTCCGTACCAACACAAGGTCAACAATCTACAGTACCTCGTAATAGTGGGAGGGTTGTTAGACAACCCGAGAGATACATCGGTCTAGGAGAATCTGTAGAGAATCTTCCGAGCGAGGATGATCCCTATACGTACAAGGAAGCAATAAAAGATGTTGATTGTTGCCATTGGAAAAAGGTAATGCAATCCGAAATTGAATCTATGTTCAAAAAAAAGTCTGGTCTCTTGTGGACTTGCCTAAAGGGATAAAACCCATCGGGTGCAAGTGGGTATACTAAAGGAAAAGAGGAATGGATGGAAAGGTTGAAACCTTTAAAGCTAGATTGGTAGCTAAAGGTTATACACAGAAGAAAGGTATCGATTATGAAGAAGCCTTATCTCCTGTGGCCATACTTAAATCCATTAGGACACTCTTATCCATTGCGACATCTCAAGACCTAGAGATTTGGAAAATGGACATCAAGACATCATTCCATAGTGGAAGTCTTGATGAAAACATCTATATGATGCAACCAGAAGGATTCATTGAAAAAGAACAAGAGGAAAGGGTATGCAATTTGTAAAGATCCATATATGGATTGAAGCAAGCATCCAGTTCCTGGAACATAAGGTACGAACAAGCTGTGAAAAGTTTTGGATTTATTCAAAACCTTGACGAACCTTGTGTATACAAAAGGATTAAATGCAACAAGTTGGTTTTCCTAGTTCTTTACGTTGATGATATACTGCTCATCGGAAACGATGTAGGTGTATTGACATCAATAAAAGAATGGTTAGCAAAACAATTTGATATGAAGGACTTAGGAGAAGCAAGTTATATTCTTGGTATCCAAGTCATAAGGGATATAAATAATTGAACGATTGCATTATCTTAAGCTTTATTCATAGATAAAATCTTGTCTTGGTTTTCCATGCAAGATTCCAATTAAGGTATGTTACCTTTCAGACATGGAATCAAACTTTCTAAGGAACAAGTTCCTAAGAATAAGCATGAAGAGCAATTAATGAGTAGGGTTCCATATGCATCGGCAGTTAGAAGTCTCATGTATGCAATGCTCTGTACTAGACCAGATATTTGTTTTGCTGTGGGCATAATCAGCAAGTTTCAATTGAAACCTGGTCCTCATCACTGGACGGCAGTCAAGCATATTTTCAAGTATCTTATGAGAATGAGAGATTATATGTTTGTATACTCTGGAGGGGATTTAATTCCCTGTAGGGTATACAGATTCTGATTTTTAGTCAGATTCTGACTCCAGGAGATCAACATCAGGATCTGTGTTTACTATTAGAGGAGAGGCAGTCATATGAAGGAGTATCAAGCAATCTTGTATTGCTGATTCCACCATGGAAGCCGAGTATGTTGCCGCATGCAAGGCTGCTAAAAAGGCTGTCTGGCTCAGCCAATTCTTGATTGACTTGGAAGTGGTTCCTGATGCGAATAAGCAGATCAGTATCTATTATGACAATAGTGGAGCAGTGTCAAATTTGAGAAACAAGAAGTCTTAAGAAAGGGAAACACATTGAAAGAAAGTATCAATTTTTAAGGGAAATTGTGCATAGGGGTGACATGACGATTACTAAGATCGCTTCAGTAGATAATCTAATGGATCCCTTTACAAAGGCTCTTCCACAAAAGAGTTTTGATGGTTATCTAGATAACATGGGGATGAGAGATATGACACATTTGCTATAGAGCAAGTGGGAGATTGTTAGGATTATGCTCGATAGTAAGAGTGTAATATTATAATTAACAATCTTTTCGTATGAATAAAGTGATTTCTAGTTTAACAAATCTTATAGCATTTATAGTTTAATTATTATAATTTCCAAAAGTAAATCCATGGCTACTGGCGAGAAGGTCTCTTCATAATCGACCCAATCTTTCTAGGTATAACCCTTGGCCACTAGCCTTGCCTTGAAGGTCTCTACCTTCCTGTCTACTTCTCTCTTTCGCTAGTAGATCCACTTACACCCAATGGGTTTTACCCCATCCGGTAAGTCTACAAGATCCCAGACTGAGTTAGAGTACATGGACTTCATCTCGAGATTCATGGCTTTAAGCCATTCCTCGTTATCAGGATCTTCCATTGCATTCTTAAATGTCAATAGATCATCCATACTATCAGCAGAGACAACACCTTGTCCGTCACCTATAGCTAAATAGCGTTCAGGTTGTCTCACAACCCTCTCACTACGTCTAGGTAGTAGTGTATCCTGATCAAGAACCATTTAACTCTAAGATATTTATGGATCAACAACTCTTGTTGATGAAGCACTAGTCTCACCAGGCTCCAAATCATTTAATACAATCTTGGAATGAGGTTTATGGTCACTTATGTAATTGTCCTCAAGAAACATTGCATTTGTCGATACAAATACTTTGTTATCTTCGGGACTGTAGAAGTGTTCTTCAGCACGTGTGTTGGACACCCTCATATGCAGAAATGTCGTAAAACAAACTTATAGCACTGTCTCAGGCATCATATATAGACAAGCTTCTTGTACGGCTTTCGATGCAAAACTCTAAGAAAGGTAATTTACCTTCTAGGAATGAAGTTCACTTGTCTAAGGAACAGTGTCTTAAGACACCTCAAGAAGTTGAGGATATGAGACGTATTCCCTATGCATCAGCAGTAGGTAGTCTCATGTATGCTATGTTATGCATGAGACTGAACATCTGCTATGCAGTGGGAGTAGTCAGCAGATACCATTTCAACCCAAGATTGGATCATTGGGTTGCTGTCAAGACTATTCTCAAGTATCTTCAGAGAACGAGAAATTATATGCTAGTGTATTCCGGACAGGATTTGATCCCGTTAGGATACACAGATTCTGATTTTCAGTTAGACAAGAATTCTAGAAAATCCATGTCTGGATCAGTATTCACCTTGGGTGGTGGAGCCATTGTGTGGAGAAGTATCAAGCAATCTTGCATTGCTGACTCCACCATGGAAGCTGAATATGTAGCTGCTTGTGAAGCTGCTAAAGAGGATGTTTGGCTCCATAAGTTCGTGAGTGATCTGGAAGTTGTTCCAGACCTGGATAAACCCATCACACTTTATTGTGATAACAGTGGTACTGTGGTTAATTCCAAAGAACCAAGAAGCCACAAGGAAGGGAAGCATATAGAGAGAAAGTATCATCTCATCAGAGAGATAGTGTAGAGAGGAGATGTGATCATCACCAAGATAGCCTCACAAGACAATCATGCTGATCCATTTACGAAGACCTTATCGGCTAAAGTGTTTTCGGGTAACCTAGATAGTCTAGGGTTACGAGACATGCCTCACATGCTTTAGTGTAAGTGAGAGATTGTTGGGGTTTATGCCCTAAGCATGTAATTTGTAAATGGATTTATGAAGTAAATAAAAGGAAATGTTCAATTCATTCTGTTATGTTATTTATTTTATAAACTTGTATACATATTAACATCCTGGATTGCCGGATGTAATCTCGAACTGTGTATATGAGTGTCATGTACGGATGGATACAGTAAAAGACGTGCAATCTAAAGACTCCATAGATAGCAAATAAAGCTGGGTACTTTATCTGTGGTTAATCTATAGATGTGGTCCATTCCGTAATGTACAGTGATTCTATTCTGAATCATTCATATGAGATATGAGAATAGAGGCACCTTGTATGATGTGATCATATAGGACTGGGCCATGATCTAAATGAATCTCACACAAAGATCCGTTTACCGATGAGATTCATATATATCAACTAATGATGGCTATATATGGTTGATTTTAATCCTGAGTGTCATATCAACTCCTTCAGGTTAGATCGTGGTCTTTGATATACCATGAGTGAGGTTAGATGTATTTCCTGATCAATATACTCCGTATGTTGGGATTGCGGTTTGGCTTGTGGCTGGGAAGGTTGGTACGCAATAGTGGAATCCACTCATTCTTGTGAGAAGTAGATGATAGTTCCCTTAAGGGTTGATTCGGGGCTTGGACAATATGAGCGCTCTCCTAATTCCGTGAGGAAGTAGGATTTATTGTCCATTAGAGAATCAATGGTACTTAAAGGATATATGTAATTAGAGGGGTATAACAAACATTATGACCCAGCTCTAATTATGAACTATTGTGGAGGATCACACCATATGTAATAGCTATATCGATGGACACCGAGTTGTATCGGTCTGTGTAAAAATGTCTACAGTTGAGAGACTGCAGCTTTGGGTTTTTAGTGGAATAACACCGGAGTTTATAATCAAGGAATATTAATTAAAAAGTTTAATTAATGATTCTGAGGATTATTGGAGCTCAAAATACTGTGGGTCCATAATTCCCCTTGCTAGCCCGATCGATTTAGGTAAGAAGGGTCACAGTTAATTAATTGGATTGTCCAGTTAATTATGTTACAAAAGTGACACGTATTTATTCGAGAATTAATTGAATAATGAGATTATTTAATTAATGGATAATGGTGATTAAATAACTTAAATAATGAGATTATTTAATTATGTTATTAATCACTAAATTGAGGGTGTATGTTGATATTTATTTTTGAATAAAATAAGATAATGTGATTATTTTATTTTATTAAATTAAATATTTTATTTTTGAATTTAAATAGTTTGAATTCAAAATTAAAATCAAATTAAAGATATGAGATATTTTTTATTTGAAAGTTTTTAAAAATCAAATATAGATTTGATCAAATTTTTAAATATTATATATGAGATATATTTTATTTAAATTTAAAAAAAAAAAATCACGCACATCAACCTACTTATATGAATATATATATATATATATATATATATATATTAAACAAAAGACAAGAAGGGTATGGTTTTTTTGTTTTTAAGAAATAGTGTGTTGACAAAAAGAAAAAAAAAAGTGAGTGTTGTAGGCATGGGTTGCCACTGTGCGTAATTAATTTTTTTTTTAACACACAAAAGGCAAAAGCATTTTAGTGTGTGCTTATAACAAATGTCAACACATATATCTGGGTTTGCATGAGATGTAAATAATGCAATTGTTGCATAGTGAAAATAAAGAAAGAGTTTCTTAATTTTCTTTCATCCTCCATTCTAAGATCCTGAGTCCGTGATGCGTCCGCACGCAGTTACCAGTCTCGGGAGATAGCGAGGAAGATCAGTGGTACAGACCAGGAGTAAATCGAAAAGTGAAGGAGCCTCCAAACGTTGGTATGGTTCTATCTTTTAATCTTCTTTTTTATTATTGATTACAAATTCCTGTATTTATATATATTTTTTATTAGTATTATAATTAGTATATGTATTTGTTCTGAAAATAAATACGATCATAAGTTCACTGGTCCGAGATACAGATTACGATATGTATAAAAATTTTAAAACCCGTTTCCGCTGCGCGACAGGTGAACGGGGTTCCAACACAATAATCCTCTAAGAGAAAACCTAAGAACGTTCGGTCACTAGTGAATTATCAATCTATTTAATTTAAAATCACGTGAACCCGATTTGATTTTTCTACACAAAACCCTTTTGATGTAAAGGATACTAGTGCACTATCTGAAACAAAAATATTCCCCTTTTTATTGTCTTTGGCCGAATTCTATACACAATATCTATGAGTTGGCAGAATTTTGTTTAGTGCAAAAATCTAATTTTTTCTCTCAAAAGTCTATCAGTTGGCCGAATTCTCTCTCATAGAAACCCTATCCTTGGCTGAAAATTAACTTAGAAATTAGCCTTGGTCGAAATTTAAGTGGAGATATATATAGGTTCTCAAATCCTTTCCTAAAGAGGATTTATTTGGCGGGCAAGAATCCTATCTCTAGGTGGATTTACTTGGTGACAAAGAATCCTTTAAAAAAATATAGATAATCCAACTCAAATAATGTATTTATTCAATAACAATTATTGAATATAATTAAATTGTGACTAAATCAAAGACTTCCTAATTTGACCAATTGTCAATAAAAGTCCTAATAAAAATCAAATACTTCGTAATTTGAGTAGATAAACAAATTCCTATTATTTTTGTACCTATCAAACATAGTATTTGATACTTATCATATTATCAACAATAATATGACTCTAGGAGACCATCTCCTACTACGAAAATGATTTTGACTTTTAATTAAACAATTAATTGATTAATAAATCAATTAATTAATTTCTATTGAATTAAATAATAAAATAAAAAATAATACATAAGGCTATTTTACAAGCCCAAGCCTGTACTTGGGCCAATATATTGTTTTTTCTATTTTATTAAATCCATTGGTCTTTAATAAAATGTCCACATGTGAACTAGACTCATTCTTACTAAAAAAGAAACAAGTCCACATGCCTTAATACAATTCTAGATGGACCCATAAATTGGTCCGGCAGAATATATCAAGTGATCCATACAAGTTCGTGTGGATTAGGGATCTTGGCGGCTATCTAAATTTAAGCTCTAATAGACATAACATAATCACAATCAACAAATGATTCACTTAGGTCCGATATATTAATTTTAGTTCATTCCATTAAAGAACTAAAATTGAACTCTTAAATAAAGATAGAATAAATTAATATTCCTCATTCATACTCTAGACAATCTTAATAGAGATAGTGTATCCACGTAAAGAATATCAGTAATCTCCAAAAGTCCATAGACCTCCTATAGCTCTCCAAATTACCATATTTACTCATATGACCACATTTTGAACTTGGATATTTTGACTTGTCCAGAAGCCATATTTCAATAGACACTATTGAAAATTTAACGTTAAGACTTAATATCCAATACCTCAAAACATCCATATGATGATATTCTACTCTCATTTAATAAATGGAGCCACGATATCCATATCTATAAATGATGTCCTCTATCGATTAACAAATGAATACCACCAAACTATCGAGGATAAACTATGTTATATGATAGTACTCATTGATAGCTCAAATGATAACACTTGTAACTATAAGTCCATCATTTATCTTAGGATTGAGATAGACTCTGAAAATTTCCTAAAAACTGTGTGTGTCTATACCTAGAGGAGGGGGAGGGGGAGGAGGGGGGGGGGGGGGGGGGTGAATAGATTTTAATCCAATCAATTACAAACTTTTCGATTAATCAATATTCCAAATATTACCCCAAATTATAAAGCATTCAATAAAACTAATTATGCATAAAACAATAAATGACACACGGTATATACGTGGAAACCCTTCGACATGGGAAAAATCACGGGCTATCCTTCTAGCCATAAACGATCCTCAAATCCACTATTGTTATGACGTTTACAACCTAAGTTGACCACCTAGTCACACTTCAAGGTTACTAACCCACCACTACTACCAAACGAGCCTTAATAGTGATTCTTGATCGACTTGCTTGTGCACTAACCAATTAGTCAGAAGATTTAACCTCAATGAAGAGTCAAACAACCTAAGTGAATATAAATAATATTCAAACATACAAGTAATGCTAGGCTACACTAAATGATTATCAAGGAATTCAAAGAAGTCGATAAATGCAATTACTAGATATCAATGTCTAAATGCAAGTGCAAGAAGACTTAACTAGATATAGCTATAAGAGACTAATATCTATTTATCAAACAAAGGCCATTCAACAAAAGTTGTCATATAACATGGCAAAGAACAATTAATACAATAAACAAATGCAATCAATTAGACCTAAACAATATCTAAATGGAAAGCATATAGATTTAGCTAGAAGGGTAAAATCGTCCTAAATTCTAGCTATCACAAAACAAAATTCTCAACCAACAACCAACTGTAGGGTAAATAAAACCACGCGCAGTGAAAGCGTGAGAAAATTAATGAAAATTAGGGTTTGCGTATAAATAAAAAATTTGTCTTTGACTAACAAGAACCTTAACCCTAGATTAATTGATGTATATAAAAAATGTCGTACCTTTTTCTCGTGACGATTGAACAAGCGCCAAATCAATTCCGCATGATCTTCCAATCCAATCACGAACGTGAATCACCAAGGAGTGTTGGCTCCCTTTCTTTAATTTGTATACCTGAGGATGGAAACAAACAAAATCTTTCTCTTTGTTAGTTACAATAATCCTCCAAGAAGAAAACAAAGAATGTTAGGTCACTTGTGAATTATCAATCAATTTGATTGAAACTCGCGTGAACCTTGATTCGATGGTGTACACAAAACCTTTTGATGTAAATTTTACTAGTGTACTATCGAAAACTAAACGTTCTTTCTTCCTATTTTTCTCTCCCGAATCACACACTATTTCTTAGAGTTGATTGAATTTTTTCTAGAGTAAAATCAGATTTTTTTCCCTCAAAATTTTTATTACGGCCGAATTCTTCTCTCTTAGAAAAACTAGAATAGCCGAAATCTCCTCTTGAAATTATGCTAGGGCTGGCCAAAATTCACTCTTAGAATGCATAAGGGCTGGCAGAAAATCACAAGGGATATATATAGTATTATAAATCCTCTCCTAAGAAGGATTTACTTGGTTGGCAAGAATCCTTTTCTTAGGTGGATTTATTTGGTAGTTAAGAATCCTTATCTAAAAGGAATTCTATCCTCTTATATATATACATGGGCTGGCCAAAAATCATAGGATATATATTAGGAGACTTAAACATTTTCCTATGAAGGATTTACTTGGTAGTTAAGAATCTTTTCTTTAGGTAGATATACTTGGTGGTTAAGAATCATTTTCAAAAAGGAATTCTATGTTAGATTTGTGAGTTATGTTGGCATTATTCTATATCAAAACAACATTTCCTTTTTATTTTTTAGTTGTCTAGGATTCATGATGATTCAAGCTTCAAAGAAGAAATGACAACTATTCAAGCAAGTTCAAGTCTTCAAAGGGAAAAGTGCTTCATGATTCTACAAGGGTATATAAAGACCTTTCTTTTCTCTTTCAAGGCGTAGGCACACACACACAATTCATACAAATGTGTCCCTGCATCGTTGTGCACCATTATAGGCACATACATACAATTCATTCATATGTGTTCCAGCATCGTTGTGCCCCATGTATAACACATTCACACACTTGAAGATGAATGCTCATGCATTGGTATAAAAATAACATGTTTTGGAAAATGCATGATTGGAGACTATCTCTATGTAGTTTGCATTCTAGTGTGAATTGTGTTTGTATGTGTATATGTTTGTATAACATGGATATTGAACTTGATTTTAGTCTTAAATCATTTTTGATTGAGTTTCGGTCATTTCGGTTACTCATACTATAGAAGATACTACACTTTCAACTCATGTTGCATACATTGTCTTCGTCTTTGTATATCGAGTCGAATTATTATTTTTTGGGTTGAGTATATTATATGTCCATGTCCGTGAGAGAGTTATGGTTTGTAATCCATAAACGGATTTGAATTCCAAGTTTGAAGGCCGGAGAACGGTCGAAGAACGCTAGAGGAGTGCAAGGGAGTTGCACCATGGCCAAAGGCCATCAATTGGTGCAAGCCCGAGATGGCGCGTGGCCATCTCGGTTGCAACTCCTTGATGCCCCGAGATGCCCACGTGCCATCTCGGTGAAGCATTCTCAAAGGGGTTATTTTGGTCCTTTCATGCTCTTTGTTCCCTCTCCTTTATATATCTTTTCTCTCTCTCATTTGAATCCAAGGAAGAAGAAAATGTAGTGCAGAAAATTTCCAGGTTCTTTCTCTCAACTTTGAATCACCATATCTCTCTCATTTCTTATCCAATTTGAGTGATTCCAGTTGGTAAAGTTTTGTATTGAAGTCCTCTATCATCTCCAAGCAACCTTGAAGTCATTTGTTCAATTTTTCTGGTGGATCGCACCATTTTCGTGACTGTACTCGAAATTGTCAAGGTATTTGTTTATCTTTTGATTTCCTTGATTGTAATGTTCAAATACCTTGGGTCTTCTTCCTACTTGTGTGTATTTGACTTGAACATATGTTGATGAGTGATAGATCTTCAATTAAATGCTAGTTGTGCTTAATTAGAAACTTGATTGTTAGTTAGGTTTCAATCAAACCTATGTTTTCACATGATTGTGAGTTGTATTGTGCTAGCATCTTATCTAGGACTATTTGTGCTTTGATTGACTTTATTTTCATGATTAATAGTCTTATCATGTGCTTGAACTCATTTGTTGAATAGATCTAGGATTAGCACATTTGATTTTATATTTAGAGTCTATTAGAGTTTAATTGACTATTTTGTGAATATATGCTCTAAATGATTGCTAGAGATTTGATTGATCATATCTTGTGTTTCTAGCATTTTTTTGTTAGTACTAAAGTCTTGAATATGTACTTCATGAAAATGTTTATTTCAAGCTTTAGTAACATGAATAAAATCTAGGTTTAAAGTGTGTGTTTGGAAATTTGGCATGCTCTAGATTTTTTATGCATGCATAAATCTAGACAATCTTGTTTAGTGAACTTAATTGTCTATGTCTAGATCTTCATGGAGTGTACCTAATCCATACATTTCATATGCTCATGCATCATCTTGTGTGATGTCATTTTTGGATTATAAACTAGAAAATATACTTTGTGTGCTCATTCATTAATTCTAATTTCCATATAATTTGTTGATCATCTTATTCTATGTTGCGTGCTTGTTTGTGTTTTGCATTCATGATCACCTAGATTCCTTGTGAGAAGGAAGTCTTGACAATAGGTGTGAGACCTATGTTGTTGAGCAAGGAAGTCTTGGCAAGAGGTGGGAGACCTCGGATTGTCAAGCAAGGAAGTCTTGACTAGAGTCGGGAGGACTCAGATAGTTGAGCAAGAAGTCTTGCCTAGGGTCGTGAGGATCTGAAAGGGTGAGCGACGAAGTTTTGACAAGAAGTGTGAGGCCTCGGATTGTTGACCAAGAGGTCGACATCTTCATGTGTAGGATAGGAGGGTAGTTTCTAGGTGAAGGGGTCACTTGAGAGATTGTACTTTTCTTATCTACTAGTGGATTTTGTTTGCCGGTGGTTGCTAACCCATGGACGTTTCCTCTTCGGAGGCTTACCACGTTATATCTGGTGTCAATTTTTCTCTATCCCTATCTCTCTTATATTGGTAATTGTTATTTGAATAATGTGGATAGAACTTTATATATAAGTTGACTTCCTTACAAAATATTGTTTGTATATGTTAGATAACTTTGTATCTTGTGATATTCCATTCAAGTTGTAAAGTACCACAATGTAATACTCTAAGTACAACTTATGAAATTTTGTCTGCATTGAATATATTTGTTCATAAGATACATTGATTCTTGTTGTATGTTTTGTAGACTAAGCATACATGAATACATTGTTTTCTCATAACAATCATGTTGAATGTTAATTTGTATGCTTATCAAGGTTTTGTCACTGGTCTCGAAAGATTTGTCAAAAGTGAGAGACAACCTATTCACCCGCCCTCTAGGTTGTTTAGTATAACGTTGTACATATTTTTTTCAATTGGTATCAAAGCGGGTCACTTAAAGTAGTTAGTGTGATTCGGGATCTACAAGGTTATTTACTAATCATGGATATCAACCTTTAGTCTACAATTGTTTATTTTTGGTTGTCCTCATTCGTTGGTTGTGAAAAAGGTTCTTCTTGTTTTATATTTCATTTGTCTACTAACAATTTTATTGATAAGCAGGAAAAGAATGTTAGTGACAAAAGCAAAGATGAAGAAGCTTTTCCGAAGGATGATCAATCTAGACATGATTACTTGTCTTTGCAACTCAATAAAGAGAATTGCATGTCAAAGATCACCAACTTCTACTTGATGGCAAGAGTTCAAACTCTTTGCAAGGAAAGAGATGAAGCTTTAAAGGAAGTTGAAGAGAAGAATGAAGTGATCAAATGTCTAGAAAAGAAGATAGTTGAAGAGGCTCGTGCGTTAGATAGTTTAACAAATGATTTTGCTAATAATTTGTTTTTATTTCTTGAAGGTAATGATCAAAGGCATGGAAAAGGAGTTGGCAATCATGAAGGCCAAAGAGTTTAGTAATCTTCATGGAGATTCAAGTGACTTAAGCATTGTAGATGAGCAAGTGGAGTCTCCTACAACTAAAGGCAAGTTACAAAAGAACAAGAGGATTTCAAATGCCATGTCTTCCAAGGTCAAGTGCAAAATCAAGGAAATTAAGGAGTCTTCACCATCGGTACACTCTCACCTAAATAGTAACATCTCGAAATTTATTCCGGATTGCTAATTTTGCTATATTGCCGTGAGTATATTAGATGATGCAAACTATGGATGTGATGCATGCTAATGAGATGTGAAAATCTTCTATGAATGTTTCTTGCATGATAATACTTTTGAATCTTTTGTGTGATAATGATAATCGTGTGAAGAAAATAATAGAGAAGATTTTGGTGAAAATGAGTGTTTCACATGATCATATGTATAGTTTGATGATATCTTTGTTGATGGCAATAATGATGTGTTTTACATGAGTAATATCTTTGTAGAGAAGATAGTTGATGATTTATCTTCTAGATATATTTTTGCCATGAGAAATGATCATGATTTTTGTGTGAAATTTCACCCAAGAACAAACGGCTCAAGGGTGAGTGCTTTTACCTCTAGTGTAAGTAGCATATGTGAGTTAGCTTTAAGGCTAAGTGTCAAGCGTGTTGAGAATTCTAACTAGCTAGCTTGGAATACTCCACGTCTAGACACGAACTTAGCTATCTCATTTAATTTTTTTTTGGTAGTCAAAATTCATTGATTAACTTTTGAGAAGTTACTCTTATGAAATCTATTCGGGTATTATCTTGTTAAGACTTTTGGATAAAGTCATTTCTACTCTTGCATTGCATCATATAGCATGTCATATTAGAGAACTAGTATAACATTCATATGGTCCTTGTTGACATTTGCTTTCTAAAGATCTTTTAGTGATGTGTTCACAAAGATCTTACTCATATGCTTGAAATGCTTGCTTGGATGATGAGTGGCATACTTTTTGAAAATATGAGCTTCATATTCTTTGAATGATACTCATTAGAGAAGTAATGATCTTGAATAAGTCTTTACTTATTGCTCTTAGATCATGTGCTTATGAGCCATAAAAACTTGATTTTCAAAAATTACTCTTTGCTTCTCTTATATGTTTAAGTTTGAGTAGTTGAGTTTGAAAATGTGTAGATTATGGATGCATCTAAATTTTTTTTGCTTAGTACATGATAGACTACCTATGGTTAGTATTCATTTTGCTTCGGCAACTACATAGAACTCAACGAGCACCTTCATGGAAAGGGCAACACATATTGGTTGTGAAGCCACCCAATGTTGGAAACGCTACACCATTGTGATGAGTGTGAAAGCCGTCATGAAGAATTTATGTTTATGTATGCAAAATCAAAGAAGTGTTGAAATAGAATCAATAAAACAAAATCTTTGATTCAAAGCCTAAAAAGAAATGGAGGAAGGCTTAAAATGGAGTATAGTTGAAAATTGTGATTGCTCAGATTGAAAAACAGAAATGGGATGACGAGCCACATGCACACACACGCTCATATGTTGAAATCTATTCTCTTTAAAGCAAAAATCTAGATGATAATTAGTTTGACCTTGATTGGAAAAGCTTTAGATAGATAGATGTTGAAATGTTTTGCATGTTGATATCAGAATCACTCCTTTTATATATGCTTGAAGCAAAATTCACACACACACTTTTGCTTATAGAGTATTGTGATATTCTAGCAACTTTTAGAAGAATTATGAGAGAGATTGAAAATCTTGGTGTATCTCTCATAGTTTGTGGAGCTTATTTTGTTGGATTTCTTTAAAATTGCTTGAATGCGTGATTGTGTAGATTTATTGTGAACATTATTCTATCTTGATCTTAGGTAGAGAACTTATCAAGGGGGAGCATAGTATGCTAGACTTTGTTATCTTTTATGATTTGTTCACATGTTTCAAGTTGATATTTGTTGGCATATTCTTTGGTTGATATAATGAATCTTGTAGATGCTATTTCATGTTTCTTGATTTGCATGATGATTCTTTGTATTAACATATGCCTTTGTATGTGTGATCACAAATAATGCATGGAAATTTTTTGTAATAATTGTATGATTGTATTTGCAGTAAACTTCTCCTTATTTAGGGTTGTATAGTAGTTGAGATTGCAATCAATTCCTTCATTCTTGAAATTGAAATGAGAATAGTTGCAATGAATTCTTCTTTTTTTTGGAGTCAATAGTAATTGTAATTAAAAACATATATATATATATATATATATATATATATATACGAATATCTAGAGTGTCATCTTTTTCTAAAACATGCATATATACAATAAAAAGAAAAAGATTCACGAACACATAGATCAATTAATCAAGGATACAACCTGCCTCTGATACCAATTGTAGGGAAAATAAAACCACGCGTAACCGAAGCGTAAGAAAATTATATGAAAATTAGGGTTTACCTATAAATAAAAATTTTCCCTTTAACTAACAAGAACCCTAACCCTAGATTAATTGATGTATATAAACAGTGTCGTACCTTTTTCTCGTGACGATTGAACAAGCGCCGAATCAATTCTGTAAGATCTTCCAATCCAATCACGAACGTGAATCACCTAGGAGCGTGGGCTCCCTTTATTTAAATCGTATACCTAAAGATGGAAACAAACAAAATCTTTCTCCTTGTTAGTTACAATAATCCTCCAAGAAGAAAATAAAGAATGTTAGGTCACTTGTGAATTATCAATCAATTTATTTGAAACTCGCATGAACCTTGATTCAATGTTGCACACAAAACCTTTTGATGTAAAGGCTACTAGTGTACTATCGATAACTAAACGTTCTTTCTTCCTATTTCTTCTTTCCTGAATCACACACTATTTCGTAGAGTTGATTGAATTTTACCTAGAGTAAAATCAGATTTCTTGTCAAGCCGAAATCTCCTCTTGAAATTATGCTAGGGCTGGCCAAAATTGACTCTTAGAATGCATAAGGGCTGGCCGAAAATCACAACGGATATATATATATATATATAGGATTATAAATCCTCTTCTAAGAAGGATTTACTTTGTTGGCAAGAATCCTTTCCTTAGGTGGATTTATTTGATAGTTAAGAATCTTTATCTAAAAGGAAGTCTATCCTCTTATATATATACATGGGCTGACTTAAAATCATAGGATATATATTAGGAGACTTATTTCTTTTCCTAATAAGGATTTACTTTGTACTTAAGAATCCTTTCCTTCGGTGGATTTACTTGGTGGTTAAGAATCCTTTTTCTCAATGAATTATATTCTTCACCAAGACTCCTAATCCAACTCTAAAGTATTTTTGTAACCATATTAAAGACTTCCTATTTTGATTAGATAAATAATTCATTTTATTTATCTACTTATCAAATATAGTCTTTAACATTAATTATACTACCAACAATAGTATAATTTTAGGAGACCATCTCCTATTAGGAAAAAGATTTTGACTTTTATTTAAATAATTAATTAATCAACAAATTAATTAATTTCTATTTAATTAAATAATAAAATAATATAATATAATTAAGCTATTCTAAATATCCTTGCCGCCCAAACCATATATATGGGTCAATATATTATTTTCTTATTTTATTAAATCCATTTGACCTTTATAAAGAGTCCATATGTGAACTAGACCTATTCTTACAAAAAAAAAACAAGTCCACATGCCTTAATAGAATTCTAGATGGACCCCTAAATTGGTCCGGTAGAATATATTAAGTGATCCATGCAAGTTCGTGTGGATTAGGGATCTTGGCGGGCTATCTAAATTTAAGCTCCAATAGACACAACCCAATCACAATCAACAAATTATTCACTTAGGTCCGATCTATTTAATTTTAGTTCATTCAACTAAAGAACTAAAATTTAACTCTTAAATAAAGATAGAATAAGTTTATGTTACTCATTCATACCCTAGACAATATTATTAGAGAAAGTGTATCCTCGTGAACAATACCAGTAATCGCCAAGAGCTCATAGACCGCTTATAGCTCTCCAAGTTACCATATTTACTCATGTGACCACATTTAGAACTTGGATATTTTGACTTGTCCAGAAGCCATATTTCAGTAGACACTATTGAAAACTTAATGTTAAGATTTTAATATCCAATACCTCAAAACATTCATATGATGGTATTCTATTCTCATTCAATAAATGGAGCCACAATGTCCATAACTATAAATAAAGTACTCTATCGATTAACAAATGAATACCACTAAACTATCGAGGATAGACTATGCTATATAATCGTACTCATTGATAGCTCAAATGATAACACTTATGACCATAAGTCCATCATTTATCTCAGGATTGAGATAGACTCTCCAATTGTCTTCAAATAAAAACTTTTATCTATTGACGGTTCTAGATAAAGTATTTCATTTTGATCCTATTCAATGCACTCAGTGCACTAGATTCTTTTATCCAAAGACACCGCACTTTGATGATTTTAGACTCATCATAACACATTTGATCCCACTAAAATGCTAGCAAAAGAATCTACAACTTTGACAAGATAAAGGCTCCCAACCTTTTGTCTGAAGTTGTTAATGTTATTCAAGACTAACTAAAGAATTGTCTACCTCATACATATCTAGATGTATGAACAATTCTTCTTTTCTCATAGTTTTTTGACCTTATGAATATTTAATTTTGACAATTATAATAATTAAACTATAAAAGCTATAAGATTTGTTAAACTATAAATCACTTTATTAATATGAAAAGATTGTCAAATACATTTTTATACTCTTGCTATCGAGCATAATCCTAACACCAACATCACAAGCATGTCATAAAAGCTTTTAAACATAAGAACACACATTTAATTTCCAATAAAAGCTAAAACCTAGGCATAGATGTCGTAGTAATGAAATAATGAAGTCTAAGACATGTAGAGATTACCTAGTCATGAATCATGTGAATACTCATGCTTAAATGATGAAGAATGATGCTAGATGTTCATGGATGGAAGTTTGGTTGAGTAAAAGAGGGTTCTTGGGAGCTCTCTCTCACTAGAAATTACTTTCTTTCTCTAAGGATAGATTTTCAAAGCTCTAGGTCTAATTTGAGGAAGAAGATGATGTATATATAGAGTCCAAATCAAACTACCTCATTTTGGGAGAGAAAAAAATGATTTTTGGGCGTCTGAAGCGACCTTAGGGTGACTTGGAAGATAGGTTGCTTCAAGGTCGCTTTTCTCTAGAGTTTGGGTGCCAAAATACACTTGAAAAGGCGACTTGGAAGTGAGGTCTCCCTGAGGTCGCTTTGAGGTCGCTATTCTCTCGGGAAAAATGAGACAAGACAAACAACTTCAGATTCGAGCTACCCAAAACATAACCAAACCACATCCAAACCTTTCATATATTATACCGTTGGAAAGGTATGGAAGTCTACTTTCTACTCCAATTTACAAGACATGATTTGGATGTCTGTAGAAAGAGTTACAGTCAAATAAGTGACCCAATGTCATATTTGAATATGAACAAGAATGCCAAAACTCATGGAATAAAACCATGTGACCAAAGAAAAACTAAGAGAAGAAAGATACCTTCTCAAATGGTCACTCAATACACTAAGATAAGCACACCATCGTGCAAGCGCAAACACACACAAAACCACACTATGAATGCACATAGACAACAATGAAGCACACATGCATAACAATCCAAATGCAAGTGAGTGAGCGTGTGCAACTAAAACCTCTTGAAAGAAAGTTAAGAAAGTGATATACCTTTGAAGCTTGAGCTTGGTCAAGAATAAAGACAGCATAAACTACCCTTACATGTTAATCCCTAAATTTTGTTTATCAATCGAAATAAGTCAATCAAAAACCGAGGAACTTACAGACTCTCTGTTTGTCATCAAGTAAAAACTTTTATCCATTGATAGTTATGGATAAAGTATTTTACTGTGATCCTATTCAATGCATCCTGTGCACTAGATTCTTTAGTCCAAATACACCACACTTTGTTGATTTTAGACTCATCATACCACATTTGATCCCACTTAAATGCTAGCAAAAAATTTACAACTTTGACAAGATAAAGACGCCCAACCTTTATCTTAAGTTGTGAATACTATTGAAGAATAACTAAAGAACTGTGTCTACCTCATATATATCCAGATGTACAGACAATTCTTCTTTTCTCATATTCTTTTGACCTTATGATTATTAACTTTTGACAATTATAATAATTAAACAATGAATTTTATAAGATTTGTTAAATTAGAAATCACTTTATTAATATGAAAAGATTGTCAAATACAATATTACACTCTTGCTATCGAGCATAATGGTAACACATAGGACACGGTTCCCCATATATGTAACTTCTAGAACAAACGGTTGTTGGGACCATGGTTAACGCATGTGCATAGCCAGTTTGAGTAGGCTGGCTTGCTAGATAGTTTAAGGGGTTAGATATTTTTATTGATTTGGAGAATACATCTACTCTGTAAATGGCTAAATAAGAAAAACACATGAGACACAGGGGTCACCAACACATTAGCTTGACAAGGGCATAATAGCAATGAGAGAGTTTGGTTAACCAAAGATTGAGAACCAACCTTCACCAATTGTGTTAAATGTTGCAGAAGGTGCTATGAATTAAATGGTCTCCATGGGAACATGCTTCCATCTTTCATTGGCCTTCGAAATGAAGACTGCTTGCAATTTATGAAGGATTCAGTCCACCCTGGAGAAATTTCCTATAAATAGACTCATAGAGGAGTAATTAAAGATGAGGTGTTTTCTATATTGAATGAAGCAAAAAGCCAAAATGTGGTTCACAGCTTTGAAGGTAGGGTCTTTGAGATCAAGAAATGATATGTACAATGCCTTTTTCAATAGGATGGTTTAGAGCAATACCCCCCTCACACGGTAACCGTAGAATACAAGGTCTGTACTTTCTATGACGGGTTGACTGCATTCATACAATCCATTGTAGATAATGTATGTGGCGAAGCCTTAACCAAAAATCAAAACTTGAGAATTTTGAGATTTATGACACACTGGTTCTCAACTCTCAACTCTCAACATAGGAGCTCAGCTTCAAGAAAGGGAGAGAAGCATGATGTTAGTCAGAGTACAAACACGGATATTCAGATGGCAAGACTCACTTGGCAAGTGGAAGCTATGGCAAGGAACATGGGCCAACAACAAGGAGGGGCAAACATGGTATACAAATGTGATCATCACCGTAGAGATATGGTACCATTTATGATGGAGGAGATCCAAGCCCTAAACTATAAAGGGGGAGAAATCACTCGTATTTGAATTCCTTCAATCTTGGGTGGTGCAACGATCCAAAATTCTCATGGTCAGATTCAAAAAATTCCTTGAACAACCAATCAAATACTCAATGAGAAAACCAATATGGGTTTAATAGGGGAAATTACCAAGGCAGATGGTATAGTGGTCAACCATAGAATAGTTCATGAAACCTAGCGATTTCTTTATATCAGCCTAGGAAACACTTTTTGGAAGATATAGTGACTAACATTGCATATAACTCACATCAGACAGAACATAATTTGAACAATTTCATGCAAGCAAGTGGGCAGAGGTTTACTAACTTAGAGGCATCTATAAAGAAGTTGGAGAAACAGTTTGGATAAGTAGCTGGCACTATTCGTAAGAATGAGCAGGTAGATTCCCTAGCCAGTCGAAACAAGCAAAGGCAGTGACTATTTTGAGAAGTAGCAACGTTTTAGATTTTAAAGATGCTGGTGAGCCGAAGTTAAAGAAAGCCTAGGAGTCAGAATATGAGAGTGGGGGAGACTAGAGTAGAAGTGGAATTGATTTTGGTTGATACAAATCCCGAGAAGACCTCGCTTTTATCACAAGTCACCAAACTTGTACATTCCACCAGTTCCATTTCCAGAGAGGCTGAAGAAGAACCAAAAAAACAAGGAATTCAATGAGATTTTTGATGATCTTCAAAAGGTACCTATAAACCTACCTTTACTTGAGATGATAGAGAAGATACCGACATATGCAAAGTTTTTCAAGAGTCTTCACACCAACATGCAGAAGTTTAGGCCAAATCACCAAAAGTACATAACATGTAGTGCTAGTGCAATTTTATAGATGTTGCTTCTACCCAAGCTTAGGGATCCGAGTAATTTTGGCATAAACATCATAGTTTGACGTACCAAGCTTGAGAGGGTAATGTTATACTTGGGGGCTAGCATTAACTTGATGCCATTTTCCATTTTCAAGAAGCTGGGATTGAATAGGCTCAAGCAAAAAAAAATGTCACTACTGTTAGCAGATGGTTCAGTGAGATATCCAAGATGAAATGTGGAAGATGTTAGTTCAGGTTGTTAAGTTTATCATTCTAGTAAATTTTATGGTCTTAGACTTAGACGATGTGAGTTGGGAGACAAACATGAGACCTATCCTTCTAGACAGACCTTTCATGGCTATAACAAAGACATTTATAGATGTGTAGAATAGAATGCTTACCATGACAGTTGAGTTCAAGCATTTCGATGTGTTATCCCATCAGGAGCCAATGATTGTTCATTCATTAAGGTGTTAGACCCGGAGGTTGATGGTGTATTCAGAGATGAAGACTTGAGGTATAGTCAGAATAGGATTGGGAAGATCAAGACAAGAAAGAAGAAGAACATTCCAAATCGACTATAGATAATGACAGTAAATAAGAGTTTAAAAATCTTATAGTGTCAAATATGAGCCTTGCAATAGATCCACCATAAAAGTTAGAACTCAAGGATTTGCCGACTATTTTGAATTATGCTTATTTGGGCGAGAATGAGACATATCCGGTAAAATTTGCTTCTGAGTTGAAGAGTAATGAAGAAGAAAAGCATCTTGAGGTACTTCAAAGGTACAAGTCAGAAATATGATGATCTGTTAAAGATATCAGAGGGATTAGTTCAACAATCTACATGCATAATATTTTCCTTGAAGGTGAAGCTAAACTGGTAAGAGAAGCTCAGAGGCAAATGAATTCGATCATGAATGGTGTGGTGAAGAAAGAGGTCATAAAATTTCTAAATGTGGGGATCATCTATCCCATATAAGACAGCATGTGGGTCAGTCTGATCCATGTGGTTCCTAAGAAGTCAGGCATAACAGTGGTCTAGAATGATTAGAGTAAGTTTGTTCCCTAGAGACTTCAAACGGGTTTGAGGGTGTGTATTGACTACATGAAGTTGAACATAGCCACTAGAAGGGACCATATGCCTCTTTTGTTTATCGAACAGATGTTAGAACGCTTGGCTGGACACAATCATAACTATTTCCTTGATGGATACTTCGGGTACAATCAAATCGCCATAGCATCAGAGGATTTGGAGAAGACCATATTTACATTTCTGTTTGTGACGCTTGCTTACATACGGATGCCTTTAGGTGTTTGCAATGCACCATGCACTTTTTAGAGATGCTTGATGTCTATACTCTTAGATATGGTAGAGAAGATTATTAAGGTGTTTGTGGATGACTTCTCAATATTTGGAGATTCATTTGAGTTATGCTTAGATAACATAGCCTTAGTTCTTCAAAGATTTGAGGAGAACAATTTGGTCATAAATTGGGAGAAGTACAATTTTATGGTGCATCAGGGGATAGTCCTCAGGCATGTGATATCGAAGAAAGGAATTGAAGTGGACAAGGATAAGTTGGAAGTGATTCGATATTTACAACCTCTTAAATCTCTGAAGAAGGTGAGATATTTTCTTGGACAAGCAGGATTTTACAGGCGATTCATACAAATGTTTTTGAAGAAAATAAGACATTTATATGCACTTCTTCTGTTATGCGGATTTTTCGGTAGTATGACATGACAACAAAGATAGCGTATGATCTGGAATAGATGGTAAACCACGTCATCAGAGAAGAAACATAGTCTCAAGTAATTGGCAAGCGATCGGATGAATTGATCAGGAAAAATAGACCTGATCGGGTATAGTAAACCGATCAGGTAAAATACTATACCCGATCAGGTAAAATAAGCACGGTCAGGTAAGTCAACCGGTCTACATTCTCCCAAGTCAAAGTTAATGTTACTGGAGGGACTAAACCGACTGGTCAAGATAGGTCTAAGCTCGACCGGGTAGCAAAACCGATCGGGGAAAGAAGACCTGGTTAGTTTGGGAAACTGTCGCCAAGAGGTGCTCAGTCAAGATAGTAATACAAGTTCAACTACAACTAAAATACAAAGATTAATCTTACTCAAGCAAGGAATCTAGAACCACATTTCGATAAGGAAATATTATTATTTCCTCTGACATATCTGAGAGTCAAGACCAAGCAATAACTCTACTCTTCTAGAAGATTGCACACCAATCAGGAAATAAGTCCTAAATGAACTACTCAACTAGAATCCTACGAAGAATCTAATTCAATGCAAAAGATCTCCGAAACAGTAAAGAAGTTAAATATGACTTCATCAAGTAACAAGTCCTTATTAAACACCACCACATTTCCTTATCTATATATCAAGGATTAGGGTTCTATGCACATATAAATAGATCTATATTCTCATTGAAAAAGAGATATAACAACACTTAAAAAATATACAAGAAAGAGAAAAAGAGAGATAAACCAAAGAATGAGAGATTGAGTGTGTAATCATTATATTATAGTGAATTTCTTCATGCTGTCATCGACAACTGTGGACGTTTCCCCGTCTTGGGTTTTACCACGTAAAACTTATGTGTGCATGATTTTCTTCTTTTTTCTATCTTTCTCATAACATCTTCAATAATTTACAAAAGTCTATTAGACATGTGATCAATCATACGTGATCCAAAAATCACCGTCAACAACTAGCGCTAGAAGAAGAGGGAGAACTCAACTTTGAGGAACCCTTATGAACATACCACAAAGAATTCTGATATGGATCCTACATCTAAAACACCCCAGCAAACGACTATTAGAAAAGCTAGGTAGAATGAAGCAGGAGCCATGACTGTGACCAAATTTGGAGGAAGAAGATTCACAAAGCTTCTTAGTGTTAAAAGTCTGTCTGAGGGATTGCTTTTCCATTATGACAACTTACAAAAAAAAAAAGATGAGTTGTCACGAATTGTGGAATTGCTGACCAGTGGGCACTAAAGTGAGTATATCTCCCACTACGGATTTGGATTTACATAACGTAAGAATCTTTAGAAACTAGACATCCAAGGATTTCCAAGCATACATGGCTCAAAGCCTAGTTCAATCTGAGAATTTTTTGGTGGCTCCCACAATATCAAAGAAAACTGAACACTGATAGATTTCTGAAACTGATAAGTGAACACAAAAATTGGCATATCTCCCTATACAAAAGTCAAAATCACAATCCTTGAAAACCGTTGAAAACTAGAAACCTTGAGATTTCTAGAAATATATGGCTCGTAATCTGGTTCAACTTGTGGAGTATTTTGTGGCCCCTTAAACTTTGAAGAAAGTGATTCGCAGAAGGTTTTCTATCTCGACCACCATATGCTAAAATAGAGATAACTATCTTCAGAAAGCACAAAATCATGAGCCGTAATTTCCATGTAAAATAGGCACATAGAGATTTTCATGGATATGTGATTCATAATGCAGTTCATCCCGTGGAACATTTGACGATCTCTAGAACATTACAGTTCGGTGTAAATATGGATCCAAAGACAAGTTTACCTTGACAGGTGTCAGAAACCGAGCTTATCTTGGTATAAAACACCCAATGTCAATTTTCAATTGAACCCATTCAGCTCTTTGTCAAGTCAAATACAAAGGATACAAGAATAAAGCGACTAGAATCCAAGTTTGGTAAGTCGCCCAGACTTCGACCTTGATAAGAAGTACTTTCGAAAGCGTTTAATGACACTGTCAAAATTATCCAGACACGGAGGTGTTGGAACCCTGTTCACCGGTCATGCAACGGAAGTAAGGTTTAAAATTTTATACAGATCATAATCTGTATCTGGGACCAGTGACCTTGGGATCATAATTATTTTTGGAACTAATACATACAATATGTAAACACAAGAAATTGTAATCAATATAAAGAAAAGAAAATTATACCAACGTTTGGAGGCTCCTTCACTTTAAGTCATGCTCCTGTCTGAGCCACTCGATATTCCTCACTATACTCCATAACAGGTAACTGCCTATGGGCATATCACGGTCTCAGGAACTTGAATAGAGGATGTAGAGAGAAACCTTGAAGAAACTCTTTCTTCATGAGAGAGAAAACTACGCAGAACACTTCTAGTAATTCAAATATGTATATATATGTATATATATTTTTTATGTTAACAGTGCACGAATAGCATCTAAGCACACACATTAAGCTTTCCTCTCTTTGATACCATGAATACACTTGCATCTCTCACGTACATATCAATTGCATCCAATGCAATTTAACTTCATAGAGACAAAAACCAATTTTTTATCCTTTTGTGCATTGATGTGTTTCATGTCTTCTATTCTTTCATGCATACCAAATTTGCTTTTATTACAAATTGCTAGTTGTACGTCCTGTTGATTTTTTTTTTTATATCTTATTATAAATAAAACACATACATCATTATATATATATATATATATATATATATATATGTATGTATATTTATATTTTGATAAAACTAATCAATTTCAATCTTTTAAGATATCTCATATCATTAAAGATATTAATCAATTTGTTTTGAACTCAAACTCTTTAAATTCAAAATTAAATATCTAATTTAATAAAATAATAATAATCATATTATCTTATCTTTAAAAATTAAATATCAATCATCACCCTCTAACTAATGATTAATTACATAACTAAATAATCTAATTATTTAAGTGACACAATCATTGTCATATATTAATTAAATAATCTCATTATTCAATTAATTCCAGAATAAATACGTGTCACTTTCGTAACACAATTAATTGGACAATCCAGTTAATTAACCGTTACCCTTGTTACCTAAATCGATCAGGCTAGCAAGGGGACCTAATGGACCCACAATATTTTGAGCTCCAATAATCCTCGAAATAATTAATTAAACTTTTTAATTAATATTCCTTGATTATTAACTCCGGTGTTATTCCACTAAAAACACTAAGTTGCACTCTCTCAACTGCATACGCTTTTACATAGACTGATACAACTCGGTGTCCATCGATATAACTATTACATATGGTGTGATCCTCCATAGTAGTTCATAATTGGAGCTGGGTCTTAACATCCGTTATACCCCTCATATTACATATGTTCTTTAAGTACCATTGATTCTCTAAGAGACAAAAAATACTATTTCCTTACGGAGTTAGGATAGCGCTCATATTGTCGAAGCCCCGAATCAACCCTTAAGGGAACTACCATCTACTTCTAACAAGAATGAGTGGATTCCACTATTGTGTACAAACCTTTCCAGCCACAAGCCAAATCGTAATAAGAAAAAAATGGAGCATATTGATCGGGAACTGCATCCGACCTCACCCATGGTATATCAAAGACCACGATCTTACCTGATGGAGTCGATAAGACACTCAGGATTAAGATCACCCACATTTAGCCATCATTAGTTGATATATATGAATCTCATCGGTAAACGGATCTTGGTGAGAGACTCATATAGATCATTGCCCAGTTCTATATGATCACATCATACTAGGTGCCTCCATTCCCATATCTCATATGAATGATTAAGGATAAAATCACCCTACATTACGGAATGGACCGTAGCTATAGATTAACCGAAAATAAAGTACCCATCTTTATTCGCTATCTATGGACTCTTTAGATTGCACATATCTTACTGTATCCATCTGTATATATGACACTCGTATACACAGTTCGAGATTACATCTGGCAATCTTGCATGTTAAATACATACACAAGTTAGAAAATAAACAACATAACAAGAATGAATTGAACTTTTCCTTTTATTTATTTCATAAATCCATTTACAAATTACATCTTCAGGGCATAAACCCCAACAATCTACCACCTGCATTAAAGCATGTAAGGCATGTATCGTAACCCTAGACTATCTAGGTGACCCGAAAACACTTTACATAATAGGATCTTCGTAAATGGATCAGCATGATTGTCTTGTGAGGCTATCTTTATGACGATCACATCTCTTTTTTGCACAATCTTTCTAATGAGATGATACTTTCTCTCTATATGCTTCAAACTTTTGTGGCTTCTTGGTTCTTTAGAATTAGCCATAGCACCACTGTTATCACAATAAAGTGTTATGGGCTTATCCATATATGGAACAACTTCCAGATCACTTTAGAACTTACGGAGCCAAACAGTCTCTTTAGCAGTTCACAAGGGGCTACATAATCGGCTTCCATGGTGGAGTCACCAATGCAAGATTGCTTTGTTGGGGTTTATACCCTAAAGATGTAATTTGTGAATGGATTTATGAAATAAATAAAAGAAAAGTTCAATTAATTCTTGTTGTGTTGTTTATTTTATAACTTGGGCATATATTTAACATCTAAGATTGCCGGATGTAATCTTGAACTGTGTATATGAGTGTTATATACGGATGGATACAGTAAGAGATGTGAAATCTAAAGAGTCCATAGATAGCAAACAAAGTTGGGTACTATATTTGTGGTTAATCTATAGCTGCTGTCCATTCCGTAATGTACGGTGATTCTATCCTGAATCATTCATATGGAGATATGAGAATGAAGGCACCTTGTATGATGTGATCATATAGGATTGAGCCATAATCTATATGAATCTCTCACCAAGATCCATTTAATGATGAGATTCATATATATCAACTAATGATGGATATATATGGGTGATGTTAATCCTGAGTGTCTTATCGACTCCTTCAGGTTAGATCATGGTCTTTAATATACCATGGGTGAGGTCAGATGCATTTATTGATCAATATGCTCAGTATGTTGAGATTACGGTTTGGTTTATGGCTGGAAAGGTTTGTACACAATAGTGGAATCCACTCTTTCTTGTGAGAAGTAGATGGTAGTTCCTTTAAGAGTTGATTCGGGGCTTGGACAATATGAGCACTCTCCTAATACCGTAACGAACTAGGATTTATTGTTCATTAGAGAATCAATAGTACTAAAAGCATATATGTAATTAGAGGGGTATAACGGATATTTTGACCCATATCTAATTATGAACTACTGTGGAGGATCATACCATGTGTAATAGCTATATCGATGGACACCGAGTTGTATCGGTCTGTGTAAAAGCGTATGCAGTTGAGAGAGTGCAGCTTCAAGTTTTTAGTGGAATAACACTAAATATTGTGAGTCCAATCAAGGAATATTAATGAAAGAGTTTAATTAATGATTCCGAGGATTATTGGAGCTCAAAATACTATGAGTCCATTAGGTCCCCTTGCTAGCCCGATCGATTTAGGTAACAAGAGTCACAGTTAATTAATAGAATTGTCCAATTAATTGCGTTGCAAAAGTGACATGTATATATTTGGGAATTAATTGAATAATGAGATTTATTTAATTAATGAATGTTAATAGTTAAATTAATTAAATATTTAGATTATTTAATTATATTGATAATTATGAATTATTAATTAACTATTAATTGAAGGGTATTAGTTGATTTATGGATTTAGGTGAAGATAAAATAATAGGATTATTTTATTTTACTTAATCATTTATCTAAGTATTTGAATTTAAGTTTAAATTTAAAATACTTATTATCACTTTTAATATATTAGATATATTTGAAAAAGATAATTAAAAGATATATATCAATTATAATACAAGAGATTGCATTGGATGCAAATTGGTGTGTGCACATATATAACTGTTTGTATATGATACAAACAAGGATATATATATATATATATATATATATATATATATATAAAAGAGTTTTCTTTAAAAAAATGCAAGTGGAGGCGTGTGTAAGTCAGGTATATATATATATATATATATATATATATTGTGTAAAGATCGTGAGGCATCAGTTAAAAAAATAAGAAAGCTTTTTTTTTTGTGCACTATACACCGTTGAAACAAAAATAAGAATAATATTATTTTTATAAATAGAATTGTTCTAGTTAATTTTCTCTTAGAAGAAATAGTTTCTTCTTCTTCTCTCTACATCCTCAATTCAAGTTTCTGAGATCGTGACGAGCCCACACGCAGTTACTAGTCCCGGGAGATAGCGAGGAGGATCTAGTGGTTCAGACAGGGGCACATCGTAAAGTGAAGGAGCCTCCAAACGTTGGTAAGATTGGTTCAGGCATGAGTATATCGTAAAGTGAAGGAGCCTTCAAACGTTGGTATGATTTTCTTCTTCTGATTATATCGATTTTAATTTCCTTTGTTTACATATTTTATGTATTAGTTTTGAAAAATAATTATGATCCCAAGTTCACTGGTCTCAGATACAGATTATGATATGTATTAAAAAATTTAAAACCTAGTTCCGTTGCGTAACCGGTGAACGGGGTTCCAACAATTGGTATCAGAGGAAATTTATTTTTCAGAACGGGAAATTGTTTTCGATGCTCCTGTATGTATATATGAATGTGTAGGCACCATCTTTATGATAGTATGAATGTTTAAAATTAAATTGTTTAATTTAAACAAGGTTGATTGTAAATATTTATGGTACTGTGGATTTATGGTTTATGGGTTGTATAATTTTTTATTTTTTTTATTTTTACTGTTATTGTATTGTAAATAAATATAATTGTAACATGTAAATGAAGAATTCGAAACGCGCGACGCCGAACACTGTTCACCTGGTATCGGTCACCGATGGCACTATTCACCGCACTGTTCACCGGGTATTGTTCACAGCACTGGTAACCGGGCACTGTTCACCGCACTGTTCACCGGGTATTGTTCAAGTACGGTTCCGTTGGCAAGTGTTACCTAGTGCGTTCCGTACAGATTTCCCATTTCGGATTCATGAGATGAATCAGAGTGACCTAGAGAGTCTAGAAGATTTCTGAAGTTACAAGAAGACCGAGCAATGCCCTGAGGATTTTTTTGTAATTTTATATTCCAATTTTTTAGGTTAAATAATCCACAGTACTCGGTCAATTCATGTATGCTTTATATTATGTGATGATAAAAGTATTGTCATGCATACGTATGTCATTTATATTAGATGTGTCTACACAAATATATTTGATATGTTATACATGCATCATAGCCTGATATTTTATGTATTGTTTTTAATGTGATTATAATGGGTAAATACATAAATTGGCTATGAATAATGAGATTAGTCTTTTAATGTTTAGAAAACTTGGTATTTCTCATAAATATTAATCTAGTTATTAAAGAGTTTAATAAGTTAGATTAATATGGTCATTTATTGTAATTAGGATTAATATGACTAATAATCTAATAATAAATGAAACATATAAAGTGTTAGAGTTTTAATAGTTAAAACTTGGTAAACACTATCATAATTGTATGACCTTAGTAAATAGTTTACAAAGGCTTAGATTATTCATTAATAGATTAGATTTTTAATTGTTAAAAATTATTAATAATTTATTAGTTAATTAGAATTTGTTTCTAATTAGTTAATTGTTGGGGTTTATGCCCTAAAGTTGTAATTTGTAAATGGATTTATGAAATTAATAAAAGGAAAAGTTCAATTCATTCTTGTTGTGTTATTTATTTTATAACTTGTGCATATATTTAACATCCAAGATTGCAGGATGTAATCTCGAACTGTGTATAAGAGTGTCAAATACATATGGATATAGTAAGAGACGTGCAATCTAAAGAGTCCATAGATAGCAAATAAAGCTGGGTACTTTATTTGTGGTTAATCTATAGCTGCGGTCCATTCCGTAATGTACGATGATTATATCCTGAATCATTCATATGAGATATGGGAATGGAGGCACCTTGTATGATGTGATCACATAGGACTTGGCCATGATCTATATGAATCTCTTACCAAGATCCGTTTACCGATGAGATTCATATATATCAACTAACGATGGCTATATGTGGGTGATCTTAAACCTGAGTGTCTTATCGACTCCTTCAGGTTAGATTCTTGGTCTTTGATATGCCATGGGTAACGGATGCTGTTTCTGATCAATATGCTCCGTTTGTTGGGATTACGGTTTGACTTGTGGTTGAAAAGGTTTGTACACAATAGTGGAATCCACTCCTTTTGAGAAGTAGATGGTAGTTCTCTTAAGGGTTTATTCGGGGCTTGGAAAATATAAGCGCTCTCTTAATTCCGTAAGAAATAGGATTTATCGTTCATTATAGAATCAACGGTACTTAAAGGATATGTGTAATTAGAGGGGTATAACGGACATTATGACCTAGCTCTAATTATGAACTACTGTGGAGGATCACACCATATGTAATAGCTATATCAATGAACATCGAGTTGTATCGGTCTGTGTAAAAGCGTCTACAGTTGAGAGAGTGTAGCTTCGAGTTTTTAGTGGAATAACACCGGAGTTAAAAATCAAGGAATATTAATTAAAGAGTTTAATTAATGATTCCAAGGATTATTAGAGCTCAAAATACTGTGGGTCGATTAGGTCCCCTTGCTAGCCCGATTGATTTAGGTAACAAGGGTCACGGTTAATTAATTAGATTGTTCAACTAATTGTGTTACAAAAGTGAAACGTATATATTCAGGAATTAATTGAATAATGAGATTATTAAATTAATGAATGTTAATAGTTAAATTAATTAAATAATTAGATTATTTAATTATATTGATAATTATGAATTATTAATTAACTATTAAATAGAGGGTGTTAGTTGATATATGGATTTAGGTGAAGATAAAATAATGATATTATTTTATTTTACTAAATCATTTATCTAAGTATTTGAATTTAAGTTTAATTTTAAAATACTTATTATCCTTTTTAATAAATTAGATATATTTGAAAAGGATAATTAAAAGATATATACCAATTAATAACACAAGAGATTGCATTGGATGCAAATTGGTGTGTACAAGAGATTGCATTGGATTCAAATTGGTGTGTACATGAAATATATATATATATATACATCTAAGCAAGTGCGTAGTTTTTTTGAGAAAAAGAAGCAGCAGTGATAAATATATATTTGGTGAAGCAGTGCGTAGATTTTTGTGAAAAAGCAGTGTCGATATATATTTGTGCGCAGCAGTGATATATATATATATATATATATATATATATATATATATATTGTGAAGCGGTTCGTAGATTTTTTTTTTGAAAAAGAAAGAGCAGTGTTGATATATATATTGTTTCATGTTTTGTGTGTTTTTGAAAAACATAGAAGAAAGAGTTTCTTCAATTCTCTTTATATCCTCCATTCAAGTTCCTGAGACCGTGACGCGCCCACACGCAGTTACTAGTTCCGGGAGATAGCGAGGAAGATCGAGTAGTTCAGACAGGAGCACATCGTAAAGTGAAGGAGCCTCAAACTTTGGCAAAGTTTTCTTCTTTTGCTTTTTTTTATTACAATTTTCTGCGTTTACATATTATATGTAATAGTTAAAAAATAATAATACGATCCCAAGTTCACTGGTCCCAGATATAGATTATGATCTGTATTAAAAAAATTTAAAACCTACTTCTGCTGCGTAACCGGTGAACGGGGTTCCAACAATTTGTATCAGAGCGAAGAATCATCTTCCACTAAACATGACTCTTGTATGTCTGAATGTGTAGGCACCATCTTCATGATTGTATGAATGTTTATAATGATATTGTTTAATTTAAACATGGATGATCGTAAATTTTTATGGTACTGTGGATTTAGGGTTTATGGGTTGTATAATTTATTTATTTATTTATTATTATTATTATATTTTTATTTTACTGTTATTGTATTGTAAATAAATAAAAATTGTAACCTATAAACGAAGAACTGGAAACTCGTGCAATGTGGGTACTGTTCACCGACATTGTTCATGCAGTATTGTTCACAGTTCCCCGGGTACTGTTCACATGGTACTATTCACACACGGTTCGTTGGCAAGTGTTTCCTAGTGCGTTCTGTGCAAATTTTTCATTTCGGATTCATGAGATGAATTAGAGTGCCATGAAAAGAGTGGAAGATATCTTAAGTTACTAGAAGACCAAGGAATGCCTTGGGAATTTTTTTGTAATTTTAGATTCCAATATTTTAGGTTAAATAATCCACAGTACTCGGTCAATTCATGTATGCTTTGTATTATGTGATGATAATAGTATTGTCATGCATACATATGTCATTTAGATTAGATGTGCCTACACAAATATATTTAATATGTCATACATGCATCATAGCCTGATATTTTATGTATTGTTTTTAATGTGATTATAATGGTTAAATACATAAATTGGCTATGAATAATGAGATTAGTTTTTTAATGTTTAGAAAAATTGGTAATTCTCATAAATATTAATCTAGTTATTAAAGAGTTTAATAAGTTAGATTAATATGGTCATTTATTGTAATAAGGATTAATATGATTAATAACCAAATAATAAATGAACCATATAAAGTGTTAGGGTTTTAATAGTTAAAACTTGGTAAACACTATCATAATTGTATGACCTTAGTTAATAGTTTACAAAGGCTTAGATTATTCATTAGTAGATTAGATTTTTAATTGTTAAAAATCATTAATAATTTATTAGTTAATTAGAATTTGTTTCTAATTAGTTAATGTGCTAGATAACTTGATTAAAGTTAGTCGTTTAATCCTGTAGAGTCTAGGTGCATTAAAGGTTAATAGAAAACCCTAATTTTAAAATAGTGAGTGGGAGAGGGATATATGACATATATATCCCGCAGTCTCCATCATTAGTTCAACACCGTGAGATCCGAGTGGGGCCTCGTGACGGCTTTGCTTTCGTCCACCCTATGGAGGGTTTCCACAAAGGTAAATACCAAGGTTGACTTCCTAACAGATAGGATTTCTAAGGGTATTTCATGATTGAATGACCGTAAGGCGGCAATGCTCGAGTTAAGCTCGTGAGATCTGAAATGGTGGGTTACACTCACGAAGGTTTTGATTAAGTTTGTTAATTAAAAACCTGACTAATAAACGATGGTTGAATGATATGGAATAAGAGTTATTCTAGAATATCATTTGATAGAAAATGTCTTGGTTCAACATGCAAATACTTGGCCGACCCTATGGCGACACTTCTTTGTGGTATGTTGGATTGTCGCGGTATAGTAACTAGTTTTAGGGTAGTTCTAGTTCATTAAACATGTGCATGCATCATGTTTAAATTTATGCCAAATCACTCACACTTGTTTTAAATAAATGACTGAATGAATGTTTTATTTTATTCCAGCAATTATGTCTTCTGCATTATATAAAATTCTGGCAAACGGCAAATTGACTGGTGATAACTACACTAAGTGGAACTTAACATTAATGAAATATTGGTCACCAAAGACCTCAAGTTTGTGCTTACGAAGGAATGTCCTCCTGCGCTTGCTGCCAATGCCACACGAACAGTTCGTGAGGCATGCTAGCAATGGGTCTCATCTAATGAGAAGGCCCGAACATATCTGTCGACTTCTATGACAGACGTGCTTGTCACAAAGCATGAAGCAATGACTTCAACATTCGAAATCATGGAGTCATTGCAAACTATGTTCGAGCAGCCCTCCGAGCAAAAGCGACATGAAGTTGTTTGTTCCGCTATGCTCGCTCGTATGAAGGAAGGTAAGTCAGTTTGGGAACATGTCTTGAGCATGATGTCCTACTTCAACAAGGCAGAAGTCAATGGCGGGGCAATTGATGAACCAAGTCAAGTGAGCATCATACTGACCACTCTTTCGAAGAGTTTCGACCAGTTTAAGAGTAACTACACGATGAACAAGTTAAGGTTCAATCTCACAGAGTTGCTCAATGAGCTCACTACCTTTGAGTCCTTGACTAAGGATAACAAGAGTAAGACCGGTGAGGAAAATGTTGCCGAACCATCTTCCTCGAATAATAGGAAGAGGAAGAGGTTTACTGGGAAGGAAAAGGGTAAACCCAAACCCAAGAAAGCCCAAAGAAAGAAAAAGTCCAAGAAAGGTAAATATGATTTACTTGTTCTTGAGTCATGTTTAGTGGAAGATGATTCTTCGCCCTGGATAGTTGATTAAGGGGCCACTAACCATGTTTGTTCTTCTTTACAATGGGTTGATTCTTGGACATAGCTAGAGGAGCAAGCCTTCTCAAAGCGTGTGGGGTCAGGGGATGTCGTGTTGGCACGAGCAGTGAGCATAAATAGATTATGTTTTTGTAATAATTAAATATTGTTAGACAATGTATTTTATATTTCTAGATTTACACGGAATTTGATTTTCGTTTTAAGTTGTTAGAACAAAAATATTATGTTTCTTTTAATAATAATCTGTTATTATTGGAAAGAATTATATGAATATTTATTCAGGAATTAATGAAAACAATTTGTATGTGTTAAGACAGTTAATACATATTACACTGCTCAACATCGAAATGTTTAAGGTTGAATAACCAAAAACTAAATGACATAAGATTTCTTCAAATAATGACACGTATCTCTAGCAAATAAGGCTTGGTCATATCAACCTTGACCGGATAGACAGACTAGTAAAAGGCGGACCTTTAATTGAGTTAAAGGTTGACACTTTACCTGTCTGCGAATCTTGTCTTGAAGGTAAGATGACTAAGAGACCTTTTACTGGAAAAGGCCTTAGAGCTAAAGAATTGCTAGAGTTTATACATACAAACGTCTGCGGACCGATGAATGTTAAAGCTAGGGGCGGTTATGAGTATTATGTCACCTTTATAGATGACTACTCAAGATACGGATACGTCTACCTAATGCAACGGAAATTGAAAACATTTGAAATATTCAAAGAATTCCAAGATGAAGTTGAGAATCAATTGTAGGGAAAAAACGGTTCGAAACCCAATGGAAGCTTGAGAAAATTAGAAAATTAGGGTTTCCGTATATAATAACAAAATCCCTTTTAATAAAAACAACCTTAATCCTAGATTAATTGATGTATATAAAAAGTATCGTACCTTTTTTTTCGTGACGATTGAACTAGCATCAAATTCAATCCGCATGATTCCAATCCAATCACGAACGTGAATCACCTAGGAGTTTTTGCTCCCTTTTTTTTAAATTGCATATTCTTCTTTGTTAGTCACAATAATCCTCCAAGAGAAAAACCAAGAACGTCCGGTCACTTTTGAATTATCAATCAATTTGATTGAAACTCACGTGAACCTTGATTCGATGTTGTACACAAAACCATTTTGATGCAAAGGATACTAGTGTACTATCGAAAACAAAAACGTTCCCTCTTTTCTCTATGCTTGGCCGAATTCTTCACACAATGAGTTGGACGAAGTTTTTTTTTTATAACATTAAAAAAAAAACAACTTCTCACACTAAAAACTAAGAAGGATTTACTTGGTGGTTAAGAATCCTTACCTTAGGTAGATTTACTTGGTGGTTAAAAATCCTTTTCTAAAAAGAATTCTATCCTACACCAAGACTTCTAATCCAACTCAATAGTGTAATTGTAACCATATAAAGACTTCCTAATTTGATTAAATAAATAATTCATTTTATTTTATTTATCTACTTATCAAATATAGTTTTTAATATTAATTATACTACCAACAATAGTATAATATTAGGAGACCATTTCCTAACAGAAAAAGATTTTGACTTTTAATTAAATAATTAATTAATCACTAAATTAATTAATTTCCATTTAATTAAATAATAAAATAATATAATATAATTAAGCTATTCTAAATAACCTGGCCGCCCAACGCATATATATGGGTCAATATATTATTTTCTTATTTTATTAAATCCATTTGACCTTTATAAAAAGTCCACATGTGAACCAGACCCATTCTTACAAAAAGAAACAAGTCCCCATACCTCAATACAATTCCAGATGGACCCCTAAATTGGTCCGGTAGAATATATTGAGTGATCCATACAAGTTTGTGTGAATTGGGGATCGTGGAGGGTTATCTAAAATTAAACTCCAATAGACACAACCCAATCACAACCAACAAATAATTCACTTAGGTCCGATCTATTTAATTTTCGTTCATTCCACTAAAGAACTAAAATTGAACTCTTAAATAAAGATAGAATAAGTTGACGTTACTCATTCATACCCTAGACAACCTTTTTTGAGAAAGTGTATCCTCGAGAAAAATATCAGTAATCGCCAAGAGCTCATAGACCGTCTATAGCTCTCAAAGTTACCATATTTACTCATATGACCACATTTTGAACTTGGATATTTTGACTTGTCCAGAAGCCATGTTTCAATAGACACTATTGAAAACTTAACGTTAAGATTTAATATCCAATACCTCAAAACATCTATATGATGATATTCTACTCTCATTTAATAAATGGAGCCACGATGTCCTTATCTATACATGAAGTCCTCTATCGATTAACAAATGAATACCACCAAACTATCGAGGATAGACAATGCTATATAATAGTACTCATTGATAGCCCAAATGATAACACTTGCAACCATAAGTCCATCATTTATCTCAGGATTAAGATAGACTCTCCGATTGTCTTCAAATGAAAAACTTTTAACTATTGACGGTTCTAGATAAAGTATTTTATTGTGATCCTATTCAATGCACCAAGTGCACTAGATTCTTTTGCCCAATGACACCACACTTTGATGATTTTAGACTCATCATAACACATTTGATCCCAATCAAATGCTAGCAAAAGAATCTACAACTTTGACAAGATAAAGGCTCCCAACCTTTTATCTTAAGTTGTGAATATTATTCAAGACTTAACTAAAGAATTGTGTTTACCTCATACATATCTAGATGTATGAACATTTCTTCTTTTCTCATGTTATTTTGACCTTATGATTACTTACTTTTGACAATTATAATAATTAAACTATAAATGCTATAGGATTTGTTAAACTATAAATCACTTTATTAATATGAAAGGATTGTCAAATACAATATTATACTCTTGCTATAGAGCATAATCCTAACAATCTTCCACATGCTCTATAGCAAATGTGTCATATCTCTCATCCCCATGTTCTCTAGATGCCCATCAAAATTCCTTTATGGAACAGTCTTTTTAAGGGGATCCGCTAGATTTTCTACTGACGCGATCTTGGTAATTGTCTCATCACTCCTGTGCACAATTTACCATAGAAGGGGGTACTTTATTTCAATGTGTTTCCCTCTCTTTTGACTTCTTGGTTCTCTCGAATTAGCCACTGCTAAACTATTGTCACAATAGATAGTGATCTGCTTATTCGTATCAGGGACCACTTCCAAGTCAATCAAGAATTAGCAGAGCCAGACAACCTCTTTTGCGGCCTCGTATGCAGCTACGTACTCGGCTTCCATGGTGGAATCAGTAATATAAGATTTCTTGATACTCCTCCATATGACTGCTCCTCCTTCAATAATAAACACAAATCCTGATGTTGATCTCCTGGAGTCAGAATCTGACTGAATATCAGAATCAGTATACCCAACGGGAATTAAATTCCCTAAAGAGTATACAAGCATATAATCTCTGGTTCTCCTAAGATACTTGAAAATATGCTTGATTGCCGTCCAGTGATCAGGACCAGGCTTCGATTGAAACCGGCTAACTATGCCCATAACAAAACAAATATCTGGTATAGTACAAAGAATTGCATACATGAGAATTCCAACTGCCGATGCATATGGAACCCTACTCATGAATTTCTCTTTGTGTTCATACTTAGAAACTTGTTCCTTATAAAGTTTGATTCCATGTCTGAAAGGTAACATACCTTTCTTGGAATCTTGCATGGAAAACCTAGATAAAATTTTATCTATGTATGAAGCTTGGGATAATGCAATCGTTCTATTCTTTCTATCCCTTATGACCTGGATACCAATAATATAACTTTCTTCTCTTAAGTCCTTCATATCAAATTATTTTGCTAACCATTCTTTTATTGATGTCAATACACCTACATCAGTTCCGATGAGTAGTATATCATCAACGTAAAGAACTAGGAAAACCAACTTGTCACCTTTAATCCTATTGTATACACAAGGTTCATCAAGGTTTTGAGTAAATCCAAAACTTTTTACGGCTTGATCAAACCTTATGTTCCAGGATCTGGATGCTTGCTTCAATCCATATATGGATCTTTGCAACTTGCATACCCTTTCCTCTTAGCCCTTTTCAATGAATTCTTCTGGTTGCATCATATAGATGCTTTCGTCAAGACTTCCATTAAGGAAAGCTGTCTTGACGTCCATTTGCAAAATCTCTAGGTCCAGAGATGTCGCAATGGATAAGAGTATCCTAATGGACTTAAGCATGGCTACAGGAGAGAAGGTTTCTTCATAATCGATACCTTTCTTCTATGTATAACCTTTAGCTACCAATCTAGCTTTAAGGGTTTCCATCTTTCCATCCATTCCTCTTTTCCACTTGTATACCCAATTGCACCCGATGGGTTTTATCCCTTTAGGCAAGTTTACAAGAGACCAGACTTTGTTTTTGAACATAGATTCAATTTCGGATTGCATTGCCTTTTGCCAATGGTGACAATCAACATCTTCCATTGCTTCCTTGTACGTATAAGAATCATCGTCGTCCGGAAGATTCTCTACAAATTCTCCTAGACAGATGTATCTCTCGGGTTGTCTAACAACCCTCCCACTACGATGAGGTATGGTAGATTGTTGATCTTATGTTGGTACGGAACTTACAATTGGGCTTGGTTGCGAAACCTTTTGTGGAACTGTATCTCCTAAAAGCTCATTTAGGACAATTATACTTTTAGGCATAAAATTATTCATAAAGTCCTTTTCCAGAAATTTAGCATTTGTCGAAACAAATACTTTAAGATCTGAAGGACTATAAAAATAATATCATTTTGTTCCTTTTGGATACCCTACAAATATGCATGTTTCTGAACGGGACTCCATCTTTTGTCTTTCCTTTTAACACATGCACAGGACATCCAAATATCCTTAAGTGTTGCAAACTAGGCTTTCGCTCGGTACACAACTCATGCAGTGTTTTAGGAACCGGCTTAGATGGTACATCTTTTAGAATATACATTACGGTTTGTAAAGCATATCCCCAAAAATAATTAGGTAGCGTTGAATAACTCAACATAGACCTGACCATATCCAAAAGAGTTCTATTTCTCCTTTCTGCCATCCCCATTTTGTTGAGGTGTGCCTAGTGTAGAAAACTAAGAAATTATCTCAATATCAATAAGATATTGCTGAAACTCACCAGATAGATATTCTCCACCACGATCAGACCTCAAGATTTTTATGTGTTTCTCAAGTTGATTTTCTACTTCATCTTTAAATGCTTTGAACATATCAAAAGCATCCGACATATGTCTCTTGAGATACACATAGCCAACTCTTGAGTGATCATCCGTGAAAGTGATAAAGTACTCATATCCACCTCTAGCTTGAATGCTCGTAGGTCCACACACATCAGTGTGTATCAATCCTAAACATTCGATGGCTCTTGCGCCTTTCGTCGTGAACGACCTTTTGGTCATTTTACCTTCCAAACAAGATTCACAAGTTGGTAGATCATCAACCTTTAAGACACTTAGAGGTCCGTCACTTACCAGTCTTTTAATCCTATTAAGGTTAATATAACCTAGGCTCAAATGCCATAGGTAGGTTTCATCTTTTGGTAATTTTACTCTTTTAAGATTAGGTTCAGTTGATTCCGCGTCTAACAAGTGAGAGATACTTCTGTGCAAGTAGAATAAACCGTTTTCCAATGTACCTTTACAAATAATTTTGTCATTCTTACTAATAATAAAAGCTTTATTAAAAGTAACCGAATAACCAAATTTATTTGAACAAGAAACTGATATTAAATTCCTCTTGAATTGTGGTACATAATAAACGTTTATTAAAACTAAATGCTGATAAGAATCAAAATTGATTCTAATATCTCCTACTGCACTAGTAGACACCAACGCTTCATTGCCTAAATGCAAGTTGAATTCATTCTTATTCAGTCTATTCCTTTGACCCTTTACACCACACAAGAAACACTTTCCTTTGATCTTGGTTACTTTCTTGGTCTCCTTCTAAGAAGGCTCAAGTTGCTTTTTCCTCTGTTGTTTCTTGACCTTCTAACGAGTCTTAACAGTATCAACTTTACCAACCATATGAATCCCTGTCTAGAGACATCATAATATCAGCATCAGTCTCCATTCCTTCATGTTGCTGTTGCAACACCTTGGATATGATGGCCATAATGTAACGTACATTTAGCCATCTCATCTAAAGACTTCCACTACTGATACTCATCTCTGTGCTCCTGAGTAGATTCATTAGTTTGGTGGTTAAGGAATATACTAAATGAACTTATGCTTTTCAACTTGCAACAACAACCCAATATTCCTTTTCCATATGACATAATTATCATCAGTTAAAGTATTATCTTTTAGGATATTGATTAGGGATGGGGTCATGATTTATTTTTAATAGCAAAAATTATATAAGTAAACAATCATGATATAGAACTTTTGAATATTTATCTTGAATTAATTAAAATAATTCAATCGTAAAATTTCAACGGTGATCCAACACCCATAAATGTCACGCCTCCTTTGGGAGTACGCAACATTTACTAGTTGGACGAGGTCCCACCTAATTGTTAACATAACAACCAACGTTTTCTATTTAGCCTTGCAATTTTATTAACAAGAACTCTTGGGAGGATATTAATAAAATTACATTGAGTGTGTTACCAAGTTGTCGACCTTCAATATAATCCCTCACGAATATCCCTCATTTGGGAGTAGATATCGTTTTGGCTAATTGTCTAGTCTATCATTGTAAAGAAGTATCTTGCTAAATTCCATTCATGAATACCTCTTGGGAGGTTATTCACGAAACATAAAGCTCAACTAAACCTGGAGGCCATAGGTGTTCCAAAACACCTTCTCCCACTCAATTGTTTAAGGCGTGTGATCGAATTCCAATGAATGATTTACCAAGTTATCTAGATGCCAATTTAGATACTTAAACCATTCAATGCATGTTCATACCAAAAGAGATATATGAGTGGCACTCCTATTCTTTATGACATGTTATCAATCAATGACAAACATTACAATATTTACAAAAATATAAATAGCTATAATTTTGGTCCATCCTAGAAAAACAAGTAAATTACATATATCTTGGAATACAAGAACTCCTTTCTTGGCGAACAAGTCTTCACGCGACATTTGTCGTTCGGGCTTCAGCTACCTCCCATGGGCGTGCACACCATTAGCCCTTACCCATGGGCATGCGCATGCGCATGCCTCAAACCCATAAAGGGCTGCCATGCGCTGCCCATGGCTACCAAAAGGCCATCGTGCGCAGCCTATGCCACAACAAACGTGGTTGCGTGCTCTTCGCACGAACGTTCATTCCTACGGCTCGCACGGTCCCAAACATGTTCCGACTACTTCCAATTCTGCTAATCTTTGAGTTTTCGATACTTGAATGTATAACAGAAAAATTATAAATAAAAAAAATACTATAGTTTTTTTTTATTATTACAATAGTGCAGTTTTTTTTATTACAACAACAAAATAAAAAAAACTTAACAACTACCAAGAAGGAAATTATGGCGATGATAGACCACCCTTCTTGTTACAATCTCAAAATAAAATACATTGAAATTCTAGGACTAAAATTGAGCAATAACAAACCACATATAAAACATATATATATCCATACATTCCAATGTAAATATATATGCGAATACCTAGAGTGCCATCTATTTCTAAAACATGCATATATACAAAAAAAAAAAAAAGATTCACGTACACATACATCAATTAATCAAGGGTACAACCAGACTTTGATATGAATTGTAGGGAAAAAAACGGTTCGAAACCCAATACAAGTGTGAGAAAATTAGAAAATTTGTATATAAAAAAAATCCCTTTTAATAACAAGAACCTTAACCCTAGATTAATTGATGTATATAAAACGTATCATACTTTTTTTTTTGTGACGATTGAACTAGCGTCGAATTGAATCCGCAAGATCTTCGAATCCAATCATGAACGTGAATCACCTAGGAGTGTGGGCTCCCTTTCTTTAAATTGTATACCTGAGGATGAAAGCAAACAAAATCATCTTCTTTGTTAGTCACAGTAATCCTCCAAGACAAAAACCAAGAACATCCGATCACTTTTGAATTATCAATCAATTTGATTGAAACTCGCATGAACCTTGATTCGATGTTGTAGACAAAGCCCTTTTGATGCAAGGGATACTAGTGTACTATCGAAAACAAAAATGTTCCCTCTTTTCTCTATGCTTGGCCGAATTCTTCGCACAATGAGTTGGACGAAGTTTTTTTTTATAACAATAAAAAAACCGAAATTCTCTAGAAAGTGTGTCTATAACCTAAAGGAGGGGGGGGGGGGGTGGATAGGTTTTAATTTGATAGATTACCAATAAAGCGAAGTAATGAATATTAACAATTCTACCCCCAATGTTCAAATAAAAAACAACAAACATAAAATAATAACAACAAACAATACATACGTGGAAACCCTCCAAATGGGAAAAACCACGGGCTATTTAGAGCGCCACCCTTGATCCTCAAAATCCACTATTGAGTAAAAGTTTACAACCTAGGTTGACCTCCCGTCTAACCCTCCAGTTACTAACTCTTTCGCTCTACCCAACGGGCCTTAATAGTGATTTTGGATCACCATCCTTGTGCACTAACCACTTAGCCACAAGCTAAATCAACAATGAAGAGATAATGGCAACCTAAGTGAATATGCAAGAATATTCAATATGCAAAAATGCTAGGTCAAGACATTCAAGCTTATCTAGGATTAATAATGACAATTAAAGCAAATCCTAGATATCAATTTTCTAAATGCAAAGATAAGAAGAATTAGCTAGAAGGGTAAAATCATCCTAAATGCTAGCTATCACAAATTAATGCATCTCAACCAACAACCAACACACAAGCATGTCATAAAAGCAATTAAACATACAAGCATGCAATTAATATGCAAAAAAGACTAAAACCCTAGGTATACATGTCTTAGTAATGAAAACAAAAAGTTTAGAACATGTAGAGAATATCTAGTCATGAACAAACAAGAAACCCATGCTTGAAAAATGCTTGATGATTTGGATTTTAAGGATGGTTGAGTAAATATGGCTTCTTGGAGCTTCTCTCTCTAAATAACCTTATTTCTCTCTAAAAAATAGGTAAGGAAGCTCTAAAAACGAGTTGGGAAAAAGATGGTATATTTATATGAAGCCTAAAGTGAAGCTACGTCGTTTTGGCAAAAACTGACCAAAAGACGCAATGTGCGCTTGTGTCTTTGCGCTGGTTGAATAGCGCACGATCAGCGACAACCCACTGGACAAGTTACGCTGGTGAGGTGCTCATGACGACCAGCGCACCACCAATGACAAGACACTGGAAAGATGCGCTGGTGTTGGTGCGTATGACGACCAGTGCAACACCAGCGACACACCACTGGAAAGCTGCGCAGGTGTTGGCGCTGGTGTTGGCGCTGGTGACGGCGCTGCTCGAGTAGCGCATTGCTCACCACCTTCACACGCATATATAATTCATGCAAGAGAAAAGAGGTGAAGGGAATGCATCCTAATGCCTAACATGACATGACATGACATTTTAATCACAAGATGCAATCAATTCAAACAAGCAAGAGATAACAACATTAGGCACACAATCATGTCATGTTAAGCTATTCTAAATAGCCTTGCCGCCCAACACATATATATGGGTCAATATTTTTTTTTCTTATTTTATTAAATCTATTTGACATTTATAAAAAGTCCAAATGTGAACTAGACCCATTCTTACAAAAAGAAACAGGTCCACATACCTCAATACAATTCTAGATGGACCTCTAAATTGGTCCGGTAGAATATATCAAGTGATTAAACAAGTTCGTGTGAATTGGAAATATTGGCGGGCTATCTAAATTTAAGCTCCAATAGACATAACTCAATCACAACCAACAAATGATTCACTTAGGTCTGATCTATTTAATTTTCTTTCATTCCACTAAAGAACTAAAATTGAACTCTTAAATATAGAATAAGTTGATGTTACTCATTCGTACCCTAGACAACCTTATTGGAGAAAGTGTATCCTCGTGAAGAATACCAGTAATCGCCAAAAGCTCATAGATCGTCTATAGCTATCCAAGTTACCATATTTACTCATATGACCACATTTTGGACTTGGATATTTTGACTTTTCCAGAAGCCATGTTTCAATAGACACTATTGAAAACTTAACGTTAAGATTTAATATCCAATACCTCTAAACATCCATATGATGATATTCTACTCTCATTTAATAAATGGAGCCATGATGTCCATATCTATAAAAGAAGTCCTCTATCGATTAACAAATGAATACAAACAAAATATTGAGGATAAACTATGCTATATAATCGTACTCACTGATAGCTCAAATGATAACACTTGCAACCATAAGTCCATCATTTATCTTAGGATTGAGATAGACTCTCCGGTTGTCTTTAAATGAAAAACTTTTATCTATTATCGGTTCTAGATAAAGTATTTCGTTGTGATCCTATTCAATGCACCCAGTGCACTAGATTCTTTTGCCCAAAGACACCACACTTTGATGATTTTAGACTCATCATAACACATTTGATCCCACTCAAATACTAGCAAAAGAATCTACAACTTTGACAAGATAAAGACGCCCAACATTTTATCTTAAGTTGTGAATATTATCCAAGACTTAACTAAAGAATTGTGTTTACCTCATACATATCTAGATGTATGAACAATTCTTCTTTTCTCATAGTCTTTTGACTTTATGATTATTTACTTTTGACAATTATAATAATTAAACTATAAATGCTATAAGATTTGTTAAACTAGAAATCACTTTATTAATATGAAAAGATTGTCAAATACAATATTATACTCTTACTTTCGAGCATAATCCTGACATCAATTAGGTAGAACTATCAAATCACTACGATCAGATTGTGGAGGTGAGTACCTTGACCAAGAGTTTAAAGACTTCATGGTCGAGCATGGGATAGTTTCCCAACTCACAGCACCCGGTACACCTTAGCAAAATGGTGTAGCGAAGAGGAGAAATAGAACCCTATTGGAAAAGGTGAGATCTATGATTAGTTTCTCATCATTACCAAATTCCTTATAGGGATATGCGTTACGAACAGCGGCATACATTTTGAATGCGGTGGCATCAAAACCTGTTCCTATGACTCCTATAGAGTTGTGGAATAGTCGTAAAGCTAGTTTGTGACATTTCCGCATATAGGGGTGTCCATCACACGTGCTAAAGAACAGAAGTGGAAAGCTAGACTCCCAGTCTGTGGTCTGCTATTTTTAGGATACTCCAAGGAGACCAGAGGTGGATAGTTCTATAGTCCTGAAGATACCAAAGTATTTGTATCGACAAATGCAATGTTTCTTGAGGACAATTATATTAGTGACCATAAACCTCGTTCTAAGATTGTATTGAATGAGTTGGAGCCTGGTGAGACAAGTACTTCATCAACAAGAGTTGTTGATCCATAAATATCTGAGAGTCAGATAGTTCCTGATCTGGATACACTACCACCTAGATGTAGTGAGAGGGTTGTGAGGCAACCTGAACGCTATTTAGGTATATGTGAGGGACAAGGTGTTTTCTCTGCTGATAGTGTGGATGACCCATTGATATTTAAGAATGCAATAGAAGATCCTGATAAAGAGGAATGGCTTAAAGCCATGAATCTCGAGATGGAGTCCATGTACTCTAACTCAGTCTAGGATCTTATAGACTTACCGGATGGGGTAAAACCCATAGGGTGTAAGTGGATCTACAATAGAAAGAGAGGAGTAGACGAGAAGGTAGAGACCTTCAAAGCAAGGCTAGTGGGTAAGGGTTATCATCGATTATGAAGAGACCTGCTCGCCAGTAGCCATGTTTAAGTCTATTAGGATTCTTTTATCAATTGTTGCCTATTTCGATTACGAAATTTGGTAAATGGACATCACGACTATATTCTTGAGTGGCAATCTTGGTAAGAGCATCTATATGATGCAACCAGAGGGATTTGTGTCTCCAAATCAAGAGCAAAAAGTTTGCAAGCTGTAAAGGTCTATCTATAGACTTAAGCAAGCATCTAGATCTTGGAACATTAGGTTTGATGATGTGATCAAAACCTATGGCTTCAAGCAGAACGTCGACGAGCCTTGTGTTTACAAGCGTATGATTGATAAAAAGTAGCTTTCTTGGTCCTATACTTAGATTATATCCTACTCATTGGGAATGATGCGGGAGTGATGTCTGATGTAAAGGGCAGGCTGGCTAGCCAATTCCAAATAAAAAAATTTAGGAGAGGCGAGTTATGTTCTTGGGATCCAACTTATAAGGGATCGTAAGAACAAACTCATAGCATTATCTCAGACATCATATATCGACAAGATTCTTGTGCGGTTTTTAATGCAAAACTCCAAGAAAGGTAAATTTCTTTCTAGGTATGGAGTTCACTTGTCTAAGGAACAATGTCCGAAGATAACTCAAGAGGTTGAAGATATGAGACGTGTACCCTATGCATCGGCAGTAGGTAGTCTCATGTATATTATGTTATGCACGAGACCGGACATCTGCTATATAGTGGGAGTGGTCAGTAGATACCAGTCCAACCTAGGATTGGATCATTGGGTTGCTGTTAAGACAATTCTCAAGTATCTTCGAAGAACGAGAGACTATATGCTAATGTATTTCGTACAGGATTTGATCCCGTTACGATACACGAATTCTGATTTTCAGTCAGACATGGATTCTAGGAAATCCACTTCTGGATCAGTATTCATCCTGGTGGTGGTGCTATTGTGTGGAGAAGTATCAAGCAATTTTACATTGCTGACTACACCATGGAAGCTGAATATGTAGCTGTTGGCTCCGTAAGTTCTTGAATGATCTTGAAGTTGTTCCAGATTTGGATATGCCCATCACACTTTATTGTGATAACAGTGGTTCTGTGGCTAATTCGAAAGAACCAAGAAGCCACAAAAGAGGGAAGCATATAGAGAGAAAGTATCATCTCATTAGAGAGATAGTACAGAGAGGAGATGTGATTGTTACCAAGATAGTCTCACAAGACAATCATGCTGATCCATTTACGAAGACCTTACCGGCTAAAGTGTTTTTGGGTTACCTAGATGGTCTAAGGTTAGAGACATGCCTCACATGCTTTAGTGCAAGTGGGAGATTGTTGGGGTTTATGTTCTAAAAATGTAGATTGTAAATGGATTTATGAAATAAAAAAAGGAAAAGTTCAATTCATTCTGGTTGTGTTGTTTATTTTATAACTTGTGCATATATTTAACATGCAAGATTGCCGGATGTAATCTCGAATTGTGTATATGTGTGTCATATACAGATGGATATAGTAAGAGACGTGCAATCTAAAGAGTCCATAGATAGCAACTAAAGCTGGATACTTTATTTAAGGTTAATCTATAGTTGTGGTCCATTCCGTAATGTACGATGATTCTATCCTGAATCATTCATATGAGATATGGGAATGGAGGCACCTTGTATGATGTGATCATATAGGACTAGGCCATGATCTATATGAATCTCTCACCAAGATCCATTTACAAATGAGATTAATATATATCAACTAACGATGGCTATACTTGGTTGATCTTAATCTAGAATGTCTTATCGACTCATTAAGGTTAGATCGTGGTCTTTGATATACCATGGGAGAGGTCAAATGCTGTTCCTGATCAATATGCTCCGAATGTTGGGATTGCGGTTTGGCTTGTGGCGGAACGGTTTGTACACAATAGTGGAATCCACTCCATCTTGTGAGAAGTAGATGGTAGTTCCCTTAAGGGTTGATTCAGGGCTTGGACAATATGAGTGTTTTCCTAATTCCGTAAGGAAATATGATTTATTGTTCATTATAGAATCAACGGTAATTAAAAGATATATGTAATTAGAGGGGTATAACGGACATTATGACCTAGCTCTAATTATGAACTACTGTGGAGGATCACACTTTGTGTAATAGCTATATCAATGGAAACCGAGTTGTATCGGTCTGTGTAAAAGCGTCTACAGTTGAGAGAGTGCAACTACGGGTTTTTAGTGGAATAACACCAGAGTTAATAATCAAAGAATATTAATTAAAAAGTTTAATTAATGATTCCAAGGATTGTTGGAGCTCAAAAAACTGTGGGTCCATTAGGTCCCCTTGCTAGCCCGATTGATTTAGGTAACAAGGGTCGCGTTTAATTAATTTGATTGTCCAATTAATTGTGTTACAAAAGTGACACGTATATATTCAGGAATTAATTGAATAATGAGATTATTTAATTAATAAATGTTAATAGTTAAATTAATTAAATAATTAGATTATTTAAATATATTGAAAATTTTGAATTATTAATTAACTATTAAATGGAGGGTGTTTGTTGATTTATGGATTTAGGTGAATATAAAATAATAAGATTATTTTATTTTACTAAATCATTTTTCTAAGTGTTTGAATTTAAATTTAAATTTAAAATACTTATTATCACTTTTAATATACTAGATATATTTGAAAAGGATAATTAAAAGATATATATCAATTAATAACACAAGAGATTGCATTGGATGTAAATCGGTGTGTATATGAAAAAATAGTCAAAAGAAGATTTTGCATAGGATGCAAATACTTAATACATATATGATATATATATATATATATATATATATATATATATATATATATATATTAAGCAAGTCCGTTGTTTTTTTGAGAAAAAGATGCAGTAGTGTTAAATATATATTTGGTGAAGCAGTGCGTAGATTTTTGTGAAAAAGCAAGAGCAGTGTTGATATATATTTGTGATTTTTTGAGAAAAAGAAGCAGTAGTGATAAATATATATTTGGTGAAGCAGTGCGTAGATTTTTGTGAAAAAGCCAGAGCAGTGTTGATATATATTTGTGAGCAGCAGTGATATATATATATATATATATATATATATTTTGTGCATAGATTTTTTTTTTAAAAGCAAGAGCAGTGTTGATATATATATATATATATATATATATATATATATATATATATATATATATATTGTTTCATGTTTTGTGTGTTTTTGAAACACATAGAAGAACGAGTTTCTTCAATTCTCTTTATATCCTCCATTCATGTTTCTGAGACCGTGACGTGCTCACACGCAGTTACAAGTTCTGGGAGATAGCGAGGAAGATCGAGTGGTTCAGACAGGAGCACATCGTAAAGTGAAGGAGCCTCTAAACGTTGGTAAGATTTTCTTCTTCCAATTTTATTGATTACAATTTTGTGAGTTTACATAATATATGTATTAGTTCCGAAAAATGATTACGATCCCAAGTTCAATGGTCCCAGATACAGATAATGATCCGTATAAAAAAAAATTAAAACCTAGTTTCGCTGTGTAACCGGTGAACAGGGTTCCAACATTAATATGCTGGATAACTTGATTATAGTTAGTCGTGTAACTATGTAGAGTCTAGGTGCATTAACGGTTAATATAAAACCCTAGTTTTAAAATAGTAGGTGGGAGAGGGATATAAGACATATATATTCCGCGGTCTTCATCATTAGTTAAACACCGTGAGATCCGAGTGGGACCTTGTGACGGCTTTGCTTTTGTCCTCCCTTAGGAGGGTTTCCACAAAGGTCAATACCAAGGTTGACTTCCTAACATAAAGGATTTCTGAGGGTATTTCAGGATTGACCGACTCTAAGGCAGTAGGGAAAAAACCACGCGCAGTTGAAGCATGAGAAAATTTATTAAAATCAGGTTTTGCGTATATAAAAAAATCCCCTTTAATAACAAGAACCTTAAACTTAGATTAATTGATGTATATAAAAAGTATCGTACCTTTTTTTTTCAGTGACGATTGAACAGGCGCTAAATTGAATCCGCAAGATCTTTCAATCCAATCACGAACATGAATCACCTAGGAGTGTGGGCTCCCTTTCTTTAATTGTGTACCTGAGGATGGAAACAAACAAAATCTTTTTCTTCGTTAGTTACAATTATCCTCCAATAGAAAAATCCATGAACGTCTGTTCAATTGTGAATTACCAATATAATTGATTGAAACTCGCGTGAACTAGATTTGATTTTGTACACAAAACCCTTTTGATATAAAGGATACTAGTGTACTATCAAAAACAAAAACGTTCTCTTTTTCTCTTTTCTCCTTGGCCGAATTCCACACCTTATAACTTAGAGTTGAGTGAATTTTGTCTAGAGTAAAATACTAAATTTTTCTCTCTCAAAATTCTCTCTTGCCATGGAAAATTCTCTCTCAAAAAAACCTTAGATTGGCTGAAATTTTACTCTGAGAAATCATAGGATGGGTCGAAATTCACAAGGGTATATATATAGGATCACAAATCATTTCCTAAGAAGGATTTACTTAGTTGGAAAGAATTATTTCCTTAGATGGATTTATTTAGTAGTTAAGAATCCTTTTCTTAAAGGAATTCTATCCTCTTATATATATATATATGAGCTGGCCAAAATTCACAAGAATTATATATTAGGATCACAAATCCTTTCCTAAGTAGGATTTACTTGGTTGTTAAGAATCCTTTCCTTAGGTGGATTTACTTGGTGGTTAAGAATCCTTTTTCTAAATGAATTCTATCCTTCACCAAGACTTCTAATCCAACTCAATAGTGTATTTGAAACCATATTAAAGACTTCCTAATTTGATTAGATAAATAATTCCTTTTATTTATCTACTTAACAAATATAGTCTTTAATATTAAATATACTACCAACAATATTATAATTTTTGGAGACCATCTCTTACTAGGAAAAAGATTTTGACTTTTAATTAAATAATTAATTAATCAACAAATTAAGTAATTTCCATTTAATTAAATAAAAAAATATAAAAAAAAATATAATTAAGCTATTCTAAATAGCCTTGCCGCCCATACCATATATATGGGTCATATAATATTTTTCTTATTTTATGAAATCCATTGGACCTTAAAATTGGACCTTAAAAAAAATCCACATGTGATCTAGACCTATTCTTACAAAAAGAAACAAGTTCACATGTCTTAATACAATTCTAGATGGACCCCTAAATTGGTTCGGTAGAATAAATCAAGTGATCCATCCAAGTTCGTGTAGATTGGGGATCTTGGCGGGCTATCTAAATTTAAGCTCTAATAGACACAACCTAATCACAATCAATAAATGATTCACCAAGGTCTCATCTATTTAATTTTAGTTCATTCTACTAAAAAACTAAAATTAAACTCTTAAATAAAGATAGAATAAATTGATGTTACTCATCCCTAGACAACCTTATTTGAGAAAGTGTATCCTCGTGAAGAATACCAGTAATCGCTTAGAGCTCATAGACTGCCTATAACTCTTCAAGTTACCATATTTACTCATCTGACCACATTTTGAACTTGGATATTTTGAGTTGTCCAGAAGCCATGTTTCAATAGACACTATTGAAAACTTAACGTTAAGATTTAATATACAATACCTCAAAACAACCATATGATGATATTCTACTCTCATTTAATAAATGGAGCCACAATGTCCATATCTATAAATGAAGTCCTCTATTTGATTAACAAATGAATACCACCAAACTATTCTGGATAGACTATGCTATATAATCATACTCATTGATAGCTCAAATGATAACACTTGCAATAATAAGTCCATCATTTATCTCTGAGATAGAATCTCCGATTGTTTTCAAATGAAAAACTTTTATCTATTGAAGGTTCTAGATAAAGTATTTCGTTGTGATCAAATTCAATGCCCCTAGTGCACAAGATTCTTTTGCCCAAATACACAGCACTTTGATTATTTTAGACTCATCATAACACATTTGATCCCACTCAAATGCTAGCTAAAGAATCTACAACTTTAATAAGATAAAGGCACCCAACCTTTATCTTAGGTTGTGAAAATTATTCAAGACTAACTAAAGAATTGTGTCTACCTCATACATATCTAGATGTATGAACAATTCTTCTTTTCTTATAGTCTTTTGACTTTATGATTATTTACTTTCGACAATTATAATAATTAAACTATAAATGCTATAAGATTTGTTAAACTAGAAATCACTTTATTAATATGAAAATATTGTCAAATACATTATTATACTCTTGCTATCGAGCATAATCCCAAAAATCTCCCACTTGCTCTATAGCAAATGTATCATATCTCTCATCCCCATGTTCTCTAGATGCCCATCAAAACTCTTTTATGGAAAAGCCTTTGTAAAGGGATCCACTAGATTTTCTACTGAAGCGATTTTGGTAATCGCCACATCACCCCTATGCACAATTTTCCTTAGAAGGTGACACTTTCTTTCAATGTGTTTCCCTCTCTTATGACTTCTTGGTTCTCTCGAATTAGCCACTACTCCACTATTGTTACAATAGATAGTGATCTGCTTATTCGCATCAGAAACCATTTCCAAGTCAATCAATAATTCATGAAGCCAGACACCCACTTTAGCAGCCTTGCATGAGGCAACATACTCGGCTTCCTTGGTGGAACCGGCAATACAAGATTGCTTGATGCTCCTCCATATGACTGCCCATCTTCCAATAGTAAACACATATCCTGATGTTGATCTCCTGGAGTAAGAATCTGACTGAAAATCAAAATCTGTATACCCAACAGGAATTAAATCCCCTCCAAAGTATACAAGCATATAATCTCTGGTTCTCCTAAGATACTTGAAAATATGCTTGACTGCCATCCAGTGGTCAGGACTAGGTTTCGATTGAAACCTGCTAACTGTGCCCACAACGAAACAAATATATTGTCTAGTGCACAACATTGCATGCCTGAGACTTCTAACTGCCGATGCGTATGGAACCCTACTCATGAATTGCTCTTCATGCTCATTCCTAGGAACTTGTTCCGTCGAAAGTTTGATTCCATGCCTGAAAGGTAACATACCTTTCTTGGAATTTTGTATGGAAAACCTAGACAAGATTTTATCTATGTATGAAGCTTGGGATAATGCAATCGTTCTATTCTTTCTATCCCTTATGACTTGGATACCAAGAATATAACTTCCTTCTCCTAAGTCCTTCATATCAAATTGTTTTGCTAACCATTCTTTTTTTGATGTCAATACACCTACATCGTTTTCGATGAGTAATATATCATCAACGTAAAGAATTAGGAAAACCAACTTGTTGCCTTTAATCATTTTGTATACACAAGGTTCATTAAGGTTTAGAATAAATCCAAAACCTTTTACAGCTTGATCGAACCTTATGTTCCAGGATCTGGATGCTTGTTTCAATCCGATATGGATCGTTGCAACTTGCATACCCTTTCCTTTTGTCCCATTTCAATGAATTCTTCTGGTTGCATCATGTAGATGCTTTCGTCAAGACTTCCATTAAGGAAAGATGTCTTGACGTCTATTTGCCAAATCTCTAGGTCTAGAGATGACGCAATGGATAAGAGTATCCTAATGGATTTAAGCATGTCCACAAGAGAGGAGGTTTCTTCATAATCGATACCTTCCTTCTGTGTATAACCTTTAGCTACCAATCTAGCTTTAAAGTTTCCACCTTTCCATCCATTCCTCTTTTCCCCTTGTATACCCACTTGCACCTGATGGGCTTTAACCCTTTAGGCAAGTCTACAAGAGACTAGACTTTGTTTTTTAACATAGATTCAATTTCGGATTGCATTGCCTTTTGCCAATGATGACAATCAACATCTTCCATTGCTTCCTTGTACGTAAAAGGATTATCGTCTTCCGGATGATTCTCTACAGATTCCTCTGGACCGATGTATCTCTCGGGTTGTCTAACAGCCCTCCCACTACGATGAGGTATGGTAAATTGTTGATCTTGTGTTGGTATGAAACTTACAATTGGGTCTGGTTGAGAAACCTCTTGTGGAATTGTATCTACTAAAAGCTCATTCAGGACAATTCTACTTGTAGGCATAAAATTATTCATATAGTCTTTTTCTAGAAATTTAACATTTGTCGAAAAAAAGACTTTAAGATCTGAAGGACTATAAAAATAATATCCTTTTGTTCCCTTTGGATACCCTACAAATATGCATGTTTCTGAATGGGACTCCATCTTTTCTGTCTTTCCTTTTAACATGTGTTTGGGATATCCAAATATCCTTAAGTGTTGTAAAGTAGGCTTTCGCCCGGTTCATAACTAATACGGTGTTTTAGGAACCAACTTAGATGGTACATCATTTAGAATGTACATTACGGTTTGTAAAGCATATCCCCAAAAAGAATTAGGGAGCATTGAATAACTCAACATAGACCTAACCATGTCCAAAAGAGTTATATTTCTCATTTTGTTGAGGTGTGCCTGGTGCAGGAAACTGAGAAATTATCCTATTATCAATAAGATATTGCTGAAACTCACCAGATAGATATTCTCCGCCACGATCAGACCTTAAGATTTTTATGCGTTTCTCAAGCTGATTTTCTACTTCAGCTTTAAATACTTTGAACATGTCAAAAGTATCCGACTTATGTCTCATGAGATACACATAGCCAAGCGTTGAGTGATCATCCGTGAAAGTGATGAAGTACTCTTATCCACCTCAAGCTTGAATGCTCATAGGTCTACACATATCAGTGTGTATCAATCTTAAACATTCGATGGCTCTTGTGCCTTTGGTTGAAATGACCTTTTCGTCATTTTACCTTCCAAACAAGATTCACAAGTTGGTAGATCATCAACCTTTAAGTCACTTAGAGGTCTATCACTTACCAATCTTTTAATCCTATTAAGGTTAATATGACTTAGGCGCAAATGCCATAGGTAGTTTTCATCGTTTTATAATTTTACTCTTTTATGATTAGGTTCCGTTGATTCCGTGTCTAACAAGTGAGAGATATTTCCTTGCAAATAGAATAAACCGTTCTCCAATGTACCTTTACAAACAAATTTGTTATTCTTACTAATAATAAAACCTTTATTAAAAGTATCCGAGTATCCAAATTTATTTAGACAAGAGACCGAAATTAAATTCCTCATGAATTGTGGTACATAATAAACGTTTATCAAAACTAAATGCCTATAAGAGTCTAAATTGATTCTAATATCTCCCATTACACTAGTAGACACCAACGTTCCATTACCTAAATGCAAGTTGAATTAGTTATCATTCAGTCTTTTCCTTTCTCGAAACCCCTTCTAGTGCCGAAGTTGCTTTTTCTTCTATTGTTACTTGACCTTCTGATAGGTCTTAACAGTAGCAACTTTACCAACCATATGAATCTCTTGACCCTTGCCTTTCACAAGAATCGTTTTGGCACTTTGAACATCTTGCATCAGGTCTTGCAAGGTGTATTCCTTATTGTTCAAGTTGTATTCCAACTTTGAACAAACCAAAGGAATCCGATGGTGAGTTGACAATCATGTCAAGTTTTCGTCTCACCTTTTATCTCAGCACCATTCAGTTCAGCAATGTTGAGATGTGCTATGACTTTCATCATGTGATCTTTCATAGCCTGTCCAGGTTTCATCCTAAGATTCTTGAAAGCAGACACTGCCTCTCCTCTTAGTCGTCCTAGACCTTATAGCTAATATCTCCTATAGAGACATCATTATATCGGCAGCAGTCTCCATTCCTTCATGTTGTTGTTGCAACACGTCAGAGATGATGGCCATAATGTAACGTACATTTATCCATCTCATCTGAAAACATCAACTACTGATACTCATCTTCTTGCATTTGAGTAGATTTATTAGTTTGGTGGTTTAGGAATAGATAGAATGATCTTATGGTTTTTCAAATTACAACAACCCAATTTTCCCTTTTCCTTGTGACATAATTATCATCAGTTAAAGTATTATCTTATAGGAATTTGATTAGGGAGGGATCATGATTTCTTTATATTAACACAAATTATATAAGTAAATAATAATGATATAGCACTTTTGAATATTTATCTAGAATTAAATAAAATAATTCAATCATAAAAATTCAACGGTGATCTAACACCCATAAATGTCATGCATCCTTTAAGAGTTTGCAACATTTACTAGTTGGACTAGGTCCTACCTAATTGTTAACATAACAACCAACGTTTTCAATTTTAGCCTAGTAATTTTTATTAACAAGAACTCTTGGGAGGATAATAATAAAATTACATTGAGTGTAATACCAAGTTATCGACCTTCAATATAATCCCTCACGAATATCCCTCCTTTGGGAGTAGATATCGTTTGGGCTAATTGTGTAGTCTATCCTTGTAAGGAAGTATCTTGCTAAATTCCATTCATGAATACCCCTTGGGGGGTTGTTCACGAAACATAAAGCTCAACTAAACTTGGAGGCCGTAAGTGTTCCAAAACACCTTCTCCCACTCAATTGTTTAAGGCGTGTGATCGAATGCCAAAGAATGATTTACCAAGTTATCTAGATGCCAATTTAGATACTTAAACCATTCAATGCATGTTCATACCAAAAGAGATATATAAGTGGCACTCCTATTCTATATGACATGTTATCAAACAACGACAAACATTGCAATATTTACAACAAATATAAATAGCTTCAATTTTGGTCCATCCTCGAAAAGCAAGTAAATTACATGTCTTGGAATACAAAAAAAAAAACTCCTTTCTTGCCGCACAAGTCTTCATGCGACCTTCGTTGTTCGGACTCTCTCGACTGCCTTCTATGGGTGTGCCCACCCTTAGCTGTTACCCATGGGCGTGCGCATGCCCAAACCCGTAAAGGGCTGCCATGCGCAGTCCATGCCTACCATAGGGTTTCCATGCACAACTCATGCCATAACAAACCTGGTTGCGTGCTCTTCGCTTGCACGTTTGTTGTTACAGCTCGCACGGTCCCAAACTTGTTCCTGTTGCTCTTAATTCTTTAAACCTTCGAGTCTTTGATACTTGAATGTATTACAGAAGAATTGTAAATGAAAATACTGCAGTTTTCTTTTATTATTACAACAACAAAATAAATAAAAAAACTTAGCAACTACCAAGAAGAAAATTATGGCGATGATAGACTAGCTTTCTTGTTACAATCCCAAAACAAAATTATATTGAAATTCTAGGACCAAAATTGAGTAATAACAAACCACAAATAAAACATATATATATCCATACATTCCAATGTAAATATATATGCGAATACCTAGAGTGCCATCTCTTTCTAAAACATGCATATATACAATAAAAATAAAAAGATTCACGAACACATACATCAATTAATCAAGGGTACAACCAGGCTCTGATTCCAATTGTAGGAAAAAAACCAAGCGCAACGGAAGCGTGAGAAAATTTACTAAAATCAGGGTTTGCGTATAATATTTTTTTTCCCTTTCAATAACAAAAACCTTAACCCAAGATTAATTGATGTATATAAAAAGTATCGTACCTTTTTTTTCCGTGACAATTGAACAAGCGCCGAATTGAATGTGCAAGATCTTCAAATCCAATCACAAACGTGAATCACCTAGGAGTGTGGGCTCTCTTTCTTTAATTGTATACCTAAGGATGGAAACAAAAAAAAAATCTTTGTTAGTTACAATTATCCTCCAAGAGAAAAATCCAAGAACATCCGGTCACTTGTGAATTATCAATCTAATTGATTGAAACTCGCGTGAACCCGATTTGATTCTGTAAACAAAACCCTTTTGATGTAAAGGATACTAGTGTACTATCAAAAACAAAAACGTTCTCTTTTTCTCTTTTCTCCTTGATCGAATTCCACACCCTATAACTTAGAGTTGAATGAACTTTGTCTAGAGTAAAATACTAAATTTTTCTCTCAAAATTCTCTCTTGCCAAGAAAAATTTTCTCTTAGAAAAACCTTAGTTTGCCAAAATTTTACTCTGAGAAATCAAAGTGCTGGCTGAAATTTACAAAGGTATATATATAGGATCACAAATCCTTTCCAAAGAAGGATTTACTTGGTTGGCAAGAATCCTTTCCTTAGGTGGATTTATTTGGTAGTTAAGAATCCTTTTCTTAAAGGAATTCTATCCTCTTATATATATATATATATATATATATATATATATATATATATATATATATGAGCTTGGCTTAAATTCACAAGAATTATATATTAGGAGCACAAATCCATTCCTAAGAAGGATTTACTTGGTTGTTAAAAATCCTTTCCTTAGGTGGATTTACTTGGTGGTTAAGAATCCTTTTTCTAAATGAATTTCATCCTTCACCAAGACTCCTAATCAAACTCAATAGTGTATTTGTAGCCATATTAAAGACTTCCTAATTTGATTAGATAAATAATTCTCTTTATTTATCTACTTATCAAATATAGTATTTAATATTAATTATACTACCAACAATATTATAATTTTAGGAGACCACCCTCTACTAGGAAAAAGATTTTGACTTTTCATTAAATAATTAATTAATCAACAAATTAATTAATTTCCACTTAAATAAATAATAATAATAATAAGTATAATTAAGCTATTCTAAATAGCCTTGCCGCCTATACCATATATATGGGCCATATATTATTTTTCTTATTTTATTAAATCCATTGGACCTTAATAAAAATGTTCACATGTAAACTATACCTATTTTTACAAAAAGAAACAAGTTCACATGCCTTAATACAATTCTAGATGGACCCCTAAATTGGTTCGGTAGAATATATCAAGTGATCCATATAAGTTCGTGTGGAATGGGGATCTTGGCAGGCTATCTAAATTTAAGCTCTAATAGACACAAGCCAATCACAATCAACAAATGATTCACTTAGGTCCGATCTATTTAATTTTAGTTCATTCCACTAAAGAGCTAAATTGAACTCTTAAATGAAGATAGTATAAGTTGATGTTACTCATTCATACCCTATACAACCTTATTGGAGAAAGTGTATCATCGTGAACAATACCAGTAATCGCCAAGAGCTTATAGACCGCATATAGCTCTCCAAGTTACCATATTTACTCATATGACCCCATTATGAATTTGGATATTTTGACTTGTCCAGAAGCCATGTTTCAATAGAAACTATTGAAAACTTAACGTTAAGATTTAATATCCAATACCTCAAAACATCCATATGATTATATTCTACTATCATTTAATAAATGGAGCCGTGATGTCCATATCTATAAATGAAGTCCTCTATCGATTTACTAATGAATACCACCAAACTATTAAGGATAGACTATACTATATAATCGTACTCATTGATAGCTCAAATGATAATACTTGCAACCATAAGTCCATCATTTATCTCAGGATTGAGATAGACTTTCCGATTGTCTTCAAATGAAAATTTTTTATCTATTGACAGTTCTAGATAAAGTATTTCATTGTGATCCAATTCAATGCACCTAGTGCACTAGATTATTTTGCCCAAAGACACCACACTTTGATGATTTTAGACTCATCATAACAAATTTGATCCCACTCAAATGCTTGCAAAAAAATCTACAACTTTAACAAGATAAAGGTGCCCAACCTTTATCTTAAGTTGTGAATATTATTCAAGACCATTTAAAGAATTGTGTCTACCTCATACATATCTAGATGTATGAACAATTCTTCTTTTCTTATAGTCTTTTGACCTTATGATTATTTACTTTTGACAATTATAATAATTAAACTATAAATGCTATATGATTTGTTAAACTAGAAATCACTTTATTAATATGAAAAGATTGTCAAAAACATTATTATACTCTTGCTATCGAGCATAATCCTTACAAATGCGACAATTCACGAGTTAAACTCATGAGATCTGAAATGGTGGGTTGCACTCACGAAGGTTTTGATTGAGTTTGTTAATTAAAAACCTGACTGAATAAACGATGGTTGAATGATATGGAATAAAAGTTGTTCTAGAATATTGTTTGATTGAGAATGTCTCGGTCCAACATGCAAAGACTTGACCAACCCTAAGGCGGCACTTCTTTGTTGTATGTTGGATTATCGTGGTATAGTAACTAGTTTTAGGGTAATTTTTGTTCATTAAACATGTGCATGCATCATGTTTAAATTTATGCCAAAGCACTCGCACTTATTTTAAATAAATAACTGAATGAATGTTTTATTTGTTTACTTCAACAATAATTTCTTCTGCATTACTTCAAATTCTCGCAAACGACATTTTAACTGGTGATAACTACACAAAGTGGAAACTTAACATTAATGCAATATTTTTCACCGAAGACCTCAAGTTTGTGCTTACGAAGGAATGTCCTCCAGTGTCTGCTGCCAATGCCGCCCGAACTATTCTTGAGGCATACGAGCGATGGGTCACATCTAATGAGAAGGCACGAATATATCTGTTGGCTTCTATGACAGACGTGCTTGTCACAAAGCATGAAGCAATGACTTCAACATTCAAAAGCATGGAGTCATTGCAAGCTATGTTCGGGCAGCCTTCCGAGCAAAAGTGACACGAAGCCATTCGTTCCACTATGCTCGCTTGGATGAAAGAGGTACATCAGTTCAGGAGCATGTACTGAGCATGATGTCCTACTTCAACAAGGCAAAATTTAATAGCGGGGCAATTGACGAACCCAGTCAAGTGAGTATCATACTGACGACTCTTCTGAAGAGTTTCAATCAGTTTAAGAGCAACTACAGAGTGAACAAGTTAAAGGTTCAATCTCACGCAGTTGCTCAATGAGCTCACTACCTTTGAGTCCATAACTAAGGAAAACATGGGTAAGACAGGTGAGGCAAATGTTACTGAACCATCTTTCTCCAATAATAAAAAGAGGAAGAGGTTTGTTGGGAAGGCGAATGGTAAGCCCAAACCCAAGAAAGCAAAAAGAAAGGAGAAGTCAAAGAAAGGTAATTATGATTTACTTGTTCTTGAGTCGTGTTTAGTGGAAGATGATTTTTCACCCTGGATAGTTGATTCGGGGGCCACTAACCATGTTTTTTCTTCTTTACAATGGACTGATTCTTGGACACAGCTAAAGGAGCAAGCCTTCTCAATGCGTGTGGGGTCAGGGGATGTCGTGTCGGCAAGAGCAGTGGGCATAATTAGATTATGTTTTTGTAATAATTAAATATTGCTGGACAATGTATTTTATATTCCTTGATTTGCATGAAATTTGATTTCCGTTTCTAAGTTGTTAGAACAAAAATATTCTGTTTCTTTTAATAATAAGTCTGTTATTATTGGAAAGAATGGTCTAAATATTTGTTCAAGAATTAATGAAAGCAGTTTGTATGTGTTAAGATCGTTAATACACACTACACTGCTCAACACCAAAATGTTAAAGGTTGAAAAACAAAAAACTAAACGAACTAAGATTTCTCCAGAAAATGACACGTATCTCTAGCATCTAAGGCTTGGTCATATCAACCTTGACCGGATAGACAGATTAGTAAAACACAGACCTTTAAGTAAGTTAAAGGTTGGCACCTTACCTATCTGCGAATCTTGTCTGGAAGGTAAGATGACTAAGAGACCTTTTACGGGAAAAATGCTTAGAGATAAAGAACCACTAGAGCTTATACATACAGACGTCTGCAAACCGATAAGTGTTAAAGCTAAAGGTGGTTATGAGTATTATGTCTCCTTTATAGATGACTACTCAATATATGGATACGTCTACCTGATGCAACAAAAGTCGGAAACATTTGAAAATCTTAAAGAATTCTGAGCTGAAGTTATGAATCAATTAGGTAGGACTATCAAGTCACTACGATCGGATCGTGGATGAGCACCTTGACCAAAAGTTTGAAGACTTCATTGTTGAGCATGGGATAGTTTCCCAACTCACAACTCCTAGTACACCTCAGTAAAATAGTGTAGCGGAGAGGAAAAATAGGACCCTGATGGAAATGGTAAGATATATGATTAGTTTCTCATCATTACCAAATTCCTTTTGTGGATATGCGTTACAAACAGTTGCAGACATTTTGAATGTAGTGCCATCCAAATATGTTCTTAAGACTCCCGTAGAGTTATGGAATGGTCGTAAAGCTAGTTTGTAACATTTTTTAATATGGTGGTGTCTAACACACGTGCTAAGAAAATAAAACTGGAAAGCTAGACTCCAAGTCTATTGTCTGCCTGTTTTTAGGATACTCCAAGGAGACTAGAGGTGGACACTTCTATAGTCCCGAAGATGATAAAGTATTTGTGTCAAAAAATGCAACGTTTCTGTAGGATGATTACATTAGTGACCATAAACCTTGTTCTAAGATTGTATTAAATGAGTTGGAGCCCGGCGATACTAGTGCTTCATCAATAAGAGTTGTTAATCCACAAACATCTGAGAGTCAGATGGTTCCTGATCAAGATACACTACCACCTACACATAGTGAGAGGGTTGTGAGACAACATGAACACTATTTAGGTATAGGTGCGGGATAAGGTGTTGCCTCTACTAATAGTGTGGATGATCCATTGACATTTAAGAATGTAATGGAAGATCCTGATAAAGAGGAATGGATTAAGGACATGAATCTCGAGATGGAGTCTATGTACTCTAACTCAGTCTAGAATCTTATAGACTTATCGGATGGGGTAAAACCCATAGTGGTGTAAGTTGATCTACAAGAGAAAAAGAGGAGTAGATGGGAAGGTAGAGACCTTCAAGGCAAGACTAGTGGCCAAGGGTTATACATAGAAAGAGGGGGTCGATTATGAAGAGACCTTCTCGCTAGTAGCCATTTTTAAGACTATTATGATTCTTTTATCCATTGCTGCTTGTTTCAATTATGAAATTTGGCAAATGGACGTCAGAACTGCATTCTTGAATGGCAATCTTGATGAGAGCGTCTTTATGATGCAACCAGTGGGATTCATGTCTCCAGATCAAGAGCAAAAGGTTTACAAGCTGCAAATGTCCATATATGGACTTAAGTAAACACCTAGATCTTGGAACATCAGGTTTGATGATGTGATTAAAACCTATGGCTTCTAGCAGAATGTCGATGAGCCTTGTGTCTACAAGTGCATCATTGACAAGAATGTATTTTTCTAGTCATATACGTAGATCATATCCTACTCATTGAGAATCATGTGGGAGTGTTGTCCGATGTAAAAGGCTGGCTGGCTAGCCAATTCCAAATGAAAGATTTGGGAGAGGCGAGTTATGTTCTAGGGATCCAACTTATAATGGATCGTAAGAACAAACTCATATCACTGTCTCAGGCATCATATATCGATAAGATTCTTGTACGATTTTTGATGCAAAACTTCAGGAAAGGTAATTTACCTTCCAGGCATGGAGTTCACTTTTCAAATGAGCAGTGTCCTAAGACACCTCAAGAAGTTGAGGATATGAGACGTGTACCTTATGCATTCGTAGTAGGTAGTCTAATGTATGTTATGTTATGCACGAGACCAGATATCTACTATATAGTGGAAGTAGTCAGTAGATACCAGTCCAACCCACTATTGGATCATTGGGTTGCAGTCAAGACAATTCTCAAGTATCTTTAGAGAACAAGAAATTATAAGCTAGTGTATTTTCGACAGGATTTGATCCCGTTAGGATACACGGATTCTGCTTTTCAGTCAGACAGGGATTCTAGGATCAGACAGGGATTCTAGGAAATCCACATCTGGATCAGCCTTCACCCTGGGTGGTGGAGCCAATATGTGGAGAAGTATCAAGCAATCTTACATTGCTGACTCCACCATGGAAGCTGAATATGTAGTCGCTTGTGAATCTGCTAAAGAGGTTGTTTGGCTCCGTAAGTTCTTGAGTTATCTAGAAATTGTTCCAGATCTGGATAGACCTATCACACTTTATTGTGATAACACTAGTGTTGTGGCTAAATCCAAAGAACCAAGAAGCCACAAGAGAGGGAAACATATAGAGAGAAAGTATCATCTCATTAGAGAGATAGTGCATAGAGCAGATGTGATCATCACCAAGATAGCCTCGCAAGACAATCATGATGATCCATTTATGAAGACCTTACCAGCTAAAGTGTTTCTAGGTCACCTAGATGGTCTAGGGTTACGAGACAAGCCTCACATGCTTTAGTGCAAGTGGGAGATTGCTAGGGTTTAAGCCTTAAAGATGTAATTTGTAAATGGATTTGCGACCTAAATGATAGGAAAAGTTCAATTCATTCTTGTTGTGTTATTTTTTTTATAACTTGTGCATAAATTTAACATCCAAGATTGCCGGATGCAATCTCGAACTGTGTATATAAGTGTCATATACGAATAGATACAGTAAGAGACGTGCAATCTAAAGAGTCCATATATAGCAAATAAAGTTGGGTACTATATTTGTGGTTAATCTATAATTGCGGTACATTCCATAATGTACAGTGATTCTATCCTGAATCATTCATATGGAGATATGAGAATGGAGGCACCTTGTATGATGTGATCATACAGGACTGGGCCATGATCTATATGAATCTCTCACTAAGATCCGTTTACTGATGAGATTTATATATATCAACTAATGATGGCTATATATGGGTGATCTTAATCCTGAGTGTCTTATCGACTTCTTCATGTTAGATCGTGATCTTTAATATACCATGGGTGAGGTCAGATACATTTCCTAATCAATATACTCAGTATGTTGGGATTACGGTTTAGCTTGTGATTGGGAAGGTTTGTACCGATAGTGGAATCCACTCCTTCTTGAGAGAAGTAGATGGTAGTTCCCTTAAGGGATGATTCGGGCTTGGAAAATATGAGCGCTCTCTTAATTCCGGAAGGAACTAGGATTTATTGTCCATTAGAGAATCAATGGTACTTAAAGGATATATGTAATTAGAGGGGTATAACGGATAATTTGCTAGGATTATGCTCGATAGCAAGATCATAATAATGTATTTGACAATATTTTCATATTAATAAAGTGATTTATAGTTTAACAAATCGTATAGCATTTATAGTTTAATTATTATAATTGTGAAAAGACTATGAGAAAAGAAGAACTGTTCATACTTCTAGATATGTATGAGGTAGACATAATTCTTTAGTTAGTCTTGAATAATATTCACAACTTAAGAAAAAGGTTGGACACCTTTATCTTGTTAAAATTGTATATTCTTTTGCTAGCATTTGAGTGAGATCAAATGGGTTATGATGAGTCTAAAATCATCAAAGTGTGCTGTCTTTGTGCAAAAAAATATAGTGCACTAGGTGCATTGAATTGACTCACAATGAAATACTTTATCTAGAATCGTCAATCGATAAAATATTTTCATTTGAAGACAATCGGAGAGTCTATCTCAATCCTGAGATAAATGATGGACTTATGGTTGCAAGTGTTATCATTTGAGCTATCAATGAGTACGATTATATAGCATAGTCTATCCTCGATAGTTTGATGGTATTCATTTGTTAATAGATAGAGGACTTCATTTATAGATATGGATATTGTGGCTCTATTTATTAAATGAGAGTAGAACATCATCATATGGATGTTTTGAGGTATTGGATATTAAATCTTAACGTTAAGTTTTCAATAGTGTCAATTGAAACATGACTTCTGGACAAGTCAAAATATCCAAGTTTAAAATGTGGTCATATGAGTAAATATGGTAACTTGAAGAGCTATAGGCGGTCTATGAGCTCTTGGCGATTATTAGTATTCTTCACGAGGATACACTTTCTCTAATAAGGTTGTCTAGGGTATGAATGAGTAACATCAACTTATTCTATCTTTTTTTAAGAGTTCAATTTTAGTTCTTTAGTGGAATGAACTAAAATTAAATAGATCAGACCTAAGTGAATAATTTAATGATTGTGATTGGGTTGTGTCTGTTAGAGCTTAAATATAGATAGCCCGCCAAGATCCCCAATCCACACAAACTTCCATGTATCACTTGTGAATTTGGACCAGCTCATATATATATATAAATATATATATATATATTTGAGGATAGAATTTCTGTAAGAAAAGGATTCTTAACTACCAAATAAATCCACCTAAGGAAAGGATTCTTGCCAACCAAGTAAATCCTTCTTAGGAGAGAATTTGTGATCCTATATATATACCCTTGTAAAATTTCGGCCAACCTAAGGTTTTTCTAAGAGAGAATTTTGCTTGGCAAGAGAGAATTTTAAGAGAGAAAAAAATTGTATTTTACTCTAGACAAAATTCAATCAACTACAAGTTAAAGGGTGTGAAATTCGACCAAGGAGAAAAGAGAAAAAGAGAACGTTTTTGTTTTCGATAGTACACTAGTATCCTTTGCATCAAAAGGGTTTTGTGTACAACATCGAATCAAGGTTCACACGAGTTTCAATCAAATTGATTGATAATTCACAAGTGGCCGGACGTTCTTGATTTTTCTCTTGGAGGATATTTGTAACTAACAAAGAATCAATTCGGCGCTTGTTCAATCGTCACAAGAAAAAGGTACGACACTTTTATATACATCAATTAATCTAGGGTTAATGTTCTTGTTATTTAAAAGGGAAAAGTTTTTATTTATACGTAAACCCTAATTTTTTTAAAAAAAATTCTCACGCTTCCGTTGCGTTTTGAACCGTTTTTTCCCTACAATTGGTATCAGAGCCTGGTTGTACCCTTGATTAATTGATGTATGTGTACGTGAATCTTTTTCTTTTTATTGTATATATGCATGTTTTAGAAAGAGATGGCACTCTAGGTATTCGCATATATATTTACATTGGAATGTATGAATATATATATGTTTTATATATGGTTAGTTATTGCTCAATTTTTGTCCTAGAATTTCAATGTAATTTTGTTTTGGGATTGTAACAAGAATGGTGGTCTATCATCGCCATAATTTCCTTCTTGGTAGATACTAAGTTTTTTTATTTTGTTGTTGTAATAAAAAAAACTGCACTATTGTAATAATAAAAAAAAACTGCAGTATTATTTTTATTTATAATTCTTCTGTAATACATTTAAGTATCGAAGACTTGAAGGTTTGAAGAATTGGAAGCAACCGGAACAAGTTTGGGACCGTGCAAGCTGTAGCAACGAACGTGCGTGTGAAGAGCACGCAACCACATTTGTTGTGGCATGGGCTGCGCAAGGCAGCCATATGGAAGCCATGGGCTGCACATGGAAGCCCTTTATGGGTTTGTGGCATGCGCAAGCCCATGGGTAAGGGCCAAGGGTGCGCAAGCCCATGGGAAGAGCCGAGAGAGTCTGGACGATGAAGGTCACGTGAAGACTTGTTCGCCAAGAAATGATTTTTTGTATTCCAAGACATATGTAATTTACTTGTTTTTCTAGGATGAACCAAAATTATAGCTATTTATATTTTTGTTAATATTGCAATGTTTGTCATTGTTTGATAACATGTCATATAGAATAGGAGTGCTGCTCAAATATCTCTTTTGGTATGAACATGCATAGAATGGTTTAGGTATCTAAATTGACATCTAGATAACTTGGTAAATCATTCTCTGGAATTCGATCACACGCCTTAACTAATTGAGTGGGAGAAGATGTTTTGGAACACCTACGGCCTCTAAGTTTAGTTGAGCTTTATGTTTCCTGTAATGACCTCCCAAGAGGTATTCATGAATTGAATTTAGCAAGATACTTCCTTACAAGGATAGACTAGACAATTAGCCCAAATGATATCTTCTCCCAAAGGAGGGATATTCGTGAGGGATTATATTGAAGGTCGATAACTTGGTAACACACTCAATGTAATTTTATTAATATCCTCCCAAGAGTTCTTGTTAATAAAATTGCAAGGCAAAAATTGAAAACGTTGGTTGTTATGTTAACAATTAGGCAGGACCTAGTCCAACTTGTAAATGGTGCTAACTCCCAAAGGAGGCATGACATTTATAGGTGTTGGATCACCGTTGAATTTTACGATTGAATTGTTTTATTTATAATTCAAGATAAATATTCAAAATTTCTATGTCACGATTATTTATATATATAATTTTTGTTAATATAAAGAAATCATGAACCCATCCCTAATCAAATTCCTAAAAGATAATACTTTAACTGATGATAATTATGCCACATGGAAAAAGGAAAATTGGGTTGTTGTTGCAAATTGAAAAACATAAAATTCATTATGTCTATTCCTTAACAACCAAACTAATGAATCTACTCAGGAGCAAAGAGATGAGTATCAATAGTGGAAGTCTTCAAATGAGATGGCTTAATGTACCTTACAATATGGCCACCATCTCCCACGTGTTGCAACAACAACATGAAGGAATGGAGACAGTTGACGATATAATGATGTCTCTATAGTAGATATTTGCTATGAGGTCTAGGATGACTAAGAGAGAGAGGTAGAGATTGCTTTTATGAATCTTAGGATGAAACCTGGACAGGGTGTGAAAGATCACATGATAAAAGTCATAGCACATCTTAACATTACTGAACTGAATGATGCTAAGATAGACGGTGAGACCAAAATTGACATGATTGTCAACTCACTATCAGTTTTCTTTGATCAATTCAAGTTGGACTACACCCTGAATAATAAGGAATACACATTGCTAGGCCTAATGCATGATGTTCAAAGCACGGGAAAAATCCTTGTGAAAGACAAGGGTCAAGAGATTCATATGCTTGGTAAGTTGCTACTGTTAAAAACCCGTAAGAAGGTCAAGAGACAACAAAAGAAAAAGCAACTTGAGCCTTCTTAGAAGGAGACCAAGAAAGTAACCAAGATCAAAGGATAGTGTTTCTTTTGTGGTGAAAAGGGTCAAAGGAATACACTGAATAAGAATGAACTCAACTTGCATTTAGGCAATGGAGCGTTGGTGTCCACTAGTGTAATGGGAGATATTAGAATCAATTTTGATTCTTATAGGCATTTAGTTTTAATAAACGTATATTATGTACCACAATTCATGAGGAATTTAATTTCGATCTCTTGTCTAAATAAATTTGGATATTCGGTTACTTTTAATAAAAGTTTTATTATTTGTAAGAATAACAAATTTGTTTGTAAAGGTACATTGGAAAACTATTTATTCTATTTGCATGGAAATATCTCTCACTTTTTAAACACAGAATCAACAGAATCTAATCATAAAAGAGTAAAATTATCAAAAAATGAAACATACCTATGGCATTTGTGCCTAAGTCATATTAACCTTAATAGTATTAGAAGATTGGTAAGTGACGAACCTCTAAGTGACTTAAAAGGTTGATGATCTACCAACTTGTAAATCTTGTTTGGAAGGTAAAATGACCAAAAGGTCGTTTACAACCAAAGGCACAAGAGCCATCGAATGTTTAGGATTGATACACACTGATGTGTGTGGACCTATGAACATTCAAGATAGAGGTGGATATGAGTACTTTATCAATTTCATGGATGATCACTCAAGATTTGGTTATGCATATCTTATGAGACATAAGTTAGATGCTTTTGAAATGTTCAAAGCATTTAAAGCTGAAGTAGAAAATCAGCTTGAGAAACGCATAAAAATATTAAGGTCTGATCGTGGTGGAGAATATCTATCTGGTGAGTTTCAGCAATATCTTTATGATAATGGGATAATTTCTCAGTTTTCTGCACCAGACACATCTCAACAAAATGGGGTGGCAGAAAGGAGAAATAAAACTCTTTTGGACATGGTTATGTCTATGTTGAGTTACTCAACGCTCCCTAATTCTTTTTAATGATATGCTTTGCAAACCACAATGTACATTCAAAGTGATGTACCATCTAAGTCGGTTCCTAAAACACCGCATGAGTTGTGGACCAAGCGAAAGCCTAGTTTACAACATTTAAGGATATTTGGATGTCCAGCGCACGTGTTAAAAGGAAAGACATAAAAGATGGAGTCCAGTTCAGAAACATGCATATTTGTAGGGTATCCAAAAGAAACAAAAGGATATTATTTTTATAGTCCTTCATATCTTAAAGTATTTGTTTCGACAAATGCTAAATTTCTGGAAGAGGACTATACGAATAATTTTATGCCTAAAAGTAGAATTGTCCTGAATGAGCTTTCAGGAGATACAATTCCACAAGAGGTTTCACAACCAAGCCCAATTGTAAGTTCCCTACCAACAAAAGATCAACAATCTACCATACCTCGTCATAGTGGGAGGGTTAGTAGACAACTCGAGTGATACATCGGTCTAGGGGAATATGTAGATAATCTCCCGGATGACGATGATCCCTATACGTACAAGGAAGCAATGAAAGATGTTGATTGTCACCGACTAGACGCTCGTAAAGGAATTCACACAAGACATCTAATTGCGCGATGTACAGTCTTCTGTGCTTTGCTTTCTGTGAATAAAAATCAGTTTTTTTGAGTTCAGAAGCTAAGTAGTAACTGAATTATATCCTTGTTAGGCTTTTATCCAGGGAGTGGAGACAAAGCCATTCTCATTAAAGAATGGCGAGTGCTTACGGATGGGCGAACCTACGGATGTAATGCTTTAGTTAAATGTTAAATAAAGAAGAGTAAGTAAATCAAGGCCTAGAAAGCTGGAAAGCTGCTTGTGTGGGAGGGAACCGAAGCAAGCTCGAGAACTGAAGCAACTATTTAGAATTTGAAAGAGGATTGCGGGGGAAGAGCCCTTCGTTCATCTTCGATAGATCTTTGCACCTCCGTAGGCAAAAAAAAGAAATCAAAGCTTTACTCACAAAAATATATTCACGAAAAGGTGAGGTGATAAGTTACGAAATAGATTTTCTCACTTGAAATGGGTGATGGTACGCTGTGCAGCCCATTCGGTAGAAAAGAGCTTGGGAACTTTGATTCCAAGGGTGCTTAGAGCCATTATTCAATTCATTGTATCGGGGGCTTCTTCCCCAGCCTCACTCTCTGGTTCAAAGCATGTTAAGCCCACCCCAGTAGCTTATCAATATTGGGATTTCTCTCCCCTGCCATCATCGTCCAAAGCATTTCAATCGAGTGGATCAAAGCTTATCACACCCCCAAGGGAATAAGATGCAACCGATCTTACAAAATCAAGGATACGGGATTTAGGTTGTCTAACTCATAGTAGAGAATATGAGAGGGTAAGCAAGAAGGCTGATGTAAAACCTTAACTGTATTACTGCATTTTTGCCAGGAGCGGTATATCCGTTATTAGATTAGGATTCTATTAGATAACCCGTTATTAAGGATATGATAGAAAGCAATAATAGAAAAAGAGCTCCCATGGTAAGGAAGAAGGGGAGAACAAGCACACTTGGAAAGCGCAGTACAACAGAGAGTTGTATACGGAAGGATGAATCGTACGGATCCGAATCAGCTTAAGCAGATGGCTATTAGTCACTTCTAACAATTATACTCGAAAGTTCCAGTAGAGTCCCGTCCAATCATTTCATATTTTCCAACTTTGACAGATGAAGAGTTTCACTCTCTTAGTGCCCACATTCTGAGTCCTGAGGTGAAACAGGCAGTGGATGGAATGGCTCCTTACAAAGCTCCTAGGCCCGATAGATTGCAAGCAGTCTTTTATCAGAAGTCTTGGAACACGGTTGGACAGAATGTTGTTGATTTTTTTTCGAGAAGCTTTTGTTTTGCTACGGGGGTTATACTTGAAGGAATGAACTGCACCCTTATTACTTTGATACCTAAGGTTTCAAACCCTGAGATTGGATCTCAATTTCGACTGAAAAGTCTATGTAATGTTTCTATCAAAATCATTTAGAAGGTAGTTTACTTGCTTAGATTATTCTAAAGGAAATCACTTCAAGCAATGGCTTTAGATCGACCTGACTTAGAGGTGAATGAATGAATGAAATCCGTTGAATGAAGAAGCCTTTATGGCTCAATCTGCTAGCGGACCTCCAACATTAGGAAAGTCAAGCATGTCAGCACGCCCCTTACCTATGTAGTCGGCTTCCCGATAGTTTTCGGGATTAACCGCTCACTATTGGAATTGGTCTATTTAAATGGCCTATCTCCAGATGTTATCGCTTCTTAATAAGCTACCTTTGTTTGTGGTCGATCAGAAACATACTACATCTTCTTCCTCATCTCGTGAGCCCGTAACAACCATAGAAAAGAAAAGATATTCATGAGTGGAACCCTACTTCTTTAGTGCCAACCCAGGGATCCAATAGAGATGTCCCAGTCAAGTGACTCCAATCATATCTGAATTTGTTTTAATGACAGAAAGGTAACCCCAAAGACAAGTTGTTTTTTATGTTAAACGTAACTATAGGTTTTCCACCTTGAACTGAATGTCTGACCCCTGCTTCTCGGTCCCCTTCCCTCTACCTAAACCTCTTCCTTCCCTCTTACGGTTAGAAAGAGGGAAAAAATAACTGTTGGTAAGCGGTTCAGCTTCTAGCTCAAGTTCAGTCTCCAGCTAGCATGACTTCTGGCATCGCTTTTCCAGTAAGAATAAGTCCTAGGCTGAAAGATTGGAATTGAGCTACCCAACTTACTGAATACAACTATGGACCTGAAACGCTGTCTTTCAACTACTGGTGGTAAAAAAATCTAACCTTCTTTTACTTAGTTAGCGGGAACGAAACTCTTCCTTCCAGTTCTTTAATTAAGAGTTTAAAGAGTAACCTAGTGAAGTTCATCCTATCAACAGGTGGAAGCAGCTCTCTTGTTGTCTCCTGCTCTGTCTAATGAAGATGACTTCTCTTGCCACAAACAAAGCAACCCCAAAGTCCTAGGGAGTGTCGGGGGAGCAGGTAACTCTTTCTTCTATGAGTTCCCTTCTTCCTGTTGTCAGTTGGGAGTAAGAAAAAGCAGAAAAAACAGTCCATTTTGAGGTCTCATAATCAAGGTGAAACAGAAAATGCTATTTATGAAGGGAAATTTGCATTGACAAAGCAACTTTATCTCCTCAATGCGAAGTTTGGGAGTGATATTGAGTAGCAGTCATCTTTGACCTGGACGGCTACCCAGATTTTTAAGCTATAAGTCCCCCCTCGCTTCTCGTACCCGAACGTCAGACATGATCGAAGGAATAATCATAGCAACCTATCTGCTTACTCGATTTGTCTAATCAAGTTTGAGGCGGGGACGGAGACCAACCCTGCAACATCAAAATGAGCTTTACGGGCCCCCCTACTAACGAGAACTATCGACTTCACTAGCAGTTGGATAAGAAGCTGTGATCAACCAACTGCTCGCTAAATCCAAGCAAATGGAAAGTGAATGGAACTCACTAGAATACAAGATAAGTTACTCGTAGGCGGGCACCCTTTATATGCCCGGTTTACAACTCATGGGGAGGGACATTCACCTTAACCGAGCTACAGTTAGAGCTTGCGAGCTTGTTCCATTATACACCCATTCAGGATTGGAGCCACTGAACATCAACCTCATCCTGCAAAAGAAAAGAAAGTCAATCTTGTCACCAGCTTAGTGCTTTCTGAGGAGAGATGACGCTAACAAAGTAGTTTATTTGATGTTAGATCGTGACATATGATTTTTCGATCTCAACTGATGGTGTGAGACAAAAACAAAAATGAGCCTTTTTTTTATTCAACCGATTACGAATCAACAACCGTGACACTAGACAAGCAAGGCAATCAACCGGATCGGGGAAGAGAAATCACTTTGTTGAGTTTGGTCAGGTTCGAGTTCGGTCTGGTTCGAGTTCTGAAGGTTCTAAAATATCTAGGCTGAAGGTTGCAGCATTTTTTGGGGTCTGATTCAAGCACAGAGGAAAGCGAAGGGGAGGAGAAAGCCCCTGTTATTAGCTTTTGCTTTTGCGTCCGTGCTCGCGCATTCATTTACTAGAAAGTGAGCCTCTTTAGTTTAAGCACGATCTGCTGCGAATGAATGGAGGGTTCTTGCTACTTTAGGCTCTTTTATTGAAGTCTTTTATGATTGCATTAGATGCTTCAAACGAAGGATTTGGATAGAGTAAACTTGTCATAGAATTGATGTTTCGATTGAGGCTATAAAGATTGAATCAGTGAAGGGGTAGCCTGGTCAACCAGGCAAGACGGAAGAACTTCCTATATGACAAGATAGGCAAGCCAAGAAAAGTGAGAAGGAGCTCAGTTCGTGGGGTAACCTCTCAATCTCGTAGTGAGCAGGGTTAACTCAATGAGAGTAGACGGTTTTCCATGTGGAAATATAATCATAGGAAAGAATCGTATGATGAAGAGTGCTAGTTTTTTACAAAGATTTTGGTGCACAAGAGATTCTCTAACTAAATAGTATGTTTGGGAACTAGCCCAGCGACCCTAGATAATGATCCCTAGAGATAGAGGAAGGAAATTGTGCATGAAAAGGCAGAGAGAGCGGGGATACTTCAGGCTGCTGGTCATGCTCCTGAGCTTTCTAATAGGCGCATAGGAAATAACTAAATGCCCAGCTACTCAATACCAACTAATAGTTCATATTACAGAGGTAAGCCCTTATCCCAGATCTTTGGAATATAGGGACGGGAAAGCAAGATGACTTTAAGAGTTAAGAGTGTACGGAGGTAGGAAAAGCAGTCTCTTAGACAAATAGTTGTGTAACGAAATAAGACCCTACTCGGATAGCTTAAGCTAGGCGGATATGAAGGAAAGAGCAGATAAAGTAATTGATCCTCGTTGGTAATGGCTCAATCTACAGATCAGTTGGTCCTTCTTCTTATGCTGCTTAGCCAGGAGGGGTTGAAGGAGATTAGTTCGGCCTCCATTGGGAATAGATATCCATCCGGAATGGGCTTCGTAGCTGCAGTTGAATGACTTGGACCCCTCATCACAGGTTTGAGCTTCCTTGCTTAGATGCTTCACTTGCGGTTCCTCCTTCCGGTTTCATGGCAATGAGAGAAATAGATGTTCTGCTCCCGTGCCTTGATGCCTTGGATTCTATATCGAGATCAGGAGAGCTTGGAAGAGAAAGCTTAGAGGGAGCCACTCGACTTCAAGGAGAGGGGCCTTTCGGTTCCCTTCAGTCGAGTGTTGAGCCCCACTTAAGGAGACACTCGACCATTTGTAAACCCGGATAAAGAATACTAGTTTTGATGCTGCAAATGAGCCTTCATTCGTTGCTGATGCCGGGGAGCGGATTCAATTTAAGGAATTATTAGAGCTTAGTGCTTGTGCTAAGGTAGTTTACTTGCTTACTTGTTAGAGTGAGGTGCAAAATCTTTGTAAAGTCGAAGGCCCCGGGCAATTATTGAGTGAAAACCAAATCTTGTATAAAATAAGTAATTCGTTGGCGAAGAAGACTGATCTCTTTTACCGGTCGATACCATCTCTCAATACAGGAAGGCACGGATCTATATAGTATAGGAAGCGGGCTCAAAGACCTTCTTTTGGCTATCAAAGCTATAGTCAGGATTCGATTGGATTGGGCTAGAAAAGCTATAGATTATCTTTGTGGGCGTACCCCGACCTCTCTCAAGTCAAGAAAATAGCTGATAGTTAGGCTTTCGTCTACAACTACAACGAAGAAAACCGGTTCATAAAGTGAAAATCCAAGGTTGAAGTCCGCCACAAATGTACCAAACTATCCTATTCATGGTAGTCAGCCACAAGGGATCGCTCTGTGGGAATAAACCAATTCACCGCTGGGCATGTTGTCGCTGACGACTTGGGATGGGGCATTCCCTCATGATAGAATGGCTACCTTCTTTGTGTTGTCTACTCAGGAGCACTCTGCGGGTAACCTACGCAGCCGAATCTTCCAATACCAAATTGGGTCATCACGACGCTCCCGTGCCTCAGATGCAGCCACTTTCTTCGTGGGAGGGGCAAGGGGTGCACGCTTCCTTTTCTTCCCTTTCGACGTAGCTTTCGAAGCGTGTTCGGGAATTGCAGGAGTGATCGATCATGGGTAAAGAGAAAAGTGAAGAAAGACCTTAGTTAGAAAGGAGCTCTAGTCAAGGGTCCGAAGGGGGTAGGGCTAACATATGCCAACCCAGGGCGAAGGGAAGCAGGGACAGGCAAGGATGCAGGAATAGATGCTTGTGAATAAACCTGTGCACCGGGTCAACTTCACTCGGTCTTTCCGCCTTACAACACTGAGAACAATGAACAGACCTGGCGGATTCATAAAGTCAAGCTGAAAAACGTGATAGACGTGCGTACTCGCGCGCTACGGCTTAAGCCCTTCCCCACCGCCCTTGCCTGCTTAGCGCGCTGTTCTCGCACGCTTAGGGCTGTTTTCGCGCTGTTTTTCTCGCAAAATACGTTCAATCAATGTTTTCGTTCAGCTAGTTCCTATGTGTGTATATTATGTAACTGTTCTTCCCCTTCACAAAGCTTAGCTAAATGGCCTGCCTCCCTTCACGTGCAGGAATGGATCTTAGCCAAACGAAACGGTGACCGGCTTAGGCGCGGCTTGCGCGAAAGCACTTTGGGCGCAGGTTCCTCGATCTCTGTTCTTGCTCGTGAAAAGCAGCATCCAATTAAGCCTTGCTTGAGGGCGAAGTGCTTGTCGCTCGTCAAGCTCGTATTGGACCCGTCAGGTTACCGACCTTTAGAAGGCCATACTGGACCCCAGGTTTCTCGATGCCAATCTCGCACTTGACTCGAAATACGTACCATAGATCAAGGAAGATTTGAAGCCCCTTAGTCCCAAGAATGGACTAGACTTCCCTTTCTGATCTTTATCAAAACGACTTATCCGTCAATCTCCTATACATGGTTTCTTTGTAGTACGCAATTGTTCGATCCAAGACAGGCGACATGACCCTCCATGCTATCGGTCAAGATTCGCTCCATAGACTCCCCATTCATATTGATCTATAGGCCTCCTCCGTTCATATCGATTGAGGTCTTTTTTGACCCTATTTGGATCTGCCTCTTCTTCGATTCGGAATTCCCAGCAAATCCTTGACTCCTCGAATACGATGGGATTTCACACCTGGCGAATCTTTCACTCTTATTAACACCATAGGAATAGGAGTAAATGATTCATCCCAATCCGGATGTTCAGGAAGGGCATTGTCGACTAAAGAGATGATTCTTTCAGCAGTCGGAGGCGGCAGTAGAAGGAGTAGGAGCTGTAGATGCCAAGTATAACGGCAGAGGAACGAACAGAAGAAGTACTCGACCGTAGTTAGAGGTCTCCACATCAATTGGTTATTCCCACGGGCGTCAAAAGGCTTCCAGCGTCTTGGAAAGAAAGAAAAACCACATAGGCTGAAAAGAGAGTTTCGTAGACGCTCGACTAGATAGGGTAAGTGAGGAGAAAGGGTATCGTTCAGAACAGCTCCGATAGGATCACAAGTAAGGGAAAAAAACCTTGTTTTTGCCCTCATCGGTCGAAGACAAGCGTAAGCTGCCCTTCCTTAGCACAAGCGCTAAGCGATAATAATTCCTTTATTTCCTACTTTTCGTTTCACCTCACCTTATTTTTGTTTTCGATCCTTCACCTCGCTTTTGTTCAATTATAAATCGAAATAAATAACCACTTTAATGGAGATTTATAGCATCATTCAAGTAAATACAGATTAAGATCGTAGAAACATGAGCTTGTGATATAGCTATACCTAATTCCGGGCCGGTTAATGCAAGAACGATAAATAAAGGACTAGGATCCCCTATGAAATAGAAAAGATTATTCATTCATAGCATAGTCCAAGCGGACCCACTTAAAATCTTTACTGAACTATGACCGGCCATTATATTAGCAAATAAACGTATTCCTGAGCTTAATGCACGAAAATAATGAGGGATTAGCTTAAGGAGTACTAAAAAAGGTGCTAACGGCAGTGGGACTCCTGCGGGTAATGAGAAGCTTAAAAAATGAAGCCCATTTCTTTGAAATCCCACTATAGTAATGCCAATAAAAATAGAAAATGAGAGACCCAAAGTAATGAGAAAATGACTTGTAACTGTAAAGCTATAAGGTATCATACCCTAAAGATTACAAAATAACAAAAAAAGAAAAGTGACCAAGATGAAAGGGAAAAAACTGGAAAAGATTTCTGAATAAAAGGATCCAGGGTGATTCAAAGTCAATGGAGAATGTCACTTATCGTTTTTGGATCGCAATAAAGCTAGGGTCCTGATCGAGCAACTAGTAGTCCTATCTATCCACCTCTCGGGTGCGTTTGGTACACGGGACGGGACGGGACGGGACGGGATGGGACAGGACGAGACAACTTTTTCTTGTCCCACGTTTGGCACGTTATTAGTGTGGGACGGGACGGGACGGGACAAGGTGGGATAAAAACCACAAAATCTTATCCCACCTTAGACCCTCGGCCAGACTTGTCCCATGCATGGGACAAGTCTGGAAAAGACATTTTTGCCCTCAAATATTGCAAAAATTACAAAAATACCAAATATAAAAATAAAACCTAGCCCTTCATTCTCTTCCATTATCACGCCTCTCTCTCACTCTCTGATCATTCTCAAGTTTCTCTCTATCTCTCCATTCTCTCTTCTTTGGCCGACGTTGAGGAGCAGAGATCTCAGTCTTTCTCGCTTGTCTATCTCTCCTCTCTCTCTCTCCGTTTGATATCTTTGTGGTGGCTTTTGTTGAGCTCAATTTGGGGTTCTCAATTTGTCGTCGATAGCCGCTCGATCGACACCGGACATCGATGCCGTCTATCTTCCTCTCTCGACATCGCTACACGTCAAATGGGTCGTCGTGGTGGCGCAGAAGAAGAAGCATTTGTTGATGGAGAAGCAGGTGGCTCTCAACATCGCCGAGATCGATGTGATTGTCAAAGCTTGCGAGGAAAATTGAGTCTAGTTCATGGACAGAACCATGTGGGTACATAATCTCAAGACCGCTAAAATGCACGAATTTCTCTCTGATTCAGAGCGTTTTGGTCAGCTCAGAGCGGTAAGGATTTCTTTTAAATTAAATTAAAATTTGATTTTTTGTTTTTGGTTAATGAGTATGTGATTTTATTTTCATATAAATTTGTATTTTATGTTATAATTGTTGGTTTATTTGGTTGAAAATACATAGTTACAAGTTTTTTGTTCTTATTGTGAGTGCGATTTGTTATGGGGTTGTTTTTGCTGACTGGTAATAAACCCATTAAATCAGTTGACACCATGTCAGGCCATATCTTTTGTAAGTTGAGTAGTGGTTGTTTAGATACTTTAAATGTTTGAAGGCTACATTAACATGACTGATAAAGAAATATGTCTATGTTTCTTATACCAGTTGCTGGCATGTATTGTGTGTGTGACTTATTGCATAGGGATACTGTATGCATTTTGCTGTTGTTGTGAATTATAAGATATTGCTTTCTCGTTGTTAGTACTGGCTTTTCAGTCTATGTCTGTATATAAAATTAGAGAGTAGAATGGGTGAACATGATTTGAGGTATGTTTTCTAAGAGGGCAGTGTTTCTAGATTATCAACATTGTTATGCAGCTTGAAATTGTGGATTATCAAGTTTTAGTTATTAGATTATAGTTGTTTGTCAAATTGTGATTTTTTAGATCATATATGTTGCTGTTGTGTGGTGGAGTTATAGTAACTTAACGTGATTATATTCGTTTCCAAGATTTGAGGTACTAGTTGTGATTTACTTGAATTGAATTTTGGGTAGCTGATTACTTGTTTGTGGATTAGATTCTTTCTGAATTTACTAGTTGTAATTAGATTCTTTCTGGATGTAGTTGATTACTTGTTTGTGTGTAATAGTGACAGGTTCTTAAAGTGGGAAGATGTGGAAATAGGGGAGCCAGTTGACAAATTGATTACTTGTTTGATTGTTTTTTCTAAAATGTAAAATTTGTATGTGGATTGGTTTTATGAGACAAATTGATTAGGTGTTCATAAGCAATGTTTTGAGTCCATTTTGTTTTTTCCTGGGTTTGGATGTGAGAAACAGTACATTCCCTTATTTGAGATTGAGGTATCTGGTTTTGTCAATCATTAGTGATCTTTGTCATTAGTCAAGTATGCATAATTATTATTTATTACTATCACCTTTATATATTGAAAACAGGATTGTTTGTTAGTTGTTACATACAAATTTTACCTAAAGACAAATGACTAAAGAGAGAACAATATACAGGAGTCTGTGTGTTTTGCATGTATACCTACCCACTTTTGAGTTGTGAGGTTATTCACATTCTCATGTATGTTTAAAAAAATAAAAAATGGAATGGCTTTATCATTAACAATCATATTCATTTAAAACATGTCATGAGTTAAAAATAACTTATCAAGTTTAATTTAGAGTAATGTTAAGACTTTCTATTTTTGCAAGGCTAATTGTATCTCATGCTTTTAGATGTCCAAAGTAGTTTTGTACATAAGAATGTGATTCGAAAACTAATTAGAAGAATTTGTATGCATATTCTTCTTTTAGTTAATCACTAATTTAGACTAAGTGTGGGAAGTTGTATTGTGCTTAGATATTAGGTACTTTATTATGTAATTAGTTACTATTTTATTTGTTTAAAATTATAACACTCCTTGTATTGTTGAATTAGCTATATATATATATATATATACTTCTTTTAGTTAATCACTATTTTAGACTAATTATGTTACAGTTTCCTTCTCCCAAGCATTTGAAATTTTATTAAGCATCATGTTCAGAAGGTTCTTCATATGGAAATAATTCTTGTTTCGGGATTACCAACAACTGAAGCTGAGTATTTAAGGCGGTTTGAAATTTGTCAAATAGGTTACATTTTCTAACTTTTGTAACCTTAACATGCGCATGTTGGTTAAAGTTTTTGAGAAAATTATAAAATACATTATATATTGCATGTGTACTGTCTTACGGCCCTCACAATTGACCCTATTCCCTAATTCTACTTTGTCAGCAATAAACTTCTCCTCCTCCCTCGTCTTTTGACAATAATATGTATGGATGCATGTTTATTTATTGCTCTTGTTGTGATGAGTTAGAAAATTTCTGAACGTGTTTTTTTTTATCTGCCTGCTGTTAATTGCAGAAAACCTTGTTATAATTAAGCTGTTTGGTTTTACACTTATCACTCTCTTTTGTTTATGATAATTGTCTTATTATTTTATGGTGAATACACTTTCCTCCTTGTGAGCTGGATGTTTGCTGGTTGGTAGACATGTCAAGTCTGGTTTTTGTAAATGATTGTTAATTGTATTGTGAAAATATTCATGTTTCTGTCAAATTTGGTTATGCCATTTCTGCTGGGCTGCTGCACTTGGCGAGAGAAAGCTTAGGAAACTGCAATTTGTTTTGAAATCCTCAATCCATTTTTTTATTGATACAATTCCTCTCAAATTAAAGCTTGGCCAAAAAAAAAAAGTGTAAAGTTATGGATTGCAATAACTTGCATGGGGATAGGAAAAGTGATAGAGACCATTTAATATCTTTGTGAGGGTGAGAGAATGGGTATATATATATTATTCTTTTAGTTAATCGTTATTTTAGACTAAGTGTGAGAAGTTGTATTGTGCTTAGATATTAGGTACTTTATTATGTAATTAGCGACTATTTTATTTGTTTAAAATATTGACATTCCTTGTATTGTTGAATTAGTTTTATTTATTTGGATATGAGAGAATACGTATATATATATATATATATATTCTTATTTTAGCGGAAGAGAAAAAGGAATGTCAGTTCAACAACAGAAGAAATCACCAAGGTCTTTGAAAAAAGCAAGGAAAGAGCATATGCGGATATTGCTAAGTTGACTGAGGCAATTATGGGATGGGGATGCAATGACCCATTTTGGTGTTGAGCTAGAGGCCATTCTAGAGGAGTGAACATGTTTGATATTGTAAACATGTTTGAAACTTATATTTTGTTGAAATTGTGAACATATTTGAAACATGTTTGAAACTTATATTTTGTTGGAATTGTGAACATGTTTGTGTTATGGATTTTATTATTAGGTTCGTGAACAAATATATTATATTAACTTTTTTGTTGGATCATGTTATTAAGTATTATCCGTAATTTACTATTATGTGAAAAGAAAATATGTGTGGTTGAATAATTAAAACTTCTAAAATATATTTTTCTTTTCTATTATTCACAATTCTGAGCATGTAAAATTGAATAATAAATTTATTTAAAAAAAATTGAGGAAATAATATTAGTAATTGATATTATTATTCAAAAAATAAGGGAATGGTCATAATAATAATATTATTATTTGAAAAAAAAACACATGTCTTTCAAAAAATTATTAATTGAACTATTTTTTAATTACAATATTATTATTTTTATGAAATATGATATATAAAAATATTTTTTTAATAAAATAAAATAAATATTGACTTGTCTTCTCCCAAATATGATATATAAAAATATTTATCACTATTATGTGATAACAAACATTGGATAGGACAAGAAGGGCACTCTGGTCATTTGAACCTCTTGTCTCGTCCTGTCCCAGTCATACCAAACATACAACAATACAGTGAACAGTTCAGTCTCAGGCCTACCAAACACAATGTAGAACATTTTGTCCTATCCTGTCCCGTCCCGTCCCGTCCCACCTTGTCCTGTCCCATGTCCGCACCAAACGCACCCCTCCAAACACAATATCTTGAGTACCTATGATGGTGACCACATTTGCTGGCATGTGATGTTTAGACATAGAATCGAGTCCTTATAAATGGGAAGAGACGGGTGCTCTTATTTTACGACGGTAGGGATGATTGCTTCCATTACTGACCAGAAAGACAACAAATTCTCCTTTAGGTGCTTCAACTGCGGTATAGGTAGAAGGAGCTGGTACGGTAAAACCTTCTGTATAAGGTTCGAAATGGTGAATTGAGGTAGAGTAGATCGATGATCCTGTAGTCATTTGGCCGGCTATTGAAAGAAAAAAGCTTGCATCTGCTCGCCTATTATATAAACGGTCCTATCTCTCTCCAAACCTAACGTGGTAGTTTCCCATCATATGGCTTTCTATCCAATCCGAAATTGAATCTATGCTCAAAAACAAAGTCTGGTCTCTTGTAGACTTGCCTAAAGGGATAAAACCCATTGGGTGCAACTGGGTATACAAGAGGAAAAGAGGAGTGGATGGAAAGGTGGAAACTTTTAAAGCTAGATTGGTAGCTAAAGGTTATACACAGAAAGAAGGTATCGATTTTGAAGAAAACTTCTCTCTTGTGGCCATGCATAAATCCATTAGGATACTCTTATCCATTGCGGCATCTCTAGACCAAGAGATTTGGCAAATGGAAGTCTTGACGAAAGCATCTACATGATGCAACCAGAATGATTCATTAAAAAAAGGCAAAGAGGAAAGAGTTTGCAAGTTGCAAAGATCCATATATGGATTGAAGTAAGCATCTAGATCCTAGAACATAAGGTTCGATCAAACCGTGAAAAGTTTTGGATTTATTCAAAACCTTGATGAACCTTGTGTATACAAAAGGATTAAAGGTGACAAGTTGGTTTTCCTAGTTCTTTACGTTGATGATATACTACTCATCGGAAATGATGTAGGTGTATTGACATCAGTAAAAGAATGGTTAGCAAAATAATTTGATATGAAGGACTTAGGAGAAGCAAGTTATATTCTTGGTATCCAAGTCATAAGGGATAGAAAGAATCGAACGATTGCATTATCTCAAGCTTCATATATAGATAAAATCTTGTCTAGGTTTTCCATGCAAGATTCCAAGAAAGGTATGTTACCTTTCAGACATGGAATCAAACTTTCTAAGGAACAAATTCCTAAGAATGAGCATGAAGAGCAATTCATGAGTAAGATTCCATATGCTTTGACAGTAGGAAGTCTAATGTATGCATGGCTCTGTACTAGACCAGATTTTTGTTTTACTGTGGGCATAGTTAGCAGGTTTCAATTGAAGTCTGGTCCTGATCAATGGACGACAGTCAAGCATATTTTCAAGTAACTTAGGTGAACTAGAGATTATATGCTTGTATACTCTGGAGGGGATTTAATTTCCGTTGGGTCTACAGATTCTGATTTTTAGTCAAATTCTGACTCCAAAAGATCAACATCAGGATCTGTGTTTACTATTGGAGGAGGGGCAGTTATATGGAGGAGTATCAAACAATCATGTATTGCTGATTTCACAATGGAAGCTGAATATGTTACCGCATGCGAGCTGCTAAAGAGGTTGTCTGGCTCTGCCAATTCTTGATTGACTTGGAAGTGGTTCCTGATGCGAATAAGCAGATCACTATCTATGGTGACAATAGTGGAGCAATGGCTAATTTGAGAGAATCAAGAAGTCATAAGAGAGGGAATTTTATTGAAAGAAAGTATCACCTTTTAAGGGAAATTGTGCATAGGGGTGACGTGACGATTACCAAGATCGTGTCAATAGAAAATCTAGCAGATTCCTTTACAAAGGCTCTTTCACAAAAAGTTTTGATGGGCATCTAGAGAATATGGGGATGAGAGATATAACACATTTGCTATAGAGCAAGTGGGAGATTGTTAGGATTATGCTCGATAGCAAGAGTATAATAATGTATTTGACAATATTTTCATATTAATAAAGTGATTTCTAGTTTAACAAATCTTATAGCATTTATAGTTTAATTATTGTAATTGTCAAAAGTAAATAATCGTAAGTCAAAATACTATGGGAAAAGAAGAATTGTTCATACATCTAGATATGTATGAGGTAGACACAATTCTTTCGTTAGTCTTGAATAATATTCACAACTTATGATAAAGGTTAGGCACCTTTATCTTGTTAAAGTTGTAGATTCTTTTGCAAGCATTTGAGTGGGATCAAATGTGTTATGATGAGTCTAAAATCATCAAAGTGTGGTGTCTTTGGGCAAAAGAATCTAGTGCACTAGTTGCATTGAATTGGATCACAATGAAATACTTTATCTAGAACCGTCAATAGATAAAAGTTTTTCATTTGAAGACAATCAGAGAGTCTATCTCAATCCTGAGATAAATGATAGACTTATGGTAGCAAGTGTTATCATTTGAGCTATCAATGAGTACGATTATATAACATAGTCTATCCTCGATAGTTTGGTGGTATTCATTTGTTAATTGATAGAGGATTTCGTTTATAGATATAGACATCGTGGCTCCATTTATTAAATGAGAGTAGAATATCATCATATGGATGTTTTGAGGTATTGGATATTAAATCTTAACGTTAGGTTTTCAATAGTGTCTATTGAAACATGGCTTCTGGACAAGTCAAAATTTCCAAGTTCAAAATGTGATCATATGAGTAAATATGGTAACTTGGAGAGCTATAGGCGGTCTATAAGTTCTTGGCGATTACTGGTATTCTTCACGAGGATACACTTTCTCCAATGAGGTTGTCTAGGGTATGAATGAGTAACATCAACTTATTCTATCTTTATTTAAGAGTTCAATTTTAGCTCTTTAGTGGAATGAACTAAAATTAAATAGATCGGACCTAAGTGAATCATTTGTTGATTGTGATTGGGTTGTGTCTATTAGAGCTTAAATTTAGATAGCCCGTCATGATCCTCAATCCACACGAACTTGCATGGATCACTTCATATACTCCACCGGACCGATTTAGGGGTCCATCTAGAATTGTATTAAGGCATGTGAACTTGTTTCGTTTTGTAAGAATAGGTCTAGTTCACGTGTAGACTTTATATTAAGGTCCAATGGATTTAAAATATATAAATAAAAAATATTGCCCATATACATGTGTTGGTCGGAAAGGCTATTAAGAATAGTTTAAATATATTATTTTTATTTTATTATTTAATTAAATGGAAATTAATTAATTTGTTAATGAATTAATTATTTAATTAAAAGTCAAAATCGTTTTCCTAGTAGGAGATGGTCTCCTAAAATTATGCTATTATTGGTAGTATAATTAATATTAAAGACTATATTTGATAAGTAGATAAATAAAAGGAATTATTTATCTAATCAAATTAGGAAGTCTTTAATACGGTTACAATTACATTATTGAGTTGGATTAGGAGTCTTGGTGTAGGATATAATTCATTTAGAAAAAGGATTCTTAACCACCAAGTAAATCCACCTAAGGAAATGATTCTTAACAACTAAGTAAATCCTTCTTAGGAAAGGATTTGTGATCCTAATATATATTCTTGTGAATTTCGGCCAGCTCATGTATATATATATATATATGTATATATATATATATGTATATATATATATATATATATATATATATATATGGATAGAATTCCTTTAATAAAAGGTTTTTTAACAACCAAATAAATCCATATAAGGAAAGGATTCTTGCCAACCAAGTAAATCCTTCTTAGGAAAGGATTTGTGATCCTATATACATACCCTTGTGAATTTCGGCTAGCCTTATGATTTCTTTAAGTAAAATTTCAGCCAAATTAAAATTTTTTTTAAGAAAGAATTTACTTGGCAAGAGAGAATTTTGAGAGAGAAAAATTTAGTGTTTTACTCTAGACAAAATTCAATCAACTATAAGTTATAGGGTGTGGAATTCGGCCAAGGAGAAAAGAGAAAAAGAGAACGTTTTTATTTTCGATAGTACACTAGTGTCCTTTACATCGAAAGGGTTTTGTGTACAACATCAAATCAAGGTTCACGCGAGTTTCAATCAAATTGATTGACAATTCACAAGTGGCCAGAAGTTCTTGATCTTTCTCGTGGAGGATATTTGTAACTGACAAAGAAATAGATTTTGTTTGTTTCCATCCTAAGGTATACAATTTGAAGAAAGGGAGCCCACACTCCTAGGTGATTCACGTTCGTGATTGGATTGGAAGATCTTGCGGAATCAATTTGGTGCTTGTTCAATCGTCACGAGAAAAAGATACGACACTTTTATATACATCAATTAATCTAGGGTTAAGGTTCTTGTTATTTAAAAGGGATTTTTTTTATACGCAAACCCTAATTTTGTTTTTAAATTTTCTCACGCTTCTATTGCATTTTTAACCGTTTTTTCTCGACACATTTTGACCCAGCTCTAATTATGAACTACTGTGGAGGATCACACCATGTGTAATAGCTATATCGATGGACTCTGAGTTGTATCGGTCTGTGCAAAAGCGTCTGCAGTTTAGAGAGTGCAGCTTCGGGTTTTTAGAGGAATAACACCGGAGTTCATAATCAAGGAATATTAATTAAAGAGTTTAATTAATGATTCCGAGGATTATTGCAACTCAAAATACTGTGGGTCCATTAGGTCCCCTTGCTAGCCCGATCGATTTAGGTAACAAGGGTCACATTTAATTAATTGGATTGTCTAATTCATTGTGTTACAGTAGTGACACGTATATATTTGGGAATTAATTGAATAATGAGATTATTTAATTAATGAATGTTAGTAGTTAAATTAATTAAATAATTAAATTATTTAATTATATCGATAATTATGAATTATTAATTAACTAATAATTGGAGGGTGTTAGTTGATATATGGATTTAGGTGAAGATAAAATAATAGAATTATTTTATTTTACTAAATCATTTATCTAAGTATTTGAATATATGTTTAAATTTAAAATACTTATTATCACTTTTAATATATCAGATATATTTGAAAAGGATAATTAAAAGACATATATCAATTATAACACAAGAGATTACATTGAATGCAAATTGATGTGTGTACAAATATAAGTGTTTGTATAGGATACAAACAAGGAGATATATATATATATATATAAATATTGTGTAAAGATCATGAGGCATCAGTTCAAAAAAAAAGAAAGTTTTTTTTTGGTGCACTGCACACCATTGAAACAAAAATAAGATTAATATTATTTTTATAACTAGAATTGTTCTAGTTAATTTTCTCTTAGAAGAAATAGTTTCTTCTTCTTCTCTCTACATCCTCCATTCAAGTTCCTAAGATCGTGACGCGCCCACACGCAGTTACCAGCCCCGGGAGATAGCGAGGAAGATCAAGTGGTTCAGACAAGGGCACATCGTAAAGTGTAAGAGCCTCCAAACGTTGGTAAGATTGGTTCAGAAATGAGCATATTGTAAAGTGAAAGAGCCTCCAAATGTTGGTAAGATTTTCTTCTTCTGATTATATCGATTTCAATTTCCTGTGTTTACATATTGTATGTATTAGTTTCAAAAAATAATTACGATCCCATGTTCACTGGTTCCAGATACAGATTATGATCTGTATTAAAAAATTTAAAACCTAGTTCCGCTGCGTAACCGGTGGACGGGGTTCCAACATGCTTGATACTTCTCCACATAATGGCTTCACCACTCAGGGTGAATACTGATCCAAGGGTGAATTTCCTAGAATCACTGTCTGATTGAAAATCAGAATTCGTGTATCCTAAGGGGATCAAATCCTGTCAAGAATACACTAGCATATAATTTCTCGCTCTCCGAAGATACTTGAGAATAGTCTTGATAGCAACCCAATGATCCAATCCTAGGTTAGAGTGGTATCTGCTGACTACTCCCACTGCATAACAATTGTGTGGTCTCATGCATAACATAACATACATGAGACTACCTACTGCTGATGCATAGGGTACACATCTCATATCCTCAACTTCTTGAGGTGTCTTAGGACACTGTTCCTTGGAGAAGTGAACTCCATGCCTTGAAAGTAAATTACCTATCTTGGAGTTCTGCATCAAAAATCACACAAGAATCTTATCGATATATGATGCCGGAGACAGTGCTAGGAGTTTGTTCTTATCATTCCTTATAAGTTGGATCCCTAGAACATAACTTGCCTCTCCTAAATCTTTCGTTTGAAATTGGTTAGCTAGCCAACCCTTTACGTCAGACAATACTCCCACGTCATTCCCAATGAGTAGGATATCATCTACGTATAGAACCAAGAAAACTATTTTTTTGTTAACGATGCGCTTGTAGACACAAGGCTCATCGACCTTCTACTCAAAGCCATAGGTTTTGATCACATCGTCAAACTTGATGTTCCAGGATCTAGATGCTTGTTTAAGTCCATAGATGGACCATTACAGCTTGCAAACCTTTTGCTCTTGATCTGGAGACACAAATCCTTCTGGTTGCATCATATAAATGCTCTCGCCAAGATTACCATTCTAGAATGCAGTCTTGACGTCTATTTGCCAAATTTCAAAGTTCAAATAGGCAGCAATGGATAAGAGAATCCTACTAGACTTAAACATGGCTATTGACGAGAAGGTCTCTTCATAATCGACCCCCTCTTTCTATGTATAACCCTTGGCCACTAGCCTTGCCTTGAAGGTCTCTACCTTCCCGTCTACTCCTTTCTTTCTCTTGTAGATCCACTTACACCTTATGGATTTTACCCCATCCGGTAAGTCTACAAGATCCCAGACTGAGTTAGAGTACATAGACTCCATCTCGAGATTCATGTCCTTAAGCCATTCCTCTTTATCAGGATCTTCCATTACATTCTGAAATGTCAATGAATCATCCACTTAAAATACAATCACGGTTAAATGCTCAAGGCTAACCTAGAGGGGGGGGGGGGGGGGTGAATAGGTTAGACACCTTTTTCGACTCCCTTAGAAAAAAACAAAAGTTTGTCCCTCTAGATTACTTGTATCACAATATATATATTAACTAAAGACAATTAATCAATATATAAACACAAGTAAAGTGTGATACAAACAAGTAATTGTAACATGCACAATCTATATTATAGAAAGAAAGTCAACATACATAAAGAGTTCTACTCAAAAATACAAATACTAGAGAGATAGGGATAGAGAAAAGTTGACACAAGAACTAACGTGGTAAACCTCCGAAGACGAAACATCTACGGGCTAGCAGCCACCGGCAAACAAAATCCACTAGTAGACAAGACAAGTACAATCTCTCAAGTGACCACTTCACCTAGAAACTACCCTCCTATCCTACTCTAGAAGTTGTCACCTTATGCTCAACAATCTGAGGCCTCACACATCTTGTCAAGACTTCCTCGCTTACCTTATCCGGATCCTCACGACCCAAGGCAATACTTCTTGCTAAACTAAGTCCTTACGGCTCTAGTCAAGACTTCCTCGCTCACCTATCCAAGTTCTCCCAACTCTAGGCAAGACTTCTTGCTCGACTATCCAAGGCTTCACACCTCTTGCCAAGACTTCCTTGCTCGACAATCCAAGGCTTCACTCCTCTTGCCAAGACTTCTTACTCAACACCATAGGTCTCACACCTATTGTCAAGACTTTCTTCTCACAAGGCATCTAGGTGATCATGAATGCAAAACACAAACAAGCACGCAACATAAAATGCTATGATCAACACATCCTATGGAAAATACTAGACATGAGCATGAATGAACAAATCATATACAGTCTAGTTAATCATGCACGTGTAATCAAATCTAGATCATGTAAGATATGTTCAATATTAATCACATCCTAGGTACATGCATATATCTAAACTTGAATCACAAGATATGTTCAGGAAATCACAAGATATGTTAAGCAAATCACAAGATCAAGTTTAAATCACATAAACCTAAAACATGCCAAAATCATATGACAAAGTCAAATAGATTTAAACAAAAGTTCTAGAGCATATTCCTAATCATAGATTCAACAAATCACATGAATAGCTCAAAAGAACATATGCACATTTATTATGTGAGATTTTAGGCCAATATAGCCTAATACATGTGAGGAACTAATTTTCAAATAATCAATCAATGAAAAATCACAAAATAGTCATAGAATCAAAGCTAGCACAATACAATCCCAAACATGTGATAACATAGGCAAAATCAAAACCTAACTCAACATGTAAGATTTCAATTGAAACTCAATCTAGCTTTGAAAGTGTTCAAAACACAAATCAAAACACTCACAATATACAAATATATGTAGAAGAAGAAAACCCAAGGAAATTGACCAAGTTTTAAAAGAAAACTTTGAGAGAAAATCAATACCTTAGTTTATTTAGGTGCAGTCCCGTTTTAGTATGGTTAGACACCAAAAACATCAGCAAAATTAACTTAAACCTTCAAATAAAAGATGGAGGATGATTAGATGAACACTCTCAACTTCAAATCAAGTAAATCAGAGTTCAAATGAAGAAGTTATGGTGTTTGGAAGGTGAGAAAATTTAGAGAGAAAATTTCTGAACACTTGATTTGAATTTCTTCTTAGAATGAAATGTGAAAAGGAAAGAGTTTATAAAGGAGTGGGAAACTTGGACAAGTGAAATGACCAAGAGGGGAAAAATGAAGCCAAGAAAGCTTGCTGCCCTAGATGGCACGTGGGAATCTCGGGGCAGCAAGCCTTCTACCCCGAGATGGCCACGCGCCATCTCTGGAAAGAAGTCAATGCCTGCTTCTTTCTCTTTCGACTTTCCTTGGCGTTCTTCGATCGTTCTTTGGCCTCCGAACTCAGAATTTGAATCCGTTTACGGATTACAAACCGTAACTCTCACACGGACATGGAAATATAAGATACTCAACCCAGAAAATAATAATTTGACTCAATATATGAAGGCAAAGACAATGTATGAAACATTAGTTGAAAGTGTAGTATCTTTTGACTTAGAACTTGAAATCAATAGTATGAGTAACCGAAATGACCGGAACTCAATCAAGAATGATTTAAGACTAAATCCAAGTTCAATATCCATGTTATACAAACATATAAACACACAAACACAATTCACACTAGAATGCAAACTACATAGAGATAGTTTCCAATCATGCATATTCCAAAACATGTTATTTCCAAACCAATGCATGAGCATTCATCTTCAAGTGTGTGAATGTGTTATACATGGTGCACAACAATCCATGGGCACATATGAATGAGTTGTATGTGTGTGCCTATAAAGGTGCACAATGATACAGGGACACAAATGTATGATATGTGTGTGTGTGCCTTAGCCTTGTAAGAGAAAGATAAGGTCTTAGTATACCTTTGTAGAACCATATTGCATCCTTTCTCTTTGAAGACTTAGAACTTGCTTTGACTTGTTGTTTCTTTTTCCTTGAAGCTTGAATCATCATGAACCTAAACAACTAAGTCATTACAAGTAAACATCATTTTGATATGGAATTAATGCCAACACAAACTAAAACCTAACAATCTCCCCCTTTGGCAAATTCCATGTCAAAACACCTATACATTTACTATAAATATAAAAATGAAGATAGGTCACAAAATCACTCCCTCACATTACAATGAGTAAGATTCCTATAACTAATCTTCACCAACTCTTGAACTTCATCTTGGTCTTCTCTTGAAGCAACCTACAAATCATCTCAAATCACAATGCATATACAAGAGAAAAAAAAACAAATGGCAACATCTAATATGGATAAGAATATACAATTAAGTCCACAAATACATGTATCTCCCCCTCAATACATGCCAAATATAATAATTCTTAACCAAATCTTAAGACTAATTATTACAAGCCATTGAAAGTTCAAAAGTTCATAAAAACAACATAAAAAGGAAACAAAGTAACTAGCAACACTTAACAACTCTTTTCTCCCCCTTTTTGACATGAAATGATGCCAAAAGGTAAGAAATATACCATGAGACTCAAATACTAGCTATTAGATCCACCAAAGAAAGTTGTGTGTGTAGTTGACCTAACATAATGCTTGAGAGGTGGTCTTGAACTTGATGCAATACACTCCTCCAACTCTTTTATTCTAGCATCTTGTTTTTCAACTATAGCACTAAGCTCATCAACCTTCTTCTTCAAATGTAAAGCCCAATCCGGAAGAATGTTTATGCTAGTTTCTTGACAATCAACTTGTGAACTACTAAATAGTCTAAAAGTATCACATGTCTTACCCTTATCCTTGTATGACATGTATGACACACGTTTATCACTATATTTTTCCAAGGGTTGTACCAACATATCATCTCCACTACTTTGAACACCATGAACTAAACACAAAGAAGTTATAAACCCTGGTAATGCAAGCTTATTATCTCCTCTAGTTGAGAAAGCCGCATTATCCAAATAAAACATAAGCAAATCCCCAAGGTTTATAGGTTGGTTAGTCACCAAGGCATATACTATTTTGATTTTGTCTTTATTCAACTCGGTTGAATTCGAAGATCCAATAATATTTGTGCAAATAAAAAGATGCCAAAATGCACTTGCCTTAGTTAATTCATGTTGACTAATATATGCTCTACCTTTTTACTCAAAAGAAAGCATTGTTACATAGAGTTCTACCCATGATATTAAGATTCTCAATGATATCAACATCTAAAAAGTTTGAATCAATATCACTAGATAGCCCAAGAAACTTGTTAATGTTTACCGGGTTAACTCTAAACACAACACCTCTAATTTCCATCAAAGCATCCAATAAGGTGGCACTCTATCTATATTCATGATAAAATTCTCTAACAATAGTGTCATTCACTTTTCCTAGCATGCTCACCCAAGATTCCCAATTTCTATCCTTTATGCATTAAAGAACATAAGAATCTTTACATTTACGTAAGTCAATGCCTCTCTCTTGAAATATATTTTTAGTTGTAAAGATCCCTAAATCCTTTGATCTTGAAGCTTTGGATCCCTTTGAGGTAGACTTGGCTTTCACAATGGGATTCGATTGATTTCCACTTCCGATAACGTTAGTTCTTCCCATTTGTTCTTGTGAAATAAGATGCTATATACATACAACAAAAGTGAGTGAAAGACAAAACAAATATATTAGTCACAAATATATAAAATCAATGACATATGACTTAAGAATGAATTATCATGCAAGACAAAGATAGTGAGTAATATCTTACAAGTATCATTAAGTCAAAATATGCCAACATGTAACAAAATGAAGCATGTGAACATATCATAAAAAAGAACAATGTCTAGCATACAATGCTCCCCCTTGATAAATGCTATAACTAAAATTCATGATGGCATAAGGTTTACAAAGATTTTCACACAATCACACATTCAAGCAATTTGAAGAAATATCAACAAAATAAGCTTCATATGCTAAGAGAGATACACAAAGATTTTTTTAAGTTCTCTCATAATTCTTCAACAATTGCAAAGATATCATCATACTCATAAACAAAGTGTGTGTGTGAGAGATATGCTTCAAATATATATCAAGAATTATTTTGATAATCAACATGCAAACAATTTCCAACAACTATTCATCTTAAGCTTTTTCCATAAAAAGTCAAACCGACTTTTATCCAGAATTTTTTGCTTTTAAGAGAATAGATTTCAACACATGAGCGTGTGTGTGCATGTGGCTCGTTATCCCATTTATGTTTTTCAACCCGAGCTCATTTGATTTTCAACTAAACTCTTTTTTAAGCCTTCATCCTTTTATTTTTAGGCTTTGAATAAAAAAAAAAAAAAAAATTCCTTTCAACACTTATTTGATTTTTCCATTTTTTTTTACATAAACAAAATTAACTTCATGACCGCTTTCACACATCACAATGGTGTAGCTCTTTCCAACATTTGGTAGCTTTCACAACCAATGTGTGTAGCCCTTTTCATGAAGGTGCTCGTTGAGTTCTATGTAATTGCCTAAGTAAAATGGATACTAACCATAGGTCATTTTAAATGTACTTAAGCACAAAAACTTCAAGGTGTATCCAATGTTTACATATTAGTAAACTCAACCTACTAGCAAAACATATAAGAGAAGCATAGTGCAAATTTTAGAAACCAAAATTTTTATGGCTCATAAGCACATGATCTAAGAGCAATAAGTAGAGACTTACTTCTCTAATGAGTAGCTTTCAAAGAATATGAAGCTCATATTTTCAAAAGTAATGCCACTCAATATACAATACACAAACAATCATCAAAGTTAAGATCAATGTGAACAATATCACTATTAGATCCTAAAATAGCAAATGTCAATGAGAACCATATGTATGCTATACAAAATTCTCTAATATGACATGTTATGAGATGTATGTCAAGAATTGAGTCAAAAGATGAATATCTGAGAGAACATGCATTAGAGTATAGAGATACCTTTTTGCACATTATATTCACCAAATATCATACTTCCGCCCTTTTTATGAGCACTCTTGCCTTGAATGTCCTCATGACACCAAGTTGACAATGTTTCACAACAAGAGTATAAAAAGCATAATATCTCAACCCAATCAACACGTATAACAAAAGAACTTCTTCAAAGTTAATCAACTAATTTTGACCATCATAACAAACATGATGTGAGATAACCAAGTTCATATCAATACATGGAGTATTCAAAGCTAGTAAGCAAGAATTCTCAACACAATTGATATATAGCCTCAAAGCTATCTCACATGTGCTTCTTATATTAGTGATAAGAGCACTCACCCTTGAACCACTTGTTCTTGGGTGTACCTACATAAACTTTTCCAATATCATCCTTGACAACAATGTTAAATCTAGAGTAAAGTCCTTCAGGCCCTGTTTGGTGCGCGGGATTGGATTGGACTATTTTATGGGATTGGATTGGATTATATAGGATTGAGATTATATGAGATTGGATTGGACTGGATTGGACTAAATTAATATTATACCGTGTTTGGAGAAACATGGGACTGTACTAAATTAATATCATGTTTTGTTTGGCAAAACATAGGATTGTATTAAATATTTGATAAAAGAGTATTTTCTGAAAAAAAAAGTTTTCATTTTATTTATTAATTTTTTTTTATATATAAAAAAATAGTCCTACAAACATGGGAATAAATAAACCCAACAATTTGTTGGGTTTATTTAGTCCCTTGTTTGTAGGACTAAATCACTAAATACTGGGTCCCACCGGATTGTCCAAGCTAGTCCGGTATGCTCCCAAACATAGGATTGGCCAGTTGCCAAACAGGCCCTCAATGACCTGATTAACAAGTATATCATTAACACACTCTTCCTTAACATTTTCAACACAAGCTTTGTCAAGTTGAACAAGATTAGAATTCTTTCTACTCCATAACTTTTTCTCATGCTTAGCAATATTATCATGTTTCTCAACCTTCAAGGCCTTAGCATGTTCAAGTTGAAGTTTAATCTCCTTATCCCTAGATTCATTTCCTAATTTGCATTTTTCAATATATTTATAACACCTAGGCTTAATGTGACCTATTGTGCTGCAATAATGGCAAATTGGAATAAAAGATGAGATTGTACCGTTTGGACTTGAACTAGCTTCACTAGGAGTTTGCAAAGATACCTTGTTTGCCAACTTCTTCTTGGCTTTTGATCTTCTCTTCTTGTGTGGTTTCTTATCAATCACGACTTCATCAAAGTGTGTAGAAAGTGGTGCTTCTAAGAGCTCCTCTTCAACTACTAAGTCGTCTTCACCACTATAAGAGTTAACAAGATTCCTAACACTAGACACATTAACCGAATCATTTACTAAATCCTTGATAGCCTCCTTAGCCGTGTCTATTTCTTCCATCAATTCTTGTTCTCTCTTCTTAAAAGAAGATATCACATTATCTTTCTCAAGGTTTATCTTTTCAAGTTCTCTAAACTTCTTCACAATATCACCTTGTTCACCAAGAAGTCTACAAGTAACAACCACAAACTCATCTAGTTGCTTCTTGATCGAATCATCTTTCTCAACTTCTTCTCTTTGAGCATTGTCTCTAGCTTTTTCAAGCTTTTCTATCTTTTTCAACAACTAAGATTTGTGAGAATAGAACTAGAGCTTCCATCATGATTTGCATCAAGGTTCTTGTTCAAAGATATTGTACTACCAACATCTAGTGGAGAATGAGAAGCCGACTCTTCATCACTTGAAGACTCACTACTAGAGCTCTCATTGTCACTAGAGTTATCATCACTCCAAGTAGCCGCCAACACTTTGCCTTTCTTGTCTTTCTTAGATGGCTTCTTGGTGCACTCACTAGCAAAGTGACCGAAACCATGACAATTATAGCATTTAACCACTTTCTTGTTCATGGCTTGACTATTCCTCTCATTCCTTGGAGATGATGTTTTCTTAACTCCCTTTTCCTTAGAAGACTTGCCTCTAGGCTTGGCATTCTTCTTTAGAGACTTCTTAAACCTTCTAACCAAAAGAATCATCTCTTCATTTTCATCATCACTCTCCTCCTCAATAGCATTGAGAGCGATTCTCTTACTCTTGATTTTTGGCTTCAAGCACATCTCATAAGTTTGGAGAGACCCAAGCAACTCATCGATATTCATACTATCTACATCCTTGCTTTCCTTAATGGCCATCACCTTTGATTTAAATCTCTTAGGAAGAGACCTAAGGATTTTCCAATTTAAACACTCTTTTGAGATAGGTACTCCAAGTGCTTGACATTGGTTAGCTATGTTAAGAAGCCGGAATTGGAAGTCTTCAAACTTTTCTTCCTCACCCATACTTAAACCTTCAAATTGTGATTCCACCATTTGAAGCCTCGATTTCTTCACCGCTAAGGTTCCTTCATTAGTAACTTTGAGAGTATCCCAAGATTCCTTTACGGATTCAAAATTTTGAATGTAGGAGAATTGATGCCTATCAACTCCTCCAAAGATGGCATTCATAGCACGATGGTGCCATTTAGCAACCTCAAACTCATTTGTTGTCCATTCACTCATTGGCTTGAGTATCATGGTTCCATCCTCTTGAACCTTGGCAGGAGGACTATAACCTTCTTCAACTACCATCCAAGCCCTTTCATCAATAGAGCAGATGTAGGCTTTAATCCTCAACTTCCAATACCCATAGTTAGTGCCACGAAGTAATAGTGGCCTAGTATTTGAGGCTCCTTCCGCCATTACATCATCTTGTAAACCCATGACTCCAAACACGTTGGAAAAAATCGTGAAAGTATCCCCTCGGACTCACACTAAGTGCAATCTATTGTCCTACTTTGATACGAATTGAAAATACAATCACGGTTAAATGCTCAAGACTAACCTAGAGGGGGGTGAATAGGTTAGACACCTTTTTCGACTCCCTTAGAAACAAACAAAAGTTTGTCCCTCTAGATTACTTGTATCACAATATATATATTAACTAATGACAATTAATCAATATATAAACACAAGTAAAGTGTGATACAAGCAAGTAATTGTAACATAATCAATCTATATTATAGAAAAGAAGTCAACATATATAAAGAGTTCTATCCACAAATACAAATACTAGAGAGATAGGGATGGAGACAGGGATAGAGAAAAGTTGGCACAAGATATAATGTGGTAAACCTCCGAAGAGGAAACATCCACTTGGCTAGCAGCCACCGGCAAACAAAATCCACTAGTAGACAAGACAAGTACAATCTCTCAAGTGACCTCTTCACCTAGAAACTACCCTCCTATCCTACTCTAGAAGTTGTCGCCCTATGCTCAACAATTCGAGGCCTCACACCTCTTGTCAAGACTTCCTCACTCACCTTATCCGGATCCTCATGACCCAAGGCAAGACTTCTTGCTCAATTAAGTCCTCACGACTCTAGTCAAGACTTCCTCGCTCACCTATCCGAGTTCTCCCAACTCTAGGCAAGACTTCTTGCTCGACTATCCAAGGCTTCACACCTCTAGTCAATACTTCCTTGCTCGACAATCCAAGGCTTCACACCTCTTGCCAAGGCTTCTTGCTCAACACCATAGGTCTCACACCTATTGTCAAGACTTTCTTCTCACAAGGCATCTAGGTGATCATGAATTCAAAACGCAAACAACCACGCAACATAGAATGCTATGATCAACAAATCCTATGGAAAATACTAGACATGAGTATGAATGCACAAATAACATATAGTCTAATTAATCATGCATGTGTAATCAAATCTAGATCATGTAAGATATGTTCAATATTAATCACATCCTAGATACATGCATATACTTAAACTTGAATCACAAGATATGTTCAACAAATCACAAGATCAAGTTTAAATCACATAAACCTAAAATATGCTAAAATCATATGACAAAGTCAAATAGATTTAATCAAAAGTTCTAGAGCATATTCCTAATCATAGATTCAACAAATCACATGAATAGCTCAAAAGAACATAAGCACATGTATTTTGTGAGATTTTTGGCCAAGAGAGCCTAATAAATGTGAGGAATTATTTTTCACAAAATCAATCAATCAAAAATCACAAACTAGTGCTAGAATCAAAGCTAGCACAATACAATCCCAAACATGTGATAACATAGGCAAAATCAAAACCTAACTCAACATGTAAGATTTCAATTAAAACTCAATCTAGCTTTGAAAGTGTTCAAAACACAAATCAAAACACTCACAATATACAATTATATGTAGAAGAAGAAAACCCAAGGCAATTGACCAAGTTTTAAAAGAAAACTTTAAGAGAAAATCAATACCTTAGTTAATTTAGGTGCAGTCCCGTTTTTGTATGATTAGAAACCAAAAACAGCAGCAAAATTAACTTAAACCTTTAGAGAAAAGATGGAGGATAAATAGATGAACACTCTCAACTTCGAATCACTCAAATTAGAGTTCAAAAGAAGAAATTATGGTGTTTGGAAGGTGATAAAATTTAGAGAGAAAATTTCTGCACACTTGATTTTAATTTCTTCTTAGAATGAAATGTGAGAGGGAACGAGTTTATAAAGGAGTGGGAAACTTGGACAAGTGAAATGACCAAGAAAGGAAAAATGAAGCCAAGCAAGATTGCTGCTCGAGATGGCATGTGGGCATCTCGGGGCAGCAAGCTTTTCTGCCCCGAGATGGCCACACGCCGTCTTGGGAAAGAAGACAATGCTTGCTTCTTTCTCCTTCGACTTTCCTTCGTGTTCTTCAACCGTTCTCCAGCCTTCGAACTCAGAATTTGAATCCGTTTGTGGATTACGAACCGTAACTCTCACACAGACATCTAAATATAATATACTCAACCCAGAAAATTATAATTCGACTCTATATCTGAAGACGAAAACAATGTATGAAACATGAGTTGAAAATGTAGTATCTTTTGACTTAGAACTTGAAATCAATACTATGAGTAACTGAAATGACCGGAACTCAATCAAGAATGATTTAAGACTAAATCCAAGTTCAATAACCATGTTATATAAACATATACACACACAAACATAATTCACACTAGAATGCAAACTACATAGAGATAGTTTCCAATCAAGCATATTCCAAAACTTGTTATTTCCAAACCAATGCATGAGCATTCATCTTCAAGTGTGTGAATGTGTTATACATGGTGCACAACGATGCAGGGACACATATGAATGAACTGTATGTGTGTGCCTATAAAGGTGCACAATGATCCAGAGACACAAATATATGATATGTGTGTGTATGCCTAAGCCTTGTAAGAGAAAGATAAGGTCTTAGTATACCTTTGTAGAACCGTATTGCATCCTTTCTCTTTAAAGACTTAGAACTTGCTTTGACTTGTTGTTTCTTCTTCCTTGAAGCTTGAATCATCATGAACCTAAACAACTAAGTCATTATAAGTAAACATCATTTTGATATGGAATTAATGCCAACACAAACTAAAACCTAACATCCACATTATCAGCAGAGACAACACCTTGTCCCTCACCTATACCTAAATAGCGTTCTGGTTGTCTCACAACCCTCTCACTATGTGTAGGTGGTAGTGTATCCTATCAGGAACCATTTATCTCTCAAATGTTTGTGGATCAACAACTCTTGTTGATGAAGCACTAGTCTCACAAGGCTCCAACTCATTAAATACAGTCTTAGAACGAGTATATGGTCACTAATATAATTGTCCTCAAGAAATGTTGCATATGTCGATACAAATACTTTATTATCTTCGAGACTGTAGAACTGTCCACCTCTGGTCTCCTTGGAGTATCCTACAAATAAACAGACAATAGACTTGAAGTCTAGCTTTCCACTTATGTTCTTCAGCACGTGTGCTGGACACCCCTATATGTGAAAATGTCGCAAACTAGCTTTACGACCATTTCATAACATTAGAGGAGTCTTAAGAACAGATTTGGATGGCACTGCATTCAAAATGTATGCCGCTGTTTGTAACGCATATCCCAGAAGGAATTTGGTGATGAGAAACTAATCATAGATCTCACTAGTTCCATTAGGGTTCTATTTCTCCTATCTACTACACCATTTTTCTGAGGTGTACTGAGAGTTGTGAGTTGGGAAACTATCCCATACATGACCATGAAGTCTTCAAACTCTTGGTCAAGGCACTCACCTCCATGATTTGATCGTAATGACTTAATAGTCCTACCTAATTGATTCTTAGTTTCAGCTCAGAATTCTTTGACCTTTTCAAATGTTTCTGACTTCTATTGCATTAGGTAGACGTATCCGTATCTTGAGTAGTCATCTATAAAGGTGACATAATACTCATAACCACCCCTAGCTTTAACATTCATCGGTCCACAGAAGTCTGTATGTATAAGCTCTAGCGGTTCTTTAGCTCTAAGCCCTTTTTTAGTAAAAGGTCTCTTAGTCATCTTACCTTCAAGACAAGATTTGCAAACAGGTAAGGTGCCAACCTTTAACTCATTTAAAAGTCTGCTTTTTACTAGTCTATCTATCCGGTCAAGGTTAATATGACCAAACCTTAGATGCCAGAGATACGTGTCATTATTTGGAGAAATTTTATGTCATTTAGTTTTTGGTTTTTCAACCTTAAACATTTCGGTGTTAAGCAGTGTTGTATGTATTAACGGTCTTAACACATACAAATTATTTTCATTAATTGCTGAACAAATATTCAGACTATTGTTTCAAACAATAACAGACTTATTATTAAAAGAAATAGAATATTTTTTTCTAACAACTTAGAAAAGGAGATCAAATTCCGTGTAAATCCAGGAATATAAAATACATTATCCAACAATATATAATTATTATAAAAACGTAATCTAATTAAGCCCACTGCTAGTTCCGACACGACATCCCCTGACCACACGCATTGAGAAGGCTTGCTCCTCTAGCTATGTCCAAGAATCAAACCATTGTAATGAAGAACAAACATGGTTAGTGACCCCCGAATCAACTATCCAGGGTGAAGAATAATCTTCCACTAAACATGACTCAAGAACAAGTAAAACATATATACCTTTCTTGGACTTCTTCTTTCTTTTGGCTTTCCATTCGCATTCCCAGCAGACCTCTTCCTCATTTTATTGTTGAAGGAAGATAGTTCGACAACATTTGCCTTACCGATCTTACCGTTGTTCTCCTTAGTCAAAGACTCAAAGGTAGTGAGCTCATTGAGCAACTGTGTGAGAGTGAACTTTAACTTGTTCATCTTATAGTTACTCTTGAACTAATTGAAACTCTTCGGAAGAGTCGTCAGTATGATGCTCACTTGACTGGGTTTGTCAATTGCCCCACCGTTGAATTTCTCCTTGTTGAAGTACGACATCATGCTCGGGACATGTTTTCTAACTGACATACCTTCCTTCATGCAAGCGAGCATATTGAAACGAACAACTTCGTGTCGCTTTTTCTCGCTAGGCTGCCCAAACATAGCTTTCAATGACTCCATGATTTTGAATACTGAAATCATTGCTTTGTGTTTTGTGTCAAGTACGTCTGTCATTGAAGCTAACAGATATGTTCAGGCCTTCTCATCAGATGAGACCTATCACTGGTATGCCTCACGAACAGTTCGTGTGGCATTAGCAGCATGCGCTGGAGGATATTCCTCTGTAATCACAAACTTGAGGTCTTTGGTGACAAATATTGCATTAATATTAAGCTCCCACTTAGTGTAGTTATCACCAGTTAATTTTCCGTTTGTGAGAATTTGAAGTAATGCATAAGTCATTATTGCTGAAATAAATAAAACATTCATTCAGTCATTTAATTAAAACAAGTACGAGTGCTTTGGCATAAATTTAAACATGATGCATGAACATGTTTAACTAACTAGAACTACCTTAAAACTAGTTACTATACCACGACAATACAACATAACACAAAGAAGTGCTGCCTTAGGGTCGATCAAGTCTTAGCATGTTGGACCGAGACATTCTCAATCAAATGATATTCTAGAATAACTCTTATTCCATATCATTCAATCATTGTTTATTCAGTCGGGTTTTTAATTAACAAACTTAATCAAAACCTACATGAGTGTAACCCACCATTTCAGATCTAATGAGCTTAACTCGAGAATTGCCGAATTAGGGTCGGTCAATCATGAAATACCCTCAGAAATCCAATCCGGTAGGAAGTCAACATTGGTATTGACGTTTGCGGAAACCCTTCTTAGGGAGTACAAAAGCAAAGCCGTGACGAGCCCCCACTCGGATCTCACGGTGTTTAACTAATGATGGAGACCGTGGGATATATATGTCCCTCTCCCACTCACTATTTCAAAATTAGGGTTTTCTTTAATCCGTTAATGCACCTAGACTCTACAGGATTAAACGACTAACTTTAGTCAAGTTATCTAGCACATGAACTAATTAGAAACAAATTCTAATTAACTAATAAATTTATAATGGTTTTTAACGATTAAAAATCTAATCTATTGTGAATAATCTAAGCCTTTGTAAACTATTTTCTAAGGTCAGATTATTGTGTTAGTGTTTACCAAGTTTTAACTATTAAAACTCTAACAATATATTTGGTTAATTTATTATTAGGTTATTAATCATATTAAACCTAATTACAATAAACGACCCTATTAATCTAACTTATTAAACTCTTTATTAACTAGATTAATATTAATGAGAATTACCAAGTTTTCTAACCATTAAAAAACTAATCTCATTAGTCATAGCCATTTATGTATATTGCCCATTTTAATCACATTAAAAAATACATAAAATATTAGGCAATGATGCATGTATGACATATCAAATATATTTGTGTAGGCATCTAATCTGAATGACATAAGTATGCATGACAATACTTTTATTATCACATAATTTAAAGCATACATGAATTGACCGAGTACTATTGATTATTTAACTTTAAAAAAAAATCTAAAATTACAAAAATACCCCCAAGGCATTCCTTGGTCATCTAGTAACTTCAGATATCTTATAGTCTCTTCAGGTCACTTCAATTTATCTCATGAATCTGAAACGGGAAATCTGCATTGAACGCACTAGGCAACAATTGTCTTTGGAAACGTACACGCGTTGTTGCACAGGTCATGTGTACGTTGCTTGTACTGCCACCACGCTTGTATCACATGCACATGGTGTTGCTTGTAGTCCCACCACGCATGCACATGCATATTGTGCAACAATTGCACATCCATGCATCACAGGTGCAATGTGCAACAATTGCACATCCAATCTCATGCTAAAACCAATTAATTAATTCGTGTGTGTTGATATCAAGCATTTCACACACTCATTGTTTGTATCATATACAAAAACTAATATATATGTGTGAGATCAACTCGCATTAGTATTTTGCATAAGATGCAATTTCGTTGTGCGTAGAAGATAAAAAATATATCATCAGTTATTCAATTTGCATTGGATGCAAATTGGTATGTGTGAATCAATTAAATTTTTCCTTTTATTTATTTCATAAATCCAATTACAAATTACATATTTAGGGCATAAACCCCAACAGGAGGTACATTTTCACTTATTTGTTATGTTATTTATTAACATCATATTGTATCTCAGTCGATAGTTTAGTAGAATGACATTGTATTTATTTAGTTTTAAAAAAGTACCATAAATTTGGTGCTAATTTGTTAAGAAACAACACAATCTATGTTTGTTTCCCTCATACAAAATGCAAAATATGCAAGCACGAGTCTATGAGCGTGTAATGCATGCTTAATTGGTATGTCTGACAACCTTTATGAATCTTACATGCATGTTATCTATCATAGATTTATAGATGTCGAATTTTGACACTAATCGTTATTAGTACCATGTATGAGTTAATCGCTTCCAAATATTTGGGCTCACTAAGTACATGATTATTATTACTTGTGCGAACATTACTCACATGCTTGGTTTGGAAAACAAGTTGAAAACACTAGCTCTGGTATCCAATCTTGCCTTGGTGCATGAGAATCAAATTTCATCTCGATACGCTTACAGGTTTAAAAAACAAGAGACCATATAACCTCGAATTCATAGATGGAAGAGTAGCATTACCCTCACATTGCTAATAAGTACCTTCATCAATCCGGAACTGTAAATGGAGCCTGGAAGATGTTTAAAAAAAAAGTACCCAAGTAAGGGTCAGTTTATAAAAACAATCATTAAATGTCTTTCTTTAACTAACAATTTGTTAAGAATTTTTATAGTGAAAGGTTAATCAAGTTTGACTCAGATAAGGTTGCTTTCCAAAAGCATCTTGTTCAGAAAGGTTGCTAAAACTCAAAATCGTAACCGCATCAGTCAATTACTGGATGATGCCACATTATCGGCTGTCAAAGGTATAACCTGTTCGGCCAAAGTTCTGACCGGCAAAAGATTCATGTCGGCCAAAGATATAACCTGTTCGGCAAAAGATTTTGGTCAACTATAATTATGGTCTACCAAAGATAGAATCTAGTCGATCAAAGTTCTTGGTTAGCTGAAGATAAAATCCAGTTGGTGAAAGATCATCTGATTGACTAAAGTTTCATATCGACCAAAGATAAAATCTGATCCGTCAAAGAATCTGGTCAAAAAATAAAAGGCGGCATGGTCATTGAAAAAAGATCTACAAAGATGAGAGGTCAGATCTTAATGGAGTTATTAGAATGGGTCACATCCATAAAAATCAAGAGCATCCCGGCAACTATAACAAAAACATACGAAACACTAAGATACTAGCAAGCCTAAATAAAAAAAAATGGGTGTTAGAGGGTGGATTTTCGGTTGTATCAGCATCAGGAGATACATAAGCAAGCAAATTTGCAAATAGTGTTCGATAAAAAAAACAGTGCAAGATGCACTTAGAGAAAAGTTCACCTCAATGGATAAAAAAAATAGTGCAAGATGCACTTACAGAAAAGTTCACCTCAATGAGCGTTGAAAACCAGACCCATGATGGTAGAAAGCATCACTAGTTAATCATGAACTGAGTCAAGTAAGCTATCTGTTAGCTGCTAGACCGATAAAAACCGAAGAATTTACAAGCTTAGCAACCAGACTTCGGAGTCATAAGTAGTTCATCAAATTCAACTCAGAAAAGATAGCTCCCTAAAGACTTTTCGGGCATAACATATCGATGTAGAATCCAAACTGTGATCACCTCAAAGCAAACATCAACTAAATAGTGAGCAATCGATCGTAAGAAGCATAAAATGACTTCACATAACCTCACACTGGCTCTAGGTTGCTCAAACGGGTGGTTGTATGGTCAATCGATCAAAATCAGATGTAAGATGACTAGAAATTGATTGTATTTTGCTTACACTTCCTCACCACGATTATTTGGAAAGAACACTGCCATATAAAACTGGAGAACAAAGTAGCAGAATCGGAGTATCAACTTATTTGGCTCACCATAGCTGTTTTATTTGGTGGAACTACTCAACTCATCACAACTGTCCGGTTCACCAGAGGTATTTGAATGTTGCAGATATCTCGAGTCACTGTTCTGTTAGATAATAAGACTGACTGCCTAGCAAAGCATAAAAAAGGTAAAAAAAAAAGGATGCAATGTTAAAAGCACTCTGTTTGGATAAAACCTATTTTAGCAACTGTTGAAGGGCTATGAGGTAGCACATCACAGCAAAAGAGCATGCTACGTTAAAAAAATCATAGTTGCAAAATAGCTTTTAGCAAAGTCTCTTACACAACCCGGTGATTCGGCTGATGGATAATATATATAAATATATATATAACTGATCGGTCCAAAGTTGATAAGTGTAATAAGATATCTGATTAGGCCAAATTTGATCAGCTAATACGATAGTTGATCAAGATCAGTCTAAAGTTGATCAGTTTAATAAGATAACTGATTGGTCCAAAGTTGACCAGTGTAATAGGTTAACTGATTAGGTCAATGTTGATCAGCTAACAGGATGGTTGATTAAGATCAAATATAAATGACTAGTCGTAAAGTAATCAGTGTAATAAGATGATTGATATTTGTATAAAAAGACAAAGACAAAGAAAAAGATGGGCTACAACGAAAGTGAGAATATCAGACAAAAGCATATGGATCAATCACCACCTCCCAGCTCATATAAAGAGTCAAGTAGCAGTATACCATCTCAATCTCAACAGTTTAATCAAAGAATTGCTCGTGGCTAAAAATCTAGTCATTCCTTGTAAAAAAAAAGGAATTAGACCGATTGTTATAATTCACGGAAGGTCCTAAAGGTTTTTCACCCTAAGAAATATTTGACGATACCAGGGTCATCGCAACTCTACACTGGAGAGAGAAACACCTACAACACAGATGAGTATTGATTAATAAATTATCTTGTTTCCTTCCTTGCAGTGGTTTAAAAAGGCGTGGGATGAAATATTATACGAAAATATAAGGAAGGAACATCCGTGATTAACCAACTCGGAGCAACAAAAAAAATTGTTAGCAATTTTGGATTCCCTATCAAGTGATGTTAAAGCACAAAGAGATAAAGCCAGTAGAAACATGCATCAGCACTCAAAAAAGCGTTAAAGATCGGACCAAGTCTAGATAAATGTCCAAAAACTCAAAAGACCATTAAAGGAGAAATTCTTCAGATAAAATCCAAGTAAAAGTATTCGAAATTTGTCTCCGCCACACAAATACATGCCTGAACACCCGAGTTTGCTTGGGCAAACGGTGCACGGGGGGCCTAGTAAGGAGGCCGAAAGTAAAAATCCAAAGACAGCTGAAAATACAAACACTGTTAAATGCTCAAGGCAAACCTATTGGGGGGGTGAATAGGTTAGACACCTTTTTCGACTCCTTTAGAAACAAACAAAAGTTAGTCCCTCTAGATTGCTTGTATCACAATATATATATATATATATATATATATATATATCAATTAAAGACACTTAATCAATAGATAAAACATGTAAAGTGTGATACAAACAAGCAACCATAACACATACACAATTTATATTGTAGTAAGGAAGTCAACTTACATATAAAGTTCTATCCATAATATTCAAATAACAAATACAAATATAAGATAGATATGGATAAAGAAAAGTTGACACAAGATATAACGTGGTAAACCTCCGAAGAGGAAACATCCACGGGTTAGCAACCATCGGTAAACAAAATCCACTAGTATATAAAAAAACTAAAATCTCTCAAGTGACCCCCTCACCTAGAAACTACCATTCTATCCTAATCATGAATATGTCACCCTCTTGATCAACATTCCGAGGCCTCACACCTCTTGTCAAGACTTACTCGATCACCCTTCCTGATCCTCATTACTCTAGGCAAGACTTCCTTGCTCACCATTTCGAATCCACATGAACCTAGGCAAGACTCCCTTGCTTGGCATTCCGAGGTCTCCCACCTATTGCCAAGACTTCTATGCTCAACAACATAGGTCTCACACCTATTGTAAAGACTTCCTTCTCACAAGGCATCTAAGTGATCATGAATGCAAAACGCAAACAAGCACACAACATAGAATGTTATGGTCAACACATCCTATGGAAAATACTAGACATAAGCATGAATGCACAAAACAAATGTTGTCTAGTCAATCATGCATGTTTAATCCATCTAGATCATGTAAGGTATATTCAATGTTAATTACTACCTAAATACATTCATAGATCTAAAACTTGACTCACAAGATATGTTCAATTAGTACATAATCAAGTTTAAATCTCATATGCCAAAAACATGCTAAAACCATGTGATAAAGTCATTTAGATTAAAGCAAGAGTTTTAGAGCATATTTCCTATTCATAGATTCAACAAAGCACATGAATAGCTCAAAAGAACACAAGCACATGTATTATAGTGAGATTTCAGCCAAAGAGAGCCTACTATATGTGAGAAACTATTTTTTGTAAAATCAATCAATTAAAGATCATCAATTAGTGCTAGAATCAAAGCTAGCACAATACAATCCCAAACATGTGAAAACATAGGCAAAATCAAAACCTAACTCAACATGTGAGATTTCAATTGAAACTCAATCTAGCTTTAAGTTAGTTCAAAACTCAAATCAAAATAATCACAAGACACATATATATGTTGAAGATGAAAACCCAAGGCAATTGACCAAGTTTTAAGAGAAAACTTTGAGAGAATTAGTTGATTTGGTGCAGTCCCGTTTTTTTGCGATTAGACTCCAAACACAATAATAAAACTAACTCAAACCATTAGAGAAAAGATGGAGGATGAACAGACAAACACTCTCAACTTTGAATCACTCAGTTCAGAGTTCAAATGAAGAAGTTATGGTGTTTGTAAGGTGAGAAATTTTGGGAGAAAATTCTGCAGTCAAATTTTGAATCTCTTCTTAGAATGAAATGTCAGAAGAAAGGGATATATATAGGGGAGGGAAAAGAATACAAGTAAAATGACCAAAAGGGGCTTAAGTGCACCAAACACACTTGCTGTCCAAGATGGCACATGGGCAACTCTGGGCAGCAAGCATTCTGGCCCGAGATGGCCAAGCGCCATCCCGGGAAAGAGTGCTTGGTTGCACTTCTTTTCCTCGAGTGCTACCTTCGCGTTCTTCTACCGTTCTCCAGCCTCTGAACTCGGAATTCAAATCCGTTTCTGGATTAAAAGCTGTAAATCTCTCACGGACATGGACATATAAGATACTCAACCCAAAAAATAATAATTCGACTCGATATATGAAGACGAAAACAATGTATGCAACATGAGTTGAAGGTATAGTATCTTTTGACTTAGAACTTGAAATCAATAGTATGAGTAAACGAAATAACCGGAACTTAATCATGAATGATTTAAGACTAAAATCAAGTTCAATATCCATGTTTTAAAAACATATACTCATACAAACACATTTCACACTAGAATGCAAATTACATAGAGATAGTCTCCAATCATGCATTTTTCCAAAGCATGTTATTTTAATACCAATGCACGAGCATTCATCTTCAAGTGTGTGAATGTGTTATAAATGGTGCACAACGATGCAGGAACACAAATGTATGATATGTGTGTGTGTGCCTATAATGGTGCATAACTATGCAGGGAAACAAATGTATGAATTGTGTGTGTGTGTGTGCCTAAGCCTTGTAAGAGAAAGATAAGGTCTTAATATACCTTTGTAGAACCATATGGCATCCTTTCTCTTTGAAGACTTTGAACTTGGTTTGACTAGTTGTTCCTTCTTATTTGAAGCTTGAATAATCATGAATCTAAACAACTAAATCATTACAAGTAAACAACATTTTGATATTGAATTTATGCCAATACAATCTAAAACTTAACAATCTCCCTCTTTGGCAAATTCCATGTCAAAACACCTATACATTTACTACATATATAAAAATGAAGATAGGTCACAAAAGCACTTCCTCACATTACAACGAGTAAGATTCCTAGAACTAATCTTCATAAACTCTTAAACTTCATCTTGATCTTCTCTTAAAACAACCTACAAATCATCTCAAAGCACAATGCATATACAAGAGAAAACAACAAATGGGAACATATACTATGGATAAGAATATACAATAAAGTACACAAATACATGTATCTCCCCCTCAATACATGTCATTGGAATTTCAAAAGTTCACAAAACAACATAAAAAGAAACTAAGCAACTGGCATCTCTTTCTCCCCCTTTTGACATGAAATGACGCCAAAAGGTTAAGAAATGTACCTCAAAGATCAAATACTAGCCACTTGTTCCTCCAAAGAAAGTTGTGCGAGTAGTCGATCTAACATAATGCTTGAGTGGTGGTCTTGAGCTTGAAGCAATGCATTCCTCCAACTCTTTTATCCTAGCATCTTGTTAAACAACTATAACACTCAACTCATCAACCTTCTCCTTCAAATGTATAGCCCAATCCGGAAGAATATTTGTGCTAATCACATGACTATCAACTTGAGAACTACTAATTAGTCCAAAAGTATCACAAGTCTTACCCTTATTCTTATAGGACATGTAAGACACACGTTTATCATAATACTTTTCAAAGGGTTGAACTAACACATCATCTTCTCTACTCTTAATCCTATGAACTAAACACAATGAAGTAATAAACCTTCTTTGTTCCAAAGATCCATAAATCTTTTGTTCTTGAAGCTTTGGACCCTTTTGAGGTAGACTTGGCTTTTACAATGGGATTCATTTGATTTCCACTTTCGGTAATCTTAGTTCTTCCCATTTTTCTTGTGTGATAAGATGCTATATACATACAACTTAAGTGAGTGAAAACAAAACAAACACATTAGTCACCAAAATATAAAAACAAAGACATACGACTTAAGAATGAATCATCATGCAAGACAACGATAGTGAGTAACATCTTACAAGTATCTTTAAGTCAAAATATGCCAAAATGAAACAAAATGAAGCATGTGAACATATCATAAAAGAGAACAATGTCTAGCATACAATGCTCCCCCTTGATAAATGTCATAACTTAAATCAATGATAGCATAGAGTTCACAAAGATATTCACACAATCACACATTCAAACAATTTGAAGAAATCTCAACAAAGTAAGCTTCATATGCTAAGAGAGATACACAAAGATTTTGAAGTTCTCTCATAATTCTTCAACAATTGCTTAAAATATCATCAAACTTATAAACAAATTGTGTGTGTGAAAGATATGCTTCAAATATATATCAAAAAGAAGTTTGATAATCAACCTGCAAACAATTTTCAAGATCTATTCATCTTATCCGTAAAAATTCAAACCGATTATCATCCGAAATTTTTGCTTTTAAGGGAATAGATTTCAACATATGAACATGTGTATGCATGTGGCTCGTCATCCCATTTCTATTTTTCAACTCGAGCTCATTTGATTTTTTTCAACTATACTCCTTTTTAAGCATTCCTCATTTTCTTTTTAGGCTTTGAATCAAAGAATTTTCTTTTCATGATTCCATTTTAACACTTCTTTGATTTTTCCCTTTTTTTAAAAACATAAACAAAATTCGCTTCATAGCGGCTTTCACTCATCACAATGGTGTAGCTCTTTCCAACATTGGGTAGCTTTCACAACCAATGTGTGTAGCTCTTTCCATGAAGGTGCTCGTTGAGTTCTATGTATTTACAGAACCAAAATGGATATTAACCATAGGTCATCTTAAATGTACTTAAGCATAAAAACTTCAAGGTGTATCCAAAGTTTACACATTAGTAAACTCAACCTACTAGCAAAACATATAAGAGAAGCAAAGTCCAATTTTTAGCAAACCAAGATTTTATGGTTCATAAGCACATGATCTTAAAAGCAATAAGTATAGACTTATTCAAGATCATTACTTCTCTAATGATTAGCTTTCAAAGAATATGAAGCTCATATTTTCAAAAATAATGCCACTCAATATACTATACACAAACAATCATCAAAGTTAAGATCAATGTGAACAATATCACTATTAGATCCTAAAATAGCAAATGTCAATGAGAATCATATGTATGCTATACAAAATTCTCTAATATGACATGCTATGAGATGTATATCACAAATTGAGTCAAAAGATGAATATCTAAGAGAACATGCATTCGAGTATAGAGATATCTTTTGCACATTATATTCACCATATATTATACTCCTACCCTTTTTATGAGCACTTGCCTTGAATGTCCTCATGACACCAACTTGACGATGTTTCACAACAAGAGTATAAAAAGCATAATATCTCAACTCAATCAACACATATATCAAAAGAACATCTCAAAAGTTAACCAATAAATTTTGACCGTCATAACAAACATGATGTCAGATAGCCAAGTTCTTAACAATACATGGAGTATTTAAAGCTAGCAAGTAAGAATTCTCAACATAATTGATATATTTCCTCAAAGCTACCTCACATGTGCTTCTTAAATTAGTGATAAAAGAACTCACCCTTGAATCACTTGTTCTTGGGTGTACCTACACAAACATTTCCAATATCATCCTTGACAACGATGTTAAATCTAGAGTAAAGTCTTTCAATGACTTGATTAACAAGAATATCATTAATACACTCTTTCTTAACATTTTTAACATAAGCTTTTTCAAGTTGAACAAGATTAGCTTTCTTTCTACTCCATAACTTCTTTTCATGCATAGCAATATTATTATGTTTTTCAACTTTCAAAGCCTTAGCATGTTCAAGTTTAAGTTTAATTTCCTTATCTCTAGATTCATTTCCTAATTTGCATTTTTCATTAAATTTATAACACCTAGGCTTAATGTGACCTATTGTGTTGCAATAATGGCAAATTGGAATAAATGATGGGATTGTACATTTTGGAGTTGAACTAGCTTCATTAGGAGTTTGCAAAGATACCTTGTTTGCCAACTTCTTCTTGGCTTTTGATTTTCTCTTCTTGTGTGATTTCTTATCAATCACGACTTCATCTAAGAGAGTTGGAAGTGGTGCTTCAAAGGGATCCTCTTCAACTACCATTTTGTCTTCACCACTATTAGTTTTAACAAGATTCCTAACACTAGACACACTTACGGAATCATTTACTAAGTCCTTGATGGCCTCCTTAGCCAAGTCTATCTCTTCCATTAATTCTTGTTCTCTCTTCCTCAAAAAAGATATCAGATTATCCTTCTCAAGGGTTATCTTTAATAGTTCTCTAAACTTCTTCACAATATCACCTTTCTCACCAAGAAGTCTACAAGTAACAATCACAAACTCATCTAATTGTTTTTTGATCAAATCATCCTTCTCAACTAACTCTCTTAGAGTATTATCTCTAGCTTCTTCAAGCTTCTCTATCTTGGCCAACAATTCAAGATTGGTAGGAATGGAACTAGTACTTCTGTGATGATTTGCATCAAAATTCTTGTTCGAAGATATTGTACTATTAACATCTAGTGGAAAATAAGAATCCGTTAGAGCTACATAGTTGCTCACCAACTCTTCATCACTTGTAGACTCACTACTAGAGCTCTTATTATCACTAGAGTTATCATCACTCCAAGTAGCCACCAACACTTTGCCTTTCTTGCCTTTCTTGCCTTTCTTAGATGGCTTCTTGGTGCACTCACTAGCAAAGTGACCAAAACCATGAAAATTGTAGCATTGAACACCTTTCTTGTTCATGGCTTGACTATTCTTCTCATTCCTTGGAGATAATGTTTTCTTAACTTCCATTTCCTTAGAAGACTTTCCTCTAGGATTGACATTCTTCTTTATAAACTTCTTGAACTCTCTAACCAAAAGAGCCGTCTATTCATTTTCATCATCACTCTCCTCCTCAATAGCATTGAGAGCGATTCCCTTACTTTTAATATTTGGCTTCAAGCACATCTCATAAGTTTGGAGAGACCCAAGCAACTCACTGATATTCATGCTATCCACATCCTTGCTTTCTTCAATGGCTGGCACCTTTGATTTATATCTCTTAGAAAGAAACCTAAGGATTTTCCAATTTAAATGCTCTCTTGAGAAGGCACTCCAATTCTTGACATTGGTTACCAATGTTAAGAAGCCGGAATTGGAAGTCTTCGACCTTTTCTTCTTGACCTATACTTAACTCTTCAAATTGTGATGCCAACATTTGAAGCCTTGATTTCTTCACCGCTAAGGTTCCTTCATTAGTAACTTGGAGAGTATCCCAAGCCGCCTTTATGGATTCAAGATTTTGAATGTAGGAGAATTGATGACCATCAACTCCTCTAAAGATGGCATTCATAGCACGATGGTGCCATTTAGCAACCTCAAACTCATTCGTTGTCCATTCATTCCTTGGCTTAAGTATCATGGTTCCTTCCTCTTCAACCTTGGTAGAGGATTATAACCATCTTCCACTACCATCCATGTCCTCTCTTCAATAGAGCGAATGTAGGCCTTAATTCTCAACTTCCTATACCCATAGTTAGTGCCTCAAAGTAATGGTGGCCTAGTATTTAAGGCTTCTTCCGCCATTACATATTCTTGTAAACCCATGAGTTTAAAAGCTTTGAAAAAATAGTGAATGTATCACCTGGATTCTTACTAAGTACAATCTAGTATCCAGCTTTGATACAAATTGAAAATACAAACATGGTTAAATGTTCAAAGCTAACCTAGGGGGTGGGTGAATAGGTTAGGCACCTTTATCAACTTCCTTAGAAACAAACAAAAGTTTGTCCCTCTAGATTGCTTGTATCACAATATATATATATATATATATCAATTAAAGACACTTAATCAATGTATAAAACATGTAAAGTGTGATACAAACAAGCAACCATAACACATACACAATTTATATTATAGTAAGGAAGTCAACTTACATATAAAGTTCTATCCAAAGTATTCAAATAACAAATACAAATATAAGAGAGATAGGGATAGAGAAAAGTTGACATAAGATATAACGTGGTAAACCTCCGAAGAGTAAACATCCACGGATTAGCAACCACCGGTAAACAAAATCCACTAGTATATAATAAGAAAACTACAATCTCTCAAGTGACCCCTTCACCTAGAAACTACCCTTCTATCCTACTCAAGAATATGTCGCCCTCTTGCTCAACATTCTGAGGCCTCACAACTCTTGTCAAGACTTACTCACTCACCTTTTCGGATCCTCACGACCCTAGGCTAGACTTCCTTGCTCACCCTTTCGGATCCTCACGACCCTAGGCAAGACTTCCTTTCTTAGCATTCTGAGGTCTCCCACCACTTGCCAAGACTTTCATGCTAAACAACATAGGTCTCACACCTATTGTCAAGACTTCCTTCTCACAAGGCATCTAAGTGATCATGAATGCAAAACGCAAACAAGCACGCAACATAGAATGTTATGATCAACACATCCTATAGAAAATACTAGACATAAGTATGAATACACAAAATAAATGTTGTCTAGTCAATCGTGCATGTTTAATCCATCTAGATCATGTAAGGTATATTCAACATTAATTACAACCTAGATACATGCATAGATCTAAAACTTGAGTCACAAGATATGTTCAATTAATACATAATAAAGTTTAAATCTCATATACCAAAAACATGCTAAAATCATGTGACAAAGTCATTTAGATTAAAGCAAGAGTTCTAGAGCATATTTCCTATTCATAGATTCACAAAGCACATGAATACCGCAAAAGAACACAAGCACATGTATTGTAGTGAGATTTCGGCCAAGGAGAGCCTAATACATGTGAGGAACTATTTTTCATAAAATCAATCAATTAATGATCATCAAATAGTCCTATAATCAAATCGAGCACAATACAATCTCAAACATGTGAAAACATAGGCAAAATCAAACCTAACTCAACATGTGAGATTTTAATTGAAACTCAATCTAGCTTTAAATGAGTTCAAAACTCAAATCAAAACAATCACAAGACACATATATACGTTGAAGAAGAAAACCCAAGGCAATTGACCTAGTTTTAAAAGAAAACTTTGAGAGAAAATCAATACCTTAGTTGATTTGGTACAGTCCCATTTTTGTCAGATTCGACTCAAAAAACAGCAAAAAAACTAACTCAAACCTTCAGAGAAAAGATGGAGGATGAATTGACTAACACTCTCAACTTTGAATTACTCAGATTGAAGTTTAAATGAAGAAGTTATGGTGTTTGGAATGTGAGAAAATTTGGGAGAAAATTCTGTACTCAAATTTTGAATCTCTTATTAGAATGAAATGTGAGAGGGAAGGGATATATAAAGGAGAAGGAAAAGAATACAAGAAAAATGACCTAAAGGGGCCTAAGTGCACCAAGCATACTTGCTGCCTGAGATGGTGCATGGGCATCTTGGGGCAGCAACCATTCTGGCCCGAAATGCCCACGTGCCATCTCAGGAAAGAGTGCTTGGTTGCACTTCTTTTCCTCTCTCACTTCCTTAGCGTTCTTCGACCGTTCTCTGGCCTCTGAACTTAGAATTCAAATATGTTTGCGGATTAAAAACTATAAATCTCTCATGGACATGGACATATAAGATACTCAACCTATAAAATAATGATTTGACTCGATATATGAAGACAAAGACAATGTATGCAATATGAGTTGAAAGTGTAATATCTTTTGACTTAGAACTTGAAATCAATAGTATGAGTAACCGAAATGACCGGAACTCAATCAAGAATGATTTAAGACTAAAATCAATTTCAATATCCATGTTTTACAAATATATACATATACAAAAACATTTTAAACTAGAATGCAAATTACATAGAGATAGTCTCCAATCATGCATTTTTCCAAAGCATGTTATTTTCGTACCAATGCATGAGCATTCATCTTCAAGTATGTGAATGTGTTATAAATGGTGCACAACGATGCACGAACACAAATGTATGATATGTGTGTGTGCCTATAATGGTGCACAACTATGCAGGGACACAAATGTATAAATTGTGTGTGTGTGCCTAAGCCTTGTAAGAGAAAGATAAGGTCTTAATATACCTATATAGAACCATATGGCATCCTTTCTCTTTGAAGACTTTGAACTTGCTTTGACTAGTAGTTCCTTCTTCTTTGAAGCTTGAATCATCAAGAATCTAAACAATTAAATCATTACAAGTAAACATTATTTTGATATGGAATTAATGCCAGCACATACTCATTAAAACTAACAGGTGCATTGAAAGCACTGTTAGAGCGCCTTCAGATCACATGTACGTGATGGAAGGCTCAAAGAGTTGAATGATGGATAAAATATTTATACTTTAAATAGTTACCAATGCAAACTTTAGCATTTTCTGTAGAGTCAGTAAAATGTAAGCTACCCTTGTTGAAACGAATCTTGAACAACAGACTACTGGGAGACATCCCAGTGACTTAGTTGACAGGTAAAAGATAAGCGCCTATAAATTAGATACCATGAAAATGGTAGTGAAGAACACTACTTGGTAAATATCAAGATTGATCATAAGTAGACCAAGCAAATGAGGTCAAAGATTGTTCACACATCTAATAAGAGATGATCGGTTGAAAAGAAAATCGATCAGGTCAAACCATGTTCGGTCAGTTATTGAGGTAACTGATTAGGTCAAAAATGATCAATTAATAAGATAACTAATTTGATCAAATATGGCCAACTAATAAGATAGTTGATCAAGATAAAAAATGATCAACTAATAAGATAGTTGATCAAATAAAAATGATTAGCCAATAAGATAGTTGATCAGATAAAAACGATCAACCAATAAGATAGTTGATTAGATAAAAATGATCAACCAATAAGATAACTAATCGAATCAAAGCGATCGGTTTGACAAGATAACTGATCGACCGTAAAACTGGTAAGTGTAATAAAATGTCTGATTAGACCGAGGTAATTAGATACTTAGTATAAAACCAACATATATATATATATATATATATATATATATATATATATAAGAAAAAAAAAACTTGGTTAAAAACATTTTTTGCTAACAGGTAATTTGGTACTTGAGCAAACTAGTTAACTAAGCCAATGGTTTACTCAAACAAAAACCAGTCAAAGTGACACTTGGTTCAATTAAGTCAAATGAAATACCCAACTAAGGTAAAAAAGAAACAAAAAAAGGACTACTTGGCGAATGACGAGACTGATCGAGAGCGACCCAAGCGAATCAATGCAAAAACCAATTGGAACCATCGACCAAAATGGAGATAACTGATCAGTCGTAGAGTGGTAAGTATAATGAGATAATTGATTGGTCCGAAGGTGATCAGTTCAATAAGATAACTGATCAGTCATAGAGTGGTTAGTATAATAAGATAACTGAACGGTCCGAAGGTGATCAGTTCAATAAAGATATCTGATCAGATCCAGAGTGATCAGCTCAACAAGGCAAATGATCATATCTAGAAGTGACCAGTTTAATAATGGTACCTAGTTAGACTGAGGTAATGAGACACTCGGTATAAAATCAATTGGAGAGATTATTGGCTCAGAATTCAGTTCTTGCAAGGAAACTAAACGCCAGTACACCGCCAAGAAAGGATCCAAGGGAAGCTAAACGGTGCTAAAAAAAGGGTCTCAGATTCACCCTAATAGGCGAGAAGATCTGAGCGTTAGAAAAAAAAGAGTGAAATTAAAAGTAAATGCAAAGTTCATCTCATTGCATGACGGACTAAAAAAGAGAACTCAAATATAAAGACTAATCAAATATGATGAGACACTTGATCAGATTGAGGTAATGAAATGCTCTGTGGGGGACTAATTAAAGAAATACCAGTCTGGAAACTCAGTTTGTCACAAGGTAACAAGATACTTGGGCAAATCGATCAGGTATAGTAAATCGTATAAATCGGCTAAGCCAATAGGCTACTCAGACTTAAGACCAGTTAAGCACTTGGTCCAATTAAGCTATGTGATATACTCTGCGTAAGTCGATAATATGCTCAATAGCTTACTGAGCAAATGCTTTGAGAAAGTAGATCAAGATGCCTAGCTCAAGTAGTTAAGAAGGTATAGTTATTGGTAAAGATTGGTCGGCTGACAAGCCAACATTGTTATTGAGGTACCAGTAACTGAGTATGCCATGTTACCACAAGTCAACCAAACAACCGGTCAACACCTGACCAATTCTTCATTGTGAGCAAGCCCGAGCAGATAAACTCAAAGACCGATCATCATCGAAGCAAAACTAATCAGCTTAGTAAGATAATTTATCAGTCTCACATGATTGGGTTTAATAAGATATTTGGTCAGACGATCGAGTCTAATGAGATACTTGATCAGAATGAAGTAATTAGATACTCAGTAAATAACCAGTCAAGTTAATTTTTTTTTTACCTAATTAAGCCAATGGATTACTCTAACTTTATGCCGCTTGATGAGATACTTGGCTAAATTAAGTTAAATGAAGTATTCAACTTAAGCAAAGAAACCAATGAGACACTAATTTAGAATAAAATACTTAAATATTTTTATTATTTACACGTTCATGAGTGTGTAGGTATACAAAACTGGTCAGAAAGATCGATCGGAAAAGGAACTGACTAGATGCAAGTAAAGAACTGTCAGCCATCTGACCATCTGAAAATAAAAATGAGTAAAGACTTTTCTGCTTAAGTTATATTTCCTTTAATCTTAATATGTGTAGGTTCAAGGCTCCAATGGACCATCGTATAAAATGTAAAACAATTAGGAGGCTTTCAAACGCAAGTACTGGGCCACCCAAGCTGAAGAGCGTGAGGTTGACTTGGCTTGCTGAAAATCAAATAAGAACCCCTGAGAGTGGATGGAAACTTAGATACGCCGAGCAAGCCTCTTGAACAATTTGCAAGAATAGCTAATAATGGTCGAAATCGTATACAAGTAATTTAAAAGTATAAATTGTATTTATACACATAAGATGTCTTTTTCTTTTGAAGAAATAGCAGATGGAATGGCTAAAAAAACAAAAAACCTAGAAGAAAGATCGGCCAAAAAGGTGACAAACCTATAAGAAAGGTCAGCCAAAAGAAAGAATTCTGTCAGCGAAAGATAAGATTTGTTTGACCAAAAGTTAGACCTTGTTCGGCCAAAATATTCTTGTTGGCCAAAATTATGGTCAGTGAAAGATAGAATCTGGTCGATTAGAGTTCTTGGTCAACTAAAGATAAAATTTAGTTTGGAAAAAAAAAATATCAGCCTAGAAATAGTTTAAAGGGATAGTAAACATCTAGGTCAAATGCTTGGAATGTCCCATAAAACAAAAAAAGCCCCCCGGAGAACAAGCAATTCTAGGGGATAAATTCCGAGCAATATGAACACCCTGAGAACAAGAGCCCCCAACTCGCCATAAACATGTATATGTAGGGAAAATCGCACAACGGAAGCGTAAAAATTAGGATTAGGGTTTTCATATATTTTAAAAAAATCCCTTTATAATAATAAGAACCTTAACCCTAGATTAATTGATGTATATAAAAGTATCATACCTTTTTTTTCGTGGCAATTGAACTAGCGTCGAATTGAATCCGTAAGATCTTCTAATCCAATCACGAATGTGAATCAGCTAGGAGTGTGGGCTCATTTTCTTTAAATTGTATACCTGAGGATGGAAACAAACAAAATCTTCTTCTTTGTTAGTCACAATAATCATCCAAGAGAAAAACCAAGAACGTCCGGTCACTTGTGAATTATCAATCAGTTGGATTGATACTCATGTGAACCTTGATTTGATGTTGTACACAAAACCCGTTTGATGCAAAGGATACTAGTGTGCTATCGAAAACAAAAATGTTCCCCTTTCTCTCTTTTTGGCCGAATTCACACTATCTCTATGAGTTAGTCGAATTTTGTCCAGAGTGAAAAACAAAATTTTCTCCCTCAAAATTCTCCCTTGCTAGGCCAAATTCTCTTCCTGAAAATTGCTTAGCATGGCAGAAATTCCTCTCATAGAAAAACTTAGGCTGACCAAAATTAACATACGTAGGGAAAATCGGTTCAAAACACAACGAAAGCGTGAGAAAATTAAATAAAAATTAGGGTTTGCGTATAAATAAAATTTTTCCCTTTTAATAACAAGAACCTTAACCCTAGATTAATTGATGTATATAAAAAGTATCGTACCTTTTTTTTCATGACGATTGAACTAGTATCGAATTGAATCCGTAAGATCTTCCAATCCAATCACGAACGTGAATCACCTAGGAGTGTGGGCTTACTTTCTTTAAATTGTATACCTAAGGATGGAAACAAACAAAATCTTCTTCTTTGTTAGTCACAATAATCCTCCAAGAGAAAAACCAAGAACGTCCGGTCACTCCTGAATTATCAATCAATTTGATTGAAACTCACAAAAACTTCTTCTTGATTCGATGTTGTACACAAAACCCTTTTGTTGCAAAGGATACTAGTGTACTATTGAAAACAAAAATGTTCAAAAGTTAAATATTCAATTCAAGATAAATATTCAAAAGTTCTATATCATGATTATTTACTTACACATTTTTTGTTAATGTAAAGAAATCATGACCCCATCCCTAATCAAATTCCTAAAAGATAATACTTTAACTGATGAAAATTATGTCACATGGAAAAAGGAAAATTAGGTTGTTGTAAGTTGAAAAACCATAAGATCATTCTGTTTATTCCTAAACCACCAAACTAATGAATCTACTTAGGAGCAAAGAGATGAGTATCAGTATTGGATGCCTTCAGATGAGATGGCTAAATATACGTTACCTTATGGCCATCTTCTCCGACGTGTTGCAACAACAATATAAAATAATGGAGACTGATGCCGATATAATGATGTCTATATTGGAGATATTAGATATGAGGTCTAGGATGACTAAGAGGAGAGGCAGTGACTGCTTTCACGAATCTTAGGATGAAACCTGGACAGGCTGTGAAATATCACATGATCAAAGTCATAACATATCTCAGCATTGCTGAACTGAGTGGTGCTGAGATAGATGGTGAGATGAAAACTTGACATGATTATCAACTCACTATCGGATTCTTTTGGTTTTGTTCAAAGTTGGATGACACCTTGAATAAGGAATACACCTTGCAAGGCTTGATGTAAGATGTTCAAAGCATCAAAAAGATTCTTGTGAAATGCAAGGGTCAAGAGATTCGTATGGTTGGTAAAGTTGCTACTGTTAAGACCTGACAGAAGGTCAAGTATCAAAAGGAGAAAAAGAAACTTGGACCTAACTAGAAGGGGTTTCGGGAAAGGAAAAGACTGAATGAGAATGAATTCAACTTGCATTTAGGCAATGGAGCGTTGGTGTTTACTAGTGTAGTGGGAGATATTATAATCAATTTAGATTCTTATAGGCATTTAGTTTTAATAAACGTTTAATATTCGGTTACTTTTAATAAAAGGTTTTATTATTAGTAAGAATAAACAAATTTGTTTGTATAGGTACATTGGAAAACGATTTATTCTATTTGCATGGAAATATCTCTCACTTGTTAGACACGGAATCAACGAAACATAATCATAAAAGAGAAAAATTATGAAAAGATGAAACCTAACTATGACATTTGTGCCTAGGTCATATTAACCTTAATAGGTTTAAAAGATTGGTAAGTGACAGACCTCTAAGTGACTTAAAGGTTGATGATCTACCAAATTGTGAAATCTTGTTTGGAAGGAAAATGACCAAAAGGTCGTTTACGACCAAAGGCACAAGAGCCATTGTGTGTCAAGGAATGATACACACTGATATGTGTGGACCAATGATCATTCAAGCTAGAGGTGGATATGAGTACTTCATCACTTTCATGGATGATCACTCAAGTTTTGGTTATGTGTATCTCATGAGACATAAGTTAGATCCTTTTGACATGTTCAAAGCATTTAAAACTGAAGTGGAAAATCAGCTTGAGAAACGCATAAAACTCTTGAGGTCTGATCGTATTGGAGAATATCTATCTGGTGAGTTTCAGCAATATCTTATTGATAATTGGATAATTTCTCAGTTTTTTGCAACAGGCACATCTTAACAAAATAGGGTGGCAAAAAGGAGAAATAGAACTCTTTTGGATATGGTTAGGTCTATGTTGAGTTTTTCAACGCACCCTAATTCTTTTAGGGGATATGCTTTACAAACCGCAATGTACATTCTAAACGATGTACCATCTAAGTCGATTCATAAAACACCGTATGAGTTATTGACTGGGTGAAAGCCTAGTTTACAACATTTAAGGATATTTGGATGTCTTGAGCACGTGTTAAAAGGAAAGACAGAAAAGATGGAGTCTCGTTCAGAAACATGCATATTTGTAGGCTATCCAAAAGGAACAAAACGATATTATTTTTATAGTCCTTCAGATCTTAAAGTATTTGTTTTGACAAATGCTAAATTTATGGAAAAAGACTATATGAATAATTTTGTGCCTAAAAGTAGAATTGTCTGAATGACCTTTTAGGAGATACAATTCCACAAGAGGTTTCGCAACCAAGCCCAATTGTGAGTTTCGTACAAACACAAGATTAACAATCTACCATACCTTGTTGTAGTAGGAGGGTTGTTAGACAACCCGAGAGATACATCGGTTTGGGAGAATCTGTAGAAAATCTTCCGGACGATGATGATCCCTATATGTACAAGGAAACAATGGAAGATGTTGATTGTCACCATTGGCAAAAGGCAATGCAATCCGAAATTGAATATATGTTCAAAAACAAAGTCTTGTCTCTTGTAGACTTGCCTAAAGGGATAAAACCCATCGGGTGCAAGTGGGTATAAAAGAGGAAAAGAGGAATGGATGGAAATGTGGAAACCTTTAAAGCTAGATTGGTAGCTAAAGGTTAAACAAAGAAAGAAGGTATCAATTATGAAGAAACCTTCTCTCATGTGGCCATGCTTAAATCCAATAGATACTTTTATCCATTGCAGAATCTCTAGACTTAGAGATTTGGCAAACGGATGTCAAGACAACTTTCCTTAATATAAGTCTTGACAAAAGCATCTATATGCTGCAACCAAAAGGATTCATTGAAAAGGGCAAAGAGGAAAGGGTATGCAAGTTGCAAAGATCCATATATGGATTGAAGCAAGCATCCAGATCCAGGAACATAAGGTTCGATCAATCCGTGAAAAGTTTTGGATTTATTCAAAACCTAGACGAACCTTGTGTATACAGAAGGATTAAAGGCGACAAGTTGGTTTTCCTAGTTCTTTATGTTGATGATATACTACTCATCGGAAACGATATAGGTGTATTGACATCAATAAAAGAATGGTTAGCAAAACAATTTGATATGAAGGACTTAGGAGAAGCAAGTTATGTTCTTGGTATCCAAGTCATAAGGGATAGAAAGAATAGAACGATTGCATTATCCCAAGCTTCATACATAGATAAAATATTGTCTAGTTTTTCCAAGCAAGATTCCAAGAAAGGTACGTTACCTTTCAGACATGGAATCAAACTTTCTAAGGAACAAGTTCCTAAGAATGAGCATGAAGAGCAATTCATTAGTAGGGTTCCATATACATCAGCAGCTGGAAGTCTCATGTATGCACTGCTCTGCACTAGACTAGATATTTATTTTGCTGTGGGCATAGTTAGCAGGTTTCAATCGAAACCTTGTCCTAATCACTGGAAGACAGTCAAGCATATTTTCAAGTATCTTAGGAGAACGAGAGATTATATGTTTGTATACTCTGTAGGGGATTTAATTCCCGTTGGGTATACAGATTCTGATTTTCAGTCAGATTCTGACTCGAGGAGATCAACATCAGGATCTATGTTTACTATTGAGGAGGGGCAGTCATATGGTGGAGTATCAAGCAATCTGGTATTGCCGATTCCACCATGGAAGCAGAGTATGTTGCCTCACGCGAGGCTGCTAAAGAGGCTATTTAGCTCCTTCAATTCTTGATTTTCTTAGAAGTGGTTCCTGATGCGAATAAGTAGATCACTATCTATTGTGACAATAGTGGAGCAGTGACTAATTCGAGAGAGCCAAGAAGTCATAAGAGAGGGAAACATAATGAAAGAATGTATCACCTTTTAAGGGAAATTGTGCATATGGGTGACTTGACAATTACCAAGATTGCGTCAGCAGATAATCTAGCGGATCCCATTATAAAGGCTCTTCCACAAAAGAGTTTTGATGGGCATCTAGAGAACATGGGGATGAGAAATATGACACATTTGCTATAGAGCAAGTGGGAAGTTGTTGGGATTATGCTCGATAGCAAGAGTGCAATAATGTATTTCACAATCTTTTCATATTAATAAAGTGATTTCTAGTTTAACAAATCTTATAGCATTTATAGTTTAATTATTATAATTGTCAAAAGTAAATAATCATAAGGTTAAAATACTATGAGAAAAGAAGAATTGTTCAACCATCTAGATATGTATGAGGTAGCCACAATTCCTTAGTTAGCCAAGATCCCCAATCCACACGAACTTGTATGGCTCACTTGATATATTCTACTGAATCAATTTAGGGGTCCATCTAGAATTGTATTGAGGCATGTGAGCTTGTTTCTTTTTGTAAGAATTGGTGTAGTTCACATGTTAACTTTTTAATAAAGGTCAAATGGATTTAATAATATAAGAACATAATATATTGGCCCATATATATGGTTTGGGCGGCAAGGCTATTTAGAATAGCTTAATTATATTATTATATTTTATTGATTAATTAAATAGAAATTAATTAATTTGGTGATTAATTAATTATTTAATTAAAAGTTAAAATCTTTTTCCTAGTAGGAGATGGTCTCCTAAAATTATACTATTGTTCATAGTATAATTAATGTTTAAGACTATATTTGATAAGTAGATAAATAAAAGGAATTATTTATCTTATCAAATTAGGAAGTCTTTAATATGGTTACAAATACACTATGAGTTGGAATAGGAGTCCTCGTGTAGGATTGAATTCCTTTTTGAAAATGATTCATAACCACCAAGTAAATCTACCTAAGGAAAGGATTCTTAACTACCAAGTAAATCCTTCTTAGGAAAAGAATTAAGTCTCCTAATATATATCCTATGGTTTTCGGCAATCCCATGTATATTTAGGAGAGGATAGAATTCCTTTTAGATAAGGATTCTTAACTACCAAATAAATCCATCTAAGGAAAGGATTCTTGCCTACCAAGTAAATCCTTCTTAGGAGAGGATTTATGATCACACACACACACACACATATATATATATATATATGTTTGTGTGTGTGTGTGTGTGTGTGTGTGCGCGTGATTTTCAGCCAGCCTAATTGAAAATTCACAGAGATTTTGGCTAGCCCTATTTTTCTAAGAAAAGAATTCGGCCATCATAGGAATTTTGAGGGAAAAAAATTTGATTTTACTCTATATAAAATTCGATCAACTCTAAGAAATAGTGTGTGATTCAAGAAAAAAGAAACAGGAAAAAAAACATTTGGTTTTCGATAGTTTACTAGCATCCTTTACATCAAAAGGTTTTGTGTACAACATCGAATCAAGGTTCACGCGAGTTTCAATCAAATTGATTGATAAATTCACAAGTGACCTAACGTTCTTTGTTTTCTTTTTGGAGGATTATTGTAACTAACAAAGAGAAAGATTTTGTTTGTTTCCATCCTCAAGTATACGATTTAAAGAAACGGAGCCCACACTCCTAGGTGATTCACGTTTGTGATTGGATTGGAAGATCTTGCGGAATCAATTCGGTGCTTGTTCAATCGTCACGAGAAAAAGGTACGACAATTTTTATATACATCAATTAATCTAGGGTTAAGGTTATTGTTAGTCAAAGCGAAAGTTTTTATTTATATGCAAACCCTAATTTTTAATTTTCTCACGCTTCCGTTGCGTGTGTGTTTTATTTTCCCTACACCTTATTGACTCCTTCAGGTTAGGTCGCGGTCTTTGAAATACCATGAGCGAGGTGAGATGTAGTTCCTTATCAATATGCTCTGTATGCTGGAATTACGGTTTGGCTAGTGGCTGGGAAGGTTTGTACATAATAGTGGAATCCATTTCTTCTTGTGAGAAGTATATGGTAGTTCCCTCAAGGGTTGATTCGGGGCTTGGACAATATGAATGCTCTCTTAATTCCGTGAGCAAATCGGATTTATTGTTCATTAGAGAATCAACGGTACAGAATTTTTTTTGTAATTAGAGGGGTGTAACGGATATTATGACCCAACTCTAATTATGAACTACTGTGGATGATCACACCATGTGTAATAGCTATATCGATGGACACTAAGTTGTATCGGTATGTGTAAAATCATCTGCAGTTGAAATAGTACAACTTCGGGTTTTTAGTAGAATAACACTGGAGTTAATAATCAATGAATATTAATTAAAGAGTTTAATTAATGGTTTCGAAAAATATTGGAGCTCAAAATACTGTGGGTTCAATAGGTCCCCTTGCTAGCCGGATCAATGTAGGTAACAAGGGTCAAGATTAATTAATTGGATTGTCCAATTAATTGGGTTACAAAAGTGTCACGTATTTATTCAGAAATTAATTGAATAATTAGATTATTTAATTAATGAATAACGGTGATTAAATAAATTAAATATTAAGATTATTTAATTATATTGGTTGATATTTGATAGAATAAGATAATATGATTATTTTATTTTGTTAAACATTTGAAATTGAATTTAAATGTTTAAATTCAAAATTAGTTTTTAACTATTTTTAATAAAGATATGAGATATTTTTTATTTGAAAGATTTTAAAAATCAAATAAGGATTTGATCAGGTTTTTTAAAAGTTATATATATCATTTTTGAAAACCGAATCAAAGATCACACAAAAAAAGTTACGCTTTTTTTTAAGTTACAAAAATATTTGTGATATATAGATGTTTCTTAAAAAAAAAAACAATGATACACTTATCATTTTTAGTTTATCCAAGTGTGCGTGACAAAACAGTGAACGTAAAACACATATCAGTGCATTTTTGGTGCTAGTGTGTGCGTGAGTTATTTTTCGTACAAGTGTGCATGCATGAAATAACACCAAATAGAGAGAAAATATTTTTTGTGAAAGTGTTGTGCACTAATATCAAATAAAGAGTTTCTTTAAATTTGTTCTCTACATTCTTCGTTCTAGTTCTTGAGACAGTGATGCGTCCACACGCAATTACTAGTCCCGGGATATAGCGAGAAAGATCGAGTGGTTCAAACAAGAGCATATCGTAAAGTGAATGAGCCTCCAAATGTTGGTAATGTTCTAAAATCTTTTTCATTATTGATTTCAATTTCCTGTGTTTACATATTGTATATATTAATTTCAAAAATAATTACGATCCCAAGTTCACTGGTACCAGACCGATTATGATCCGTATACTTTTTTCAAAAAAAAAAAGATTTCCTCTGCTTTACTAGTGGACAGGGTTCCAACCATTGGTATTAGAGCCAATTTATTGGAACAGGAAATTGTTTTCAATGCTCATATATGTATGAATGCGTAGGGACCATCTATATGATTGTATGAATGTTAATAATTAAATTGTTTAATTTAAATATGGTTTATCGTAATTTTTCAAGGTAATGTGGATTTAGGGTTTATGGGTTTTAAATTTTTTATTATTATTTTTACTGTTATTTTATTGTAAATACAAATGATTGTAACTTGTAAACGAAGGCCTGGAAAAACACGAGCTATGAGGTACTGTTCACAGACACTGTTCACTGGCATTGTACACGCGACTGTTCACGACACTGTTCATGGGCACTTTTCACACGGTACTGTTCATGGCATTGTTCACATCATCTTGCACAGTTCAGTAGGCAAGTGTTGCCTAGTGCGTTCCTTGTGGATTTCTTGTTTCAGATTCACTAGATGAATTGAAGTGGCTTGAAAAGACTGGAATACTTGAAAATTATAAGAAGATCAAGGAATGCCTTGGGGGTATATTTGAAATTTTAGATTCCAATTTTTTTTAGGTTAAATAATCCACAGTACTTGATCAATTCATGTATGCTTTATATTATATGAAGATAAAAGAACTGTCATGCATACATATGTCATTTAGATTAGATGTGTCTATACAAATATATTTGATACGCCATACATGTATCATAGCTTGACAATTTATCTATTTTTTTAATATGATTAAAATCAGTATATACATAATTGGATATGAAAATGAGATTAGTTTTTTAATGTTTAAAAAGGTGGTAATTCTCATTAATATTAATCTAGTTATTAAAGAGCTTAATAAGTTATATTAATAGGGTCAGTTATTGTCATTAGGATTAGTATGATTAATGACCTAATAATAAATGAACTGAATAAGGGTCATTTATTGTAATTAGGATTAATATGATTAATGACCTAATAATACATGAACAAAATAAAGTGTTAGAGTTTTAAAAGTTAAAACTTGGTAAACACTAACATAATAATCTGACCTTAGTAAAAACTGGGTAAACACTAATATAATAATCTGACATTAGTAAATAGTTTTCAAAGACTTAGATTATTCACTAATAGATTAGATTTTTAGTAGTTAAAAATCATAAATATTTTATTAGTTAATTAGAACTTGTTTCTAATAATGAATTAGTTAATGCGCTAGATAACTTGATTAAAGTTTACCGTTTGATCCTGTAAAGTCTAGGTGCATTAACGGATAATAGAAAACCATAATTTTAAAATAGTGAGTGAGAGAGGGATAAATGACATTTATATCCCGCAGTCTCCATCATTAGTTCAACACCATGAGATCGAGTGGGGCCTCATTGCGGCTTTGCTTTCGTCCTCCCTAAGGAGGGTTTACATAACGATCAATACCAAAGTTGACTTCCTAACGGGGTAGGATTTATGAGGATATTTCGGGATTGACCGACCCTAAGGCAGCAATTCTCGAGTTAAACTTATGAGATTTGAAATGGTGGGTTACACACACAAAGGTTTTGATTAAGTTTTGTTAATTAAAAACTTGACTCAATAAACAATAATTGAATGATATGGAATAAGAGTTATTCTAGAATAACAATTAATTGAGAATGTCTCGGCCCAGCATGTAAAGACTTGACCGACCCTAAGGCGGCACATCTTTGTGATTTGTTGGATTGTCGTGGCATAGTAATTGGTTTTAGGGTAGTTCTAGTACATTAAACATGTTCATGAATCATGTTTAAATTTATGCCAAAGCATTCGCACTTGGTTTAAATAAATGACCGAATGAATGTTTTATTTATTTCAGAAATTATGTCTTCTACAATACAACAAATTCTTACGAACGACAAATTTACTGATGATAACCACACTAAGTGGAAATAAAATATTAATGCAATATTGGTCACGAAAGACCTCAAGTTTGTGCTTATGGAGGAATGTCCTCTAGCGCCTACTGCCAATGCCTCACAAACTATTCGTGAGGCATACCAGTGATGGCACTCATCTGATAAGAAGGCCTGAACATATAAGTTGGCTTCTATGATAGACGTGCTTGTCACAAAGCATGAAGCAATGACTTCACTATTCACTATCATCCAACTTATGCGCTTCTCAAGTCAAAAGCATACAATTATATCTTATGAGATACACATAGCCAAATCTTGAGTGATCATCCGTGAAAGTGATGAAGTACTCATATCCACCTCTAGCTTGAATGCTCATAGGACCACACACATATTATTGTGTATCAATCCTAAACATTCATTGGCTCTTGTGCCTTTGGTCATGAAAGACCTTTTGGTCAACTTACCTTCTAGACAAGATTCACAAGTTTATAGATCATTAACCTTTAAGTCACTTAAAGGTCCATCACTAACTAATCTTTTGATCCTATCAAGGTTAATATGACCTAGGCGCAAATGCCATAGGTAGGTTTCATCTTTTGATAATTTTACTCTTTTATGATTACGTTACGTTGATTCCGTGTCTAACAAGTGAGAGATATTTCTATGCAAATAGAATAAACCGTTTTCCAATGTACCTTTGCAAATCATTTTGTTATTCTTACTAATAATAAAGGTTTTATTAAAGGTAACCGAATAACCATATTTATTAACCAAATTTATTTAAACAAGAAACTGAAATTAAATTTCTCTTGAATTGAGGTACATAATAAACGTCTATCAAATCTAAATGCCTGTAAGAATCTAAATTTATTCTAAAATCTTCCATTACACTAGTAGGCATCAGCGCTATGTTGGCTAAACATAAGTTGAATTCTTTCTCATTAAGTCTCTTCCTTTCCCGGAACCTCTTCTAGTTAGACCCAAGTTACTTTTTCTTCTGTTGTTTCTTAACCTTCTAACGGGTCTTAAAAGTAGCAACTTTATCAACCATATGAATCTCTTGACTCTTGCCTTTCACAAGAATCTTTTTGGTGCTTTAAGAATTTTGCATCAGGACTTGCAAGGTGTATTCCTTAATGTTCAAGGTGTAGTCCAATTTGAACTAATCAAAGGAACCCGACAGTGAGTTGACAATCATGTCAATTTTTCATCTCAACATCTATTTCATCACCATTGAGTTCAGCAATATTTAGATGTGCTATGACTTTCATCATGTGATCTTTCAGATCCTGTCCAGGTTTCATCCTAAGATTTATTAAAGCAGTCGCTGCCTTATACTTAGTCATTCTGAACTTCATAGCAAACATCTCTTCCAGAGACATCATTATATTGGCAGCAGTCTCCATTCCTTCATGTTGCTATTGCAACACGTCGGAGATGGTGGCAATAATGTAACATACATTTATCCATCTCATCTAAAGATTTCCACTATTAATATTCATCTCTTTGCTCCTCATTAGATTCATTAATAAGAGTAGGTGTTTAGGAATAGACATAACGAACTTATGGTTTTTCAACTTCAAACAACAACCCAATTTTCCTTTCCCATTTGTCATAATCATCACCAATTTAAGTATTATCTTTTAGAATGTTTGATTAGTAAAAAAATTATAAAAGTAAACAATCATTATAAAGCACTTTCGAACATTTATCTCGAATTAATTAAAATAATTCAATCGTAAAAATTTAACGGTGATCCAACACCCATAAATGTCACGTCTCCTTTAGGAGTTCGCACCATTTACTAGTTGGACCAGGTCCCATCCAATTGTTAACATAACAACCAGCGTTTTCATTTTTAGCCTTGTGATTTTATTAACAAGAACTCTTGGGAGGATATTAATACACTCACATTGAGTGTGTTACCAAGTTATCGACATTCAATATTTTCCCTCACGAATATCCCTCTTTTGGAAGTAGATATCGTTTGGGTTAATTATCTAGTCTATCCTTGTAAGTAAGTATCTTGCTAAATCCCATTAATGAATACCCCTAGGGGGGTTATTACACAAAACATAAAGCTCAACTAAACTTGGAGGCCATAGGTGTTTCGAAACTCCTTCTCCTACTCAACTTTTTAAGGAGTGTGATCGAATTCAAAAGAATGGTTTACCAAGTTATCTAGATGCCAATAAGATACCTAAATCATTCAATGTGTGTTCATACCAAAAGAGATATATGAGTGGCACTCCTATTCTATATGACATGTTATCATACAACAACAAATATTGTAATATTTACGAAAATATAAATAGCTACAATTTTGGTCCAACCTAGAAAAACAAGTAATTTATGTATGTCTTGGAATATAAAAAACTCTTTTCTTGGCAAACAAGTCTTCATGCAAACTTCGACGTTTGGACTCCCTCAACGCCCTCCCATAGGCATGCACACCCTTGGCTCTCTCCCATAGGCGTGCACAGCCCATAACCCCATAAAAGGCTGCCATCTGCAGCCAAAGCTTCGATAGGGCTACCGTGCGCAGCTCAGGCCACAACAATCGTAAAAATTTAACGGTGATCCAACACCCATAAATGTCACGCATCCTTTAGGAGTTTGCACCACTTACTAGTTGGACTAGGTCCCATCTAATTGTTAACATAACAACCAGCGTTTTCATTTTTAGCCTTGTGATTTTATTCACAAGAACTCTTGGGAGGATATTAATAAACTCACATTGAGTGTGTTACCTGTAGGGAAAAAACGGTTTAGAAACGCAGCGGAAGAGTGAGAAAAATGAGATTAGGGTTTGCGTATAAATAAAAAATTTCCCTTTTATGCAACGAGAACCTTAACCATAGATTAATTGATGTATATAAAAGTATCGTACCTTTTTCGCATGACGATTGAACAAGCGCCGAATTAATTCCGTAAGATCTTCCAATCCAATAACGAACGTGAATCACCTATAAGTTTGGGCTTCCTTTCTTTAAATTGTATTCCTGAGGATGGAGACAAATCAAATATCTTTTCTTTGTTAGTTACAAATATCCTTCAAGAGAAAAAATCCAAGAACGTCTGGTCACTTGTGAATTATCAATCAATTTGATTGTAACTCGCGTGAACCTTGATTCGATGTTGTACACAAAACCTTTTTGATGTAAAGGATATTAGTATACTATCGAATACAATAACGTTCCCCATTTTTTCACTACTTGGCCGAATTCACACACTATTGCTTAGAGAAGATTAAATTTTGTCTAGAGTAAAATCAGATTTTTCTCCCTCAAAATTCTATGATAGCCAAATTCTTCACTAAGAAAAATATGGCTTGGCCGAAATTCCTCTCTAATGTTCCATGGTCATGATTGAAATTATTCATACACATATATATAGGTTCATAAATCCTTTCCTAAGAAGGATTCACTTGGTTGGCAAGAATACTTTCCTTAGGTGGATTTATTTGGTAGTTAGAATCCTTATCTAAAAAGAAAACTAACTACTCCTTTAACTATATGTTGTGTTGGCCGAATTTTCGGTCTTTTATATAGGTTAGGAGAGTTCAGTCTTTCCTAAGGAAGATTACATGATGGACAAGAATCCTATCCTTAGGTAGATTAACTTGGCGGTTATGAATCCTTTTCAAATAAGAATTCTACCAATAAGTAGTTTTACTTGGTGACCAAGAATCCTTTTCCAAAAAGAATTCTTTCCTACACCAAGACTCCTAATCCAACTCAATAGTGTATTTGTAACCATATTAAAGACTTCCTAATTTGATTAGATAAATAACTCCTTTCATTATCTACTTATCAAATATAGTCTTTAACATTAGCTATACTACCAACAATACTATAGTTTTAGGAGACCATCTCCTAATAGGAAAAGATTTTGACTTTTAATTAAATAATTAATTAATCAACAAATTAATTAATTTCCATTTAATTAAACAATAATAAAATAAGAATAATATATTTAAGCTATTGACCATAGACATTGCCGCCCATACCTATTATAAAGGCCATATATCATTTTTCTTATTTTATTAAATCCATTGGACCTTAATAAAAAGTCCATATGCGAACTAGACCTATTCTTACAAAAAGAAACAAGTTCACATGCCTTATTACAATTCTAGATGGACCCCTAAATTGGTCCAGTAGAATATATCAAGTGATCCATGCAAGTTCGTATGGATTGGGGATCTTGGCGGGCCATCTAAATTTAAGCTACAACAGACACAACCCAATCACAATCAACAAATGATTCACTTAGGTCCGATCTATTTAATTTTAGTTCATTCCATTAAAGAACTAAAATTGAACTCTTAAATAAAGTTAGAATAGGTTGTTGTTACTCATTTATACCTTAAACAACCTTATTGAAGAAAGTGTATCCTCGTGAAGAATACCAGTAATCGCCAAAAGCTCATAAACCGCCTATAGCTCTCCAAGTTACTATATTTACTCATATGACCACATTTTGAACTTGGATATCCTGACTTATCCAGAAGCCATGTTTCAATTGACACTATTGTAAACTTAACGTTAAGGTTTAATATCCAATACCTCAAAACATCCATATGATGGTATTCTACTCTCATTCAGTAAATGGAGTCATGATGTCCATATCTATAAATGAAGTCCTCTATCGATTAACTAATGAATACCACCAAACTATCGAGGATAGACTATGCTATATAATCGTACTCATTGATAGCTCAAATGATAACACTTGCAACCATAAGTCCATCATTTATCTCGGGATTAAGATAGACTCTCTGATTGTCTTTAAATGAAACCTTTTATCCATTGACGGTTCTAGATAAAGTATTTCATTTTGATCCTATTCAATGCACCCAGTGCACTAGATTCTTTTGTCCATAGACACCACACTTTGATGATTTTAGACTCATCATAACACATTTGATCCCACTCAAATGCTAGGTAAAGAATCTACAACTTTGACAAGATAAAGGTGCCCAACCTTCTAACTTAAGTTGTGAATTTTATTTAAGACTAACTACAGAATTGTGTCTACCTCAAACATATCTAGTTGTATGAACAATTCTTCTTTTCTCATAGTCTTTTGAGCTTATGATTATTTACTTTTGACAATTATAATAATTAAACTATAAATGCTATAAGATTTGTTAAACTAGAAATCACTTTATTCATATGAAAAGATTGTTAATTACAATATTACACTCTTGCTATCGAGCATAATCCTAACAATCTCCCACTTTCTCTATAGCAAATGTGTCATATCTCTCATCCCCATGTTCTCTAGATGCCCATCAAAACTCTTTTGAGGAAGAGCCTTTGTAAAGGGGTCTGCTAGATTTTCTGCTGATGCGATCTTGGTAATCGTCACATCACCCTTATGAACAATTTCCCTTAGAAGGTGATACTTTCTTTCAATGTGTTTCCCTCTCTTATGACTTCTTGGTTCTCTCGAATTAGCCACTGCTCCACTATTATCACAATAGATAATGATCTGCTTATTCGCTTCAGGAACCACTTCCAAGTCAATCAACAATTGGAGGAGCTAGACAACCTCTTTAGCAGCCTCGCATGCGGCAACATACTCGGCTTCCATGGTGGAATCAGTAATACAAGATTGCTTGATACTCCTCCATATGACTGCCCCTTCCTCCAATAGTAAACACAGATCCTGATGTTGATCTTCTGGAGTCAGAAACAGACTGAAAATCAGAATCTGTATACCCAACAAGAATTAAATCCCTTCCAAAGTATACAAGCATATAATCTCTCGTTCTCCTAAGATACTTGAAAATATGCTTGACTGCCGTCCAGTGATCAGGACCAACTTTCGATTGAAACCTGCTAACTATGCCTATAGCAAAACAAATATCTGGTCTAGTACAGAGTATTGCATACATGAGACTTCCAACTGCCGATGCGTATGGAACCCTACTCATGAATTGCTCTTCATGCTCATTCTTAAAAACTTGTTCCTTAGAAAGTTTGATTCCATGCCTAAAAGGTAACATACCTTTCTTGGAATCTTGCATGGAAAACCTAGAATATAACTTGGGATAATGCAATCGTTCTATTCTTGCATGGAAAAGATTTTATCTATGTATGAAGCTTGGGATAATGCAATTGTTCTATTCATTCTATCTCTTATGACTTGGATACCAAGAATATAACTTGCTTCTCCCAAGTCTTTCATATCAAATTGTTTTGCTAACCATTCTTTTATTGATGTCAATACACCTACATCGTTTCCGATGAGTAGTATATCATCAAAGTAAAGAACTAGGAAAACCAACTTGTCACCTTTAATCCTTTTGTATACACAAGGTTCATCAAGGTTTTGAATAAATCCAAGACCTTTAACGGCTCGATCGAATCTTATGTTCCAGGATCTGGATGCTTGCTTCAATCCATATATGGATCTTTGAAACTTGCATACCCTTTCCTCTTGGCCCTTTTCAATGAATCCTTCTGGTTGCATCATATAAATGATTTCGTCAAGATTTCCATTATGGAAAGTTGGCTTGACGTCCATTTTCCAAATCTCTAGGTCTTGAGATGCCGCAATGGATAAGAGTATCCTAATGGATTTAAGCATGGCCACATGAGAGAAGGTTTCTTCATAATCGATACCTTCCTTCTGTGTATAACCTTTACCTCCCAATCTAGCTTTATAGGTTTCCACCTTTCCATCCATTCCTCTTTTCCTCTTGTATGCCCACCTGCACCCGATGGGTTTTATCCCTTTAGGCAAGTCTACAAGAGACCAGACTTTATTTTTTAACATAGATTCAATTTCGGATTGCATTGCCTTTTTCCAATGGCGACAATCAACATCTCCCATTGGTTCCTTGTACGTATAGGGGTCATCGTCGTCCGAAAGATTCTATACAGATTCTCCTAGACCGATGTATCTTTCAGGTTGTCTAACAACCCTCCCACTACGACAAGGTATGGTGGATTGTTGATCTTGTGTTGGTACGAAATTTACAATTGGACTTGGTTGCGAAACCTCTTGTGGAATTGTATCTCCTAAAAGCTCATTTAGGACAATTCTACTTTTAGGCACAAAATTATTCATATAGTCCTCTTATAGAAATTTAGCATTTGTTGAAACAAATACTTTAAGATCTGAAGACTATAAAAATAATATCCTTTTGTTCCATTTGGATACCCTACAAATATGCATGTTTCTGAACGGGACTCCATTTTCTCTGTCTTTCCTTTTAACACGTGCGCCGAACACCCAAATATCCTTAAGTGTTGTAAACTAGGCTTTCGTCCAGTCCACAACTCATGCGGTGTTTTCGGAACCGACTTAGATGGTATATCGTTTAGAATATACATGGCAGTTTGTAAAGCATATCCCCAAAAAGAACTAGGGAGCGTTGAATAACTCAACAAAGACCTAACCATATCCAAAAGAGTTCTATTTCTCCTTTCTGCCACCCTATTTTGTTGAGGTATGCCTGGTGCAGAAAACTGAGAAATTATTCCATTATCAATAAGATATTGCTGAAACTAACCAGATAGATATTCTCTGCCAAGATCGGACCTCAAGATTTTTATGCGTTTCTCAAGCTGATTTTCTACTTCAGCTTTAAATGCTTTGAACATATCAAAAGCATCCGACTTATGTCTCATGAGATACACATAGCCAAATCTTGAGTGATCATCCATGAAAGTGATGAAGTACTCATATCCATCTCTAGCTTGAATGCTTAAAGGTCCACACACATCAGTGTGTATCAATCCTAAACATTCTATGGCTCTTGTGCCTTTGGTCGTAAACGACCTTTAGGTCATTTTACCTTCGAAACAGGATTCACAAGTTGGTAGATCATCAACCTTTAAGTCACTTAGAGGTCCGTCGCATACCAATCTTTTAATCCTATTAAGGTTAATATGACCTAGGCGCAAATGCCATAGGTAGGTTTCATCTTTTGATAATTTTACTCTTTTTTGATTAGGTTCCATTGATTTCATGTCTAACAAGTGAGAGATATTTCCATGCAAATAGAATAAACCGTTTTCCAGTGTACCTTTGCAAACAAATTTGTTATTCTTACTAATAATAAAACAATTATTAAAAGTAACCGAATATCCAAATTTATTTAGACAAGATACCTAAATTAAATTCCTCTTGAATATTGGTACATAATAAACGTTTAATAATACTAAATGCCTATAAGAATCAAAATTGATTCTAATATCTCCCACTACACTAGTAGACACCAACGCTCCATTGCCTAAATGCAAGTTGAATTCATTCTTATCCAGTCTATTCCTTTGACCCTTTTCACCATAAAAGAAACAGTTTCCTTTGATCTTGGTTACTTTATTGGTCTCCTTCTAAGAAGGCTCAAGTTGCTTTTTCTTCTGTTATCTCTTGACCTTCTAACGGGTCTTAACAGTAGCAAATTTACCAACCATATGAATCCTTGTCTAGAGACATCATAATATCGGCAGCAGTCTCAATTCCTTCATGTTGTTGTTGCAACACGTTGGAGATGATGGTCATAATGTAACATACATTTAGCCATCTCTTCTAAAGACTTCAACTACTGATACTCATCTCTTTGCTCCTGAGTAGATTCATTAGTTTGGTGGTTAAGGAATATACAGAATGAACTTATACTTTTCAGCTTGCAACAACAACCAATATTCCTTTTCCATGTGACATAATTATCACCAGTTAAAGTATTATCTTTTAGGATATTGATTAGGGATGGGGTCATGATGTCTTTTTAATAACAAAAATTATATAAGTAAACAATCATGATATAGCACTTTTGAATATTTATCTTGAATTAAATAAAATAATTCAATCGTAAAAATTCAACGGTGATCCAACACCCATAGATGTCACGCCTCTATTGGGAGTACGAACGATTTACTAGTTGGACTAGGTCCCACCTAATTGTTAACATAACAACCAACGTTTTCAATTTTAGCCTTGTGATTTTATTAACAAGAACTCTTGGGAGGATATTAATAAATTCACATTGAGTGTGTTACCAAGTTATCGACCTTCAATAGAATCCCTCACGAATATCCCTCCTTTGGGAGTAGATATCGTTTGGGCTAATTGTCTAGTCTATCCTTGTAAGGAAGTATCTTGCTAAATTCCATTCATGAATACCTCTTGGGATGTTATTCACGAAACATAAAGCTCAACTAAACTTGGAGGCCATAGGTGTTCCAAAACACCTTCTCCCACTCAATTGTTTAAGGCATGTGATTGAATTCCAAAGAATGATTTACCAAGTTATCTAGATGCCAATTTAGATACTTAAACAATTCAATGCATGTTCATACCAAAAGAGATATATGAGTGGCACTCCTATTCTATATGACATGTTATCAAACAATGACAAACATTACAATATTTACAAAAATATAAATAGCTACAATTTTGGTCCATCCTAGAAAAACAATTAAATTACATATATCTTGGAATACAAGAACTTCTTTCTTGGTGAACAAGTCTTCACGCGACCTTCATCTTTCGGACTCCCTCGGCTACATGGGCGTACGCACCCCTTGCCCTTACCCATAGGCGTGAGCATGTCACAAGCCCATAAAGGGCTGCCATGCGCTGCCCATGGCTACAACAAGGGCTGCTGTGAGTAGCCCATGCAACAACAAACGTGGCAGCACGCTCTTCGCACGCACGTTCGTTGTTACGGCTCGCACGGTCCCAAACTTGTTCCTGTTACTCCTAATTCTTCAAACCTTCTAGTCTTCGAAACTTGAATGTATTACAGAAGAATTTACATAAAAAAATACTACAGTTTTTTTTTTATTATTATTATTACAACAACAAAATAAAAAAAAACTTAGCAACTACCAAGAAGAAAATTATGGCGATTATAGACCACCCTTCTTGTTACAATCCCAAAACAAAATTACATTGAAATTCTAGGACCAAAATTGAGTAATAACAATCAACATATAAAACATATATATATCCACACATTCCAATGTAAATATATATGCGAATACCTAGAGTGCCATCTCTTTCTAAAACATGCATATATACAACACAAGAAAAAGATTCACGAACACATACATCAATTAATCAAGGGTACAACCAGGCTCTGATACTAATTGTAGGGAAAAACGGTTTAGAAACGCAACGGAAGCATGAGAAAAAAATGAGATTAGGGTTTGCGTATAAATAAAAAATTTCCCTTTTTGCCAACGAGAACCTTAACCATAGATTAATTGATGTATATAAAAGTATCGTACCTTTTTTGCATGACGATTGAACAAGCGCCGAATTAATTCCGTAAGATCTTCCAATCCAATCACGAACGTGAATCACCTAGGAGTGTGGGCTCCCTTTCTTTAAATTGTATTCTTGAGGATGGAGACAAATCAAATATCTTTTCTTTGTTAGTTACAAATATCCTCCAAGAGAAAAAGTCCAAGAACGTCCGGTCACTTGTAAATTATCAATCAATTTGATTGTAACTCAAGTGAACCTTGATTCGATGTTGTACACAAAACCCTTTTGATGTAAAGGATATTAGTATACTATCGAATACAATAACGTTCCCCTTTTTTTTCTCTACTTGGCTGAATTCACACACTATTGCTTAGAGAAGATTGAATTTTGTCTAGAGTAAAATCAGATTTTTCTCCCTCAAAATTCTATGATAGCCAAATTCTTCACTAAGAAAAATATGGCTTGGCCGAAATCCCTCTCTAATGTTCCATGGTCATGATTGAAATTATTCATACACATATATATAGGTTCATAAATCCTTTCCTAAGAAGGATTCACTTGGTTGGCAAGAATCCTTTCCTTCGGTGGATTTATTTGGCAATTAGAATCCTTATCTAAAAAGAAAACTAACTACTCCTTTAACTATATATTGTGTTGGCCGAATTTTTGGTCTTTTATATTGGTTAGGAGAGTTCAATGTTTCCTAAGAAGGATTACTTGATGGACAAGAATCCTATCCTTAGGTAGATTAACTTGGTGGTTATGAAGCCTTTTCAAATAAGAATTCTACCACTAGGTAATTTTACTTGGTGACCAAAAATTCTTTCCTACACCAAGACTCCTAATCCAACTCAATATTGTATTTGTAACCATATTAAAGACTTCATAATTTGATTAGATAAATCACTCTTTTCATTATCTACTTATCAAATATAGTCTTTAACATTAACTATACTACCAACAATAGTATAGTTTTAGGATACCATCTCCTAATAGGAAAAGATTTTGACTTTTAATTAAATAATTAATTAATCAACAAATTAATTAATTTCCATTTAATTAAATAATATTAAAATAATAATAATATATTTAAGCTATTGACCATAACCATTGCCGCCCATACCAAGTATAAAGGCCATATATCATTTTTCTTATTTCATTAAATCCATTGGACCTTAATAAAAAGTCCACATGTGAATTAGACCTATTCTTACAAAAAGAAACAAGTTCACATGCCTTATTACAATTCTAGATGGACCCCTAATTTGGTCCAGTAGAATATATCAAGTGATCCATGCAAGTTCGTGTGGATTGGGGATCTTGGCGGGCTATCTAAATTTAAGCTACAATAGACACAACCCAATCACAATCAACAAATGATTAACTTAGGTCCGATCGATTTAATTTTAGTTCATTCCACTACAGAACTAAAAATGAACTCTTAAATAAAGTTAGAATAAGTTGATGTTACTCATTCATACTCTAGACAACCTTATTGGAGAAAGTATATCCTCGTGAAGAATACCAGTAATCGTCAATAGCTCATAGACCGCCTATAGCTCTCCAAGTTACTATATTTACTCATATGACCACATTTTGAACTTGGATATCTTGACTTATCCAGAAGCCATGTTTCAATAGACACTAATGAAAACTTAACGTTAAGGTTTAATATCCAATGCCTCAAAACATCCATATGATGGTATTCTACTCTCATCAATAAATTGAGCCATGATGTCCATATCTATAAATAAAGTCCTCTATCGATAAACAAATGAATACCACAAAACTATCGAGGATAGACTATGCTATATAATGGTACTCATTGATAGCTCAAATGATAACATTTGCAACCATAAGTCCATCATTTATCTCAGGATTAAGATAGACTCTCCGATTGTCTTCAAATGAAAACTTTTATTCATTGACGGTTCTAGATAAAGTATTTCATTTTGATCCTATTCAATGCACCTTGTGCACTAGATTCTTTCGCCCAAAGACACCACACTTTGATGATTTTAGACTCATCATAACACATTTGATCCTACTCAAATGCTAGCAAAAGAATCTACAACTTTGACAAGATAAAGGCGCCCAACCTTCTATCTTTAGTTGTGAATTTTATTCAAGACTAGCTAAAGAATTGTGTCTACCTCATACATATCTAGATGTATGAACAATTCTTCTTTTCTCATAGTCTTTTGACCATATGATTATTTACTTTTGACAATTATAATAATTAAACTATAAATGCTATAACATTTGTAAAACTAGAAATCACTTTATTCATATGAAAAGATTGTTAATTACAATATTACACTCTTGCTATAGAGCATAATCCTAACATTACCAAGTTATCGACCTTCAATATATTCCCTCACGAATATCCCTTCTTTGGGAGTAGATATCGTTTGGGTTAATTATCTAGTCTATCATTGTAAGGAAGTATCTTGCTAAATCCCATTAATGAATACCTCTTAGGGGGTTATTACACGAAACATAAAGCTCAACTAAACTTGGAGGCCGTAGGTGTTCTGAAACGCCTTCTCCTACTCAACTGTTAAAGGCCTGTGATCGAATTCCAAAGAATTGTTTCCAAGTTATCTAGATGCCAATAAGATACCTAAATCATTCAATGCGTGTTCATACCAAAAGAGATATATAAGTGGCACTCCTATTCTATATGACATGTTATCATACAACAAAAAATATTGTAATATTTACGAAAATATAAATAGCTACAATTTTGGTCCAACATAGAAAACAAGTAAATTACGTATGTCATGGAATACAAAAAACTCCTTTCTTGGTGAATAAGTCTTCATGCAACCTTCGTCTTTTGGACTCCCTCAACGCCCTCCCATGGGAGTGCGTGCACACCCTTGGCTCCCTCCCATGGGTGTGCACAGCCCATAACCCCATAAAGGGCTGCCATGTGCAGCCATAGCTTCCATAGGGCTGCCATGCGCAGCTCAGGCCACAACAATCGTAAAAAATTAATGGTGATCCAACACCCATAAATGTCACTCCTCCTTTGGGAGCTCGTACCATTTACTAGTTGGACTAGGTCCCATCCAATTGTTAACATAACAACCAGCTTTTTCATTTTTAGCCTTGTGATTTTATTAACAAGAACTCTTGGGAGGATATTAATAAACTCACATTGAGTGTGTTACCAAGTTATCGACCTTCAATATATTCCCTCATGAATATCCCTCCTTTGGGAATAGATATCGTTTGGGTTAGTTATCTAGTCTATACTTGTAAGGAAGTATCTTGCTAAATCCCATTCATGAATACCCCATGGGGGTTATTACACGAAACATAAAGCTCAACTAAACTTGGAGGCCGTAGGTGTTCCGAAACACTTTCTCCTACTCAATTGTTTAAGGCTTGTGATCGAATTCCAAAGAATGGTTTACCAAGTTATCTAGATGCCAATTAGATACCTAAATCATTCAATGCGTGTTCATACCAAAAGAGATATATGAGTGGCACTCCTATTCTATATGACATGTTATCATACAACAACAAATATTGTAATATTTACGAAAATATAAATAGCTACAATTTTGGTCTAACCTAGAAAAACAAGTAAATTGCATATGTCTTGGAATACAAAAAACTCCTTTCTTGGCGAACAAGTCTTCATGCAACCTTCATTGTTTGGACTCCCTCTGTTGCCTCCTATGGGCTTCTGCAACCTTGGCTCCCTCCCATGGGCGTGCACAACCCACAACCCCACAAAGGCTGCATGTGCAGCCCATGGTTTCCATAGGGCTGCCTGCCCAGCCCATTGCACAACAATCGTGGCCTCGTGCTCTTCGCACGCACGTTTGTTGTTATGGCTCACACGGTCCCAAACTTGTTCCGGTTTCTTCCAGTTCTTCAAACCTTCGAGTCTTCGATACTTGAATGTATTACAAAAGAACTTTAAATAAAAAAAAGTAGTGCAGTTTTTTTATTATTATTATAATATAGTGCAGTTTTTTTTATTACAATAGCAAAATAAAACAAAACTTAGCACCTACCAAGAATAAATTTTGAGTGTCATCTCTTTCTAAAACATGCATATATACAATAAAAAGATAAAGATTCACGTACACATACATCAATTAATCAAGGGTACAACCAGGCTCTGATACAAATTGTAGGGAAAATAGCACAACTAAAGCGTAAAATTAGGGTTTGATAATTTAAAAAGTTTTACCTTTTAAAGAAAGAACCTTAACCCTAGATTAATTGATGTATATCAAAAGTTTCGTACCTTTTTTTTCGTGACGATTGAACTAGCGACGAATTGAAACAAACAAAATCTTCTTTTTTGTTAGTCACAATAATCCTCAAAGAGAAAAACCAAGAACGTCCAGTCACTTATGAATTATCAAACAATTTGATTGAAACTCGCGTGAACCTTGATTCAATGTTGTACACAAAACCCTTTTGATGCAAAGGATACAAGTGTAGTATCGAAAACAAAACGTTCCCTCATTTCTCTATTCTTGGACGAAGTTTTTTTATAACAGTAAAAAACAACTTCTCACACAAAAAATTATGGTTTGGTCAAAATTATACATAGGAGTATATATAGGTGGCCGAAAATCCTCCTAGAAAGAGGATTTATACTTCACCAAGACTCCTATCAAATTTTGGATACAATCTTCTTAAAAAGAGGATTTCTTTTTCACACCTAGACTCCTAATGTATTTAGTTTAGGAGACCTAATCTGTTGGGATTATGCTCGATAACAAGAGTATAATAATGTATTTGACAATCTTTACATATTAATAAAGTGATTTATAGTTTAACAAATCTTGTAGTATTTATAGTTTAAATATTATAATTGTCAAAAGTAAATAATCATAAAATCAAAAGACTATGAGAAAAGAAAAATTGTTCATACATATAGATATGTATGAGGTAGACACAATTCTTTAGTCAGTCCTGAATAATGTTCACAACTTAAGATAAAGGTTGGGCGTCTTTATCTTGTCAAAGTTGTAGATTCTTTTGCTAGCGTATGAGTGGGATCAAATATGTTATGATGAGTCTAAAATCTTCAAAGTTTGGTGTCTTTGGGCAAAAGAATCTAGTGCACTGGGTGCATTGAATAGGATCACAATGAATTACTTTATCTAGAATCGTCAATGGATAAAAGTTTTCACTTGAAGACATTCGGAGAGTCTATCTCAATCCTGAGATAAATGATGGACTTATGGTTACAAGTGTTATCATTTGAGCTATCAATGAGTACGATTATATAGCATAGTCTATCCTCGATAGTTTGGTGGTATTTATTTGTTAATCGATAGAGGACTTCATTTATAGATATGGACATATTGGCTCCCTTTATTAAATGAGAGTTGAATATCATCATATGGATGTTTTGAGGTATTGGATATTAAATCTTAACGTTAAGTTTTCAATAGTGTCTATTGAAACATAGCTTCTGGACAAGTCAAAATATCCAAGTTTAAAATGTGGTCATATGAGTAAATATGGTAACTTGGAGAGCTATAGGCGGTCTATGAGCTCTTGTCGATTACAGGTATTCTTTATGAGATTACAGTTTCTCTATTACGAATGCCTAGGGTATGAATGAGAAATATAAACTTATTCTATCTTTATTTAAGAGTTCATTTTTAGTTCTTTAGTGGAATAAACTAAAATTAATAGATCGGACCTAAGTGAATCATTTGTTGATTGTCATTGGGTTGTGTCTATTGGAGCTTAAATTAAGATAGCCCACCAAGATCCTCAATCCACGCAAACTTGCATGGATCACTTGATATATTCTACCGGACCAATTTAGGGGTCCATTTAGAATTGTATTAAGGCATGTGAACTTGTTTATTTGTTTAAGAATAGGTCAAGTTTACATGTGGACTTTTTATTAAGGTCCAATGGATTTAATAAAATAAGAAAAATAATATATGGCCTATATATATGTGTTGGGCGGCAAGGCTATTTAGAATAGCTTAGTTATATATATATATTTTTTAATTAAATAGAAATTAATTAATTTGTTGATTAATTAATTATTTAATTACAAGTAAAAAAAAAATCTAGTAGGAGATGGTCTCTTAATATTATACTATTGTTGGTAGTATAATTAATATTAAAGATTATATTTGATAAGTAGATAAATAATAGGAATTATTTATCTAGTCAAATTAGGAAATCTTTAATATGGTTACAAATATACTACTGAGTTTGATTAGGAGTATTAGTGTAGGAAAGAATTCTTTTTAGAAAAGGATTCTTGGTCACCAAGTAAATCTACTGATAGGTAGAATTCTTCTTTGAAAAGGATTCTTAAGCACCAAGTAAATCCACCTAAGGAAAGGATTCTTAACAACCAAGTAAATCCTTCTTAGGAGAGGATTTATGATCCTATATATATTTCTCTTAAATTTCAGCCTGCCCATACTATTCTAAGAGAAGATTTCGGCCAACCCTAGTTCAATTTAAGAGAAGATTTCGACCAACCTAAAGAATTCAACTTGGAGAGAATTTGGCCACCATAAGATTTTTGGGAGAAAAATCTGTTTTTGCTCTAGACAGAATTCTATCAACTCTAAAAAATAGTGTGAGATTTGGCAAAGAAGAAAAGGAAGAAAGAACGTTTAGTTTTCAAAAGTACACTAGTAACCTTTACATTAAGAGGATTTGTTTACAAGATCGAATCAAGGTTCACACGAGTTTCAATCAAATTGATTGATAATTCATAAGTGACCTAACGTTCTTTGTTTTCTTCTTGGAGGATTATTGTGACTAACAAAGAAAAATATTTGTTTGTTTCCATCCTCAAGTATACAATTAGAAAGAGAGGGAGCCCACACTCCTAGGTGATTCATGTTCGTGATTGGATTGGAAGTTCTTACAGATTCAATTCTGCGCTAGTTCAATCGTCACGAAAAAAAGGTATGATACTTTTATATATATCAATTAATCTAGGGTTAAGGTTCTTGATATTTAAAAGGGAAAAAACATTATACGCAAACCGTAATTTTAATTTTTCAGCTTCCGTTGCATGATTTTGCCTACATAATCATCTCTTAAGATGGATTTACTTGGTGATAAAGAGTCCTCTCTACATCACCTTTCTTTCTTTTAAACGTCTTTACCCTCTCATTCTTTCATAGGTTGAAGAACTTTAAGATTTAAAACATAAGTGCAAAAAAAAATTCTTTAGTCTTTTAAAATTCTTTTTATTACACAAGCTAAAATTCTTTTGTGATATCTCTCTTATTTCACCCACGATTTATTTAATTCAAAAATCACAATCGTTGGTCTTGAGAAGAGCTACAAACCCCAAGCAATTTCATAACCAAATGATGTCTTGGGTATTCACATTGTCTAGATTTCTACTCTAGATTTCATCATTTTTAGGTAAATCATTTTCATCTCAGTTATCATTTATGATCTTCTTCATGAATACTTTTATTTGATTAAGAAGAATGATTTTGATTTTATTTTTTCGTTTGCTAGATTGATTTTCGAGTTTAGCTTGTGTTGTGTTTAATTGATTGAGTTTTAGCTAAACTTAATAAGCATGGACTTGTTTCATGAATTACATGTGTGTTCTTGTGATTAAATGTTAATTTATAGTTTTTGTTTCATACCCTTAGAGATAGATCATATTTTAGTGTCATTTATATTTCTCTTATCTAGTTCTTAGTTGATAACATGCTTAGGCTAATAGATATATTTGTTATTGATTGTTAAAGGTCAAATCTAGCCATCTAATTGCATGTTCATAGTGTTTGATTGATCTAGACTCTCTATTTGCTTGTGATTGAATCATGATTACATGTGTGCACTTCACTTAGATCATTGCCTTGTAAGAGGTTGAAGTCTATTGTTAGAGTGAGTGAAGCTTTAACTTAAGCAAGCTGTCTTGGCTAGAGTTAGAAGAACTCGGATAGCTAAGCAAGAAGACTTGTCTAGGATTAGGAGAATCCGGATAGGCAAGCAAGGAATCAACCTAGAGGCAAGAGTGCCTTGGATAGGAAGTTGCTTCCTAGAGGTGTGTTCGTCACATCTTGGATAAGAAGTAGGAAAAGTGATTCACTAAGCCCGAGGGTAGAGTAAAGGGTGATAGCTTGGAAAGCATATCTTGAGTTGATTGCTAATCAGAATGTAACTCTTATTCGACATAGTGGATTACGGTTTGCCATTTGTTATGGCATCAACCCGTGGATGTTTCCTCTTTTGAGGTTTAACACGTAAAAATCTCTTGTGTTGTTCTTAGTAATTTTAATTTTTTTACTTACTTGATTTTGTATCATTTTAACTCTTGCTATATTGTCTTTCATATTGTATTGTTGAAGTGATCATCTTGTAAGTTGTTCTAAGTGTGCTTAAGATTGCTTGTGTTGTTTAAAAGAAGTCTAAAATTGAGCATATACCTATTCAGCCCCCTTATAGGTATATTTACACTATAAAGACTAGGGAATTTCATTTGGTATCAGAGCAGGTGTCTAGAAGTATTTAGATAGATCTTTTTTATAGTGTTTGTTATCTAGTTTTTGTGATTCATCATGATTATGGAAGTTTATTCTTTTGTTGCTTCTTTTGTTGAAGGTAAGCCTATTGACATAAATGATCAAAAGATTAATGATCTTATCCAAGAAAAGGAAAGGATCTCTAAAGTCAATAGGTCTCTCAGTAAGAAGCTAGAAAATCATGGTCCTAACTCAAATAATTTTAATGATCTTAAAGACGAAATTTTTAATCTTGAGGAAAACTTGAATGATAGTAATGATAGATTAATTATTTTGAAGCAAGATATTGAGAAAAGAGATGACTCTCTTGATCATGCTAGAAGAGTTAAGTATGTGCTTAGAAGTAAACTTTGTGAGCATGAGAATCAAGAGAAAATGCTTAATGACAAACTTAATGAGGCTAAAGAGATGATAAAAAAGTTGTTTTCTAGTTCTAACAAAGTAAAAGCTCTCATTAAGATTGGAAAGCTTCCAAGTGACAAAAGAGGTTTAGGATATATTAATGAAAAGTTTACATCTTCATCAAACAAATCCACTTTTGCCAATGCTTGTAGCAACTTGAATGTAGGTACACTATTTAATGGTAAAGCCATGGATGCTACCGGTGGTGACTCAATATCAACAATGAAGGTCAAGGAAAAGATTCAACAATGCCAAAGACGAGATTCATCATCCACAAATGCTAAAGGCAAAGCATCTAGTGTTGCACACATTAAAGGTAAAAATGTGAGAAGGTAAAATGAGTTGGATGATCAAGCTAGAGGCAAATTTCTCAAATTCATACCTATTTGTCATTATTGCAACAAGGTAGGACACATAAGACCTAGATGTTTTGAATACATTTGTAAATGTAAATATGCCAATGATTTGCATGATATGTCTTTGTTGAATTGTCCTAGGCAATCATCCATGCATAGATTTAGAACTAGACCTAAGAAGACCTTGGAAAGGCATGTTGAGAATAAGATTGTTGATGATTTGTCTGTGAAATCTTGTGTTGTATCTCACTCTACTATGCATAAAAAAGTTGATAATGGTTTGTTTGATTTGTTTTATAATGTGACTAATGGAGTCAATATGCATAATAACATGTCAAAGCATGTTAATAAATGTAAGAGTGAGAAACTTGTTAAGAAAGCATGTGTTACAAAAGCTACTACACAATGTCTTGTTGCACAATATGCTCTTAGAGCTAACTCATCCTATTGTTGGTACCTAGATAGCGGTTGCTCTAGGAATATGACTGGTAACAAAGAATTATTTAAGAATCTTGTTATGAAGGATAGTGGATGAGTTACTTTTGGTGATGGCACCAGAAAGCAAGTTCTAGACAAGGAAACTATTTGTATCCCCGGATTGCCTAAACTTATAAATACCTTGTTTGTAGATAGTCTATAAGCTAACTTGATAAGCATTACTCACTTGTGTGAAATCTTTTAAGAGGTTAGTTTTGTTAAGGATGTGTGCACCATAATTGATAAAAAAGGAAAGGTTGATTTGGAAGTCAAAAGATCTTTAGATAATTGCTATTGTCAAGAGATTGATCCTCTAACTTGTAATATGGGACATCAGTGTAACAAGCTTGATTTATGACATGAAAGATTAGGCCACATGAACTTTAAAGATATAAAGAAGCTTGAAAAATATAACATTGCTAAAAGACTTGGTAAAAAGCTTGAAGGTGTTTGTGAATCATGTAAACTAGGTAAACAAACCAAAGTGTCTCATAAAAAGAGCACTTACATTGTTGCCAAGACGCCCTTAACTTGTGCATATAGACTTAATGGTTCAATCAAAGCCAAAGCATCAATGGCAAGAAATATATTTTTGTATGCGTTGATGACTTCTCTAGGTTTGCTTTGGTTTATTTTATTAGAAGCAAGATTGAAACTTTTTATTACTTCAAGAAATTTTGTAATCAAGTTCAAAATTATAAAGCTCTTGGAATTCAGAAAACATGTCGCATTAGAAGTGAGTTTAAAATGCCATATTTAGTGAGTTTTATGGTGACTTAGGGATATCTCATGAGTTCTCGGCTCCTAGAACTCCCCAACAAAACGGTGTTGTTGAGAGGAAGAATCATGTCTTGCAAGAGATGGCTAGAGTCAGGATCAATATCAAGAAAGTCTCTAGGAATCTTTTGGTCGTAGCGGTCAATACTGCTTGCTATGTTTCTAATAGAGTGTTTAGAAAGCCTGACACAAAACAAACCTCCTATGAGCTTTGGAAGGGCAAGAAGCCAAATGTGAATAACTTTCATATCTTCGGGAGTAAATGTTTTATTTTGAATTATAGAGATCACTTACGTAAGTTTGATGCCACAAGTGATGTTGGTCTCTTTCTTTGGTATGCTAATAATAGTCATGCTTATAGGGTTTTTAACTTGAAATCTAAAACTATTACGGAGTCTATTAATGTGAAGATAGATGATCTTAGCATGCTTGATTTGTGAGATAATAGGTGTTATTGAACCTAAAGAAAATCTTTTAAATGACACTAAGATACCTATTGATATGACTAGTTGTGGTACAAGTGAGGATTCACATAGTGATTCTAGTCATAACGATGAAAATGACAGTGGTATTAGAGAAAAAAGTAAAGGGTTAGAAAATGATTTAAACGATAATTAACAAAATGATCAAGATGTTGAGAATTCTAGCTCTAGACTTAGAAACATGCACTATCAAGAAGACATCATAGGTGATTTGAATGAAGGGGTTAGAACTAGAAGACAACTAGCTAACCAAATTTCTTATGTTTGTTATACCTCTCAAATTGAACCCAAAAATATTAATGAGGCAATAGTTGATGAATATTAGGTTGGGGCTATCCAAGATGAACTTAATCAATTTGAGAGGAATGAAGTGTTGTCATTGGTTCGTAGGCCTAAAGACATTAATGTGATTGGCACTAAATGGGCGTTTAGGAATAAGACCGATGAAAATGGAAAGATATTTAGAAATAAAGCTAGACTAGTGGCTCAAGGTTACACTCAACTTGAGGGTGTAGATTTTGATGAGACATTTGCACCCTTTGCATGTCTTGAGTCCATTAGACTTTTGTTGTCCGTTGCATGCCTAAAAAAATTAAAATTGTTTCAAATGGATGTCAAAGTGCTTTTCTAAATGGATACCTTTAAGAAGAAGTGTATGTTGAACAACTTAAGGGTTTTGTACACCCACACTCTCGTAATCATATGTTTAAATTGAAAAAGGCTCTCTATGGCCTTAAGCAAGCCCCTAGAGCTTGGTATGATCAGTTGACTCAATATCTTATTGGAAACAACTATATGAGAGGTGGTATTGATAGAACTTTGTTTGTCAAGGATCATGGTGATGATATTTTTGTTGCACAAATATATGATGATGACATTGTTTTCGGGTCTACATGTAAAAACAAGATTAATGAATTTATGAATGTCATGTCAAGTGAATTTGAAATGAGTATGGTGGGTGAGTTAAATTACGTTCTTGGTATGCAAGTTAAACAATCTAGCTATGGTATTATGTTATCTCAATCTAAGTATGGAAGAAATCTTGTTAAGAGATTTGGGCTTGAAAGTGGAAAAGATTTTGAAATGCCTACGAGTACTACTCTAAAACTAGAAAAATATGAAACAATAAAGTATGCTGATCAAAGTCTCTATAGGAGCATGATAGGTAGTCTTCTCTACGTAACAGCTAGTAAGTTGGATATTTGTTTTAGTGTTGGTTTGTGTGCTAGGTTTCGAGCTAATCGTAAGGAATCACACTTGAAAGCGGTTAAAAGAATCGTTAGGTATAAAAATGGAACACATAATCTCAGTTTATTATATTCTTTTGATACTAATGATATTCTTAATTGCTATTGTGATGCGGATCGGGCGGGAAACATTGATGATCAAAAAGGCACATCAGGCGGTTGCTTTAACGCAGGGAATAATTTGGTTTCTTTGTAAAGTAAGAAACAAAGTTCCATCTCTCTCTCCTTTTCCAAACCTGAGTACATTACAACCGGAAGTGTATGCACATAACCTCTTTGGATAATGCAAATCCTCAAGGATTTTGAGATTGAAAAAGGTAAAATGACTCTCTATTGTGATAATATGAGTGACATTACCATCTCTAAAAATCCGGTTCAACACTCACGCACCAATCACATAGATATTAGGCATCATTTCATTAGAGAACTTCTTGAACATTCTATTGTTTATCTTGAGCACATGCCTACTAAAAATCAACTTGTAGATGTGTTTAGTAAGCCTTTGGACAAACAGAGACTTAACTCTCTTAGAAGATCCACTAGCATGATTTGTATTGATTGATGTCTATGTGTGATTGTTAGTGGCTTGGTAAGCAAAACTTATTTTGAATATCAATCTCTTTGACAGCTACTCACTTGAGAAGTAATGATCTTGATAAAATAGCCTTTATTGTTTCTAGATCATGTACTTGAGCCTTAAAATTGTTTTTTTTTAAGTGCACAAATGCTTCTTTTATATGTTTAAGTTTGAGTAGTTGAGTTTGAAAATGTGTAGATTATAGATGCATCTTAAAGTTTATTGCTTAGAACATGATAGATGACCTTTGGTTAGTATCCATTTTGCTTCAGCATCTTCAAAGAACTCAATGAGCATCTTCATGAAAAGAGCTACACACCTTGGTTGTGAAGCCGCCCAATGTAAGAAAGGGCTATACCATTATGATGAGTGAAAACCTTCATGAAGATTATTTTTTTATGTAAGAAAAAGTCAAAGAAGTGTTGAAAAGAATCAATAAAAAATTCTTTGATTCAAAGCCTACAAAAAAAAAAGGAAGAAGGCTGAAAGGAGTATAGTTTAAAATTGTGATTGCTAGGGTTGAAAAATATAAATGGAAAGTGAGCCATATGCATACACACACTCATATGTTTGAAATCTGTTATCTTTACATAAAAAATTATGTATGATAATCTATTTGACCTTTATTTGAATGCTTTTGATAAATAGATGTTGATGTGATTTTCACATTGATATCACATTTACTCCTTTTATATATACTTGAAGCATTACACACACACATATGTTTTTTCTCATTGTGCTTGATTCATGAGCAATGAGATATTATTTTTGAGAGATTAATGAACATATATGATTCTCTCGTTGACTTTTAAAAAATAATATAACTTCTCTTATTGCTTGAAATGTGTAAATGTGTGATTCTCTTGTGCACAAGTGTAATAGTTGATCAATATGTTGAGCATATGTTAAAGGGGTAGTTCTCTATATGACTTGTTTGCATATTGTCTCATATTTTTATCATGCACCCATTGTCTATTCCTTGACAAAAAGGGGGGAAAAAGTGTTCAATCACCATGTTCATATATATTTTTGAGAATTCTTGTCTTAAGGTGGAGAAAATGGATTCTTGTTTTCATATGAGATAGAGGAGTCTTGTTTCTTTCTTGTGTATTTTTTTTTGTATATGTTTTTCTCGCCAACAATATTCTTTATAGAAGATTTCTTGTTTGTTTTTGCTGTTCTTGTCTCACAATTGTCTTGATGCTTAAAGAGGAGATTCTTGAAGACTCATGAAGATATGAAGACATTCTGGTATAGGGATTTTTTTGTATTGTGAAGTTGTGAGAATGCAATCAACTTTGATTATGTTTTTGAGTGATCATTGTATGGTGAGGTTAAGGTTTTGCCATGGAATAGCCAAAGGGAGAGATTGTTAGGTTTTAGATTTGTGTTGGCTTTATTCCATATCAAAACTCTCTTTCTTTGTAACGCTTAGTTGCTTAGGTGGTTAGTGACTTATAAGAGCTTCAAAAAAGAAAAGCACTTTCAAATGCAAAGTTCGTCATTAAGAGGATTGACGTTTACTTAGATGCTAAGGTATCAAGATTCTTCTTCCTCCAGCAAGGCATAAGTATACACACACACATTGCATTCATTTATGTCCCTGGATCGTTGCGCTTATTTTGTATAACACATTCACACACTTGTTGAACTATGCATATGCATTAGATTTAATTTGACAACTTTTGTAAAACTGCATGTTCTAGGACTATTTCTAGGAAATTACATACTTTTGTGTTCTTGTTTTTGTTTGTTTACGTTTCATGGACCTTGGACTTGAAGTTAGTAATGTTTTGTTCCAATCGGTGTTACAATTATTTCGGTTACACATTCATTTTATTTCAATTTCCGTGTAATAAGCAACGAAACTTTCTGGTCAATTATAAAACATTGTCTATGTCTTCGTTGTTTACTTGATTTTGTTTCATTTTAACTCTTGCTATATTGCCTTTCATATTGTATTGTTGAAGTGATCATCTTTTAAATTGTTCTAAGTGTGCCTAAAATTTCTTGTATTTTTTTTAAAGAAGTCTAAAATTTGGGCATATAACTATTCACCCCAGTAGAAACAAGGTGGTACCAAATCTGCGAGTTCCAACTCGTAAAAGTTGCCCAGAATTCCACTACGACTTCAAATTGCAACTTCAATCTCACAGATTTGAGTTGGCAGAGCCTTATCCACTTGTATATCAAGATATTTTTAAGGGTAAATTTGACTTTTCACACCTAATTAGTTCCCTAGCCTTCAAACTGAAAATACAAACACAGTTAAATGCTCAATGCTAACCTAAAAGGGGGGGGGGGGGGGGGGGAGAGGGGGGAGTGAATAGGTTAGACACCTTTTTCAACTCCCTTAGAAACAAACAAAAGTTTGTCCCTCTAAATTGCCTGTATCACAATATATATATATATATCAATTCAAGACACTTGATCAATATATAAAACAAGTAAAGTGTGATACAAACAAGTAATTGTAACACGTACACAATCTATATCATAGAAAGGAAGTCCACTTACATAAAGAGTTCTATCCATAGTATTCAAATAACAAGTACAAATACAAGAGAGATAGGGATAGAGAAAAGTTGGCACAAGATATAACGTGGTAAACCTTCGAAGAGGAAACATCCACGGGTTAGCAACCGTCGGCAAACAAAATCCACTAGTAGATAAGACAACTGCAATCAATCAAGTGACCCCTTCACCTAGGAACTACACTCCTATCCTACTCATGAAGATGCTTCCCTCATGATCAACAATCTGAGGCCTCACATCTCTTGTTAAGACTTCCTCGCTCACCTTACCGGATCCTCACGACCCAAGGCGAGACTTCTTGCTCAACTATCCAAGTCCTCCGGACTCTAGCCAAGACTTTCTCGCTCACCTTTCGGATCCTCACAACCCTAGACAAGACTTCTTGCTTGACTATTCGAGTCCTCTCCGACTCTAGCCAAGACTTCCTTGCTTGACAATCCAAGGTCTCACACCTCTTGCCAATACTTTCTTGCTCAATAACATAGGTCTCACACCTATTGTCAAGACTTTTTTCTCACAAGGCATCTAGGTGATCATGAATGCAAAACGCAAACAAGCACGCAACATAGAATGTTATGATAAACACATCCTATGGAAAATACTAGACATGAGCATGAATGCACAAAACAAATGTAGTCTAGTCAATCATGCATGTTTAAATCATCTAGATCATGTAAGGTATGTTCAACATTAATTACAACCTAGATACATGCATAGATCTAAAACTTGAATCACAAGATATGTTCAATTAATCATATAATCAAGTTTAAATCACATATACCAAAAACATGCTAAAATCATAAGACAAAGTCATTTAGATTTAAGCTAAAGTTCTAGAGCATATTCTTATACATAGACTCAACAAAACACATAAATAGCTCAAAACAACATAAGCACATGTATTAATGTGAGAATTCGGCCAAGAGAGCCTAATACATGTGAGGAACTATTTTTCACAAAATCAATCAATCAAAGATCATCAAGTAGTCCTAGAATCAAAGCTAGTACAATACAATCCCAAACATGTGAAAACATAGGCAAAATCAAAACCTAACTCAACATGTAAGATTTCAATTGAAAATCAACCTAGATTTAAAAGAGTTCAAAAATCAAATCAAAATACTCACAATACACATATATAGGTTGAAGAAGAAAACCCAAGGCAATTGACCAAGTTTTAAAAGATACCTTAGTTGATTTTGGTGCAGTCCCGTTTTTGTGTGTTTAGACTCCCAAAAAAACAATAAAACTCACTCAAACCTTCAGAGAAAAGATGGAGGATGAATAGAAAAATACTCTCAACTTTGAATCACTCAAATCGGAGTTCAAATGAAGAAGTTATGCTGTTTGGAAGGTGAGAAAATGTAGAGAGAAAATTCTGTACTCAAGTTTTTGAATTTCTTCTTAGAATGAAATGTGAGAGGGAAGAGGTATATAAGAGAGAGGGAAAGAATGAAGCAAGAAGGACCAAAATACCCTTATGTGTACCAAGCATGCTTGCTTCCCAAGATGGCGCGATGGCCACACGCCATCTCAGGAAAGAGTGCTTGGTTGCACTTCTTTTCCTCGTGCGCTCCCTTTTTATTCTTCAACCGTTCTCCGGCCTCCGAACTAGGAATTCGAATCCATTTGCAGATTACAAACTGTAACTCTCTCATGGACATGTACATATGAGATACTCAACCTAGAAAATAAAAATTTGACTCGATATATGAAGACGAAGACAATGTATGAAACATGAGTTGAAAGTGTAGTATCTTTTGACTTAGAACTTGAAATCAATAGTATGAGTAACCGAAATGACCGGAACTCAATCAAGAATGATTTAAGACTAAATTCAAGTTCAATATCCATGTTATACAAACATAATCCACACTAGAATGCAAACTACATAGAGATAGTCTCTAATCATGCATTTTTCAAAACATGTTATTTCCATACCAATGCATGAGCATTCATCTTCAAGTGTGCGAATGTGTTATACATTGTGCACAATGATGCAGGGACAAATATGAATGAATTGTATGTGTGTCCCTGTAATGGTGCACAATGATGCAGTGACACAAATGTATGAATTATGTGTGTGCCTAAGCCTTGAAAGAGAAAGATAAGGTCTTAGTATACCTTTGTACAACCATATTGCATCGTTTCTCTTTGAAGACATAGAACTTGCTTTGACTTGTTGTTCATTCTTCTTTGAAGCTTGAATCATCATAAATCTAAACAACTAAATCATTATAAGTAAACATCATTTTGATATGGAATTAATGCCAACACAAACTAAAACCTAACACAAACACTATAAATACACCACATTGTTGGTGTTTAAACATACTCTTGATCTTCCAATATCCAATCTTGGATAAAAACCAACACCATCTTTTGTTCTTCAAAACAACAAAAGGGAGAAAGGATCACAGTGAAAAACTTTTCCCAGAACCATCAATGGATAAAAGTTTTCACTTGAAGACAATCTGAGAGTCTATCTCAATCGTAAGATAAATGATGGACTTGTGGTTGCAAGTGTTATCATTTGAGCTATCAATTAGTACGATTATATAGCATAGTCTATCCTCGATAGTTTGGTGGTATTTTGTTAATCGTTAGAGGACTTCATTTATAGTTATGGGCATCATGGCTCCATTTATTAAATGAGAGTAGAATATCATCATATGGATGTTTTAAGGAATTGGATATTAAATCTTAACGTTAAGTTTTCAGTAGTGTCTATTGAAATATGGCTTCTGGACAAGTCAAAATATCCAAGTTCAAGATGTGGTCATATGAGTAAATATGGTAACTAGGAGAGCTATAGGCGGTCTATGAGCTCTTGGCGATTACTGATATTCTTCACGAGGATACACTTTCTCCAAAAAGGTTGTCTAGGGTATAAATGAGTAACATCAATTTATTCTCTCTTTATTTAAGAGTTCAATTTTAGTTCTTTAGTGGAATGAACTAAAATTAAATAGATCGGACCTAAGTGAATCATTTATTGATTGTGATTGGGTTGTGTCTATTGGAGCTTAAATTTAGATAGCCCGCCAAGATCCTCAATCCACACGAACTTGCATGGATCACTTCATATATTCTACCGGACAAATTTATAGGTCCATCTAGAATTGTATTAAGGCATGTGGACTTGTTTCTTTTAGTAAAGAATGGGTCTAATTCACATGTGAACTTCTTGTTTAAGTCCGATAGATTTAATAAAATAGGAAAAATAATATTTGACCCATTTATATTGGCTTGGGCAGCTAAGGCTATATATAATAGCTTAATATATTGTTTTTTTATTATTTAATTAAATGGAAATTAATTAATTATTTAATTAAAATTCAAAATCTTTTTTCTAGTTGGAGGTGGTCTCCTAGAGTTATATTATTGTTGATAATATGACAAGTGTCAAATACTATATTTGATAAGTAGATAAATAATAGGAATTTATTCATCTAGTCAAATTAGGATTTATTTGATTTCTATTACAACTCTAGTTCACAATTGGTCAAATTAGGAAGTTTAAATTTAGTTACAATTTAATTCAATAATTTGTTTTTGAATAAATACACTATTTGAGTTGGATTAGTAGTCTTGGTGTAGAAAAGAACTCTTCTTTGAAAAGGATTCCTGGTCACCAAGTAAATCCTCCTAAGGAAAGGATTCTTGCCTACTAAGTAAATCCTTCTTAGGAGAGGATTTGGTCTCCTATATATTCTACCTATTAAATTCGGCCAAGGAAATAATTTTACTAGAGAAATTCGGCCAAGGCTAGGTTTTTTTCAAGAAGAAAATTCGGCCAAGGCTAGGGTTTATACAAGAGTAAAATTTGGTCAAGAGAGAAATTGGTTCTTGCTCTAGATAAATTCGTCCAACTCTAAAGATTGGTGTGTGAAATTTCAGTAAAGAAGAAAAGGAAAAAAAATGTTTTGTTTTTGATAGTGCATTAGTAGCCTTTAAGTTAAAAGGTTTTATATACAACAACGAATAAAGGGTCATGCGAGTTTCAATCAAATTGATTGATAATTCACAAGTGACCTAACGTTCTTTGTTTTTCTTCTTGGAGGATTATTGTGACTAACAAAAGAAAGAGATTTTGTTTGTTTACATCCTCAGTTTTACGGTTTAAAGAAAAGGAACTTACAATCCTAGGTGATTCATGTTCGTGATTGGATTGGAAGATCTTGTGGATTCAATTCGACGCTAGTTCAAACGTCACAAGAAAAAGGTATGATACTTTTAATATACGTCAATTAATCTAGGGTTAAGGTTCTTTCTATTAAAGGGAAAAAATTTAAATATATCAAACCCTAATTTTATGCTTCCTCCACATTTTGAACCGATTTTTACCTACACATTTCCTATAGTTGGATGTCCCATTCACATATCAAATGATTCTCTTCACAGAGACGAGACAGGACTCCTTAGGATCCATCTTATGTTAAAAAATACATCAACCACATGAGGATTCCAAACCCAACAACCTTTCATACAATAACATCATTCTTTTTCACATATTCCTCTTTCAATCGTCAGCCATCTTTGTAAGATTTAGAGGCAAGAATGAAAATATCTACAAGGTTATACTAAACAACCTAGAGGGGGGGGGGGGGGGGGGGGTTGAATAGGTTGTGACTCTATTTTATAAAAACTCTTTCAAGACTTTTGACAAAACCTTGGTGAGCATACAAATAAACACTTAACATGATTGTTATGAGAAAACAATTAACACAAGTATGCTCAATTCATCACCCTTAGTCTACAAAACATATAACAAGAAAGAATGTATCTTAAAAACAAATATATTCAATGCCAAGCACATTCCATAAGTTGTACTTTGAATATTACAATTTTAATTGACCAAGTGAAACTTTACAACTTGAAATGAAATACCACAAGATACAAAGTTCAAACACTTACAAAGATACAATATATGAATGTTGATTCAACAAATAATGTGTGCATCTCTTTCTCTACGAAAAACCTGTTTACAAAGATGTGAGGAATTGAATATCTTCAAACAATATATATTGATCATACATACTAATATAAAGATATAGAGATAGAGACATTTGAAACATTATTTTTATGTGGTAAAACCTCTGGAGAGGAAAGATCTACTGTTTGAATATAACCATCTGGTTCTTTTATTATTGGAAAGTAGACAAGACATTCCTCAAAAGTTACCAACAAATGACCCACTCTATTTGGACTCGATGTCTACCCAATCCTTATTGGTAGATTGGTAATTCCTTATCAACAAATGACTCACTCTCTATTGAAGACAACTCTAACCACCACAATTAAGAAGTTGGAAATTCCTCAAGAGTGATCAACAAATGACACACTCTCTATTGAACTCCATGGTATTTGAATATCTCAGGTCTACCAATTAAATGTCTACATTTTATCCAAGGCACCGTTGCCTCTAGAAAGTCTCCCTTGCTTGATTATCTGGATCTCATGTCCTAACCAAGACTCATTGCTTAGCTATCCGTACCTCATGTTCTAGCCAGGACTTCATGCTTTTTTTAAGAACTTCCTAGTGTGATCAATGAATACAAAATGCGAACAAGCACTCAACATGGAATATGAGAACAATACATTTTATGGGAACTAGACATAAGCATGTGAGTTCAAAAATCAAAATTGTCTAATTACTATGCATGAATAATATTCTAGAACATGTGAAACACCAAAAACACATTTAATACCTAGATATATTAATATAACTAAAACTTGAAACAAAGTATATACATTAAGCGCATAATAAAGATTTTAGTAACAAACATAAATATGCTAGATTCACAAAAATGATCAATTAATATAGCAAATATTTAGAGCATATTTTTCTCACAATAATCAATTAAAACCAAAATAGCTGTAAATATAAAATCAAATGTGCTAGTCATGTGTATATTCAACAAGAAAATACCTACACATGTGGAGACTATTTATCATCAAAAATCTAACAATTGAAGCACAAATAGTCCTAAATAGAAAGCTAGGATAATACAACACAAGCTTGTGAAAAGATAGATGTTAAGAAAATCTAACTCAACATGCAAGTTTCTATCAAGTCCAAACTAGCTTCTATAAATTCTAAAACTCTAATCAACATATACATATACAACATACACATATAGAAAAAGAAAACCCAAGGCAATTGAAGACTTTGAAGAGCAAAAATCAAGAGATGAATCAATACGTCAGGAAAAACGTGTAGCCACGGCATTTTTCATAGAGCCACTAGAAATCATGATCAAATAACCTCAAACCCCTTTGGAAATGATAGAAAATTGATAATGGAAGAATCTACATTTTGAATCACTTGAATCGGAGTTGAAATGAGAAAGTTATGGTGTTTGGAAGATAAGAAAGTTTGGGAGAAAATTCTGCACAACTTGTTTTTCAAGTTTTCTTCTTAGAATGAAATGAGAGAGTGAAGGGAATATTTACATGAGAGGAAAGAGAGAGATTGGAGGGACCAATGCCTACAAGCCACATCCACTCCCTGAGATAGTGCGTGGGCATCTTGGGAGCAGAACGAATTCCTTCCTGAGATGGTCACATGCAATCTCTAGAAGGAGTTGCTTGATGGCCTATGGTCACTTGGGCACCTTTCCGTTTTTCGACCGTTCTTTAGCCTCTGAACTCCTAAATTCAAATGTGTTTGTAGATTACGAATCGGGACTCTCTCATGCACATGGACAACTATGAAACTTAGACAAGAAATTATGAATTCGACTCAATATACGAAGACAAGACAACACATGATAAGTGATCGGGAAGTTTCGTAACTTTTAACTTGGAACTTGAAATTAAATGAATGAGTAACCGAAATGACTGAAACTCAATAAGGAACAATAAAATACCAAATTCAAGTCCAAGGTCCATGAAACATAAATATACAAACACATAACAAACAAGAATGCTATTTCCTAGACATAGTCCAAATTATGAATGAGCATTCAAAATCAAGTGTGTGAATGTGTAATACAGAATGAGCACAATGATGCAAGGACACATGTGGATGCAATGTGTGTGTGTGTGTGTGTGCCTAAGCCTTGTAATAGAAATGAGGTCTAATTATATGTTTGTTGAGCAATGAAGCTTATTTCTCTTTGAAGATTCAATCTTGCTAAATAAGTTTCCAAATCTTCTTTGAAGCTTGAATCATCATCAATCTAAGACAACTAATCAATACAAGTAAAATGTCTTTTTGATATAGAATATTGCCAACACAACTTAGAATCCTAACAATCTCCCCCTTTTGTCACAAAACTCACCCTCATATTAGAATGAGTTAATACTCCTAGACTAGTCTTGAACTTCTTCATGTTTGCTTCTCTTGAAATAATCTAAAATAAACTTGAAGCACAAGAATATACAAGAGAATATATGGTAATATGCTTGACAAGAATATGACATTTAAGTTCAATGTGGAATATGACAATTAGGTCCAAAATGGATACATGTATGCTCCCTCTAAATACATGTATAACCATCAATGATATCTCATCAAAGATATTACATACCATATGAAGTTCAGTAATTGACAAATACACAAAGAAGATATGCTAAAACAATATCATATTTCTCCCACTTTTTGACATAAAATGATGCCAAAAGGAAAATATAAAAATGTACCTTAAGATCATACAAGCTTTGCTAGCCACTTGTGCTACCAATGAGCATTGAACGATTTGTTAATCTCATATAATGTTTGGAGATGGATGCCTTACTTGAAAAATTGGTTTTTTCAAGCCCTTGACTCTTGCATCTAGCTCCATTATCTTCTCCCTTGATTCTAGTTTGCCCTTCCATGTTAATCTAGCAAAGGTTATTCTAATCTATACACCACAACAAATCCTTCAAGCCATAATAAATCACAAATGCATAAATTTTACTCTTAAGCACATAGGTAATTTCTACCAAGTTCAACAATTAAGCACATAGGTAATTTCTATGAAATGATGAAATGAATTTTACTCACAAATGCATAAATTTTACTCTTAAGCACATAGGTAATTTCTATGAAGGAATTGGTATTAACAACAATCATATAGACCTCAAAGAAGAAGATATTTGATTATAACCATACCTACTATTATTCTATGTAAGGAGGTAATTTTGGCAATTACAATCAATTGGATTGATTAAAACAAAAATTGCTATCACCCTAAGCAAGGAGGATTTTTTTGCAACTACAATCAATTGGATTGATTACAACCACAATTATTATCAACCCCAAACAAAATGGAACTCATTGCAACACAATCAATTGAATTGATTACAATAACATTTACGATTGACCCCTAAACAGAGAAGAACTCATTACAACTATACTCACATCAACCTCAGGAATGAAGGAAATGATCGCAATCTCAACTACTATGCAACCCCAAACAAGGAGAAGTTGATTGCAAACATAAACATACAATTTTTACAAAAAAATCCTTGCATTATTTGTGATAAAAAAATACAAAGGCTTATTGTAATGTAAGTTGCTCATATTTTGATTGGCTTATTTTGTTGAGAAACTATAATTGGGTATTATATGTGTAAGGGTAGATTAGGCCATCCTTGTTCATGGCCAAGCTCAAAATAACATCAAAAGGTATATCAGATGTGCTTTTCCCTTGAAGAGATTTAGATGCACACACTCACTCATATGCATGTTTTAAATCATATTGAATTAGTGCTTATTTGCTCTCTTGTGTGGCTTATTTTCCTATTTCTTGCTTGCTTGGATTGTGTGTGTAGTTTGCCTGGAAAAGAGGATTTTCCTCTTCACAACTGTTCAGGTCGTTGGCTAAGCACCTACCTCCACTGTGGTCCCAACAACTGTTGGTTGTAGAAGTGGCGTGCCCTAGGGACCACGGTCTGTGTACCTATCTAAGGGTGGTCCCTGCCGCGGTTTTCTCCACCCGCTCAATGTAACCTATACTGCGGTATGTGCACATGTATACACAGCGGTCACCATTGTGATGTTGTCTAGGTGATGCATTATTGCTTGCTCTACGGTCTGGACAACTTGCCCGAGCCACGGTCCAGCCAACGGTAATGATGGGTTTTGGTTACCTATTTCCAAAACTACGTCATTTTGTTTAGGGCACCATATATATATATATATATATATATATATATATGTTCTTTCACCCTCTTTTTCTAGCGAGAGCTCTAAAATTAGTATCCTTAGTTATAGAAATTTCTCTTAGTGAGAGAGAGCTCTAAGAACTCAACTTTATTGTACCAACCTTCCATCCCATGAGAATCTAGCATCATTTGCGTCTTCAAGCATGGGTCTTCATGTTTTTCTTGACTAGGTAACTTTTACATGTCTTAGATTGTTTCATTCCATTCTTATACCATGTTTACTTTGTAGGAGAAAACACGCAACGGAAGTGAAAAAAATAGATTGGTATATTTCAAAAAATTTCCTTTAAAAGAATGAACCTTAACCCTTGATTAATTAACATATAATAAAAGTATTGTACATTTTTCTCGTGACGATTGAAAATGCACCATATTGAATCCGCAAGATCTTTTAATCCAATCATAAACGTGAATCACCTATGAGTGTGAGCTCCCTTTCTTTGAATTGTATACCTGAGGATAGAAAACAAACAAAATCTTTTTCTTTTGTTGGTCATAATAATCCTCCAAAAGAAAAACCGAGAACGTTTGGTCACTTGTGATTAAGTAATCTATTTGATTGAAACCCGCGTGAACTCGATTCGATTATTGTACACAAAACCTTTTGATGTAAAGGATACTAGTTCACTATCGAAAATAAAAACGTTCCATCTTTTCTCTATGCTTGGCCAAATTCCTCACACAATGGGTTGGATGAAGTTTTTGTTTTTAAATGCAAAACAAAATAAAATAAAAACTACTGTCAAGTCTTGAACAAGACTTGGTCGAAATCTCTCTACTGATTTCATAGGCTTGACCGAATTCCGTAATGTTGATATATATAAGTGGTCAAATCCTATCATTACGAGGATTTACTTGGTGGCCAAGAATCCTCTCTCTAGTAGGATTTACTTTCACTAAGACTCCTATCAACTTTCAAAATTCTTTCCCACACCAAGACTCCTATTCCAACTCATTAGTGTATTCATCCAATAACTAATTATTGAATATAAATTAAATTGTGACTTTATCATAAACTTTCTAATTTGACCAATTGTCAATTGAAGTTTTGATAGATATCAAATACTTCCTAATTTGACTAGATATATAAATTCCTTTTATTATCAAATAAAGTATTTGATACTTATTGTACTACCAATAGGAGACCATCTCCTACTAGGAAAAAATTTTTGACTTTTAAATTGAATAGTTAATTAATTACTAAATTAATTAATTTCCATTTAATTAATTAATAAAAATATATATATATATATATTAGGCTATTATATTAGCCCTTGCCGCACAAGCTATATATATGGGCCATATATTATTTTTTATATTTTATTAAATCCATTGGACTATAATAAAAAGTTCACATGTGAACTAGACTCATTGTTACTAAAAAAGAAACAAGTCCACAATCCTTAAATTAATACATTAATATAATTTAAACAGCCCATTTAATTAAAATATGCAAATTATATTCTTAATATATTAATGGAATGTTAATCGCACCCCATTAGGGCCACCTAAGGATTATCACATCCTTGGCTACCCATTCCAGATGTTTTGAAGAGTTACCGCGTGTCTTGATCTCATATGACCACACCTCTCCAAAACTTTTGGATTTTAAAATCCAAAAAAAAAATCTAGATGGGCCCAAAAATTGGTCCGGTAGAATATATCAAGTGATCCATGCAAGTTTGTATGGATTGGGGATCTTGGCGGGTTATCTACATTTAAGCTCCAATAGACAAAACCTAATCACAATCAACAAATGATTCACTAAGGTCCGACCTATTAATTTTTGTTCATTCCACTAAAGAAAAATAAAGATAGAATAAGTTAATGTTCCTCATTCGTACCCTAGACAGTCTTAATGGAGATAGTGTATCCTCGTGAAGAATATCAGTAATCGCCAAGAGCTCATAGGCCGTCTGTAGCTCTCATAGTTACCATATTAATCTCATGACCACATTTTGAACTTGGATATGTTGACTTGTCCAGAAGCCATATTCCAATAGACACTATTGAATACCTAACGTTAAGATTTAATATTCAATACCTCAAAATATCCATATGATGATATTCTACTCATATTTAATAAATAGAGTCACGATGTCCATATCTATAAATGAAGCCCTCTATCGATTAACAAATGAATACCACCAAACTATCGAGGATAGACTGTGTTATATAATCCTACTCATTGATAGCTCAAAGGATAACACTACCTCAAGATTGAGATTGACTCTCAGACTATCTTTAAGTGAAAACTTTTATCCATTGACTGTTCTATCTAAAGTATCTCACTGTGATCCTATTCAATTCACCTAGTTCACTAGATTCTTTTGCCTAAAGATACCATACTTTGATGATTTTAGACTCAGCAAAACACATTTGATCCCGCTCAAATGCTAGCAAAATAATCTATAACTTTAACAAGGAAAAGGCGCTGAACGTTTATCTTAAGTTGTGAATATTATTCAAGACTAACTAAAGAATTGTGTCAACCTCATACATATCCAGATGTGCGAACAATTCTTCTTTTCTCATATTCTTTTGACCTTTTTATTATTTACTTTTGATAATTATAATAATTAATCCATAAATTCTATAAGGTTTGTTAAACTTGAAATCACTTTATTAATATGAAAAGATTGTCAAATACATTATTACACTCTTGCTATTGAGCATAATCCCAACGTACCTAGGAATAGTATTTATTATTTATTAAATGCATGTCTTTGTGTTTAATTGAATTTATAACATGTTTGGGTTGTAGATTGTTGGTTGAGATTTGAGTTTTGTGATAGCTAGGATTAGTACCGTTTTTCCCTTCTACCTAAATCTATTTGTATTTGAACTTAGATAATTTGTATCTAGGATTTCCATTCATTGTTATCTTTTAATCCTTAGATAAGCTTAAATGTGTTAACCTAACTTTTTTGCATTTAGAATATTTACATATATTCACTTAGGTTGCTATATCTCATTTTTGAGAATTAAGTCTTGTGACTCCAAGGTGCAGTGCACAAGAAAGTGAAGTTTTGCAACCAAGGGTTGGTTGGCAAGCATTGATCGAAGATCACTGTTACAGGTCCATTGGGTAGAGTGAAAAGAGTTAGTAATCATGGATGGTGTGACGGAAGGTTAACCAAGGTTGTAAACTCTTGTTCAAATAGTGGATTTTATGGACCATATGTGACTAGAAGGAAAGCCCGTGAGTTTTGTCTAGTGTAGGGTTTCTCACATAAATCATACTATGTGTTTTTATTGTTTTATGCATAATTTTGTTTAATTGAATGCTTGATAATATGTGGTGGATTCATGAACATTGATTAATTCAAAAAGTTGGTAATCAATGGAATTAAAATTCTATTCACCCTCTTCTATGTATTTAGATATGCACTTTAAGGGAATTTCAATTGGGATTAGAGCTGGTGCCTATACATACTCAGGTGATATGTGCTTTGTGTGTGTCTTGCTCTTTCCTTTTTGATTGGCTGCATTTTATGTGTTGCATTACATTTGCATCTCATTCATTTACAACCTTAAAACTATGAGTGAGTTAGGGATTAGTAAAGAGGGAGCTTCAAGTATAAAACCACCTTTGTTTAAAGGTGATAATCATGTCTCATGGAAAGGCAAGATGGAGTCTTATATTTGTTAAATAAATGATCGTGCATGGATGGCAACTGAAGATGGCTACACTCCTCAGACAATGACTATTAAAGTTGGAAGTAGTGTGCTCAAGCCCAAGTTTTAATGGATTTCTTAATAGTTGGAAGCCTTGAAGCAGAACAACAAGGAGATGCGTGCCTTAATTAATGCAATGGATGAGAATCAATACATAACTCATCAAAATTACCAAAAATGTGCATGAAGCTTTGAAGAATCTAGAGACATCACATGAGGGAGCTGAAGTGGTGAAAGATTCCAAGCTCCAATTTCTCCAAATGTGATTTGAGATAATTAGAATGGAGGAGGTCGAGTGTTTTAATGACTTCCAAGTAAAGTTGATTGACATTATGAATCAAAGCCATCAACTTGGTGACCTATACGGATAGGATGATCAAGCAAAAGACCATGAGTTCACTTCCAAAGAGATTTGAGTCCAAGGTGATGACACTTTAAGAGAATAGTAACTACAAGGCAAAAAAGCTGAGTGAAGTGTTTGGAAGGCTTCTAGCCTATGAGTATAGGTGAACTTCTACACTTACACCTCCTAATAAGCAAAAGAGCATAGCCTTAAAGACTACCAAAGTAGAAAAGCAGGAGGATGATTAGGATGAAGACATGGCTCTAATGGTGAAGAGCTTCAAGAAATTATTGAAGCTACAAAAGAAAGGCTATAGCTCTAAGAGAAATGACTTCAAGCTGAAGATCCACTTCAAAAAGATTGAGCCATGTCAAGAGAAGCATTCAAGAAAAGGCATTCAATGTTTTGAATGTAGTGGATTCAGATATATCTCAACTAATTGTGGTAACTTGAAGGACATGAGAAAAGGAATGATGATGGCCTCCACATGGAGTGATAGTGAGTGTGAAGAAGTTTCTTGAAGTGACGAAGAGCTTGCATTTAACTACACGGCTTTTAAAGCCTCTAATATGGATGATGCAGACAAAGGCTTCAAGGCATTAAGTTGTGACTCTAAAGGAGAAGTTAAAGATAGTGTATCTTGAAGTAACTTTTAAGAAGCTACCAAGAGGAAAAGTGATGAGAACATTTAATCCTCAAGTGATGTAGATGAGGAGACACAAATAGAAGATGACTCAAGTAATGAGAGTTCTTTATCACACTCCACCAAATAGATTGGTGAAGGTATGGACCTTGAAGACTTCATCAAGTACTTTGAAGACTCTAGATTCAAGAAGACCGAGGTGATTCAAAAGTTAAAAATAGAGAATCTTGAATTGACTTCCAAGATGACTCACTTGAGTAAGAAAGTGAAGACTGCTAGAGAAATGGAAGAAAGCTTGAAGTTGGAGCTTGTCATTGCTAAGAAGAGTGAAGAAAACTTGAAGGAGAAGCATAAAGAGTCAAAAGATTTGATTGCCAAGATGACCTCCAGAATTGATAAACTTGACAAAATGTTATCAAGTGGGAAGAGTCTTAGTGATAAAAACGCCTTAGGATATGTAGAAAGCATGGATACCATTTCCTTGAAGAAGGCTACTTTTGTCAAGAGTCAAGAGGTTAAATATGTTCAAATCCCACAACAACCAAAAAAGGGTTGAAGTTGGAGAATCCTCAAACAAGATCTAGTAAGGGTTTCAACAAAAGCTTAAGCCAAAGTTAAACCACAACAAGCTAGAGAACATCATGTAAGCTTCCCTCAACCCAAATACCACCAAGCCTAGAAGCAATTCATGCTAGTTCAACCAAGAAAGCAATCTCTTCCTATTCAACAACAAAGGAGGAGAGAACCCATCCAACACTAAAAGCAAGCTCAAAGATAAGAGAAAGCATCATTGTACTCACAAAGGAATGGTATAACCCTATACTTTATTCCTGTTGACAGAAAATTCACTCTAGGAGTGGAATATCAGTTAACACCCTTAACCTACTAACTAGAAAGGTTGTGAGGTGTAGGTACTGTAGGGAAAAATGGTTTAGAAACGCAACGGAAGCGTGATAAGAAACGAAAAAATTAGGGTTTGCGTATAAATAAAAAATTCCCCTTTTATGCAACGAGAACCTTAACCCTAGATTAATTTATGTATATAAAAGTATCGTACCTTTTTAGCATGACGATTGAACAAGCGCTGAATCAATTCCGAAAGATCTTCCAATCCAATCATGAAAGTGAATCACCTAGGAGTGTGGGCTCCCTTTCTTTAAATTGTATTCCTGAGGATGGAGACAAAGCAAATATCTTTTCTTTGTTAGTTACAAATATCCTCCAAGAGAAAAAATCCAAGAACGTCCGGTCACTTGTGAATTATCAATCAATTTTATTGCAGCTCGCGTGAACCTTGATTCGATGTTGTACACAAAACCCTTTTGATGTAAAGGATATTAGTATACTATAGAATACAAAAACGTTCCCCTTTTTCTCTACTTGGCCGAATTCACACACTATTGCTTAGAGAAGATTGAATTTTGTCTAGAGTAAAATCAGATTTTTTTCTCCCTCAAAATTCTATGATAGCCGAATTCTTCACTAAGAAAAATATGGCTTGGCCGAAATTCCTCTCTAATACCTTAGGGCTGGCTGAATTCATCATCCACATATATATATATATATATATATATAGGTTCATAAATCCTTTCCTAAGAAGGATTCACTTGGTTGGCAAGAATCCTTTTCTTAGGTGGATTTATTTGGTAGTTAGAATCCTTATCTTAGAAGAAAACTAACTACTCCTTTAACTATATATTGTGTTGGCTTCCCTTGTTTGAAGTAGATTAGGAGTGTTTAATCTTTCCAAAGAAAGATTACTTGATGGACAAGAATCCTATCCTTAGGTAGATTAACTTGGTGGTTATGAATCCTTTTCATATAGGAATTCTACCACTAAGTAGTTATACTTAGTGACCAAGAATCCTTTTCCAAAAAGAATTCTTTCCTACACCAAGACTCCTAATCCTACTCAATAGTGTGTTTGTAACCATATTAAAGACTTCCTAATTTGATTAGATAAATAACTCCTTTTATTTATCTACTTATCAAATATAGTCTTTAACATTAACTATACTACCAACAATAGTATAGTTTTACGAGACCATCTCCTAATAGGAAAAGATTTTGACTTTTAATTAAATAATTAATTAATCAACAAATTAATTAATTTCCATTTAAAATAAAAAATATATATAAAAGCTATTCACCAAAGCCTTTGCCGCCCATACCTAGTATCAAGGCCATATATTATTTTTCTCATTTTATTAAATCCATTGGACCTTAATAAAAAGTCCACATGTGAACCAGACCTATTCTTACAAAAAGAAACAAGTTCACATGCCTTATTACAATTCTAGATGGACCCATATTGGTCCGGTAGAATATATTAAGTGATCCATGCAAGTTCGTGTGGATTGGGGATCTTGGCGGGCTATCTAAATTTAAGCTCCAATAGACACAACCCAAGCACAATCAACAAATGATTCACTTAGGTCCAATCTATTTAATTTTATTTCAATCCACTAAAGAACTAAAATTGAACTCTTAAATAAAGATAGAATAAGTTGATGTTACTCATTCGTACCCTATACAACCTTATTGGAGAAAGTTTATCCTCGTGAAGAATACCAGTAATCGCCAAGAGCTCATAGACCGCTTATAGCTCTCCAAGTTACCATATTTACTCATATGACCACATTTTAAACTTGGATATTTTGACTTGTCCAGAAGCCATGTTTCAATAGACACTATTGAAAACTTAACGTTAAGATTTAATATCCAATACCTCAAAACACCCATATGATGGTATTCTTCTCTCATTCAATAAATGGAGCCACGATGTCAATATCTATAAATGAAGTCCTCTATCGATTAACAAATGAATATCACTAAACTATCGAGGATAGACTATGCTATATAATCGTACTCATTGATGGCTCAAATGATAACATTTGAAACCATAAGTCCATCATTTATCTCATGATTAATGGTTTTACTCTTGGAGGATTATTGTGGCTAACAAAGAAGAAGTTTTGTTTGTTTCCATCCTCATGTATACAATTTAAAGAAAGGGAGTCCACACTCCTAGGTGATTCACTTTCGTGATTGGATTGGATGATCTTACGGATTCAGTTTAGTTCAATCGTCACGAAAAAAAAAGGTACGATACTTTTTATATACATCAATTAATCTAGGGTTAAGGTTCTTGTTATTATAAGGGAAATTTTTTATTTATACGCACACCCTAATTTTCTAATTTTCTAATTTTCTCACGCTTCCGTTCCGTTTTGAACCGATTTCCCTTACATTTTTGATAGGTGATATCGTTCATTTTTTCAAATAAAAATATATCTCTTATATCTTTTGTAATCTTTTGAAAAAAACTAATCATATATCTTTTGATTTTAAAATCTTTTAAAAAAGAATATCTCATATCTTTTATTTAAAAAGAAAATTAAACATTTATTTTGGATTTAAACATTTTAAATTCAATTTTAAATATTTAATTTATTAAAATAAAATAATCATATTATCTTATTCGATTCAAAATCAAATATCAACTAACACCCTCCATTTAGTAAATAATCTCATTATTTAATTAATTTATGGATAAATACGTGTCATTTTCGTAACACAATTAATTGGATAATCCAATTAATTAACCGTGACCCTTGTTACCTAAATCGATCGGGCTAGTAAGGGGACCTAATGGACCCACAGTATTTTGAGCTCCAATAATCCTCAGAATCATTAATTAAATTCTTTAATTAATATTCCTTGAATATTAATTCCGGTGTTATTCCACTAAAAACTCAAGGCTGTACTCTCTCAACTGTAGATGCTTTTACACAAACCGATACAACTCGGCATCCATCGATATAGCTATTACATATGGTGTAATTCTGCACAATAGTTCATAAATAGAGCACGGTCATAATGTCCATTTTACCCCTCTAATTACATATATCCTTTAAGTACCGTTGATTCTCTAATGAATAATAAATCATAATTCCTCACGGAATTAGGAGAATGCTCATATTATCCAAGCCCCAAATCAACCCTTGAGGGATCTACCATCTACTTCTCATAAGAAGGAGTGGATTCCACTATTGTGTACAAACCTTCCAAGCCACAAGTCAAATCGTAATCCTAACATACAGAGCATATTGATCAGGAACTGCATCCGACCTCACCCATGGTATATCAAATACCACGATCTAACCTGAAGGCGTCAATAAGACACTAATAATTAAGATCACCCACACATAGTTATCATTAGTTGATATATATGAATCTCATCGGTAAACGGATCTTGGTGAGAGATTCATATAGATCAAGACTCAGTCCTATATGATCACATCACACAAGGTACCTCAATTCTCATATCTCCATATGAATGATCCAGGATAGGATCACCGTACACTACAGAATGGACCACATCTGTAGATTAACCACCGATAAGTACCCAGCTTAATTTGCTATCTATGGACTCTTTAGATTGCACGTCACTTTTGTATCCATCTGTACATGACATTCATATACACAGTTTGAGATTACATCCGGTAATTTTGGATGTTAATATATGTGCAAGTTATAAAATAAACAACATGACAAGAATGAATTGAATTTTTCTTTTATTTATTTCATAAATCCATTTACAAATTACATCTTTAGGGCATAAACCCCAACATGCACTTGTCGTGGCACAAGCAATAGGGGCCTTTTAATGAATACCGTGATGGGGACCGCTGCTCAGGTAAGTGTATTGGGTGCAGTTCCCCAAGCTTGCTACTTCTTGAACCAGTTGCGGTTGAAGAAGGTGCATAGCCAACGACCTGCATTGTGGTGATGAGGAAAATCCTATTTTCTAAGTAAACTCAACACACTATCCTATATGAAAAATGTACAAGTGTGGAGTAAGATAAATGTCATAAAATGAATCATTCAAATACATGTAAACATAAGAATACAATGCATGCAAGTGAGTGTGTGCAACTACAACTCTTCACATAAGAGTAAAGTCATGTAATCTACCTTCCTTGATGCACTTGTTGTCCAAAACCTTGATGATGGTAGATCTTCAAATCCTAATCTACCCTTTACAATATTATACCCCTATTGTAATTTTGTCAATGAAATATGACGATCATAAAATAAGACACTTACATTCCAAATAAAACAAAGTTTATTGACTCTGATGCTTTTAAAAAACCTAATTATTTATAAAATAAAATCTTTCCTTTTTATAGGGTAATTTTGTGACTAATTATATTATTTGTCACAAATTAACAAGTTTTTAACTAATTTTGACAATTATTTTTTAAGAGTCTCAATTGAACAAAACATAATGACAAATAATAAAATATGTCACAAAACAATGCCTATTATGATACGTTTCAAATTCGTCACAAAAAATGTGTCACAAAAGGTCACTTATTTTGTAATGTGGGGGTGGGGGTGGGGGTGAGGGTGGGGGAACCTACCCCCATCCCTATTTCTCCATTTCCCCCAATATTATATATATATAATTTTAAATTTATTTCTAAATAATAACTAATATCTAAACATAGCCCTTAGTTTAAATTTAAATCTGACCCTATTATATCTAAACCACACCACAAAGTCTAAGTATCCAACAAAGCAATACTTTGAAATTCCAACACCAAGTCTAAGTGTCTAAGGGGCCGTTCTGTAAGCGTTTTTCAAAAATAAAAATGAAAATGAAAACGAAAGCAAAATTTTTTGTTTTAGTTTCGAATTCTAAAAACGTGTCTGGTAACATATACTGAAAGTCGTATTTTAAAAATGAAAATGAAAAAAACGTGTTTGGTAGGTTAACCGAAAACTATTAAAAATTGAAATATCAATTTTTGCATTTTGTTTAATATTATTACAACTATAAACAAATTGATTAAATAATTAACCAATATAATTTTTGTATTGTAAGTTTTAAATTAAACAAAAGTAACACATCAAAAATTAATTCAAAAAAACATATCAAAAAATGAATTAATCAAAACTAAACTTTTCAATTATAAATAAATAATTATAATATATATATATATATATATATATATATATATTATAATAAAAATATAACTATATATATTACACTATATACTATATAAATATATAATATTTGATATTATATATATATAATATTATATAATATATTATTATATATATATAATAATTACAATATATATAATAGTTATAATATATATATATATATATATATATATATTAGGGGCACTTTGGTCATTTAAAAATCTTGTCCAGTATTGTCCAAGCCATATCAAACGCATAACAGTACAATTAACAGTTTTTAAATAAAAAAATTTATATTAAAAAATTGAAAAATAAAATGAAAAACAAAAACAAAAACAAAAAACAAAAACAAAAAACAAGTATTTTGTGTTTTCAAAATCTTTCACTTTTAACACTGGTTTTGTTTTTCATTTTTTTTTTCGAAAATAAAATAAAAAACAATTAACAAACACGTTTCGAAATCACTTTTGAAAAAAAAACGGACTGAAAAACAGCTGCATGACGGGCCTAAATTTCAATTTTCTTTTCATCTCTATCTTCCTTCTTTTCTGCCTATGTCCCCTCTTTATCTTCTCCGCCTTCATAGACCTCGGTGTCATCTGACCGACCACTGACTGCTACAATGAACCACGGTGCCATTCCCATAGTGAGGCTCTTGATTACATGATATTATATTTTTTTCTTTTCAATTATTTTGTTTTTTTTTCTTTTATTTGTGTTGATATTATATATATTTTAGATCAGAAATTTAGATTCTTTTCTTAATTAAATATTGAAACAGGGTAAAACGAGAGATTGAGAAGGCTGGATTCTAGATTCCAATAAAAAAAAATGGATTTAGATTTTAAATTAAAAAAGGGAAAATCGGTTGGCATGGAGGATTCTCTCTCAAAACACCCCGTCTCTATTTCCCCAAATGAGGTTTTGGAGTGGGGGTAGGGAAAAGGGTAGAGGAACAGGGGAGCCCCCCAAATATATATATATATATATATTTTGGAGCATCGACTGCTTTTTTTTTGTTCAATTTAATTTAATTTATATTCTAAATTTAGTTTTTAAAACTAAATTTAATTGTTTTCAATTTTTTAATTTGGGATATTACCAATTTGGTGAAAGATTATTTTTTTACACATCGTTGCTTTTTTTATACCCATGGTCCTAACTTTTGAGAAATGCATCAAATAGATATTATGACCAAAACTTCAACCGTTGATGGGGATAAATTATAAATATTGACCATTTTACCCTTAATTTTGATTAAATGATTTAAAGTACAATTTTACACTTTAATCTTTCAAAGTTTTACAATTTAATTTTGACAAATAATCCAATAAAAAGTCAACACAGGTCACCCATTTTTTAAAATAAAATAAAAACCGAACAATTTTTAAAAAAATAATGGTCTAATTTTCAAATATATAGAATAAATGAAAATTGTAAAGGAAGATATGGATTTGTAATTTATTTATTATTTATTATTTATTTTTTATGTTTTTATATGTTCTTTACTAAAGTGAGCCACTAAGGATGGCAATGTGGCGAGTACGAGTTGGGGTGGCCCTCCCCGAACCCCGCAACATTTATTTTTTGAAAACCAATCACCTTTTGAAAGCGGTGCAATCTTTCTTTCATACTTTCCCCATGTCCTTTATGAATGCCAAAATCTAGCATCCTGATGTTTGTACCAAAATCTAGATCTCTGTGGAATTTGTATCAAAATCTAGCATCCTGGTGTTTTGAGGGAGTATTCATTTTCTTTGCCCGCTTGACTACTTTCCCCATGTCCTTTATGAATGCCAAAAGATCGACAAGTTCGATGCTATGGTTGTACTCTAGGACTGGGATGTGCTATCTACTTGTTCTCAGTTGACGTTATCTGTACGACCGCCTATAATTTGGCCCATTGTATCGGGTTTGATTGCTGCATTGATCCCCTGTTGGATAGGGTGCGACTCTCCTGCCAGTCAACCTTCGATCAACATGATCATTTCATCTATTATAGTTGTTAGCCTTTTCAATATAGTTTGCCTCATCCTTCTCCTATTTAATATGGGTCCACACTTTTGCCAATAAGTAATCCATTGTATTGCATGGGTACTTGGTGAGCTCTTTGTAGAGGTTGAAGTTAAACTTGAGTCCTTTCCTGAAGGTAAAGATTATGGTCGCCTAGTTGCAATGTGGGATCTACACCTTTTCCCTATTGAAGCATCCATCATACATTCTTAGGTCACCGTATAGAGGTCGCCTGACTGTTTTTTGAATTTTTGACTGCTCATGAATTGCTCCAACAACATATATGTAAGTTGCGCAAAAGAAGTATTTGGGTGGGACCGCCGAGGCTTGACCTGAATGCATTACACATGATGCTTCTCTTAGATCATGTGGGATCACTGTAGTGAACATGCACTTCTTGTATTGAGCTATGTTGTAATCCAAATATGTCATGCCCTAGAACTATTTCATATTCGGGAAGCTGAACTTCCTGGCTATCTCGACGAGAGCAATCACCTCGATGAATGGTGAATCTGTAAGCCCTAGAGTTGTGTAGCAGAAGACAATTTAAAACATTTTAAATAAATTTAAGCACCTCTATGATTTTTGTACGATATATAAGAATAAATAAAAGGTAGGAATCGAAATCATACCTTCAAGGCTAACTCTATCATTCTTTAATTCTAGAATTTTCTTTCCGATTTGTACCACCGGAACCTCCTTGTCATCTTCCAGGTTCCAGCAATTGCATGTGGGCACGTCACGGACTTCAGAAAACTGTATGGAGGTAATATAAACAACACAAAACAACTCTTGCTTTTATCTATGGACAATTCGGCCAACCATGTATCAAAGACAAGAGGCACAAAAATTCTTTTTTGTTTTTATTTTTTTCTTGGTCTCTTTGGCACACCCCCTTTCACTTTTCTATCCTTTTTTGTTTGTGTTTCAACATGTTACTTTTTTTTTCCTTTTTTATCTTATAATACATGTTTATATATTTAAAACAAGGTAATAATCCTTTTTCAATTATTTGGCGATATATTTTAAATAAGATAATTAGTATTTTACTGAGCAAGTTAGTATAGGATTCTAAATCCTACATAACCTTAGTTCACTAAGAATTGAACACTTGACCAAATTAGGAAATAAAATAATCTTATTAATTTATCCATTGTCTCAGTCATGGTTCGAACCTGTAACCTCCAATTAATAACTAAATATAAATTCTCAATTATTAATTTATTAACTAAATAATCTAATTATTTTCTTAATTTAATTTTTAATATATTAATTAAATAAACTCATCATTTAATTAATTCCCTGAATAAATTTCTTGTTACCTTCGTAACATAGTTAATTGGATCATCCAGTTAATTAACCGTGACCATTGTTATCATCAACGTTCTGGGCCAGCAAGAGGACCAAATGGACCCACGGTTTTGAGCTCTAAATATTGTTAGAAAAAGTAATTAAACTCATTAACTAAAATTTCATGATTATTAACATTGGAGTTACCCCACTAAAAACCCGAGGTTGCACTCTCGTAACTATAGATATTTTACACTAACCAAATTTCAGTGTCTATCGATATGGCTATTACATATGATGTGATCCTCTACAAGTAGTTCATAATTAGAGATGGTCATTGTCCATTATACTCCTCTTATTATATCATTCTCTAGTGAACAATTTTATCCATCATTCCTAATTGTTCAAACCCCGAATCAACCCTTAAGGGACGTTTGGTATGGGGTAATCAAAATAATGTGATTCCCGGGAAAGTTAAACACAAGAATGTGATTCCTGGGAAACTTGTACACCTGTGTTTGGTTGTATATGGGAATATTTCGTAGGATTCCTGAGAATATCAAGTAACCATGTTTGGTTGTACATGGGATTTTTTATTTTTTTTATTAAAAAAAAAATAAAAATCAACTTATATGGTTAAAAAAATAACCAGATCCATTTCTCAAACATCATCACCATCATCCCTTTCTTTCCATCTCTCTCTGTCTTTTTTTCCATCTCTCTCTGTCTTTTTCTCGAAATCATCTCCACATCGTCGTCGTCGCCACCTCCGACCGGTCTTGTCTTCGTCGCCGTCTTCATCGAAGCTCCCCGTCGCGTCAGCATCGAAGCTCGCCATCATCGTCGTCGTCATCATCGAAGCTCACTGTTATCATCTTCGTCTTCATTCACTGTCGTCGTCTTTGTTCACCATCACCATCATCGTCGTCATTCGTCGTCACCGTAGTCATCTTCATTCGCCGTCATCGTCTTCGTCATCATCGAACCTCATCATCAAGCAACCCAGATTTATAGTTGTTGTAATTTTGTTTTCCTTTTTCTGCTGCTGATGATGTTTGAGAAATAGATTTGTGGGAAACGATTTAATAGAAGATTATTTGAGTTATTACTGTGTTTTGATTAGGGATTTCAAAAATGAAATTAGGGATTTTGTTGTTAACGTGGAGAAGGATTGTGAAAAACAGAGAAGAAGAATTTTTTTTTTTAATGATGGTGGGACCCACGGTGGGAATCAGATGGAGGTAATCTGAAACCCACCAATTTTGATGGGAATCACATTACCCTCCAGAGTGGTAATGTGATTCCCATGGGATTCACTTTTCCGGGAAACAAAAAACCCAAACCTGTTACCAAACATGGGAATGCTCTGAGATTCTCATTCCCATGCAAAGATACCACCATACCAAAGGGCCCCTAAGGGAACTACTTCTCTTCTTCCCACAAGAAGGAGTAGATTCCACTACTGTTTATAGACCTTCCCAGCCACAAGCCAAACCATAATTCCAAGATATAGAGATATTGATCGGGAATGCTACTTCAATCTCACCCATGGTAAATAAAAAAACATGAATTAACCTGAAAGAGTCATTAAGACACCCATGATTAAGATCACCCATATACAACATTATTTATTGATATACATAAATATTCCTATGTAACGGATATTGGTGAAAGATTTATATAGATCATGGCCCAGTCTTATATGATCACATCATATAAGGTGCCTTCATTCTCATATCATTATTTATGTAGTCTAGGATAAGACCACCGTATATTATGGAATGGACCGCAACTGTAGATCAATCGTAAATAAAGTACCCAACTTTATTTGCTATCTACGGACTCTTTAGATTCCATGTCTCAAACTAAATTTCTCTGTATATGACACTCATATACTCAGTTTGAGATTGCATTCGGCAATCTTGGATTTTAAGCACATATGATATAAAAGTATGAGACACATAATTAGAATGAAAATACTACTTATTTTATTTATAATTTATCACCATTTACATATTACAAACATTAGGGCAAACACCCCAACAATCTCCCACTTGCATTAAAGCAGGTGAGACATATCTCGTATTCCTAAACCTTCTAGGTGACCTTCAAATACTTTAGTTGTTAATGTCTTCGTAAATGGATCAACATGATTATCCTGTAATGCTATTTTGGTCACCGTGGCATCGCCTCTCTGCACTATCTCCATGATAAGTTGATACTTCCTCTCTATATGCTTCCCTCTTTTGTTGCTTCTTGGTTCTTTGGAATTAAACACAACACCACTATCATCACAATAAATTGTGATGGGCTTATCCATATCTGGAACAACTTCCAGATGACTCAAGAACTTGCGAAGCCATACAACCTCCTTAGTTGCTTCAGAAGTGGCTACATATTCGGCTTCCTTGGTGGAATCAACAATACATGATTGCTTAACACTCCTTAATATTTTGGCTCCACCACAAAGGGTGAGTAATGAACTAGAAGTGGATTTTGAGAATCCCCGTTTGGCTAAAAATTAGATTCTATATATCCTAATGGGATCATATCCTATCTTGAATATACAAGTATATAATTTCACTTTCTCCAAAGATACTTGAGAATTTGTAAATGCCCTTAATCACTTATAGTTTCAAATATACCTAGAGGGGGGGGGGGGGGGGGGGGGGGGAATTGATATAGTCTCTAAATTCTTGTAATCTCTTTTACTTAAAAGGAATACAAATGCATAAAGAAACTTTAATGAATTGATTGATTCAACAAATGAATATGATAACAATACAACAATAGATGAAACAACACAACTCAAGGAAAGTAAAAATAAAAATCAACACAAGGATATTTGCATGGTAAGGAAACATCCACGGGTTGATACCACAACCACTGACAAACAACTTTCACTAGTAACATAAAAAAAATAGAATCCCTCAAGTGACCACCTCACCTAGAAATAAACCCTTTCAGAAGAAATGCCAACTTGCTTAGCTATCCAAGTCCTAACGACTCTAGCCAAGAATTCCTTGCACAAATCAAAGAATCCTTCTAATATTGTGACTTACAAATTACTGAGCTATCTAGATCACCCTGACTCTAGCCAAGTCTTCCAATGCTTAGCTATCAAAGACCTCACCTCTCTAGCCAAGACAATCAGTGCTCAAATCAAAGAATCCTTCTAAGATATGGGACTTCCAACCTCTTCACAAGGCATAAGATCTAAGCGAATACAAATGATGCAACCACACACAACATAGTATCTATGATCAATATATCCTACGGAAACTAGAATTGAATCAATGATCACAAATCACAAGTATTCTAGATTATAGTTCAACAAACACAATGTAATTAATCAAATGATGTATGTACATATGAAATATGTTATTTCAACAAATCTTCAATCAAAATAAACCTAGCATATATATATACTATTTATCATAGAAAAGATGTCAACGATCATACAAAAATGGCCCTAGAATAGAAGCTAGCACAATACAACATCACAAGCATGTAAAGCCATATGTTAGAAAAATCTAATTCACTACACTTGTTAATTAAAGCTCAATCTATCTCTATTGGAGTTCAATATTCTAATCAAAGTATATAAAACAAACAAAAATACTTGGAAGACGAAAACCAAAGGTAATTGAAGATTTGAAACTCAAAAATCAAAAGAGAAATCAATACCTAAAGTGAAAACTGTGCAGTCCCATTTTTGTGTGTGATCCTACCAAAAAAATCAATCAGATGGATCTAAACTCTTATTGAAAATATAGAGGACTGGTAGACAAGAATTCTTCAATTTAAATCACTCAAATTGGACTCCAGATGAGAAAGTTATGGTGTTTGGGAGATAAGAAAATTGGAGAGAAAATTTCTGCACAATTTTTTGAACTTTTCTTCTTGGAAAAGAATGAGAGGGAAAGGGAACTTATAAAGGGAATTTTAAAGAGGTAATTGGAATGCCAATAGGAGGAGCCCACATCTACTTCCAGTGGTGGCATATGGTCCTCCATGGGGTCAGAGGGCAGCCTTTCTTGTGAGTCTTCACGCCCCTCCATAGGAATGATGTAAGGCCTCTCTCCTTTTTCCCTTTGATCCACCTTTAGCTTTTTTGCCATACCTTCGACCTCTAAAATCCGATTTTGAATCCATTTTCATATTACAAACCGGGACTCTCTCATGAACAAAAGACATCAACAAAACCTTTTTGAAAAATATGAAATTCATCCTTGAAAATCAATGACGAAAACCATGCACCACAAAATTATGGAAAGTTTCTTAACTTTCAAATATGAACTCGAAACTTAAGGAATAAGTTACCGTAATGATCGGAACTCAATATAGAATATCATATGCACAAATTCAAGTTCAATATCATACAAGTTTAATAAAATGAATACAAGTACACACAAGTATGCTATTACCTAGAAATAGTCTCGAACATGCAGTATCTCAAATATTGTCATTTTTAGAACTAATGCATGAGCATAAAAGAATAAGTGTGTGTATGTGTCATACCAAATGTGCACAATGATTCAAGGACACAAATGTATGATATGTGTGTCTGTGCCTAAGTTTTCTTGCAAGAGGAAAGAGGTCTCGATATACCTTTAGCTATACAATGAAGCGTTGTTCCTCTTGAAGACGATCTTTGTATGAGAAGTTGCTTTCCTTCATTGAAGTTCATACAATTCACGAACCACCTAAGCAACTAAACATTACAAAGAAAGAGAGCTTTTTTATGGAATCAAGCCAACACAAATCTAAATCCTAACAATCTCCCTCTTTGACTATTCCATTGAAAAAACCTCATCCTTACCATACACAGATCTCTCAAACCAACTAAAGGTTAATTGAATTCTCACATCCTCACATTACAAAGAGATAACTAGACCAAAATTTTTTCATGACTTCATGAGTCTTCAAGAATATCTTCTTTGAAAATCAAAACATCTATGAGACAAGCATAACCAAACAAACAAGAGAGATCTTCTAAAGAAGATTGGTGAAATATATTTATATAAACAACAAGAAACAAGAAACTATCTCATACACAAGACTTCTTTTTCTTCATGTAGGATAAGAATTATCCCTCTTAAGACAAAGGATACATCCTACAAATGGTGAGATACATTTCTCCCCCTTTTTGGCAAACAATTGACAAAGGGTTGCATGGTAAAAATATGAGATATGATGCAAACAAGTTGCGTAGAGAACAAAGTTAAACAAACTAAGCTCCCACTTAACATATGCTTAACAATTTGATCAACAAGTAAACTTGTGCACAAAAGAATCACACAATAACACAATTCAAGCAATAAGAGAAATTATTCCAATTGAAATTGGCTTGCCCGCCATTTACTTCCGATAACACCCCTACATCATTCTCAATGAGTAAGATATAATCTACGTGTAGGACTAAGAAAACTATCTTCTTATCAATGATCCGCTTGTAAACACAAGCCTTATCAATGTTTTTCTCAAATCCATAGGTTTGATAACATTATCAAACCAAATGTTCCAAGATCTAAATGCTTGATTTAGTATATCAACAGACCTTTACATCTTGTAAACATTTTGCTCTTGATCCTGGGACATGAATCCCTCTTGTTGCATCATATATATGCTTTCATCAAGATTGCCATAAAAAATGTAGTCTTTACGTTCATTTTCCAAATTTCATAATCTAAATAGGCAGTAATGAATAAGAGAATCCGATTATACTTAAACATAGATACTGGTGAGAAGGTGTCTTCGTAATTGACCCCATCCCTTTTCTTTTTGGGTATAACTCTTTGCCATAAACCTTGCCTTGAAGGTCTCTACCTTCCTGTCCACTTCTCTCTTTCTCTTGAAGATCTACTTATAACTTATTGGTTTTATCACATCTGGTTAGTCTACAAGCTCCTACACTGGGTTGGAGTACATGGACTCAATCTTAAGATACATGGATTTAAGTCATTCCTTTTTGTTAGAATCTTTTGTTGCATGTTTAAATAACAATGGATCATCCACACTATGTTAGGTTTTTGGTTTATGTTGGCATTAGTTCAATATGAAAACAATATTTCACTTGATTTATTTGTCTTAGTTTAATGATGATTTAAGCTTCAAGGAAGATATGGCAACAATTCAAGCAAGTTCAAGTCTTCAAAGAGAAATGTGTTTCATTGTTCATAGGTATATTTAAGACCCCATATCTCTTACAAGGCTTATGCATATACACATAATGCATCCACATGTGTCCCTGCATTGTTGTGCTCAATTTGTATAACACATTCACACATTTGATATTGAATGCATTTGTGCTAAATCTACTTGTTTTGTAAATTGCATGTATTTGGACTATGTCTGGGATATTGAATTCTTATGTGTTATGTGTTTGTATGTTTATGTAATATGAACCTTGGACTTGAACTTGACACTGTATTATTCCTTATTGAGTTCTTGTCATACCAGTTACTCATACATTTGATTTCCAATTCCGAGTCAAGAGTTACAAAACTTTATGATCACTTTACACGTATTTTCTTTATCTTCGTCTTCGTGTGTCTAGTCGAATTCATAATTTTTTATCTAAGTTTCATATTCATCCATGTGCATGAGATAGTCATGTTTTGTAATCTGCTAACCGATTCAAATTTAGAGTTCAGAGGCCAGAAAACAATCGAAGGATGCAGAGTTGTGCGAAGGAAGGAGCGATGGCCAAAAGGCCACCATGCCTCTCCTTCCAGGGATGGTGTGTGGCCATCTTGGGGAGGAAGCCTCCCTGCCCCTGAGATGGCCATGCACCATCTTGTGAAGGGAGGAGGCATGGGGGTGAAATGGTCATTTCCCATTTTCCCTTCCCTCTCTTTTAAATTATCCTTTCCTCTCTCATTTCATTTGAAGAAGAGATTTTAAAAACTTTGTGCAGAAATTTTCTTTCCATTTTTCTCACCTTCCAAAAACTATATCTTTGTCATTTGAACTCTGATTCAATCGATTCAAATTGGAGAGTATTCATATTTCAATCCTCTATCATCTCCAAGAAGGTTTGAGAAGTTTTGATCACGTTCTTTGGTGGTTCTACACACAAAAATGGGACTGCACATTGTTTCTTAAGGTATTAAATTTCATCTTGAGTTTGTTATTAAATATGTTCAATCACCTTGGGTTTTATTTTTCAATACATGTGTGTATATTGTATAAAGTTTAATTAGATTTTTAGACTCTTTTGAAGCTAGATTGAATTTAACTGAAATCTTACATGTTGAGTTAGGTTTTGTTCTTGCCTAGGTTTTCGTATGTTTGAGATTGCATTGTACTAGCTTTTTATCTAGGACTATTTTGTGATATTTTATTGATTGATTTTGATAAAAAAAAATGTCTAAAAATGTGTTAGGGCCATTTAATTGAAGATATTTTGGAATAACATATTTGTTTGAGTTCTTAGAGCTATTTTGACTTTAATTGAATATTGTGAATAAAAATATGGTCAAGAGTTTTGCTAGGATTTTGATTGAAATCGTGTTATGATTCTAGCATGTTTTTGTGTATGTTACTAAAATCTTGAATGTATGCTAAGTATTCATACTTTAATTCCAGTTTTAGTTTCATGAATGATTCTAGATATTAAATGCGTTTGTAGTGTTTTCACAAGTTCTAGGATTATCATTCATGCATATTAACTAGACTACACTTTGCCTTGTGAATATTCATGCATATGTCTAGTTCCCATAGGATGTGTTGATCATCATATTCTATGTTGAGTGCTTGTGAGTATTTTTGCATTCATCGATCACATTTAGGAAGATCTTGTAAAAGGCATGAAGTCTTGGTTAGAACATGTTGTTCGGATAGCTAAACAAGAAGTCTTGGTTAGGATGTGAGGTCCGGATAATCAAGCAAGGAGAGACTTTCTAAAGGCAAGGATGCCTTAGATAGAAAGTAGACTTTTTATTGGTAGACTCAGATATTAAGATGCATGGAGTCCATAGATAGAGTGTGTCATTTGTTGATCACACTTGGGGAATTTCCAACATCTTAATGGTGTTGGTTAGAGTGGAGTCCAACAGAGAGTGAGTCATTTGTTGATCATTTTTGAGGAATTTCCAATCTACCAATAAGGATTGGGTAGACGTCAAGTCTAATATAGAGTGTGTCATTTGTTGGCCACTTTTGAGGAATGTCTTATCTACTTTCCAATAATCAAAGTACTCGATGCTTGTATTCAACCTATGTATGTTTCTTTTGGGGTTTATGCCCTAAAGATGTAATTTGTAAATGGATTTGTGAAATAAATAAAAGAAATGTTCAATTCATTCTTGTTGTGTTGTCTATTTTATAACTTGTGCATATTAACATCCTAGATTACAAGATGTAATCTCAAACTGTGTATATAAGTCTCATATACATATGGATATAGTGAGAGGCATGCAATCTAAAGAGTCCATAGATAGCAAATAAAGATGGGTACTTTATTTGCGGTTAATCTACAGGTGCGGTTCATTCCGTAATGTACGGTGATTCTATCCAGAATCATTTATTGGAGATATGGGAATAGAGGCACCTTGCATGATGTGATCATATAGGACTGGGCAATGATCTTTATGAATCTCTCACCAAGTTTTGTTTACCGATGAGATTCATATATATCAACTAATGATGGCTATATGTGGGTGACCATAACCTTGAGTGTCTTATCGACTCTTTCAGGTTAGATCGTGGTCTTTGATATACCATAGGTGAGATCGAATGCAGTTCTTGATCAATGTACTCCGTATGTTGGGATTACGGTTTCGCTTGTGGTAGGGAAGATTTATGCACAATAGTGGAATACACTCCCTCTTGTGAGAAGTAGATGATAGTTCCCTTAAGGGTTGATTCGGGGCTTGGATAATATGAGCGCTCTCATAATTCCGTGAGAAATAGGATTTATTGTCCATTAGAGAATCAAAGGTTCTTAAAGGATATATGAAATTAGAGGGTTATGACAGACATTATGACCTAGCTCTAATTATGAACTACTGTGGAGATCACACTATATATAATAGCTATATCGATGGACACCGAGTTGTATCGGTCTATGTAAAAGCGTCTGCAGTTGAGAGAGTGCAGCTTCGGGTTTTAGTGGAATAACACTGGATTTATATATTCAAGGAATATTAATTGAAGAGTTTAATTAATGATTCTGAGGATTATTGGAGCTCAAAACACTGTGGGTCCATTAGGTCCCCTTGTTAGTCCGATCGATTTAGATAACAAGGGTCACAGTGAATTGATTGGATTGTCCAATTAATTGTGTTACGAAAAATGACACATATTTATTCGGGAATTAATTGAATAATGAGATTATTTAATTAATGAATAATGGTGATTAAATAAATTAAATAATAAGATTATTTAATTTTGTCATTAATCACTAAATGGAGGGTGTTACTTGATATTTGATAGAATAAGATAATATGATTATTTTATTTTATGAAAAATTTGAAATTGAATTTAAAATGTTAAAATTAAATGTTTAAAAGCAGCTACATTGATACACGCATACTTTTAGTTTAAAAACATGTGCATGGGATATAAACACATTGATCAACGCATATATCGGGTCTTTTGGCTTTGAATGTGCTTGTGTGAATGATATCAAAAAGAGAAAAGATTTATGTGCGAGAGATGCATAAGTACGAGTGAAAGTGTGTGTCGTGGAGTGTGTGCGAGTGTTGCACAGTGAACATATTTTGTGTGCAAGTGTTGTACACTGATAACAAGAAGAAAGAGTTTCTTCAAGTTTTTTCTCTACATCCTCCATCTAAGCTCTTGATTACGTTACGTGCCCACATGCAGTTACTAGTCTCAGGAGATAGTGAGGAAGATCGAGTGGTATAGATCAGGAGCATTACAAGAAGTGAAAGAGCCTCCAAACGTTGGTAATGTTCTAAGATATTCTTCTTCTCATTATATTGATTAAAATTTCCTGTGTTTACATATTTCTTTATTATTGGAATAATTAATATGTTTTAGTTCCGAAAAAATACAATCCCAAGTTCACTGGTTCTAGATCGATTATGATTTGTGTTATAAAATTTTTAAAAACCGATTTCCGCTACGTTACCAGTGAACGAGGTTCCAACAACTGGTATCAGAGCCAATTTTTTTTTCGAACAGAATTTTTTTTCAATGCTCCTGTATGTATGATTGTGTTGGCACTGTTTAAATTGATTGTATGATGCTTTTGTATGTATATTAATTTTTTTTAGTTTACAAAAACATAATTGATCATTAATTATATAGTACTGTGGATTTAGGGTTTATCGGTTGTATAATTTATTTTAGTATTTTTGCTGTTATTGTATTGTAAAAGAAAAAAAATGTAACATATATTGAAGACTTGGAAAAATTGCGAAGAAGGATTCTTGAGATGAATCGGAGTGTGAAGAGACTGGAAGATTTCTGAAGTTACAAGAAGATCAAGGAATGCCTTAGGGGTATTTTTTTAATTTTAGATTCCAATTTTTTTTAGGTTAAATAATCCACAGTACTCGGTCAATTTATGTATGCTTTATATTATGTGATGATAAAAGAATTGTCATGCATACTATGTCATTTAGATTAGATGTGCCTACACAAATATATTTGATATGGCATACATGCATCATAGCCTGATATTTTATGTATTATTTTTAATGTGATTAAAATAGGCAGTATACATAAATGGCTATGAATAATGAGATTAGTTTTTTAATGGTTAAAAAACTTGGTAATTCTCATAAATACTAATCTAGTTATTAAAGAGTTTAATAAGTTAGATTAATAGGGTCATTTAATGTAATTAGGATTAATATGATTAATTACCAAATAATAAATGAACCGAATAAAGTGTTAGAGTTTTAATAGTTAAAACTTGGTAAACAATAACATAATAATATGACCTTAGTAAATAGTTTACAATGGATTAGATTATTCTCTAATAGATTAGATTTTTAATAGTTAAAAGTCTTTAATAATTTATTAGTTAATTAGAATTTGATTCTAATTAGTTGATAACTTGATTAAAGTTAGTTGTTTGATCCTAGTGCATTAACGGATAACAGAAAACCCTAATTTTAAAATAGTGAGTGGGAGGGATATATGACATATATATTCTGCTGTCTCCATCATTAGTTCAACACTGTGAGATCCGAGCGGGGCCTCATGACGGCTTTGCTTTCATCTTCCCTAAAGAGGGTTTCCACAAAGATCAAAACCAAGGTTGACTTCCTAATGGATAGGATTTCTGAGGGTATTTCTGGATTGATCAATCTTAAGGCTACAATTCTCGAGTTAAGCTCGTACGATCTGAAATGGTGGGCTACACTCACGAAGGTTTTGATTAAGTTTTGTTAAATAAAACCTGACGGAATAAACAATGATTGAATGATATGGAATAAGAGTTATTCTAGAATATCATTTGATTGAGAATGTCTCGGTCCAGCATGTAAAGACTTGACCGACCCTAAGGCAACACTTCTTTATGGTATGTTGGGTAGTTCTAGTTCGTTAAACATGTTCATACGTCATGTTTCAATTTATGTCAAATCACACACACTTGTTTTTAATAAATGACTGAATGAATGTTTTATTTACATTAGCAATTATGTCTTTTGCATTAATACAAATTCTTGCAAACGACAAATTAACTGGTGATAACTACACTAAGTGGAAACTAACATTAATGCAATATTGGTCACCAAAGATCTCATGTTTGGGCTTATGGAGGAATGTCCTCCAGCGTCTGCTGCCAATGCCACATGAACTGTTCATGAGGCATACCAATGATGGGTCTCGTCTGATGAGAAGGCCCGAACATATCTGTTGGCTTCAATGACAGACATGCTTGTCACAAAGAACGAAACCTTGACTTCAGCACTCGAAATCATGGAGTCATTACAAGCTATGTTCAGACAGCCCTCCGAGCAAAAGTGACACGATGCTATTAGTTCCGCTATGCTTGCTCACGCGAAGGAAGGTACGTCAGTTCGAGAACATGTCTTGAGCATGATGTCCTACTTCAACACAATATAAGTCAATTGCAGGGCCATTGATGAACCTAGTCAAGTGAGTATCATACTGTTGACTCTTCCGAAGAGTTTCAATTAGTTTAAGGGCAACTCGGGATGAACAAGTTAAAGTTCAGTATTACACAGTTGTTCATTGAGCTTGCTACCTTTGAGTCCTTGACTAAGGACAACAAGGGTAAGACCGGTGAGGTAAATATTGCTGAACCATTTTCCTCCTTCAATAAAAAGAGGAAGAGGTCTGCTGGGAAGGTGAAGGGTAAGCCTAACCCTAAGAAAGCCCAAAACAAAAAGAAGTCAAAGAAAGGTATACATGATTTACTTGTTCTTGATTCATGTTTAGTGGATGATGATTCTTCACCGTGGATAGTTGATTTGGGGGCCACTAACCATGTTTGTTCTTCTTTGCAATACACTGATTCTTGGACACAGCTAGAAGAGGGAGCCTTCTTAATACGTGTGGGGTTAGGGGATATCGTGTCGGAATGAGCAGTGGACATAATTAGATTACATTTTTATAATAATTATATATTATTAGACAATGTATTTTATTTGTAATAATCTTTTTCTTTTAATAATAAGTCTGCTATTATTGGAAAGAACGGTCTGAATATTTGTTTAGGAATTAATCAAAACAATTTGTATGTGTCAAGACCATTAATACATACAACACTGCTTAACACTGAAATGTTTAATGTTGAAAAACCAAAAACTAACCGATATAAGATTTCTCCAGATAATGACACGTATCTCTGGCATATAAGGCTTGGTCATATGAACCTTGACTGGATAGACAGACTAGTAAAAAGCGAACCTTTAAGTGAGTTAAAGTTTGGCACCTTACTTGTCTGTGAATCTCGTCTGGAAGGTAAGATGACTAAGAAACCTTTTATAGGAAAAGGGTTAGAGCTAAAGAACTGCTAGAGCTTATACTTACAGATGTCTGCAGACCAATGAATGTTTAAGCTAGGGGTGGTTATGAGTATTATGTCACCTTTATATATGACTACTCAACATACAGATATGTCTACCTAAAGCAACGGAAGTCGAAAACATTTGAAAATTTCAAATAATTTTGAGTTGAAGTTAAGAATCAATTAGGTAGGATTATCAAGTCACTACGATCAGATAGTGAAGGTTAGTACATTGACCAAGAGTTTGAAGACTTCATGGTGGAGCATGGGATAGTTTCCTAACTCACAGCTCCAGGTACACCTCTACAAAATGGTGTAACGGAAAGGAGAAATAGAACCCTGATGAAAATGGTGAGATCTATGATTAGTTTCTCATCATTACCAAAATCCTTCTAGGGATATGCGTTATAAATAGAGACATATATTTTGAGTGTTGTGCCATCCAAATCTATTCCTAAGACTCCCCTAGAGTTTTGGAATGGTCATAAAGCTTGTTTACGACATTTCCACATATAGGGATGTCCAGCACACACGCTGAAGAATAAAAGTTGAAAGTTAGACTCCAAGTCCGTGGTCTGTGGTCTGTCTATTTGTAGGATACTCCAAGGGGACTAGAGGTGGACATTTCTATAGTCCCAAAGATAACAAAGTATTTGTATCGACAAATGCAACATTTCTTAAGAATAATTATACTAGTGACCACAAACCTCATTCTAAGATAGTATTGAATGAGTTTGAGCCTAGTGAGACTAGTGCTTCATTAACAAGAGCATCTAAAAGTCAGACGATTCTTGATCATGATACACTACCACCTAGATGGAGTAAGAGGGTTGTAAGACAATCTGAAAATGTGCTTTTGTGCACGAAGTCAAAGAGAGAAAATACTTAATTGTGTGAGACGCAAAAGTGCGAGTGAAAATGTGTGTCGTGGAGTGTCTGCAAGTGTTGCACAGTGAACATATTTTGTGTGCAAGTGTTGTGCACTGATATCAAGATGAAAGATTTTCTTCACGTTTTTTCTCTATATCCTCCATCTAAGTTCCTGAGTACGTTACATGCCCACACGCAGTTACTAGTCCCGAGAGATAGCGATGAAGATCGAGTGATACAGATCAGGAGCATTACAATAAGTGAAGGAGCCTCCAAATGTTTATAAGGTTCTAAGATATTCTTCTTCTAATTATATTGATTATAGTTTCCTGTGTTTACATATTTCTTTATTATTGTAATAAATAATATGTTTTAGTTCCAAAAAAATTATGATCCCAAGTTCACTGGTTTTAGATCGATTATGATCTGTATTAAAAAAAAAAAAACCTACTTCCGATGCGTTACCAGTGAACGAGGTTCCAACAGTTTCCTCTACGAAGGTCTTACCACATAAACATCGTGTGTCATTTCTCAATGTCCTGCTCTCCTATATACTTGTATGTGTATGTTTGTATCTTATTTCACAAGCTTTATTTCTATTTTTTTTGTAATCAAGATTGTTGTAATATGTGATGTACAAGCACTTGTGTTGATCAAAATTGTAAATACCTTTGTATGTGTAATAGAGTACATTTGTGTATAAGTACATTAGATTGTATACTTGTATATCTTGAACAATATTTTGAATACAAGTATCATTTATTCTTTGTTTCATTTTTGATCCTTCTCTAGTAATGTGTAAGCTTGCTTAACAATGCTTGGTTGATAATACATATTGTTTGTGTTACATATGCTTTATTATCTTAAGTATTGTTATTCAAGCTAGCTAGATGGACAAACATAAGTTTGTTTCAAGGGATAGAAAAAATGTGTAAAAACCTATTCACCCCATTCTAGGTTAGCCTAAGCCAATTTGATGTAGCGCAAGCTCTGTCAAGAAAAACCTGCAAGAAACAAATCGAAACAACCTATTAAAATTCTGTTGATTCGCTCACGAATACTGGAATTGGAAGATAATTAGAGAAACTCTACATTTTTATTAATCAAAATCTACCTTTCAAACCTTAATACAATCTACTTAAATAGAATTGTAAAACTTGACTAACAAGAAAACCCTTAACAAACAGGAAAGAATCCTAAATGAAAAAGATACCAAATCTCCTAAAATCAAAATAATCCTAAAACATTAAAAACCTATCTAAAAATTAAATTGGATTTGATTAAATAAAATTAAATCACAAAATAATTAATAACCTAATTACATGTAAACTAAAAGGAAATAAAATAAACGTTCGGAATCATGACAACAATTAAAAACCATAAAACATGAAACCGATGTCTTGGTGCGCAAGAAACTTAATGGCCATATTCGGATAATTTGAAGGCCGTTATAGAAGATGGAGTCTTCATAATATTTCTAGGGCTCATCTTGGGCTTTTTGGAAACATAATATAATGTTGATTTTGAGTTAGGTTTCCCTCTGAAAAGACCCCTAAAATTTTCCCATTCTGACTGTTTCTACCATTCCAAGTTTTTGCTTCCTTCTTTCCGCACCCTTCGTCTTTGAGTCGATTCCTCCGCTCCACGAAATCTAAACCTTTGTTTTCCATATCGTCTTTGCTTGCTGCTTTATTCTCTCTAGGTTGGAGAAAATTTATCCACGAATTTTGGAAAGGTAAACTGAACACACCAACTTATACGGTGATTGAAAATAACTTTTTCGTAACCAATTAGTTTCTTCTACATGCGGAGTTAGGAATGCATGCCTTACCACCATAACTGACCCATGTTCTTCAGCTATGTGGCCACTGTACAAGACCCCTATATTGTTGAATTTGGGTGCTGATTGGTCACCTATGCCCAAGAATGCCTCATTAACGACTTTTGTTGCTGCATGACACTCCCTTTTAACTAATTCTGGTTTAGGATCATCATTAATTGTTTCAAAATCAGGGCGTACCATTAACATTGGACCAACATTTCCCTCCACCCAATCTTTATTGACCATATCCTCTCCATCAAACTGCAGTTCGTCCCCTGTTTCAGCTTTGTCTTCATCTTTAAACTGCTGCATCTATGCACAAAGACGTTTTTCCATCAACAAAGCACCAGTGTCATTGTCCACAAGGTCCTTTTCCATGGTCTCTACTTCGTCAAACTGAGGTTCAGCTCCAATGTTATCCACTAATTCTTCTTGGACTTCCTGTTCTTCATCAAATTGTGGTTCAGCTCCAATGTTATCTACTAATTCTTCTTAGCTATCTTCCGGTTCAATGAACAACACTCTCTTGCCCACTTTCCTGCACTCGGACTGTCTGTGTTCAACGTCACCATAACTGAAGCATCTCAACCAACTCGATGACCTAGGTTGCTATTTTAGATTAGCAACTGGATATGGAACGATGGCACTATTGCTACTTGATAGCAGTCCGCCTCCTCCCCTATATGTAATGGTCTTCGCCACTTGCAAGGCTTTTTTATGGGCTTCAGATACAGTACCTGGGTTAAAAAGTTTCACCACCTCAACGATTTGCAAACAAAGGCCACTGCAATTCCTAGATACCAATTGATCCTGAGTTTCTTCAATATTGTTATGCACAAGCAATTGGTAGAACTCTGTTGTATACTCATCAACTGTCTGTAAACCTTGACGGAATTTTCACAATCTTTGATACATTAATTTCTGAAAATTGTGGGGTAAAATTTTTGATCGCATCTTTCTTTTCATCTTCTCCCAATTCTTTGACTTTCCCAATCGAGTTCATGAGAGCTTGAGTTTTTACCACCATGCGGTTGTCCATCCTAGAAGCCGAGTTACCACCAAGGCTACCCTTGCATTTATTGGCACATTTTTAAACTCCAAGATCTCCTCCACAACTCCGAGCCAATCGATAAATTATTTGGGCGTAAGGTTACCCTAAAATTCTGGAAAATCTGTCAGCATACCTGACTCTCACCACCGGCTGTTTCACACGCTCGAGCTATTCGACGCGGTTATGGAACCAAGTCTTCCTCATTGCTCTCCTCACTACTTCCTTCCTTGTCTCCATCCGAACTTGTGTCTAGGGGACAGAAGGTATTTTGGTTGGCCATTAACATAGCGATTTGCTCAATTAAACACAGAACTTGTTGCCCCAATTGTGACATGCAGCCACGTTCGATGGCTTCTTCTACTGGAACCTGGTTTGGTAGACGTCTTCTCGGCGGCATGTTGATGTCGTCCCGAACAAACCAGGCTCTGATACCAAACTGATGTAGCGGAAGCTCTGTCAAGAAAAACTTGTAAGAAACAAATGGAAACAACCTACTAAAGTTATGTTGATTCGCTCACGAATACCGGAATATTAGGCTTCAAATTCGTTGATTCAGAAAGAATACCAAAATTGGAAGATAATTTGAGAAACTCTAAATTTTTATTAATCAAAAACTACCTTTCAAACCCTAATACAATCTACTTAAATAGAATTAAAAAACTGGGCTAACAAGAAAACCCTAAACAAACGAGAAAGAATCCTAAATGAAAAAGATACCAAATCTACTAAAATCAAAAGAATCCTAAAACTTAAAAACCTATCTAAAAAGGAAATTGGATTTGATTTAAAAAAATAAATCATAAAATAATTAATAACCTAATTAAATGTAAACTAGAAGGAAATAAAATAAACATACAGAATCATGACAACAATTTAAAACCAAAAAACAAGAAACTGCTATCTTGGCGCGACATAAACTTAATGGCCAAATTCGGATGATCTACAGCGCGTTATAGAAGACGGAGTCTTCATAATATTAGTACGGCTTATCTTGGGCTTTTTGGAAAAATATTATAATATTGATTTTGAGTTTGTTTGCCCTCTGAAAAGACCCCCATAATTTTCCCATTCTAACTTTTTCGACCATTCTGAGTTTTTTGCTTCCTTCTTTCCACAGCCTTCGTCTTTGAGTCGATTCATTCACTCCATGAAATCCAAACCTTTGTTTTCCATATCGTCTTTGCTTGTTGCATTACAATTTAACCACATTTGTACAATTTCATTTGGTATCAGAGTATGTTGTTAGATGGAACTTAACGAGATCTAGGCTACACTCTCAGTTGATTGCTAGGTTTTTACTGCAATGGTTCTTTAGGAACAAGACATGTCCAAAGTAGCTTTAAACTCTAGACCACCACTTCTCAAAGGATATAGTTACGTTTTTTGAAATTTAAGGATGAAGGCGTACATCCGATCTATATTAAAATGAGCATGGATGTCGATTGAGGAAGGTCATCTTCTTCCTAACAAAATGCTTGAAGCTGGTTCTATAGTTCCCAAAGCTAGAGGCAAATGGAGTGCCAATGAATTTGAGCTAGCTAAATGGCATCATTGAGCGGTGAACGCCAATTTTGATGGAGTGGATAGTAAGCAATTTCTCTATATCCAAAATTTAAAGACCACCAATGAGGTTTAGGATGTTCTTCAAGTCAACGTTGAGGGAACCAAGGAGGTGATAAAGTCTCGGCTCCAAATACTTATATATCAGTTTGAACTATTAAAAATGAGTGAGGAGGACAAGTTTGATGACTTTCAATTCAAGCTTCTGAACATAGCAATTCAATGTCAAGCGCTTAGTGTTCCAATCTCCGTTGAGAGACTAAATCGGAAGATTTTAAGGTCTTTGCCCAAACGGTTCAAGACTAAGGTTACGGCTATTGAAGAGAGAAAGGATGTTGATGGTATGAGTGTTGATGAATAGGGTCTCTTCAAACATATGAATCACGCTTGAAACCTAAAGCTAATAGCAAAGGATTAGCTCTTAAAGTCATCAAAGATGAAAGTGAAAGTTATGATGTTGTGGAGATGGCATTATTGGTGAGAAAGTTCAAGAAGTTTATGAGGAGAGGTGCTAAGCCAAGTGGCAAGTTCTCTAAAGAAAAGGGAAGTGAAGAAGTCATCATCTCTTAGATATGAGAAGAGTAGTCATGCCAAGAACAACCAAAAGGTGAAATGCTTTGAGTGCAAGAAGTTTGCGTTAGGACTATGCTCAACAGCAAAAGTGTAATAATGTATTTGACAGTCTTTTCAAACTAATAAAGTGATTTCTAGTTTAACAAATATTATATCATTTATAGTTTAATTGTTATAACTATCAAAAATAAATAATCATAAGGTCAAAAGACTATGAGAAAAGAAGAATTGTTTATACATCTAGATATGTATGAGGTAGACACAATTCTTTAGTTAGTCTTTAACAATATTCACAACATAAGATTAAAGTTGGGCGCATTTACCTTGTTAAAGTTGTAGACTCTTTTCCAAGGATTTGACTGGGATCAAATGTGTTATGATGAGTCTAAAATCATCAAAGTGTGGTGACTTTGGACTAAAGAATCTAGTGGACTATGTGCATTGAATAGAATCACAGTGAAATACTTTATCAAGAATCGTCAATGGATAAAAGTTTTCACTTGAAGACAATAGGAGAGTCTATCTCAGTCCTGAGATAAATGATGGACTTATGGTTTCAAGTGTTATCATTTGACCTTTCAATGAGTACGATTATATAGCATAATCCTCAATAGTTTGGTGGTATTCATTTGATAATCAATAAAGGACTTCATTTATAATTATGGACATCGTGGCTCCATTTATTAAATGTGAGTAGAATATCATCATATGGAAGTTTTGAGGTATTGGATATTAAGTCTTAACGTTAAGTTTTCAATAGTGTCTATTGAAACATGGCTTTTGGACAAGTCAAAATATCAAAGTTCAAAATGTGGTCATATGAGTAAATATGGTAACTAGGAGAGTTATAGGCAGTCTATAAGCTTTTGGCGATTACTGGTATTCTTCACAAGGATACACTATCTCCATTAAGATTGTCTAGGGTTGATTGTAATTAGGTTATGTCTATTGGAGCTTAAATTCAGAAAGCCCACCAATATCCCTAATTAACACGAACTTCCATGGTTCACTTGATATATTCTACCAGACCAATTTATGGGTCCATCTAGAATTATATTAAAGCATGTGGACATGTTTCTTTTAGTAAGAATGAGTCTAGCTCACATGTGGACCTGTTATTAAGGTCCAACGGATTTCATAAAATAGGAAAGACAATAAATATGCCCACTTATTGACTTGGATGGCAAGGCTAAATATAATAGCCTATTATATTGTTTTTATTTTATTATTTAATTAAAGGGAAATTAATTAATTTGTTAATTAATTAATTATTTAATTAAAAGTCAAAGTATTTTTCCTAGTAAGAGAAGGTCTCCTAGTGTCATACTATTGTTGGTAGTATGATAAATATCAAATACTATATTTGAAAGGAATTTATTTATCTAGTCAAATTAGGAAGTATTTGATTTCTATTTAGAGTCTAAATTTATAATTGGTCAAATTAGGAAGTTTTGATATAGTAAGAATTTAATTTATATTCAATATTTGGTTATTGAATAAATACACTATTGAGTTGGATTATGAGTCTTGGTGTTGAAAAAAAATCTTCTTTGAGTAAGGATTCTTGGTCACAAAGTAAATCCTCCTAGAGAGAGGATTCTTGCCCACCAAGTAAATCCTCTTTAGGAGAGGATTTAGTCTCCAATATATATGGCATTAAAATTCAGCCAAGCCTTAGTATTTCAAAGAGAAATTTCGACTAACATAGAATTTTGAGAGAGAAAAATTTAGTTTTTACTCCAGATAAAATTCGGCCAACTCATAGAAATAGTGTGTAGAATTCGGCCATACATAGAGAAAAGAGGGAACAATTTTTTGTTCGATAGGATCCTAGTATTTGTTACATCGAAGTACAAAAATCAAATCAGGTTCACATGAGTTTCAATCAAATAGATTGAAAATTCACAAGTGACCAAATGTTCTTGGGTTTTCTTTTAAAGGATTATTGTGACTAACGAAAGAAAAAGATTTTGTTTGTTTCCATCCTCAGGTATACAATTCAAAGAAAGGGAGCCCGAACTCTGATCGTGCCAAAATTGTTATATACTTTGGCCCTCATTTCCTTAGCCATTGTCTTGTTTTCGAGTCTTTTTGCGTCTCTTATGGCTTTTTATTTGTGTTTTCAGATGATTAGGTACATTCCGATTAATTGGATAAAAGATGAGATTTTTGTGTGGAAAAAGGTCAAAAAGTTGTAGAAGTGGCATCAGGGCTGTGCGCTGGTCTTGCGCGGGTTCCAACCAACCTATAACTCTACACTATAAAGGAAGCAAGGGCCAAGGCATTGCACAGGTCTACACCCGCACACCATAATGCAAGTATCCGTGCATTCCTCTGAAACCGGGAGCTGGAATTGAAGCATCAGGGCAATGCAAGGGTCCACACCCGCGCATCATCGCGTAAGTGTCCACGCAATGTTTTTAAACCGAGAGAGGAAAATCAGAGCACTAGGTGTTGCGCTGGTCATGCGTGGGTCTCAACCAGCGTACAATTGTCACATTTCTCGAGACAGCTTGCCACATCAGCAGTTTTTAGCCATTTTGAAGGCACCTATGATTTGGATCTATTTTGTTAGGTGCAATACACCCATAAACCCATTCATAACCATTTCATCTCTCTAGATCAAGGAATTCTTTCCTCTCTAAAACCCATTCAATTCTCACATCATCCATATAATCTACTTAACAAAAGGAATCAAAAAGATCATCTTGGAGCTTTAAAAATGAAGAATCATCTATGGGTTTACTTCTAGTCTTTTCACCTTGTTTCATTCTTGTAATAGACATGAGTAGCTAATCATCCCACTATGGGATTGATGTGATTCAGTTGTGATCACGGTCTGTAATTGAATTCTATACTTATCAATTAATCTATCAAGTTTATTTCATTCATTGGTTGTTAGTGATTTGAAGGATGATTTGCATTTGATTGTACCCTCCTTTCTTTGCATGTTATCTAAGAATCGATTAGAGTAGAGAATTGAGCATACCCTCAATTTAATTCTCTTAGCTTATTTGAATGGACGGATTGAATTAGAGTACCCTTCTTTAGTGAAATCCAAACTTATCAATCTCTATCCTTACCTAATGTCAATTGAGTGACCAATTTTATACCCTCTAGATTGGATGCTTGATAGGGATTAAGCACCAACTCTATACCCTATATGTTGGTGAATTTATTAAGAGATTAATCTTTATTTGATAGATATGCATTTTCATAAGCAATCACTTGTGGGTAATTAATATTATACCCTCTAGATTGAATACTCACAAGGGATATACATAAAAGCTATACCATATAGATTGGTTACTTTAGATTAATGAGCATTAATGAGAATTCATACATAACCATGGCTACATGTTGAATCCATCATTCTCTAAGTCCCCTTATCATACATCTTCGTTACTACTTGTTGCATTTCTAGTTAGTAGACTTGTTTTGTGTTTTAAGCATAATTGATTCAAAACTTCAATTCTATTGTTCTTCTTGCATATTAGCTTAGAGTATAATTTGATCATTTAAGGCATAACACGATCTCTGTGGACGATACCCATACTTGCTACTATATTATTATTAAATCTGACTGCAAATAGGGTTTTCTAAATTTGTTTGACAAGCTATTTTACATATACAAAACGGCAACTTTTCAAAATGGCACCGCCGCCGGGGATCGGCGTATATGCTTTTTGATTAGATTTTTGCTTTAGTTAGTTATTTATTGTTATAATTTCTTCTTGGTTTTTTAGTTTCTTTGTTTCTTTTTACTCCCCTTGGTATTTTTGCTTCTTGTATTTCAGGACTCACAGACTATTTTTGGAATGCACCACAATAAGCCCTTGGGATGGTAGTTACTTGTCAAAATATGGAAAGGATGTTGGTAGAAATATTGAACGAATTTAAAAAAAGACAAGAGCAAGACGAGGACATATCTCCTAGTTTCGATGAGCATTCCAAAGAGTTAGAGACAATTCAGAGCAAAAGTTAAGAATCGGTGAAGGATAAAGTCACACTAAATTCAGAGGTATTTTCTGAACAAAGAGTAAAAGAAGGAGGGTGCTTCACGGTGGAAGTACCAAAGAGCTGAAAAGGGAAAAGCAAGGTTTACGAGTTAGTAAAGGTATTTGAATTGGCCTCAGATATGGAAGAAGGCTATCGAGATAACATCATTGAGAAAAAGGCCATGCTAAAGGAAGAAGCAAATCTTGATGAAAAAGTGCTTAAAGAAGTGGCTAAAGACATTATGCTTGAAAAGGATAATGAGAAGCTAAGGCTTGAGGTGAAACTTCTTAAGGGTGAAAATGCATTTTTAAAGGACAAAGTGCATAAGTTGTCTTCCAACAACCAAAAATTGGAAAAATAATTAGGAAGCCTTACAAAAGAACAAGAGTCTAAAGTCAAAGATCTAGTGGACCTCGCTACGCTGCCAGAAGAATTTAAGGAAAAATGTAGAAGGAAAAATAGAAGATTGATGAAAAATATGGAGCAAAAGGCAAGTGCATTGAAGGAAGTCAAAGAACAATTAAACAATAAAGAAGAAGAGTTGAAAATTGCCAAGGTCGAGGAATGTGACTTCATAGTCCAACTTGACAAAGTGGAAATGGAGATGAAGGCTCTTAAAAGGAGGCAACATTAAAAGCCTCATGAACATGAACATAGAGGGATTTTTTCTAATCACCCTATTACTTGTTTCTTTTGTTCCATGAAGGGGCATATTAAGGCCCATTGCTTTAAGTTCCAAGAATTTAAGAAAAGCCAACATAGGCCAAGGAAGAACCCACCAAAAGTCAAGAAAGTTTGGGTTAGGAAAGACCTATTAGATAAGGTAAAAACCAAGAGAAGTGAGAAAATAAAAAAGCTCTCTAAATTTGTTTGGATTGAAAATTCGAGAGAGTTTTCTAACTTGGTTAAACCACCCTTAGCATCCCATTGAACATTTTTGATGCTATCTCTTTATGATTATTTTATGTTTTCATATTTGTTTTTATTACTAATAGAGAAATAAGGTGAGTATAGTTGATGGTAGTTCTGATTGTGTGCAGGACAAGGAAATGATGGACACAAGGAAACAACAATCTGAGAATGCGATCCCAACATGATCAAATCAAGAGAACAAGCGTCAGTGGACGGGTCCATGCGTAGGTGAAGACCCGAGCATTACTAGCACACAACAAGAGTGGTTCTCAGCAAAAATCAGCTGCACAGGCACTTAAGGATGATAGAGCCGAGCTGGTGGATAATAATTTACCTTTAACTATTCTTGCCATGTATTTTTATCTTTATATTTGAACTCTATATTCTTTTGATTTGCTTTTAGTTGCTTTTGATTAGTTTAGCTTAATAACCATGAGTGGTGAATTTGGCTATTCGGGGTACTATATGTTGAGAGTATGTGTAGATTAAGATAATTGCTATAATTGATTAACCTTTGTGATTAAGTTATGCTTTAAGGCTAGGTTCTTCATCACTTGGTTCGACACACTGGCCACTTGCAAGTCTTGGAGGGATGAGCAAGCTAAGAGTGCCCATAAAAAGGGCAGGAACCTACTCAAGTTGTAGACAATTGAACAATCACATCAGTTCTATCTTTCTAACTCAATTCCAAATTTTTCCACATTATCCTTGAATTTTTGCTTATTAAAGTGTGCATACTGATGGTTGTGAATAGTTCATTGAATATCATTTTTGGGTATTATGTGAATTCTCTTGATGGAAACTTGTTTCTATGTATTTTGCTTATCTTGAGTTTCCTAAAATTTTGAGCATATTAAGTATTTCATTTTTGTTTGGATGAGCCGTAGGCTCGTGTGGATATGTATAGTATTTATAGGCTAATTTTTGATATAACCCAACTTGGTTTAGGGGTTTAGAATTATTACATATATCATGTACATATTTTTATGCTTATAATAGGGAACTGGTTTGGGGGTTGTTTTACCTCTATACCATCAATTTTGAATGAAATTTCTTGATGTTGGTTTGTGCTTAAAGGTCAATACTGTATCGAATTGTCTTATTTTAGGTATGAGCCATTTTTTGAGTCTTTATATTGTTTTAAGTCATGTTAGGTGCGCTTTGCTAGGCAGAACTCTCTAGTCTTCAACATTGAAGGCAATGTTGGGTTTCGGTTTAGGGGTGTAGACGCCTTGTTGAGTCATCTTGAATCTTTGATTTGTCATTTTTGGTCCAAATTTTTCAATTTTGTCTGAATGGCCAAAATTTCGAGCTTTAACTAGCTTGGGTGTGATGCCTTGAGTGTGTACTTTTGGCGAGTCTATACATGCATTGTGAGCTTGTGTGCAAATCTTTGTCACTCGTGGGTTATATTTGCATTGTCATGGGTTAGTTCCATCCTTTGCGTGCTTGATTAGAGTGGACTCAGTGCTCTTGCACCTTGTTCTAATAGTGGAGACACCCGTGAGTTCACAACACATGCCTAGAAAAAGCGCATTGAGTGTTAAATTCTTTCTATGCTTTAAACACTTTTCTCATCATAAGTGCCACATGCCATAGGACATACATTTCATACATATAGTGGATTGCTTGTTGGATGCATTCATTCCCTTGATAAACTAATGATGGAAATGATCTTAGGCAATGTGTGTAATTAACTACATAAAAAGCCCAAACACATTCCTATATCCCTTTGTGTGCTCCAAAGCCAAATTTACGGCCAAACACTTACCTTTCATTTGGACCCAAAATATAACCGTATAGCCATAGCTAAGCACAAACCTACCTTTATTACCAATCATGTGGGGTGTGTGTGTGCTATGTGAAGTATTTGAAAGGTGGGAGCTCTTAAGTAATGATAGTGTGTATGTAGGTAGCAATGACTTGTGTGTAAAATGGCTCAATTTGTAAAAGTGCCAAATTTGCACTTATGAGCTTAATTGTCAAATGCAATTTGCAAGTGTGAAAAAAGGAAAGAAAAAAGAAAAAGAAAAATTCAAAAGGAAAGAAAAGGCAAAAGAAAAGAAAAATAAAAGAGCCTTGAAAATAAATGTAAAATACTCACAATGTAGAGTACAATTTTTGAAACACAATGAGTGTATATTTGTAAGTGCCTAGTTGCTTAAGTGTAATATCAATGTGTAATAGAGCTTGTTGTGGGGAGTGTGAGTATGTTTAGACATGATTGGTGATATTTGAACTCTTAATTTTTCCTATTTCTTTGTTCACCAAATCAAACCCCAAAACCCTATTACAACCAAAGGGAAGTCCTATTTGATCCATAAGATGTCTTGAATGGGAATGTTTGTTAAAGCATGATCTTCCACGTTCATGGCATAGTGAATCATTCCTAGGCTAGTTCACAGACATTATCGGTTTTTTAATATCCATTTTATGCAATGCATTAGATTTCTATGCATAAACTCCATCATTGCATACCTTTAATGAGCGTGAACTTAGGACTCTAAGTGAAATAAGAAGAGTGAAACCGGGTGAGATTTAGAGTCAAAACAAATTATGCTCATGGTGTGGGAGTGAGTAGCTCCCGATATGAGAGCGCTATTAGGCGTGGGATTCGTGGTAGCACGAAGTTCACTCAAGTGCCTTTGAGTTGTTTAAGTGCCTTACATATGTTTACTCCTCTCTATCACACATCCATGCATCTTATCATCGGTTGGACATGCGACTTATTAGATTATTTGATTTCGAGTCTTAGTTCGAGTCTTTGTTATTTGAGTCCTTGTTTTGTTTTAAGTTTGCTCGAGGACGAGCAGGTTTGGTTTGGGGGTGTTTGATCGTGCCAAAATTGTTATATATTTTGGCCCTTATTTCCTTAGCCATTTGTTAGGTTTTAGATTTGTGTTGGCTTGATTCCATAACAAAACTTCATTTCTATGTAATGCTTAGTTGCTTAAGTGGTTCGTGATGATAAGAGCTTCAAGTAAGAAAAGCAACTTCTCATGATGCAAAGTTCGTCTTCAAGAGGATTGGTACTATTCTTGGATGCTAAGGTATCGAGATTCTTCTTCCTCTTGCAAGGCGTAAGAGCACATGCACACAAATCATACATTTGTGTCTCTGTATCATAACGTATCATTTGGTATAACAGATTCACACACTCGAAGTTGAATGCTCATGCATTGGTAGGAAAGTAACATGTTTTGAAAAAAATGCATAGTTGGAGACTATCCCAATGTAGTTTGCATTCTTATGTGAAATGTGTTTGTTCATTTTGTAAGTTCCTCGGTGTTTGATTGGCTTATTTCGTTGACAACCATATTTGGGGATCAATATGTAAGGGTACTTTAGGGCTTCATTGTTCATAACCAAGATCAAGCATCAAAGGTAAAATCACTCACTTAACTTTTACTGAAGAGGTATTAGTGCACACACACACTTATGCATTTTCTTTTAATTATCTTGCTTGCTTGCTTATTTGCCACTTTGTGTGCCTTGTGTGTCTTTTTTTTGTTTAAGTGTTGAATGCATTTTTGTGCCTTAAAAAGAGGAGTTTCTTCCTCTGTTCTATGGCTCAGACCGCTCTTTGTGCAGTACCTATGCCGCGGTCTGCACAACGGTGTTTACCAGAGGCTGCACGCTGTGGTTACTGCAGCTTATGCATGTTGCATGTACTGCGATCTCCCAAGCAGAGTTTCACAGGCATTGCATGCTATTGAGACCACGGTCTGTGCACCAGCATGCACAACGACCTACAGAGTGGCGTTGTCCAGGTGATGCACTGCTCTCTTTGATGCGGTCTAGACACTAGCCTGTAACGCGGTACAGCCAATGGTCATGCGGGATTTGGTTGCCCTTCTTCCAAAATGATGCCACTTTGTGTAGGGCACCATATATATGTTCTCTTCTCTTCTTTTTGGTTCTCAAGAGTCCAATAAGCCATTTTTGTGTGTTCTAGCATTTATAAAGAGAGAAGGTCTCCCAAACACTCATCTTTACTCAACCCAACTTCATCTCATGATCATCTAGTTTCATTCTAGGATCATCCAAGCACGGAGCATCATCTTCATCTTGATTAGGTAACTTCTACTTGCTCTAGACTTCATAGTTTCATTGTAAAGACATGTATACCTAGGGTTTTAGTCTCTATTTCATATTAAATGCTTGCTTGTATGGTTAATTGCTTTTATGACATGCTTGTGTATTGATTGTTGTTTGAGATGCATTAAGTTGTGATAGCTAGAATTTAGGACGGTTTTACCCTTCTAGCTAATTCTTCTTGCCTTTGCACTTAGAACATTGATATCTAGGATTTGCTTTAATTGTTATTATTAATCCTAGATAAGCATGGATGTTTTGACATGGCATTTTTGCATATAAAATATTTTGCATATTCACTTAGGTTGCCATTATCTCTTCATTGTGGGTTAAGCTTGCGACTATGTGACTAGTGCACAAGGTTGGTAACCCAAAATCACTATTAATGCCCGTTGGGTAGAGTGAATGGGTTAGTAACTGGAAGGTTAGACGAGAGGTCAACCTAGGCTGTAAACTTTCTCTCAATAGTGGATTTTGAGGATCGAGTGTAGCTCACTGAACAGCCCGTGGTTTTTCCCATTTGAAGGGTTTTCCACGTATATATTGCGTGTTGTTACTGTTTTATGTTTGTTGTCTCTTGCTTGAACACTTAGTAGAATGGGGTAGAATCAATAATATTGATTAATTCATAAAATTGGTAATCTATTGAATTAAAACCTATTCACCCCCCCTTTCTAGGATGTAGACACACACTTTCTAGGTAATTTCAATTGATATCAGAATGGGTGCCTAGATATACTTAGGTGATCCTTGCTCTGTGTGTATGTGTCTTGCTTAGTGCATTTAGTTTGATTGTTTTCTTTTTGTGTGACTTTGCATTTGCATCACATCCATTACCCTCAAACACTATGAGTGGAAACAGAAATAGTCATGAGGGAGCCTCAAGCACAAGACCCCCTTTGCTCAATTGGGTGAATTATGTTTCTTGGAAGGGCAATATGGAAGCCTATCTTGGCCAAATAGATGACCGTGCTTGGATATCTATTGAAGATGGTATATTCCTCCAACAATGACCAATGATGATGGTGTAGAAGCTCTTAAGCCCAAGTCTGTATTGAGTACTCAAGAATTTGAAGCATCCAAGTGGAACAACAAGGCCATGCATGCCATCCTTTGCGCCATGGATGATAATCAATACAAGTTGGTCCAAAACACTAGGATTGCAAAGGAGGCTTGGGACATTCTTCAAATGGCACTTAAGGGAACCGAGGTAGTTAAGGACTCAAAGCTCCAAGTCCTCCAAATGCAAATTGGGATGATTAAAATGGAGGAGCATGAATGCTTCAATGACTTTCAAGTGAAGTTGATGGCCCCTATTCGGATAGGTGAGTCAAGCAAAAAATTATGAGGTCACTTCTGTCAAGGTTCGAATCAAAGGTGACGACATTTGAAAAGAATAGTGAGTACAAGAATATGAAGCCAAGTGAAGTCATTGGAAGACTTCTAGCTTTTGAGTCAAGATGGAACACCACACCCACAACTCTTGAGAAGCAAAAAGGCATTACCTTGAAAACCACCAAAGTTGAAGAATATGAGGAGGACTCGGATGAAGAAATGGCCCTCATGGTTAAAAGATTCAAGAAATTCATGAAGTTTGAGAGGAAATGATTTGGGTTCAAGGGGAAGGAAGTGAAAAAGAAAACTCATTTCAAGAAGATGGAAAAATCTCAAGAAAGTGACTCCAAGAAGGGAATTCAATGCTATGAATGCAGTGGCTTTGGTCACATTGCTCAAGAATGTGCAAATTTGAAGAAAAAGAAGAAGGGGAAGGCCATGGCGGCCACTTGGAGTGATAGTGAAGACTTAGAAGATGATGAAAAGTCTTCGGATGATGAAGATAGAGTTGCAAACTTCATTACCTTCGGGACATCTCATAATATGAAGGCAATGAAGTTGTGAGTGATAAGGAAGAAGTAGATGACTCTAGTGATGAGAGCACCTTTTCTAACTATAGGCTTGAGATTGATGAGGAAATGGACAATGTAGACTGCTTGAAGTTTTTTGAAAAGTCTAGATTGAAAAAGAAGAAGGAGATTCAAGAGTTGAGAAAAGAGAATCTAGAGTTGACTTTGAAGATAACTCACTTGAGTGAGAAAGTAAAGAGTGAAAAAGAGTTAGAAAAGAGCTTGAAATTGGGGCTTGTGATCACTAAGAAGAGTGAAAAGAACTTGAAGATTGAGCTTAGGGAAGCAAAAGAATTGGTTGCCAAGATGACATCCAGAACCGAGAATATGTGGAAGGCAAGGATGATAATTCCTTGAGAAATACCATCTTTGTCAAGAGTCAAGAGGATAAAGAGGTTCAAGGTTCACACCAACAAATGGGATCAAATGAAGTTGGAGAATCATTAAAGCAAGCTCAAATGAAGGCTCAAACAAAGTCTTAAGCTAAAGCTCATCCACCAAAAGCTGGAGCTCAACAAACAAGACCTCAACTTTCAAGGAGTTCTCAAAGTCAACAAAAGATTCTTCACCCACAACCAAGAAGGGAAGCTAATTCGGCTCAACCACAAAGAATGTTTCAAAGAAGGGATTCGGCTCAACACCAAAGGATAACTCAAAAGAGAGGGAAGTCTTCCATGCTTGCACATAGTCATGGTATGAATTCTTACTTTACTCCTATTTGTCATTATTGTGGTGTTGAGGGTCACAAAAGACCGAATTGTTTTAAATTTATTAAGTTGTATCATTTTGAAAGCATGATTGAGAAGAATATGCTTAGAATAGCCAAAATGCATGCACCTAGAAATTTTAGAGAAAATGAACCCATGGCTCCTAGAAATAGTAATATTTCATCTAGGTGGACTAGAAGGGATGAAAATTATTGTCATGTGGCTCAAGTAGTCTTGAAAGCCAAAGCCATTAATACTTGGTACCATGATAGTGGGTGTTCTAAGCACATGACCGGAAACAAGAGTTTCTATGAAACTCTTGTGATGGAGTATGGTGGATTTGTCACCTTTAGTGATGGTTCTCGTAAGAAGGAGTTTGGAAAAGGAAACATATTTATCCCTGGTTTGCTCTCCTTTCCTAATGCTCTTTATATAGATGGCTTGCAAGACAATCGTATTAGCATATAACATTTAAGTGATGAAGGGCTTTCGGTTATGTTTGTAAAAGTTGATTGCTCTATTCTAAGAGAAGATGGACAAGTTCTATTGAAAGGCAAGAGATCACATGACAATTGTTATTGTCTTGATTCCATTGGCATCTCTTGTAATTTGTCTAGTTATGATCAAGTAGAATTATGGCATCAAAGGTTAGGTAATATGAATTTCAAAGACTTGAAAGTTCTTAAGAGGTTGAATGTTAGGAGAGGTCTTCCAAAGTTTGGAAATAGAATTGAGGGAGTGTGTGGACCTTGTCAACAAGGAAAGCAAACTAAGATTGTGGATAAAAAAGGTAAGTATCTTACCACCAAGGAGCCACTAGAGCTTCTTCATATGGACCTTTTAGGTCCCATGCAAACCAAGAGTCTCGGTGGCAAGAGGTACATCCTTGTGTATGTTGATGATTTTTCTAGATTTACATGGACCTACTTTCTTAGATAAAAATCTGAAACTTATGAAATTTTTAAAAAACTTTGCACTAAAATTCAAAATGAGAAGGATTCACACATAAAATGCATTAAGAGAATTAGGAGTGACAATAGAAGAGAATTTGGAAATGTTTGTTTTGAAATTTTTTGTGATAGTCTTGGAATCTCCCAAGAGTTCTCGGCTCCTCGAACTTCTCAACGAAATGAAGTTGTAGAGAGGAAGAATAGGGTCCTCCAAGAGATGGCTCGTGTGATGTTGCTTAGCAACAATGTTCCTAAATACATCTTGTTATATATGAAATATAGTGTTTTTAAGGCCCGATACTAGGCAAACCTCTTATGAATTATGGAAAGGAAGGAAGCCAAATGTTAGTTACTTCCACTCATTTGGAAGCAAGTGTTACATTCTAAATGACCGTGATCAACTTGGCAAGTTGGATGCTAAAAGTGATGAGGGGATTTTCATTGGCTATGCTCTAAATAGTAAGGCCCATAGAGTTTTTAATTTGAAGACACGAAGTGTTATGGAATCATCCAATGTGATCATAGATGATTGTAGGCCTAAGGTTAGTAACCATGATGAGGAGATTAGTACGGTTGATGATTTTCACTTGGAGAGGATTGGTGAGACTTCAAGTGATGAAAAGTCAAATCTTGAGAAAGAGGTCTCACAATTTCTTGATAGAGATTTTACCTTGGACTCTAAGGAACCTGCTCATTGGGTTATACATCTTCATAACAAGAGTGACATCATTGGAGATGTGAATAAAAATGTAAGGACTAGGCATCAATTAGCAAATCAAATTAGCTATACTTGCTACACCTATAAAATTGAACCCCAAAAGGTTGATGAAGCTTTAAGTGATGAGTTTTGGGTACTTGCTATGCAAGAAGAGCTAAATCAATTTGAAAGAAATGAGCTTTGGACTCTAGTTCCTAGGCCTAAGATTGCTAATGTGATAGGCACCAAGTGGGTATAGGAATTAATCTGATGAGGATGGAAACATTGTGCGGAACAAGGCTAGACTTATAGTACAAGGGTACTCACAAACTGAGGGTATCGACTTTGAGGAAACTTTTGCTCCCATTGCCCGATTAGAGTTCATTAGGCTTCTCTTACCCATTTCTTGTGTGCACAAGTTTAAATTGCATCAAATGGATGTTAAGAGTGCCTTCCTCAGTGGCTTCTTGCAAAAGGAAGTGTTTGTTGAGCAACCCAAGGGGTTTGTGGATCCATATCATCCCAATCATGTTTATCGTCTCAAAAAGGCTCTATATGGGTTGAAACAAGCACCAAGGGCTTGATATGAGCGTCTCACTCTCTATCTTGTTGACAATGGCTATTCTAGAGGAAGTGTTGACAAGACCTCGTTCATTAAGTGTACTAAAGATGAGCTATTCATACCTCAAATTTATGTGGATGATGAAATTCCCTAGAAAGTGTGTCTATAACCTAGAGAGAGGGGGGGTGAATAGGTTTTAATTCGATAGATTACCAATTTTACGAATTAATCAAATTTTTTTGTTTTACCTCATTCTCCTAAGTGTTCAAGCAAGAGATAACAAACAAAAACAGTAACAACACGCAATATGTACGTGGAAACCCTCAAAATGGGAAAAACCACGGGCTGTTCAGTGTGTCACACTCGATCCTCAAAATCCACTATTGAGAGAAAGTTTACAACCTAGGTTGACCTCCCGTCTAACCCTCCAGTTACTAACCCTTTCACTCTACCCGACGGGCCTTAATAGTGATTTTGGATTACCGACCATGTGCACTAATCACATAGCCACAAGCTTAACCAACAATGAAAAGATAATGGCAACCTAAGTGAATATACAAGAATATTATATATGCAAAAATGCTTGGTCAAGACATTCAAGCTTATCTAGGATTGATAATGACAATAAAAGCAAATCCTAGATATAAATGTTCTAAGTCCAAATGGAAGAGAAATTAGCTAGAACAGTCCTAAATTCTAGCTATCACAAATTAATGCATCTCAACCAACAATCAATACTCAAGTATGTCATAAGATCAATTAACCACACAAGCAAGCATTTAATAAGCAATAAAGACTAAAACCCTAGGCATACATGTCTTTGTAATGAAACTTTGAAGTCTAAAGCATGTAGAAGTTACATAGTAAAGAAGAAGATGATGCTCCATGCTTGAATGATCCTAGAATGAAGCTAGATGATCATGAGATGAAGTTGGGTTGAGTAAAAATGAGTGTTTGGGAGTCCCTCTCTCTCTAGGAAAGCTAGAACACAAAAATGGCTTCTTGGACTCTTAAGAACAAAGATAAGAGAATAGAACATATATATATGGTGCCTTACACAAAATGGTGTCGTTTTGGGTGAAAAGTAACCAAATCCTGTCATGACCGCTGGTTGTACCGCGGCACAGAAAACGGTGTGTCGCCTGGACAACGTCACTCTGTAGGCCGCTGTGCATGCAATGTGCACAGACCGCGGTCTAGACAGCATACAACGCCTGTGAAACTCCACTTGGGAGACCGCGACATATGCAACAAGCACAGACCGCGGTAGCCATAGCGTGCATCCTCTGGTAAACACCATTGTGCAGGCCACGGTGAGGGCACTGCACAGAGAGTGGTCTGAACCGTGGAGTAGAGGAAAAAATCCTCTTTTTAAGGCACAAACATACATTCAACACTCAAATAAAAATAAGACACACAAGGCACACAAAATGGAAAATAAGCATGCAAGCAAGATAATTAAAAGAAAATGCATGAGTGTGTGTGTGCACTAATACCTCTTTAATAAAAGTTAAGCAAGTGATTTTACCTTTGATTCTTGAGCTTGGTTACGAACAATGAAGCCCTAAACTACCCTTACATATTGATCCCAAAATGTGGTTGTCAACGAAATAAACCAATCAAACACTGAGGAACTTACAATCTCCCCCTTTGGCTATTTTGTGACAAAACCACTCACTCATAAAGAATCCTCACAACAAAAAGAAACAAAAAGAGGTCAACAAAAACATTCTATATTACAAGAGATACCTAAAGCTAAATCTTCAAATCTTTCATCTCTTGTAGAATGATTATCCCTACAAAACAAAGAGCTACACTTTCCAAGACAAGTGTATGAGAGGGATCAAGATAAATAAAAACATGCCAATATCAACTCCCTCTCAATAAGTCAATCTCCTCTTAAATCATGCCAATATCAACTCCCCATAAATCCAATACTACTCCCTCTTTTTGTCACAAGATAGGCAAATGAGTATTCCCCAACCGGGACTCTTTAGCAAAGAGAGATATTTGCAATGTAAATGCATAATCATATACAACAACTTTATACAGTTTAATTAAGAGAGAGAGAAATTCATGGAAGTTTTATTGATTGGAATATGTGCAAAAGATTGCCTTGAATGAAATACATGCAACAACAACTTCCAAAAGCATGGCATTTGGTAAAGGAAAATAACACATGAGGTTCCAAGAGAAGTCAAACCAATTTGTACCAAATTGTCAATGGAAAACAAAATATAGTTTAACCAAAAATTAAAATAAGAGCAACTATCAAACTTTACAAGTTAAACAAGACATGAGCGACTATTGCACCCTTTTAGATTTTCTCCGGGTAAGATGCCCGTATGATAGTAGCCTTGTTCAAAAAATAAAGAGAGAGAGAGACTATTGGAATGTAAAAATCCTTGAAATGGATACAATATCCTTATTGAATAACGTCTCAAAAAGTCACTTGCACATATATTTGCAATCATTTTTTAAGTATTCAATAAATTCATCATGCATAACACTTTAAGCATGTCAAGATCAAGTTTTCATAAACATGGAGATAAACTTTGGGTCAATCAAATGTACTTCCCAATCAAAATTCCTAGTCCAAAAATACATGTTTGAACACAAATGAGACATGCATTTCGAATAAGGCAAAAACACACTTATTAAATGGAAAGTCATATAATAATATATGCATCCAAGATACTCAAGCAATTAATTAAAGAGCATAAAGTTGAACAATTATTTGCTTATTAGAATGCAAGTTCGCTCTCTTTGCTTGAGCTCCCCATATGGGTCAAATACCAAAACTCATCAATGCATATGACAAATCCCAATAGACCTAATAAGAGATTTAAACTTAGTTGAATCTAATGGTTTTGTAAACAAATCTGATTGTTGATCATTTGTGCCCACATGTTGAAGGGCAACGCATTTGCTCTAAACCAGCTCTCTAATGAAATGATGTCTAATGTCAATATGCTTAGTTCTATAATGTTGGATATGATTTTTTGAAATATTAATGGCACTCATGTTATCACAATAAAGGGTTAGAGTACCTTGCTCAAAGCCATAATCCACAAGCATTTTCTTCATCCAAAAAAGTTATGTGCAATCACACCCAGCAGCTATATACTCGGCCTCGACTGTAGATAATGAGATTGAATTTTGCTTCTTGCAAAACCATGACACAAGATTGTTCCCTAGAAAGAAGCAACCGCCCGATGTACTCTTCATATCATCACAATTACCTGCCCAATCTGCATCACTAAAGCCAATTAAACTGGCATTAATGTCAAAAGAGTACTATATCCCATAGTTGGATGTCCCATTCACATATCGAATGATTCTCTTTACAGAGGAGAGATGGGATTCCTTGGGATTTGCTTGGTACCTAGCACACACACCAACACTAAAAGCTATATCGTGCCTACTAGCATCCAAGTATAGCAAGCTCTCTATCATACCACGATATAGACTTTGATCCACACTTTTTCCACTAGCATCCTTGCTAAGTTTCAATGTGGTACTCATAGGTGTGCCACAATGCTTGGCATTCTCAAGGCCAAATTTCTTTACTAGGTTCTTGGCATATTTAGCTTGGGATATGAAAATCCCATCATGCATTTGCTTGATTTGAAATCCTATGAAGTAATTAAGGTCACCAACCATGCTCATTTCAAACTCATGAGTCATGACATCAACAAATTGTTTAACTTTTAAGTTGTTTGTGGAACCAAAAACTATGTCATCAACAAAAATTTGAGTTATGAATAGCTCATCTTTAGTACACTTGATGAACAAAAGCTTGTCAACACTTTCTCTAGAATAGCCATTGTCAACAAGATAAAAAGTGAGAAGCTCATACCAAGCCCTTGGTGCTTGTTTCAACCCATATTGAGCCTTTTTTAGACGATAAACATGATTGGGGTGGTATGGATCCACAAACCCCTTGGGTTGCTCAACAAACACTTCCTCTTGCAAGAAGCCATTGAGGAAAGCACTCTTAACATCTATTTGATGCAATTTAAACTTGTGCACATAAAAAATGGATAAGAGAAGCCTAATAGACTCTAATCGGGAAACAGGAGCAAAAGTCTCCTCAAAGTCGATACCCTCAATTTGTGAGTACCCTTATGCTACAAGTCTAGCCTTATTTCACACAATGTTGCTATCCTCATCCGATTTATTCCTATAGACCCACTTGGTGCCTATCACATTAGCGTTCTTAGGCCTATAAACTAGAGTACAAACCTCATTTCTTTCAAATTGATTTAGCTGTTCTTGCACAGCAAGAACCCAAAACTCATCACTTAAAGCTTCATCAACCTTTTGGGGTTCAATTTTAGAGGTGTAACAAGTGTAGCTAATTTGATTTGGTAATTGATGCCTAGTCCTAACACCTTCATTCACATCTCCAATGATGTCACTCTTGTTGTAAAGATGTCTAAACCATGGAGCAGGTTCCTTAGAGTCCAAGGTATAATCTCTATCAAGAAATTGAGAGACCTCTTTCTCAATATTTGACTTTTCATCACTTGAAGTCTCACCAATCTTCTCCAAGGGAGAATCATCAACCATACTAATCTCCTCATCATGGTTACTAACTTTACGCCTACAATCATCTATGATCACATTGGATGACTCCATAACACTTCGTGTCTTTAAATTAAAAACTCTATAAGCCTTACTCTTTAGAGCATAGCCAATGAAAATCCCCTCATCACTTTTAGCATCAAACTTGCCAAGTTGATCACGGTCATTTAGGATGTAACACTTGCTTCCAAAATAGTTGAAGTAACTAACATATGGCTTCCTTCCCTTCCACATTTCGTAAGAGGTTTGCCTAGTACCGGGCCTTAAAAACACTCTATTTCCTATATAACAAGCTGTATTCACTACCTCGGCCCAAGGTTCCTAGGAACATTGTTGCTAAGCAACATCACAGGAGCCATCTCTTGGAGAACCCTATTCTTCCTCTCTACAACTCCATTTTGTTGAAGAGTTCGATGAGTCGATAACTCATGGGAGATTCCAAGACTATCACAAAAAATTTCAAAGCACACATTTTTAAGTTCTCTCCCATGGTCACTCCTAATTCTCTTAATGTATTTTATGTGTGAATCCTTCTCATTTTGAATCTTAGTGCAAAGCTTTTTAAAGATTTCAAAGGTTTCAGATTTTTCTCTAAGAAAATAGGTCCATGTAAATCTAGAGAAATCATCAACACACACAAAGATGTACCTCTTGCCATCGAGACTCTCGGTTTACATGGGACTCATAAGGTCCATGTGAAGAAGCTTTAGTGGCTCCTTGGTGGCAAGATTCTTACCCTTTTTATGCACTCTTAGTTTGCTTTCCTTGTTGACATGGTCCACACACTCCCTCAATCCTATTTCCAAACTTAGAAAAACCTCTCACAACATTCAACCTCTCAAGAACTTTCAAGTATTTGAAATTCATATGACCTAACCTTTGATGCCATAATTCAACTTGATCACAACTAGACAAATTGCAAGATATGCCATAAGAATCAAGACAATAACAATTGTCACTTGATCTCTTTCCTTTCAATAGAACTTGTCCATCTTCTCTTAGAATAAGCAATCAACTTTGCCAAACATAACCGAAAGCCCTTCATCACTTAAATGTCATATGCTAATAAGATTAGCTTGCAAGTCATCTACATAAACAACATTAGGCAAGGAGGGCAAACCGGGGATGGAAATGTTTCCTTTTCCTAGAACCTTCTTATGTGAACCATAACCAAAGGTGACAAATTCACCATTCTCCATCACAAGAGTTTCAAAAAAACTTTTGTTTCCGGTCATATGCCTAGAACATCCACTATCAAGGTACCAAGTATTAATGGCTTTGGCTTTCAAGGCTACTTGAGCCACATGACAACGAAATTCATCCTTTCTAGTCCACCTAGATGAAATATTACTATTTCTAGGAGTCATGGGTTCATTTTCTCTAAAATTCCTAGGTGCATGCATTTTGGCTCTTCTAAGCATATTCTTCTCAATCATGCTTTCAAAATGACACAACTTAAAAAATTTAAAACAATTCGGCCTTATGTGACCTTCAACACCACAATAATGACAAATGGGAGTAAAGTACGAATTCATACCATATCCTTGTGCAAGCATGGAAGGCTTCCCACTTCTTTGAGTTGTTCTTTGATGTTAAGCCGAATCTCTTCCTTGAATGACTATTTGTGATTGAGCCAAATTAATTCTCCCTCTCGGTTGTGAGTGAAAGATCCTTTGTTGACTTTGAGAGCTCCTTGGAGGTTGAGGTCTTGTTTGATGAGCTCTAGCTTTTGGTGGATGTGTTTTAGCTTGAGACTTTGTTTGAGCTTGCTTTGATGATTCACCAACCCCATTTGATCTCATTTGTTGGTGTGACTCTTGAACCTCTTTGTCCTCTTGACTCTTGACAAAGATGGTCTTGTTTAAGGAAATGGCATCCTTGCCTTCCATATATCCTAAGCCCATTTTATCACTAGGACTCTTCCCACATGATAACATCTTGTCAAGTCTCTCGATTCCGGATGTCATCTGGGTAACCAATTCTTTCTCTTCCCTAAGCTCAATCTTCAAGTTTTCTTCACTCATCTTAGTGATCATAAGCTCCAACTTTAAGCTCTCTTCTAACTCTTTTCCACTCTTTACCTTCTCACTCAAGCTGGTAATCTTGAAAGTCAACTCTAGATTCTCCTTTTTCAACACTTGAATATTCTTCATCTTTTTCAATCTTGACTTTTTAAAAAACTTCATAAAGTCTACATAGTCCATTTCCTCATCAATCTCAAACCTAGAGTTAGAAGAGGTACTCTCATCACTAGAGTCATCTACTTCTTCCTTGTCACTCATAACTTTCTTACCATTATGAGATGTTGTGAAGGCAATGAAGTTTGCAACTCTTTCTTCATCATCCGAAGATTTTTCTTCCTCTTCTAAGTCTTCACTATCACTCTAAGTGGCCGCCATCACCTTTCCCTTTTCTCTTTCTTCAAATTTGCACATTCTGGAGCAATGTGACCAAAACCACTGCATTCATAGCATTGAATGCCTTTCTTAGAGTCACTTTCTTGAGACTTTTCAATCTTCTTAAGGGGAGTTTTATTTTTCACTTCCTTTCCCTTTGACCCAAAACCTTTCCTCTCAAACTTCATGAATTTCTTGAATCTTTTAACCATGAGGGCCATTTCTTCATCTGAGTCCTCCTCCTTTTCTTCAACCTTAGTGGTCTTCAAAGCAATGCTCTTTTGCTTATTTGAAGGTGTGGGTGAGGTGTTCCATCTTGACTCATAAGCTAGAAGTCTTCCAAAGACTTCACTTGGCTTCATATTCTTGTACTCACTATTCTCCTAAAGTGTCGTCACCTTTGATTCGAACCTTGACCGAAGTGACCTCATAATGTTTTGTTTGACTCTCCTATCTGAATATGAGTCACCAAGTTGATGGCTTTGGTTGACAATATCCATCAACTTCACTTCAAAGTCCTTGAAGTATTCATACTCCTCCATCCTAATCATCTCAAACTGCATTTGGAGGACTTGGAGCTTTGGGTCCTTGACTACCTCGGTTCCCTCATGTGCCGTTTGAAGAATGTCCCAAGCCACCTTTGAAATCCTAGTGTTTTGGACCAACTTGTATTGATTATCGGCCGTAGCACAAAGGATGGCATGCATAGCCTTGTTGTTCCACTTGGATACTTCAAATTCTTGAGTACTCCAACTAGACTTGGGCTTGAGAGCTTCTACACCATCGTTATTGGTCATTGTTGGAGGAATATACCCATCTTCAATAGCCATCAAAGCACGGTCATCTATTTGGCCAAGATAGGCTTCCATATTGCCCTTCTAAGAAACATATTTCACCCAATTGAGCAAAGGGGGTCTTGTGCTTGAGGCTCCCTCATGACTATTTCTGTTTCCACTCATAGTGTTTGAGGGTAATGGATGTGATGCAAATGCAAAGTCACACAAAAAGAAAACAATCAAACTAAATGCACTAAGCAAGACACACACACACACAGCAACGATCACCTAAGTATATCTAGGCACCCATTCTGATATCAATTGAAATTACCTAGAAAGTGTGTGTCTATATCCTAGAAAGGGGGGGTGAATAGGTTTTAATTCGATAGATTACCAATTTTATGAATTAATCAATATTATTGATTCTACCCCATTCTACTAAGTGTTCAAGCAAGAGACAACAAACATAAAATAGTAATAACACGCAATATATACGTGGAAACCCTCCAAATGGGAAAAACCATGGGTTGTTTAGTGCGCCACACTCGATCCTCAAAATCCACTATTGAGAGAAAGTTTACAACCTAGGTTGACCTCCCGTCTAACCCTCCAGTTACTAACCCTTTCACTCTACCCAACAGACCTTAATAGTTATTTTGGATCACCAACCTTGTGCACTAATCACATAGCCACAAGCTTAACTAACTATGAAGATATAATGGCAACCTAAGTGAATATGCAAGAATATTCTATATCCAAAAATGCTAGGTCAAGACATTCATGCTTATCTAGGATTGATAATGACAATTAAAGCAAATCCTAGATATCAATGTTCTAAATGCAAAGGCAAGAAGAATTAGCTAGAAGGGTAAAACCGTTCTAAATTCTAGCTATCACAAATTAATGCATCTCAACCAACAATCAATACTCAAGCATGTCATAAGAGCAATTAACCACGCAAGCAAGCATTTAATAAGCAATAAAGACTAAAACCCTAGACATACATGTCTTTATAATGAAACTATGAAGTCTAGAGCATGTAGAAGTTACTTAGTCAAGAAGAAGATGATGCTCCATGCTTGAACGATCTTAGAATGAAGCTAGATAATCATGAGATGAAGTTGGATTGAGTAAAAATGAGTGTTTGGGAGTCCCTCTCTCTCTAGGAAAGCTAGAACACAAAAATGACTTATTGGACTCTTAAGAACAAAGAGAAGAGAAGAGAACATATATCTATGGTTCCCTACATAAAATGGCATCGTTTTAGGCAAAACGTAACCAAATCCTATTGGGACCGCTGCCTGTACCGCTGTCCAGGTAAGTGTTTTGACCGTGGCACAGAGAACGGTGTATCGTCTGGACAACGCCGCTCTGTAGAACATTGTGCATGCAATGTGCATAGACCGCGGTCTAGATAGCATGCAACACCTGTGAAACTCCGCTTGGGAGACAGAGGCCTATGCAACAAGCACAGACCGCGGTAGCCACAGCGTGCATCCTCTAGTAAACACCTGGATGCAGGCCGCGGTCAGGGTACTGCACAGAGAGCCGTCTAAACCGCGGAACAGAGGAAAAAATCCTTTTTTTAAGTCATAAACATACATTCGAGACTCAAATAAAAATAAGACACACAGGGCACACAAAATACCAAATAAGCATGCAAGCAAGATAATTAAAAGAAAATACATGAGTGTGTGTGTGCACTAATACCTCTTCAATAAAAGTTAAGCAAGTGATTTTACCTTTTATGCTTGAGCTTGGTTACAAATAATAAAGCCCTAAACTACCTTTACATATTGATCCCAAAATGTGGTTGTCAACGAAATAAGTCAATCAAACACTGAGGAACTTATAGATGACATAGTTTTTGGTTCCACAAACAATTTGAAAGTTAAACAATTTGTTGATGTCATGCTCATGAGTTTGAAATGAGCATGGTTGGTAAACTTAATTACTTCCTAGGATTGCAAATCATGCAAATGCATGATGGGATTTTCATATCCCAAGCAAAATGTGCCAAGAACCTAGTGATGAAATTTGGCCTTGAGAATGCCAAGAATTGTGACACACCTATGAGTACCACATTGAACTTTAGCAAGGATGCTAGTGGAAAAAGTGTGGATCAAAGTCTATATCGTGGCATGATAAGGAGCTTGCTATACTTGACTGCTAGTAGGCCTGATATTGCTTTTAGTGTTCGTGTGTGTGCTAGGTATCAAGCCAATCCCAAGGAATCCCATATCTCCTCTGTGATGAGAATCATTCGATATGTGAATGGGACATCCAACTATGGGATATGGTACTCTTTTGACACTAATGCTAGTTTAGTTGGCTTTAGTGATACAGATTGGGTAGGTAATTGTGATGATAGGAAGAGTACATCGGGCGGTTGCTTCTTCCTAGGGAACAATCTTGTGTCATGGTTTTGCAAGAAGCAAAATTCCATCTCATTATCTACAGCCGAGGCCAAGTATATAGCTGTCGGGAGTGCTTGCACACAACTCCTTTGGATGAAGCAAATGCTTGCGGATTATGGCTCTGAGCAAGGTACTCTATCCCTTTATTGTGATAACATGAGTGCCATTAATATTTCAAAAAATCATGTCCAACATTCTAGAACTAAGCATATTGACATTAGACATCATTTCATTACAGAGCTAGTTGAGAGCAAATGCATTGCACTTGAATATGTGGGCACAAATGATCAACTAGTGGATTTGTTTACAAAACCATTAGATTCAACTAAGTTTAAATCTCTTAATAAGTCTATTGGGATTTTTCATATGCATTGATGTGTTTTGGTGTTTGACCCATATGCGGAGTTCAAGCAAAGAGAGCAAACTTGCATTCTAATAAGAAAATAATTGTTCAATTTTATCCTCTTTAATTAATTGCTTGAGTATCTTGGATGCATATATTATTATATGACTTTTTATTTAATAAGTGTGTTTTTGCCTTATTCAAAATGCATGTCTCATTTGTGTTCAAACATGTATTTTTGGACTAGAAAATTTGATTGGGAAGTACATTTGATTGACCCAAAGTTTATCTCCATGTTTATGAAAATTTGATCTTGACATGCTTAAAGTGTTATGCATGATGAATTTAATGAATGCTTAAAAAATGATTGCAAATATGTGTGCAAGTGACTTTTAAGACTTCATTCAATAAGGATATTGTATCTGTTTCAAGGATTTTACAATCCAATAGTCTCTCTCTCTTTACTTGTTGAAAAAGGCTACTATCATACGGGCATCTCGCCCGGAAATATCTAAAAGGGCGCAATAGTTGCTCTTGTCTTGTTCAACTTGTAAAGCTTGATAGTTGCTCTTATTTTTTTTGTTAAACTATATCTTTTTTTCCATTGACAATTTGGTACAAATTGGTTTGACTTCTCTTGAAACCTCATATGCTATTTTCCTTTGCCAAATAGCATGTTTTTGGAAGTTGATGTTGCATGTATTTCATTCAAGGTAATCTTTCGCACATATTCCAATCAATAAAATTTCCATGAATTTCTCTCTCTCTCTTAATTAAACTACATAAAGTTGTTGTATATGACTATGCATTTACATTGTAAATATCTCTCTTTGCTACAGCATCCCGGTTGGGGAATACTCATTTGCCTATCTTGCGACAAAAAAGGGGAGTAATGTTGGGTTTAGAGGGAGCTTGTGATGTTTTTTGGGGAGTTTGTGTTGTTTTGGCATATAGGTGGAGAATGTCGTTTTTAGGGGGAGTTGACTTTGTATTGTTAGCTTATGTGCATTGTTAATTGTATGTTACATGTTTCTAAATTCATGCAAATTGCACTTGTTTTTATTTTTCTTGATCTCTCTCATACACTTGTCTTGGAAAATGTAGCTCTTTGTTTTGTAGGGATGATCATTCTACAACAGATGGAAGTGTTGAGGATTTAGCTTTAGGTATCAATTGTAATAGGGAATGCATTTGTTGACCTCTTGTTGTTTCTTATGTGTTTTGTTGTGAGGATACTTTATGAGTGAGTGGTTTTGTCACGAAATAGCCAAATGGGGAGATTATAAGTTCCTCGGTGTTTGATTGGCTTATTTCGTTGACAACCACATTTGTGGATCAATATGTAAGGTTAGTTTAGGGCTTCATTGTTCCTAACCAAGCTCAACCATCAAAGGTAAAATCACTCACTTAACTTTTACTGAAGAGGTATTAGTGCACACACACACTCATGCATTTTCTTTTAATTATCTTGCTTGCATGCTTATTTGCCATTTTGTGTGCCTTGTGTGTCTTATTTTTGTTTAAGTGTTTAATGCATTTTTGTGCCTTTAAATGAGGAGTTTCTTCCTCTGTTCTGCGGCTCAGACTGCTCTCTGTGCAGACGCCTGCGGTCTGCACAGCGGTGTTTACCAGAGGCTGCAAGCTGTGGCTACCGCGGCCTCTGCATGTTGCATGCACCGCGGTCTCCCAAGTGGAGTTTCACAGGTGTTGCATGTTGTCGAGACCGCGGTCTATGCACCTGCATGCACAGCGGCCTACAGAGTGGCATTGTCCATGCGATGCACCGCTGTCTTTGCCGCGGTCCGGACACTTACCTGTACCGTGGTACAACCAGCGGTCCTGATGGGATTTGGTTGCCCTTCTTCCAAAACGATGCCACTTTATGTAGGGCACCATATATATATATGTTCTCTTCTCTTCTCTTTGGTTCTCAAGAGTCCAAGAAGCCATTTTTATCTGTTCTAGCTTTTCTAGACATATAGGGACTATCAAACACTCATCTTTACTCAATCCAACTTCATCTCAAGATCATCTAGTTTCATTATATAATCATCCAAGCATGGAGTATCATCTTCTTCTTGATTAGGTAACTTCTACATGCTCTAGAATTCAAAGTTTCTTTATAAAGACATGTTTACCTAGGGTTTTAGTGTCTATTGCATATTAAATGTTTGCTTGTATGGTTAATTGCTTTTATGACATGCTTATGTATAAATTGTTGGTTGAGATGCATTAATTTGTGATAGCTAGAATTTAGGACGGTTTTACCCTTCTCGCTAATTCTTCTTGCCTTTGCACTTAGAACATTGATATCTAGGATTTGCTTTTATTGTCATTATTAATCCTAGATAAGCATGAATGTCTTGACCTAGCATTTTTGCGTATAGAATATTTTTCCTATTCACTTAGGTTGCCATTATCTCGTCATTGTTGGTTAAGCTTGCGACTATGTGATTAGTGCACAAGGTTGGTGATCCAAATCACTATTAAGGCCCATTAGGTAGAGTGAAAGGGTTAGTAACTGGAGGGTTAGACGAGAGGTCAACCTAGGTTGTAAACTTTCTCTCAATAGTGGATTTTGAGGATCGAGTGTGGCGCACTGAACAACCCATGGTTTTTCCCATTTGGAGGGTTTCCACGTATATATTGTGTGTTATTACTATTTTATGTTTGTTGTCTCTTGCTTGAACACTTAGGAAAATGTGGTAGAATCAATAATATTGATTAATTCGCAAAATTGGTAATCTATCGAATTAAAACCTATTCACCCCCCCTAGGTTATATATACACACTTTCTAGGGGATTTCATGTTTATATGTTTGTATAACATGGATCTTGAACTTTATTTTAGTCTTAGATTTTTCATGATTGAGTTCCGGTCATTTCGGATGCTCATACTATTGATTTCGAGTTCTAAGTCAAAAGATACTACATTTTCAACTCATGTTGCATACATTGTCTTCGTCTTCATATATTGAGTCGAATTCTTATTTTTTAGGTTCAGTATCTTATATGTCCATGATTGTGAGGGTGTCCCAGATCGTAATCTCCAAACGGATTAGAATTCGGTGTTTGGAGGCCAAAGGATGGTCGAAGAACGCGAAAGGAGCGCAAGGGAAGAGGTGTGATGGCTTAAGCCATCATTGAGCACATTCCCGAGATGGCGCGTGGCCATCTCGGCCCCAAAGTTGCTCTACCCTGAGATGCCCACACACCTTTTTGAGGAGGCACTAAAGCATGGGGGCTTTTTGTTCTTTTGGGTCTTCTCTTTTTAAAACCTCTCATTCCCTCTTACTGATTACAAGTAGAGAAAATCGAATTTGAAGAACAAGTGCAGAATTTTTCTGTCAACATTTTGATTTTTGTTTTTGTGAGAACTTCTTCATTTGTACTCCGAATCACTTGATTCAATAACCAATTTTGACTGTCTTGAATATTTATACAAACCACAAACATTTCCAGAACCAAAGGATGTCTAGATTTTTCGTTGTGATCAGATCTTCAGTTGTGTTTTTTATCCTTGTTGGTAAAATCATCTTCTTCTTAGTTTTATTATAAGACCTTCTTATTGATTGATGCTATTTGATTAAGAAGCATGACTACGATGATTTTGATATCATTTTGTGGTTTGTTGATTTGATTTTCAAGTTTAGCTAGATTTGTGATAAGTTTATTTATCTGTGCTAAACTTGATAAACATGGAATTGCTTATAGAAATCTTTTGTTACTATGCTTGATTGACTATTTCTAGATTTAATTTCATATTTCTAAGAACTAGGTCTACATCGATTGGTACATTCATTTCATTGATTTGGTTCTTAGTTGATAACACTCTTAAGTTGCCTAGATACATTTGTGTTTGCTCTTTGAAAGCATAATCTAGCTATCTAGTTGCATGTCCATAGAATTTGTTGATCATCATTTTCTATGTTGAGTGCTTGTTTGCGTTTTGCATTCATGATCACTTACATGCCTTGTGAAGAGCTAGGAAGTCTCGTATCTTAGAGTGTTTCTTTGATTTGAGCAATTGGAAGTCTTAGCTAGAGTCAGGAGGACTTGGATATCTAAGCAAGTGGAAGTCTCGACAAGAGATAGGAGACCTCGGATTATTGAACAAGGAATCTTCCTAGAGACAGGAGGTCTTGGATAGGAAGTCAGTATAGTAGATCACTAGGTTCACGGGTAGAGTAAGAGTGATAGCCTGGACAACATGTGTTGATTGTTTGAGTGTGTAACTCTTATTTGAAATAGTGGATTTGCTTTTGCCGGTGGTTGTGCTATCAACCCGTGGATGTTTCCTCTTTGGAGGTTTACTACGTAAATATTGTGTGTCATCGTTTGCAATTTCACTAAGCTTTATTAAAATTGCATTGTTTTAAAAGAAGACAAAATTTGGAGCATATAACAATTCACCCCTCCTAGGTATATTTACACTATAAAGATAAAGGGAATTTTCACCATTGTCTCGTTTTTGGGTGTTTTAGCATCTCTTATGGCCATTTATTTGTGTTGTCAGGTGATTAGTTACATTCCGATTAATTGTATAAAAGATGCTATTTTTAAGCGGAAAAAGGTCAAAAAGTTGTAGAAGCGGCATCAGGGCTGTACACTAGTCTTGCGCGGGTTCCAACTAGCCCATAACCTGTGCACTATGAAGGATGTAAGGCCAAGGCATTGCACGGGTCCACACCTACACACCACCCACAAGTGTCCGTGCATTCCTCTAAAACTGGGAGCTGGAATTGAAGCATCAGGGCAATGCACGGGTCCAGACCCGCGTATCATTCGTAAGTGTCTGTGCAATGTTCTTAAACTGGGAGTGGAAAATCAAAGAACCAGGTGTTGCGTGGGTCATGCGCAGGTCTCAACCGGTGCATTTCTGGAGACAGCTTGCCACATCAGCAGTTTTCAGCCATTTTGAAGGCACTGATAAATTGGATCCATTCTACTATGAGCAATACGCCCACACACCCATTCATAACCATTTTCTCACTCTAGATCTAGGAATTCTTTCTTCTCCAAAACCCATTCCATTCTCACATCATCCATATCATCAACTCAACAAAAGGAATCAAGGAGATCATTTTGGAGCTTCAAGAAGGAGGAATCATATATGGGTTTACTTCTATTCTTTTCTCCTTGTTTCATTCTTGTAATAGACATGAGTAGCTAATCATGCCACTAGGGGATTGATATGATTCATTTGTGATCATTTTCTACAATTGAATTCTATACTTATCAATTAATCTTTCAAGTTTATTTCATTCATTGGTTGTTAGTGATTTGAAGGATGATTTGATTTATTTGTACCCTCCTTTCTTTGCATGTTATCTAAGAATCGATTAGAGTAGAGAATTGAGTATACCCTCTATTTAATTCTCTTAGCTCATTTGAATGGAATGATTGAATTAGAGTACCCTTCTCTAGTGAAATCTGGACTTATCAATCTCCATCCTTACCTAATCTCAATTGAGTGACCAATTCTATACCCTCTAGATTGGTTGCTTGAGAGAGATTAAGCACCAACTCTATACCCTCTAGGTTGGTGAATTTATTAATAGATTAGTCCTTATTTGATAGATATGCATTTTAATGAGAAATCACTAGTGGGTAATCAATACTGTACCCTCTAGATTGAATACTTAGAAGGAACATACAACCAAGTTATACCCTCTAGATTGTCACACTCCTAGGTGATTCACGTTCGTGATTGAAATGGAAGATCTTACGGATTCAACTCAGTGCAACTTCAATCGTCAAAAGAAAAAGGTACGATACTTTTAATATAAGTTAATTAATCAAAGTTAAGGTTCTTTCCTTTAAAGGGAAAATTTTTTAAATATACTCAAACCTCTTTTTTTGCTTCCGCTGCTTTTGATTTGATTTTTCCCTACAGTTTGTATCAGAGTTTGGTTGCACCCTTGATTAATTGATGTATACATACGTGAATCTAATTTTTTTTATTGTAAATTTGCATGTTTTAGAAAGAGATGGCACTCTAGGTATTCACTTTTATATTTACATTGGAATGTGTGGATATATATATATATATATATATATATATATATATATGTTTTATAATGTGATTTGTTATTGCTCAATTTTGGTCCTAGAAATTCAATGTAATTTTGTTTTGGGATTGTAACAAGAATGGTGGCCTATCATCGCTATGATTTCCTTCTTGGCAGTTGCTATTTTTTATTTTATTTTATTATTATAATAATAAAAAACTACAGTAATTTATTGTTTAAAATAGTGTTGTAATATATTCAAGTATCAAAGATTAGAAGATCTGAAGAATTGGAAGCAATCGGCACAAGTTTGGTACCATGTGAGTCAAAGCAACAATCGTGCATACGAATGAGCACACAGCCACGATTATTGTGGTATGGGTTGTGCACGACAGCCCATTATGGAGCCAAGCAGTGCGCACACCCATGGGAGGCAGCCAAGGGGTGTGCAAATGGATGATGGCCGCGTGAAGACTTGTTCCCCAAGAATGGAGTTTTTGTATTCCAAAAATTGTAATTTACTTGCTTTTCTATGATTGAGAAAAATTGTAGCTATTTATATTTTTATAAATATTTCAATGTTTGCCATTGTTTGATAACATATTATATGGAATAGGAGTGCCACTCATATATCTCTTTTGGAATGAATATGCATTGAATTTTTTAGGTATCTAATTGGCATATAGATAACTTGGTAAATCATTCTATGGTATTCGATCACAAGCCTTAAACAATTGAGTAGGAGAAGGTGTCTCGAAACACCTATGGCCTCCAAGTTTAGTTGAGCTTTATGTTTCATGTAATAACCTTCCAAGGGGTATTCATGAATGGAATTTAGCAAGATATTTCCTTATAAGGATAGACAAGACAATTGACCGAAATGATATCTACTCCCAAAGGCGAGATATTCGTTAGGGAATATATTGAAGGTCGATAACTTGGTAACACACTCAATGTGATTTAGTTAATATCCTCCCAAGAGTTCTTGTTAATAAAATCATGGGGCTAAAATTGAAAACGCTTGTTGTTATGTTAACAATTAGGTGGGACCTAGTACAACTAGTAGATGGTGCGAACTCCCAAAGAAGGTGTGACATTTTTGGGTGTTAGATCACCGTTGAATTTTACGATTGAATTATTTTATTTAATTCAAGATAAATATTCGAAAGTGTTATATCAAGATAGTTTACTTATATAATTTTTGTTATTAAAAAGAAATCATGACCCCATCCTTAATCAAATCCTAAAAGATAATACTTTAATTGATGATAATTATGTCACCTTGAAAAGTAAAATTGGGTTGTTGTTGCAAGCTGAAAAACATAAGTTTGTTCTGTCTACTCCTAAAGAACCAACTCCTACTATTTTATCTACTAAGGAGCAAAGAGATAGGTATTAGAAGTGGAAGACTTCAGATAAGATGGCCAAATGTTACATTATGGCCACTATATTTTATGTGTTGCAACAACAACATGAAGGAATAGAAATTGCTGCTGATATAATGATGTTTCTGGAAGAGATGTTTGCAACGATGTCTAGGATGACTAAAAGAGAGACAGTGACTGTTTTCATGTATTCTGGGATGAAACCTAGACAGGATGTGAAAGATCACATGATGAAAGTCATAGCTCATCTCAGCAATGGTGAGACATAAATTAACACAATTGTCAACTCACTGTAGGAATCCTTTGATCAGTTCAAGTTGAACTACACCTTGAACATTAAGGAATACACCTTGCAGAGCCTGATGCAAGATGTTCAAAGCGTCAAGAAAATCCTTGTGAAAGGCAAGGGTTAAGAGATTAATACGGTTAGTAAAGTTGCTACTGTTAAACCCGTAAAAAGGTCAAGAAATAACAAAATATAAAAGTTGTTAGGATTATGCTCGATAGCAAGAGCGTAATATTGTAAATAACAATCTTTTTATATAAATAAAGTGATTTCTAGCTTAACAAATCTTATAACATTTATAGTTTAATTATTATAATTGTCAAAAGTAAATAATCATAAGGTCAAAAGACTATGAGAAAATAAGAGTTGTTCATACATCTAGATATGTATGAGGTAAACATAATTCTTTAGTTAGTCTTGAATAATATTCACAACTTAAGATAGAAGTTTGGACGCCTTTATCTTGTCAAAGTTGTAGATTCTTTTACTAGCATTTGAGTGGGATCAAAAGTGTTATGATGAGTCTAAAATCATCAAAGTGCTGTGTCTTTAGGCAAAAAGAATCTAGTGCACTGGGTGCATTGAATAGGATCAAAATGAAATACTTTATCTAGAACCGTCAATAGATAAAAGTTTTCATTTGAAGACAATCAGAGAGTCTATCTCAATCCTGAGATAAATGATGGACTTATGGTTGCAAGTGTTATCATTTGAGCTATCAATGAGAACGATTATATAGCATAGTCTATCCTCGATAGTTTGGTGGTATTCATTTGTTAATCGATAGAGAACTTCATTTATAGATATGGACATCGTGGCTCCATTTATTGAATGAGAGTAGAATACCATCATATGGATGTTTTGAGGTATTGGATATTAAATCTTAATGTTAAGTTTTCAATAGTGTCTATTGAAACATGGCTTCTGGACAAGTTAAAATATCCAAGTTCAAAATGTGGTCATATGAGTGAAGAGCTATAGGCGGTCTATGAGCTCTTGGCGATTACTGGTATTCTTCATGAGGATACACTTTCTCCAATAAGGTTGTCTAGGGTATGAATGAGTAAATATCAACTTAATCTATCTTTATTTAAGAGTTCAATTTTAGTTCTTTAGTGGAATGAACTAAAATTAAATAGATCGAACGTAAGTGAATCATTTATTGATTGTGATTAGGTTGTGTCTATTGGAGCTTAAATTTAGATAGTCCGCCAAGATCCCCAATCCACACGAACTTGCATGGATCACTTAATATATTCTACCGGACCAATAAGAATCCATCTAGAATTGTAATAAGGCATGAGAACTTGTTTCTTTTTGTAAGAATAGGTCTAGTTCACATGTGGACTTTTTTATTAAGGTCCAATGGATTTAATAAAATAAGAAAAATAATATATTGCCCTTATATTAGGTATGGGCAGCAAAGGCTATTGTGAATAACTTATATATATTATTTTTATTTTATTATTTAATTAAATAGAAATTAATTAATTTGTTAATTAATTAATTATTTAATTTAAAGTCAAAATCTTTTCCTAGTAGGAGATGGTCTCCTAAAATTATACTATTGTTGGTAGTATAGTTAATGTTAAAGACTATATTTGATAAGTAGATAAATAAAAGAAATTATTTATCTAATCAAATTAGAAAGTCTTTAATATGGTTAAAAATACACTATTGAGTTGGATTAGGAGTCTTGGTGTAGGAAAGAATTCTTTTTGGAAACGGATTCTTGGTCACCAAGTAAAGCTACTTAGTGGTAGAATTCTTTTTTGAATAGGATTCTTAACCACCAAGTTAATCTACCTAAGGATAGGATTCTTGTCCATCAAGTAATCCTTCTTAGGAAAGATTGAACTCTCCTAATCTATATCAAAGAGATGATTTTCGGCCAGCTCATATGAATATAGGAGAAGTTAGATTTCCTTTTAGATAAGGATTCTTAACTACCAAATAAATCCACCTAAGGAAAGGATTCTTGCCAACCAAGCAAATCCTCCTTAGGAAAGGATTTATGATCCTATATATATGAGCATGTAAATTTTGGCCAGCTCTAAGGCAATTAGAGGTGAATTTTGGCTAGCCCTATTTTTCTTAGTGAAGAATTCGGCCATCATAGGAATTTTGAGGGAGAAAAATATGATTTTACTCTAGACAAAATTCGATCATCTCTAAACAATAGTGTGTGAATTCGTTCAAGTAGAGAAAAAAGGGGAACATTTTTGTTTTCGATAGTATACTAATATCCTTTACATCGAAAGGGTTTTGTGTACAATATCGAATCAAGGTTCACACAAGTTTCAATCAAATTGATTGATAATTCACAAGTGACCGAACGTTCTTGTACTTTTTTTCTTAGAGGATATTTGTGACTAACAAAGAAAAGATTTTGCTTTGTCTCCATCCTCAGGTATACAATAAAAAGTAAGGGAGCTCACACTCCAAGGTGATTCACGTTCCTGATTGGATTGGAAGATCTTGCAGAATCAATTCGACGATTGTTCAATCGTCACGAAAAAAGTATGATACTTTTATATACGTCAATTAATCTAGGGTTAAGGTTCTCGTTGCATAAAGGGAATTTTTTTTATTTATACGCAAACCCTAATTTCGTTTTTATCACGCTTCCGTTGCGTTTTAAGCCCCGTTTTTCCCTACAAAAGCAACTTGGGTCTGACTAGAAGGGGTTTATGGAAAGGAAGAGACTGAATAAAAATGAATTCAACTTGCATTTAGGCAATGGAGTGTTGGTGTCTCTTAGTGCAGTGGGAGATATTAGAATTAGTTTAGATTCTTATAAGCATTTAGATTTAATAGACGTGTATTATGTACCTTAACTCAAGAAGAATTTAATTTCAGTTTCTTGTTTAAGTAAATTTGGATATTTTGTTACTTTTAATAAAGGTTTTATTATTCGTAAGAATAACATATTTGTTTGCAAAGGTACATTGCAAAACTGTTTATTCTATTTGCATAACAATATCTATAACTTGTTAGACACGAAATCAATGCAACCTAATCATAAAAGAGTAAAATTATCAAAAGATAAAACTTACCTATGACATTTGTGTATAGGTCATATTAACCTTGATAGGATTAAAAGATTGGTTAGTGATGGACCTTTAAGTGACTTAAAGGTTGATGATATACCAACTTGTGAATCTTGTTTGGAAGGTAAGATGACCAAAAGGTTGTTCACGACGAAAGGAACAAGAGCCACTGAAAGTTTAGGATTGATACACACTGATGTGTGTGGTCTTATGAGCATTCAAGCTAGAGGTGGATATGAGTACTTCATCACTTTCATGAATGATTACTCGAGATTTGGCTATGTGTATCTCATGAGACATAAGTCAGATGCTTTTGACATGTTCAAAGCATTTAAAGCTGATGTTGAAAATCAGCTTGAGAAACACATAAAAATCTTGAGGTTTGATCGTGGTGGAGAATATCAATCTGGTAAGTTTCAGTGATATCTTATTGATCATGGGATAATTTCTCAGTTTTCTGCGCTAGGTACTCCTCAACAAAATAGGGTGGCAAAAAGAAGAAATAGAACTCTTTTGGACATGGTTATGTCTATGTTGAGTTATTCAATGCTCCCTAATTCTTTTTGGGGATATGTGAAACAAATATTATAGTGTGTATAATATAAATCTGGAAGGGGGGTGAATAGATTTTAAACAAATTTACCCAATTTTCGTTAAAGGTTAAGATTTTGAAAATGCCCCTAGCTAATTATAACAAAATCACAAGTGTAAAGATTGCAGAAATATTAAAGACACTTGAGATATACGTGGAAACCCTCCAAATGGGAAAAACCACGGGCTGATGAGTGCACCACACTAGAACCTCGAATCCACTAAAAGCAAGAGAATTACAACCTTATCCCGGTTTAAATTCACCACCACTACCTAATCCCGGTATATGTGAACCTAGTCCATCTTGCTTGTGATTTAAGATACCTACTCCCGGAAGCAACACAAGTCTTACTTCTTAATGAAGAGATAAAATGTCCTAAGTGAATATATGATGATATTCAATGAACAAACAAGGCTAGGAAACCCTATATGCTTATCTAGGATAATGAGATGACAATTAATGCAATCCTAGATATCAAGAGCTTAATGACATGTTTAATAAGCTTAGCTAAACATAGATCAAACAATCCTATGAAGCTATCACAATACAACACTCAATCATGTCATCACAACAATCTCTAATTTGTATCTAAAGATGTTCTAAGAGCATACAAATAATTAAAGAGAAGGTTAAGCAAGTAAAAAACTTAACTTGTAAGAAGATAGTGAAGAACTTACCAAACAAGATGTGATGAAGCAACCCTATCCATTGATGCATTCTAAATGAACTTAGATGATGCAAGATGAAGTTTTGATGCACATGGGAATGCTTTGAGTGATTAAAAATAAGTTCTTGAAAGTGTTTTTCCTTTGAAATGTGTTCTAAGTAAAATATGTGATATTCTGAACTCATTCACGACCTTAAAGCACTGAGTTATATATATATAAGATCCAAACAAAGTGAGGTCGTTTTGGAAAAAACGTTCCAGCTTCCTCTGTGTGCGCTGGCGATGTGCGCTGGCGATGTGCGCTGGTCGAGTAGCGAACCACCAGCACACAACCTAATTTTTCAATAGGCACTGAATGAGTGGCGTATCCCAGTGGCCCAACATATGCTCAAATCCTCTGGAATGTTGGGCTGGTGAGGTGCGCTGGTCGAGTAGCGCACAACCTGATTTTTCAACACTCAAACACAAATTTTCAACAAGTTCAGGAGTGATGAAAGTGCATCTTATTCTAATGTCTAGCATGACATAAAACTCTAATTACAAGATGCAAATAAATCAACAAGAGTCATTTAAATCAAAATGCACACAAGTATAAACACTCAACATATATGACTAAGAGTTATGCATGAATATGTGAGTGTGTGCAACTATCTCTTCAAAACAAGTAAGCACAAGAATTTTACCTTCGGTGATTCTCCTCTTGAGGTCTTGAGAGCCTAAGCTAACCTTATATAATACCCCAAACATGTTATTTGTTCACAAAATAAGCCAATCAACAAATGAGGACTTTACAATCTCCCCCTTTGGCTATTTCGTGACAAAACCACCACTCACATTGATCCTCACAAAACAAAATAAAACACCGAGAAAATATTCTACAGTACAAAGAGATAAACATAAAAAAAACTTCAAATCTTCAATCTCTTGTAGAACTATCAACCCTACACACAAAGAAAGCAAAAATACACTATCCAACCAAGTGCATGCGAGATGATCAAGTGAATATAAAACAAAAGCAATTGCATTCAATAATATGAGTATGACATCGTGAAATGCTCATGCAATGCTCCCCGTCAACGGGTTACTCCCCCTACATGTAATCTCCCCCTCAAACAAGTACTACTCCCCAACACATGCTGCTCTCATAACACCACAAAGCTAGGTCAATGCTACTCCCTCTTTTTGTAATGATATAGGCAAAGGATAAGTCCCCAACCGGGTCACTCAAGGCAAAGAAAGCAAGGAGCATACAAGATTGTTACATAATTATATAAGCCACATTTATGCAACTCTATTAATATGAGAGAAACAGGGAGATTTATTTGAAAGAAAATGTGTGAATCAAAAACGCTTTGCATACAAGACATGTTGCATTCAAGTCCAAAAACAATGGTATTTGGCAAAGCAAATGACAAACGTTTCCAATATAATTCAAACCAATTTCACCATTTGTCATGAGAGAAGCAAGGATATAGGGATTTTATAGATATCAAATTAATGGCACTATATTCAACTTTATAAGCTAAACATGGCATGAGCAACTTTGCACCCTATTTGATTTTTCCGGGAGGATACCCATATGATAGTAGCCATGTTCAACTAATAAAGAAAGAGAGACAATGATGCAACATTTTAGTCGCATTAGCTTTTTCACACAATATTTTGCATTCAACAATTGCAATCATCAATTCATGCTTTATCATTTTTCATTAGCATGGCATTAAAGAATCATCATGTCATGGAGATAATTATAGGTCATTCAATATGTACTTCCTATGTATATCTCCTAGTCCAAAATGCATGTTTGAACATAAATATGACATGGATTGTAATCAAGGAAAAGTTCACACTTATTGAAGAAAATACAATATACTATAATAAGTGCAACCAAGCTACTCAAGCAATAAATAAAGGAGCATAAACTTTTTAAGAAAAAATGAGATGCAACAAGTATACAATAGCTCTCTTTGCTTGAGTTCCTCTTATGGGGTTAAAAACCACAACTCATCACTCCATTAAACAAATCACAATAGATCTACTAAGAGTCTTGAATCGAGTAGCATCTAAGGGTTTAGTAAATATATCCACTAGTTGATCATTAGTACCTACATGCTCAAGCACTATGCATTTGTTCTCAACTAGTTCTCTAATGAAATGATGACGGATGTCAATATGCTTAGTTCTAGAATGATGAACAGGATTATTGGAAATATTAATTTCACTCATGTTATCACAAAAGAGAGTAAGAGTACCTTGATTGAATCCATAGTTGACTAGCATTTGCTTCATCTAAAAGAGTTGTGTGCATCCACTCCCAGCAGCTATATATTCGACCTCAGCCGTGGACAAGAAAATCGAATTTTACTTCTTACAAAACCAAGAGACAAGGTTGTTCCCAAGGAAAAAGCAACCGTCCGATGTACTTTTCCTATCATCACAATTTCCTGCCCAATCTGCATCACTAAAGCTTACAAGACTAGCATTAGTGTCAAAACAGTACCAAATCCCATAGTTGGATGTCCCATTCACATATCAAATGATTCTCTTAACTGAAGAGAGATGGGACTCCTTAGGATCCGATTGGTACCTAGCACACACACCCACACTAAAAGAGATATCGGGCATACTTGCGATCAAATAGAGCAAGCTACCAATCATGCCACGATATAAAGTTTGGTCCACACTTTTACCACTATCATCCTTGCCTAGCTTCAAAGTGGTACTCATGGGTGTATCACAATGTTTGGCACTTTCAAGGCCAAATTTCTTCACTAGGTTTATGGCATACTTTGCTTGAGATATGAAAATCCCATCATTCATTTGCTTAATTTGTAAACCTAGAAAGTAACTTAGCTCACCAACAAGACTCATCTCAAATTCATGAGACATGACATCAACAAATTGTTAGACTTTGGTCTCATTGGTGGAGCCAAAGACTATATCATCAACATAGATTTGAGCTATAAAGAGCTCATCTTTGTCTTTCTTGATGAATAGAGTCTTCTCAACACTACCCCTAGTGTAGCCATTGTCTATGAGATATTGGGTGAGACGCTCATACCAAGCCCTTGGTGCTTGTTTCAACCCATATAAAGCTTTGTTGAGGTGATAGACATGATTAGGGTGGTGAGGATCCATAAACCCTTTGGGTTGCTCAACAAACACTTTCTCTTATAAAAAGCCATTGAGGAAGGCACTCTTAACATCCATTTGATATAATTTGAACTTGTGCAAATAATAAATGGATAAAAGAAGCCTAATGAACTCAATCCTAGCAACGGGAGAAAATGTCTCCTCAAAGTCAATACCCTCAATTTGAGAGTACCCTTGTGCTACAAGCCTAGCCTTGTTTCGCATAATGTTTCCATCCGCATCTGATTTTTTCCTGTATACCCACTTGATGCTTATCACATTGGTGTTCTTGGACCTAGGAACTAGAGTCCAAACTTCATTCCTTTCGAATTGGTTAAGCTCTTCTTGCATGGTAAGAACCCAAAATTCATCTTTTAAAGCTTCATCAACTTTCTTGGGTTCTATTTGAGAGGTATAATAAGTGTAGCTAATTAGATTAGTCATTTGATGCCTAGTCCTAACACCCTCACTAACCTCTCCAATAATGTCATATTTGTCATGGAGTTTTCTAACCCATTGAGCAGGTTCTTTTGAGTTCAATGGAGGAATCCTATCAATAGGTTGTGTTATATCATCATCAAGGTTAGTCTTTTCAATATTAGAGACATCAACAACCTTCTCCAAAGGCGAGTCATCAACTAAATCTACCTCCTCCTCATGGTCATTAGATTTCAGCCTAGCATCATCAATGACAACATTAGATGATTCCATTATGGTCCTAGTTCTTAGATTAAAAACTCTATAGGCTATATTATTCAAGGCATAGCCAATGAAGATACCCTCATCACTCTTAGCATTAAATTTGCCAAGTTGATCACGGTCATTCAAAATGTAGCATTTTCTTCCAAAGGTGTGGAAGTAGCTAACATTTGGCTTCCTATCTTTCCATAACTTATAGGAGGTTTGCCTATTATGGGGCCTAAGGAAGACTCTATTTCATATGTAGCAAGCCGTATTGATGGACTCGGCCCAAAGATTCCTAGGGACATAGTTGCTAAGCAACATCACACGGGCCATTTCTTGAAGAACCCTATTTTTCCTCTCAAAAACTTCATTTTGTTGAGGTGTCCTAGGAGCTGAAAACTCATGAGAAATGCCTAGACTATTGCAATAGTTTTCAAAATGGGCATTCTTAAATTCCTTTCCATGATCACTCCTAATCCTTTTAATGCTTTTAATCTTGGAGTTCATTTCATTTTAAATTTTAGAACAAAGCATTTTAAACTTGTCAAAAATTTCAGATTTTTCTCTAAGGAAATAAGTCCATGTGTACCTAGAGAAGTCATCTACACACACAAAAATCTATCTCTTTCCACCTAAACTCTCGGTTTGCATAGGACCCATAAGATCCATGTAGAGAAGCTCTAGAGGTTCCTTGGTGGTTACATACTTGCCCTTTTTATGCATACTTTTGGTTTGCTTCCCTTGTTGGCAAGGTCTACAAACACCATTAACATTTTTCGCAAGCTTGGGAAGGCCTCGCACAACATTAAACTTATCTAAGATTCTTAAATCCCTAAAGTTGATGTGACCAAGTCTTTCGTGCCACAACTCAATTTGTTCATCCTTGAACACATTGCAAGAGATACATTTAGCATCAAGACAATAGCAATTGTCACTAGATCTCATACCTTTTAACAAGGTTTGTCCATTTGGCAATAGGATAGAATAATCATTTTTCCTAAACAAGACGGAAAGTCCTTCATCACTAAGATGTGAAATGCTTATCAAATTGGCTTTTAAACCATCAACATACAAAGCATTGGACAAGGAGGGTAATCCGGGAATGGAAATGGTTCCCTTTCCTTTAACCTTCTTTTTGGATCCATCACCAAAGGTGACATTTCCTCCCTCCTCCATCATAATAGTCTCAAAGAAACTCTTATTTCCAGTCACGTGTCTAGAGCATCCACTATCCAAATACCAAAAATCACAAGAATGAGCATTCAAGGCATTTTGTGCAACATGGAAAAGGTGTTCATCCTTTCTAATCCACCTAAGTGCAATATTTTTCTTCCTAGTGGTTAATGGCACATGGGCTCTAAGTGTCCTAGGATCATGCAAAGTTGTTCCATTTTTCCTATTGACATGCATCATGGCTTTAGTCTTTTTCTTCTCTATCATGCTTTCAATCCAACACAATTTAATATATCTAAAGCAATTTGGTCTAATGTGACTATCAATACCATAAAAATGACATGTAGGAATGAAGTTAGGAATCATACCATAACCTTGAGGATGCATTGGAGCCTTCCCATGTCTATGTGGTTATCTTGATTGTTGTTGAGGAGCTTTCCTTCTTTGTTGTTAAGTAAGACTTGATTGCTTCCTTGGTTGAGCTTGCATGATAGGTATCTTCCCTTTGTGAGCTTTCAGTTGAGGCAAGTTAGCTTGAGGAACCCTTGCAGGATGAGCTTGAGGTAGGCTTCTTGGTGCCACCTTCACTTGAGCACTACTTGAACAATCTCCTAGGTCAAGTTTATTCCTATGTAATTGATGAGAAGAGGACCCATTGAAGTTCATGCTTCTTACAAAAATGGTCTTGCTTGGGGTTGAGGACACCTTGTTATCTTCAAACTCAAGCCCCTTCTTGTCACTTGGCCTCTTTCTAACATCTGACATGTGGTCAGGTTTTTTGGAGCTAGAGTTCATCTTGGCAAACAACTCTCTAGCATCTTCAAGCTCTTTCTTCAATCCTTCTTCACTCCTCTTAGATGTCTCCAACTCTTTATTTAGTTGGTCAACTTGAGTTAAGAAGTCTAGGTTTTCTTCTTTTAATCTCTAGATCTCATTCTTGTTCTTTAACCTTGAGCTCTCAAACTTAGCGTTGTAGTCCTTGAGATCCTTCCTATCCACACTTCCATTTGTGGATTGTGATGAAGATCCATCATCACTTGAGTAGTCTTCCTCTTGACTTTCATTCTCTTCTTCACTAGCATCTTTGCTCCTAAGAGAGGATGTAAATGATATGAAGTTAGCCATGAGTTCTTCATCATCCGAAGACTTATCTCCTTCATTAGAGTTATCACTTTCACTCCATATGGCAGTCATCACTTTTCCCTTCTTCTTGTTCTTATGATTTGCACATTCCGGGGTAAAGTGACCTATTCCACCACATTCATAGCATTGGACTCCTTTCTTCTCGGTCTTTTCTTGCCTAGGCTCAAACCTTTTGAAGGGAGCCTTTTTCTTCAAGTCTTAACCCTTGGATCCAAAACCTTTCTTCTCAGACTTGTAGAATTTCTTGAACTTCCTCATTAGCAGGGCCATTTCTTCATCTGAGTCATCACTCTCCTCCTTCTTAACTTTGGAGGCTTTCAAAGCAATGTATTTTTACTTTTTCGATGGTGTGGGGTTAGGACATTTCCTAGATTTATAAGCTAGAAGCCTTCCAATCACTTCACCCCGCTTCATGTCCTTATAACCATTATTCTCTTCCAAAGCCATCACCTTAGACTCAAATCTATCGGGTAGAGATCTCATAATATTCTGCTTGATCTTTCTATCCAAATAAAGATCACCAAGTTAATGACTTTGGTTCACAATGTCCATCAACCTTACTTCAAAGTCATTGAAGCACTCGTTCTCATCCATCTTGAGCAATTCAAATTACGTTTGGAGAACTCGAAGCTTCGACTCCTTAACCACATCGGTTCCCTCATGTGCAACTTCTAGGATATCCCATGCCTCTTTAGCTATCCTAGTATTTTGAACCAACTTGTATTGGTTATCGTCCATTGCACATAAGCTGGCATGCATTGCCTTCCTATTCCACTTCGATGCCTCAAACTCTTGTGTGTTCCATTGTGCCTTTGGCTTGAGTACATCATCTCCTCCATCGGTAAGAGTCATCATGGGTGGAGTGTAGCCATCTTCAACCGCCATCCATACCCTGTCATGAATTTGGCAAATATACGACTCCATCTTGCCTTTCCATGAGGCATAATTCAATCCGGTGAGAAATGGAGGTCTTGTGCTAGAAACTCTCTCGTTGCCACCGTTTCCACTCATTGTGTTTAATGAATGAATGATATGAATGCAAATGTATGGATGATCAATACACACACAAAATGCAACACACACCAAAATGAGCAAGGATCACCTATGTATGTCTAGGAACCTGATCTGATACCAATTGAAACAAATATTATAGTGTATAATATTAATCTAGAAGAGGGTGAATAGATTTTAAAAAAAATTACCCAATTTTCATTAAAGGTCAAGATTACGAAAATGCCTCTACCTAATTATAACAAAATCACAAGTGTAAAGATTGCGAAAATATTAAACACACTTGAGATATAAGTGGAAACCCTCCAAATGGAAAAAACCACGGGCTGATGAGTGCTCCACACTAAAACCTCGAATCCACTAATGGCAAGAGAATTACAACCTTATCCCGGTTTAAATTCACCACCACTACCTAATCCCGACATAAGTGAACCTAGTCCATCTTACTTATGATTTAAGCTACCTACTCCCGAAAGCAACACAAGTCTTACTTCTCAATAAAGAGATAAAATGTCCTAAGTGAATATATGATGATATTCAATGAACGAACAAACAATGCTAGGAAACCCTATTTGCTTATCTAGGATAATGAGATGACAATTAATGCAATCCTAGTTATCAAGAGCTAAATGACATGTTCAAGAAGCTTAGCTAAACATAGATCAAAACAATCCTATAAAGCTATCACAATACAACACTCAATCATGTCATCACAACATTCTCTAATTTGTATCTAAAGATGTTCTAAGAGCATACAAATAATTAAAGAGAAGGTTTAGCAAGTAAAACACTTAACTTGTAGGAAGATAGTGAAGAACTTACCAAACAAGATGTGATGAAGCAACCCTATCCATTTATGCACTCTAAATGAACTTAGATGATGCAAAATGAAGTTTTGATACACATGGGAATGCTTTGAGTGATTAAAAATGAGTTCTTGAAAGTGTTTTTCCTTTGAAATATGTTCTAAGGAAAATATGTGATATTCTGAACTCATGCACGACCTTAAAGCACTGAGTTATATATATATAAGATCCAAACAAAGTGAGGCCGTTTTATAAAAAATGCTCCATCTTCCTTTGTGTGTGCTGGTGACGTGCGCTGGTCGAGTAGCGCACCACCAGCGTACAGCTTAATTTTACAATAGGCGATGGACGAGTGGTGCATCCCAGTGGCGTAACACATCCGCAAATCCTCTGGAATGTTTACGCTGGTGAGGTGTGCTGGTCGAGTATCGCACCACCAGCGTATGCCCACTTTTTTCAACTGTGCGCGGGTGCAATGGCGCAGCTCAGTGGCCTATGACTAGCGGCGTTCCACTGGAATGTTGGGCTGGTAAGGTGCATTGGTCGAGTAGCGTACCAGCAGCGCATAACCTTATTTTTCTGTTAGGATTATACTCGATAGAAAAAGTGTAATAGTGTATTAACAATCTTTTTCATATGAATAAAGTGATTTCTAGTTTAACAAATCTTATAGCATTTATAGTTTCATTATTATAATTGTCAAAAGTAAATATTCACAAGATAGAAGGTTGGTCGTCTTTATCTTGTTAAAGTTGTAGATTCTTTTGCTAGCATTTGAGTGGGATCAAATGTGCTATGATGAGTCTAAAATCATTGGGCAAAAGAATCTAGTGCACTGGGTGCATTGAATAGGATCAAAATGAAATACTTTACATAGAACCGTCAATAGATAAAAGTTTTCATTTGAAGACAATCAGAGAGTCTATCTCAATCCTGAGATAAATGATGGACTTATGGTTGCAAGTGTTATCATTTGAGCTATGAATGAGTACGATTATATAGCATAGTCTATCCTCGATAGTTTGGTGGTATTCATTTGTTAATCGATAGAAGACTTCATTTATAGATACGGACATCGTGGCTCTATTTATTGAATGAGAGTAGAATACCATCTTATGGATGTTTTGAGGTATTGGATATTAAATCTTATCGTTAAGTTTTCAATAGTGTCTATTGAAACATGGCTTTTGGACAAGTCAAAATATCCAAGTTCAAAATGTGGTCATATAAGTAAATTTGGTAACTTGGAGAGCTATAGGCGGTCTATGAGCTCTTGGCGATTACTGGTATTCTTCACTAGGATACACTTTCTCTAATAAGGTTGTCTAGGGTACGAATGAGTAACATCAACTTATTCTATCTTTATTTAAGAGTTCAGTTTCAGTTCTTTAGTGGAATGAACTAAAATTAAATAGATCGGACTTGAGTGAATCATTTGTTGATTATGATTAGGTTGTGTCTATTGGAGCTGAAATTTAGATAGCCTGCCAAGATCCCCAATCCACACGAACTTGCATTGATCACTTGATATATTCTACCGGACTAATAGGGGTCCATCTAGAATTGTAATAAGGCAAGTGAACTTGTTTCTTTTTGTAAGAATAGGTATAGTTTACATGTGGACTTTTTTATTAAGGTCCAATGGATTTAATAAAATGAGAAAAATAATATATGGCCTTAATACTATGTATGGGCGGCAATGGCTATGGATAATAGCTTTAATATATTATTTTATTTTATTATTTAATTAAATGGCAATTAATTAATTGTTTGATTAATTAATTATTTAATTAAAAGTCAAAATCTTTTCCTATTAAGAGATGGTCTCCTAAAACTATACTACTGTTGGTAGTATAGTTAATGTTAAAGACTATATTTTATAAGTAGATAAATAAAATGAGTTATTTATCTAATCAAATTAGGAAGTCTTTAATATGGTTACAAACACACTATTGAGTAGGATTAGGAGTCTTGGTGTTGGAAATAATTCTTTTTGTAAAAAGATTCTTGGTCACAAAGTAAAACTACTTAGTGGTAGAATTCTTATTTGAAAATGATTCATAATCACCAAGTTAATCTACCTAAGAATAGGATTCTTGTTTATCAAGTAATCCTTCTTAGGAAAGATTGAACTCTCCTAACCTATATAAAAGACCAAAATTTCGTCCAACACAATATAGTTATAGGAGTAGTTAGTTTTCTTTTTAGATAAGGATTCTAACTACCAAATAAATCCACCTAAGGAAAGGATTCTTGCCAACCAAGTGAATCCTTCTTAGGAAAGGATTTGTGAACCTATATATATGTGTGAATAATTTCGGTCATGACTAAGGTATTAGGGAGAAAAATTTGTTTTTACTCTAGACAAAATTCAATCATCTCTAATCAATAGTGTGTGAATTCGGCCAAGTAGAGAAAAAAGGGGAACGTTTTTGTATTCGATAGTATACTAATATCCTTTACATCAAAAGGGTTTTGTGTACAACATCGAATCAAGGTTCACGCGAGTTACAATCAAATTGATTGATAATTCACAAGTGACCGAACGTTCTTGGATTTTTCTCTTGGAGGATATTTGTAACTAAAAAATAAAAGATATTTACTTTGTCTCCATCCTCAGGAATACAATTTAAAGAAAGGGAGCCCACACTCTTAGGTGATTCACGTTCGTGATTGGATTGGAAGATCTTGCGGGATCAATTCGGCGCTTGTTCAATCGTCACGCAAAAAAGGTACGATACTTTTATATACATCAATTAATCTAGGGTTAAGGTTCTCGTTGCATAAAAGGGAAAACAAAAATTATACGCAAACCCTAATCTCGTTTTTTTCTCACGCTTCCGTTGCGTTTCTAAACCGTTTTTTCCCTACAATTGGTATCAGAGCCTGGTTGTACCCTTGATTAATTGATGTATGTGTTCGTGAATCTTTTTATTTTATTGTATATATGCATGTTTTAGAAAGAGATGGCACTCTAGATATTCGCATATATATTTACATTGGAATGTATAGATATATATATGTTTTATATGTGGATTGTTATTGCTCAATTTTGGTCCTAGAATTTCAATGTAATTTTTTTTTGGGATTGTAACAAGAAGGGTGGTCTATTATCACCATAATTTCCTTCTTGGTAGTTGCTAAGTTTTTTTTTTATATTTTTGTTGTTGTAATAATTAAAAAAAATACAGTATTTTGTTATGTAAATTCTTTTGTAATAAATTCAAGTTTCGAAGACTCAAAGGTTTGAAGAATTAGGAGTAACCGAAACAAGTTTGGGACCGTGCGAGCCGTAACAACGAACGTGCGTGCGAAGAGCGTGCAGCCACATTTGTTGTGGCATGGGCTGCGCACGGCAGCCCTTGTGGTAGCCATGGGCTGCGCATGGCAGCCCTTTATGGGCTTGTGACAAGCGCACGCCCATTGGTAAGGGCAATGGGTGCACACGCCCATGGGAGGTAGCCGAGGGAGTCCGAACGATGAAGGTCGCGTGAAGACTTGTTTGCCAAGAAAGAAATTCTTGTATTCCAAGATATATGTAATTTACTTGTTTTTCTAGGATGGACCAAAATTGTAGCTATTTATATTTTTGTAAATATTGCAATGTTTGTCATTGTTTGATAACATGTCATATAGAATAGGAGTGCCACTCATATATCTCTTTTGGTATGAACATGCATTGAATGGTTTAAGTATCTAAATTGGCATCTAGATAACTTGGTAAATCATTCTTTGGAATTCGATCACACGCCTTAAACAATTGAGTGGGAGAAGGTGTTTTGGAACACCTACGGCCTCCAAGTTTAGTTGAGCTTTATGTTTCGTGAATAACCTCCCAAGAGGTATTCATGAATGGAATTTAGCAAGATACTTTCTTACAATGATAGACTAGACAAATAGCCCAAACGATATCTACTCCCAAATGAGGGATATTCGTGAGGGACTATATTGAAGGTCGATAACTTGGTAACACACTCAATGTGAGTTTATTAATATCCTCCCAAGAGTTCTTGTTAATAAAATCACAAGGCTAAAATTGAAAACGATGGTTGTTATGTTAACAATTAGGTGAGACCTAGTCTAACTAGTAAATGATGCGTACTCCCAAAGGAGGTGTAACATTTATGGGTGTTGGTCACCGTTGAATTTTTACGATTGAATTATTTCATTTAATTCAAGATAAATAATCAAAAGTTCTTTATCATGATTATTTACTTATATAATTTTTGTTAATATAAAGAAATCATAACCCCATCCCTAATCAATATCCTAAAAAGATAATACTTTAAACTAATGATAATTATGTCACGTGGAAAAGGAATATTGGGTTGTTGTTGCAAATTGAAAAGTATAAGTTCATTCTATATATTCCTTAACCACCAAAACTAATGAATCTACTCAGGAGCAAAGAGATGAGTATCAGTAGTGGAAGTCTTTAGAAAAGATGGCTAAATGTACGTTACATTATGGACATCATCTCCAACGTGATGCAACAGCAACATGAAGGAATGGAGACTGATGCCGATATTATGATGTCTCTAGACAAGGATTCATATGGTTGGTAAAGTTGCTACTGTTAAGACCCGTTAGAAGGTCAAGAGAAAACAAAAGAAAAAGCAACTTGAGCCTTCTTAGAAGGAGACCAAGAAAGTAACCAAGTTCAAAGGAAATTGTTTCTTTTGTGGTGAAAAGGGTCAAAGGAATAGACTAGATAAGAATGATTTCAACTTGCATTTAGGCAATGGAACATTGGTGTCTACTAGTGTAGTGGGAGATATTAGAATCAATTATGATTCTTATAGGCATTTAGATTTAATAAAATGTTTATTATGTACCACAATACAAGAGGAATTTAATTTCAGGCTCTTGTCTAAATAAATTTGGATATTCGGTTACTTTTAATAAAGGTTTTATTATTAGTAAGAATGACAAAATTATTTGCAAAGGTACATTGGAAAACGGTTTATTCTATTTGCATGGAAATATCTCTCACTTGTAAGACACGGAATCAACGGAACCTAATCATAAAAGAGTAAAATTAACAAAAGATGAAACTTACCTATGGCATTTGCGCTTAGGTCATATTAACCTCAATAGGTTTAAAAGATTGGTATGTGACGGACCTCTAAGTGACTTAAAGGTTGATGATCTACCAACTTGTGAAGCTTGTTTGGAAGGTAAAATGACCAAAAGGTCATTTACGACCGAAGGCACAAGAGCCATTGAATGTTTAGGATTGATACACATTGATGTGTGTGGACCTATGAGCATTCAAGCTAGAGGTGGATATGAGTACTTCATCACTTTCACGGATGATCACTCAAGATTTAGCTATGTGTATCTCATGAGACATAAGTCGGATGCTTTTGATATGTTCAAAGCATTTAAAGCTGAAATGGAAAATCAACTTGAGAAACGTATAAAAATCTTGAGGTCTGATCGTGGTGGAAAATATCTATCTGGTGAGTTTCAGCAATATCTTATTGATAATAGAATAATTTCTCAGTTTTCTGTACCAGGCACACCTCAACAAAATGGGGTGGCAGAAAGGAGAAATAGAACTCTTTTGGATATGGTTAGGTCTATATTGAGTTATTCAACGCTCCCTAGTTCTTTTTAGGGATATGCTTTACAAACTGCCATGTATATTCTAAACGATGTACAATCTAAGTCGGTTCCTAAAACACCGCATGAGTTGTGGACTGGGCGAAAGCCTAGTTTACAACACTTAAGGATATTTGGATGTCCTGCGCACGTGTTAAAAGGAAAGATAGAGAATATGGAGTCCCGTTCAGAAACATGCAAATTTGTAGGGTATCCAAAAGGAACAAAATGATATTATTTTTATAGTCCTTCAAATCTTAAAGTATTTGTTTTGACAAATTCTAAATTTCTAGAAGAGGACTACATGAATAATTTTGTGCCTAAAAGTAGAATTGTCTTAAATGAGTTTTTAGGAGATACAATTCCACAAGAGGTTTCGTAACTAAGCCCAATTGTAAATTCCGTACCAACACAAGATCAACAATCCACCATACCTCGTCGTAGTAGGAGGGTTGTTAGACAACTTGAAAGATACATCGGTCTAGGAGAATCTCTAGAGAATTCGGCCAAGAAGATGCAATTCCATAAGAGGTTTCACAACCTAGCCCAATTGTAAGTTTCGCACCAACACAAGATCAAAAATCTACCAAGCCTCGTCGTAGTGGGAGGGTTAGTAGACAACGCGAGAGATATATCGGTATAGGAGAATCTATAGAGTATCTCTCGGATGATGATGATCTTTATACGTACACGGAAGCATTGGAAGATCTTGATTGTCGCCATCGGTAAAAGGCAATGCAATCCAAAGTTGAATCTATGTTCAAAAACAAAGTTCGGTCTCTTGTATACTTGCCTAAAGGGATAAAATCCATATGGTACAAATGAGTATACAAGAGGAAGAGATGAATGAATGGAAAGGTAGAAACCTTTAAAGCTAGATTGGTAGCTAAAGGTTAGACACAGAAGAAAGGTATCGATTATGAGGAAACCTTCTCTCTTATGGCCACACTTAAATCCATTAGGATATTTTAATCCATTACAGCATCTCTAGACCTAGAGATTTGGCAAATGGACGTCAAGACGGCTTTCTTTAATGGAAGTCTTGACGAAAGCATCTATATGATACAACCAGAAGGATTCTTAAAAAAAGGCTAAAAGGAAAAGGTATACAAGTTGCAAAGATCCATATATGGATTGAAGGAAGCCTCTAGATCTTGGAACATAAGGTTTGATCAAGCTGTGAAAAGTTTTAGATTTCTTCAAAACCTTGACGAACCATGTGTATACAAAAGAATCAAAGACGACAAGTTGGTACTCCTTGTTATTTACGTTGATGATATACTACTTATTGGAAACGATGAAGGTGTATTGACATCAGTAAAAGAATGGTTAGAAAAATAATTTGATATGATGGACTTAGGAGAACCAAGTTATATTCTTGGTATTCAAGTTATAAGAGATAGAAAGAATTAAATGATTACATTATCCCAAGTTTCATACACATATAAAATCTTGTCTAGATTTTCCATGCAAGATTCCAAGAAAGGTATGTTACCAATCAGATATGGAATCAAACTTTCTAAGGAACAAGTTCCTAAGAATGATCATGAAGAGCAATTCATGAGTAGGGTTCCATATGTCTCGGTAGTTGGGAGTCTCATGTATGCAATGCTCTACACTAGACCAGCTATTTGTTTTGTTGTTGGCATAGTAAGGAGGTTTCAATTGAAACCTGGTCCTTTTCACTAGACAGCAGTCAAGCATACTTATAGGTATCTCGGGAGAAAGAGAGATTATATGCTTGTATACTAATGGGGATTTAATTCCCATTGGGTATATAGATTCTGATTTCCAGTCGGTTTCTCTGTAAGATCAACATCAAGATCTGTGTTTACACTAGGAAAATGGGTAGTCATATGGAGGAGTATCTAGCAATCTTGTTTTGTTGATTCCAACATGAAAGCTGAGTATGTTGCCGCATGTGATGCTGCTAAAAAGGTTGTCTAGCTCAACCAATTCTTGATTGACTTGGAAGTGGTTTCTGATGCGAATAAGCAGATCACTATCTATTGTGATAATAGTGGAGTAGTGGCTAATTCAAGAGAACCAAGAAGTCTTAAGAGATGGAAATGTATTAAAAGAAAGTATCATCTTCTGAAGAAAATTGTGTAAAGGGGAGACCTGACGATAACAAAGATCGCATCAATAGAAAATTTAACGGATCCCTTTGCAAAGGCTCGTTCACAAAAGAGTTTTGATGTGCACGTAGATATTATGAGTATAAGAGATATGACACATTTGCTATAGAGCAAGTGGGAGATTGTTAGGATTATGCTCAATAGCAAGAGGATAATAATGTATTTGACAATCTTTTCATATTAATAAAGTGATTTCTAGTTTAACAAATCTCATAGCATTTATAGTTTAATTATTATAATTATCAAAAGTAAATAATAGTAAGGTCAAAAGACTATGAGAAAAGAAGAATTGTTCATACATCTAGATATGTATGTGGTAGACACAATTCTTTAGTTAGTCTTGAATAATTTTCATAACTTAAGATAAACGGTTGGGCGCCTTTATCTTGTCAAAGTTATAGATTCTTTTGCTAAAATTTGAATGAGATCAAATGTGTTATGATGAGCCTAAAATCATCAAAGTGAGGTGTCTTTGGGTAAAAGAATCTAGTGCACTGGGTGCATTGAATAGGATCACAAAGAAATACTTTATCTAGAACCATCAATGGATAAAAAATTTCATTTGAAGACAATCGGAGAGTCTATCTCAATCTTGAGATAAATGATGGACTTATGGTTGCAAGTGTTATCATTTGAGCTATCAATGAGTACAATTATATAGCATAGTCTATCCTCGATAATTTGGTGGTATTCATTTGTTAACCGATAGAGGACTTCTTTTATAGATATGGACATCGTGGCTTCATTAATTAAATGAGAGTAGAATACCATCATATGGATGTTTTGAGGTATTGGATATTAAATCTTAACGTTAAGTTTTCAATAGTGTCTATTGAAACATGGCTTCTGGACAAGTAAAAAATATCCAAGTTCAAAATGTGGTCATATGAGTAAATATGGTAACTTGGAGAGCTATAGGCGGTCTATGAGCTCTTGGCGATTACTGGTATTCTTCACGAGGATACACGTTCTCAAATAAGGTTGTCTAAGGTATCAATGAGTAACATCAACTTATTCTATCTTTATTTAAGAGTTCAATTTTAGTTATTTAGTGGAATGAACTAAAATTAAATAGATCAGACCTAAGTGATCACTTGTTGATTGTGATTGGGTTGTGTCTATTGGAGCTTAAATCTAGATAGCCTGCCAAGATCCCCAATCCACACGAACTTGCATGGATCACTTGATATATTCTACCAGACCAATTTAGGGGTCCATCTAGAATTGTATTGCGGCATGTGAACTTGTTTCTTTTTGTAAGAATGGGTTTTGTTCACATGTGGAATTTTTATAAAGGTCAAATGGATTTAATAAAATAATAAAATAATATATTGGCCCATATATATGTGTTGTATGGCAAGTCTATTTAGAATAGCTTAATTATATTATATTATTTTTTATTTATTTAAATGGAGATTAATTAAAAAAAATTATTAATTAATTATTTCATTAAAAGTCAAAATCTTTTTCCTAGTAGGAGATGGTCTCCTAAAATTATACTATTGTTGGTAGTATAATTAATGTTAAAGATTATATTTGATAAGTAGATAAATAAAATGAATTATTTATCTAATCAAATTAGGAAGTCTTTAATATGGTTACAAATACACTATTGAGTTGGATTAGGAGTCTTTGGTGTAGGATAGAATTCTTTTTTTAAAAGGTTTCTTAATCACCAGGTAAATCTACCTAATGAAAGGATTCTTAACTACCAAGTAAATCCTTCTTAGGAAAAGAATTAAGTCTCCTAATTATATTCTATGAAATTTCAGCCAGCTATGTATATATAAGTGGAGGATAGAATTCCTTTTATATAAGGATTCTTAACTACCAAATAAATCCACCTAAGGAAAGGATTCTTGCCAACCAAGTAAATCCTTCTTAGGAGAGGACTTATGATCATATATATATATATATATATATATATATAAATATATATATATATATATATATAGGTTTGGAAATTTTGGGCAGCTCTAATTAATTGCAAGAATTAATTTCAGTCAAGCTTGGGACTTTCTAAAGAGAGAATTCGGCCAAGCAAGAGATAATTTTGAGGGAGAAAAATTTGGTTTTTACTCAGGACAAAATTCGACCAACTCATGTAGATAGTGTGAATTCGGCCAAGAAGAGAAAATGGGGAATGATTTTGTTTTCGATAGTACACTAGTATCCTTTACATCAAAAGGGTTTTGTGTACAACATCGAATCAAGGTTCACGCGAGTTTCAATCAAATTGATTGACAATTCACAAGTGACCGGATGTTCTTGATTTTTCTCTTGGAGGATTATTGTGACTAACAAGGAACAAGATTTTGTTTGTTTCCATCCTCATGTATACAAGATAAAGAAAGGGAGCCCACATTCCTAGGCGATTCACGTTCGTGATTGGATTGGAAGATCTTGCAGAATAAATTAGATGCTTGTTCAATCATCACGATAAAAAGGTACGACACTTTTTATATACATCAATAAATCTAGGGTTAATGTTCTCGTTGTGTAAAAGGGAAATTTTTTTATTTATACGCAAACCCTAATTTTATTAAATTTTCTCATGCTTCCGCTGCACATGGTTATTTTCCTTACATATCTCTCATGGCATATGAGGCTTTTTTTATTTAGCTTTTTTTATTCAAAATTATTTGAGTGTGTGATTGTTAGTTTCATTGTGAACATTATGCTGTTTGATCAAAGTTATAGCATTTATCAAGGGGGAACATTGTATGCTAAACTTTATCCTCTTTTATGATATGTTAACTTGTTTCGAGTGGCTTTATTGTTTGTTGGCATATACTTTGTTGATATAATGAATCATAAAGATGTTATGTTTTTTAGGAGATATCATGAGAGAGCGAGTAACCCATTTAGGGGGAGCATTGCACATGCATTTGTTTATAATGCTTTATTGAGTGCAATTGCTTTATATATTTGTTCACCTTACATGCACTTGTTCTTGGAAAGTGCTTCTTGCTATTGTGTGTAGGTACAATGACAATTCTATAAAGAGATTGAAGATATTGAAGATTTAGATTGTAGGATCTCTTTTGTAAATTAGAATTAATCTATTGGACAATAACTTTATTTTAGTTTTGTAAGGATTTATTTGTGAGTGGTTGTTTTGTCATGAAATAGTCCAAGGGGGAGATTGTAAGGACCTTGATTTTATGATTGGCTTATTTCATGACAAACATACCACATTTGGGATGATTGTGTAATAGGTAGCTTAGGTCCTCATTAGCAAGCTTCCAAGCATCTCCATGACCTCAAGAGAAAAGGGCATATTCACTTGCCTTTTCCTCTTGAAGAGTTTAGGTGCACACACACACACTTTATGCGCGATTTGTTTCAACATACAGTTGTGTACTATTGCTTATTTGTGCATCCTTACTCACAATCACACTTGTACTTCATTCTTAGTCTTAAGTGTGTTTGTTGTGTGTTTAATTTGTATTCTATTGCTTGATCGGATACGTCCGTGTGTGCACGATGGTGTGCTCTTTTTAGCACGATGTGAGACCTTTGTAGTCTCTACTGTACAGGTCAGTGTGTGGGTAGGCTACCCGTGCACTGGCTTGGTGAGGGACTTTCCATCTCTTGGTTTTAGGTCATTAAGCAGACATTTGCGTGGCATAGCACGGGTATGGACCCACGCACTACATGGTTATGTGTAGATTTTTATTAAATTATACCGTTGTGCTTATGCCTATATATATTTTATGTTCTCGCCCATTTTGAACTAAAACTCAGAATTTCCAGATCCGAATGAGCGAAAAAGTTCCTTCAGAAAGAAAAAGCTTCAAGCTTTGTGATTGACTCTCCAAACCCCAAAACAATCTTTATCTTGCATCTCTTGCATCATTCAAAGCAAGGGTCTTCATTAATTTGTAAGTAGAACTATCATTCATATTCATTTATTGTTCTCGTTTATCAAGACATGTCATTTATTGCTTAGATTAGCAAATCTTCATCTTTATTGTATATATTTTGAAGTTATGACATGTTTGGGGTTGGTATTGTCATAGCTTGCATAATTAGATTGTTTTACCTTAATAGCTAATCTATATTTGATCATGTATGCTTAATTGATGATTAGGATGGCCTTGTGCATCTAGTCTAGTTCGTGAACATTTATATGTATGCCTCATTACTTGCATTTCTTGATTGCATAATGATTACCCTTGATTATTTGTTATGACAACTTATGTTGGTTGGCTTTTTATTGACAATTAGGTTGATTTTTTTCATCTACATCTAATTAAGCCCTTGTATATGGGCATGTAGGCATTGTTTGATAACTAGGTTGTTTAATTGAATTATAACATCTAGTTAAGCATTTTGTGTTTGGTCTTACACATTATTGCATTTGAGTATAGTGTCATATATACACTTAGACCATATACTTTTCAATGAGTCAAAGTCTTGTGGCTTCTGAGTGAAGTTGCACAAGCAAGTAAAGTTTTGCAACCAAAGGTGGGTTGGCAAGCAATTAATCATGTGCCACTGTAAAACACCCGATGGGTAGATTAGAAGGTGCTCATGCCAAGAGTAGCGGATCAGAGGTATCACTAGGGATTGAACCAAGAGTGGTGAGTGGTAGTGTCCATAGCTTGAGGTTGTCGACAGTAAGAGTCTGAGTATCACTTGAAGGTGTAACCTTTTATTCATATAGTGGATTTCCATGATCATTTGGAGGGTTTCTACATATACATCTTGTGTTATTTATATTTCTGCACTTTACACTTGATGTTGTATGTTTGCTTTATTGGGTGAATTTTGAATATTGTCTAATCAAGAAAAAACTGTAATTGACTTGATTAAAACCTATTCACCCCCCCCCCCCCCCCCCCCACCTCTAAGTTAATATTAGACATACACACTTTAAGGGTTATTTTCAAAATCCTTTAAAAGTTATAGGAACTAAGAGGCTATTTTTAGAAAGGGGAATAGACTTGAGAAAGTGTGTAGGATCTTTTATCAATCAATGCTTAATAGATAGAAATCATGGATCTTGGGTTGGCATGCTTGGTATGTTGGATGATAGTATTGTTAGGGAATTCTATCTTTAGTATAAGGTAAGTGCAACCTTTTTAGATGTCGTGATGGTAGTAAGGGATGTTATACTTTGAGTTAACTCGGAGAACATTAATAAGTTTCTCGGGTTGCCTAATGATATTGAGTCGGATTTTCTTGATGTGAATGTGGTAGAAAATCTCAATATCATGGGTCAAACTCTTTGTGATGACATTTCTTTTGACTAGAAGAATCGAGCATATATATGTCAAGGTGAGTTGACTAAGGTAAGAGCCTTTTGGCATCTTTTTACATGCACAAATCTTGTAAGATCCTCTAATACTACGAAATTGAATAAGGAAAAGATCAAGATTGTGTATGCCTTAGTAACCTATCGACCTATAAACCTTGGAGAGGTTCTTATGTACTATCTAGATAGTGTGGCTTTGTCAACTAGGTTGGATAAGAAGTTATCACTACCAGTGTTTATAACTCAATTGTGTTTGGCTCGTGGTGTGAAGACATAAGAGGAATATGTGATTTTACCTTCCTTGGAATGGTTTACTGATAAATGTGTGACTTTCATGTCATACAAAATTAATGGAAAGACTTGTGATGTAGGGAAAAAATCTATTCAAAACGCAGCAGAAGCGCAAAATTAGGGTTTGGTATATTTTTAAATTTTCCCTTTATTAGAAAGAACCCTAACCTTAGATTAATTGACGTATAATAAAAGTATCGTACCTTTTTCTTATGAAGATTGAAATAGCATGGAATTGAATCGTAAGGTCTTTCAATCCAATCAAGAACGTGAATCACCTAGGAGTGTGGGCTCCCTTACTTTAAATTGTATACTTGAGGATGGAAACAAACAAACTCATTTTCTTTGTTAGTCACAATAATCCACAAAGAGAAAAACAAAGAACGTCCAGTCACTTGTGAATTATCAATCTGTTTAATTGAAACTCGCGTGAACCCGATTCGATTTTGTACACAAAACCCTTTTGATGTAAAGGATACTAGTGTACTATCGAAAACAAAACGTTCCTCTTTTCTCTTCTCCTTTGCCGAATTCAATACACTTTACTATGAGTTGACTAAATCTTGTCTAGAGCAAAAACTAAATTTTTCACTCTCAAAATTCTATGGTGGCCGAAATTTCTCTTCAAGAAAAACTTAGCCTTGGCCGAAACTTTTTTGTCCAAGAATAATGGGTGGTGGCTGAATTTTTTCTTCCAAAAAAAAAAACATGGCCGAATTCTACTATATATATATAATGGCCAAATTCTACAAGCTTTTAATTTAGGAGACCTAGTCCTCTCCTAAAGAGGATTTACTTGGTGAACAAGAATCATTTTCCAAAGAAGAATTCTATCCTACACCAAGACTCATAATCCAACTCAAATAGTGTATTTATTCAATAACCAATTAAATTGTGACTAAATCAAAAACTTCCTAATTTGAACATTGTCAATTTAAGTCCTCATAGAAATTAAATACTTTCTAATTTGACTTGATAAATAAATTCATTTATTTATCTACTTATCAAATATAGTATTTGATACTTATAATATTACCAACAATAATATAACATTAGGAGACCTACTCTTACTAGAAAAAAGATTTTGACTTTTAATTAAATAATTAGATAATTAACAAACTAATTAATTTCTATTTAATTAAATAATAAAATAGAAAACAATATGATAAGCTATTATATATAGCCTTAATCGCCCAAGCCAATATATATGGGGCAATATTGTTTTTTTTCTATTTTATTAAATCCATTGGACCTTAATAAAAAGTTGTCTTCCGGAATGAACAACTCAATTGAAGGAAGGGTTTGAGAGGTTTAAATTGAAGATTGAAGAACTTTGTGCAATGGTAGCTCAACAAGATGCAAGGATCAAAGAGTTGGAAGATAGCATTGCTACAAGTAAAAGACAATCTGTAATGCACTATGTGAGGTTTACCAACCGCTCAAAATTCTTTGATGAAACAAGTGGCTAGTGGTATGACCATGAGGTATACTTCTTTTCATATCCTTTTGACTTCCTTTCATGTCAAAAATGGGGAGAAATTAGATGTGCTAGCTTACTTAGTTTCTTTCTATTGTTGTGTATTTGGGGAGATTTATGTGTTTAGTCTCTCGCTTTATATGTTTCATTTTTGTTTTATGTGGAAAATTAAACTTTTATGGCACATATATTGTTATTTGATTTGGTTAAGAGTACTTGTAGGATGGCATGTATTAAGGAGGAGATACATGATTCATTTTGTTTTAAGTGTTGAATTCTAGCCATATTTTATGTTGCCATTTGTGTTTTTCTCTTGGATTGTACTGTGCTTTACGTTGATTTTAGGTGGCTACAAGAGATGATCAAGAAAAAGTTCAAGATTTGTTGAATATTAGTTTAAGAGTGTGTATGTCATTGTAAATCATTGTATCCCATATTGACCGATCTTTTTTGTAATTGTTTTAGTATATGTAAAGGTGTTTTGACATGGAATTTTCCAAAGGGGGAGATTGTTAGGTTTTTGGTTTACGTTGGCATTAATTCCATATCAAAACATTGTTTCACTTATATTGATTTAGTTGTCTTAGGTTGGTTGATGATGATTCAAGCTTCAAGGAAGATATGGCAACTATCCAAGCAAGTTCAAGTCTTCAAAGAGAAATTCGCTTCATAATTCGACAAAGGTATATTCTAGACCTCATTTCTCTTACATGGCTTAGGTGCACACACACAATTCTTCCATATGTGTCCCTGCATTGTTTTTCTCATATTAGTATAACACATTCACACACGTAATGTTGAATGCTCATGCATTGGTGATAAATTGACTAGTTGTGTAGATTGCATGTTTGTGAACTTTGTCCCAGTGATAGCATTCTTGTGTGTTTTGTGTTTGTATTTTTTGTAACATGGACCTTGGACTTGAATCTATATTACATTGTTATTTATTGAGTTTCGTTCACTTCGGTTACTCATTCGTTTGATTTCATGTTCAAAGTCAAGAGTTACGAATCTTTCTAGTTACGTTTCATTCATTGTCTTCGTCTTCATATATCAAGTTGAATTTATAATTTCTTGTCTAAGTTTCATAGACGTCCTTGTGCATGAGAGAGCTCTACTTTATAATCTGTAAACGGATTTGAATTCAGAGTTCAGAGGCCGAAGAATGCTCAAAGAACACGGAGAAGCACAAGGGAGGAAGTCGGCGGCCAAAAGGCCACCAAGCCTCTATCAAAAGATGGTGCATGGCCATCTCGGGGAGGAGACCTCCCTGCCCCCAAGATGGCCACACGCCATCTCAGGAAGGGATAAGCTTGTGGGCAATTTGGTCATTTCCACTTCTTTCTTTTCCTCTCTTTTAAATACTCCTTCTCTTTCTTATTTCATTCTAAGAAGACATTTTGAAAAACTTTGTGTAGAAATTTCTCTCAAGTTTTCTCACCTTCCAAACACTATATCATCTTCGTTTAAACTTTGATTCATTTGATTTGAATTGGAGAGTGTTCATCCTTAAATACTCTATCTATTTCAAGAAGGTTATAGGAGTTTTGATTACAGTTTTTGGTGACTATACACACAAAAACGGGACTGCACATTGTTGCTTGAGGTATTGAATTTCATCTTGAGTTTTGCTCTTAAACTTGTTCAATTACCTTTGGTTTTCTTCTTCAATACATGTATCAATATTGTATAAAGTTTAATTAGAGTTTTAGACTCTTTTGAAACTAGATTGAAATCGATTGAAATCTCAATGTTAAGTTAGGTTTTGTTTTTGTCTATGTTTTCACATGTTTGGGAGAGTATTGTGCTAGCGTACAGTAGGATTGTTTGTGATCTTTGATTGATTGATTTTGATGAAAATAATCCATGCATGTGTTAGATTCAGTTTATTGAACATATTTATGAATAACACATTTGTTGAAGTCTTAGAGCTACTTTAGTCTTTAATTGAATAATGTGAATATAATATGCTTTAGGATTTTGGTAGAAACATAATTGACATTGTCATATGATTTTAGAATGTTTTTGTGCATGTCACTAAAATCTTGAATATGTTTTC